>CM065808.1:129515077-130769249 GCA_033398695.1 Orobanche coerulescens | reverse complement strand
TGTTATTTCGAGGAATTGTGATAGGATTTATCTGATTGATAATCCGAGGTAAATGCTGAATTTATTATACAATTGAAATTGTTCGACTTGACACGATATGATATTCGGTGCAACAATTGTGGTATCGCTAACCGTTTTCCTTGAATATGTGATTCCTTGTTGCTATTAACTTAGCATGAATTTTAGTATCTTGAACTATACTTATGGTTATCATTATGGTGATTCTTTCGGTATGGAAAGAAACACGAGGGTCGTGGCGAGAGGGGACGAGGCCGCGGAAGGGGCCGAATCCCGATACCTCGAGCCAATAGACGTGCGAATGCGGATCAGAGTTCCGCAGACAGTGGTTCACCTTCTAGGGAACAATCGCACCACAGTGGGCGCGGAGATGCACGTGTCGATCCTTACGTCGTAATGCAGGGCATGATGACACAGATGACCCAGATGGGTCAACTAATGGAAGCTATGCAGAGGGCCGCTACTGGCCAGCAGCAGGGGGCTCATCCTCCTCCTGTGATTGGCGGACCCGTGATCCGAATTATCAGCGACATCTCTCGCCAGCAACCACCAACTTTTGAAGGCTCCTCTGAGCCTACTGACATTGTGCATTGGATCGAGCATTTTGAAAAACTTTTCCAGATGGTGGACTGCCCGGAAGAAAATCGCGTTTCAGTAGCCGCGTATTACCTTGGCAAAGGCGCTCACTCCTGGTGGCTTTCAGTAAGGCCAGCTGATGGTGTTTACACTTGGGAGGAATTTAAAAACCTCATGCAAGACCGTTACTATCCAGGGCCACTCATGAGGCCAAAGCGCCGGAGCTATTGAACCCCGACCCGTCGAAGACGATGATGTATTATCATTCTTTGAGAAATTCAGGCGCTCCTTCCTTTTGCCACGACAATTATCCGAGCAGAGGCCGATAAAATCAAATACTTTCTCAAGAGGCTTAAACCCCGAATGAGAATGCATTGAATCACCATGTACTACCTTACGAGTTCATCGAGAAGGCTGGAATACAAACTCACCGCAAAGAGATTTCCAAGAAACAACCCGATCCAACAACAAAAGGTCCAAGAACCGGCAGGCCGAGAGTAATCGGGGACATTCAGAAGCCCAGTCATTGCCAAACCCTTCGATCGACCACCCATGGCGTCAAAGCCCGCCGGATCGCACTCTCGGCGGTTCCCTCTTCCGCGGTGTGCCACAAGCGTGGGGGCAGGCATATCAACTTCAATTGCCCAAAGCCTGCCATCACATGCCATACTTGTGGGAAGAATGGTCACCGTGCTCGTTTTTGCGAGTGGGCCGGACATGATCGATGGCGTCTCATACTCGATTCAATCTTCATTTCAAAACCGGACGCCTCCGTCCGCTTCTATCAGAACCACCGGAGCGAATAGGGGAATGGGCCGTGGGAATCAAAGTGGTACACAGTGCAGATCTGCTGAAACCAGGATTTACGAGATGAAGAAAGGCGTGATCCGAGGCCGGCATGATTTCGGGTATACTCGAGATCCACTCCCGGCTGTATGTGTTCTTTTTGATACCGGTGCTTCACACTCCTTTATATCTTCTTCTTGTTTAAGTCGTTTGCCTCTAGACCATGTTATCAATTGTGAGCCCTACGTGATTGGCCTACGATGGTAGAAGAATTATTGGAAATCGTGAAGTCGGAATTTGTCCGATTCGTTTGAACGACCGTGAGTGGTTGTCAAATCTGATTGTAGTCGATCTACCTAAGGATGATATAATCTTGGGTATCGATTGGATGGATCGTCACGATGCAATACTCGGTGTCATAGCGGATGGTTACCGTCACTTCGATGATGGATTCGAGTGTATATTTCGAGGTGATAATCCCGATCGTTGCGGGAGAGTCATCGATGCTATGAAAGCGATGGCGCTTAATCAAGTGTATTGGTTATTGGTGCTACATGACCAAAGCAATGAGCGACGATTGAATTGGCCGACATTCCGGTAGTCGAGATTACCCGATGTATTTCCAGACGAGTTGCAGGGCTTACCTCCTCATCGTGACGTGGAGTTTATTATTGAGTTAGAACAGTACGTCCCGCTCTCAAAAGCACCGTACCGTATGGCTCCGCGAGATGCAAGAATTGAAGAACCAACTTGAGGAGTTGGTGACAAAGGCTATATTCGACCTAGTGCGTCCCCTTGGGGAGCACCGGTGTTATTCGTGCGGAAGAAAGATGGATCTCTACGCTTATGTATTGATTACCGTGAGTTGAGCAGGTAACCATCAAGAACTAGTCTCCCTTGCCTCGTATTGATGATTTAGTAGACCAACTCCAGGTGGCTGCCGTGTTTTCTAAGATCGACTTGAGATCCGGTTATCATCGATTGAGGATTCGAGAGTCGACATTTCGAAGACGGCATTCCGTACTCGCTATGGGCATTATGAGTTCGTGGTGATGCCATTTGGGTGACTAATGCACCGGTATTCATGGAGTTGATGAATCGAGTTTTTATTAACTATCTGGATCGCTTTGTAGTCGTTTTCATAGACGACATTCTGATTTACTCTCGCGACCACGAGGAACACGAGAGTCACCTCCACCAAGTTCTCGATACATTGAGGCGGGAACAACTTTATGGGAATTTTCTAAGTGTGAATTCTGGATGCCTGAGGTTGTCTTTCTCGGGCATGTGATATCACCGAAGGGTGAGTGGACCCACAAAAGACGGAAGCCATTCGAGATTGGCTACCACCGAAGAACGTGAAGGAAGTTCGTAGTTTCCTCGGCCTAGCAGGTTACTACCGACGGTTCGTAGAAGGATTTTCTAAAATTGCACAACCAATGAATAACTTACTGCGAAAGGACAAGAAGTATTTGTGGTCAGAAACATGTCAGAAGAGTTTTGATGAGCTCAAGAGTCGATTAATTTCGACCCCTGTTTTGGTCTTACCAAAAGGAACGGAAGGATTTGTGGTGTATAGTGACGCGTCGAGACGAGTGCAGGATGTGTACTAATGCAGGAAGGGAAAGTGATTGCCTATGCATCGAGACAATTGCGACCCTATGAAGTTAACTACCCGACCCATGACTTGGAGTTAGCAGCCGTGGTGTTTACTTTAAAAATCTGGCGTCACTATCTTTATGGAGTTACCTGCCAGATCTTTACGGACCACAAGAGCCTAAAGTACATTTTTACTCAGAAGGAGTTGAACATGAGACAGAGAAGGTGGCTAGAATTAATCAAGGACTATGATATCGAGATCCTTTATCATCCGGGTAAAGCAAATGTGGTTGCCGACGCATTAAGCCGTAAAACCGTGCAAGAGCAGATGCTGAGCCGTTTGACAGCACAGAGAGAGTTGCAGTTGGACCTTATGAGGTCAGAAAATGAAGTTTGGTTACAGCGTGTTCAGGGACAACTTTGCACCCTTGAGATTTCTTCGTCTCTTGATGATATGATCAAATCAAAGCAAGTTACGGACCCATTCTTATCTCGAGTTCGGGATGAAGTAAACCAAGGGAAAGCCCCTGGATTCGTGATCCACGAGGATGGATTGATACGTTTTAGAAATCGAGTTTGTGTACCCGCTGACGAAGAGTTGAGGAACTCTATCATGAGAGAAGCCCATGCTACCCCGTACTCTATTCACCCGGGCTCTAGCAAGATGTATAAGGATTTGAAACATAATTATTGGTGGGGGAATATGAAGCGTGAGGTTGCCGAATTCGTTTCGAGGTGTTTGACTGTCGGCAGGTTAAGATTGAGCACCGGCGACTGCAGGAATCTGAAACCGCTCCCGATTCACGAGTGGAAATGGGAAGACATATCTATGGATTTTATCACTAGCTTGCCGACAGTCGTCGAGGAATGAATATGATTTGGGTGATTGTGGACCGTCGACCAAATCAGCCCACTTCTTGGAGATTAAGGACACGTGGGGCCCGAGAGATTGGCCCACTGTTTATTAAGGAAATTGTGAGACTACGGTACCCCAAGAGCATTGTATCAGACCGTGACAGGCGATTTGTGTCACACTTACGGAGGCGATTCATCGTGCGATGGGCACAGTTGAATTTGATGCGGCTTTTCATCCACAGGCCAGGATGGTCGATCGGAAAGAACGATCCAGGACTCTAGAAGATATGTTGAGAGCATGTGCTCTTGATTGGAAGAAACGATTGGGAAGCCCAGTGCCTTTGGTGGAATTCACGTATAATAATAGTTGGCACGCTTGATTCGAGATGGCACCGTATGAGGCATTATATGGCCGTGTTGTAGGTCCCCCTTGTGTTGGGACGAATCGCCGAGAATCTCTGGGTACGGAACCCGATATGTTGTTAGCCGCCCGTGAGAAGATCACTTTGATTAAGAGTCGGTTGTTAACGGCTCAAAGTCGGCAGTCTTATGCGACCATCGTCGACGACCGCTTGAGTTCGAGGTTGGTGACCATGTGTTAATGAAGGTGTCTCCTACTCGAGGTGTCTTTCGTTTCGGGAAGAGGGCAAGTGAGCCCAAGGTACATTGGGCCATTTGAAGTTACGGAGCGTGTAGGTGATCGGCTATCGACTAGCCTTGCCACCGACCTTGAGTAAGATTCACAACGTGTTTCATGTCTCCCGATTGAGGAAATATGTTCTTGATCCGAGCCACGTACTTCAATTAGAAGATATTGAATTAGCAGAGGATCATTCATACGAGGAGCATCTGTGCGGATACTCGAGAGGAGGATCAAGCGATTGCGGAACAAGGCGATTCCCCTCTTGAAAGTTCGGTGGTCACGACACGGAGTCGAGGAGGCTACGTGGGAGACCGAGGCTAGTATGCGGCGAGATACCCCGAGTTATTTACCCCTTAGTTTCGGGGACGAAACTCTTTTTAAGGGGGAGTATGTAATATCCATTGTAACTTTTCATTTTTTTCTGTCGTTGTATTATTCGGATAATCGATTATCGAAATCGTTGCATGTAGTTTTATGTTGAGGTATTATAGATTTGAATATCATATCGTTGTTATTTCATATGTGATGATTCGATGTTATTAGAGTGTTGCATTTTGAATTTTTGTTAATGTAGCGTACGCTACTGCAGTCTATTAACGTACGCTAAACATGTGACTTAGCGTGCGTAAGGTTTCCTACATTGCGTACGCTAAGAGGGAATCGCGGCGATTGACTTCAGCACGTGAACCCTTTTAACCGTTAGCATGCATGAGATCTCAATCGAGTGGCGTGTCGGTGAGAATCTACTTTTATTAGCGTGCGTAACCCATTTCGTTAGCGTGCGCTAACGGCTGCGATAATTCAAGACGGTAGCCCTTTGTTAGCCGCTTACGTCGTAATATCGACCGAATAGCGTACGTAAGTGCATTAGCGTACGCTAAAGCTGTTCGATAGCGTGCGCTAAGTATGTCGATCTATTTATAGGGCCACTGTTTTCATTTCTTCACAACTCTAAACCGATTCTCTCTCCATTTTATCGTCCCTCTGCACTCTAAAATCGATATAAACCTTCACCAACTTGTTTCTAAGCCTTGAATCTCGGAGTGGAGCTCATTTTCTTGGAGATTTGGAGTTGTTTTTAAGCTTGGAATATATTCTCTCATAGCATTGAAGTTATTCTTCATTTACGGAGGTTGGTGTGTTTTCTTCTCTGCATTATTTTCTTATGTTGATTATTAATGACGAATTATACTTCACCTAGAGTAGATTAAGCAAGTAAAACATGGTTATAATTAAACTCTTTAAGCACTTTTAATGAATATGTTAAATAAGGGTTTGAGATGGAGGTGTTCTTGATGATATAGTGATTTTAATCATGTTGTAATTGTCATCACTCACCTTACGGGAATTTAGCTCGGTAGGACTTTGATGGATCGGTTAGCTTCTTCATAAGCTGGATTTAATCAAGAACTTGATATCATAAAGTGATTAAACACCATTTTAGGTATTTATTTACCTTGAGAAGAACTTGATGATGTTAAATATGAGATTAGATGATCTAGTTCGAAACCTTAGAAGCTTTAACAAAGCATATACATTGATTTCACAAGTCCTTGAAGATTGATAAGGGTCTTGATAATTACAACAATAACTTTTCATGAATCTAATGTGTTGAGAACTTAGAATGTTTGATCATCATACTAGATAAATGGTGAATTCACCATCATATTAATGAATCCTCCACCTTGCAAACAAAGACTTTGATAACCCTCATGGGTATGGTGTAATCTCAGAACTTATGAACTTGTTGATTAGCTTAAAGTCATTTTAGATGAGAGGAGAATAATCATAATGTGCAGATTTTACCTTTCAACCTTTTAATGTTTTGGAAAGTTTAAGCATCATAAGATGATCTTAACATCACAATTGGTTATTCAACATACCCTTGATAGAACTCTTGCTTATGATGAACCATGCGAACATTCGGTCAATATTGTAAACCGATCCCTATGGTTGTAATGATGATTAGAAGGACTCCTGGCATAAGGCTTCAATAATTGGTAGTAACAAACTATTCTAAAGGATTTTAGGTTGACGTCTTACTAATCCTATATTGATAATTATACGAATATGTTTTGAGTAAAATGTATTTCGTTTAAGGTTGTTTGTTCGAGTAAAACTTGTCGAGGACCGTTCGTTCGTTCCGATAAGAAGAGGACTATTCTCGTCTCCGTATTAAGGCAAGTTATCTTGCTTGGTTATAATGATGATTAGATTCTTCTGATGGTTATATCTTTCATATGTATGAATTGTTCGTGAAATGTTTGTCGTGATTTGATATTGTCCAGCGTTATTCCGTTTTCTTCATGGGTTGCATTCCCAAGTACGTCGTTTTGAATCATTGATCTCGTTGGCCTTATTTTCACTTCGGTGAGTTTTTCTTGATCCTTAATCGGATGTGTGATTTGTTGAATTCGTTGTCATGTTGTATCGTGACATATCCGGAATCATATCTGCGTTCCGATTGGTTATTGTGTAGGATTTTTAGCCAGGCACATATAGTCATCGGCGGATATTATTCCGCGTTGGACTGTGCACACGGGACGTAGTTTCGTGAGGCTAATTAGGTACATTGTCCTACGTATATTCTGGATTCCATATACGGGGCGGACATGTGCACGGACACATTTCCGGATCGGGCGTACTGTGATGTCCATCTTTGAGCCATATCGTAAATCGTCCATAGTATTGGATGCTTGTGACTGTTCGTTTCATACGCCCGAGGGGTATGATTGATAGTCGGAATGATTTCTTTGAAATCTATATATGTGAATTTTATATGTCAGAAGAATTGATTATCATGTATATCTGACCCTGTGTTGGGCGAAATACTTGTATTGTATTTTAGGTCGAGGCAAGGGCAAGGCACGGGAAGAGCATGTCGACGGCGAAGGATTCGAAGGATACTAGTTCGGGGGGCCCTCATCTTTGTTGTCCGGTTATGTTAAACCGTGTTGTGTTATTCCTGTTCCATTTAAATTGCTATTTGGTTGTATTTGACATTTGAAGTATTTTCCATCTCCATATGGTTTATACTTGTTTTTGGATCCTGTGTATTGTAAGGCCGTTGGCCATATTTTGATAAACTCCTAAACGGAGTAATAACTATTCATTGTGGTTCGGTATCACAAATAATATTTATTTAATTTGTTTTGGATATCGCCTGGTGAGTCCCAATGTGGGATTCACGGCACTGTAATAGCCGCTTTGGGGTGTTACATTGTACATGTGATAAGTTATCGAATTTAGGGGGTTTTACATCTTCCCCGCCTTAAAAGAATTTGGTCCTCAAATTCCTACTTAAACAACTCCGGGTAAGTTTTCTTCCCTTCTTCCTCAGCCTACCACGTCGCATCTTCCTCTCTGTTATGATTCGACCAGACGACTTTAACCAAAGGAATTCGCTTCTTCCTCAATTCGCGTACTTGCCGGTCGAGGATCTTGATTGGCTTCTCTTCATAAGATAAGTTATCCTTGATCGGCGGAATGTCAGAAGTAAGAATGTGCGTTGGGTCTGGATGATACTTCTTTAATCTCGAAACATGGAAAACATCGTGCATTCCAGACAGATTGGGTCGTAGCTCCAATCGGTATGCTAGTCGTCCAATCCTTTCCGTGATTTTGAATGGTCCTACATATCGGGGACTTAACTTTCCTCCCTTTCTTGATACTATCAAACCTTTCCGTGGTGTTAACCTCAGGAAGACTTGATCTCCTACTTCAAATTCTAGATCCTTTCGACGTTGATCGGTGTAACTCTTCTGTCTACTTTGCGCTGTGCGGATCCTATCCTTGATTAGTCGTACTTTATCTACGGCTTCCTTCACCAAATTTGTGCTCATTGCTGAAGGTTCTGTTCATTGAGTCTTCGGCATCCACTGGTCATCGATTTCCCAATGGAGCGGGGATCGACACTTCCTCCCATACAGCGCTTCATAAGGTGCCATTCCGATTGTCGCTTGGAAACTGTTGTTGTATGCAAACTCAGCTAATGGCAGGTAATGATCCCAATTCCTTTAAAGTCCAGTACGCAAGCTCGCAACATATCTTCAAGGGTTTGAATGGTTCATTCAGATTGTCCGTCGGTCTGGGGATGCGCACTTTTGCTGAAGATTAAGGAAGTTCCTAATTCCTTATGAAAGACTTTCCAAAAACGAGATACGAATCTAGGATCTCTGTCCGATACTATGTCTGTTGGCACTCCATGGAGTCGAACGATTTCTCTAATATAGGTCCTAGCCAGCTTTGGCAAACTGTCATCCTTTTTAACCGGCACGAAATGTGATGATTTCGTCAGTCTGTCGATGATCACCCAAATGGTGTTATAACCTCCTCTTGTGGTCGGTAAATCCGTGATAAAATCCATGGTTACCATTTCCCATTTCCATTCAGGGACTTCTAGTGGCTGTAGTAGTCCTGAGGGTCGCTGATGCTCAGCTTTGACTCTCTAACATGTGAGGCATCGCGCCACGAATTCTGCCACTTGGTTCTTCATGTTCGCCCACCAAAAGTGTTTCTTCAAGTCCCGGTACATCTTGTTACCTCCTGGGTGTATCGTATATCTCGAGCAATGAGCTTCCTCGAGAATTTGTCTTTTGAGCTCCTCATCGTGAGGTATGCATAATCGTCCCTTAAACCTTACAATTCCATCCTCGGTAATTGTAAACTCGGGTTTCTCGCCCTTAGCAATCTTGTCCTTAAACTCTTGAAGTTTTGGATCTCTCTCTTGGGTTAACCGAATATCGTCCAATAGATTCGATTTAACTGTGAGGTTGGCGCAATTCAAATGAGTACCTTCATGAATGGGTTTCAGGTAGCTCAGCTCCTTGAGAGCTTGCCATTCTCGAACCATGAGTCGGGCCACTCTAGCCTTTCTACTTAGGTCATCGGCCACGACATTCGCTTTCCCTGGGTGGTGTTGAATTTCACAATGGTAATCTTCTAAAAGCTCTACCCATCTTCTCTGTCGGAGATTAAGTTCCTTTTGAGAAAATAGGTACTTGAGACTTTTATGATCCGTAAACACGGTGAATTCAATGACATATAAATGATGTTGCCATTTCTTTAAGGCGAATACTATTGTAGCAAGTTCGAGGTCGTGCGTTGGATAATTCTTCTCATACGTCTTGAGTTGCCTGGAAGCGTACGCGATAACTTTACCATTTTGCATCAGAACGGCACCGAGGCCATCCTTTGAGGCGTCACTATATACGACAAATCCTTGGGTTCCTTCTGGAAGTGTCAGTATTGGTGCGGTGGTAAGTCTCTTCTTGAGTTCATGGAAACTTGACTCGCATTTATCCGTCCATTCAAATTTCACTTGTTTCTGGGTTAGTCGGGTGAGGGGTCCCGCTATCTTCGAGAAGTCTTTGATGAATTTTCGGTAGTAGCCCGCAAGTCCAAGAAATCTTCGGATCTCAGTTACATTTTCTGGCCTCTTCCAATCCATAATAGTTTCTACCTTAGATGGATCAACTGCAATGCCTTATCCAGAAATAATATGGCCTAGAAATGCCACTTCCCTCAACCAAAATTCACACTTGTTGTACTTGGCGTACAACTTGTGCTGTCTTGGTGTATCCAACACTAGTCTAAGATGCCTCTCGTGATCTTTTTCCGACTTAGAGTACACGAGTATGTCATCGATGAAAATTACTATGAATTGGTCGAGGTATGGTTGAAATACTCTGTGCATTAAATCCATAAATTCCGCAGGAGCATTCGTGAGTCTAAAAGACATCACTACGAACTCGTAGTGGCCGTATCTAGTTTGGAATGCAGTTTTAGGAACATCTTCATTCTTAATCTTTAACTGGTAGTTTCCTTGTTGAAGATCGAACTTGGAATACACCGTAGCTCCTTGGAGTTGTTCAAACAACTCATCTATCCTCGGGAGAGGATACTTATTTTTAATTGTCACGTTGTTGAGTTCACGATAATCTATGCAAAGCCTCAATGTTCCATCCTTCTTTTTGACAAATAATACTGGAGCTCCCCAAGGTGATACACTGGGTTGTACAAAACCCACGTCGAGTAACTTCTGCAGTTGGACCTTCAACTCTTGCAGCTCCAGTGGTGCCATTCGGTATGGTGCCTTTGCAATGGGTGCCTTCCCAGGCATGATTTCAATATTGAAGTCAACTTCTCTGTCAGGCGGTAGGGAGGTCAATTCCTCGAGAAATACGTCAGGGTATTCGGATACCACACATATATTTTTTATGCCCGACTTACTCATGGGTTTGTTGATGATGAAAGCTAAAAATCCGGTCGCCCCTTTGGCAACTGCCTTACTAGCTTTGATAGCTGATATTATAGGTGCTAGGTTGACTCTAGCGTCTCCAATCAATTCCACGATTGGCTTGTTAGGTTCGTAAAACCTAACTATCTTAGAATGACAATCCAATTGTGCGTAGTGCTTAGATAGCCAATCCATTCCTAGGATGACGTCATATTCTAATATTGGAAGCACTACTAAATCGGCAGAGTAACAGTTACCACTGATGATCACATCACACGCAGAATGGACTTTATCTGCTAGCTGACTGACTTTCATCGGGGTAGATACTTCTAGGCATAATGATAAAGATTCTAACGGCCTATCAAGTTTCTTAGAAAAATGTGGTGCAACAAACGAATGGGATGACCCTGGATCTATAAGTATTCGTGCAATTTGATTAGATATCAGGAGTGTACCTTCCACCACATCGTTGTTCTTTGGTGCCTCCTGACCAGTCAATGCGAACACTCGAGCTGGGGCTTTTCCTTTGTTGTTTCCTGGTTTGGCTGCAATAGCTAGTTTGATTGTCGGGGTGTTCATATCTGGGCACTCTCGAATTTGGTGATCTTGGCTGCCGCAACGTAGGCACTTTCCGAGCTTCCTCCAACACAACTCTGATTTATGCGCTTTCCTTCCACAGTGAGTGCAGGGCGCTGTTGGTTTGTTGAGAACTGGTGCCTTCGTTCCACTCGAGCTTCCTTGAGTTCCCGTCCTTTTAAACTTCTGTGGTGGCATTGATGTTGGTCGGGTAGTAGGCCTCTTAGCGTTGTTGGAGAAACGGCTTTGCTGTTGAGCTAACCTCGCAGTTCCACTCTCGATCCGGGTGGCGGCTTCCACTGCTTGGGTAAGTGTCGTCAACTGGACAGTTAGAAGACTCTGTTGAAGCGACTGCCTCAGTCCTCTAGTGAACTTATAGAGCTTGTCCTCCTCAGTTGTAACCAATCCCGGTGCGTATTTAGACAATCTGTTAAACTAGGCTTCATATTGAGCGACTGTCATGGTTTCTTGCTTCAAGTGATAGAACTCGTCTCGTCTAGCCTCTCTGGCTGCTGCTGACACGTATTGAGTTCGAAAGTCAGTCAGGAAGTTGGCCCATTTCTTGACACGGTCTTCTATCGTCCAGCGTTCGTTGACATTCCTCCACCAGTCATGAGTTGCGGCCTCGAGTCGGAATGCAGCCACTGACATCCGATGTTCATCAGTGTACTAAAGGGCGTTGAAAATTCCCTCAATTTTCTCTAGCCAGAGTTCAGCTTTGATATCGTCCGGTTCCCCGTCAAAGTTCGACGGGTTGAAACGTAAGAATATTTCCAGGGTACGATCATGAGTTTCATTGTGGTTCCCATTGTTAGCAGTCTGTTGTTGTAAGAAGTTCGTCAGTTGAGTGAGGGTTTGGGCCATGGCATCATTCTCAATTCCTCCTCGTAGAGGAGAGCGTGAGCGATCATCGCGCTGATGCTGCTCTTCGCGATTCATGCGAGGACGTGATTTTATGAAGATGTTTTTGAGGAATTAGTAACCTATGAAATGCTAATGGTTTTAAGAGTTCATCACGGTTCACACGTGGATGTCCCCGTCTTCGGTCATCCATCTATTATAAGTTAGGGGAATGTGTAAGGATTAACAGACTTGTGTGGAATTATTAGTGATTTATGTTGTTATGCAGAATTAAGTGTACGATTGAATGCTTATAGTTGATTCTGGTTAAGTTTGGCTTATCTTCCTGATTATACATATCGAGTTAGGGGTATTCTGATTTTTCTTGGTCAAATATTTATTATCTGCGGGGTCCATCTAATCAACAAAATGAAACTAAGTCGGCATCTCGCAAAATCTAATATCCAATATAAGGCTTTATTAAGCATGAATAATCATTAGGGCAGTGAACTTAATGATCCAATAAATGCTTATATGATTTTAACGACAAACGAACAATAATACTCCATTTTAAGAAGTAATGGAGTTTAATAGAGTTTAAAGGAACTTCATCAATTTTGAATGAATAGTGAGATGACTTTGAGAAATGGATAAGTGAAACAAACTATATCCGTTTCAAGAGTTCGATAGAAGAGTTAATTCAGCCGGGAAATGCCGTGGGTACTTAATAAAGTACTTTGGCCAATGAATTAGAAATTTTGAATTTGACTATGCATATTCCAAGTGAATAGCAATAAGTCGAAAGAGATCTTTAATGAGAATTGACTCGAGAAATCTACATTAGGTCTCAATCCTATGGTTCACTTCGTCCTAGGTGGAATTCACGTCTAAGTCCGAAGAATTTTATCCTGGTTAGCCCGTTGTAAGTGTCCTTCTCACAAAGCGGGCTCCGATACCACTCCTGTCACGCCCCCAATATCGGGAAGGACGAGGGCGCGACGCATCGGTCGATCAATCAAATAAAATACGATAATAAATAGCGGAAGCAAAATAAATATTGGATAACATTTCAAACAACCATCTTAGCCCGATGTACTAAGATTCGCTGTGACAAAGCTGATAATCGAAACTACACTGTTCATAAGTTTGCAGCGGAAAAATACCAAACGAATTAAGTACAAAGCATAGTTAACTATTACAAGTTGTGATAACAACAGAAATTCTAAGAACAGAAGTCCTAAATCTTGAAGACAATCTTCTATTAGGCCTCTTCCTCGAAGTCTTCTTCATCTTCTGCTGTTTGCTCATTCTCTGGTTTAAAAGGGAAAACGGTGGGGTGATACAAAAGGTCTCAGTGAGTGGGTGATCGTGTGCGGGTGTGGCTCTTTTCTTTGAAAATTTTTAAGTGATGCATGATTTTATCAATTAAAAAAAATGAGAACAATTACAATTATGTCGAAATTTTATAAACAATAATCATTGTAAAGTTGTAATATTATAATCCAGTCCACGTGGACGGATATCAAGTCAAGCAGTCAGTCAATCAGTCAATCAGTCAATTCAGTTTCGAATCCTGCCGATATGGAGTTTGGATTCTAGACTCTCCTTATTACTCCTAGCAAGATAGGCCGTCGCCCCAAGATTTGGACTGTCGCCCCAAGATGCTGAGCCTTCGCTCTCACACTTAACGTGTGCTTCCTTATCTCTTATCTGGGCTCGATATGTCCTTAGCTGTGAGTCAATACCCGGATCACACCATAATCGCGATTATACCCCAAGTCTACGACCCAGGTCCCTCGGAACACTCCGTTCCTCGGTTATGGGAATAGGAAACAACGGTAGCCTTATTCATGAACCGCAGCCGCGCTGCTCGATCCAAGACTCGGTCTAACCATCCCTGACATGATTTGGGACTCTAGAGGTGGCTCCTACAACTCAAGAGGTGGCCCCCGGATTGTAGGTCGGCACTCTGTTTCATATGGACTCAATAGGTGGCCCCCGTCCGTCGACGTGGCACTTTGTTCCGATAGGGTTAGAGGCGGACCCGTCCGTGGCACTTTGTTTGTATAGCACTTAGTTCCCGGACAGTCACATTTATCAATTTGACGCGTTTCACAAGTATCACGTAAACGTTCGGTCAGTGAGGTTAATAGCATCTTTGATTAAGTATGGAATATGGTTAATTTTTATTTGTGGCCCGGTAATGCGGAATAGGACTTGTATATAAACTCGAAAATATTCTCAATAATTTATTATGTCTGATTGGTTCAGATCATATATATTAAACGGGTTGGTTCAAAGAAACGAAACGAGAGTTTCGTAAAAAGTTTGAAATGACGTTTTTACCCTTAGGTTCAAACCTAAGCGTTGGAGTATGAAACGAATCGGATGGTTATGAAATTTTATGAGGAAGCCAAAAATAATTCCTCGACTCCATATTTAATGAAAATTCGGAAATTTTCAGTTTCAGGACTGAAATTTCCAGAAATTACGATATTGCCCCAAAACTCAAGGAAATCGTTCTGAGGCATATAGAGCTAGGAATTTAGCTCGGAATTTAACGAAATTTTACGAGATGACTCGTGATGAACCTGGAATTACAGATTTGTGAAAATTCCAGAAAATTTCGGACCTGGTACAGAAGTTTGGAATTTTTGCGTTTTGGCCCCGAAATTGTTTGAAAATTACAATTTGGACTATCAAGTTTAGATATCGAACTCCTCTGAGCCGAAATGGGGTAGTTTTAAAGGTAGAAGAATGGGGTATTTATAGATAAAATTGGGTGGGAGTTGGGATAAATCTGAATTTAAATTTGAAAAAAAAAAAAATTAGGCAAAATCGTCGGTTCCGGGCCGAACCGCCGGTTCACGAACCAGTGCGGCCCGTAACGGACCAGCATCATAACGTGATTCGGACCGGCCGTGGTCAGCGTTTCGGCCAATTCGTTGACCACGGGCCGGTCGGACCGAAACCGCCGGTTCCGATTAAAATGTGGCAACACTATACCAAACCCAACAAATTTAAGTTCCACCATTTGTTTGCCTTCGTGTTCAATAATAATTTAACTTATTTCATTACGCTCTAAACTTTTCAATGTAGTTTTATTGTGAACTTACAGAAAATAAAATCGAAATTTTCAACATGGTTCCCAATAATTTTATTATAAATTATATTTTATTTTTATGCACATGTCAAATCGATTATCTCATTTTCAATTCAAGTCAATTTTTGTATGTCGCCAATTCTAAGCCCTAATCTGAGTTTTAGTCGTAGTAAAATTTACCCACCTATTATTATTATGCATTATTATAATAACTCCAATTATTATCGTTGTTACAATTATTATTATTATATGGGTCAATTATATTTCATAAATCATATGATTATTTAATCTAGTTCACTTATATTCATTTCATTTCATACAAGATCATTGGTAATATTTCAAGTCCAAGTCATTTCATTTAATTGACTTCACGTTCGTTTCACTTTGTTCATTTAATTTGGAGAAACACTCTATTTCTAAATCCAATTATTCATCTAGTTATTTTAATATTAGCGACATTGAATTGCCGAAACTTTGAAATTCTAGTTCAATTCAAATAAGCATTTCATTCCCTCAATAATGAGGCTAGAGGGCTAGAGGTAGTGATTCGGTGGTGCAAGGAGTTAGTCTATCTTCTGCTCGTTCGTTTAGTTCCTGTGAGAGCATCAGCAAGGAGGAAGTTAAGGGTGCCCTAATGAAAATGGGTAGAGCTAAGGCTGTAGGCCCGGATCAGATCCCTATTGAGGTGTGGCTTTGTGCAGGGAAGTCGGAGTTCGGTGGCTAGCGAGTGCATTCAACATCCTCCTCAGAGGCTCTAAGATGCCGACAGAGTGGAGGCATAGTATTGTCGTGCCTTTTTTCAAGAACAAAGGCGATGCTCAGAGTTGTAGTAACTATAGGGGTATTAAACTCCTCAGTCATACTATAAAACTTTGGGAAAGAGTGGTGGAATGCAGGGTTAGAAGAGAAGTTGAGATCTCAGAGAACCAATTTGGCTTCATGACGGGGAGGTCCACGACTGAGGCCATTCATCTCGTCAGACGCCTTATGGAGAAGTTTAGAGAGCAGCGTAAGGACCTCCATATGGTGTTCATAGATCTAGAGAAGGCTTAAGATAGCATTCCGTGCGATGTTATTTGGAGGAGCCTAGTAGAGAGGAGGGTGTCGTTGTCGTTCGTTAGGGCAATCCAAGACATGTACTCCCAAGCTAGGACGTGCGTTAGGACCCCAGTTGGTGACACCCAGTATTTTCCGGTTGAGACAGGGCTACACCAGGGGTCGGCACTAAGCCCTCTTCTCTTCGCTCTAATCCTTGACGTCATTTCGCGAGGGATTCAAGATGGCATCCCGTGGTGCATGCTTTTTGCTGACGACATTGTGTTAGTGGCGGAGTCGAGGAGGGAGGTGAATGCGAAGTTGGAGCTTTGGAGGGTTAAGTTAGAATCCCAGGGCTTGCGTGTGAGCCGGTCTAAGACCGAGTATCTCTGGTGTAACTTTAGTGGTGAGGCCAACGAGGAAGATGTTGAGGTAATAATTGCGGATCATATCGTACCCCGTACGGATAAGTTCAAGTATTTGGGTTCGATCATTCAGAAGGAAGGTGAGTGTGAAGATGATGTCACGCATCGCATCAAGGCGGGGTGGCTAAGGTGGAGAGCAGCGACAGGGGTCCTGTGCGACAAGAAAGTCCCTCTAAAGTTGAAGGGTAAATTCTATAGAGCGGCAATCCGACCTGCAATGTTGTATGTGTAATACCCGGTTGTAATTCATTCATTATCATTCAGTAGTTATCAGTCTGTAATTGTCACTCAGTAATTTTCACTCATTATTAATCACTCATCATTTGTGATTCATTCATTTGCATTCACTGTTGGCATGTTGTAACTGTATATCCGTTACCGATCGTCATTTCATCTCCGTTTATAGATCGAGACGGGAGTATTATCATTTTCATCGTCATTGGTAGTCTTGTACTGAGAGTATCATCTTTGACATATTTTGGAGTTGTTCACTTTCACATTCATGTGGTATGTCGGATCATTCATCAATCGTATCGAGGAATCGGAGTTATCGGATTTTCACCTTGTCCAACAACGAGTTACGGCCGTAAGGATAGTATGTTACGGCCGTAACATGTGTTCGTTGTCTTCAGGCCATTTTGGATGAATGGGACTTACGGCCGTAAGGTTGCGACATACGGCCGTAAGTTGAGTAGGTATGGCCGTAAGGCTTGGACGGTTACGGCCGTACGTGTCCAGCAGGGTGTCCAGGCATTTTTGGCCGAAGGCGAGTTACGGCCGTAAGAAGGGTAGGATACGGCCGTAAATGGTATTCGTAAATTTTAGGTTTTGTCGGACAAGGGGGACTTACGGCCGTAAGGGTTGCGGCATACGGCCGTAAGACGAGGAAGGTACGGCCATAAGGCTTGGCCGGATATGGCCATACGCTACAGGCAGGGTGCCTGGTCATTTTCGACGAAGGGGGCTTACGCCCGTAAGTTTGGCCGGATACGGCCGTATCATCTGAGTTACGCCCGTAAGGTGTGCGGGTACGGCCGTAAGGATGTCGGCAGATGTTTTAGATGAGGGCGAGTTACGCCCATAAGTCAGGTACGGATACGGTCGTAAGGCTGTCGGCAGGTGTTTGGACGAAGCTGAGTTACGGCTGTACGAGTTTGCCGGTTATGGCCGTAAGGCCGTTGACCTGGGATGTTACGGCCGTAAGAAGGCCGAGTTACGGCCGTAACTTCCGGCAGTTTATAAGGACTTGGCCGGGACTTTTTCTTCATTTTCACCCTTTTCTTCCATCTTGTCCGAGAGAGAGAGCTTGAGGGAGGGATTTTCCTTCATCAATCACTTGAGTACTTGATTTTCTTCATTTCCATTCGATCGTGAAGCTTGGATACTCGATTTAACTCGTGTTTATCGGATCGAAGTGGTTGGATCTTCAAGAGGTAATTTCTTCAACATCTTGGATTTCGATTTTGTATTGAGATATGATGTTTTGGACGTTATAATCATGATATATGGAGGGATATGTATATGATTATGAGTTTGTATAAATATTCAATGGATTATTGAAGGATTATTCAAGAACACTTTGAATATTGAGTTGGATTTGGGGGTTTTCGATTAATTGTTGTTGTAATCACGAATTTGGATATTCATTTTGGATTATTGATCATTTGGAAGATGTTTTGTTGGTTTGAAACACTTCTTGGGGTTTTGATATTGGTATAATTGAGGTTTGGTTGTTAACAATCGAAGATTGGCCGCAACGTATTCGATATAATGCCCCAATGAACTTGGTTTAGTCGTATTGACGTTTTGAGTTCGTTATAATCGTGTTTGATTCGTATATTGAGCGGATTGTTGGTAATTGTGTTATTCAAGGTTGTTCGAGCGACCGACATTTCATTTAGGACGTTTGTTCGTGGAAGGACATTTTTCATCGGTATTGTGTAAGTTAATTCTTACTCGGTTAAAAGGATATTCATTCCTTTTGTTGTTGTTCATTCATAATCATAACTCATTCATCATTGTATTAATCTTATTGAGACTTGTAATTGTCGAATAATAACTTCATTCACAAGGAACGGGGGTTCCAATCATTTCATTGAACTATCATTCACTTCACTATCATTTTCATCTCAGTGAGTCATTCTCGACCTTGTCGGATTATTCTTCATTGATATTTATTTTGGTCATTCTCGTTCATATGACCTTCTGGGTTCGTATTGCGCGGCCGGGTGCGGATGTGTGGAATTTTTAGTCGAGCACGCGATGGTCATGTATTGGGATCGATACATTGGACTGTGCACACGGTAACGATTACCTCCGTGAGACTAATTAGGTACAAGAACGGGTGTGTCCGGTCATCCGTCTTGTACACTTGTACAGAACATTACGGGCGTATTATGATACTCCTCTTCAGCGTAACTCATAACTAAGGATATTTTCATAACTAAAGATATATCATGATTGTGTATTTTCAACCCTTGAGGATTGTTGTTACGTATGGCGGCCCGTTGGGGGATTTTGTTTTCAGGTCACGGCAAGGCAAAGGCACGGGAAGAGCATATTGACGGCGAGGAGTCCCAGTGATACTCGTAGGGGGGCCCAGTCATTTCAGTCATTCTTATTTCTCTTCATTGTAATTCCGCTGCAAATTCCGTTTGAGATGTTTATTGATTCAGGGTGGTGTATTTTATCTTCATATAAAATATATTAGTATTCTGTATTGTCCTAGTGTATTGTACTTAAACTCCTCATCGAAGTATTTGGTAATATAATGTGGTTCGGTACTACAATTATATTATTTAATTCATCAGTTTTCATTCGGCTGGTGGGTCCCAGTCAGGGGTCCACGGCACTGTAATATCCGCCTAGTTTGGGGTGTTACAGAGTTGGTATCGGAGAGTGGTTTTGAATGTCTCATTTGAAATCATCGTCATCGGACTAGTATCATTGGACTTTCGCGTCACGTGTGACCTGTGCAAATGCCGACCCAATCAGACCAAGAACTGTAAGATTTCTAACGCCATGGTATAATTTCTGGCAATAAGAATCATTCATTCATCATTCATTAGTCAACAATCCTCAAGCATCATTCATCTTGATCAGGACGATCATGTTAACTCATTAATCACTCAGTTCATCTCATAGTTCAGTTGTTGATCTGGAGGATCATATCATTAATCTTGTTAACTTGTTCAAGATAATCATTTCGAGAATTTCATCCGATAATCATTTCACCGCAGTTAATCATTCATGTAATCACTGTGCTAGAGCACGTATGCTCATTTTCATCATTTCATGGCGTAATCATAATGTGATATTCATACGAGAGATATAATCATCATGTGACTTTCCTACTTCAGTATGGAGACAGCAGGCAGAAGACGCGGAGGACAAGGCCGTGGTGTGGGCCGAGTCCCGAGAGCTCGCGTTAATACACGTTCGAACGCGAGGAATAATGCTAACTCATCAAGCAGTGACGCTGCTACTTATTCACCTGGACGTGATCATTCACTATCGGGGAGTTGTACCCGGGATACAGCTCAGTCAGAAGGTGTTCGGATTGATCCACTCGCCTTTATATAGGGCATGATGGCCCAGATGACTCAGATGACACAACTAATGGAGACGATGCATAACTCAGCTAATCAAAATCAACAGGCTCCTCCGCCGCCACCTCAGAGGCAAGAGAGGAGTGTGGGCAGTATTATCGGCGACATCTCTCGCCAAAGGCCACCCACATTTGAGGGCTCGTCTGAGCCGGCGGATATTGTTCATTGGCTCGAGCATTTCGAGAAGTTATTTGCTATGGTGGAGTGTCTCGAAGGACACAAAGTTTCAGTTGCGGCTTACTAGCTGGGTAAGAGCGCTCATTCTTGGTGGTTGTCGTTGAAGCCCACCGATGGATCATGTACTTGGGACCAATTCAAGACTCTCATGATGGAGAGGTATTATCCGGCCCCACTCAGGGAGTCCAAGCTATCAGAATTACTCATTCCCGACCCCTCAGCAGACGAGGATGTTCTCACCATTGCCGAGAAATTTCAAGAACTTCTTCCGTTCGCCTCATCTATCATTCACTCCGAGGCAGATAAGATTAAGTATTTCAGCAAGAGGCTGAAACCCCGAATGCGGATGCAGTTACTTAATCATAATTGAACCACTCTGGCCGAATTCATTGAGAAGGCTCTTACTTATGAGCTCACTGCTAAAGAGATTGCTAAGCAGCAACCTTCATCTGCTAGCAAGAAATGGAAGAATCGTAATCAGTCTGAAGGCGGTCAGACAACTTTCAAGAAGCCTCGTGCGGGTACTACTTTCTCTGAGCGACCTCCTGTGGCGCCTGGAGGCCGTGGAATCGCGATCCAGGCGGCGATTCGGCCATCACCTGTTTTAACTGTGGGGATCTTGGTCATGTCAGCACCAAATGCCCGAGGCAGACTGTCACGTGTCATAACTATGGAATTGCTGGGCATAAGGCCCGTTTTTGCCGAAGGGACTCCAAACCTACTCCGACGTCATCTCAGGCCCCGAAGCATTCAGCTGTTCATAATCAGTCCACTCAGTCTGCGTCGTTCAAGACGACAGGAGCGAATAAAGGTGGAGCCTTTAGTCATCAGACGGGAGCGTTCGGTGCTGGGACTAGCAAGCCCCGAATTTATGAGATGAAGAATACCGACGATCCAGAGGCCCGGATGATCTCAGGTACACTCAATATTCTATCTCAACCTGTGTGTACCCTTTTTGATACTGGTGCATCACATTCATTCATTTCCGAGTCATGTTTAAGTAGACTACGTCTGGGTAGTGCTACTAGTTGTGAGCCTTATGTCATTGGTCTACCTGATGGTAGAAGAATTATCGGGAACCGTGAAATTCAGAATTTTCCGATTCAGCTTCATGGTCGTGTATGGCTAGCGGATCTTATTATGGTAGATTTTCCGAGAGACAACGTCATCTTGGGTATTGATTGGATGGATCGTCACGATGCCATTATTAGTGTCCGTAAGCGTATGGTCACTATCATTTCAGACGATGGGGTCGAATGTGTTTTTCAGGGAGGTAATCCCGGCTGTTCTGGCAAGGTCATCAGCTTGATGAAAGCAGTGAAATTACTCAGTCAGGGGTGTATTGGTTATTGGTGCTATATGACCAAAACCGAGAAATCACCAATAATGTTGACGGATATTCCGGTAGTGAGGGAATATGCTGATGTATTTCCAGACGAGTTACTCGGTTTGCCTCCACAGAGAGATCTGGATTTCACGATTGAGTTGGAGCCTGGTACGTCTCTAATATCGAAGGCACCGTACCGGATGGCCCCGACCGAAATGCAGGAGTTGAAGAATCAACTTGAGGAATTGTTCGAGAAAGGTTATATCCGACCGAGTGCGTCTCCGTGGGGAGCACCAGTGTTGTTTGTCAAGAAGAAGGATGGTTCTTTTCGCTTGTGTATTGATTATCGGGAGTTGAACAGGGTGACGATCAAGAATAAGTATCCTCTACCCCGTATTGATGATCTTTTAGATCAACTTCAGGGAGCTTCAATATTTTCCAAGATCGACCTAAGATCTGGATATCACCAGTTGCGAATTCGAGAGTCGGATATCGCAAGGATAGCGTTTCGTACACGCTATGGTCATTATGAATTCGTGGTAATATCGTTCGGGTTAACTAATGCGCCAGCGGTATTCATGGAGTTAATGAATCGGGTTTTCATCGACTTTTTGGATCAGTTTGTTGTTGTATTCATCGATGACATTTTGATTTATTCTCGTGACCGAGAGGAGCATGAGGTTCACCTTCATCAGGTTCTCGACGTGTTGAGACGAGAACAACTTTATGGAAAGTTTTCCAAATGTGAGTTCTGGATGTCCGAAGTGACATTTATCGGACATGTAATTTCATCAGATGGAGTGCGTGTTGATCCTCAGAAGATGGAGGCTATCCAAGATTGGTTACCTCTGAAGAATGTTAAGGAGATCCGAAGTTTTCTCGGATTGTCCGGTTATTATCGGCGGTTTGTGGAGGGATTTTCTAAAATTGCTCAACCTTTGATGAACCTTTTGCGAAAGGATAAGAAATACACGTGGTCCGACGCGTGTCAGTGGAGTTTTGAGGAACTCAAGAGCCAGTTAATTTCATCACCTGTACTTTCCTTGCCACAAGGGACGGAAGAATTCGTGGTTTACAGTGATGCATCCGGACACGGTCTCGGATGTGTTCTAATGCAGAATAGGAAGAAAACCAAACCAAACCAAACATACCCAGTATATCCCGCTTAGAGCAGGGTCTGGGGAGGGTAAGATGTACGCAGACCATGCCCCTACTTATTACGGTAGGGAGGCTGTTTCCGTGAAGACCCCCAGCTTAGTGCACAGCAGAATATAGAGTGATAAAAAATGCTTCTAAAAAGCTCAATACCATACCTGAGCCCATGGCTTAATCCATATGGGACTTACCTAAGCGTAATTTGCCTACTTCACTCCCGATGAGCGTTGCTCTAACAGAAGAGAGGTTGGCTCAGCGCACAGCTCCCTGTCAAAAATACACCACACGCAAAGATAATAGGATAAAATAAACAATAAAGGTAAAACAATACAATGCTCTAGGTCAAAGCTAACCGAGACAACCCAACCCTAAGCCTCTCAACTACAGCACCGCTCCCAACAAAAGAATCCACAACTCTGATCTGGCGCCTCCAAGCGCACCTATCAACAGTCATGGTCTCGGAAAGGTTTAAGGCCTTCAAATCTAATCTCAGCTGCTCCTCCCACGTCCTCCTCAGTCTGCCTCTCCTCCTCTCCCCGACAACCAATAAACTCTCGGCCCTCCTCACCGGAGCAGATGCCTGCCTCCTGCGGACGTGGCCAAACCATCTCAATCTCCCTTCCCTAACTTTTGCTGAAATGGGCGCCACTTCCAGCGCGTTCCTGAAAACCCCGTTCGCGATTCTATCTAACATTGTGCGACCACAAGACCAACGTAACATTCTCATTTCAGCCACTTCCAACTTGATCTCAAGCGACTTCTTCATCGCCCAACACTCGGATCCATACAACATTGCAGGTCGGATTGTCGCTCTATAGAAATTACCCTTCAACTTTAGAGGGACTTTCTTGTCGCACAGGACCCCTGTCGCTGCTCTCCACCTTAGCCACCCCGCCTTGATGCGATGAGTGACATCATCTTCACACTCACCTTCCTTCTGAATGATCGAACCCAAATACTTGAACTTATCCGTACGGGGTACGATCTGATCCGCAATCATAACCTCTACATCTTCCTCGTTGGCCTCACCACTAAAGTTACACCAGAGATACTCGGTCTTAGACCGGCTCACACACAAGCCCTGAGATTCTAACTTAGACCTCCATAGCTCCAACTTCGAGTTCACCTCCCTCCTCGACTCCGCCACTAACACAATATCGTCAGCAAAAAGCATGCACCACGGGACGCCATCTTGTATCCCCCGCGAAATGACGTCAAGGATTAAAGCGAAGAGAAGAGGGCTAAGCGCCGACCCCTGGTGTAGCCCTATCTCAATCGGAAAAAACTGGGTGTCACCAACTGGGGTCCTTACGCACGTCCTAGCTTGGGAGTACATGTCTTGGATCGCCCTAACGAACGGTAACGACACCCTCCTCTCTATTAGGCTCCTCCAAATAACATCGCGCGGAATGCTATCATAAGCCTTCTCTAGATCTATGAACACCATATGGAGGTCCTTACGCCGCTCTCTAAACTTCTCCATAAGGCGTCTGACGAGATGAATGGCCTCAGTCGTGGACCTCCCCGGCATGAAGCCAAATTGGTTCTCTGAGATCTCAACTTCTCTTCTAACCCTGCATTCCACCACTCTTTCCCAAAGTTTCATAGTATGACTGAGGAGTTTAATACCCCTATAGTTTAATGCAGAATGGGAAGGTTATTGCCTATGCTTCACGGCAATTGAGACCCTACGAAGTTAATTATCCGACCCACGACTTGGATTTGGCAGCCGTGGTTTTTGCGTTGAAGATTTGGCGTCATTACCTTTATGGCGTCACCTGTCAGATTTTCACCGATCACAAGAGTTTGAAGTATATATATTTACTCAGAAGGAGTTAAATATACGACAGAGGCGGTGGTTGGAACTAATCAAAGATTATGATATCGAGATCCTGTACCACCCGGGTAAGGCAAACGTGGTTGCCGATGCCTTGAGTCGTAAGTCCGTTCAGGAGCAAATGCTTGCTCGTTTAACAGTTCAGAAGTAGCTTCAGCAGGAATTCCTTAGACCCGAGATCGAGTGCAGCCCGTGAGTGCAAGGGCAACTTTGCATGTTAGAGATTTCATCGCCACTTGAGGAGGCAATCAGAGAGAATCAGGGTTCAGACCCATCATTGTTGCGCATCCGTGAGAATGTAGCTCAGGGAAAGGCCCCTGGATTTGTGGTCCACGAGGATGGACTTTTGCGATTTAAGAATCGGTTGTGCGTACCGGCGAATGACGAGTTGAAAAACTCGATTTTGAGAGAAGCTCATGCTACCCCTTATTCCGTTCATCCGGGGTCTAGCAAGATGTACAAGGACTTGAAACAAAATTACTGGTGGAGTAATATGAAGCGAGAAGTCACAGAATTTGTTTCGAGATGCTTCACCTGTCAGCAAGTCAAGATTGAACATCAACGACCGGCGGGTATGCTGAAACCTCTCCCTATTCTAGAGTGGAAGTGGGAAGACATTTCGATGGATTTCATCACGAGTTTGCCGATGAGTCATCGTGGCATGAATACAATCTGGGTAATTGTGGACCGTTTGACTAAATCGGCTCATTTCCTTGAGATTAAGGATACGTGGGGTCCCGAGAGACTTGCCCAGTTGTTCATCAAAGAGATAGTGAGACTGCACGGTACTCCTAAAAGTATCGTTTCCGATCGTGACGGACGATTCGTGTCTCATTTCTGGAAATCAGTTCATCGTGCTATGGGAACTCAGCTTAATCTCAGTACCGCCTTTCATCCTCAGTCCGACGGACAATCAGAGAGGACTATTCAGACATTAGAGGACATGTTGCGGGCATGCGTCCTCGATTGGAAAGACGATTGGGAAGCCCAATTACCGTTAATTGAGTTCACGTACAATAATAGTTGGCATGCTTCGATTAAGATGGCACCTTACGAGGCCTTGTACGGTCGTCGTTGTCGATCTACTTTGTGTTGGGACGACTTATCAGAGTCAATCGGCACTGAGCCCGATATGCTTATAGCCGCCCGTGAGAAGGTAGCTTTGATCAGGAGTCGTCTGTTGACCACTCAGAGTCGACAGAAATCATATGCAGATAATCATCGTCGACCACTAGAGTTCGAGACGGGTGACCATGTTTTGGTCAAGGTATCCCCGAGTCAAGGCATTTTCCATTTCGGAAAGCGGGGAAAGTTGAGTCCGAGATTCATTGGGCCGTTTGAGATTTTAGATCGAGTAGGCGAGTTAGCTTATCGATTGGCTTTACCTCCAGCGTTGAGCCGAATTCATAATGTGTTTCACGTCTCTCAATTGCAGAAGTATGTTTCCAAACCGAGCCACATACTTCAGTTCGACGAAATTGAGATCGCGGATGATCATTCGTATGAGGAGCATCCTATACGAGTTTTGGAGCGGCGAATCAAACAGTTGAGGAACAAGACGATTCCTTTGGTCAAGATTCAGTGGTCTAGATACGGAGTCGAAGAGGCCACTTGGGAAACCGAGGAGAGTATGTGGGAGAGTTATCCCGAGTTGTTTGACCCTTAGTTTCGGGGACGAAACTCTTTTTAAGGGGGGAGTATGTAATACCCGGTTGTAATTCATTCATTATCATTCAGTAGTTATCAGTCTGTAATTGTCACTCAGTAATTTTCACTCATTATTAATGACTCATCATTTGTGATTCATTCATTTGCGTTCACTCTTGGCATGTTGTAACCGTATATCCGTTACCGATCGTCATTTCATCTCCGTTTATAGATTGAGACGGGAGTATTATCATTTTCATCGTCATTGGTAGTCTTGTACTGAGAGTATCATCTTTGGCATATTTTGGACTTGTTCACTTTCACATTTATGTGGTATGTCGGATCATTCATCAATCGTATCGAGGAATTGGAGTTATCGGATTTTCACCTAGTCCAGCAGCGAGTTACGGCCGTAAGGATAGTAGGTTACGGTCGTAACATGTGTTCGTTGTCTTCAGGCCATTTTGGACGAACGGGACTTACGGCCGTAAGGTTGCGACATACGGCCGTAAGTTGAGTAGGTACGGCCGTAAGGCTTGGCCGGTTACGGCCGTACGTGTCCAGCAGGGTGTCCAGGCATTTTTGGCCGAAGGCGAGTTACGGCCGTAAGAAGGGTAGGATACGGCCGTAAGTGGTATTCGTAAATTTCAGGTTTTGTCGGACAAGGGGGACTTACGGCCGTAAGGGTTGCGGCATACGGCCGTAAGACGAGGAAGGTACGGCCGTAAGGCTTAACCGGATACGGCCGTACGCTACAGGCAGGGTGCCTGGTCATTTTCAACGAAGGGGGCTTACGCCCGTAAGTTTGGCCGGATACGTCCGTATCATCTGAGTTACGCCCGTAAGGTGTGCGGGTACGTCCGTAAGGATGTCGGCAGATGTTTTAGACGAGGGCGAGTTACGCCCGTAAGTCAGGTACGGATACGGCTGTAAGGCTGTCGGCAGGTGTTTGGACGAAGCCGAGTTACGGCCGTACGAGTTGGCCGGTTACGGCCGTAAGGCCGTTGACCTGGGATGTTACGGCCGTAAGAAGGCCGAGTTCCGGCCGTAACTTCCGGCAGTTTATAAGGACTTGGCCGGGACTTTTTCTTCATTTTTACCCTTTTCTTCCATCTTGTCCGAGAGAGAGAGCTTGAGGGAGGGATTTTCCTTCATCAATCACTTGAGTACTTGATTTTCTTCATTTCCATTCGATCGTGAAGCTTGGATACTCGATTTAACTCGTGTTTATCGGATCGAAGTGGTTGGATCTTCAAGAGGTAATTTCTTCAACATCTTGGATTTTGATTTTGTATTGAGATATGATGTTTTGGACGTTATAATCATGTTATATGGAGGGATATGTATATGATTATGAGTTTGTATAAAGATTCAATGGATTATTGAAGGATTATTCAAGAACACTTTGAATATTGAGTTGGATTTGGGGGGTTTCGATTAATTATTGTTGTAATCACGAATTTGGATATTCATTTTGGATTATTGATCATTTGGAAGATGTTTTGTTGGTTTGAAACACTTCTTGGGGTTTTGATATTGGTATAATTGAGGTTTGATTGATAACAATCGAAGATTGGCTGCAACGTATTCGATATAACGCCCCAATGAACTTGGTTTAGTCGTATTGACGTTTTGAGTTCGTTATAATCGTGTTTGATTCGTATATTGAGCGGATTGTTGGTAATTGTGTTATTCAAGGTTGTTCGAGCGACCGACATTTCATTTAGGACGTTCGTTCGTGGAAGGACATTCTTCATCGGTATTGTGTAAGTTAATTCTTACTCGGTTAAAAGGATATTCATTCCTTTTGTTGTTGTTCATTCATAATCATAACTCATTCATCATTGTATTAATCGTATTGAGACTTGTAATTGTCGAATAATAACTTCATTCATAAGGAATGGCGGTTCCAATCATTTCATTGAACTATCATTCACTTCACTATCATTTTCATCTCGGTGAGTCATTCTCGACCTTGTCGGATTATTCTTCATTGATATTCATTATGGTCATTCTCGTTCATATGACCTTCTGGGTTCGTATTGCGTGTCCGGGTGCGGATGTGTGGAATTTTTAGTCGAGCACGCGATGGTCATGTATTGGGATCGATACATTGGACTGTGCACACAGTAACGATTACCTCCGTGAGACTAATTAGGTACAAGAACGGGTGTGTCCGGTCATCCGTCTTGTACACTTGCACAGAACATTACGGGCGTACTATGATACTCCTCTTCAGCGTAACTCATAACTAAGGATATTTTCATAACTAAAGATATATCATGATTGTGTATTTTCAACCCTTGAGGATTGTTGTTCTGTGTAAAGGCACGGGAAGAGCATGTTGACGGCGAGGAGTCCCAGTGATACTAGTAAGGGGCCCCAGTCATTTCAGTCATTCTTATTTCTCTTCATTGTAATTCCGCTGCAAATTCCGTTTGAGATGTTTATTGATTCAGGGTGGTGTATTTTATCTTCATATAAAATATACTAGTATTTTGTATTGTCCTGGTGTATTGTACTTAAACTCCTCATCGGAGTATTTGGTAATATAATGTGGTTCG
Source organism: Orobanche coerulescens (assembly GCA_033398695.1). Lineage (NCBI taxonomy): Eukaryota > Viridiplantae > Streptophyta > Magnoliopsida > Lamiales > Orobanchaceae > Orobanche > Orobanche coerulescens. Next base: position 130,740,240 of record CM065808.1, on the reverse strand, counting down.
GTACTACAATTATATTATTTAATTCATCAGTTTTCATTCGCCTGGTGGGTCCCAGTCAGGGGTCCACGGCACTGTAATATCCGCCTAGTTTGGGGTGTTACAGAGTTGGTATCGGAGAGTGGTTTTGAATACTACCTTCCGAGTTATGTCTCATTTGAAATCATCGTCATCGAACTAGTATCATTGGACTTTCGCGTCACGTGTGACCTGTGCAAATGCCGAGCCAATCAGACCAAGAACTGTAAGATTTCTAACGCCATGGTATAATTTCTGGCAATAAGAATCATTCATTCATCATTCATTAGTCAACAATCCTCAAGCATCATTCATCTTGATCAGGACGATCATGTTAACTCATTAATCACTCAGTTCATTTCATAGTTCAGTTGTTGATTTGGAGGATCATATCATTAATCTTGTTAACTTGTTCAAGATAATCATTTCGAGAATTTCATCCGATAATCATTTCACCTCAGTTAATCATTCATGTAATCACTGTGCTAGAGCACGTATGCTCATTTTCATCATTTCATGGCGTAATCATAATGTGATATTCATACGAGAGATATAATCATCATGTGACTTTCCTACTTCAGTATGGAGAGAGCAGGCAGAAGACGCGGAGGACAAGGCCGTGGTGCGGGCCGAGTCCCGAGAGCTCGCGTTAATACACGTGCGAACGCGAGGAATAATGCTAACTCATCAAAGCAGTGACGCTGCTACTCATTCACCTGGACGTGATCATTCACTATCAGGGAGTCGTACCCGGGATACAGCTCAGTCAGAAGGTGTTCGGATTGATCCACTCGCCTGTATGCAGGGCATGATGGCCCAGATGACTCAGATGACACAACTAATGGAGACGATGCATAACTCATCTAATCAAAATCAACAGGCTCCTCCGCCGCCACCTCAGAAGCAAGAGAGGAGTGTGGGCAGTATTATCGGCGACATCTCTCGCCAAAGGCCACCCACATTTGAGGGCTCGTCTGAGCCGGCGGATATTGTTCATTGGATCGAGCATTTCGAGAAGTTATTTGCTATGGTGGAGTGTCCCGAAGGACACAAAGTTTCAGTTGCGGCTTACTATCTGGGTAAGAGCGCTCATTCTTGGTGGTTGTCGTTGAAGCCCAAAATCATTGATTAGCCGTCCCAAGCACCAAATTGGATCCCATTGAACCAGCCGATTTGAAAAAAAAAAATCACAACCCAAATTCAAATCCATATTCTTATTGCCATGAATCTGAGACAACGACATCGGAGCTTCAGATTCTAAGCGCCGCCGCCACATGCACCTCCGTGTAGCAGCCGCCGCAGATCGCCTCTGGCCTCCCAAAATCGATTATATCTTCACATTTTTGTATATTTGATGCTTGAGATCGCCTCTCCTATGGTCGTACGGAATTTAGATCCTAAGAAAGATCCTTTCCGACCTAAGGAACCGAATGAGGAAGTTTTGGGTCCTGAAGTGCATTATCTCAATGATATTAGAGAATTAATGTTTTTAGCATGATGCACCAGACCCGATTTCTCTTTTGCAGTAAATTTACTGGCGCGATACAGTTCTAAACCAACTCGGAGACATTGGAATGGTATCAAACACATTTTTCGTTATCTCAGCGGTATCTGGGTTTATTTTATTCAAAAGGCATCACTAACTCAGGGTTACAAATCTGACCCACACAAGGCTCGCTCACTTATTTATTCTGCTACAATGGTACAACTATATCATGGAGATCTACCAAATAAACATTAGTAGCTACATCTTCCAATCATTCTGAGATAATTGCTCTCTATGAAGCTGGCAAAGAAAGTGTTTAATTAAGATCGGTCATAGCCCATATAAAATGAATGCCAATTGAAGCTTGTGATACACTCCCACAACTATTTATGAAGACAATGCAGAATGCATAGCACAAGTCAAGAGTTGATATATAAAAGGTGATCAGACCAAACATATTTCACCGAAGTTCTTCTACATGCATGAACTTCAAAAAAATGGAGAAATAAATGTTCAGTAAATTCACTCGTACCACAATCTTGCTGATATATTTACAAACTCGCTACCGACATCAATATTCGAGAAACTGTTATACGACATAGGCATGAAAAGAGCTAACAAGAAGCAAGATTGGTGAATCAATTTCGGAACTCTTTATTTCAGGGGGAGCGAAATCAAATCTGTACGTTGTACTCTTTTTTTCTCATGACTTGACTTTTATCCCACAGGATTTTTCCAACTTAAGGTTTTTAACGAGACAGCTTATGCACATACGTTAGATTTAAGTTGCATACTCTTTTTTCTCTCTTCTGTCATCTTTATTGGCTTGAGGTTTTTGACAGGACACACTTATCCAACTTATAATGCTACCTCCAAAGAGGAGTGTTGTACAATATAGACTTTAGCAACTTGTCAAAATTGAAATGCTCCATTAAATTTCCACTACAAATTATTTATTCTCCACCTCAAATATTTTATCTTGTAAATTCTCCAATAAATAGGAACCTTGAGAAGGTTGTAAAATGCACTAAGAAGAAGTAATAAAACTTCTCTCTCATTTCCTCTCTCTCCTTGTTCTCTTGTTATTTCCTATTGTATGCTATTATTATCTTCAATAATAGCCTTCTTAATATCAGTTTCATAACAGCAGAAACTTTATCAGCATCAACCATTTTTGTATGTGAAAGGAAAATTATAAGGTATCTTTTGTGTGGCATACACATGTTTCAATCCAATCATAACCCGTCACATGCAACAGTGATTTTGATTGTAAAGATACTGTAAAATTCCTGTATACGAATTGCCTTTATATTCATTTACATAAAGCGAGAACAACGTAGCCGAAAAAGAAACGCAAACCTTCTAGAGTATGCATATAAAAATGGAGCAACAAACTTCATCCAAGAAGAGTGAATCAGCATCGACTTTGTACCCACAAATTTATTCTTGATCTTCCAATATTAGTCTCCCTTTCCATGGTGTCGTCGGATATTAAAGACAATAAAACCAAATGATACTACCATTCCAACCAAGTAACCAAGGATCGATCCATAAGTCACACAAACCGGCCACTCCTGCGTAAAACGCAAATTTGAAATTGCATTAGGTAAATAATATAGATAAAATATTAGGTTTAAAAATAATATTTTAGTAAAATCTCATACAGCAATTTGAATTACAATTAGTTCAGGATATTGTAAACTTGCACAACAATCATCTAACTATGTTGATCATTCTCAAACCGTTCTACTTCCCTACTTCTATTTCTCAATATTTGTTGTACCTCTTTTTTGCAAGTCTTTTTATTTTCTCAAATTTAGGCTAATTTGATGGGAAGAAACATAACCAACTATTTTTGTCAGTTCTGCATCAAAAAAAGTGGTTGGATAAGAGTATTGGTGTTGAAACACAATTTGTTATGGAAAACTTTATGGATGTAATAAAAAAGGGCCAAGATACATGATGAAACCTCGAGGAGTGTGGTTGACACGTTATGAAACTGGAGGGGGTGTAAATGGATTTACCCTTCATGAGAGAAGAACTACAGAGAGAACAAACCAAAAGAAGCAGAATAAAAACATTACGCCTCCACATCGTAATTACTGTAAACAGTAACAAGTGCGAACTCTAAGAAATGGGCAAAAGATGGCTCTTTCGCATATTTAGCATAAAATGTGTGCCACATGATTCCTCCATCTGTATCGGAATAAAACTCTTAAGCAGTATTAGGTCCCCATTCAAAGCACCATTGACTACTTGATTTAAGTAAAAGCACCGGTAAGGTATCAGCCATCTATCTCAGCAGTCTCCATTCTGTTTTGAGTTAGTTCAGATAAAAATAAAATTACAAAAAAATGGTAAAAGTTGTAATTTAGCCAAACGCTTTTATTTATATCCGCATGCTTTCAGCTATTAGCTATGAGCCATCAGCTATAAACACCGAACCAGCTTTTCAGCTACCCGCTTTGTCTACCAAACATAGCCTTAAAAGAAATAGAGACGAGAGATATATAGAACTATGGCTAAGCTGTCTCAATTACATCAATGGCTCAATGAAAAATACTAATTTGAAAATTAGTCAAGGTCCAGTATCTAAGCTCAAGAAACCCAACCCATATACAATCCAAAATCCATAAAAAACAGAAGGAACAAAAAACATTAGATTCTATTTTACTACATTATACTAGTCATGTTTGTGATTTGGAGAATTTCTAATTTATGATACTGACAGGACTAGGGATTTATATGAGGGTTTTCATAAATATTAGTCTTATTATATTGGAGAAATTAATGATTAATCGAGTAAACTTTTCTGAAAGTTTAACAGTATTATTTCATCTGGGAAGTATAAGGATAGATGGAAGAGTTCCATACCTGCCAGGGTCTTTCCCAGTCAAGAGGCATAGGCCATGCACCAAACCAAGCCCCAATAACAGCTCCATGTGCAGGTAAACAGATCATAAAATCTGTAGATCCAACTAGCCTGCATGTTGAAAATCATGAAACACTCAAAATTAATGAAAATTAAATATGGATAACAAAATTTCAACCAATGAGGAAACTTTTTTTAAGGGGTAAATTACTTTACTTGGCATGAGCAAATATTCGATGCCAGTCAGTCCAAGATGAGCCATAAACAGAAGCTGCAGGGGCAAACTGCCAGAAATGCAACATAGTAAAACATGAGCCACTACAAACGAACATGAGAAAAATATTTATCACATTTTTTTAACAAATACTAGCAATTAGTGACCTAAAAAGGCAAGAAACTGATTAAAAGCTGCAACAGAATATTGTTATCCCTTTAAAAAAAAGTAGCGGTTAGCAATGTTTTAAAATTCGCGACTCGTATTTGAGGCGTTTTGCGCAAATGAGGCGAGGCGTACGCCTCGAGGCGGAACGAGGCGTACGCCTCAACTTTGTTGAAACGAAAAAATTAAAAAAATATAAAAAATTATCTAAAACAAAGTTCAACAACAATACTTAATACTACTGCTACTGTAACAAAAAAACTAGAATAAAAACATCAAAGCCAATACATAGTTCATCGTTAAACCGATAGAAACAACACAAAAGAAGCGTCTTTGAACCAAAAGTCGTGACAACAACAAAATAGCACAATCAAATTTCCCTAGTAGCCTATTTAAATAAGGAATCATCCGTGCCCAATGGTTTGAAAAACTCATCAAATTCTTCATTTCCGTCTTCATCACCACTCAAAAGATCATTCATGGAGTCGTCTTATCTAATCACCCTATCATCCTCCTCTTCCGAATCAAGATCCTCCCATTCACTTTCTTCATCCAACAATCTCTTTCCTTTATGCATAATAAAATGAAAAAGTTTATAAATTAGTATATAGTTTTATTAGTAAGTAGATTATATAATTTTTTAGAGCAGTTTACCAAAAAAAAAAGAGCTGTTTAGGAAAAAAGTTAGAGCTGATTACCAGAAAAAAAAACGAGCTGTTTACCAAAAAAAAACGAGCTGTTTAGGAAAAAATTTTAGAGCTGATTACCAGAAAAAAAAGAGTTGTTTATGAAAAATTTTTAGAGCTGTTTACCAAAACAAATCTAATTAATAAGCTAAAAATGTTTTTAGAAAAAGTCAGAAATTAAGAAAATAAAAGCAAGAGATTTTAACAAAGTTGAATTCTAAATTAAAAAAAATGCATTGTTCGGGGATAATCAGAACTGGATGAGTGGGAAAAGAAAAACAAAAATAAACACATACCTGAAGAGAGATGTGTCCGACTCCGACGGGAGAAGAGGGAGGTGCGGCAAAGGGAGTCGCGGCAGGCGAGAGACAGAGAGAGTCGAGTTTGGGATCGGTCACAGAGAGAGATAGAAAAGAGAGGATGGGAAAAGACAGAAAATAGAGGACAAGAGGTCAAAAAACTAATAAAATCAAAAAAGGGACAGACTCGGCCGCCTCAAGCGAGTCGACTCGCATCGAGTCAACTCGTCCGCCTCAGTCAAAAGACTCGGGGGATTTGCAAAAAACGAAGACTCGTACACCCTAACTCGCCGGGCGTCCGCCTCGAGTCGACTCGTATGAGTCTTCCGTTTTTAAAACACTGGCGGTTACAAAATGGAGCATGATGCTTCCACAAAATAAAAATGTTGAATAAATAAATTAAACAGACAAAGCTGCTTGTAACATAAACTCACCCTACAAAAGGATACATACCGTGAAGAGCGACATTAGAAGAGACCAGGGAACTGTCTTTTTGAAGTGCCTGCATTCAATGAAAAATGTTAGAGATCAGCAATGATTAGTCATCATATATAAGATTATACAGACTTGTTCTATTTCAACCATTCCACCAAAACTATCACCGTTGAAGTTGGACTACTAGATACCATGACTCATTTCAGTACACCCAAACAGAACCATACACCACACCAGGAGCCTTACTGTTCCAACATTTGAACAATTGAGACCAGAGAAAGGAGACCAAAGGAGGAATTTTTGGTGTAATATAGGATATGATATATATCAGAGCAACCGGAACACAGGTCTATTGTTTTCCTCGGGTTAATGGAAATAGAAAAACTTTCATTGTAAATAACCACCACATACTGAATCCCAACAGGTGCGCCCAATATAATCGCTCCCAGTGCATTTACTAAAGCACCTGCAAATGCAAAATATATGACACATCTTAGGATCTATATTATGGAGCGCATAATATATTAAGCTCGAGAATGGGAGGAAAAGCTTATGGGTTATTTTCTGTTAATCAATCCTGAGTTTTAAATTTGCTGAACATAATAATACATTTGAAGATTATATGAATAAACTACTTTTCTAAGTTTATGAACGAACGTGTAAAGCAACATATGAAGCTAGAGAACCCTTTGCGACTTCTAACATAATCACGCATGTTAACCAAGGTTTGAAGGCACCAGTTCACGTTGTATACAGGCAGAGGATACAGGAAGGATCTTCTAGGATCCACCAAACCCGGCTTGAACATCAGTCTAAGCATAAAAAAGTATTGAGTTAAGCTGCATTGCTGATAAATAAGCTTAAAAGTACTAAAGAAATTAATCAATCCAAGTACTCCAAAAGCTCCTGTGTCACCCCTAGCAAAGAAACAGAATATAAGCTGGTTCAGCCAAAGGTCCCCACACCATAAGAACCCAGTTCTTAGTTAAAACAAAATGTATTTATCTGGCATCACGTACATGGATCACTCTTCATTCAGTCCTTTTGAATTTAGAATATTATACCAATTCAACTGGTTTCGCCGTCTCATGATATTTTCCACATAACTGGAAAAACCTATAATGTTGGTGGTTTACGAATTTCATTTCATTTCTCCTTGATAAAGGTTACGACGGGAAGAGCACCGGGCGTAATATTTGCCACTTTGCTTACTGCATAAATTTATAGTAAACTAATTTTAGACAATTAATTGACATTATACTCTGTGTGTCACCGACACCAACATAGTTGGGATCAAGATGCAGTTGATGATGATGCCAATTCAACTGGTTTAACGTCATATTTTTTATGTGTGCATCATGCAAAGCTCCCCTAAACAGTTACTGAGCATCCTATGACTCATTTTACTGCCTTTGAACTGGCTACTTGAAGCAAACTATTGGTTCTTAAGTGTAACCGATGAGGGCTATTCTCACAGAGTTTCGATCTGCATCGCCACTCATGGACTTCCCATGGAAGTAGGTTTCGTGCCTTCCCCACAATCGATCCCGGTACCTCCAGGCCAAATGCCCATAATCTTAAAGTTGAAGACTGGCCACGTGCCCATGATCTTAAGGTTGGAGACCACCAATATCTGGCGTCTTGCCTACAATGGAAAATAGCGCAGGACATTGGTTATGCATCACTGCACACGATAAGATCAAGAATCTTCTCTAACTTACCAAGTCATTCTTCCACATATACCGGTTCATCTTTCCACTTTCACTTTATTGTTAATCGGTGTTGGTGCCTTTTGATTAGCGGTTTTTTTGAGTATTCAAATTAAATCCTTACACAATTAGGTCAGATTAGCCACAATAGTTGCCAAATCCCAGGACCATATGAGGGTTACCTTGAGCTAGTGGGTTGTTGCGTTTGCTTTGGCATCTACAAGAAACTTGTTCTCAAACCATTTTCCCATATCAACAAAATAAATCATTTTTCTTATACACCTATTCCAACTAATGTATATTATATCCAATTGGCAACTCAACCAAAAAAATAAATAAAAATTCTTTGTGAAAACTCAAAATAGCCGCAATTTCTATATCACATATTCTATTACCATTCATCTCACGAACCTACACGGTACATCCAGCTTATGGTAAACAATCCCATCAAATTAAGTTGTAGTAAAATGCAAATTCCATCAACATAAGTCGTAGTAAAATGCAAAGTCATTTTAATACCACTGCCATTTGCATTTTCTGAAAATATAAATTATCCTTCATTACAGTGATAGTGAAACTAACAAAGTTATCTTTTTCTACAAAAATAAACCACAGCCTATACAAAGGTAGACTAGCTACTTATGTTAACAATCATTGATCAATTCTTTCTCGGCATCACTAGAAATCGATGGAGAAACATCATTATGTATCTTACAAATTTTGGCCTATTAATATGTGGGGAATCTGGTAGATGTCACAAAGCATTGTGCAAAAGTCAATAAATTCATCATGTGTTTCAACCATTGTTTAGTACAACTACTTTGTCATCAAATATGGCCTTCCTTACAACGCTTTTGATGAATCTTCGAACCACAACTCAATCTTCCTCCTTGAGTCCCATATCATATCTAGCATTTGTTCATGCTTGAAAAATGACCACCAGATGTGAACCCAACACTACGGTTTGGATTCCACTAATATTGTTCATATTAATCAATAGTAGCTTGTCTGTGGGTGCTACTTATGTCGGACTTACGAGCAGTGTATCTCCCGAAGTATAAAACTAATTTCTTCCCCATTCTTCCTGCGAGATACACCTCTCATAAATCCGACATAAGTAGCACCCACAGACAAGCTAAAATTGATAGATATAAACAATACAAGTGAAATCCAAACTTCAGTGTTGGGTCACATGCAGTGGCCATGTTTCAACCATGAATAGATGCTCGATGTGCGGGCCTCATGGTGGAGGAACAAACTGTAGTACACAAATTCAGCAAAGTGCTACAAAAAAGGTCATAGTTAACGGCAAGGGAGTTGTACCAAATGATGTTAGAAACAGAATAATATTTTGGCTAACATATCTAATGATGGGAAATGCTTGAGACATCTATAGGTACACACGTATTCATTTGCCTGAAATTCATAAGATAAGTTAAGATGTTCCACCAGTAGTTTCTAGTGATGGCGAGGAAGAACTGCTTCAATGGGAAAAGTAGTTAGTCAATATTTGTTTGATTTATACATGTAAAAAACTTTATAAGTTTCATTATCATTGTAATAGAGGATCATTTATGTTTCAAAATGTAAATGACAACAGTATTAATAAAGGACTTGAGATTTTGCATTTTAGTACAACTTGGATTGATGAAATTATTCAGTTTGAGCTACGAAGATGTGAGATGTATGGAACTGGAATGTGTAACCAATGCCTAAAAACTGTGAATAGCATGAGACTTGACAAAAAACATTTATTCATTTCTTTATTTCAATTGAGTTGTCAGCTGGTATAATATGCATAAGTTCAAAGCAATGAACAATAAATGAAAATGGTGCTTTGTTGACACAGGAAGATCGCTCGAGAACAAGTTTCTGTAGACGGAAAAGCAACCCCGAGCGAACGCATAAAACCCCCGAACAAGGCCCTTAGGGATTTGGCAACCACCGATACTCAGCAAAACGCAAACCAAAAGGCACCCACATTCGTAACAATTGACAATACATCAAAAGTGGTAGAGCAATTCAACCAATACCAACCACCAATTCTGACAGGGAAAGATAAATTGGTTTATGTGGAAGAATGCCAAGTGAGTGAGTTGGAGGGGATTTTTTAGCTTATCGTGTGTGCAACAAATGTTTTGCGCCAATTTCCAGCTTAGGCAAGATGCCAAATAAGTGGTACTCATACTTTAAGATTCTGGTTCTTAGCCAGGTATTGGGATGTGGGAAAGAGCATGAAACCTACTTCCAGGGATTGGAAGTCCATGAATGACGACGCGGATGGAATACCCGAGGGATACCCCACGAGAAATCCCAATGGATAGCCCTTGGTTGTTACAGCAAGACTATTTGACAAAGATTTCTTGGTAACCAAAAAAAAGTTTCTGAGCAATGTAATTTTGAAAAGGCAATTCACCTTTCACTCGCATTAATGTCTAAATCCAATGCCACAAAATCTACACTTTCTTTATTCTGAATGAATATTACCATCCACTCATGTCATTCAACGGAAGACTCAACCGACTTCTCCTAAAGTAAACAGAAATAGAAGGGAGAAAGAGAAACTCTAAATTGACATTACTGTCACTTACCAGCAGGGAGGCTCAGCAGCCCTCTCATTGTGGCTCTGCCATACTGAAAAGAGAAGAAAAGCACACACAATTTTTTTAAAAATAATGCCTAAAAAATAATTATCAAGACAATTATCGCACTGAAACTCTAGAGAAACAACAATAAGATAGACAATGTCAATAACAAGAAACTGAATTACGGAGCACTCATGCGGGTTGCGGCGGAATAGACTATAGAGTGGGATGACAATTGAAGCCTCCACAGACTGCAAAAGCAAAAAGAACAAAGCAATTTACACCACTCCATACATTTAAAAAAGACTTGGCGTATTAGGTGCATGGAGGTTTACATACACATACTATAAGAAGAGTTTCCGCTGAATTTTGGATGAGAGTACACGAATAACAAATGAATGCCGCCAAAAAACCTGAAGCCAAGCCTAGCCCACATGCCAAATGCCATAGCAGCAATTTCAGTGGTGATGCAAATGAAACAGCTGAATCCAGCATTTCAGGAGCTTTTCTTTGATGTTGCGGCTGCTGCATTGATGTACGTGATGGAAGGGATAACAAATGTTGATGTAGATGGTGACCTAAATTCTAAAAGAGAAAATAAACTACCAAATTAAAACAGGGATTTTCAAAAGTTTCTCACAAATTTAAGAAATGTAATAGAAAATAGCATATGCATAGGCTGGGTTTGAAGAGACTGGAAAGCTTTTCTATAACTTGAGCAGTTTACCAAAAGGGTGAAAAAGTTGTTTTGCCGTTTTCTATATAGCAATATTCTTTTTTATCCCAAGTTTAGTAACAACTCTTTTGATACCCAAATTGTCAAAATTGACCTTTACTCGAATAAAATCCGAGTCATATATTGTAATTTCGAGTAACATAATTTCGAGTCCACTTAAAAAAAAAACAATATCGAGAAAGGTTGAAAATATGAAGCACGGAGTCCGAAATTTGGGTTACACGAGTTAATTCGTGTCACCCAATACAATTCGACATGTAAATAAAAAAAAGTCTCCGAATTCATTCGGAGATGTAAAAAAAATCGGGTTACACGAGTCCAATTCGTGTCACCCGAATATAAAAAGTCTCGAATGAATTCGGGAGATGTTTAAAAATTAAAAAAAAGAGGTCTAGAATGAATTCGGAAGATGTATAAACTTTCGGGTAACATGCTTGCACAAAGTTTTTTTTTTTTTTTTCCTTCTGCCAGCAATTCGGGTGAACTGACAAGTTTTTTTTTTTTCCTTTCTGCCACATTCGGGTAACTCACAAGTTGTTTTTTTTTTTTTTTTTTTGGCAAATTCGGGTAACTCACCAGTTTTTTTTTTTTTTCTCTTTCTGCCACATTCGGGTACATGTTTTTTTTTCTTTTTTGTTTTTCTTTCTACCACGTTCGGGGAACATGCTTTTTTACTCAAAATTTCGGGCAACAAAATTCGTGTGACACGAATTGTATTCGGGTGACACGAATTGGACTCGTGTAACCCGAATTTTTTTTTTTTTTTACATCTCCCGAATGAATTCGGGAGACTTTTTTTTTTATTTACATGTCCCGAATTGTATTCGGGTGATACGAATTGGACTCGTGTAATCCGAAATTTCGGACTCCGATAACCCATATTTTCAACCTTCCTCGATATTGTTTTTTTTGAAGTTGACTCGAAATTATATTACTCGAAATTATAATATATGACTCGAATTTCATTCGAGTAAAGATCAATTTCGACGAATTGGGTATCAAAAGAGTTGTTAATAAACTTGAGATAGAAAAAAATATTACTATATGCGAAAGGGCAAAACAAGCTATTTCTACTTGCCAAAATGTCACCCTATAGTTGATATCAGTGTATAACTATTATAGCAAACGGGTAACCTAAAATATTTTCTTTCACATAAATAGCATACTTAATTACTTGGTTAATTTAAGTTACTTCTCCTTTCCCATTCGTTTTACATCAAGCGATAAGAAAATAAATGAATACTGACGAATTAATCAACACTAAAGTTTCCTGTATTATTTTTTCAGGGCAGATCAATGCGTTTAAGAAAACTGAATCGAGATGCAGTCATACAGAAAACAAGCAGCCACAATTAAGTAAACAACTGAAGGAAGACTAAAAAATTAGCGAAATACAGAATGGTTTATATATTTATATAAATTTTGATGTGCTTACTTGCACAAAAACACCACCAAGTAATCGTCGTGGTAAGCCTTCATTTTTTTTTTTTTTGATAATACCGTATATATACATCTTACATCGAACGACAAAAAAAGAGAACAAACAATAGCGCTTCTTTTTTGAATAAAGAAACTAAGTCTTTTAAAAATTACATTCATAGACCTTGGGGTCGTAACATTGCCATGCATAACCCGTTGGACTCTTTTGAGCAGCTCCACAGCCTCAGGTGCAAGGAAGTCAAATGTACCAAATGCAAAAGGTATAAGCGCGTGTTGGTTATCAAGGCACGCTTTCTCGTGTTTGGTTACTTTGCATGAAGCGGTTTTCAAAACAGCCTGACCTGCCGTAAAAGCATGATTCCCCAATCCCACAAGTGGAGAAACCCCCGTTAGATCAACACAAGCATGTTTCCCTCCTATCCATCCAAAGATCAAAATGTCAGCTGGTCTAAGTGTCGATCTTCCTTCTATCGGGTCAGTCAAGAAATTCACAGGTGCTTCTTTCTTAACTGAAATCCCAGCCCGCCTGAATATGTCAAAAAGAACATCCCTAACCAAATCGTGTCGGTATTTGAACCCCGGAAGCTCTCTACAATGAACTGCATGCTCTCCGAATGAATCCAAACAAGCTTTGTGACAAACTGGGCAAATTTCATCAACCGGAAAAATAGGGATCATGAGGCGATATTTAAGGATAGTGCGATACTCAATCGGCGACATATGTTGACCGAGACCATCTATAGGGATGGCAAGGAGAAATTCTTGAGCATGTGGTGCACGCAGACACTCAAAAACAGTTTTTTGTCTAACAGTCATCTCAAAGTGAACTTCCATGTCCTAAACAATCTTGCTAAAAAGAGCACTCGCCAATGTGTGTTGGGCTTTAGGGGGGCGGTGTCCTTTTTAGTGAAACTGCCAAAGTCAAAACTTGGAATCATATCACGAAGACAAGTCAAAGCACAATCATAATCATAATCCATATCACATACACCACTGCTGCGTAAGATGTGGTCTTGAAGCACCCAAGATTGGGCCCTCGAGGCCACAAAGGCATAAGATGAAGCCTCTACCGCCGAATATAGCCCCAAACCACCAAACCTAATAGGTAAAGAGGCAAGTCGCCACTGGAGGTCCCCAAAGAAGGGACCTCCACAAACTACCATATCCTCGATCGCCTCACGCAATCCTTTGTCAAAAAGCATAGCAGCCTCCTCCACATATACGGGTTGACACGTCCTCAAGCCAAAAAAAAGTTTAGCAATACCCATGCACGATCGAAGCAAGAGGAGCTCACTCTGCGGGTCTCCTAGCTGGGGAAGAAGACGCATCATATCAATAGCACTAGAAGCTCTCTTCTTTACCAACCCACTAATGAAACCAAAGATCCCTACTAATCGCCCCCCAAGAACCTTCACCCCCAACGATGGCCTACCGATGTCGTTTGGGAATAAACCCTCACGAAGCTTCCTACCATCACAAGAAGGCAAAAAAAGTTCGGTTTTCCTAATATTCAATTCAAGACCCAAAGGTGGACCCGTCGCCCTAATGATGCCCAGAGCCCTAGCCACCTCCTCAGTGTCACCAATGACCGTCCCATCATCAAGACACCACGCATGAAGAAGAAGCTTGCAATTGTTTCTGATTTGGTGCACGAGGGGATGCAACACAAGAGCGAAAAGAAGTGGTCCTAACGGGTCACCTTGCTGAACCCCAGTGGTGGACCATATATGATTATCTCCAAAATACAATCTGGCTGGTTGCCTATATAGAAATTCTACCCATAAAGAAATAGAAGGGCACATCATCCTGACTTCATGAAGTAAAGCTGATCTATCCACCAAGTTAAAGGCGTTACAAAAGTCCACTGTAAGCATCGCAAGAGATCCGTCAGTGTGACGATCACTTAACAACCTGTTAACGCTATGTAATATGGCCTCTGCTCCACCCGACACACCGACCCCAAACTGAAAATCATTAAGGTACTTGGTCATTTCTTTGCCAACGCCTTTCATAGCCACCTTGGAAACCAACCGCCTCCATATGGTACCTGTTGTGTCGAGAATTATACTCTCCGACCGGCGATCGCCTCGGAGATCAGGCGACCTAGCCATTGCCGAGCAGCCGAGGCAGAACTGCCGACCAGAGATCGGGCGACCTAGTCTCAGCCCCGCAGTCAAGGCAGATCGGACAGCCGAAGGTCCCAGGATAAGTCCCGGTGCCGAGCGATCGACATCTAAGACGATCGTCTCTCGGTACTTAGCGATCGACTCTTGGCGGCCGACCGACGCCGACCCTTGGTGACCGACCAATGCCGATCACCTCATGCCACTCGAAGCCGATGGTAACCCAGTCGGCAATGGCCGGAGCTCAGGACAGAATCCACGTGCAGTGCCGAGACAAGATCCGCATATCACGGATCGTTGACCATAGCCTTTCAGCATCTTCCCACCAGCCGACAGGCCCGCCGAAAGGTGTCAGTAGGACCGCATGTGACAGTGACTCCGGACGTGTGCTGGCTCCTCATTGGACCGCACAGCTGGATGCCAGCAGCTGCCTTGGACTTTCGGCCGACAACCCGTGTGACTTAAGGACGATCGCCCCATTATTATATTGGCCGGCAGACGATCGCCCCATTATTATATTGGCCGGAAGGCGATCGCCCGCCAGAAGACAGGGCACCTCAGCCCCTATATATAGCAGGCTGCCTGCACTTGGAAAAAGGCTTCAGAACTCCAACACCCACGGGATTTCATACACAACTTGGCTTTCTCCTACTCTTGGCAACAGCTATCTCTCGGTTCTTTCTTCTCTCGGCCTCTCTCATACAGAAGACGATCGGCAGGGACGAAGAACACCAAGCTTCGCTCAAGAGCTGGATTAACAGAGTCTTTTTACACTCATTGTACTTAGATTCTCACATTAATACTTGTATCCACGAATATTTGTATTAATAACATCTCGCGAGAGCATTCAAGCTCGGGCCTAACAAACCCGGAAAATCTTGTGTTATTCACATCCTCTCGGAAGTGCTCCCACAACTTTGTTTGTTGTCCGTTTATTCCAGCAGTATTTAATCTTCGGATAAATATTTTGGGCGGCAACAATTGGCGCTAGAAGGAGGGCATCCAACCCTCATTTTTATTCCTACCGTCTCGAAGAACACTCACTGTTCTCCGGGGCATATACGTGAAGAAACACTCAATGTTCTTCAGAGAAAGCCTTCAGAATCATGTCTTCCGCCTCCGCATCGAAGAAAGCCGCTGGCCAGCCCGCCAGACGCCTCTTTCCGTCTCAGTCCGAGCCACAGCCGATGGCGGAGGGTAGCCGCCGCGGTCCGAGACGCTCGATCCTGCCCCTGACGGGCGGCCCAAGCCTCTCGCTCGATCAGTTCCGAACCACGGAACAGATCGACGAGGCCATGGCCATCCTACAGGAGCGACGGAGTGCTCTCGACGCGCCTCCCGCTATCACCCCCTCGGCCATCCGCCGGAAGACCAAGCGGAAGCTCAAGGCGTTACTGGCCGAGCGATCGCCAGGAGGCTCTCATCCGCAAGGAGAGGCGCCAAATGGGCACCTCTGCTGATCGCTCGGGCGGTGACCCGTCTTGGCGGCCGGCGATCCGGCCCGGCCTACGAGGCGACGGAGTTTGAGTCCGTCACCGGGAGCTCGGCCTACCCGGCTCCCGAGGCGGCCAGCCGTCTGGCTCCCCCTCGCCAAATAGCCGAGGTCGGCAGCAGCGGAGTCAGGAGATCGGTACACGATCGCCTCGGCTCCCGCTCCCAAAGCCGATCCGCGGGCGACCGAGCCACGGCGATGGCCGCGATGCAACGCCAGCTCGACGACATGAAGGCGCTCCTGGAATTCGGGGCAGGCGCCAAGAAGACGATCGCCGAGCCGAGCGAGCCGCTCGCGGTCCACATCGAGCTCGCCCCCGTGCAGCACAAGATCGCTTCTCCTCAAACACCTTTGTACGAGGGGAGATCGGACCCCGAAGTGCACCTGAGCAAGTTCAACATCTACATGACCGGGTGTGGGGCATCAGACGCGACCAGGTGCCGAATGTTCCCTCTGACGCTGGACGACCTCGCCTACAGGTGGTACGCCTCATTGCCGCCTCGGTCCATCGGCTCCTTTAACCAACTGGCGAACGTCTTCACGGAGTATTTCGCCACCAGGGTCGCTCGGCCAGAAGGTCCCCATCGCATGATGCGAATCAAGCAAGGCGAAGAAGAGTCCGACTCGGACTACATCGACCGGGTAGATGAGATCATCCTCAACGGCGAGCCCGTAAGCGATGAGATCGCCCTCTACGTGGTCCTAGGAGGATTCGATGGTCTTTCGCCTATGTTCAGGCATCTTACGAAGGACCAACCCACGACCTACGCGATCTTCCGAGCTAAGGCCGCAGACTTTCTAGCCAGGCAAAGGATTCTTCTCAACCTTTGAACAGCGCGATCGGCGCCCGAATGACGATCTCCCGCCCGATCGCCATTATCAACTTATGAATAATGCGATCGGCAGCCGAGCGACGATCACCAGTCTTCCAGCCCGATCGCCGATCATCAAGCTACATCACCAAACCGGAGGACTCGCTCGCCATCTACAGTCCACCATTTAACATTATGGACTAAGGCTCGCGATCGCCTCCACCGCACAACATACAGCCATGGTCCTGGTAGTCGATGGAACCGGCTGCTTCGGCCATGCAAGGTCCCTTTGGGCCAAGATCGCCCGCCCTTCATTTAAATACGAGGCCGGCGTAGTCTGAGGGCCCTCCAAAATTAATCAGTGGACACGATCGCCCGCCCTCAAAGGATCACCATCTAACATGGTGAACCCGGACAATGCGACGTGCCACTACCCCCGTCTCAACGTACACCGTCGAGGTTCGCCGTCCTCATGGCGGACCGAGGTGGAAGCAGAGCTAACAAGCCGCGGGCGTGGAGTTGAATCATTCGACGCTGCCCCGCGCAAGGACTCCTCTAGACCAAGACCGCATGCCCTTCGTTTAAATACGAGGCGAGGCGCAGCCTAACAGAGGACCCTCACAATAAAATGAGTCACGAGACACTCAACGTCTTCGCGCACAAGACACGGTCATGGAGTCGGTCCATCGAACTCCGCGACTGGGCATGATTCCTCAAACGACGAAACCATCAAGTTTCTGAGGGGAATCGGCCAATGTTGTTTTTTGCAGGTACAAGACCGAAAGATAGCTAGCCAATCGACCAGATCGCCCAAGTCCGAATCCAGAGTCAGCTCAACGGATCGCCCGTCCTCATCTTACACGATCGCCAGTAAGAACCACCTCGCCCCATGTCTTCAACATCGGAGCAAGCTGGGGGGCAATTGTTGTGTCGAGAATTATACTCTCCGACCGGCGATCGCCTCGGAGATCGAGCGACCTAGCCATTGCCGAGCAAATGAGGCGTAATCGCGACGAGATCGGGCGACCTAGTCTCAGCCCCGCAGTCAAGGCAGATCGGCCAGCCGAAGGTCCCAGGACAAGTCCCAGTGCCGAGCGATCGACATCTAAGATGATCGTCTCTCGGTACTTGGCGATCGACTCCTGGCGGCCGACCGATGCCGACCCTTGGTGACCGACCAATGCCGATCACCTCATGCCACTCGAAGCCGATGGTCACCCAGTCGGCAATGGCCGAAGCTCAGGATAGAATCCACATGAAGTGCCGAGACAAGATCCGCATATCACGGATCGTTGACCACAGCCTGTCAGCATCTTCCCACCAGCCGACAGGCCCGCCGAAAGGTGTCAGTAGGACCGCATGTGACAGTGACTCCGGACGCGTGCTGGCTCCTCATTGGACCGCACAGCTGGATGCCAGCAGCTGCCTTGGACTTTAGGCCGACAACCCGTGTGACTTAAGGACGATCGCCCCATTATTATATTGGCCGGCAGACGATCACCCCATTATTATATTGGCCGGAAGGCGATCGCCCGCCAGAAGACAGGGCTCCTCAGCCCCTATATATATCAGGTTGCCTGCACTTGGAAAAAGGCTTCACAACTCCAACACCCACGGGATTTCATACACAACTTGGCTTTCTCCTACTCTTGGCAACAGCTATCTCTCGGTTTTTTCTTCTCTCGGCCTCTCTCATACAGAAGACGATCGGCAGGGACGAAGAACACCAAGCTTCGCTTAAGAGCTGGATTAACAGAGTCTTTTTACACTCATTGTACTTAGATTCTCACATTAATACTTGTATCCACGAATATTTGTATTAATAACATCTCGCGAGAGCATTCAAGCCTGGGCCTAACAAACCCGGCAAATCTTGTGTTATTCACATCCTCTCGGAAGTGCTCCCGCAACTTTATTTGTTGTTCGTTCATTCCAGCAGTATTTAATCTTCGGATAAATATTTTGGGCAGCAACAGTACCCACTGCAATAGGTCGGATCCCGTTGTCGGGTTTCAAGAGTGGCGTAAGAGGAGCAGACGCAACAAATTCTGCAAGAGCCGACGGACATCTCCCCCCTAACCACAAATTAACCACAACAGTGATAGCACATAATAAACCAGTGGCAACAGCAGACCCATCTCCACACAAAGCATCCAAAATGTGTTGTGACCGAAAGCCGTCCCTCCCACAAGAAGTCCCTTTAGGGAAGGATTTAATACAACCAATGACGTTATCAACCTCCACAACAAGGGCAGGCTCAGCATAAATAGTGCTCGGCATAGACGGTGGTGGTTTGTGTGGATGTTTAGCCTACAAAGCCATTACAGTATCACCATTATGCGGAGCCACCCCTGATGAGCACAACACCTTCACCGCTGCTGTAAAGTGACCATCAGCAACCTTTCGAAGGCACGCTCTCATGTTGGTGTTACCAGCATTTTCATCCTTTTGGATTGTAATACCCAAGATTACTGATATGTATTTGGAACTTGTGATATTGTAATTATTGCATTTTGATCTGAGTATTA
The DNA here is from genome assembly GCA_033398695.1 of Orobanche coerulescens. NCBI lineage: Eukaryota > Viridiplantae > Streptophyta > Magnoliopsida > Lamiales > Orobanchaceae > Orobanche > Orobanche coerulescens. Next base: position 130,720,643 of record CM065808.1, on the reverse strand, counting down.
TTCTCCGTATTTCATAATCCGGTATTGTTGAGCGCATGATTTCATGAATGTGATTTAAATTGTGATTCTGCGCATGTAGCGCACGCTATCGACTAAGTGTAACATACGCTAACTTGGATCTATAGCGCACGCTGTGAAGGGACCTTAGCGCACGCTATACGTGGTCAATATGATTGGGACGTATTGGTAGGTGAGATCAGGCCGGGGATCTTGGTCGGTTTGTGTCGGGATTGTAATACCCGTGATTTCGATTTCCGGTAAATTCTTTTTTTTTCGGCGGAAGTCCGTTTTGACGACTCGCTCATGACCGTTTCGTCATTCTGAGAATGATTAATTCTGCACTTTTTGTCATCCGAGTTCGTTTCGGTGTCGTTTTGTTGAGTTCCGTGCTTTTTAGCGGTTTTTCCGCACTTGAGTTCGATTCTTGCGAATCTCGTCCGAAACTGTTGTTTCGACTTTCTCGTAAGTTCATTTAATGTTAATATTCATGTTGCGAGCTTTGGCTTGGTGTTTCGATCACGTATCGTGAATTTCGGGCGTTTTGGGCCATTTTCGTAATTTCCCAAAGTTTGGGGTAATTACTTTCCGTTGTCGAATTTCGAGCCTTCGGGTGGTCGGAATCGTGTGTTCTCTTAGTTCTCGGATTCGTCTTTGCGAGTACTTCGTAACCGTATCTTCGATTCGTACTCAGGTTCGGGTTTCGGGGTCGTTCGGGCCGTCGGAGTTGGTCCCGGCCGAGTCATGGCCGGGCATGCTCGGGCCAGGCCACGGCCGAGTAACGCGCGGTAGTGATCGGCGATTCGCACGTAAGGCGATTACGCACGTAAGGCCTGGCCGTAACGCACGTAACGCCCGGCATTTCAGTGAGCGGTGAGTCGGCCATGGCCGATTCGTCGTAAGCCATGGCGATTACGTAACGTACGGCAATCGGCTTTATTTAAGGCACGGCGGCGTTTTCTTGACCATTTCTCATTCTTTTTCTTCCCGTACGCGGCTGTGGGTGTGTGAATCATCTAGAGATGTTGTTGGACAATGAATCCATGAAGTGTTGAGGTTCATATCATCAATCATCCGTCCTATAACATCCTCTGATCTACCGAATCAGGTCAGATTTCCTAGAATTCTAGTTTTGGGGAATTTTGGTATTTTGGTTGTTTTCGTCCGATTAATCCGATTTAACTTAGTATTATGATGGATTGATGAATATTTAGATGTTTTATATCTTTTCCCTTGTTATTCCATGGTTGGATCGTATCGATTCGTTATTTGGGTCGAGTTCTTGACCGACGCCTTGAAGGTGTCCGGTAAAATGTCTTAGAGGGGTTTTCGGGCGTTCTACGATTATTCTTCCTCGTATGATCGATGATTTATGGATTATATGTTGTTAGGGTCGAGTTTCTTGCGAAGAAACCAAGTTGAACCCTTCCGTTCGTTGTCGTTTTCCTTTTTGAAAACATCGGGCATTTCGAAGCTTTCCAGTTGAGCCGTCTTCGTCGGGATACTTGCGTGCCGATTTTGAGGCAAGTACCTTGTCCATAATATTCTTCTTTTATGGATATGATAATTGGTGATCGTCTTTATATGTTTGTTTGATTGTTTGAAACGAGTTTTCAAAAGATTCGATTAGCCTTGGTAAAGGCTCTCTTTCAAAACGCGTGTGTTTTGTAATTGTGTGGGTTGTAAGTGACTACGTGGATCTTTTGGATATGTTTGGAGTTTATGTGGTGTTTGATAATGCGTGTGTACATATATGGCTTCATTTCAATGTATTGCGGTTTTGACATGATGTGATGTTAGTTGTTACTCCTTTGAAAGGAGGTTGCGATGTTTAATGTTGTTTGGCCTCATAATCGATTATTGTTGTGTGCTTGTTATACGTGATGTGCCTCCGGGTAGGATTGTTGAATCTCCGGGATCCATACTTGCTAGTATGGGCCGGGCGAGACTGTAGGGTTATCCAATCGGGTATGTCTTGCGGGGACTCCGAGGTTCGTGGCTTGTTAGCCCGATGCCGAGATAAGTTGTGGGGTTATCATCGGGTACGTCTTGCGGGGACTCCGAGGTTCGTGGCTTGTTAGCACGATGCCGGGATAACTTATGGTTGTGATTTGGTTGTGATGTATGTGTCATGGGTTATCCAATCGGGTATGTCTTGCGGGGACTCCGAGGTTCGTGGCTTGTTAGCCCGATGCCGGGATAACTAGTGGGGTTATCATCGGGTACGTCTTGCGGGGACTCCGAGGTTCGTGGCTTGTTAGCCCGATGCCGGGATAACTTATGGTTGTGATATATGTTGTGATTTGTTTCGCTAGCCAGCTCGGGAGGGTCCTTTGAGGCCTCGGGTGGGATGTCTGTGGTAGCGTCCCGGTCCTAGGCGATGCGCGTGCGTGATTACGTTTCGTTGATTTTATGTCCGTTGAGGACACGTGATGTTGGGCTCTGGCCTTGTGAATTGTTGTTGGTTTTCTATTTGCGAAAATAAAACCTTTGGGCTGTGACCCTGTTGATTTTGGAAAGAGAAGGATCTGATAATCCTAATTTGTTTTCTATTAAAACTCCCGAGGGTATTTTAAACCATTTTGCAAACCATTCTCGTTATTTGTGATCTTTCGGATTTGGAAAGTTTTACTCAAATTCTTGCCTCGGGAAGTATTCGTTTCGTGGTATTTTAATCTTTAAGGATTCCTCGTTATTGTTATTCGTGGAACTTGAATTGTATGGCTCGTATTTTTGCACTTGTACTTGCATTAGCAAAACAGTGGAGTTTTGCTAACCCCCGAGTATTCGGGGGGTGGATGTCTATTTTTGCATTCAGGTTTTGGAGCATAGCACAGGGTCGGCATGAAGGATGATGAAAGATGAACGATACTAATCACACGAGGATCCGTTGATGTTGGATTGGTCTAGTTGTATCTTCTTTTCCGCTGCAGTATTTTTTTCCCCGTTGTACGGGAGCATTTTGTATTCGACCCCTGCGTGGGCATGTAATGTGTTAGAGTTGTATGTTTTTATTGAAAGGCCAAATCGGTCTACTGAGTCCTTTTAGCCTTAAAGGCATTGTCGAGTTGTTCGATTGTTGTTACCAGCCTGGTAGATCCTTGAGGAAAGGTTCTACGGCGTGTAATATCCCTGAGCGGATTGGGGGTGTTACAGAATGGTATCAGAGATTAGGTTGTGGAAACCTAGGTTGTCCGGTCAGTGGTGTCTATTGAGTTTTTGTCTCGTCGGATTTTGTCTGACTAAGTCGTGTCGCGACGCGTCGTCTGAGTTGGTTGGTCGTGATTAGTATCGTGGGCAATCATCATCTTCGTGCGACCTGTGGATGTAAGTCTCCCTTATTTGTGTTGAGCCTCGTGTGACACGAGCTATTTTTATGATTATTTGTTAAGTGACGGGATCCTCTTATGGATTTTGATTTCTTGATACGTGACTATTTGACTCTCATATTTCGTTCGTATGATGAGTATTGTTCTTGTGTGCATGTCGAACTGTATTTCTTTTATCCGCTGCGTGAGTTCTTTTGTAATGGATTTCGGTATTTTACCGACTGAGTTTTATTTCGAAAATCAATTCCCTTAATCGAGTTTTTGGCATTATGGCCTTGATCATTTTGGCGAAATTCTTATGACGGTATTCAGTATTTTGTAAATGGCTTTTGTAAGTTTTTGAAATATTACCGTCATCAGCTTTTTGACGTTTTTGTAAATGGTTTTTAGCCTGGTGGGTTCTGGCGTGGGGCCCACGGCGCTATAATGTTCCGTGTAATTACCTGAAATTGTTGGGCATTCTAGCCCATTGAATTATCCTTGAAAAACTTGAGTATCTTAGAAAATTAAAATTCGAGACGTACTTTTAAAATGAATTATTTTCTCGTGGTGCGTCCAAGGTGCCACAATATATTTCAAAATTCTTCTAACTCGAGGACCAAAATATTTTGAGATATTTTCAAATGTTTTATAAACACTTTTACTTAGACCCAAGGGTCGGATATTCTGAGTCTTTCACTAAGAGAAGGTGTCCTCATTTTTGTTCAAACGCAAGACGATTTTCAAAGTCTCGATAACAATGTTTGCACTACTTTTTGTAAAGTGATACTCAAGATCAACTGGTATTTCCAAACTATTTTCAATAGGGTGGTTTTCGTTTTTAAAACCCATCATTTCGTGCTTGTGGTCGGAGAAGGTGTGTATGATGTTGGTATTGTTGTTAGGGTGTTAGCCCTCCGAATTGTGATTGAATTGGTGGTGTGAACGTTGAGTCATTCGCCACGCATATGTTTTGTTAGCCCATTGTGGTAGGTGTGATGACGATCTTTATTGTTGCCATTTCGTGGTGGCTTGCGTGTTATCGCACCTGTGTGAGCTGTTAAAGCTTGGATTTTTATGCGTTTATGCACATTGGTGATCGTTTCATGATGTTTATGGTTGTGTGCTGGCTATCGTTTGAAATTGTAATCGTCGAACGATGCCGTTGTTGTTGTGATTTTTGTATGCGTTGATATGTTATGCTGAGTTGGCATCTCCGGTATGTTGTTTTGCGGTGTTAGTTCCATTGTATCTAGCATCTGTATTTTCGGTATGCCGAGCTGAGGCGTTTCAACCGTGATGTGCCGGGGCATGCACGTGTAATCTGTCCTTCTCGTCGGTAACACATTTCAAGTGTGGACTCGAGGGACACCGAATTCAGTTTTGCGAATTGGCTACCGAGACTTTCGAAGTTCGCGCTTCAAAGATCATCGGAATCGGCTTTGAGAGGCCTTTGAAGGATGTTTCTGTCAGTTGCTTGTTGTGTCGTCACCTTGATTTCGCTGTTGTGAGTTGCGGGGGCGACCTTCTTTTATAAGAGGTCGAATGTAGTACCCGTGTTGTTTTTAGACTCCTGCATTTTCTCTTTCTCGAGTCTATCGACTCGCTCGTGTTCGTTGATACTTTCTGAACTTGTTCTGTATTTCGGTTTCGTCGTTCGAACGAGCTGTGATCTTGTTTTGGGTCAATCTGGTTATCGCTGTGACTTTTTTGAGTTCGGTTCGATTCTTGTGAACCTTGTTCGGAAGTGACATCATCTGGTTTTACTAGTTCTCTTATTCGAAGTGGATTAGATTTTGAACTTCTATATTTTCGACTCTGTCGACTCGTTTATGTTCGTTAACATTTTCTGAGCTTGCCCTATCCCTTGCTTTCATTGATCGAACGAGTGTGGTGTTTCGAAATTACTCGTTTGTCGTTGTGACTTTTCAATTGTTATTCCCTTTCCTATGGATCTTATGTGAATCACATCTTGTTGCTTTTACCGGATCATATATTGTCTCGAGCCGAGACGTGAACCTGGGAGTTGTTGTTTGAATTTTATTGTTCTTCGTGATTCGAACATGATTGTTCGATTTTTGTTGTCTCGACCGTTGTGGTTCGATCGTTTGATTGTTCGGTTTTTGTTGATAGCTCGTTTCGTGATTGTTGAGAATTCAAACTCCTTCCTAATTTCCTTATATTCGGGAAATTTGTCTCGTTTTCGATCTTCCAACCCTTGAGCGGTGGAATTCCGTATTTCTTCAGCGATTGGCTCGCGTTTTGATTGATGTACCGTTGGGGTGGTCAATCATATTGATTTTCGTTCGTTGTGTTTTGTGATTGTTCGGATAATCGACTTGGTTGTATTACCTGTTTGATGACGCTTGTCACTTGTTGGTTTTATTATTTCTCTATCAGTGGCGTTGTGTTGGTCGTCGTGGAGCGTGTTTTCACGCCGTATGTTCCTTTGCATTTCTTGCAGCGTTTCGCCGTCGGGCGCGAGTTTTCGGTTTTTGGGTATCTCGTCGAGTTTTCCTGACAGTGGATATTGCTTCTCCCTACTTATTTTAAGTTTCGGGACGAAACTTCTTTTAAGGAGGGTAGAATGTAATACCCGTGATTTCGATTTCCGGTAAATTCTTTTTTTTTCGGTGGAAGTCCGTTTTGACGACTCGCTCATGACCGTTTCGTCATTCTGAGAATGATTAATTCTGCACTTTTTGTCATCCGAGTTCGTTTCGGTGTCGTTTTGTTGAGTTCCGTGCTTTTTAGCGGTTTTTCCGCACTTGAGTTCGATTCTTGCGAATCTCGTCCGAAACTGTTGTTTCGACTTTCTCGTAAGTTCATTTAATGTTAATATTCATGTTGCGAGCTTTGGCTTGGTGTTTCGATCACGTATCGTGAATTTCGGGCGTTTTGGGCCATTTTCGTAATTTCCCAAAGTTTGGGGTAATTACTTTCCGTTGTCGAATTTCGAGCCTTCGGGTGGTCAGAATCGTGTGTTCTCTTAGTGCTCGGATTCGTCTTTGCGAGTACTTCGTAACCGTATCTTCGATTCGTACTCAGGTTCGGGTTTCGGGGTCGTTCGGGCCGTCGGAGTTGGTCCCGGCCGAGTCATGGCCGGGCATGCTCGCCGAGCAAGCCTGGCCGAGTAACGCGGCGGTAGTGATCGGCGATACGCACGTAAGGCGATTACGCACGTAAGGCCCTGGCCGGTAACGCACGTAACGCTTCCGCATTTCAGGCGTGAGTTCGGCCATGGCGATTACGACGTAACGGCCGGCGATCGGCTATTTAAGGCACGGCGCTTTTCTTGACCATTTCTCATTCTTTTTCTTCCCGTGACGCTGTCAGGTGTGTGAATCATCTAGAGATGTTGTTGGACAATGAATCCATGAAGTGTTGAGGTTCATATCATCAATCATCCGTCCTATAACATCCTCCGATCTACCGAATCAGGTCAGATTTCCTAGAAATCTAGTTTTGGGGAATTTTGGTATTTTGGTTGTTTTCGTCCGATTAATCCGATTTAACTTAGTATTATGATGGATTGATGAATATTTAGATGTTTTATATCTTTTCCCTTGTTATTCCATGGTTGGATCGTATCGATTCGTTATTTGGGTCGAGTTCTTGACCGACGCCTTGAAGGTGTCCGGTAAAATGTCTTAGAGGGGTTTTCGGGCGTTCTACGATTATTCTTCCTCGTATGATCGATGATTTATGGATTATATGTTGTTAGGGTCGAGTTTCTTGCGAAGAAACCAAGTTGAACCCTTCCGTTCGTTGTCGTTTTCCTTTTTGAAAACATCGGGCGTTTCGAAGCTTTCCAGTTGAGCCGTCTTCGTCGGGATACTTGCGTGCCGATTTTGAGGCAAGTACCTTGTCCATAATATTCTTCTTTTATGGATATGATAATTGGTGATCGTCTTTATATGTTTGTTTGATTGTTTGAAACGAGTTTTCAAAAGATTCGATTAGCCTTGGTAAAGGCTCTCTTTCAAAACGCGTGTGTTTTGTAATTGTGTGGGTTGTAAGTGACTACGTGGATCTTTTGGATATGTTTGGAGTTTATGTGGTGTTTGATAATGCGTGTGTACATATATGGCTTCATTTCAATGTATTGCGGTTTTGACATGATGTGATGTTAGTTGTTACTCCTTTGAAAGGAGGTTGCGATGTTTAATGTTGTTTGGCCTCATAATCGATTATTGTTGTGTGCTTGTTATACGTGATGTGCCTCCGGGTAGGATTGTTGAATCTCCGGATCCATACTTGCTAGTATGGGTCGGGCGAGACCGTAGGGTTATCCAATCGGGTATGTCTTGCGGGGACTCCGAGGTTCGTGGCTTGTTAGCCCGATGCCGAGATAACTTGTGGGGTTATCATCGGGTACGTCTTGCGGGGACTCCGAGGTTCGTGGCTTGTTAGCACGATGCCAGGATAACTTATGGTTGTGATTTGGTTGTGATGTATGTGTCATGGGTTATCCAATCGGGTATGTCTTGCGGGGACTCCGAGGTTCGTGGCTTGTTAGCCCGATGCCGGGATAACTAGTGGGGTTATCATCGGGTACGTCTTGCGGGGACTCCGAGGTTCGTGGCTTGTTAGCCCGATGCCGGGATAACTTATGGTTGTGATATATGTTGTGATTTGTTTCGCTAGCCAGCTCGGGAGGGTCCTTTGAGGCCTCGGGTGGGATGTCTGTGGTAGCATCCCGGTCCTAGGCGATGCGCGTGCGTGATTACGTTTCGTTGATTTTATGTCCGTTGAGGACACGTGATGTTGGGCTCTGGCCCTGTGAATTGTTGTTGGTTTTCTATTTGCGAAAATAAAACCTTTGGGCTGTGACCTTGTTGATTTTGGAAAGAGAAGGATCTGATAATCCTAATTTGTTTTCTATTAAAACTCCCGAGGGTATTTTAAACCATTTTGCAAACCATTCTCGTTATTTGTGATCTTTCGGATTTGGAAAGTTTTACTCAAATTCTTGTCTCGGGAAGTATTCGTTTCGTGGTATTTTAATCTTTAAGGATTCCTCGTTATTGTTATTCGTGGAACTTGAATTGTATGGCTCGTATTTTTGCACTTGTACTTGCATTAGCAAAACAGTGGAGTTTTGCTAACCCCCGAGTATTCGGGGGGTGGATGTCTATTTTTGCATTCAGGTTTTGGAGCATAGCACAGGGTCGGCATGAAGGATGATGAAAGATGAACGATACTAATCACACGAGGATACGTTGATGTCGGATTGGTCTAGTTGTATCTTCTTTTCCGCTGCAGTATTTTTTTCCCCGTTGTACGGGAGCATTTTGTATTCGACCCCTGCGTGGGCATGTAATGTGTTAGAGTTGTATGTTTTTATTGAAAGGCCAAATCGGTCTACTGAGTCCTTTTAGCCTTAAAGGCATTGTCGAGTTGTTCGATTGTTGTTACCAGCCTGGTAGATCCTTGAGGAAAGGTTCTACGGCGTGTAATATCCCTGAGCGGATTGGGGGTGTTACAGGGATGAACCTGGACGGCTTTCGGGAAAAAGCCAAGTCAACGCGTTAGCGCACGCTACTCATATGAGGATAGCGCACGCTAAAGGCTGAGTACAGTGAAATCAGTAACGTTTCATATAGCCGTTAGCGCACGCTATGAATATGGACTAGCGCGCGCTAATAACCATTTTCTATATACAGGACAGCATCCTTTTTCTTATTTTCAGACTTTTCACTCCCCATCCGAATTCTTGAACTTAGAAAGTCACTCTCTTCATCCTAAACACTTCTTGCCGGCATCCTAGCTCGTGTTGAAGATTGTAGATCATTGGGGATTGGTGTTAAAGCCTTCGGCGTTGGATTGCTTCGAATTTCCTCCTTGTTCTTCACTACTTTGAGGTAGGTGATTCTTCACCAATATTAGTAGTATTCTGGAGGACGTTTTGATCATGTTTTGGGATTTACTTAGTCAGTTAGATTCATAAGTAGTCGAACATCATGTGTTAGAAGGATATTTTCGATGTTTCGGTACTTATTCATCGTATAAACCATTGAACCTCTTAGTGTTTGAACTCCTAGCATATTCTGAAGCTTCAAACCGATTTGTGACCCGTATATGGAGATTTTCAAGTTCCTATGCTTTTTCATAAAGGAATCATACGTTTTGGGACATATAACGGATTGAACTTTGGATATTCCTTGAAGATCTAAGATGAATTATGGTGTTGTGATGATTATATGTATCCTTGTATCTCATAGTCATTTAGTACATATAGAACTTTCACAAAACCTTATGAGCATGTTATGCACGGGGATGACATGTATTATCACCATAGAATTCATGACTTCATCACCATTAGATCAAGTTTTCTGCCAGTAGTAATATGCCATGCACGGTTAGCGCACGCTAACATACGTAAGTTAATGTGCGCTATCGGGAATAAGTTAACGCACGCTATGTTTGGTACGTAACGTACGTTATGTTATCAGTCGAGTCAGTCGGGTGATCATAGAGAACTGTCAGTCCATGGCTAGCGTACGCTAGACTTAGACGATAGCGTACGCTAACAGGCAGGCTTAGCGCACGCTACGTAGAGTACGTAGCGTACGCTAAGTGGTTCAGGCAGATTGCATATTTTGAGCTTTTGGCCGTAGACCGAATTGTTAGGCAATCGTTCGACTTGAGATGATTTGTATATCATTTCTTTTGTTAAGGTTCGAGCTTGCTACGTTGATCGAAGGAGGCGGCCTTCGAGTGTGTTGAGATCATTGAAGTGTTTCGTTCTTGCCATCTTCGAGGCAAGTATCGTAATGTGTTAATATTGGTATTTTGAGCATGCGTGTGGTTATTCATGTTGTTGAACATGAGATTTATTTCGTGGAATTGTCATGATATTCGTTATCTAGTGTTTGTATGTTCATGTTGATGGACATGGCGATTTGGCATATATGTATGCATGAGTTGTGTTTGTGTTTGTTGTGCGATCTATGCTGAGGGCGCTGGATCGGATGTCCACCTCGTGTTGGTCCGACGGGATCATCTTGGGATCTAGGCTGAGGGCGCTGGATCATTGGACGGGTTATTTCCACCTCGTGTTGGTCCGACGGGATCATCTTGGGATCTATGCTGAGGGCGCTGGATCATTGGAATACCCTTGTGTTAATGGAATCTTTTGATTCGCATTGTCTGATTCCTAGAGCGGAAGTCCGTGTGGTGTATCTTGTTATGTATTGTTGATGTATATTCGATTTGTTTAAATGATACTTGTACTAGCATCGTTTTGCTAACCCCTTCGGGGGTGGACATTTGTTTTGATGTTCAGGTAGCCGAGGAGCAGGAAGCGACAAGATCGATGTGACGACGAAGGGGTTCAGTGATGTTTGTTGTTGTTGGTGATTTGTTTTCTTGGTTTGATTTCAGTACTCGAGTACGCGTGTCTTATTAATATCATTTCGATATGGTTGTATAAATTACTCGTTGAACCAGTTGGACCGGTTTTGTAAACTTGAATTCCCGTGGTATCGATGTCTTATATTTACATTTCTTTTATTTAGCCTTGTAAATCCTTACTTAAAGGGTTTACGGCGCTGTAATTATTCCGAATATCTCGGGGTGTTACATATTATGGTATCAGAGCAAAGATTCATGGATATCTTGGCAGTCGGGTTTTAAGTTGGGTCTGTTTACGTTATTGATTTACGAGTCGTTCGTAACATCACTGTTCAGCCAAAAGTCGTCATGTGGACCGTGGTTGTAAGTCTCCTAATCTCTTGTACTACCGTTTTACTTAATTCTGTTTTGTGAGTATTGACGGGCTTTATTTTTGAAAATTTTGTCCTGGATATTGAAAAATTGCATTTTCAGTATGTTGAGAGGAGGTCGTGGACGCGGACGTGGTCGTGGACGCGGGCGTGGAAATATGAGACAGGAGGACTCCGCAACTACCCCAGAATTATCGGCTAGTAGAACTGATTCCCATTCTGGAGGGCAGCAGGGATCGGCGAATGACGACGCAAATCCTAACATGCCTGGAGTGCTTCAACAGGTGGTGGCTCAGATAAACCAGTTCGCTCAGGTAGTTGACCGCATGCAGACATCGATGGGACAGCAGCACCACGAGGATAACCGGGGAGATAGATGGCTTGCTGAGGTAGTCAAATTGCACCCGCCAAAGTTTGACGGATTTGCTGAGGCACTTACTTGGGATCATTGGCTAAAGGAGTTAGAGAAAATATTCACGGGTATTAACTGTCCCGAGGACCGGAAGGTTCCCATTGCCCAGTATTTTCTGACTGGTGGGAAGCTATTCGACCCGAGGATCATAATGTGGATTGGACGGAATTCAAACTAATGATGGAAGCACAGTATTGTCCTCGTCCAGTTAGAGAGGCAAAGATCCGAGAGTTCTTCTCACCACAGAGTTCGGAAGCAACTATAACAGACATAATCAAAACTTTTAATCATCAGCTGACGTGTGTCCGACACTTGGTCAGAATGGAGGCAAAAAAAATTTTTCATTTCGATATGCGAATGAAGCCGGAGATTCAGCAGTACATGTCCGGATTCGAGTGTACTACGCTGCGACAATATCAAGACAAAGCGTTGGCCTACGACATGAAAGAGGCGGCGGCGGAGAAATCAGTGGAAGCAAAGAAGCAGAAAGTGACCGGCAACTTCTCAGAAAACAAGAGTGGTGGGGCCCGCAAGGGCCAGTCTTCCTTTTATTCGGCTAGGAAACCTCCACATCCTTCTAGAGGTGGAAATAAGTTCCGGACTACATCAGCAGTTTCGGACGCATCAAAGAAATGCTACAATTGTGGTCGAGCAGGGCATATTCGACGTGATTGCCCCACATCTTCTGTGACTTGTTACGATTGTGGGCAAGAAGGGCACCGTGCGGCTTTCTGTGGAGTTGCTACTAGATCTTTTGGTACTCGCACTCCAGCGCCAGTTCCAAAGGAGATAAGTGTGAACCAGACGCAGCAGAGTGGATTTCAGCAGCAAAATATTGGGAAGAGAGAGACATCCAGTGCTGGGTCCGTTCCTCCGCGCCTGTACGAGATGAGGAAATCTGACGATCAGAACACTGCTGTTGCATCAGGTACGATTCAGATCCTTTTGCAACCAGTTAGTGTCTTATTCGATTCCGGAGCTACACATTCTTTCATATCATTGAACTGTGTTAATCGTTTAAAAATCTCGTGCTTATTTGATTGTGAACCATATGTTGTGGGTTTGCCGAGCGGAGAGAGAATTGTGGGAACCCTAGAAGCTAGAGATTTTCCAGTGTCTATAGGAGGGAGAGATTGGCCATCGAATCTTATTGTAGTTGACATTCATTGTGATGATTTAATTCTCGGAGACGATTGGCTCAACCGTTATGGAGCTATTCTGAATTACCGAGAGAGAGTCATTTCTATCATTGCTGATGACGGATCTGAACACTTATTCCGAGGATGGAGATCGGGAAGCTCGGGAAAATTGATCAAAGCAATGAAAGCCGTGAAATTATCAAGGGGATGTCATGGACTTTGGTGCTATGCCATGAGGAAAGAGGAAGGAGTAGAGCTCTCGTCTATTTCAGTTGTGAATGAGTTCTCAGATGTATTTCCTGACGAACTACCTGGGTTACCTCCGCAGAGAGAAGTGGAGTTCACTATCGAATTAGAGCCTGGAGCAGCTCCTATTTCCAGAGCACCAAACCGCATGGCGCCAACCGAGATGTATGAACTCAAGAAGCAACTGGAGGAATTGTTACAGAAGGGTTATATTCAACCTAGCATTTCTCCTTGGGGAGCGCCCGTTTTCTTTGTCCGGAAGAAAGACGGATCCCTCCGACTGTGTATTGATTACACGGAGCTCAACAAGATGACGATCAAGAATAAGTATCCTATACCTCGGATCGACGACTTGTTTGATCAACTGCAAGGGGCAAGGGTATTCTCGAAGATTGACTTGCGATCAGGATACCATCAGTTCAGAATTAAGGAATCGGATATACCAAAGTCTGTTTTCAGGTCCCGGTACGGGCATTATGAATTTGTAGTGATGCTATTTGGACTTACCAATGCTCCTACGGTATTCATGCAATTGATGAATCGGGTATTCTTAGAATACTTGGATAAATTTGTGGTCGTCTTCATTGATGACATCTTGATATATTCGAAGGACGCAAAGGAGCATGCCGAACATTTACGTGTGGTTTTGAGCACCTTGAGGAAGGAACAGCTGTATGCAAAGCTTTCCAAATGCGAGTTCTCGCTTAGGGAAGTAACTTTCCTTGGGCATGTGATATCAGCTGACGGAGTTCAGGTGGACCCGAAGAAAGTCGAAGCAATCTTGGAATGGGAAGCTCCTAATAACGTGAAAGAAGTCCGGAGTTTCTCAGGACTTGCTGGATATTATCGCCGCTTTGTAGAGGGATTTTCCAAAATTGCTCGTCCGCTCACTCAGCTGTTACAGAAAACTCAAAAGTTCACGTGGGATGAGAAATGCCAGGCTGGTTTTGATGAACTTAAGAAGAGACTGACGACAGCACCTATATTAGCGTTACCAGATGGAACTGATGGATTCATGGTGTATAGCGACGCTTCAAATCAGGGTCTAGGATGTGTGTTGATGCAAAAATATAAGGTGATTGCCTATGCTTCTCGGCAGTTGAAACCGTACGAGGTTAATTACCCGACTCATGATCTGGACCTAGCAGCTGTAGTCTTTGCATTGAAAATTTGGAGACATTATCTGTACGGCACTCATTGTCAGATCTTTACAGATCATAAGAGCCTCTAGTACATTTTCAGTCAGAAAGAATTAAACATGAGGCATAGAAGGTGGCTGGAATTGATCAAGGATTACGACTTGGAGATTCTCTATCATCTGGGTAAAGCAAACGTAGTAGCCGATGCATTGAGCCGTAAACTTGTTTCTCTTCGAGTGTTGGAAGCACTTACATCCCAAACCAGCATTCAACGGGAACTGATCCGCGAAGAGATTGAAGTATGGGCACTAGAATCCAAGGGCAACTATATGTGATGGAACTGACTTCATCACTAGTCGAGGAGATCAAATCTAAGCAGTTGAACGATTCTCTGATCCTTCGGTTAGGTGACGAAGTAAAGAAAGGAAAAGCCCCAGGATTCGTGATACAAGATAATGGAGTTCTGAGATTTCAGAGTCGACTTTGCGTTCTCGATAATGAGGAATTGAGACGGACAATTTTGAAGGAAGCTCACAGTGCTCCCTATTCTATTCACCCAGGCAGCAGTAAGATGTATAAGGATATAAAACAAAACTTCTGGTGGGGAAATATGAAGAAGGACGTAGCAGAGTACGTTTCGAAGTGTTTGACTTGTCAGCAGGTTAAGATTGAACATCAGCGACCTGCCGGAATGTTAAAGCCGCTTCCGATCCCTGAGTGGAAGTGGGAGGACATCTCGATGGATTTCATCACCAGTATGCCAAGGACCAAGACGGGAATGAACATGATTTGCGTTGTAGTTGATCGACTAACCAAGTCGGCTCATTTCCTAGGAATTAAAGATACTTGGGGACCCGAGAGATTGGCGCGAGTATTTATTGCGGAGATAGTCAGATTGCATGGGACGCCGAAGACCATTATTTCAGATTGAGATGGTCGCTTCATGTCGCACTTCTGGAAGGCAGTTCACAGGGCTTTGGGGACTGAGCTCAACTTTAGCACGGCTTATCATCCCCAAACGGACGGCCAGTCCGAAAGGACTATACAAACAGTAGAAGACATGCTTAGAGCTTGTGCCTTAGATTGGTCGACTGATTGGGAAGTTCACTTGCCGTTGATTGAATTCACTTACAATAATAGTTGGCATGCTTCTATTAAGATGGCACCATTTGAAGCTTTGTACGGGAGAAGATGCCGATCACCCCTGTGTTGGGATGATTCTTCGGATTTGATCGGGACGGAATCGGAATTGATAATTCAGACTCAGGAGAAGATAACTTCGATTCGGGAAAGACTGTTGACTGCCCAGAGTCGACAGAAGTCTTATGAAGATGTACGTCGTCGCCCTCTAGAGTTCGATGTTGGGGAACATGTACTATTGAAGGTGTCTCCTACACGAAGGATTTTCCGTTTTGGGAAAAAGGGTAAGCTAAGTCCGAGATATATCGGACCATTCGAGATCCTCGAGAGAGTTGGAGATTTAGCATACAGGTTGGCCTTACCGCCATCGCTGAGTCACGTTCACAATGTGTTTCACGTATCCCAATTGCGGAAGTATGTACCAGATCCCATTCATATCATTGAGTTCGATGAGATCGAGATAGCTAATGATGGCACCTTCGAGGAGAGACCAATTAAGATACTTGAGAGTCGGATCAAACAATTGAGGAATAAACCAATACCCTTGGTTAAAGTACAATGGTCACGGCACGGAGTTGAAGAGGCCACTTGGGAAACGGAGGACAGTATGAAGACTAGATATCCAGAGTTGTTTTCATCTTAAGTTTCGAGACGAAACTTCTTTTTAGGGAGGAAGGATGTAATACCCGAGATTGCTGATATGTATTTGGAACTTGTGATATTGTAATTATTGCATTTTGATCTGAGTATTATTCTCCGTATTTCATAATCCGGTATTATTGAGCGCATGATTTCATGAATGTGATTTAAATTGTGATTCTGCGCATGTAGCGCAGGCTATCGACTAAGTGTAACTTGGATCCATAGCGCACGCTGTGAAGGGACCTTAGCGCACGCTATACGTGGTCAATATGATTGAGACGTGTTGGTAGGTGAGATCAGGCCGGGGATCTTGGTCGGTTTGTGTCGGGATGAACCTGGACGACTTTCGGGAAAAAGCCAAGTCAACGCGTTAGCGCACGCTACTCATATGAGGATAGCGCACGCTAAAGGCTGAGTACAGTGAAATCAGTAACGTTTCATATAGCCGTTAGCGCACGCTATGAATATGGACTAGCGCGCGCTAATAACCATTTTCTATATATAGGACAGCATCCTTTTTCATATTTTCAGACTTTTCACTTCCCCATCCGAATTCTTGAACTTAGAAAGTCACTCTCTTCATCCTAAACACTTCTTGCTGGCATCCTAGCTCGTGTTGAAGATTGTAGATCATTGGGGATTGGTGTTCAAGCCTTCGGCGTTGGATTGCTTCGAATTTCCTCCTTGTTCTTCACTACTTTGAGGTAGGTAATTCTTCACCAATATTAGTAGTATTCTGGAGGACGTTTTGATCATGTTTTGGGATTTACTTAGTCAGTTAGATTCATAAGTAGTCGAACATCATGTGTTAGAAGGATATTTTCGATGTTTCGGTACTTATTCATCGTATAAACCATCGAACCTCTTAGTGTTTGAACTCCTAGCATATTCTGAAGCTTCAAACCGATTTGTGACCAGTATATGGAGATTTTCAAGTTCCTATGCCTTTTCATAAAGGAATCATACGTTTTGGGACATATAACGGATTGAACTCTGGATATTCCTTGAAGATCTAAGATGAATTATGGTGTTGTGATGATTATACGTATCCTTGTATCTCATCGTCATTTAGTACGTATAGAACTTTCACAAAACCTTATGAGCATGTTATGCACGGGGATGACATGTATTATCACCATAGAATTCATGACTTCATCACCATTAGATCAAGTTTTCTGCCAGTAGTAATCTGCTATGCACGGTTAGCGCACGCTAACATACTTAAGTTAACGTGCGCTATCGGGAATAAGTTAACGCACGCTACGTTTGGTACGTAACGTACGTTATGTTATCAGTCGAGTCAGTCGGCTGATCAGAGAGAACTATCAGTCCATGGCTAGCGTACGCTAGACTTAGACGATAGCGTACGCTAACAGTAGCTTAGCGCACGCTACGTAGAGTACGTAGCGACGCTAAGTGGTTCAGCGGTGCATATTTTGAGCTTTTGGCCGTAGACCGAATTGTTAGGCAATCGTTCGACTTGAGATGATTTGTATATCATTTCTTTTATTAAGGTTCGAGCTTGCTACGTTGATCGAAGGAGGCGGCCTTCGAGTGTGTTGAGATCATTGAAGTGTTTCGTTCTTGCCATCTTCGAGGCAAGTATCGTAATGTGTTAATATTGGTATTTTGAGCATGCGTGTGGTTATTCATGTTGTTGAACATGAGATTTATTTCGTGGAATTGTCATGATATTCGTTATCTAGTGTTTGTATGTTCATGTTGATGGACATGGCGATTTGGCATATATGTATGCATGAGTTGTGTTTGTGTTTGTTGTGCGATCTATGCTGAGGGCGCTGGATCGGATGTCCACCTCGTGTTGGTCCAACGGGATCATCTTGGGATCTAGGCTGAGGGCGCTGGATCATTGGACGGGTTATTTCCACCTCGTGTTGGTCCGACAGGATCATCTTGGGATCTATGCTGAGGGCGCTGGATCATTGGAATACCCTTGCTGTGTTAATGGAATCTTTTGGATTCGCATTGTCGGATTCCGGTAGCGGAAGTCCGTGTGGTGTATCTTGTTATGTATTGTTGATGTATATTCGATTTGTTTAAATGATACTTGTACTAGCATCGTTTTACTAACCCCTTCGGGGGTGGACATTTGTTTTGATGTTTAGGTAGCCGAGGAGCAGGGAAACAGCCACAGTACCGATGTGACGACGAAGGGGTTCAGTGATGTTTGTTGTTGTTGGTGATTTGTTTTCTTGGTTTGATTTCAGTACTCGAGTACGCGTGTCTTATTAATATCATTTCGATATGGTTGTATACATTACTCGTTGAACCAGTTGGACCGGTTTTGTAAACTTGAATTCCCGTGGTATCGATGTCTTATATTTACATTTCTTTTATTTAGCCTTGTAAATCCTTACTTAAAGGGTTTACGGCGCTGTAATTATTCCGAATATCTCGGGGTGTTACAGATTATGGTATCGGAGCTAAGATTCATGGATATCTTGGCATTCGGGTTTTAAGTTGGGTCTCTTTACGTTATTGATTTACGAGTCGTTCGTAACATCACTGTTCAGCCAAAAGTCGTCATGTGGACCGTGGTTGTAAGTCTCATAATCTCTTGTACTACCGTTTTACTTAATTCTGTTTTGTGAGTATTGACGGGCTTTATTTTTGAAAATTTTGTCCTGGATATTGAAAAATTACGTTTTCAGTATGTTGAGAGGAGGTCGTGGACGCGGACGTGGTCGTGGACGCGGACGTGGAAATATGAGACAGGAGGACTCCGCAACTACCCCAGAATTATCGGCTAGTAGAACTGATTCCCATTACGGAGGGCGAGGATCGCGAATGACGACGCAAATCCTAACATGCCGGAGTGCTTCAACAGTGGTGGATCGATAAACCGATTCGCCAGTAGTTGACCGCATGCAGACAGCGATGGGACAGCAGCACCACGAGGATAACCGGGGAGATAGATGGCTTGCTGAGGTAGACAAATTGCACCCGCCAAAGTTTGACGGATCTGCTGAGGCACTTACTTGGGATCATTGGCTAAAGGAGTTAGAGAAAATATTCGCGGGTATTAACTATCCCGAGGACCGGAAGGTTCCCATTGCCCAGTATTTTCTGACTGGGGAGGCCTTTGACTGGTGGGAAGCTATTCGACCCGAGGATCATAATGCGGATTGGACGGAATTCAAACTAATGATGGAAGCACAGTATTGTCCTCGTCCAGTTAGAGAGGCAAAGATCCGAGAGTTCTTCTCACCACAGAGTTCGGAAGCAACTGTAACAAACATAATCAAAACTTTTAATCATCAGCTGACGTGTGTCCGACACTTGGTCAGAACGGAGGCAGAAAAGATTTTTCATTTCGATATGCGAATGAAGCCGGATATTCAGCAGTACATGTCCGGATTCGAGTGTACTACGCTGCGACAATATCAAGACAAAGCGCTGGCCTACGACATGAAAGAGGCGGCGGTGGAGAAAGTGGAAGCAAAGAAGCAGAAAGTGATCGGCAACTTCTCAGAAAACAAGAGTGGTGGGCCCCGCAAGGTCCAGTCTTCCTTTTATTCGGCTAGGAAACCTCCACATCCTTCTAGAGGTGGAAAGAAGTTCCGGACTACATCAGTAGTTTCGGACGCATCAAAGAAATGCTACAATTGTGGTCGAGCAGGGCATATTCGACGTGATTGCCCCGCATCTTCTGTGACTTGTTACGATTGTGGGCAAGAAGGGCACCGTGTGCCTTTCTGTGGAGTTGCTACTAGATCTTTTGGTACTCGCACTCCAGCGCCAGTTCCAAAGGAGATAAGTGTGAACCAGACGCAGCGGAGTGGATTTCAGCAGCAAAATATTGGGAAGAGAGAGACATCCAGTGCTGGGTCCGTTCCTCCGTGCCTGTACGAGATGAGGAAATCTGACGATCAGAACACTGCTGTTGCATCAGGTATGATTCAGATCCTTTTGCAACCAGTTAGTGTCTTATTTGATTCCAGTGCTACACATTCTTTCATATCATTGAACTGTGTTAATCGTTTAAAAATCTCGTGCTTATTTGATTGTGAACCATATGTTGTGGGTTTGCCGAGCGGAGAGAGAATTGTGGGAACCCTAGAAGCTAGAGATTTTCCAGTGTCTATAGGAGGGAGAGATTGGCCATCGAATCTTATTGTAGTTGACATTCATTGTGATGATTTAATTCTCGGAGACGATTGGCTCAACCGTTATGGAGCTATTTTGAATTACCGAGAGAGAGTCATTTCTATCATTTCTGATGACGGATCTGAACACTTATTCCAAGGATGGAGACCGGGAAGCTCGGGAAAATTGATCAAAGCAATGAAAGCCGTGAAATTACTGAAGCAGGGATCTCATGGACTTTGGTGCTATGCCATGAGGAAAGAGGAAGGAGTAGAGCTCTCGTCTATTTCAGTTGTGAATGAGTTCTCAGATGTATTTCCTGACGAACTACCTGGGTTACCTCCGCAGAGAGAAGTGGAGTTCACTATCGAATTAGAGCCTGGAGCAGCTCCTATTTCCAGAGCACCATACCGCATGGCGCCAACCGAGATGTATGAACTCAAGAAGCAACTGGAGGAATTGTTACATAAGGGTTATATTCAACCTAGTGTTTCTCCTTGCGGAGCGCCCGTTCTCTTTGTCTGGAAGAAAGACGGATCCCTCCGACTGTGTATTGATTACAGGGAGCTCAACAAGATGACGATCAAGAATAAGTATCCTATACCTCGGATCGACGACTTGTTTGATCAACTGCAAGGGGCAAGGGTATTCTCGAAGATTGACTTGCGATCAGGATACCATCAGTTGAGAATTAAGGAATCGGATATACCAAAGTCTGTTTCGTGTCCCAGACGGCATTATGAATTTGTAGTGATGCCATTTGGACTTACCAATGCTCCTGCGGTATTCATGCAATTGATGAATCGGGTATTCTTAGAATACTTGGATAAATTTGTGGTCGTCTTCATTGATGACATCTTGATATATTCGAAGGACGCAGAGAAGCATGCCGAACATTTACGTGTGGTTTTGAGCACCTTGAGGAAGGAACAGCTGTATGCAAAGCTTTCCAAATGCGAGTTCTGGCTTAGGGAAGTAACTTTCCTTGGGCATGTGATATCAGCTGACGGAGTTCAGGTGGACCCGAAGAAAGTCGAAGCAATCTTGGAATGGGAAGCTCCTAATAACGTGAAAGAAGTTCGGAGTTTCTTAGGACTTGCTGGATATTATCGCCGCTTTGTAGAAGGATTTTCCAAAATTGCTCATCCGCTCACTCAGCTATTACAGAAAACTCAAAAGTTCACGTGGGATGAGACATGCCAGGCTGGTTTTGATGAACTTAAGAAGAGACTGATGACAGCACCTATATTAGCGTTACCAGATGGAACTGATGGATTCATGGTGTACAGCGACGCTTCAAATCAGGGTCTAGGATGTGTGTTGATGCAAAAAGATAAGGTTATTGCCTATGCTTCTCGGCAGTTGAAACCGTACGAGGTTAATTACCCGACTCATGATCTGGAGCTAGCAGCTGTAGTCTTTGCATTGAAAATTTGGAGACATTATTTGTACGGCACTCATTGTCAGATCTTTACGGATCATAAGAGCCTCAAGTACATTTTCAGTTAGAAAGAATTAAACATGAGGCATAGAAGGTTGCTGGAATTGATCAAGGATTACGACTTGGAGATTCTCTATCATCCGGGTAAAGCAAACGTAGTAGCCGATGCATTGAGCCGTAAACTTGTTTCTATTCGAGTGTTGGAAGCACTTACATCCCAAACCAGCATTCAACGGGAACTGATCCGCGAAGAGATTGAAGTATGGGCACCAGGAATCCAAGGGCAACTATATGTGATGGAACTGACTTCATCACTAGTCGAGGAGATCAAATCTAAGCAGTTGAACGATTCTCTGATCATTCGGTTAGGTGACGAAGTAAAGAAAGGAAAAGCCCCAGGATTCGTGATACAAGATGATGGATTTCTGAGATTTCAGAGTCGACTTTGCATTCCCGATAATGAGGAATTGAGACGGACAATTTTGAAGGAAGCTCACAGCGCTCCCTATTCTATTCACCCAGGCAGCAGTAAGATGTATAAGGATATAAAACAAAACTTCTGGTGGGGAAATATGAAGAAGGACGTAGCAGAGTATGTTTCGAAGTGTTTGACTTGTCAGCAGGTTAAGATTGAACATCAGCGACCTGCCGGAATGTTAAAGCCACTTCCAATCCCTGAGTGGAAATGGGAGGATATCTCGATGGATTTCATCACCGGTATGCCAAGGACCAAGTCGGGAATGAACATGATTTGGGTTGTAGTTGATCGACTAACCAAGTCGGCTCATTTCCTAGAAATTAAAGACACGTGGGGACCCGAGAGATTGGCACGAGTATTTATTGTAGAGATAGTCAGATTACATGGGACGCCGAAGACCATTATTTCAGATCGAGATGGTCGCTTCGTGTCGCACTTCTGGAAGGCAGTTCACAGGGCTTTGGGGACCGAGCTGAACTTTAGCACGGCTTATCATCCTCAGACGGACGGTCAGTCCGAAAGGACTATTCAAACAGTAGAAGACATGCTTAGAGCTTGTGCCTTGGATTGGTCAACTGACTAGGAAGTTCACTTGCCGTTGATTGAATTCACATATAACAATAGTTGGCATGCTTCTATTAAGATGGCACCGTTTGAAGCTTTGTACGGGAGAAGATGTCGATCACCCCTGTGCTGGGATGATTCTTCGGACTTGATCGGGACGGAACCGGAATTGATAGTTCAGACTCAAGAGAAGATAGTTTTGATTCGGGAAAGACTGTTAACTGCCCAGAGTCGACAAAAGTCTTATGCTGATGTCGTCGTCGCCCGCTAGAGTTCGACATTGGAGACCACGTACTATTGAAGGTGTCTTCTACACGAGGAATTTTCCATTTTGGGAGGAAAGGTAAGCTAAGTTCGAGATATATCGGGCCATTTGAGATCCTCGAGAGAGTTGGGGATTTAGCATACAGGTTGGCCTTACAGCCATCGCTGAGTCACGTTCACAGTGTGTTTCACGTATCCCAATTGCAGAAGTATGTATCAGACCCCAGTCATATCATTGATTTCGACGAGATCGAGATAGTTAATGACGGTACCTTCGAAGAGAGACCAATCAAGATACTTGAGAGTCGGATCAAACAACTGAGGAATAAACCAATACACTTGGTTAAAGTACAATGGTCCCGACACGGAGTTGAAGAGGTCACTTGGGAATAGATCCCGGTTGAGCGACTACTTCGTTTAGAGTTGTTTTCAACGCCTGTGAGAAAGCCATACGACAACCATGTGGGATGCTTTTGACAGTAACGATAGGTGCTTTGAAAACACGATCAAGGAGTACAACATCCAATACAAACGGCTCATGATCATTGGTCTTAGGCACTATGATAGAGGGTTTCACAATCCCGATAATGTGCCCACTATCACTATCGGTAAAACGAACCAGGCCATCAGGGTGATGACATGCCCAACTAATTGCCTGTAATTTCATACACTTCCCACACATCCATTGACCAAAAACCTTCAATGTTTCCTCCATAGCCATATACAACCCATGATCCGCAGATAAAGCCTCTCGCAACACATCTCTACGTTCGACTAAGGAAAGATGCAATCTTTTGATATGAGAAATCAACTGAGGAGTCCCTTTATTCCCCACTTCCCCATCTGGGCAACAATGAAAATTACGAAATGGACATGGCCATGCGCCATCCGAGGATGAAGAAGAAGCCATAACAACTAAATAAAAAAAAGAACCACGTCTCGAGATGAAACCGTGAAAAAAAGGAAAAATTTATCCTAAAACAATAGGTGGCATTTCAATAAACAGTTGGCGTGCACCACCATTTGACCCAGAAAAGCGTGCAGGAGGTACCCATGTCGAAGGAAGTACCAGCAGGCTGAGTCCTGGACTCCATCGATTCCGAAATAGAAAAAGAAACTAGGAAATAAAGGATGGAAGAAAGAAATATCTCCTTGCCTGTCGATCGATCGATTTCGAAAATGGTGATTCCTTTCCGTGCAGGAGGTACCCACTCAATTTGAGTTTTGGTCTCTGTCGTCCGGGATCGATTCTTCTAGGGTTGGTGAGGAGGACGAAGCAGGGATCTGGATGGGTTTGGGTTCTAATTTGTTTCGGCTTATTAGAGACAACCACAAGGGTTCCTTGTCGTTGTGTGTGAGTGTTTGTGTATCGATTTACATGTGTGTGTGTTTTTCTGCGAGGTAGAGAAGGGAGAATTGCCTGGTTTGAGTGGCTACAATTTATAACATAGGATATTTATGGGAACCACTGATTCTGGAGTAAGTCAATCTGCATTACTAGTTCCGGCGGGTCGAAGGACGGGAGAAAGCAACGGTTGGTGGCTCTGAACGTAGCGCAACTGTAATCAAACCAAGCGACCAGTAATTGGTGGCCGGTAAGAAGCCAGTGAGAGGAAAAACTTCGACGGGCCGAAGGCTGAGAGGGGAAAGCGTGGTCTGGTCAAGTATGAATCGGATAAGCCAAAACCAAACCAAACCAAGCATACCTAGTATATCTCGA
This sequence comes from Orobanche coerulescens, assembly GCA_033398695.1. Taxonomy (NCBI): domain Eukaryota; kingdom Viridiplantae; phylum Streptophyta; class Magnoliopsida; order Lamiales; family Orobanchaceae; genus Orobanche; species Orobanche coerulescens. The sequence goes on along the minus strand of CM065808.1, from coordinate 130,696,319 downwards.
GTGGGGAGGATAAGATGTACGCAGACCATGTCCCTACTTATTACGGTAGGGAGGCTGTTTCCGTGAAGACCTCCAGCTTAGTGCACAACAAAATATAGAGTGAAAAATACAAAGGGAAGCATATGATTCGAAAAAACTCGATACCATACCTGAGCCCATGGCTTAATCCACATGGAACTTACCTAAGAGGAATTTGGCTACTTCACTCCCGATGAACGTTGCTCAAACAGAAGAGAGGTTGTCGCGCACAGCTCCCTGTCAAAAATACACCACACGCAAAAGGCATTAGGATAAAATATACAATAACAGTAAAAATGCAATGCTCTAGGTCAAAGCTAACAGAGACAACCCAACCCTGAGGCTCTCAACTACAACACCACTCCCAACTAAAGAATCCACAACTCTGATCTGGCGCCTCCAAGCGCACCTATTGACACAGTCTTTAGTGTAACTATCGCAAGTGCACGATATCGTATCAAGTAGTAAGTGGACTTTTTGAGTCCGGTTTATCGATCCCACGAAGAAGTTAGGTTATATATTGAATTATACACTATTTAACTATTTGTTAAATAGATTTATAAGATTGAAACACACAATTTAAGAGTTTGGTTTGACAATTGCAAAGAAAATGCAATAATAGTTCTAATATTCAAGGAAATGAAAGATTGCACTAATAATAGATTAATAAAAGATATAATGAAATAATTGGGATTACAAACTTAGTCCATCATTAGTTATAGAAGATGTACAGGAGATCATAAGATGAATTTACTTATTATGTTGTGTAAATTCGATTTTCCTTAAAAAGACGGTTTCTCTTTCGAACTATAAAACGCCCCTTATATATTGAATCAATCCACTATATTTCTATGTTGATTGTCTTCAATACATAGCATTAAGTTTTATGAAAATAACTCAAATAATCATCTAAGGTCTAGAGGTATATTTCTATCCCCTAGAACAACTTAGAGTGAAAATCATTTGATCTAATCAAACATATTTTCTTTCGAAACATATGAAGACCATAAATATCGTCATTTATTGGCCAAATAAATAAAGATTGGTAAAATAATGAAAATCACACACAATAATAAGTAATTCATAATAGATCTTTATACAAACTTAAATAACATGACTAACCTTGTTTATAATCCCAACTTAAGGAACTTAGCCCATGAAGGGTTTAATAAACATAATACAAGCTTGAGTGGTCATTAATAGTTGAAAAAGAGAAATAATTGATCCTTACTCCCTTAGTAGATAAAGGAGAAAGAAGCAATAAACTCACTTAACAACATATGCTATACCACTATTACACAAGTCACTAAAGCACACAAGTGTGTTCTTCACACAAAAAGAAAATATTACAAAAAGTGGATATATATATATATAAGATGAATGATGATGGATGATGGATCTAAGGGTCTATTTATACACCTAAAGTCATCTAATAGCTCCAAAACTCCAGCATTATTACATTAGATCGGATCAATGCAAGCCATCCCCTCAATAATAGACCAAAAATATAAAAAATTAGACAATGATCAAAAATCTGTCAAGAGTTACGGCCGTAACTTTGAGGACTTACGGCCGTAACATTGAGGAGTTACGGCCGTAACATGGCTACGGCTTTTTGCATATTAGTTGCTTTGTGAGTTACGCCCTTAACTTTTAGATGTTACGCCCGTAAGGAGTTTCAGACTTTATTTTTAGCCCAGAATTTCTGACTTTTGCGTTTTCGCCCCAAATCTTCTTCGGATGATAACTTTTGATATATAACTCTGATTTTGAATCCGGAAAGACTGCCGAACTCGTCTCGGAAAGTCCTACAACATGAATGCATAAAAATGCAACAAAGAGAATATTTTATAAACATGTTATTTCTTGAGTAAATCAGTAATTCAATTCGATTAAGACTAAATTTACATCTTCATCCGATAAAAAATAAAATTATTAAAAGCTAATTAATTCTAAGCAAAAACGAGTAGACTAGCTCAATTATGGGTGAAATATATCGATACAAACCATAGATAAGTGTATAAAATTGACACTTATCACACCCCCAAACTTGAATTCTTGCTAGTCCCGAGCAAGACTCTTTATTATTCACGCTCAAAATAAAAATAAGACACAAAATAAGAAAAATAATACACACATAATTAAGAAAAATAATTATATATAAAGAGAAAAGGAGATCAAAATGTCATTAATACACAACAACCAGCTTTATACTGTAGATAGAAATGAATCAAGATTCAAAATAAATCTACTAATGATTTTGAAGTTAAAACACGGCTTTATTTTGTAATTCCAAAATGCAAGGTTTTCCCCCAAAAGGTTGGTTATTTCTTTCTCACTCGTGACACACACGACTCCCTTTAATGGTTGCTCTCGATCACTCATTTATTTTTCGACTCAATATGAAGAAGAATTTCGTCATCAAATATTGTGATTTTTCACGAAATTGAGTGTATTGAAATTCAGCCGCTAATTAATTCAGATCTGCACATAAACTACATCCCGTAGTGATAGCTTTCACACCATTATTTGCTAACGTGTAGCTCTTTTCACCAACACAATTTCTATCTCTTTTTTTTTTTAAGGTGATAGCTTTCACACCGTGATTTGCTAACGTGTAGCTCTTTTCACCAACTTTTTTGTGAGACGGCAGCTACGCACCAACAATGTTTAGTCCTTTATTTTTCGCAAAATTTTAGGATCCCCAAAATTAGGCAGCTGTTGGTGCTCAACACTTCTCCTTTTCGTCATTTTTTTAGGTGATAGCTTTCACACCGTTATTTGCTAACGTGTAGCTCTTTTCACCAATGACTCCTTTTTTTAGGGAATAGACTTTTGTAGAAAATCGTTTATTAGCTAAGCATGAAAAATCAAAAACTCCACAAATTAAGTAAATTTCAGTGCTATTTTTCAGCAACCGACTGATTCTTCTTTTCTCAAGGTAACGAATGACTCGATTTTATATGATAACTACAAGGCTTGGAAAGAGAGATTAAAGCTAAAAAATTTTGGAATATATAATTTTTTTTACCGGTTAAAACGATTTTAGAAGCTTGTATATAGCTAATTTATTGGTGTTATGGACAGATCTAGAAATCTCACAAATCAAAATAATATATATATATATATATATATATATATATATATTAAAAAAATTAAGGAAAATAACCAAAATAATCAAAACACACCAAAATACCAACACACCAAAATAATTAAAACATACCACCCCCAAACTTGAAAATAAAACTGTCCTCAGTTTTTAAAAAAAAAATATAAAAAATAAAATAAAAAGCAATGGAGAAAAGCAGAATACTACCTGTTATGAAAGTTGATGCTTGAGCTAATGCCTTTTAGAATCTGCAAGAGAATAAATATACGAGGCACACAACAAAAGAAAATAAAATATACTCGGAAGTATAACACAATTTTTAAGATGCTCTTCAAGAAAGTCCGAAGAGTCGCCTTACGCTGCCATCAATGCTTTTATAAAAAAAAAACAATAAAAATTACAGCAATAAAATAACAATACATAAATCGCGAATAGATGCGCGTCAAGAGATCAAGAAGAAACTCATTAAGCTGCCATCATTTAGCACGAGTTTTACACACAAAATAAAGTAAAAATACAAGAGGTCCGACATGGGTTATCAAAGGGAGAGGAATGAATCCACTTTTCGTTTTCTCACGGTAAAATCTTCCATCCAGACAATTTTAGCTAGAGCTGGATCTAGTTGAGGAACAAATTCAATGAGTTTTTTGATTAGTTCTTCTGGTGTTGTTGCAACGACTATGATTCGTTTAGCACGCTCGGAAATAAAACCCTTTTCAGCAGAGTAGTCGATGAAAGATAGTAAACCATCAAAGAAACTATTGACATTAAGCAGACCTATTGGTTTTTGAGGAACATTTAGCTGGGCTCTGGTAACCACATGAAAAAGTTCCTCAAGGGTGCCAAAACTACAAGGAAGGATGATAAAGGCGCCAGAATTATTTATCATGTTAGTTATGCGATCTTGCATATTTACAGATCTAAACTCATCTCCAATAGTTGCCCCGGTGATTTTACTTTCATCCAGAGGTTTTGGAATTATTCCCAACACTCTTACTCCTTCCATATAGGCAGAAGCAGCAGCTCATCCCATTAATCCTAGACTTCCTCCTCCGTAAACTACATGAATGCATTTTTCTCCTAAGGTACGAGCCAAGTTGTGGGCTGCTTTAGTAAAGCATGCCACTTTTCCATAACTAGCTCCACCAAAAATGCAGACTGTGCTAAATTTTTTGTTGAAGATGATGTCTCCATTTTTGAAAAGAAATTTTTTAGAGAGAAAAAGAGAAAAGTACAAGTTTGAGGGATGAATAAAAGAAACAAGCACAATGTTTATTTATAGAAGAAAAAGAAGGTCAAAATTGTTTAACAAGTTTGTGATTGCGTTGATTGCGCTTCAACTACTCAATATAATAATGAATGCATTTATTGAATATCAATCCCTTTTTTTATTCAGAAAATCTCACCTTACAAAAAAAATAAAAGATAGTTACGTGTATGTACAGTAGTTGTGATTGTGGCTCACATCTTCCTCTGATTTTACGTTCAGAAACGGCCTAAACGCCTTCTATGAGTCGGGGAGAAGCTTCCCATCCAATTTTCTTACAAATTGGCAAACAGGATCTTTTAACGTCAGATTCCCAAGACGTTGTTCATATTCTGGTTTGAATTTATTCCACAAACATCGAATTCCGTAATGTACGAGTCCACTAGGATGCGTGTCAAGAGACATTTCGATATCATCTAAATTCTCTTTATTCAGACCATTCTTAATGAATTGAATTTTATCTTCTCTGTTTGTAGATGGAATTCCTAAAGATCGACATTTTAAATTACAGTTCCATCTAGCACATTTATAGCAAACGGTTATCATCTTTGCTCGTCGTTTCTTGGCATATGAACTTTTTCCAAGCCCTGGTAGAAATCTAGTCGGTATTTCTGTGAATTCACCTGCTATTCTTACTTTGACTTCAATTATGAATTTAATATCAAAAGGTATGCTTTTATTCATAAGCAACCTCATCCTTTCAATTCTTGCTTTGTAGATTTTTAAAATTACTTTTTTGCTTAGAAAGGGAAATCCTTTTTCAATATTATTCAAAGTTTCATCCATGACAAAAAAAAATGAAAAAGGATAAAATATCTACAAATATCAGTTGTTGTGGGAAACTGAAAAATCCGACTTTAATAGTCACGGAGTACCGTTATCCGCCACTTGACCGGACAAACACAATTGAGTACTAAGTTACAACGTTGAGAAATTTGTACCTATAAAAATATTTTACAATGTAAGATTTCAAATATAACACTTATACTTCCCCGGCAACGGCGCCAAAAACTTGACACGGTCTTTAGTGTAACTATCGCAAGTGCACGATATCGTATCAAGTAGTAAGTGGACTTTTTGAGTCCGGTTTATCGATCCCACGAGGAAGTTAGGTTATATATTGAATTATACACTATTTAACTATTTGTTATATAGATTTATAAGATTGAAACACATCATTTAAGAGTTTGGTTTGACAATTGCAAAGAAAATGCAATAATAGTTCTAATATTCAAGGAAATGAAAGATTGCACTAATAATAGATTAATAAAAGATATAATGAAATAGTTGGGATTACAAACTTAGTTCATCATTAGTTATAGAAGATGTATAGGAGATCATAAGATGAATTTACTTATTATGTTGTGTAGATTCGATTTTCCTCAAAAAGACGGTTTCTCTTTCGAACTATAAAACGCCCCTTATATATTGAATCAATCCACTATATTTCTATGTTGATTGGCTTCAATACATAGCATTAGGTTTTATGAAAATAACTCAAAGAATAATCTAAGGTCTAGAGGTATATTTCTATCCCCTAGAACAACTTAGAGTGAAGATCAGTTGATCTAATCAAACATATTTTCTTTCGAAACATATGAAGACCATAAATATCGTCATTTATTGGCCAAAGAAATAAAGATTGGTAAAACAATGAAAATCACACACAATAATAAGTAATTCATAATAGATCTTTATACAAACTTAAATAACATGACTAACCTTGTTTATAATCCCAACTTAAGGAACTTAGCCCATGAAGGGTGTAATAAACATAATACAAGCTTGAGTGGTCATTAATAGTTGAAAAAGAGAAAGAATTGATCCTCACTCCCTTAGTAGTGTAATATCCGGAATTTCTATTACTATTGTTTAATGTTATCCGAGTTATGTTGTACAGCGTGGAATCTGTACAGTATGAGTAAAATAATTGAAGGACCGAGACATCTGTATTTGTATAATTGTCGTACTTGGTCGACAATTGGATGTAAGAAGTATATGTATTCAGTATGCCGTATGTTCGTATTCTGTATGTTGAGACGTTGGACAAGAATAGCTGAAAATGACTAAGTGTAACATTATTAGCGCACGCTAATAATCATGAGTAGCGCACGCTATCGTGCAGGTTTAGCGCACGCTACGGATATAAGATAACGCACGCTAATGCAGTCAGATCGGAAGGAATCTGCGTGTGGACCAGGCCACTTTCGACGCACGTTCTGATAAGTCAACGGATGTTGTAATGTAGTGATAGCGCACGCTAATGCATGTTGATTAGCGCACGCTAACTGTATATCGGACAAAAAGGAATCTTATCCTCGTCAGCACTTTCGGCGTGTGGACCTGACTTCGGAAGCATACAGACAAAGGAGTCAACTATGAGTAGCGCACGCTAAGGTAGGACACTTGCGTACACTAAATAGAGGCATTTACGTACGCTATTGCATGGGCATTGCGTACGTAAATCACTTCATGCAGTAAGACAGTTGCCTCACGGACTTCGATAGCGCACGCTAACAAAGACGATTAGCGCACGCTAAGTGTGTAACGTACGTTAACTGAAGATGTTAGCGTACATTAGTAATGTACAGTATATATATAAGTGCAGTTGGCCATTATTCGTCATTTCCGTCCATTTCTTCATGTGAACCGATAGAGAGAGGTCTTAGAGAGAAGTTGAGGTTCCAAACACTTGAGTTGATCACTCCTAACAACATTTGAAGCTTGGAAGTGATTGAAAACGGATTCAACCTTGGGATTCAATCCATTCCTTCAAAGAGGTAATTACTCTCCACTTTGGGATTTCATTTTGGATTGTATATGATGTTGTTGAGTTGATGATCGTCATGTTTATGAGTTGATGAGTATGGTTATGAGATGGATTACTGAGTTATGTTGATAATATGGTTGATATGCGGATATTGATATGATTCGTGTGGTTTTGAACGGTGTTGTTTTTCTTCAAGAGATATGTTGGTTAATATCTCCCTTCATTTCGGGTTTTTAATGTTGTTGTTATTGTTTACTTCGTATGATGATGAACATGCAAGTGATTATGATTCTTGATGTATATGATATGATTAAGAAGACTATATGTTGAAATATTAGTGGAAATAAGATTTGGACACTTGTTTGGAAAGTAATGTGTATAAGGTTCGACTTTGGAAAATAACCACCGATTCTTGAAAACTCCAAAAATTCTGAAACATAACAGTATAATAGAGCATCGAGTTAGCTTTCTAATGGTTCAAACGGTGAGTTAATCGGAGTCCGGATGAGTGAGTTATGCTCAAAATGGCAAAAACTATATTGTCTCGTATGCAGGAGCAGGTAGCGCACGCTATTGATGAAGTTAGCGTACGCTAACATGCCTGGGCGTATAAAAACGTAAAGCAGTCGGGAATTTCATTTCCCAACCCATCCTACACGATCCCCTTTCGTCCCAAATCACCCAAACTCGGTTTTTAACCCCTAAATCTCAGCTTTTGAGTTGGTTTATCAAGTGATAACATCTAGGAAAGCTTGGAACAAGGATTATAACATCATTATTGATTCTTTCGCCGGATTGAAGGTAATTGGCTTGAACTCTAATATTTTGGGATGTTTGAGATTCTTGATATATTTTGGTGGTTTAGTTCGTATCGATGGCTAGAATAATGTAATGTTGAAGGATATATATGTTTGTGATTATGTTCTTCGTGTTCTTGATGTGGTTGGTGTTTGTTGATTGATGATTCGAATATACCTTTGAATTCCGCCTTCAAGGTGTTTGATTGAAGTTTTGAAAGAGAAATTGATTGGAATATTTCGGTTAAGTTTGTATACTCGCCTTATCGAATCGATATGTGGGCTTTGTGGAATCATGGGAATGAATTCGTAATTGTTTGAGTTAGATTGTTCGGACTTGTGTTTAATCGAGATATTTTGGAATCGTTGGGTTTGTGGATTAGTTATATCGATTGTTGATTGTTATCGAATGTATGTTAAATCGATTAGTGTAATAGGTTGAGATTATTGATCGATGTTTAGAACCATGCTTTGCGGTCGTATTCAAGAATGTTCGTAGATTGCTTTGATCAGGGCCAAGGGACATGTAGACGACGGCAAGGAATTGGTAACGGCTTCATTGGTATCGAGGCAAGTTATTACTTGCTCAATTTATAATATTTAATGAATGGTTTCAGTTTCATTCGTTTATAATTCGTATAGCAATGTTTATAAATCGTAATCACAGGAGAGTTGAGATTATAGGTTGTATTTGAGTTTTGGGAATTAAATCATAATGTATATGATTCACATTCTTGTTGGCATACTTGGTATCTGTAATATCCGCAATTTCGATTTTTCGGTAATTTTCTTTTTTCGATGGAAGTCTGTTTTGACGACTCGCTCATGACCGTTTCGTCATTCCGAGAATATTTAATTCTGCTCTTTTTGTCATCCGAGTTCGTTTCGGTATCGTTTTGTTTAGTTCCGTGTTCTTAAACGGCTTTTCCGCACTCGAGTTCGATTCTTGCGAATCTCGTCCGAAACTGTTGTTTCGAGTTTCTCACAAGTTCATTTAATGTTATTATTCATGTTGCGAGCTTTGGTTCGGTGTTTCGATCACGTATCGTGATTTTCGGACGTTTTGGGCCATTTTCGTAATTTCCCAAAGTTTGGGGTAATTACTTTCCGTTGTCGAATTTCGAGCCTTCGGGTGGTCGGAATCGTGTATTCTCTTAAGGCTTGGATTCGTCTTTGCGAGTACGTCGTAACCATATCTTCGATTCGTATTGAGTTCGGGTTTCGGGGTCGTCGCCGTCGAGTGGCCACACGGAGCCGGCCGAACTGGTCGAGTTACGGCCGAAGGTGCGATTCGGCCGTCGTGCTCGGCAGCATGGCCTCGAAATGCCGATTACGGCCGTAAGGGCCGAGTTACGGCCGACGGTGCTGTGCGGCTTCGACGAATGCGATTACGGCCGTAAGACTGGCGATTCTGGCCAGAAGTGCGAGTTACGGCCGTAAGGCTCGCTTGCTACGGGCCAGAAGCGGCCGGCCGGCGCTGGGCGAGTTTGACGAATGCGATTACTGGCCGTAAGGCCCCGCTGTTACGGCCGTAACTGTCGCCATATATAGGCAGCGATGGCCCAGACTTCATTTTTATCACATTTCTTCACCCGGTGCGGTGGCGACGGGAAAATCGAAATGGAGTTTTTGGTCGATTCCACTCGATTTCTAAGCATTTTTGAGGATCCTTATCGATTATATCATCATCAAATCATTGTTCTTCGTCGGATCGAGGTAATTTCTTGAAATCTCCTAGGATTGGATTTTTCGAGATTTGTTCTTGATTTTCGATTCTAATCCGATTTTGATGAATCGGTTGATGTTAGTAAACATTATTAATCGTGTTCTATGGATTGTATATCCATATTTTCGATTCATTCAACCCGATTGATGATTTTAGGCTCTTGAGGAACTTTTTGAACATTTAGTGTTCGATTAAATGCCTCAAAGAGTTTCTTTCGGTCGTTATGTTGATTTCGATTGATATTGTGTTATTGAATGAATTGTATTTCATTCAAGGTGGTTCGAGTACTTGTGTTTACCGGAGGACGCCGTTCGTTGTTCGTTGAAGGATTTCATCGCCTTCGGTTGAGGCAAGTTTCATACTTGTACTAGTCAATGAGATTAATGTTATCATATATGTGTATGAATGTGTTGTATCATTCCGAGACTTAGTCTCTTCATGAATTCATTGATATCAAGAGATCGTTCGATACGATACCTTTCGGCAATTTTGCCAAATGTTTATTGTTGTTCGTTAACGGCCGATTCAAGGCATTGTGATACTCATTATTAATGTCATTGTCGATAGCCGGTTCGCGGTATCGATGTATCGATTGTTGTTAATATAGATGTCAATTAAAGACATCGTTGAGATCATTGTTATTCCTGTTTGGATTGTCATTAAAAGCATGCGGGCGATTAAAGGCATTGGCTTATTCATCTCTCGCCTTCGCCGTTTGCAGAATCGATTAAAGGTGCCGAGGCATCCTTCATATCATTGTTATCGAATTGCCGTTCTCGTAAATCGAAATGTTTAATCATTCACTAAATCATTGTTATCGATTGACCTTTCTAAGGCAATCTAGGTATTCACTCATTCATCGTATCATTGTTATCGATTGCCATTCTCGTGCAAATCGAAATGTTCAATCATTCATCGCATCATTGTTATCGATTGACCTTTCTAAGGCAATCGAGGTATTCACTCATTCATCGTGTCATTGTTATCGATTGGCGTTCTCGTGCAAATCGAAGTGTTCAATCATTTATGGTATCATTGTTGTCGATTGACCGTTTTAGGCAATCGAGGTATTGAATCATCCATTGCATCATTGTTGTCGGTTGGCCATTTTAAGGCAATCGAGGTGTTAAATTGGGACCGCCGTGGGCGGGGCCCATTCGTGAGTTATTGTTGTCGTGTTGGCCGACTCAAGGCAACATGTTACTCTTGTGAGTTTGGAAATCTTGGGATTATTCTTGTTGTGATTAATTATGTTCGAGGCTAGTCTCGGCTAGTGCTCGATGGGTAAGCTTGGGCTTGAACCTTCGCGGTTGGTTTCCCAACACCTACGATTCGATGAGGTCACGGTCATGTTAATGATCTCATTATGGGTAAGCTTGGGGCTTGAACCTTCGCGGTTGGTTTCCCAACACCTACTGATTCGATGAGGTCACTGGCCACCGGGTGATCTCATTATGGGTAAGTCTGGGCTTGAACCTTCGCGGTTGGTTTCAAAGACTGCAATTCAGCAGGTCACGGTCATTGGATGATCTAATTGTGATACGGCTGGATGCCGTGGCTTCGTCCCTAATTGTGATACGGCTGGATGCCGTGGCTTCGGCCCTAATTGTGATACGGCTGGATGCCGTGGCTTCGGCCCTAATTGTGATACGGCTTTCATGCCGTGGCTTCGGCCCTAATTGTGATACGGCTTTCATGCCGTGGCTTCGGCCCTAATTGTGATACGGCTTTCATGCCGTGGCTTCGGCCCTAATTGTGATACGGCTTTCATGCCGTGGCTTCGGCCCTAATTGTGATACGGCTTTCATGCCGTGGCTTCCGCCCTAATTGTGATACGGTTTTCATGCCGTGGCTTCGGCCCTAATCAATAACAGCTTCGGGCTGTTTCGACTTCATGTGATTGTGATATTTGACAGCTTCGGCTGAGTGTCTTTAAGGCCTTTGTGATTGTCTTGGTAATTTCATTGGAGCCTTCGGGCATTGTGATTCATAATTAATTCAGTTCTAGTTTGGTTCATGTCGTGTAATTCATTGTGGTACTCTGTGATTATGATTCGCCGTTGGGCACTTATGTTCTAACCTGTTGAACAGGTATTAATAGTATGCCGTGGGCATAGTATTTCACGAATGCTCGGTTCGTACATTGGTTTGTGAGCATCTCGTATTATTATCATTGTACCGTTTCATTACGCCTTTGGATGCATATCATGTTATACATGTATTTGATATTCATTATATGGATGGCTGACCCCGTGGGGGCGGAACATGTTTTCATGTTTTAGGTGCTTGCGAGGAGAGAGTTGAGACACGGGCGTGATGATGGCGGCGAGGCATTCGAGCGATACTAGTCCGAGTTGTTCATCGTTGGTCGATCGATTGTAGTGTACTCAGTCTTGTCGGTTGTTGTCGTGTTGTATTACGACACGGATGTTCGTGGATGTTGTTGTATTTCATTTTGGCCATGTAGGCCACTTTTGTCGTTGAAATTCCCTATCGGAATATTGTGTTGGATATCATGGTAGGGACTATGATTTTCCCTTGTTGTTTAATTTAACGTATTTTAGTCATGTTCGCCTGGTGGATCTCCTGGCGTGGGGTCCACGGCACTGTAATAACCCAAAAGGATTTGGGGGTGTTACAGAAATGGTATCAGAGCTTTGGGTTGTGGAATACCCTGAGATGTGAGTCATGTAGTCCTACCGACGCGGTAGTAGTGGGATTGTCAGGTTATGACAATCTAGTCAGTCAGGTTTTGTGAGTCGTAATATTAGTACGACTGCACGAGTCATTCATTCATCGAGTCGTCGTCAGTGAAGACTAGTATCGCGAGACCTCGAAGCTTCGTATGACCTGTGTAAGGACTCGATTCTCTTTATGTTCATACATTCATCATGTCATTAATTGTTCATGCTTTGTGGAAACATATATGTGATATTATTGTTATGATTGATTCATGACTAATTGTTTTGGAGCACGTGTGACCTGTATAAGTGCTAAGGATCAACTCATTCACCAGTTAATAATCCTCAATCATCATTTTGATCTTGTCGATCAAGTTAATTCATTCATCACTCAGTTACTTCATTCATCACTCAGTTAATATCATTCATCACTCAGTTAATTCATTCATCACTCAGTTACTTCATTCATCACTCAGTTAATATCATTCATCACTCAGTTAATTCATTCATCACTCAGTTAATATCATTCATCACTCAGTTAATTCATTCATCACTCAGTCAATATCATTCATCACTCAGTTAATTCGTTCATCACTCAGTCACTATCATTACTCAGATAATATCATTCATCACTCAGTTAATTCGTTCATCACTCAGTCACTATCATTACTCAGATAATATCATTCATCACTCAGTTAATTCGTTCATCACTCAGTTAATTCCTTCATCACTTAGTCAATCTCATTGTTCATATTAATTCATTAATCACTCAGTCAATCTCATTGTTCCGTCAATTCATTCATTACTCAGTCAATCTCACTGCTCAGTTAATTCATTCATCACTCAGTTAATCTCATTGTTCAGTTAATTCATTCATCACTCAGTCAATCTCATCGTTCAGTAATTCATTCATCACTCAGTCAATCTCATCATTCAGTTAATTCATTCATCACTCAGTCAATCTCATCGTTCAGTTAATTCATTCATCACTCGGTCAATCTCATCGTTCAGTAATTCATTCATCACTCAGTCAATCTCATCGTTCAGTTAATTCATTCATCACTCAGTCAATCTCATCATTCAGTTAATTCATTCATCACCCAATCAATCTCATCGTTCAGTTAATTCATTCATCACTCAGTCAATCTCATTGTTCAGTTAATTCATTCGTCACTCAGTCAATCTCATTGCTCAGTTAATTCATTCATCACTCAGTCTATCTAATTGTTCAGTTAATTCATTAATCATCCAGTCCATCTCACGGTTCAATTGTTGATCTTGTGGATCGAATTTTCAACCTTGTTAACTTGTGCAAGGTAATCATTTCAGGAATTTCATCAGATAATCATGTTACCTCACTTGATCTTTCATGCGATCTTATCATATCCCGACATCATGTCGACGATCATTTCATTGAATTATTAATGCATTCATTATGTTAGAGCGTGTATGCTCATTGTTATCGTTCCGTCTCGTAATCATAATGCGATCTTCATATGAGATCTGAAATTATCACGTGACTTTCCTGCCTCGATATGGGAAGAGCTGTCAGAGGGACATCGGACTCCGACGTCCAAGAGATCGTTTTCTAGTCGTCTTCGTGCTGGGAGAGCATCTTCATCTCGGACGACGAGTTCGACTGTTGTTGCTTTAACTGTGATACAATAGGACATTCATCACCGGTTTTGAGCAAGTTAATTCTTGTTCGGTAATAGTATAATCATTCATTTCATTTGTCGTTCATTCATTCAAATAATTCATTCATCATATATCAATCACGTTGAGATTTATAATTATCAAACTAATCATTCACTTCACAGGAAACTATGTTTCCAATCATTTCATTTGAGCTATCACTCATTACGTTATCATTTCACCCCGGTGAGTCATTCTTGATCCTTGTTAGATTTCGATTCATTATCATTCATTGTGATCATTCTTGTTCGTGTGTATCACGTCGATTTTCTGGCGGGATATTGCTTCTCCCTACTTGTTTTAAGTTTCGGGACGAAACTTCTTTTAAGGGGGGTAGTATGTAATATCCGCAATTTCGATTTTTCGGTAATTTTCTTTTTTCGATGGAAGTCTGTTTTGACGACTCGCTCATGACCGTTTCGTCATTCCGAGAATATTTAATTCTGCTCTTTTTGTCATCCGAGTTCGTTTCGGTATCGTTTTGTTTAGTTCCGTGTTCTTAAACGGCTTTTCCGCACTCGAGTTCGATTCTTGCGAATCTCGTCAAGCTGTTGTTTCGAGTTTCTCACAAGTTCATTTAATGTTATTATTCATGTTGCGAGCTTTGGTTCGGTGTTTCGATCACGTATCGTGATTTTCGGACGTTTTGGGCCATTTTCGTAATTTCCCAAAGTTTGGGGTAATTACTTTCCGTTGTCGAATTTCGAGCCTTCGGGTGGTCGGAATCGTGTATTCTCTTAAGGCTTGGATTCGTCTTTGCGAGTACGTCGTAACCATATCTTCGATTCGTATTCAGGTTCGGGTCGTCGGGCCGTCGGAGTGGCCACGGAGGGCCGGCCTGCTGGTCGAGTTACGGCCGTAAGGTGCGACGGCCGTCGTGCTCGGCGGCATGCATGGCTCGAAATGCGATTACGGCCGTAAGGGCCGAGAGTTACTGGCCAGACGGGTGCCGTGACTTCGACGAATGCGCGATTCTGGCCGTAAGGACTGCCGATTCTGGCCAGAGTGCGAGTTACGGCCGTAAGGCCTTCGGCTACGGCCGAAGCGGTCCGGGCGCTGGGCGAGTTTGACGAATGCGGTTACGGCCGTAAGGCCCTGCCGTTACTGGCCGTAACACATCGGCCATATATAGGCAAAGCCCAGACTTCATTTTTATCACATTTCTTCACCAGTGCGGTGGCGGCGAGGGAAAATCGGAAATGGAGTTTTTGGTCGATTCCACTCGATTTCTAAGCATTTTTGAGGATCCTTATCGATTATATCATCATCAAATCATTGTTCTTCGTCGGATCGAGGTAATTTCTTGAAATCTCCTAGGATTGGATTTTTCGAGATTTGTTCTTGATTTTCGATTCTAATCCGATTTTGATGAATCGGTTGATGTTAGTAAACATTATTAATCGTGTTCTATGGATTGTATATCCATATTTTCGATTCATTCAACCCGATTGATGATTTTAGGCTCTTGAGGAACTTTGAACATTTAGTGTTCGATTAAATGCCTCAAAGAGTTTCTTTCGGTCGTTATGTTGATTTCGATTGATATTGTGTTATTGAATGAATTGTATTTCATTCAAGGTGGTTCGAGTACTTGTGTTTACCGGAGGACGCCGTTCGTTGTTCGTTGAAGGATTTCATCGCCTTCGGTTGAGGCAAGTTTCATACTTGTACTAGTCAATGAGATTAATGTTATCATATATGTGTATGAATGTGTTGTATCATTCCGAGACTTAGTCTCTTCATGAATTCATTGATATCAAGAGATCGTTCGATACGATACCTTTCGGCAATTTTGCCAAATGTTTATTGTTGTTCGTTAACGGCCGATTCAAGGCATTGCGATACTCATTATTAATGTCATTGTCGATAGCCGGTTCGCGGTATCGATGTATCGATTGTTGTTAATATAGATGTCAATTAAAGACATCGTTGAGATCATTGTTATTCCTGTTTGGATTGTCATTAAAACTGTACAGGCCGATTAAAGGCATTGGCTTATTCATCTCTCGCCTTCGTCGTCGGTAACCGATTAAAGGTGCCGAGGCATCCTTCATATCATTGTTATCGAATTGCCGTTCTCAGGTAAATCGAAATGTTTAATCATTCACTAAATCATTGTTATCGATTGACCTTTCTAAGGCAATCTAGGTATTCACTCATTCATCGTATCATTGTTATCGATTGGCCATTCTCAGGCAAATCGAAATGTTCAATCATTCACTGCATCATTGTTATCGATTGACCTTTCTAAGGCAATCGAGGTATTCACTCATTCATCGTGTCATTGTTATCGATTGGCCGTTCTCAGGCAAATCGAAGTGTTCAATCATTTATGGTATCATTGTTGTCGATTGACCGTTTTAGGCAATCGAGGTATTGAATCATCCATGCATCATTGTTGTCGGTTGGCGTTTTAAGGCAATCGAGGTGTTAAATTGGGACCGCCGTGGGCGGGCCCATTCGTGAGTTATTGTTGTCGTGTTGGCCGACTCAAGGCGGCATCTCATTACTCTTGTGAGTATTGAAATCTTGGGATTATTCTTGTTGTGATTAATTATGTTCGGAGGCTAGTCTCGGCTAGTGCTCGATGGGTAAGCTTGGGGCTTGAACCTTCGCGGTTGGTTTCCCAACACCTACGATTCGATGAGTCACGGTCATGTTAATGATCTCATTATGGGTAAGCTTGGGGCTTGAACCTTCGCGGTTGGTTTCCCAACACCTACAGTTCAGTAGGTCACGGTCACTGGGTGATCTCATTATGGGTAAGTCTGGGGCTTGAACCTTCGCGGTTGGTTTCCCAGCACCTGCAATTCAGCAGGTCACGGTCATTGGATGATCTAATTGTGATACGGCTGGATGCCGTGGCTTCGGCCCTAATTGTGATACGGCTGGATGCCGTGGCTTCGGCCCTAATTGTGATACGGCTGGATGCCGTGGCTTCGGCCCTAATTGTGATACGGCTTTCATGCCGTGGCTTCGGCCCTAATTGTGATACGGCTTTCATGCCGTGGCTTCGGCCCTAATTGTGATACGGCTTTCATGCGTGGCCCGCCCTAATTGTGATACGGCTTTCATGCGTGGCTTCCCCTAATTGTGATACGGCTTTCATGCCGTGGCCCGCCCTAATTGTGATACGGCTTTCATGCGTGGCTTGACCCTAATTGTGATACGGTTTTCATGCGTGGCTTCGCCCTAATCAATAACGGACTTGGTTTTTCGACTTCATGTGATTGTGATATTTGTGACTTGGTGAGTGTCTTTAAGGCCTTTGTGATTGTCTTGGTAATTTCATTGGAGCCTTCGGGCATTGTGATTCATAATTAATTCAGTTCTAGTTTGGTTCATGTCGTGTAATTCATTGTGGTACTCTGTGATTATGATTCGCCGTTGGGCACTTATGTTCTAACTTTGTTGAGCAATTATTAATAGTATGCCGTGGGCATAGTATTTCACGAATGCTCGGTTCGTACATTGGTTTGTGAGCATCTCGTATTATTATCATTGTACCGTTTCATTACGCCTTTGGATGCATATCATGTTATACATGTATTTGATATTCATTATATGGATGGCCCGACCGTGGGGCGGAACATGTTTTCATGTTTTAGGTGCTTGCGAGGAGAGAGTTGAGACACGGGGGCATGATGATGGCGACGAGGCATTCGAGCGATACTAGTCCGAGTTGTTCATCGTTGGTCAGTCAGTTGGAGTGTACTCCAGTCTTGTCAGTTGTTGTCGTGTTGTATTACCCGAACAGATGTTCGTGGATGTTGTTGTATTTCATTTTGGCCATGTAGGCCACTTTTGTCGTTGAAATTCCCTATCGGAATATTGTGTTGGATATCATGGTAGGGACTATGATTTTCCCTTGTTGTTTAATTTAACGTATTTTAGTCATGTTCGCCTGGTGGATCTCCTGGCGTGGGGTCCACGGCACTGTAATAACCCAAAAGGATTTGGGGGTGTTACAGTATCGAGGATACATCATGGTATAGACAAAGGCGTGAATTATTTACCATCTGTGACATTTCGGATCGTCGAATATTCAAAATAATGGTTCGTGATGGTCTGGACATCGAGATTGCTCTCGAAGGACTCGGGGCAAGTACTCTAATCATTTTTGTCATTTCATGTCGATCATGTTGTGATACATGCGTGTATCGTTGTTGTCATGCATTGTGTATCATTGTTATATGCATTTGTGCATTGTTGTTGTATGTCCACCTCGGGTTGGTCCGACGGGATCATCGGGGGATCTATGCTAGCGTGCGCTGGATCAACGGACAGGTTTTCCACCTCGGGTTGGTCTGACGGGATCATCGGGGGATCTAGGCAGTGAACGCTGGATCATCGGATTGCCATGTATTGTTGTTGTGCATATGTATATTATGGGTTTGCCATAAGTATACATTGTCGTTATTGTTGTGATCATATTGACGTTGCCATATGAGTATGCATTTGTAGGTCTTGTGTTAGGACCATGTCCGTATGTTATGTTGATCTGATCTCGGATTAGACTGACGTGATTGTCATGGTATTTCGTAATCTTGAGGTATGTTCCGTATTTCCTTGATACTTGTCTTTGATGGACAATCGATTATCGTATTGGAATTGTCGATGATATCCGATGGATTGAATTGGCCAGAGTTGGTATAATTTCCGTATCGCGAATTATGATAATGTTTTGAGAACCTTGAGTATTGTTGAGATACCGTACAGATATTTCGATATTATTTTAATGTGTTGTTAAGGATACGAATCGTGGATTCTCGTAAAGTTACGACGGTAAGATTACATTGTTCGTATTCTTACTTAGTATTTCCATTGATATGTAATTATTGACGAGATGTGATGGTTATCATTGTTGGATATTATGGCTGACCCCGTCGTGGGCTTTCTTTTTAGGTTCTTGAATTATCAAGCTTGTAGCGGTCGTGGAGAGATGAACTTCCCGGAGGATACTGGCAAGGGCATGTATTTGTGCTTTGAGTTTCTGATCAGTTGTTGTATTCCGCTGCTAGAGTATTTTAATTATTTGTCTTTATCCGCTGCGTGAGTATTTTTAAATGGCCTTTTTGGTATCCGGTAACTTAGGTTACTTTGACAATCATTTTCTAAATCTATTCTGTCGGTACGTGTAAGCGATAGCTTAACGTATGTTTTTAAACTGTTGAGTTTTGGCATTTTGGGCCTTGTGGTTTCAAATGAGTTGTTACGACGGTTTGATAAACGAGTTTTATAAATCTTCGAATGTTTTTAATAGATAATACCGTCGTTAGCCTCTTGGGCGTTTGTAGATGTTTGCGAAAATTTCCTTCAGCCTTGTGGGTTCCATCTCGGGGCCCACGGCGCTGTAATATTCCCGGTCGGATCTGGGGGTGTTATAGAATATGGTATCGGAGCTTAGGTTGTGAAAACCTAGGCAGTCGGGTCGAGTTGGGTCGTGATTTTGTCGTGTCATTTGAGTTGTCGGTTGACAAGTGTTTGAGCTCTGAGTTTTTGTTGTTCACTCGGGCTTGTGCGTTATGTGATTTACCAGTGTGGTACTGGGATTGTTGTAACTTTTTCAAATGGTGTTAACGTGTTTCTTCAGATAGAGCTGTGTTGTTTTCTCGAGTTGAACTGAGTTTGCAAAATGTGTGTTTTGAAAATATCTCTGTCGAGTATTTTCTTGAGTTGAGACATGTGCCAGTATCACGGGGAATCGTCGGCTTCATGATCTGTAAGTATTGGATTTTTGAATTGCATTGAGATTTATTGTCGTTCTAAGTTGATAGGTTCTGAGGTTCAGAAAGATATTATGCGTTACAGTATAAGATGACAGAGTTGGGACAGGATTGATGATCTTGAGAAGTTATGATTTTGGAAATCAATATGTCGATTAAGTTTTGGAGCAATTTGTGCATTTGGGAGAAATATTGTGGATTGTTCAGGAGAACATGTAGTCATGTTAGTTCATTTTGAAATATATGAACTGTTTTTGAGCATTTGAAAATGATACTTTTCAAAATGAATGTTTTACGGATGTTTTACCGTAAATGATTTTTGGGCCGAGACCCAATAGATTTTTGAAATTGTTTTATAACTCAGGACTTGGGGTCCGAAAAAGAGTTTCCTACTTTTTAAACTTCTTGTAATGCGGAACGAGATACGGGCTGAGACCCTAATATTTCAAAAGACTTTTCTGTTTTCTTAAAAACTCCCGAGACTTGTAAAACACTTTATCAATCATTTATCTATGTTGTTCCTGCCGTTCGGGGTTCTGGATTACTTGTTCAAAAGAAACTTCTCGGGAAGTCTTTCGCTGTGTTGATTTGTTTCAATGCATTGTCATAGCATAATTGAGGTGATCCAGGATGGAAAATGATTGACGTTGCGAGTCATATGTGGAAAAGGAGTTTTTAGTCGGAGTTTATATATTGAAAATTTCGGAACTTTATCGTGTGGTTTTCCGATGGAATAGCGAACCGAATTGGTATACAGTAATATGGATGTAGTCCAGCATTTGCATAGTTTTCATTTGAAACTTCGAAATCGTGTAGAATCGAAGGAAACTGTTATCGAATACTTGGCACCAGCGAGCCGATTTAATTTTTTCGAAAATTGATTTCGTGGACTTACGAAAAATTTTTGTTTTGAGTTTTGAAATTTTTGAAAGAACTATCGGAAATTTGTCTTTTGACGAGACTATATGATTTCAAACTAGTTTTGAAAATATGATCGATATAAATACGCATTTAGTGCATAATGCATATCATGATGGATTTATGAGTGTGACTCACAAACTGGATAAGGCATCAGTACGGTACGATGAATAAAGATTCGAACTTCAGTATGGTAGTTGGTTATCTAGGGATGATCGATTGATTGATCGGATAAGAAGAATATGCTACATGATGTAATTTTGGAACTGTGGGTTTTGTGAAACTGAGACATTGGGGATGGTGACCCCATGCTGGTTGCTTTGAATATTGAGTGGTCTTTCCCACTCCATATAGGATTGGATATGTTCGCCAGTCGGGTATGTTTATTGAGATCTACTGTACGTGATTGGTGTGTGATTTTGAGAATGTTATTCTTTCGTATATCCATTTAGTGGTTCTGTGTTGACCATGTTGGAGCTTACCGTGTGAAAGTATTCTCGAAGTGTGTTTTGACATTTGGACGGTCGAATTAGAGTTTATCATGTCGATGATATTCTTGGCTAATTTGTTGATTGATCATCGTTAACGATCGTATGAGCGTTCGGACGTTATGTCGATATTTCGGGTCTGTTGTCATTGTTTTGGACAGTTGTTTCACAGTTGTATTGTGTATTATTGATTTGTATCTGGATTGGGATTTGATTGTGCGATCAGGCAGACAAGATCTGACACAGATAGATTATTTCATCTGACGATAATATATCTGGTTGGGACTTATGGAATTGTTATTGTAAGCGTGTTGAGGCTTTTCAGTGAAGTCACTTGCTAGTATCTCAGGAGATCGTCGACTTGGCATATATGTAAGTATGCTATTTTGGTTATTCGGTAATAATGATGATTAATCGTTGTCGTGATTATTTCGGGATATTTTGGTTGAACGGTTTATTTATTTTTATGACCGTTTGCAAGTTTCGAGGACGAAACTTATTTTAAGTGGTGTAGTATGTAATATCCGGAATTTCTATTACTATTGTTTAATGTTATCCGAGTTATGTTGTACAGCGTGGAATCTGTACAGTATGAGTAAAATAATTGAAGGACCGAGACATCTGTATTTGTATAATTGTCGTACTTGGTCGACAATTGGATGTAAGAAGTATATGTATTCAGTATGCCGTATGTTCGTATTCTGTATGTTGAGACGTTGGACAAGAATAGCTGAAAATGACCAAGTGTAACATTATTAGCACACGCTAATAATCATGAGTAGCGCACGCTATCGTGCAGGTTTAGCGCACGCTACGGATATAAGATAACGCACGCTAATGCAGTCAGATCGGAAGGAATCTGCGTGTGGACCAGGCCACTTTCGACGCACGTTCTGATAAGTCAACGGATGTTGTAATGTAGTGATAGCGCACGCTAATGCATGTTGATTAGCGCACGCTAACTTTATATCGGACAAAAAGGAATCTTATCCTCGTCAGCACTTTCGGCGTGTGGACCTGACTTCGGAAGCATACAGACAAAGGAGTCAACTATGAGTAGCGCACGCTAAGGTAGGACACTTGCGTACGCTAAATAGAGGCATTTACGTACGCTATTGCATGGGCATTGCGTACGTAAATCACTTCATGCAGTAAGACAGTTGCCTCTGGACTTCGATAGCGCACGCTAACAAAGACAGTTAGCGCACGCTAAGTGTGTAACGTACGTTAACTGAAGATGTTAGCGTACATTAGTAATGTACAGTATATATATAAGTGCAGTTGGCCATTATTCGTCATTTCCGTCCATTTCTTCATGTGAACCGATAGAGAGAGGTCTTAGAGAGAAGTTGAGGTTCCAAACACTTGAGTTGATCACTCCTAACAACATTTGAAGCTTGGAAGTGATTGAAAACGGATTCAACCTTGGGATTCAATCCATTCCTTCAAAGAGGTAATTACTCTCCACTTTGGGATTTCATTTTGGATTGTATATGATGTTGTTGAGTTGATGATCGTCATGTTTATGAGTTGATGAGTATGGTTATGAGATGGATTACTGAGTTATGTTGATAATATGGTTGATATGCGGATATTGATATGATTCGTGTGGTTTTGAACGGTGTTGTTTTTCTTCAAGAGATATGTTGGTTAATATCTCCCTTCATTTCGGGTTTTTAATGTTGTTGTTATTGTTTACTTCGTATGATGATGAACATGCAAGTGATTATGATTCTTGATGTATATGATATGATTAAGAAGACTATATGTTGAAATATTAGTGGAAATAAGATTTGGACACTTGTTTGGAAAGTAATGTGTATAAGGTTCGACTTTGGAAAATAACCACCGATTCTTGAAAACTCCAAAAATTCTGAAACATAACAGTATAATAGAGCATCGAGTTAGCTTTCTAATTGTTCAAACGGTGAGTTAATCGGAGTCCGGATGAGTGAGTTATGCTCAAAATGGCAAAAGCGTATTGTTTGTATTAAGGAGCAGTAGCGCACGCTATTGATGAAGTTAGCGTACGCTAACATGCACAGGCGTATAAAACGTAAAGCGATGGGAATTTCATTTCCCAACCCATCCTACACGATCCCCTTCGTCCCAAATCACCCAAACTCGGTTTTAACCCCTAAATCTCACTTTTGAGTTGGTTTATCAAGTGATAACATCTAGGAAAGCTTGGAACAAGGATTATAACATCATTATTGATTCTTTCACGGATTGAAGGTAATAGGCTTGAACTATAATATTTTGGGATGTTTGAGATTCTTGATATATTTTGGTGGTTTAGTTCGTATCGATGGCTAGAATAATGTAATGTTGAAGGATATATATGTTTGTGATTATGTTCTTCGTGTTCTTGATGTGGTTGGTGTTTGTTGATTGATGATTCGAATATACCTTTGAATTCCGCCTTCAAGGTGTTTGATTGAAGTTTTGAAAGAGAAATTGATTGGAATATTTCGGTTAAGTTTGTATACTCGCCTTATCGAATCGATATGTGGGCTTTGTGGAATCATGGGAATGAATTCGTAATTGTTTGAGTTAGATTGTTCGGACTTGTGTTTAATCGAGATATTTTGGAATCGTTGGGTTTGTGGATTAGTTATATCGATTGTTGATTGTTATCGAATGTATGTTAAATCGATTATTGTAATAGGTTGAGATTATTGATCGATGTTTAGAACCATGCTTTGCGGTCGTATTCAAGAATGTTCGTAGATTGCTTTGATCAGGGCCAAGGGACATGTAGACGACGGCAAGGAATTGGTAACGGCTTCATTGGTATCGAGGCAAGTTATTACTTGCTCAATTTATAATATTTAATGAATGGTTTCAGTTTCATTCGTTTATAATTCGTATAGCAATGTTTATAAATCGTAATCACAGGAGAGTTGAGATTATAGGTTGTATTTGAGTTTTGGGAATTAAATCATAATTTATATGATTCACATTCTTGTTGGCATACTTGGTATCGAGGATACATCATGGTATAGACAAAGGCGTGAATTATTTACCATCTGTGACATTTCGGATCGTCGAATATTCAGAATAATGGTTCGTGATGGTCTGGACATCGAGATTGCTCTCGAAGGACTCGGGGCAAGTACTCTAATCATTTTTGTCATTTCATGTCGATCATGTTGTGATACATGCATGTATCGTTGTTGTCATGCATTGTGTATCATTGTTATATGCATTTGTGCATTGTTGTTGTATGTCCACCTCGGGTTGGTCCGACGGGATCATCGGGGGATCTATGTTAGCGTGCGCTGGATCAACGGACAGGTTTTCCACCTCGGGTTGGTCTGACGGGATCATCGGGGGATCTAGGCAGTGAACGCTGGATCATCGGATTGCCATGTATTGTTGTTGTGCATATGTATATTATGGGTTTGCCATAAGTATACATTGTCATTATTGTTGTGATCATATTGACGTTGTCATATGAGTATGCATTTGTAGGTCTTGTGTTAGGACCATGTCCGTATGTTATGTTGATCTGATCTCGGATTAGGTAGCGTGATTGTCATGGTATTTCGTAATCTTGAGGTATGTTCCGTATTTCCTTGGTACTTGTCTTTGATGGACAATCGATTATCGTATTGGAATTGTCGATGATATCCGATGGATTGAATTGGCCAGAGTTGGTATAATTTCCGTATCGCGAATTATGATAATGTTTTGAGAACCTTGAGTATTGTTGAGATACCGTACAGATATTTCGATATTATTTTAATGTGTTGTTAAGGATACGAATCGTGGATTCTCGTAAAGTTACGACGGTAAGATTACATTGTTCGTATTCTTACTTAGTATTTCCATTGATATGTAATTATTGACGAGATGTGATGGTTATCATTGTTGGATATTATGGCTGACCCCGTCGTGGGCTTTCTTTTTAGGTTCTTGAATTATCAAGCTTGTAGCGGTCGTGGAGAGATGAACTTCCCGGAGGATACTGGCAAGGGCATATATTTGTGTTTTGAGTTTCTGATCAGTTGTTGTATTCTGCTGCTAGAGTATTTTAATTATTTGTCTTTATCCGCTGCGTGAGTATTTTTAAATGGCCTTTTTGGTATCCGGTAACTTAGGTTACTTTGACAATCATTTTCTAAATCTATTCAGCCGTGCGTGTAGCGATAGCTTAACGTATGTTTTTAAACTGTTGAGTTTTGGCATTTTGGGCCTTGTGGTTTCAAATGAGTTTTTACGACGGTTTGATAAACGAGTTTTATAAATCTTCGAATGTTTTTAATAGATAATACCGTCGTTAGCCTCTTGGGCGTTTGTAAATGTTTGCGAAAATTTCCTTCAGCCTTGTGGGTTCCATCTCGGGGCCCACGGCGCTGTAATATTCCCGGTCGGATCTGGGGGTGTTACAAGTAGATAAAGGAGAAAGAAGCAATAAACTCCCTTAACAACATATGCTATACCACTATTACACAAGTCACTCAAGAACACAAGTGTGTTCTTCACACAAAAAGAAAATATTACAAAAAGTGGATAAATATAAGATGAATGATGATGGATGATGGATCTAAGGGGTCTATTTATACACCTAAAGTCATCTAATAGATCCAAAACTCCAGCATTATTACATTAGATCGGATCAATGCCAGCCATCCCCTCAATAATAGACCAAAAGTATAAAAAATTAGACAACGATCAAAAATCTGTCAAGAGTTACGGCCGTAACTATGAGGACTTACGACCATAACATTGAGGAGTTACGGCCGTAACGTGGCTACGGATTTTTGCACATTAGTTGCTTTGTGAGTTACGCCCGTAACTTTTAGATGTTACGCCCGTAAGGAGTTTCAGACTTCATTTTTAGCCCAGAATTTATGACTTTTGCGTTTTCGCCCCAAATCTTCTTCGGATGATAACTTTTGATATATAACTCTGATTTGGAATTCGGAAAGACTGCCGAACTCGTCTTGGAAAGCCCTACAACATGAATACATAAAAATTCAACAAAGAGAATATTTTATAAACATGTTATTTCTTGAGTAAATCAGTAATTCAATCCGATTAAGACTAAATTTACATCTTCATCCGATAAAAAGTAAAATTATTAAAAGCTAATTAATTCTAAGCAAAAACGAGTAGACTAGCTCAATTATGGGTGAAATATATCGATACAAACCATGGATAAGTGTATAAAATTGACATTTATCACCTATCAACAGTCATGGTCTCGGAAAGGTTTAAGGCCTTCAAATCTAATCTCAGCTGCTCCTCCCACGTCCTCCTCGGTCTGCCTCTCCTCCTCTCCCTGACAACCAATAAACTCTCGACCCTCCTCACCGGAGCAGATGCCTGCCTCCTGCGGACGTGGCCAAACCATCTCAATCTCCCTTCCCTAACTTTCGCTGAAATAGGCGCCACTTCTAGCGCGTTTCTGAAGACCCCGTTCACGATTCTATCTAACATTGTGCGACCACACGACCATCGTAACATTCTCATTTCAGCCGCTTCCAACTTGCTCTCAAGCGACTTCTTCATCGCCCAACATTCGGAGCCATACAACATTGCAGGTCGGATTGCCGCTCTATAGAATTTACCCTTCAACTTTAGAGGGTCTTTCTTGTCGCACAGGACCCCTGTCGCTGCTCTCCACCTTAGCCACCCCGCCTTGATGCGATGAATGACATCATCTTCACACTCACCTTCTTTCTGAATGATCGAACCCAAATACTTAAACTTATCCGTATGGGGTACAATCTGATCCGCAATCATTACCTCTACATCTTCCTCATTGGACTCACCACAAAAGTTACACCAGAGATACTCGGTCTTAGACCGGCTCACACGCAAGCCCTGGGATTCTAACTTAGACCTCCATAGCTCCAACTTCGAGTTCACCTCCCTCCTCGACTCCGCCACTAACACAATGTCGTCAGCAAAAAGCATGCACCACGGGACGCCATCTTGTATCCCCCGCGAAATGACGTCAAGGATCAGAGCGAAGAGAAGAGGGCTTAGCGCCGACCCCTGATGTAGCCCTATCTCAACCGGGAAATACTGGGTGTCACCAGCTGGGGTCCTAACGCAAGTCCTAGCTTGGGAGTACATGTCTTGGATCGCCCTAACGAATGGCAACGACACCCTCCTCTCTACTAGGCTCCTCCAAATAACATCGCGCGGAATGTTATCATAAGCCTTCTCTCGATCTATGAACACCATATGGAGGTCCTTACGCCGCTCTCTAAACTTCTCCATAAGGCGTCTAACGAGATGAATGGCCTCAGTCGTGGACCTCCCCGGCATGAAGCCAAATTGGTTCTCTGAGATCTCAACTTCTCTTCTAACCCTGCATTCCACCACTCTTTCCCAAAGTTTCATAGTATGGATGAGGAGTTTAATATCCCTATAGTTACTACAACTCTGAGCATCGCCTTTGTTCTTGAAAAACGGTACGACAATACTATGCCTCCACTCCGTCGGCATCTTAGAACCTCTGAGGAGGATGTTGAACAGCTCTGCTAGCCACTGAACTCCGACTCCCCCCAGACAAAGCCACACCTCAATAGGGATATGATCCGGGCCTACAGCCTTAGCTCTACCCATTTTCATTAGGGCACTCTTTACTTCCTCCTTGATGATGCTCTCACAGGAACTAAACGAACGGACAGAAGATAGACTAACTCCTTGCACCACCGAGTCACTACCCCTAGCCTCATTGAAAAGTTCAAAAAATACCTATTCCACCTCTCCTTAATAGTCACATCGTTCACTAATACTTGGCCCAAATCATCCTTAATAAACTTAACGGGACCAGGTCGCGCCGCCCTCTTTCCTTAGCTTTCGCTAGTTTAAAAATAGCATTCGCTTCTTCTTTGGTGTCTAGGCGCTTGTACATCTCCTCGTAAGCCTCCCCTTTAGCCTTAGATACTGCCTTCTTAGCCTCTCTTTTCGCCACATTGTACGTTACAATCTTCAAGATTCTCTCCTCCCCAGCACTAACCGACAAAAGCTCATTAAATAGCGTTTGTTTAGCTTTAACCTTCTTTTGGACCTCATCATTCCACCACCATGCCTCCCTAGGTCCACTAGACCTGCCCGAAGAAACCCCCACCACCTTCTCGCCCACCCTCCTAATAGCATTATCCATGCTGGTCCACATAAGGTTAACATCGTCCCCTTATAAAAAACCTCCTTCGCGGTTCAGAGACTCCTTGAATACTGTCGCCTTCTTACCCATCATATCCTTCCAGAGAATCCTAGGTCTAGCTTCTCTAGCCCTGCTAACAACACGACCTTCCATGGATAAATCCATAGCCAGCAGCCGGTGCTGAGAAGCACAGGCCTCGCTCCGGAACACCTTGCAGTCCACGCACGCCCTAACATCACGACTGCGCAAAAGAAGGTAGTAAATTTGCGTGTTGTGCCCCCCACTACTGAAGGTGATGAGGTGCTCATCTCTCTTCTGAAAAACAGAGTTAGCAATTACCAACTCATGTGCAGTGGCAAACTCCAACAGTGCGGAACCTCATGCATTCCTAACTCCGAAGCCGAAACCCCCATGCGCACTATGGTAACCATCCACCCCCTCACCAATATGCCCATTGAAATCGCCACCCAAAATAATAAATTGATCTTCCGGAATGCACCCGACCAACTCATCTAAACAGACCCAAAAAGCTTCCTTAACAAGCCCACCCAAACCAACATGAGGGGCATACGCACAAACCACGTTAACCACCTTCTCCCCAACCACCACTCTAACAGACATAA
This sequence comes from Orobanche coerulescens, assembly GCA_033398695.1. Classification (NCBI taxonomy): domain Eukaryota; kingdom Viridiplantae; phylum Streptophyta; class Magnoliopsida; order Lamiales; family Orobanchaceae; genus Orobanche; species Orobanche coerulescens. The sequence continues at coordinate 130,667,375 of CM065808.1, read as the reverse complement.
TTCTATCATTACACCTCTTCACTTCCACGACGTTGTCCTTAAGCTCTTTATACAAAAGAATACCCACACCATTACTCAAGTTAGCAAGGCCTGAATACCACAATTTATAACCGTTCGCCTCCCTGGACTGCGCCCCCTTCCACCTAGTCTCCTGTATACAAGCCACATCAACCCTTCTCTTACCCAAAACATCCACAAGCTCCAAAAGCTTACCCGTCAAGGTACCCAAATTCCAACTACCAACCCGCAAACAACGCGACATCGACCAACACAAAATATAAACGCACTAAAATGTGGCAGTGTGTAGCAAAAGTGAAAATATGAAGAGAATATAAAGGGCAATTTATAAGCAGGCAAACCACAGAGAAATCACAGTAAATATTAGATATATGGTTGACATAAATGAAATTTAACAAAATGACAATGATACTAGCCTTCGGGACGACTTGGAAAAGAGGAAGCCTTGGAGAGGATTCCGAGCAGCTTGAAAACCTGTAAAACAGATAGCTATTTGCTATATGCTATACTATTGTTAGATTGGAGGGGACGGGATGAATGCAGCGATGATTAATTATTATTCCAGCGGTACGCACCGGCCAGAAATGGCCAACAGCGGTGCTACAGGAGTTAGGGGACGCGGTTCACAGGTTGTCCGTCGACCCTAATAGCCGACCGTCAACCAATGACCAATATAGCAGAGTTAGGCAAATTCCACAAACTTAATCAAATTAACTTAATCAAACAATAGTCAGAATTAAACCAATATTACAAACTAAAGTTGGTGTAATTAACTTAAGCAAATTAAACAACTACCAGTAACTTAATCAGGAACAGCAGAATCAAATAATTACAAAAATCAAGTTTAAACAGCAGAGTCGAATAAATCCTAATCAGTATATAATTATAATACTATAATTATCTATATATATATATATAATTGGATCTCACCGAGTAATAGGAAAGTAAATGGAAAGCAATTGGAGATTAGATCTAAAGCCCGGGATATCTTTCCCTTGTTTGTGTCTTGCCTAATACTGGTTGTAGGAAGATACATAGATTGAAGGTTCTAAATCCTTCTAAAGTAGTAGCATCCTATTAGATGTCTTACCTTATCTAGAAATCCTATGTAAGGAAAGACTCATTGTAATGCCTATATAAAGGCCTCCTCTATCAGTATTATGAATACAATTGATTGACTCGTATTTACAGCTTTCTTACTTTCTCCTGAAACACGTTATCAGCACGTAACTCTAGAAATTTTCAGAAATTCGAAAAAAAAATCGGCCCTCAACACTAACCGACCACCGCGGACCACAGCCGGACCTCTGCCGGACCTCCGATCGACCCAGATTGACCACGGCCGCATCCTGCCGCACGCCGTCGCTTCCAGTCCGCCCAGACCTCTGTCGCGATCGACCGTGATCGATACTGATCGGTACCAACCGCAGCAATCCAACCCAGCCCCGACCTCGGTGCCTGCCGATCCAGCCTAGCCGCGACCAAAGCTCCCTCGTGCCGACCAGATCCCGTTCGGCGCCTGCTGATCCAGCCTAGCCGCGACCACCGCCCGCCCTTTCTGACCAGATCCCGTTCGACACTTGCCGAACACTGCTACCACAGTCCGCCCGTGCCGACCCAGACGTGATCGACCTTACTCTGCCGCTGCCGAACCCCGCCTGCCGATCCAACCCAACCCTGATCCGACCAGCTCCAACCCAGTCGTCCGCTGTCGAAAGTCGCGACCCGATCCAACCCAGCCAATCCGACCCGGTTCACAACCTTGGTCGAAAGACCCGAACATCGATTTAATTTACTTTCTGAAACTGCCAAAATTGCGCCCCCCGATTTCACGCCGTCGCATCGAGTACCAATCGGTAGATCGAAGCACACCACCAATCCCTTCATATCACGTGCCTAATTTTATAATCGAGGTAATTATCTAAACTTGTCCCTATTCAATTCTCTATTTTTGGGAATTTTTTTTTTGGGGATATGGGTTATTGGGTTCTTTATATCCCACGCTACTTTGCGGTGGATGAGACCGCGAGAGAAGTCGGTAACTCTGCGCGTCGAAGAAAACTGTGTGACGGTCCTGGGGGAGTCACGGAATTGTTGAAAGTCGATACTTGTGGTTGTTGCATACACCACATATTTGTGTGTGATTTGATATCGCCGTTTTTGTCGACTTTACTAACAACAATCAAGGGAAGTACATCGAGTAATGGTTATGTTACATGCTTTTAAAAGCATCGATTGTGACCATTTACATTGTCACTGAAAATCCAACAAGACTAATGTAACGCCCCGACTTTCTAGGGGTAAAAATAGGGGAAAATAAGTAAAAGGTGAATTTTGACGAAAAATAAATTCTTTTGAGAATATTAAAATTCTCGTCTACAAAATCGAGTCGCTACACTGACTAAAATAAATGCCCATTAATTAAGGCAATGACATGACATAAATAAGAGGTAATAATTGCGGCGGAAGAAAATTAAAATCAATATCATTACTAATCAAGAGTTTCTCCAAATAATATTTCAAAAAACATGAGACATAAAGAAAACATCGTTTTAATAATTATCATCATATGCCCTCTCGGCTCGCTCCTTCATCCATCCGGCCTGGTTTAACCTGCGGGATCAATATAGGTGGGGTGAGCTTCCTTCAGTTCGTGGAAATCACACATATCACAGTAATATACAATCTCATGCAAAGCATTTAAATGATTATTCTATCAACAATATTTTCCTCAACATGAATACGTAAACACAACATCACATATAACATGAATCGAGCACGCATGTGAATACTGAGGTTGTGCAGGTGTCCCCACACAACATATATCTTAAGATAGCTTCTTTACACGTACACAGGTGAACCTGATTTACAACATGTATCATCAATTTTAAACATAAATAGAATATCACATATACAATCTAATTAAAGCAATTAAAGTGATAGTGAAAATTCCCACCTGAATAAATGATGCCGCTTGAATTTGAATATGAAGATGATCGACTCACAATCCTAAGCCCGTAATTCCTGATTATTATCTACAGATAATAATTACAATCATTATAATTCATCGTCATTATATGATGACCGAAAATAAAATATTAGGCATATATTAAAATTGATTATTAAATAAATTAAAGTTAATATTTTACTAGCTTGGTCAAAATAGGACTGAATTTGAAATTCTAAAAACTGTGTGAGGTAAATTGAATAAATTGGAAAACTGAGATTGGAATTGAATGAATTAAAAAGTGGATTTGGGTCAAATTGCAAGATCTGAGAAATCTGGGGCTAAAACGAAAAACCCTAAAAAATCGCGGGTATATAACCCTTCCATCTTCCTCGCAGTCGGCAGAAACCCATTTCTCTCTGCCCTCTCCTATCTCTCGTCCCCCTCTCTATCCTCTTCTCTGTCTCAAAAAAACTCGACTGTAAAATCCCAATTAATCTCCCCTCATCTCTTCCTCTTCAAAATATCGATCTCTCACCCTCTACACACACCGAAACACACATACACTCATACACCCACACACCGAGGGAGTGAAAGATCGACGCTGAGGGAAACAAAAGACGGCCATAGTTGCGTTCTGCGGCCAGTCGAGGCGGCGATGCAGAAAGGTATTCGACAGTCACAAACTCAGGTAAGAGTTTTGAATTGAAGACCTGGATTTCTTTTCGGACTTGACCGGGGGGTACGGCTCTCAGGTTGGATTCGAGCCGAAACCGGGAATGGAAATTCGTTCCCAGAAGCTGTCTCCATGGAGGGACTTCGTCGGTACAACGAGAAAATCATCTGCCTAAAGAGGGTCGGAAAAATTTCTAGTTTGGTTCGAGGTTACTGAGTTCGGGCCATGAATTGCACTGGGTTGGGTTCGATTAAATTTAAGGGGATGATTTCGAATTTTTGGATTATGGATTCTAGTGGGCTGAGTTGAGATATGGGATTGAATATCATGATTCAGATTTAACATCAAAAATTGAGTTGGGGTTCTAGGATTTGGTTTTGGTTATGGTGTATTGAAATTTCTGGTATTGAAAGATTTGGCCAAGTAATGCATACTTTCCAGAAGAAAAGAAGAAGTGAATAGGATTTTTACCTTTGCTGGGAAGAACTGAGAAGATGGAATTGGAGGAAGTGTTGATTGTTGTTGGAAGATGGATTCACTGCTGGATCGATCCCTCCGCGAGAGAACTGAATCTGCTAAGTCAGTCGGATGGAAGCGATGTGTATTTGTGTATTTTACTTTGTACTGCAGAATTGTGTATTTATACTCCTTGGTTAGGTCTAGGATAGCCCTAGGAGTATATGTGGTGTATAATTTGTTGGGCTTATTTGGTTAAAAAATATTCCAATTGAACTTTAAATAATTGATAATAATATTTAAACTATTAATATTAATATTGCTCTCTATTATAATATATTATTATTATCATTAATAATATCTTTAATGGTTATAGTAATGTTAGTAACAATGGCTAATATTAAATGCCTCTTAAATTAAATTAATAAAATTATTCGGTAATAATGGTAATAATATCCCAAAATGATAATGATGATAATAATAATATTAGTACTAATAATATTATTAATAATAATAATAATAATATTGATAATAGTAGTGTTAGTATTATGCTTGAATAAATAATAACACTACTATAATAATGACTACTGACAAATGAATCGGGTTAGAACTTGTGATACGTCGAAATAAATATTCATGATCCTCTAAATGAGATTAAATGAAATGAAAATGCATTATTAATATTATTATAAATAATAATATTATATTATAGAAATGGCAGATATTATATCCTACCCCTCTTAGAAAAATTTTCGTCCTCCAAAATAAATGACATACCTCGATTGAAGAAATTCGGATAACGAGATAGAAATTCTTCTTCGCGCTCCCAAGTGGCCTCATCTTTAGTGTGGTTACGCCATTGGATTTTGACAAACACCTTCTCTTTTTCCTCAACTGCCGGACTGATCGGTCGAGAATAACTTCAGGTTGTTCTTCATAAGTAAGATCTTTGTTCACCTCCACGGCGGTATAGTTGATGACGTGGCCGGGATCGTGCACATACTTCCTCAACAACGATACATGAAAAACGTTGTGCACGGCTGAAAGTTCTTGGGTTAAAGCCAAGCGGTAAGCTAACTCTCCAATTTGTTCAAGAATTTCGAACGGTCCAATATATCTCGGCCTCAACTTGCTCTTTGGACCAAAACGAAAATCCCCTTGGTAGGAGATACCTTCAAGAATACCTTGTCGCCAACACAGAATTCGAGATCTTTCCTACGTTTGTCCTTGTAAGACTTCTGACGATCCTGTGCTATCTTGATCCTCCCACGAATCTTATCCACCACACCTACTGTTTGTTCAATCATCTCGGGACCCAAGATTTTCCTATCACCTACTTCGTCCCAATACAGTGGTGATCGACACTTCCTACCGTATAAGGCTTCATACGGTGCCATACCCGTCGTCGACTAATAACTGTTGTTGTAAGCAAATTCTACCAAAAGGAACAGTCGTTCCCAATTATTGCCCATGTCTAACACACATGCTCGCAACATATCCTCAAGAATCGGAATGGTCCTCTCAGACTGACCATCAGTCTGAGGATGATAGGCCGCACTAAAATTCAACTGCGTTCCCAAAGCTTCTTGCAAGCATTCCCAAAAACGCGATGTGAAACGACTATCCCTATCGGATACTATAGAGACTGGAACTCCATGCAACTTAATAATCTCACTGATATAAAGTTGAGCATACTGATCCATTCAGAAATTCATCTTAACAGGGATGAAATGAGCTGACTTTGTGAGTTGGTCCGAAACAACCCAAATAGCGTGGTTTCCTCTCTCCGTTCGAGGCAAACCTACCACAAAGTCCATCGTAGGGATGGCAATGGGGCGGGGCGGGGCCGGGTATTGCCTTCCTAGACCCGGACCCGCGGCTGAAAATTAGCCCTGCACTCCGCCCGCTCGGGTACCCAGTAGGTACCCGCGGATTTACAACTTTTAAATTTTTTCATTTTGAATTATTAAAAAAATCAAAACAACCTATTAAAAATGAATTACAACACATTTAAAAAGATAAACATAAAACATGATACTAGGTAAACAAACTTGTCCCACCATCCATCGGTCTTCCTTACACAAAAACACATAGAGCTTACAAAAAAAAACTCGTCCTAATAAATTCAAAGTACAAATCCAAGTTTAAAATATCACAAAAACAAACTTGTCCAAATGTAAAAATTAAAAACACATTTCCATCTCATGATCAAGTAGCCTCCATTACACAACTTTCAACCTATAAAAAAAAAGAAGATACATTAATCAAGTTAGAGTACCAACACAAATCAATATTTGCACCAAAAAATATGATTTAAAACAAGCATTTATAAATTAAAAGTTTGGTAATACCTCTTCAACATCATTATCATCACTCATTAAACCTCTTTCAAATGGAGCCGATGAAGTAGATTTACCTATACATAATCAAGAACAAAAAATAATCTATAATTAGTATTGTCAGATTAAATTTATAAAAATGAAATAATAGCTACAAATAATTGAAAATTTATTACCTTGAATTCCGGTCCACAACCAATCTTGAGCACACATTAAAGCTTCCAAAGTTTTTGGATGGAGTCTACTACGATATGGACTAAGAAATCTACCACTAGTAGAGAAAGCAGACTCCGAAGCTACCGTAGACACGGGAACGGCTAGTATATCTCTTGCCATCGCAAGTAAAGTGGGATATTTGGGGCCGTTTGATTTCCACCATGCCAATATGTCAAAATTCTCAACTCTAGGTAAGACGGGCTCCTCTAAATAATAATCTAATTCGGATTTCACAAGTTCATTAGATGATGTACTTGAAATAAACAAATCATACTCATCCAAATCATCCTTTTCAAGGCCTTTTTGTGAGCGAGAAGATGAAGCATTGTGAAACTCATTTCTAAAATGGGCTTCTAAATGTTTTTCACTCGCTTGGTACGCTTTCAACATATCAAAAGCAAGGTTACGAACTTTTTCTATTTCCACCACCGCCCCGTCATCAAAAATTCTAGAGAAAAAAAAATCAATCCCTCTCATCTTAAACCTTGGATCTAAAACTGTTCCTAGAGCCATAACACCGTGAACCGAACTCCAATATTTTTCAAACTTAGTGGTCATATCAGTTGCCATCATTCTAACCTCAATACTACTCGACGAAGCCCACTCTTTCATTGATATTTTTATCTTACAAATTTTGGGGAAAAAAAGGTTGACTGTAGGATATTTAGTCCCCGAAAATAACTCCGTTACTTCATAGAATAACTCTAGCCTTTTACAAATCTCTATAGCCAACAACCAATCCTCTTCTAGAGGCAAACGCTTGTAGTGAGAGTCCTGTTGTTTCAATCTACCAAAAACCTCTCTATAAGGCAACGCACTTTGAAGCATTAAGTACGTCGAGTTCCACCTAGCCTTACAATCAAGTGATAGCTTTTTAGTACATGGGATATGCAATTGATTCGCTACTTTTTCAAATGTTTCACATCTTTTCGGTGTCGCCGTCCAGTACGCAACACTATGCCGTACTTTTTAAAGAGCCTCACTAATTACTCCCAAACCCTCCCTCACAATTAAATTTAATATGTGTGCCGAACAACGCATGTGAAATAGTTGTCCACCCAACAACAATGTATTAAACGGAATCTTATGCTCTAATAAAATATTAATCATCGCATCATTCGTGGTACAATTGTCTACAGTTAACGTGGACAACTTACGGTCTAAGTTCCAATCTAACAAGCAACCCATCAACGCATCCGCAAGCGCCTCAGACGTGTGAGGGCAAGGTACGTATATGAACCTATTACGAATACAATAACATTACATCTATTAGCATATTTTGACAAACTAAAAATCTTACTAAAAACATTATATGCGATATAAGTTACCTCACAATTCGACTTTGTAAAGTCCAAGAGTCATCTATGTAATGTGCAGTGACTGCCATAAATCCCCTCTTCTTATTAGAAGAAGTCCACATATCGGTGGTGATTGCAAATCGACTCGAATTTCGGTCAAGCAACTCCATTGTCTTACTCCTCTCATGTTCATAAATTTTCAAAATGTCCGCTTTAACCGTATTTCAACAAACCTTCTTAAACAATGGTTGAAGAGTATTACAAAATTCTCTAAAACCATGATGTTCTACCATAGAAAGTGGATATTCATGTAATATTATCATCTTTCCAAGAGAATTTCTTGCCGCTTCTTGGTCAAAAGTGTAAGTGTTAATAACCATCTTACCATCGCTCCCTCGAATGGGATTTAAGATTGCTTGCTTTATATCTCGTGATTTCCTTAAAGGACATATACTAAAATGTTTAAGTAGATGCGATGTCCCATTTTTAGTATCGCCCCCAAGTTTCCTACAACAATAATGACATTCTGATTTCCATGACCCATTAACTTTTAGCCTTTTGAAATGAGTCCAAGCAACCGATTTAAAATTAGACTTTTCCTCACAATTTGAATCCTCTACACCATCTCCATGTGATTGTACCTCAACATTGTCACTATCATCTACCCTAATTGAAGGAGTTTGATTTGATGCTACCTCAATTGGAATACCATTACCACCGCGTTGAGATTCCGTACCAAGAGACGGACCAACTGCTGCTCGATCACTTTCGCCATCATTTGGAGTCGACATATTTTACCTACAGAAACAGTTTATAAAAATAAAAAAAATCAATGTCATAGCTTATATATACATAATAAAAATATAAAACGAATCGTTTTATCTGTCTCTTGAGTATCAAGTTAATAGAACTGACTGAATAATATTAGAGCTACTGCTTATAATATTATAACAAGTTAATTTAACAACTCCATACTGGCTACTGCTTATAATATTAGAGCAGACCGGTTAGTGAAGAACAGTCAGCTTTGTGTAAATACTATATATTTATAGAGGAATTTCAACAAATCTCCTCAACAAGGTCTCTATTCGATATGGAATTCAAGACTAATGCGCAACTAACTGCAATAAGATAAATGACATAAGAGAAGCAAATTAAAAAAGGTATCAAATTAATGGGAAGAACATCTTCTTGATCTATATAACTCATCAAATAATTCTATATCCAACCACAACTCAAAGGGACATAACATAATAATAAGTTCATCAAATTCATGTGGTTTTCGGATTATTAAAACCCGAAAAATAATTATGAAAAAATATAGCTCAACGGAAAACTTACAAGTTCATAACAAAATCCACACAACTCTAAAAATGTCTTCAAAGTTCAATATTGAAGGGGAAAAAAATCTACCGAGCAAGAATCAATTATGTTTTGCGGAAACCGTGGTTCCAATTTTACCTCAGTGGTATTTATAGAGCGCTTGCTTTGGGTATGGCTGAAAGCGACCGGAGAAGACAAAGAGGAAACCAGAGACAACACGAAGAGGAAATCGGAGAACTGCTGTTGATCAGATCGGAGACGGAGACTCGGAGTGTCCAACCACTGTTGAGTGTTGATCGGAGATGGAGATAGTGAGAAAGGGAGAGACTGTGAGGTGAGGTGAGAAAGACTAGAGAGGCAGAGATGGAGAGGTGAAAAAAAACGGAAGTGAGGTGAGAGAGAGAGGCAGAAAATGAAGGGGGAGTCGGCGTGTGAAAGTAATAAAACCCTAATGTATTAAATATTAAATATTAATATTATATATACGGGGCGGGTTCGGGGTGGATATATTATTCCCCGGAACCGACCCGGACCCATTTTTTTTTCTCTACCCGCCCCAGACCCAGACTCGGACCCGAATTTTATTACCCGAATTGGAACCATTCGGGTAAAAACCCACGGGTACTCGGACCCGTGGTTTTTTTTGCCATCCCTAGTCCATCGTAATATGTTCCCATTTCCATTCCGGAATATGAAGTGATTTAAGTAGTTCAAAGGGGCGTTGGTGTTCTGCCTTTACTTATTGATAAACTATACACTTTCTAACAAAGTCTGCCACATCTCTCTTCAAACCTTCCCACTAAAATGTCCACTTAAGATCTTGGTACATCTTTGTACTTCCAGGGTGTGCTGTATATGGAGTATTATATGCCTCTTTCAATATTGCTTCTCTAGCTTGACAACATTGGACACACAAATCCCCCCTTCATAGTACATTGTGCCATCATCGGACACACTGAATCCCTTATCCTCACCTGAAAGAGTACGTTCTTTCATTTTGACCAAAAAGTCATCTTGTCCTTGACCTTCTTTGATCTGCTTCCGCAAGGTTGGTTATACCACCAAACTAGCCAATAACGACTCAACTGGCTTCAATGGTGTAGCCATCTCAAGGTTCATTCTTGCAAATTCCTTGACCAAGCTTTCCTCTAGGGTCAACATACAGGCTAGGTCTCCTCTCGCCTTACGGCTCAGTGCATCATCAACTACGTTTGCTTTACCAGGGTGGTAATGGATTATACAATCGTAGTATTTAACCAACTATAGCTATCTGTGCTGCCTATATTCAATTACTTTTGTGTGAAAATATATTTCAGACTTTTGTGGTCTGTATAAATTTCACACTTACCTCCATACAGGTAATGTCTCTAAATCTTCACAACATGAACTACCGCTGCTAATTCCAAATCATGAGTAGGGTAGTTCAGCTCGTGTGGTTTTAGTTGCCTCGAAGCATAGGCAACTACCTTACCCTCCTGCATCAATACACATCCCAAGCCTTGCTTGGATGCATCACTATAGATGACGAATTCTCTCGTCGGGTCGGGAATGGTCAAAACTGGTGCTGCAGTCAACCTTCACTTAAGTTCTTGGAAACTCTTTTCGCATTTCTCATTCCATAAGAAAGCTTTTCCCTTCCTTGTCAATCTAGTCATTAGTGCAGCTATGTTCGAAATCCCTCGATAAATCTCCAATAATAACCCGATAAACCCAAGAAACTGCGAACTTTATTTGCATTACTTGGTACTTTCCAATCATTGACTGCCTCTACCTTAACCAGCTCAACCTCGATTCCTCTAGAAGTGATCGCATGTCCCAAAAATGCAACTCGATTAAGCCATAATTCACACTTGTTGAACTTCGCATACAACTTATCCTTGCGCAGTATTCACAATAATATTCTAAGATGCCGCTCATGTTCAACCTTGCTCTTTGAATAGACAAGTATGTCATCTATGAACACAATGGCAAACTTATCCAAATAAGGTTGTAATACACAGTTCATGAGGTCCATGAATACTACTGGCGCATTAGTCAAACCAAATGGCATCACTATAAACTCATAGTGTCCATATCGAGTTCGAAATGTTGTCTTCGAGATGTCGTCATCATTAATCCTCAGTTGGTGATATACGAATCTCAAATCTATTTTCGAGAGAACTCCTGATCCTCAAAGTTGATCGAATAGGTCCTATATTCTAGGAAGTGGATATTTATTCTTTATCGTAAGTCGATTAATCTCACGATAGTCTATGCACATCCTCAAACTTCCATCCTTTTTCTTCATGAAGAGTACTGGCGCACCCCATGGTGAAACACTTGGTCGGATAAATCTAGAGTCAAGCAGTTCCTGAAGTTGCACTTTCAGCTCTTGTAATTCCTTGGGCACCATTCTATAGGGGGCTTTCGATATTGGTGCCACTCCTGGCACTAAATAAATTGAGAACTCAACTTGACAACTCGGCAGAACTCTCGACAAGTCTTCAGGAAAGACATCTGGATACTCCTTGACGATAGGAACATCATCTACCATCTTCTCCAAAGTTGTTTTCCCCATCACATTCACCAGGAATCCTTGGCAACTACGCTTCTTCAACATCTTCACAACTTTCATGGCTGAAATCACTTTAGGGATACTACAGTGTCTTACTCCCTCGAATACGGTCTTGATATCAACAAACGGGCATAAGGTTACACTCCTTTCGGAGCATTCTACTATATCTCTATGTTTGTCTAACCAGTCCATACCCAAGATAACATCAAAATCGCTGAGTTCAACTATGTGCAAGTCAGCTACGAAGCTATGTTCGTTAATCTCTACCTTCACATTATTAGATATAGAGTCTACACACACTACTCCCCCGCAGGCATGCCAACTATCAGAGATCTAGGAGCTTTACTACTTCTACAACCAATCATAGTGCAAAGCTTCCTAGAGATGAATGAATGAGATGCACCCATATCAAACAACACCAAAGCAGGAATATTAGCAACTGACAACATACCTGACATGGTTTGGGGTTCAATCTCTTCCTCGACCTCGGCCATGCTATACACTCAAGCTTTCCATTCTGAGCCTTGACCTTTCACTCCTTTGCCTGGACCTTTCCATTTCTTTAGACATGCTGAGGCCATGTGTCCTTCCTCATGGCAGAACTAGCACCGATTCTGACCAAGCATACATGTACCTTTATGTCCCTTGCCACAAGTAGCACAAGTAGGTTTATCGGACTGGGGTTTCGCCCATGAAAATCCAGTCTTAGCATTCTTCTTACTACCACTCCCCTGATCGTGCCACTTGCGCTTGTTACTATAACACCCCCGATATATTCAGGAATATTACAGCGCCGTAAATCCTTTTCATAAGAATTTATAAGGCTGGAGAAATGAAAAGACAACAACAAGGACCAACATATGAAATTAACCGGAATGAATACAATAGTTCTGGACAAAAACATACCGAAAACACAATTATCCAAAGGAAAAATATTAATACATCACCAAAATCCAATCATCAGAAACGACGTCATACTCGAGTACTTATTAAAAATAACACAACAAAATACGATGAAACATGGTCGGAACATCACTCTGCACCCTCGTCGTCATGCAGCTCTAGTGGTTGTTTTCATGTTCTCCTGGATCCTGAACATACACAAATGTTCACCCCTAAAGGGGTTAGCACAACGATGCTAGTACAAGTACGATAATCATATAACAATGATTTTGTAATACCTCCGCTATTCCATGCTTGATTACTTTGTACTGTGTGAATGTTTGGTAATGTGACGTCATTTCTATTTATGTATTCCCTTGAGTGCTATATAATTGTACGATGTAAATGAAACGTGGGTGACGCGCCTTGACGCCGTGGGACGATCGTCGGTGCGAATATGACGGTGGCCAACGTCTTGTTCCCCGATAATTGTTGACGAGTGGAAGGGGTGGTCACCCCGAGATGGTTAGAATGTGGTATGAGGCTAAAGAATTTATATCTAACGCACATTAGAGTTCTGTCTAACGCGCGCTATAACTCATGCCTAACGTATACTATATTTCGATTGTTACGTACGTTAGGGTAGCTATATTACGTACGTAACGGGTGGGTCGGTCTCCCGACCAGAATCTTTATTTTGACACGGACAGAGCTACTTTCGATGGGCTAGAGGACAAATGAGTCAACTATTCGTAACGTACGTTATGTCCCAAATTTAACGTACGTAACACTTGGGCACATTTCGGGCAGTGAGTTCTTTACGTACGTTGTCATTACACTATTACGTACGTAATACACCTTACGTACATAACACTCTTATCATTAACGTACGTTACCAAAACCAAGTTTTATAAAATGGCAATTCCCTTCTTCATTTGCACGACCCAACATTATAAGCTATCACCCTTGGAGAAATTCCTAGCCCTATACCCGGTTCTTAAGCCTCTTATACACTTGAATTAACATTGAGGAGGTGGATTCTTGAGCTCCGGTGAAGATTATCCAAGTCGTTCAAGTCACTTCTCATTCTCCTCGTAGTTCTTGTGAATCCGTCAACTATCTTCATTATTCTTCTTCCAATAAGGTAAGCCACCAATCCCTGGAGTTTTATCTTCGATGTTTTCTTATTTATACTTATTAGATTGCGGGTATTGGGTAGATTTTTGCTAAACTTCGTAGACAATGTCGGATGGGATTGTAGTAACCGGAATTATCGTTTCTCATATGTTTTGTTTCATGCAAATCATATCTATCATACGAAATTTCACTTCAAATCATCGCTACGAATGTAAAATTTGACGAATCAATTGTGGGAAAATTCGTAGTAATCCGTCACCATATGTTCCATTGTTCGTAGCCACCCTTACCTTGTGATTTTTGACACTTAGCAAACTAAGGAAAACAATTCGATAGTATAATCAATATTGGATATCAAACCACCAAAGTTATTGTGCAATAGAATCCGTCGATTGTAGTATTCGGAATATAGAATTGAATTAGAAAGCATGATATTCGATTACGCCATAATAATTCGTTGACAACCGAAGAATGATAGGATTATCTTCTTGAGTAAATCGATATACCTAATGTTAATTATAGGATTGAACGGGATAATGGTACACAATACTTAAAAACTTAGAAACGATACTTATATCGACAATTAAAACTACACTAGGAATCCGATTAGGAAAGGGAGACTAGTTTTATTCATCATAATCCATACGAGGTGTTAATCGGATATTACGTGGCTAGGTTAAGCTCGAGCGGGCGTGGGGACTCCGTTATCACAAAGCACCTACTATCGGATCACAGGCAAGTGAAATCTTGCTCGAAAATTTTCTAATATTAATGTTATACCGTATGTGCGTATGTGCCATTCTGATAAATGCCGACGTTTGTCTTTCTCTAAAAATGTTATAAATGGGCCGATGTGTTGGGGATAAAACCTGTATGGTACCCGTGTGGAAATGTGTTAGGGGGTAAGACCCGAATTGGGCGCCTATGTTCCGGGGTATTCCCGTGTGGACACTTCCGTGACCCTTGGTTGCGACCTTGGGGCTTATGTGATAAAAGAGAGAGACAACGTCGGTTGAGTGATGAAATATTCACTGTGATTACTAGATACTATGATTGTAAAAATAACATATATCGTTATTAGTAGCTGTTATTTGGTATGCATTCTCTGACACTGGTTACCTGGTATGATTCGTCGTACCAGGTAAAATTGTTCATCATGTGCAGGACATTCCCGAGGGGTCCGGTCAGACTTGAGCGGTGTTGGAATTATCTCTAGCCGCTGCTTAAATTGGAATAAATTGTTTTCTTTGGAAAAACTTTTGTTGTGTAATAATTGGACTTCAAATTACATTTTTCCTTAAATCTTTCGACTCACGTTATGTAAACCTTGAACTTAATATTTTATCTCGATTTTCTTAAAATGCCTATTTTTCTAACTAGCCTTGTGGGTCCCACGTGGGATTCACGGCACTATAATACCTCGAGATATTTTGGGGGTGTTACAGAAAATGGTATCGGAGCGAAACTCCTGGTTTGAATAAACTTTCTCCTAATTTTTTTTTCAAAGTCCAACACCCCAAGCGATCGAAACTCCTCATGGGAATGTAAGTAAGTGATATGCGTGTTTCTGTTTTTGTACAATATTTAATTGTAAACCGTGCGTGGAACTGGCTTTAGATTAATACCGTTAGTGATGGCACGCCGAGGAGCTAGGAGGGTGGTGAATGACGCTCAGGGTTCCGCCGCGAACCACAATGAGGACGGGAACACTGCCGAGACCCATCCTGTTGGGGGCCAGCCGCCACCAGTTAATCAAGACGATCAGGAGGCGGAACGCCAGAATAACAACCCGGGAGGCATGGATACAGCTTTTGTTCAGGCCCTTGCCCAGGCTATCGCCATGGGAATTGCTCAGGTCAATCAGGCGGAACGGATACCGGTCATCAATGTGGAAGAAAACGCAGGAAGAGATCGATGGTTGGGAGAGATGCTGAAGTCTAGGCCTCTATTATTTGACGGGACAGGAGAGAAACACGTGGACGACTGGATTTCTGAAATGGAGACTGCCTTAGAAGTAATCGGATGCCCAGAAAACAGAAAGGTGCCGCTCGGAATTAATTAACTCCGTTACACTGCTGCACGTTGGTGGAGGACTTACAGGCCAGAGGACCAAGTGGTCGGGTGGACCGAATTTGCCCGACTACTACGGAGCGAGTATTGTCCCAGATCAGCCCGAACCGCTCGCGCACGAGACTTTTTCAGTGCCGGGCCTCAGAACATGCCAGTACCAGAGATCATTCGGGCCTACCGAACCGAGCTAAGTTACATCTCCCAGATGGTTCCATCAGAAGATCAACGAATATGCCATATTGCACAGAGGTTACCGGAGGATGTACAACGCTATGCCGCCGGATTTCACTGCACGACCCTGAGAGCATACGAAGACGTAGTCACAGCATATGCCGGTACAGTTGTTAATACCGACATCGGGCATAACTCGAAGAAGCAGAAGACATCAGTTCAGCCTGGGAGCAACAACAAAACGAATTCGGGGCCCGCATCTTCTTTTAAGTCGGCGGTTTCGTACCAACAGAAGGGTGTATCTGATCGGCCTTACCGTAGGGACTGTTTCAATTGTGGCATGACCGGGCATACTAAGGATCGGTGTCAGAAGACGGCTACCAAATGTTTCACTTGCGGAAAGAGTGGACACATGTCTCGTTACTGCTGGCGGGCCAATTCCACTCAGAGCCCAGCTTCCCAACCAAGTCAACAAGGCTCTGTGCAATCCCCTAGGACGACTGCTGTTTCCAACTACCGAGCTCCATCCCACCAGAACCAACCACCACTACACGGTTCCGGACGAGGTCGTGGGCGCGGCGGAGGTACCTCGTCCTTTTCGGAGTCAGTGCCGTCTCGTGTATTTGAGCTGAGGGCTACGGATGGCCAGTCTGCGCCAGCTATATCAGGTACTCTTCTTGTTAACTCTCAGCCAGTGCATGTACTAGTTGATACCGGAGCCACCCATTCATTTATATCTGTGGAATGTGTTGAACGCTTAAATCTTGTTTGTGTACCTTGTGAGCCCTTTACTGTTAAACTACCCGAGGGTAGTAGATTAAGCGGCGATCAAAAGGTTCGAGACTGTCGGATCTGCATCAACAATCATAGTTGGACCGCTAATCTTATGGTCTTTCCGCTCCAGAATGAAGATATCATATTAGGTATGGACTAGATGCCATTGCACAGAACGATCTTGGATACCTACCACTTGACTATTTCCATTTCGGCTCATGACGGTACCACACATGTCATCAGCTGACGTGAACACTTTAGTACGAAAGGGTCTCTCAGCATTATCGCATCAGAAGCCTCCTGCAGCTCTCGAAGTGAGTACTATTGGTGTTATGTTCTTCGAGAGGACACTTCACAACTTACAATCACAAACATTCCGGTGGTGAATGAGTTTCCAGACGTTTTTCCTGATGAACTACCAGGGCTGCCACCGCACCGAGAAGTTGACCTTTCCATTGAACTCGAGCCGGGAACGAGACCTATTTCCAAAGCTCCTTACAGGATGGCACTGGCCGAGATGAAGGAATTAAAGATACAGCTCGAAGATCTGTTGGATAAAGGGTTGATCCGCCCAAGCACCTCGCCGTGGGGCGCACCGGTACTTTTCGTTAAGAAGAAAGACAACTCTCTATGCTTGTGCATCGACTACAGGGAGCTGAATAAGGTTACTATCAAGAATCGTTATCCACTACCAAGAATTGATGACCTCTTGGATCAGTTACAAGGGGCAGTCGTGTTTTCAAAGATCGATTTACGGTCCGGATATCACCAATTGAGGATTCGGAAGGAAGATATACCCAAGACTGCATTTCGATCGAGGTATGGGCATTACGAGTATATCGTGGTATCATTCGGGTTGACTAATGCCCCATCCGTTTTCATGGAACTGATGAATAGAGTTTTGATTGATTTCCTCGATAAATGCGTGGTGGTTTTTATCGACGACATCCTGATATATTCTCGAAGCCGACAGGAACATGAGGAACATTTGAGGCAAGTGCTGAGCGTGTTAAGGCAACACCAACTTTATGCGAAACTGTCCAAGTGCGAATTCTGGATGCCGGAGGTAATTTTTCTCGGACATGTTGTCTCGACAGAAGGTGTTAAGGTCGACCCACAAAAGATCGAGACAATAACGAGTTGGGAACCGCCGAAGAATGTCAAGGAGGTTAGGAGCTTGCTAGGACTGGCGGGTTACTATCGAAGATTTGTCGAGGCTTTTTCTTGTATCGCCCGACCGTTAACGAACCTACTGAGAAAGAGCACCAAATTTGTATGGACTGCAGACTGCCAGAAGAGCTTCGACGAGCTCAAGAGTAGGCTAACTACTGCCCCAGTACTAGTGTTACCACAGGGTACAGAAGGATTCATTATATACACAGATGCATCCAAGCATGGACTAGGGTGTGTCTTCATGCAGAATGGCAGAGTCGTTGCGTATGCATCCCGACAACTAAATCCGAACGAAGTAAATTACCCGACACATGACTTGGAGCTAGCCGCGGTGGTGCATGCCCTCAAGATTTGGAGGCACTATCTTTACGGAGTTACTTGCAAAGTTTTCACGGATCATAAGAGTTTGAAATATATCTTCATGCAGAGAGAATTAAACATGAGACAGAGGCATTGGTTGGAGCTAATCAAGGACTACGATGTGGCAATCTCCTATCATCCTGGAAAATCCAACGTGGTAGCTGATGCTCTTAGTCGGAAAACTACACAAGAGGTAATGGTATCCAGCATAACAGTTCAACCCAAACTGCAGCAAGATATCAGGAGAAGCAACACCGAAGTATGGGTACAACGTAGGCAAGGACAATTATGCTCAATCAATATACTTTCGTCCTTACTAGATGAGATACGTCTAGCACAGATGGAAGATCCTGAATTACGTGCGACTGGTGCAAGAATCGAGGAAGGAAATGTTTCCGACTATAAGATTCAGGGTGATTTAGTGAGGTTCAAGAACAGGATATGTATTCCACCGAATGACGGGCTTAAGCAAACTATACTGAAGGAGGCGCACTCCACTCCCTATTCTATTCACCCCGGATCAAGCAAGATGTACAAAGATTTGCGACAGAGTTTTTGGTGGAAGAATATGAAATGGAAAGTTGCTAGGTTCGTCGCCCGATGTATGACGTGCCAACAAGTGAAAATTGAACACTGCAGACCAGCCGGAATTATGCAACCCCTACCCATCCCGGAGTGGAAATGGGAGAGCATATCAATGGACTTTGTCACTAAGCTACCTACGGCGGTGGGAGGTAAGGATACAATTTGGGTCATTGTTGATCGATTGACAAAATCAGCACATTTCATTTCTATTCAAGAGACAACCGAGACAGAGCAGCTGGCCGTCATTTTCATCAGAGAGATCGTAAGGCTATATGGTGTTCCCTCATCCATCATTTCTGATAGGGACACCTAGGGGTGTTACCGGTCCGGTTCGGTCCGGGTATTGGCTTAGCGGGCCAGACCCGGTAAGGTTACCGGGTATATCCGGAACCGGACCGGTAAGCAATCGGTTCTAATGTCAGAACCGAAACCGGTCCGGTAAGCCTAACGGGTACTTTAGACCCGAGACCGGTAAGACCCGAACCGGTTAAGAACCGATAAGACCCGATTCATGTACTCATTAATTGCCCGAAACAGAACCGAAAAATTACTTGTGATGGATTCAATAACCTGCCTAACTTAAGTTTCAAAATACATAGACAAATTAAGTACATCTAAATTAGAGCTTCAGAACATATTCTTTATAGACGCAAAATAGATAGACAAATTTTAAATAATTTCAATAGCTACTTTGCAGTTACATTCAAAATAACAGCCTCCGAACATGTTCATCATAGGCTCAAAAAGATCATAAGCAAGTTTACCAATCATCATAATAAAAATATGAGTTAAGTAAAGATATATTTAATATATATAAAATAATTAAAAATAATTAAAAAATTACCGGGTTTTTTACCGGGTTACCGGTTTCGGTCCTTATCGGTTTCGGTTCTTACTTCAGTACTTGTATCCGGACCGCTAACGTTTCGGGTGAGTATCGGTCCCGGGTATTATCGGATGGTTCTCGGGCGGTTCTCGAGTATACTTAGACCGCTAACAGCCCTAGGGACACCAGATATGTGTCTCGTTTTTGGAAAGCCATCCATAAAGCTATGGGGACCCAAATACACTTTAGCACGGCTTATCATCCTCAGACAGATGGACAGACCGAGCATACGATTCAAACCTTAGAAGATATGTTGAGGGCATGCGTGCTCGATTGGGAAAGGATTGGGCTAGACATTTGGGATTAGTGGAGTTCTCGTACAACAACAGCTGGCATGCAAGCATAGGCATGGCACCATTCGAGGCCCTGTATGGGTGAAGATGCAAGTCACCGTTATGCTGGGATGATGCCTCTGACACTGCGGTTACCGAGTTGG
The DNA here is from genome assembly GCA_033398695.1 of Orobanche coerulescens. Taxonomy (NCBI): domain Eukaryota; kingdom Viridiplantae; phylum Streptophyta; class Magnoliopsida; order Lamiales; family Orobanchaceae; genus Orobanche; species Orobanche coerulescens. Next base: position 130,647,074 of record CM065808.1, on the reverse strand, counting down.
ATCTTATCCAGGAGTCCATTAAGAAGATCTCTATCGTTCGGAAACACATGCTAGCCGCACAGAGCCAGCATAAATCTTATGCCGAAAACCGACAGCGACCGTTAGAATTTACGGTCGGGGATCATGTTTGGGTCAAAGTATCACCTATGCGAGGTATCCGGCGTTTCGGCCAGAAGGGCAAGTTAAGCCCGAGATTTATAGGTCCGTTTGAGATATTGGACCGGGTAGGGAAACTCGCGTATCGATTAGCTCTACTGCCGCATCTGGATGGAGTGCATAACGTTTTTCACGTCTCCCAGTTAAGGAAGTATGTCTATGACCCGAGTCACAAGCTCAATTTCGAAGAAGTGGAAATTTCCGATGACACTACCTTTAGAGAGATATCGACCGCCATTTTGGATCGGCGTGTGAAGATGTTAAGAAATAAAGCCATACCCCTCGTGAAGATTTAGTGGTCGCACCACGGCATGGAAGAAGCGACTTGGGAAACCGAGTCGAGCATGAAGGAGAGTCATCCCGAGTTATTTTCTTAAGTTTCGTGACGAAACTATTTTTAAGAGGGGTGATATGTAATACCTCCGGTATTCCATGCTTGATTACTTTGTACTGTGTAATGTGACGTCATTTCTATTTATGTATTCCATTGAGTGCTATATAATTGTACGATGTAAATGAAACGGGGGTGACGCGCCTTGACGCCGTGGGACGATCGTCGGTGCGAATATGACGGTGGCCAACATCTTGTTCCCCGATAATTGTTGACGAGTGGAAGGGGTGGTCACCCCGAGATGGTTAGAATGTGGTATGAGGATAAAGAATTTATATCTAACGCACGTTAGAGTTCTGTCTAACGCGCGCTATAACTCATGCCTAACGTACGCTATATTTCGATTGTTATGTATGTTAGGGTAGCTATATTACGTACGTAACGGGTGGGTCGGTATCCCGACCAGAATCTTTCTTTTGACACGGACAGAGCTACTTTCGGCGGGCTAGAGGACAAACGAGTCAACTATTCGTAACGTACGTTATGTCCCAAATTTAACGTACGTAACACTTGGGCACATTTCGGGCAGTGAGTTCTTTACGTACGTTGTCATTACACTGTTACGTATGTAATACACCTTACGTACGTAACACTCTTATCATTAACGTACGTTACCAAAACCAAGTTTTATAAAATGGCAATTGCCTTCTTCATTTGCACGACCCAACATTATAAGCTATCACCCTTGGAGAAATTCCTAGCCCTATACCCGGTTCTTAAGCCTCTTATACACTTGAATTAACATTGAGGAGGTGGATTCTTGAGCTCCGGTGAAGATTATCCAAGTCGTTCAAGTCACTTCTCGTTCTTCTCGTAGTTCTTGTGAATCCGTCAACTATCTTCATTATTCTTCTTCCAATAAGGTAAGCCACCAATCCCTGGAGTTATATCTTCGATGTTTTCTTTTTTATACTTATTAGATTGCGTGTATTGGGTACATTTTTGCTAAACTTCGTAGACAATCTTTTCGGATGGGATTGTAGTAACCGGAATTATCGTTTCTCATATGTTTCGTTTCATGCAAATCATATCTATCATATGAAATTTCACTTCAAATCATCGCTATGAATGTAAAATTTGACGAATCAATTGTGGGAAAATTCGTAGTAATCCGTCACCGTATGTTCCATTGTTCGTAGCCACCCTTACCTTGTGATTTTTGACACTTAGCAAACTAAGGAAAACAATTCGATAGTATAATCAATATTGGATATCAAACCACCAAAGTTATTGTGCAATAGAATCCGTCGATTGTAGTATTCGGAATATAGAATTGAATTAGAAAGCATGAGATTCGATTACGCCATAATAATTCGTTGACAACCGAAGAATGATAGGATTATCTTCTTGAGTAAATCGATATACCTAATGTTAATTATAGGATTGAACGGGATAATGGTACACAATACTTAAAAACTTAGAAACGATACTTATATCGACAATTAAAACTACACTAGGAATCCGATTAGGAAAGGGAGACTAGTTTTATTCATCATAATTCGTACGAGGTGTTAATCGGATATTACGTAGCTAGGTTAAGCTCGAGAGAGCGTGGGGACTCCGTTATCACAAAGCACCTACTATCGGATCACAGGCAAGTGAAATCTTGCCCGAAAATTTTCTAATATTAATGTTATACCGTATGTGCGTATGTGCCATTCTGATAAATGCCGACGTTTGTCTTTCTCTAAAAATGTTATAAATGGGCCGATGTGTTGGGGATAAAACCTGTATGGTACCCGTGTGGAAATGTGTTAAGGGGTAAGACCCGAATTGGGCGCCTATGTTCCGGGGTATTCCCGTGTGGATACTTCCGTGATCCTTGGTTGGGACCTTGGGGCTTATGTGATAAAAGAGAGAGACAACGTCGGTTGAGTGATGAAATATTCCCTGTGATTACTAGATACTGTGATTGTAAAAATGACGTATATCGTTGTTAGTAGCTGTTATTTGGTATGCATTCTCTGACCCTAGTTACCTGGTATGATTCGTCGTACCAGGTAAAATTGTTCATCATGTGCAGGACATTCCCGAGGGGTCCGGTCAGACTTGAGCGGTGTTGGAATTATCTCTAGCCGCTGCTTAAATTGGAATAAATTGTTTTCTTTGGAAAAACTTTTGTTGTGTAATAATTGGACTTCAAATTACATTTTTCCTTAAATCTTTCGACTCACGTTATGTAAACCTTGAACTTAATGTTTTATCGCGATTTTCTTAAAATGCCTATTTTTCTAACTAGCCTTGTGGGTCCCACGTGGGATTCACGGCACTGTAATACCTCGAGATATTTTGGGGGTGTTACAGATTTAATCAACAATAATCATGATAAATTTCTCCAGCGAGAAAAATAATAACAACACATATCACATTATAACAGTCTCAACATACTCATGGTATTCCAACGATCCAGCGCACACAGCTATAGATTCCCATGATGATCCCGTCGGACCAAAACATGGTGGAACTACATGTCCAACGATCCAGCGCACATATCTATAGATTTCCCATGATGATTCCCATCGGATCAACACATGGTGGACAATTAATCATAACACATGTACACAGTATAAACACAGCATAACCGACATAAATCGGACAATTCTAATTAAGGTACTTGCCTCCATTTGATGACAAGAATGATACTTCCACAAAAAACGGAACACTCGAGGGTTGCCCCTTCGATCAATCACGTAACAAGCTTGAACCTTAAACAAAAGAAATAATATAGAATTCATCTAATGTCGCACGAATGTTAACAATCTAATTAATAGTCTGAAGTTCATAAATCGTAATCTACCGGCTTGCTTAACGCACGGTACGTATCCTATGTAGCGTACGTTAAAGCTACTTGTTAGCGCACTCAATAATACGAAGTCTAGCGTACGCTAACCATACACTGTGAGTACCTCACTGATCAGTCGATTTACTCATCTGATGATATAACGCACGTTACGTTCCAAGCGTAGCGTACGTTAACTTATGCCCGATAGCGCACGCTCACTATAAATCTTAGCGCACGCTAAACATGTATGGCAGTTCTTCCCTGGGCAGTTGACTGTTCTAACTGTGATGAAACTTACGAAATCCTCAGTGTTTAATATACGTTATCTCTATGCATATTATGTTCATCCTATTACAAATGATTTCACGGATTCAAACATCTTCGAGATACAAGGATACGTATAATCATTTCAACACCATATTCCATCTTGATTACAATTCTCATGCGAAGTTTGGTGTTCTTAAGGTCGATGCACTAGATTCCAATATCATCATTACCTCCCGATTTAACCATGAAGATGAACTAACAATTCTAACTTATAAGAAAGGATGTAAATCTTCTATGATTCTTTCCCAAGTCTATTTAACAAAAGTGATAACAACTTTACGTTTGCAACCAATCTGGTAGACCATGGTGTGGGCATCTCCTTAGCAAATCCTTGTATCGCTCCCAAGCTTCATGAAGCGACTCCATATCAAATTGCCCGAAAGTAGTTATCTCGTTCCTAAGTCTCGCTGTCTTTGATGGTGGAAAGAACTTAGCCAGAAAGGCTTGTGCTAATTCCGCCCAAGTCGTGATAGAGCCCGGCGGTAATGAATTCAACCAAAACTTGGCTTTGTCCCTCAGAGAGAAAGGGAAAAGCCGCAGACGAATAGCATCATCGGTAACACCATTATTCTTGAAGGTGTCACATATCTCGAGAAATGAAGCGATGTGTGCGTTGGGATCATCGTTCGCCAGTCCACAAAATTGGCTTGCTTGTACCATCTGAATAATAGCCGGCTTAATCTCGAAGTTGTTCGCTTGGATTGTTGGACGCCGAATCCCCGAAAAGTTTGCATTGATTTGTGGCATAGCATAATCACGGAGTGCCAATGCCGGTTGAGCTTGCTGCATAAGATTGTCTCCTCCGTGATTTTCTGTGTTATTGGCCATGGTGTCTTTTGTCGGTAGCTCACGTTTTTCCTTTTTGTTTTTCCGAAGAGTGCGCTTGAGTTCAGTATCCAAAGGTAATAGGCCTTCGTTACCGAATTTTCTCATTCACTAACCAGAAATTCCTGAAAGGAAAACAAATAAAAAAATTACACAAAAATAAAATAATGTTCAAATTAAGACTAGAAATACTGAAATCGATATTAGTAAAATAATCAGTCCCCGGCAACGGCGCCAAAAACTTGTTGCGAATTTCGGTGAACGCAAGTGCACGTTGTCGTAAGCAAGTAATAAAGTAGTAAGAAAGTATCGTTCCCTCGAGGACTGACTCACTAATTATCGATTTATTCGTATTCTAATTTTATTTGAACTATAGAAATTGGAGATGCAAGCAATGATTAAAGAAAATTAATAAAAGCAAAAAATAGTAAAATCGATTGTTCGAAGGAAGAAGATCAGATAAGGAATTAATCTAGGATTGTGAATCCACCTCGGTTTATCCGAATTACTCTTGATTATATGAATTTAATGATTTCCCAATTTATTGAAGGCGAAGATTGCTAAAATACTCTACCGCCTCTCCCGAGGTCAATAGAATTTTCTAAGGCGAATAACACACTCTATTCCTAGGTGAATTAATTCGACAATAGGCAAAAAGTACGAAATCTTCAAAAAGGCCACGTAATTCCTATGATTATATTCCTATCTCACAAGATAAAACGGTTCTCACCAATTTTTCCTAGCAACTCTCCTTTCCCGATTCGAGTTGCGTAATCAAAACAAATCAATCATAGGCCACATAATTGACAGTAATTAAAACAATTGGGAAAACTCAATAAGAAAGGGAAATATATTTTAATAATGCAAAATCAAAAGTTAATTCGTCAAAACCTTGGTTTCATCAAAATCCTAGAATAAGGTTCTAGCCCGACATGCTAGAAATTAAGAATACACAAATAATTAAAGAAAGCATAATAGAAATCAAATGCAGTCGAAGAACTTGGATTCCTCTGTTCTCTAGCTTCCGCTCTCTGCTCCTTGGTGTTTTCTCCTCTCTTCTTCGATCCTCGATGATTAATCCTCTATGATATTTAATCCCTATTTATAACCATCCTTCGTCTCCCAAAACGCGTCCGGGAATTGGGTCGAAAACAGCTCCAAGAACGGCCCAGAAACACGGCAGACACATCAAAACCGCCCCGCGGGCCGCGGCTCAGTAAGTGCGTGCCGCGGCCCCTAATGTTCAGCGCCTTATGCTTGGGCGCAGGTTTTCTTCATGGGCCGCGGCTCAGTAAGTGCGTGCCATGGCCCCCGGTACAGTGTGTGCTGGCTCAATGCTGTCTGTGTGTGTGCCGCGGCTCAGCTTCATTGTGCCACGGCCCCTGACCAGAATTTGTCGTCTTCGCCCGTTTTTCGTCGTTTAGGCTTCCGGACTCCAATTTCCTTCAAAACATATAAATATAGTGCATCAAAAGCTCATTTATGCAAATTTAAACTTCAAATGGATATAAAATAATGATAAATAAGCACATAAAAATACGGCTAACAACAACCCTTTCTCATTTTGTAGCTTTCTCAGGTGCTCTGGAAGCTTTGTTGTGGTTTCTTTCTTCTTGCTTAGAAAGATCGTCCAAGCATACCTGTAAAAAATTATCAACAATAACCAGACAATATTTCTTACCTCCCAAACTTACGGGGTCTACAGAGCCGTAGAGGTCCAAGTATAGCATATCCAGAACCCTATGGGTTGACAAGTATGATTTACTTTTCAGGGTGGTTTTGACTTGTTTGCCTTTCTGATAGGGTCCACAGACGCTGTCTTTATGGAATGACACATGGGGGAAACCTATAACCATTCCCTGTCTGGCGAGTTTATTGATTGTCTTGAAGGTGATATGAGACATCCTCTTATGGAATATCCAGCATTGATCTGCAGTGCCTTTGGCAACAAAACAAGGAACAGTAAAGCTCGTAGGCTTCCAGTCAGGAATGTACATATTACCTGACCTGGTTCCTGTGAGAACAATTTCTTGTGTCTTGATCTCCTTCACTCTACAGTGGTCTACATAGAATTTGATCGAGAACTATTTGTCACAGAACTGGCTGCTACTAAGTAGATTATACTGTAGGCCTTCAACATAGGCTACATCGGTGGCTTTGAACTTTCCTACAGGCAGGGTTTCCTTCCCTCTTGTTCTTCCTTTGGACTTATCACCGACGCACCTTTGGACCGTGACCTTCTACATAATATGACAGCTTGCTGATATCTTCTGTCATGTCTCGAGAACATCCAATGTCAAAGTACCAGATGTCCTTCTCTTTGATATACTGTAAGCAGATAATTTAAGTAGCTTTAGGTCCCCTTTGATTGTTGGGTCTATGTATTAGTGCCTTTAGGTACCCATATTTGCCTAACCGCAATTGGTGTGTTGTAGGTTACTTTTGGTCCTATCTTGCGATGTCTACGTGGGGCAGGTACGTAGTCAATGTAACCTTGATTATTATGCATGTAAAATCTAGGGTTATTATTCCAGTATGATTGCTGTCTAGGAGGTGGAACCATTTTCTTCGACCTTAAAGCTTGTTTTCTGGATCTCCAATCAGATTCCCAGAGTTGTTGATGATACTTCACGGCGTCCTGCTTTCTAGATGGGTGACGAGGCTCCTGTATCCAAAATCTAGGCGCTCTATACTGTTGGAAGTATTGCAGTTCTTGCCTTTGATAGTTAGATACAGCCTTCTTTCTGAATGGCTGCTGGCGCTTATGATATGACCCAAACATCATCGAGATTTTCACCATTCCTTCTTATCTTGTTTGTCTCCATTTTCAAACGAGTAATATATAACCTATATTCTTCGAGCTTTTCATTTTTATATTTTTTACTCGCCGTGAAGTACTTGGAGCCGACCCTTTTTACTTTTTCCATACCATGGAACGATTTTTATAAAATCTCCCACGCATTATTTGCTGTTTTGTCTTCTGAATTTTTTCAAAGGTTGATTCATCGATACCCTGAAAAATAGTAAACAAAGATTTTTTAACTTTTTTTTGGGGACTCCTTTAACGCCGTCTTCTCTGCATTCAAAAGTGCTGCTTCAGTTGTTGCATCTTCGGGCTCGTCATACCTGTTTTAAACAATATCCCAATTATCCTAGGAACCAAGTAACACCTTTATTTGGATACTCTAATTTCCATAATTTGTACTCGTAAATTTTGGAATTTATGGTTGCATCGTATTCGCTATTTTTCACGAGCAGAACATTGGCTCTGGTACCACTTGTTGGAAACGTACCGGATTTGCACCTTAATTTTTCAAATTGAATATGACTCGACACACATAATATATGTATAAGAAATTTTTATAGTAAAACAAACACACTCTTTTCTAATTCTCAAAAACACAAACAAAGCTACATCTTTCTTTTACAAATACAAACACAAGGCTGTTGCCTTGTTTTCTCTCAAACGAGCTACAACTCCTTTCTTTTTTCTCTCAACTAATACTACTCTTTTTTCACTTCGCTTGATATATATTTCATGCAACATGGAAGCCTTATTTATAGGTTACAAATCAACAACATACATCAGTGCTTACATATACATGCCTTTAATAACAGCCTACCAAATGAGACTATTGACAAGCTCTAAAATTGTAATATCTGCAAATTTTCGATTTTCGGTAAATTTCTTTTTCGGCCGAAGTCCGTTTTGACGACTCTCTTTTGACCGTTTCGTCATTCGGAGAATATTTAATTCTGCACTTTTTGTCATCCGAGTTCGTTTCGGTGCTGCTTTGTTGAGTTCCGTGCTTTTTAGCGACTTTTCCGCGCTTGAGTTCGGTTCTTGCGAATCTCGTTCGAAACTGTCGTTTGGGGTTTTTCGTAAGTTCATTTAACGTTGTTATACGTGTTGTGAGCTTCGGTTTGATTATTCGTTGTCGTATGGTGATTTTCGGGCATTTGGGCCATTTTCGTAATTTCCCAAAGTTTGGGGTAATTACCTTCCGTTGTCGAATTTCGAGCCTTCGGGTGGTCGGAATCGTGTGTTCTACTAGCTCTTAGATTCATCTTTGTGAGTATTTCGTAACCGTATCTTCGGTTCGTATTCAGGTTCGGGTTTCGGTGTCGTTTTGTTGAATTCAGGATTACTAAACGACTTTTCTAAGTATGAGTTCGACTTTGTTAGATCACCATTAATTTTTGGTAACTCCAAAAATTCTGAATCTTTGCAATATTATAGAGCATCGAGTTAGCTTTCCAATGGTTCAAACGGTGAGTCAATCGGAGTCCGGACGAGAGAGTTATGGTCGTTTTAGCTCACCCGCTCGTTTTTGGCCGATCACTTCCGGACGAACTCGGCCGTGTCGTCCGACACGGCCCGTGCCGTACTCGTCCGGATAAGCCGAAGTCTCGCCAGAGGCCCGACCGTGTTCCAGGACACGGTCGAGTCAATGCCGCCGCGGACGGGTCACTATCGGGCGACGGCCGTGTCTAGCGAGGACACGGTCGAGTCCCTGCCGGCAGTCGGCTATTTAAGGGCCTGGACCGAGTCATCCGGCCATTTTCACCCTTTTTCTTCGTTTCTTCGCGTTTCTTCGTCAATAATGGATGGATTTGGATGGATATGACATGGAGCAACATGTTTTGGAAGTTCTAATCATTGATTAACATCATCTACCACCGGATCGAAGGTAAGAACACCTAAACTTTTGGTTTTGGATGTTCTTGAGGTTTCTTGGTGTTTTGGCGATTTGCTTCGTTTTGATTCATATTATTGTTAGAACTTGATTGTAAACTCGTAATCATTCAATACCCTTGAAGTTTTGTGGAACGGATTTGAGTATTCCTTTGAATAATCGATTAAATTGGACTACGCCCTCAAAGTGTCCGATAAAATGCTTCAATGGGTAGAACTTGGAAAGTTCCATACATTTTCGTAGAATTGTGATTGAATTGATATCGTTGTGACTTAGGAACGAATTCTTGTGAAGAACTCGAGTCAGAACCCTTCCGTTCGTTGCCTTCTTTGGGGTCCGAGCTTCCCGGTCGAACCGTGTTCTTCGGAGCGTTCGGTAGCGGTTATTAAGGCAAGTATCTTACTATACGACTTGTATCTTGCGACTAGTAATTACGTATGAGATGTATAATGACTTTGCTTGCCTTCGTAAATATGTTCCGTTTGAGTTGGTTGTGTTTTCCGTAATTTGAAGGCTTTGTGATAATATTGTTATATTAGTATACGTGTTAGGCATTGTGCCATTTGTGCAGGATTGCGCCGTACATATGGGACGGTCGTACACTTGGTTGTGTAATGTAATGTGTACCGAGCGTGTGTTATGTTGGATATGTGTCGTTGATTGACGATAGTCGTTGCGAGTGTTGAGATCGTGTTATGTGCAGGTGATGTACGATTTTGTGGTGATCAATGTGATTGATCAATTGTGCTCATTGTTGTATGTAATGTGAATGTGAATGTGAATATGTGTGACCGCTAAGTTCACTCGTGTTGGTTCGACGGGACCTACGAGGATTCGTGGCAGTGGACTACGGGATCAGAACTTAGTGAGGTACTGAGGTCCAATCGTGCTGGTCTGACGAGGCCTACGGTAACGCATGGCAGTGGACCATGAGTTTCGGACACAGTGCGTCCAACCGGGTGAGCTCGACGGGGCTTACGGTGACACGTGGCAGTGGACTACGGTGTCAGGACTGTGTGTGTGATTGTTGTGATTGATATAGTCCGTGCGGGTTGTTATGCCTACGGAGACACGTGAAAGTGGATCACGGTGTCGGAATTGGTTATGTTTGGTTAATAGTCCGTGCGGGTTGTTGAACCTACGGAGACACGTGACAGTGGATCACGGTGTCGGAGTTGATTATGTTTGTTTAATTGTGCGTGATGTAGTCCGTGCGGGTTGTTGAACCTACGGAGACACGTGACAGTGGATCACGGTGTCATGAGCATGATACTTTTCAAATCAAAGTTTTTAAAGGAAAAGTTTTAAGAAATAATGTTGGGCCGAGCCCCACGAGATTTATGGAAATGTTTAGGTATTGTAAGCTGTTGAATTATGAAACGAGTTTTGGGTTAAGGCCCTTAAGTTTTTCGAAAGGTTTTGTGAATCAGGACATGAGGTCTTAAGGTTTTGAAATTCTAAAAATTCCCGAGATGATAATCTTATTTTCGAATGCTTCATAGCTTATCTTCTCTTGTGAAAACCTCCCGGGAATATTTGATACTTGATTATTAATTGCTTGTTACATTTCGTATGATTTGATACTTGCACTAGTAAAACAGTGGAGTTTTACTAACCCCAGAAATCGGGGTGGATGTCTGTTTGCGTCCGGTACATGCAGTTTAGGGAGCGATCACGGGATTGGCACAAGAGGATGACGAGTGCGATACTAATCATGAGTCGAGAGTTATTTTGATTTTTGTTGTCTTTGTCGAGTTGATTTCGGTCTTAGTTGTATTGTATTTCGACCCCTGTGTGGGTAATGTTATTTAAGTCAGTTTTATCGATTGGGTTGTGTGACCTCATCGGTCTGTGTATTCACGTGTAAGTGACCATATCGGTCTGTATCATTTTATTGTTTGACCCTGGTCGGGAAGCACTTGGTTGTTTATGGATGTTTAGCCTGGTAGATCCTTGTGGAAAGGGTCTACGGCGTGTAATATTCCCATACGGTTTTGGGGATGTTACATTTATGGTATCGGAGCTTAGGTTGCGGAAACCTAGGCTGTCGGGTCGAGTCAAGTCGTGATTTGTCGAGTAATGTGTTGTCATGTCGTTTGAGTCATCAGGTGACAAGTTGAGTTGTGCGTAGTCACAACGTGTCGGTTATGTTGTCGGACGAGATTGGTATCGTGGGCGACCGTCACCTCCGTGCGACCTGTGGATGTAAGTCTCCTCTTTTATGCGAAGTACCTGTGTATCTCGATTTTATCTTAGTGAGTTAATTGCGGTGCATGATTTTCTTTACACAGTATTGTGTAATATAATTGTGTTTAATCTTGGTGGCATATAGTATGTGTATAGAACTGGGCACATTATTGTTTTATCTTTGAACCACCGGGTGGTGTGGTATGGTGTGGAAGTTGTAAACCTTGATGGATTTCGAAAAGGTATCGGCGACTGAGTTTTATTTTGAAAATCGATTCCCTTAACCGAGTTTTGACATTATGGCCTTGATCGTTTTGGCGAAATTCTTATGACGGTATTTAGTATTTTGTAAATGGCTTTTGTGAGGTTTTGAAATATTACCGTCATCGGCCCTTTTGGCGTTTTTGTAAATAGTTTTTATCCTGGTGGGTTCCGGCGCGGGACCCACAACGCTATAATGTTCCGTGTAATTACCTGAGATTTTTGGGCATTCTAGCCCATTGAATTATCTTTGAAAATCTTGAGTATCTTAGAAATAAATTTCGAGACGCACGTTTAAAATGAATTGTTTTCTCATGGTACTTCCAAGGTGCCACGATATGTTTCCGAATTCTTCTACCTCGAGGACCAAAATGTTTTGAGATATTTTTAAATGTTTTATAAACACTTTTACTTAGACCCGAGGGTCGAATATTTCCGAAAGTTTTTCACGAAAAGAAAGTGTCCTCATTTTTATCGAATGCGAAATAGTTTTCCAAAGTCTCGATAACGATGTTTCACGATTGTACTTTTTTTTTAAGGGTGATACTCAAGATCAATCGGTGTTTCCAAAATTATTTTCAAAAGGAGGTTTTCGTTTTTAAAAACCTATCCATTCCCGTTTGAGGGCTGGGTATGTATGTATGATGTTCACGTTGTCGTTATGATGTTTGCTCCCGAGTATGATCGAATTGGTGCCATGAACGTCGAGGCGTTGCCACGCATTTGCTGTACTAGCCCTCTGTGAGAGGTGTGAACCGGTGTTTACTGTTTATCGCCTCGTGGTGATTTGCGTGTTGTTGCACGAGTGTGAGATGTTGAAGCTTGGGTTTGTACGTTTGTGTACATGTGTGATTGTTTCATAATGTTTGTAATTATGTGCTGATTATCGTTCGGGCCGTTGATGTCGACGAACGATACTGTCGTTGTTGTAGTGTTTGTGTGTGTATTACTTTACGATGGTAATCGTTGTATATGATATGTGTTATGATTCTTTATTATGCTGAGTCGGCATCTCCGGTATGTTGTTTTGCGGTGTTATGTTCCATTGTATCTAGCATCTGTATTTTCGATATGCCGAGCCGAGGCATTTCGAACGTATTGTGCCGGGGGCATGTACGTGCCAATTGTCCTTCTCGTCGTGCGCTTTTCAAGTGTGGACCCGAGAGACACAGGATCCGGTTTTGCGAGTTGGGTTCCGAGTCTTTCGGGCGCGAACTTCGATATAGATATGAGGATCGGATCCGAGAGGCCCATGGGAGATATTTGTCGTTTGCTTTTGTGTTGTCACCTTACTCCGGTTGTTGTGAGTTGCGGGACGACATTTCTTTTATAAGAGGTCGAATGTAATGCTGTATCGTTTTGACTCGCATTTCCTCTTTCTCAGTCTATCGACTCGTCGTGTTCGTTGATACTTTATGAAGCCCATTACGTATTTCGGTTTCATCGTTCGAACGAACTGTGATCTTGTTGTGGGTCGATCTGGTTATCGATGTGACTTTTTGGGTTCAGTTCGATTCTTGTGAACCTTGTTCGGGAGTGACCTCATCTGGTTCTATTAGTTCTTTTATTCGAAGTGGATCGGATTTGGAACTCTTGTGTTTTCGACTCTGTCGACTCATTATGTTCGTTGACAATTCTGAGTTTGTCCTGCCCCTTGCTTTTGTTGATCGAACGAGTGTGGTATTGTTTTGGAATAACTCATTTGTCGTTGTGACTTTTCAATCGCTATTCCCTTTCCTGTGGATCTTATGGGAATGCACGTCTTGTTGTTCTCACCAGATCATCCTGGGAGTTGTTGTTTGAATTTTCTTATCCTTCGTGTTTCGAACATGATTGTTCGATTTTTGTTGTCACGATCGTTGTGGTTCGATCGTTTGTTTGTTCGGTTTTGTTCTCATTTCGTGATTGTTGAGCATTCAGGCTCCTTCCTAATTCCCTTAAGTTCGGGAAATTAGTCTCGTTTTCGATCTTCCAACCCTTGGGCGGTGGGATTCCGTATTTGTTCAGCGGTTGGCTCGCGTTTTGATTGATGTACCGTTGGGTTGGTCAATCATATTGATTTTCGTTCGTTGTGTTTTGTGATTGTCGGATAATTGACTTGGCTATATTATCCGTTTGATGACGCTGGTCATTTGTTGGTTTTATTATATCCCTAACGGCGACGTTGTGTTGGTCGCCGTGGAGCGTGTTTTCACGCCGTATATTCCTTTGCGTTGTTTGTAACATTTCGCCGTTGGGCGTTAGTTACGCATTCTTGTGTATCTTGTTGAGTTTTCTGCGGAATATTTCTTCCCCTACTTGTTTTAAGTTTGGACGAAACTTCTTTTAGGAGGGTAGAATGTAATATCTGCAAATTTTCGATTTTCGGTAAATTTCTTTTCGGCCGAAGTCCGTTTTGACGACTCGCTTTTGACCGTTTCGTCATTCGGAGAATATTTAATTCTGCACTTTTTGTCATCCGAGTTCGTTTGGTCCGCTTTGTTGAGTTCCGTGCTTTTTAGCGACTTTTCGCGCTTGAGTTCGGTTCTTGCGAATCTCGTTCAAACTGTCGTTTGGGGTTTTTCGTAAGTTCATTTAACGTTGTTATACGTGTTGTGAGCTTCGGTTTGATTATTCGTTGTCGTATGGTGATTTTCGGGCATTTGGGCCATTTTCGTAATTTCCCAAAGTTTGGGGTAATTACCTTCCGTTGTCGAATTTTGAGCCTTCGGGTGGTCGGAATCGTGTGTTCTACTAGCTCTTAGATTCGTCTTTGTGAGTATTTCGTAACCGTATCTTCGGTTCGTATTCAGGTTCGGGTTTCGGTGTCGTTTTGTTGAATTCAGGATTACTAAACGACTTTTCTAAGTATGAGTTCGACTTTGTTAGATCACCATTAATTTTTGGTAACTCCAAAAATTCTGAATCTTTGCAATATTATAGAGCATCGAGTTAGCTTTCCAATGGTTCAAACGGTGAGTCAATCGGAGTCCGGACGAGAGAGTTATGGTCGTTTTAGCTCACCCGCTCGTTATTGGCCGATCACTGCCGGCCGAACTCGGCCGTGTCGTCCGACACGGCCCGTGCCGTACTCGTCCGACACGGCCTGTGCCGTACTCGTCCGGATAAGCCAGAAGTCTCTACCCAGAGGCCCGACCGTGTTCCAGGACACGGTCGAGTCAATGCCGCCGCGGACGGGTCACTATCGGGCGGCGGCCAGGTGTCTAGCAGGACACGGTCGAGTCCTGCCGCCAGTCGGCTATTTAAGGGCCTGGACCGAGTCATCCGGCCATTTTCACCCTTTTTCTTCGTTTCTTCGCGTTTCTTCGTCAATAAGGGATGGATTTGGATGGATATGACATGGAGCAACATGTTTTGGAAGTTCTAATCATTGATTAACATCATCTTCCACCCGGATCGAAGGTAAGAACACCTAAACTTTTGGTTTTTGGATGTTCTTGAGGTTTCTTGGTGTTTTGGCCGATTTGCTTCGTTTTGATTCATATTATTGTTAGAACTTGATTGTAAACTCGTAATCATTCAATACCCTTGAAGTTTTGTGGAACGGATTTGAGTATTCCTTTGAATAATCGATTAAATTGGACTACGCCCTCAAAGTGTCCGATAAAATGCTTCAATGGGTAGAACTTGGAAAGTTCCATACGTTTTCGTAGAATTGTGATTAAATTGATATCGTTGTGACTTAGGAACGAATTCTTGTGAAGAACTCGAGTCAGAACCCTTCCGTTCGTTGCCTTCTTTGGGGTCCGAGCTTCCCGGTCGAACCGTGTTCTTCGGAGCGTTCGGTAGCGGTTATTAAGGCAAGTATCTTACTATACGACTTGTATCTTGCGACTAGTAATTACGTATGAGATGTATAATGACTTTGCTTGCCTTCGTAAATATGTTCCGTTTGAGTTGGTTGTGTTTTCCGTAATTTGAAGGCTTTGCGATAATATTGTTATATTAGTATACGTGTTAGGCGTTGTGCCATTTGTGCAGGATTGCGCCGTACATATGGGACGGTCGTACACTTGGTTGTGTAATGTAATGTGTACCGAGCGTGTGTTATGTTGGATATGTGTCGTTGATTGACGATAGTCGTTGCGAGTGTTGAGATTGTGTTATGTGCAGGTGATGTACGATTTTGTGGTGATCAATGTGATTGATCAATTGTGCTCATTGTTGTATGTAATGTGAATGTGAATGTGAATATGTGTGACCGCTAAGTTCACTCGTGTTGGTTCGACGGGACCTACGAGGATTCGTGGCAGTGGACTACGGGATCAGAACTTAGTGAGGTACTGAGGTCCAATCGTGCTGGTCTGACGAGGCCTACGGTAACGCATGGCAGTGGACCATGAGTTTCGGACACAGTCGTCAACCGGGTGAGCTCGACGGGGCTTACGGTGACACGTGGCGGTGGACTACGGTGTCGACTGTGTGTGTGATTGTTGTGATTGATATAGTCCGTGCGGGTTGTTATGCCTACGGAGACACGTGATGATGGATCACGGTGTCGGAATTGGTTATGTTTGGTTAATAGTCCGTGCGGGTTGTTGAACCTACGGAGACACGTGATGTGGATCACGGTGTCGGAGTTGCGTAGGTTTGTTTAATGGTGCGTGCTGTCGTCCGTGCGGGTTGTTGACCCTACGGAGACACGTGACGGTGGATCACGGTGTCATGAGCATGATACTTTTCAAATCAAAGTTTTTAAAGGAAAAGTTTTAAGAAATAATGTTGGGCCGAGCCCCACGAGATTTATGGAAATGTTTAGGTATTGTAAATCTGTTGAATTATGAAACGAGTTTTGGGTTAAGGCCCTTAAGTTTTTCGAAAGGTTTTGTGAATCGGGACATGAGGTCTTAAGGTTTTGAAATTCTAAAAATTCCGAGATGATAATCTTATTTTCGAATGCTTCATAGCTTATCTTCTCTTGTGAAAACCTCCGGGAATATTTGATACTTGATTATTAATTGCTTGTTACATTTCGTATGATTTGATACTTGCACTAGTAAAACAATGGAGTTTTACTAACCCCAGAAATGTCGGGGGTGGATGTCTGTTTGCGTCCGTACATGCAGATTTAGGGAGCGATCACAGGATTGGCACAAGAGGATGACGAGTGCGATACTAATCATGAGTCGAGAGTTATTTTGATTTTTGTTGTGTTGTCGAGTTGATTTCGGTCTTATTTGTATTGTATTTCGACCCCTGTGTGGGTAATGTTATTTAAGTCGGTTTATCGATTGGGTTGTGTGACCTCATCGGTGCTGTATTCACGTGTAAGTGACCATATCGGTCTGTATCATTTTATTGTTTGACCACAGTCGGAATAAGCACTTGGTTGTTTATGGATGTTTAGCCTGGTAGATCCTTGTGGAAAGGGTCTACGGCGTGTAATATTCCCATACGGTTTTGGGGATGTTACAAAAACCATGTTATAGCTGCCACTGTATCATATATTCTAGTAGATAATTAAGATGTAGTTTACTGTATGCATGCATAGTCCTGTTTTTATACTGCTAGGTCAATGTGCATCCTTCACACTTCTTTGACCACCACCTTGCATGTTGTTGCATACCATCTTTTACTTCAGCTTCCAAATTCGAATAGTTGCTGCATACAAACTTCTTTTTTCACATGC
This sequence comes from Orobanche coerulescens, assembly GCA_033398695.1. NCBI lineage: Eukaryota > Viridiplantae > Streptophyta > Magnoliopsida > Lamiales > Orobanchaceae > Orobanche > Orobanche coerulescens. The sequence goes on along the minus strand of CM065808.1, from coordinate 130,629,819 downwards.
ATATTCATGCACCATATAGATAACCATTCTGTAGAGTTTGAAATTCTAACAAAAATATGGTGATAAGAGGCGTCGATTTAATGTGAATTGGTTGAATAAATATGATTGGCTTGAATACAGTGAATCTGCTGACAGTGCATATTGTTTGTCGTGTTATTTCTCACTACAGGAAAAATACAATCAGACAACACTAACCAGACAACAGTGAGTCGAAAAAGTGTTGGCTGAAATTAACAGACGACGGTTTATTTTCATCCTTAAAAAAGTATTATGTAATCCAAGTACATTACAATGGTTTAAAAACTATTGTCTAGAAAAACCAATCAAACAAGGCTTTTGTCGGTGGTGTTGTGCAAACTTGGAGGATTAGACAACCGTTTTAAAAATATATTGTGGGAATTAGCTTAAGATAATGCCATGTTAAACCGTCGCTGAAATAAGACAAGCGTTTTTCACTATGCTTGTTTTATTACATTTCACACAACGTGTCATAAAATCTTTTTGTGACCCAGACAAGTGTTTTTTAATATTTTACATTTAATCATGCTTCAAACAACGGGACATTAAAACCGTTATCTAAAGCACGTACTTTATTATACCCGAAAATACACATGTTACTTCATTAATGTGTCATGTGGCACAAAAGATATTATTTTTCCACTAGTACATACAGTAAAAACTCAGACAATATTTTCTTCACAAAAAACTATTGTGTGAGATGTATTAACACAAAAGTTTTGAAAATAATAAAATATTATATAACAATTTTAACATTGTCTGAACTACTTACGTACAACGAAACCCCAAAGCATTATGTGTGCCTATTTTAGACAATAGATATCTTACAACGGTATTACGTGTGTAACCATTGTGTCGTTTCCACTCATATAACAAATATGTATTTAAAAACTGTTGTCTGTTAAACACTAAAGGACAAAAATTACCTTTTTACTACAAGATAAAATTTACGATCTTGACAGTTTTGTTAAAAAGACATATTCAATAAACATAAAAAAAATTAATTTTTTTATGCATGACTAAAATTGATAGATCTTGACATCCGTATGGGTAGATCGTCGAGAAGTATTTTTAAAAAATTAGAAACAAAAATCCGGGACAAAGCACTAGTTACGAGTACTAGTCATTTTAGTATTGCCCTACAAAAATCTCAAACCAAATTAATTTTTTATTTTTTAAAAATTTAGGAACATAACTTAATTAGATATATCTTGAAATCAGTATGGTTGATCATCGATATATACTTCCTCCGTTACTTTATTATTGCAACGTGTTGACTATTACACTGTTCACATATTCTCTTTTGACCATCATTTGTGATTTACACATGAAAAAATATAGTCCAGTGAGATCACTACTACATTTTAAGTCTAATGCAACATTAAATTTTGTTGCAATAGGGGTCATTTTATGTTGCATTAGCTCTAATGCAACGTCAGACAGCCATTGCATCCTCTTGCCTTGCATTAGCTCTATTGCAGGCTAAACAAATCTAATGTAACGCCTTGACTAAGTCGTTGCATAAGGTTGACATCAAATGCAATGCTCAGGTTTGCAACAGTTTGGTTAACTAAAGCAACTTTTCGTTTCTCATGCAACGGTCAAGTTTGCAACTGCTTGGTTAACTGAAGCAACGACTCATTTCTAATGCAACGATTGTCAGAAAAACTAGATAGATACCTGATGCAACATCAACAAATATGCAATAATAATAATAATAATAATTATTATTATTATTGTAATGTTAAATAAATCAATAAATAATAAAAATATAATATTGACAATAGAAAATTTCAGTTGACATAAAAAGTATCATGCATTGACAAGCTTCGTGCCCAAAAAACACATAATAAGTAACATACATGACAAGTTTAGTGCCCAAACGACACATTACATAAGACATAAAACTAATTACATGACAAATTTCATGCCCAAAAGACATATTGTTCCATTAGTCGATAACAATTATAGCTAAAGTACAACCCACAAAAATGATGCAAAAACAAAAAATAGCCTCCACCATGTTGGATTCTTATACTTCTGTTAAGACGACTGATCACCATGTACCTCCAAGTGAACACATAAGGGATTAGAAAGAAAACACCTTCATAGAAAGAAAAGACCATAGGATATTATTCAAGTTTACATATATAACTAAAAAAGACCATAAGAGAATTAAGCATCAAATGTAAACAAATCGACACATTTCCACTGTGAGCAAACAGTATAACAGTTCTAAACTAAGCTAGGCATATTCCCAATCCAAAGGAAACACGGAATACAGAACAATTAGCTTTTGAAGGTAAATGACTATACCTGATGGGTGTGCTCAGTTTCCAACCTGCACTCAACCAGAATCATTCTGTATCTGATACAAATTGGGAATACATAGATTAAAAAATAATAACCAATATTTGAAAGGAGAAAGAAGAAAGAAATGAAGGAAAATGGGGTGATAAAAAAAAAACTATGAATACGCTTTAGGGTACACACTAGCTGAAATAGAGTGAGATGTAACCAAAACATCTCTCTTTATTTATTTGGGATGAAGGGAGAAAATATAAGTTTAAGTTAGAAGAGACATAGCTAGAGAAAGAAAAAGAAAATACCTGATTAACTATCTCACCAGAGTGCCCATTTTGTTCGCTGATATGTGGTGCACAATTCACATCCTTTGCAACCGATGGTCTTAGGAAATCAGGAACAACAAGATCCATTCCGGGATTAGCTTCTTGAATTTGAGTTACAATCATGCTCTTCCCAATACAACATGAAATTATTGGGGCATGCCTCTATCTTCGTATAATCTAACCCTAACACTGTTAAAACTTTCTTTGCTTCATTAAAAGACGTAGGCAATTTTGCATCAGGCAACACCTCTTTTATAAGCTCTAATATATTAGTAAATTCACCATTGGTCAGCTTGTGATCACACTTCAAAATAAATAGTCGGATCATGAAGGAAAGTTTTGAATGCTTCTTGCATCCAGGATAAAACTCCTCTTGACCATACTGAACTAACTTTAGAAACTTTTTTGCCTCGTCATTCGGTCCCTCTCTAAAAGCATCACGTGCATCATGCAACAAGCCTGCCACATCATCATTAGAATCATCAAGGTTTGGCCGTTCATCTTCACCCAAAGTGGATGTTTCCCTAGTTCTAACAACTTGTCTGTTCGTGGCACAAAATCCCTAGTTCTAACAACTTGTCTGCTCGTGGCACAAAATCCTTACAAATTAGGTGATCTCACAATATTCTCCTTACGCCAATAACGATAATGACAACATTCACATGGACAACAAATTTGATTTTCTTGAGACTTGATAGAAAATACGTTTTCAATATATTCATTCACTCCCCGTTCATATTCGTCATTCCATTTAGGAGCCATCTATCATGCCTTAATTCCACTGTCCATTTCTCCAAGGTAGCACTAAATACAATTTTTTTCTAATTCAGACAATGCTACTGCATCAAAACAAGAAACTTTGAGCATTATTTTTTGTTGAAACAAGGATATAATCTATTAAATGTACAAGATTAGTCGCAGAAATTCATCAAAAGTTCAAGCACATGCGAAAACTAAAGCATAAAGTTTGACTACATTGACAAACATTTGGTTCATTCATAGTAATGATGAAAAAAGAGGGAAGATCATTTTGAGACGGAGGTTGTAATATATTAAATGTTCAGGCTTGCAATTGTAATTTGTGAAACTAATTTTTAATGTATTTGTGCCCCATAACAATCAATATTTGTGTCCCTGCTCTCAAAAAAGGGGAAACTAATTTTTTGTTGGTATATGGGTAGGTTTCAGTCCCACAATGATCAAATTTTTTTTCCAAACTTTTAATGTAATTTGTGGCACCACATTCTATTATCGATTTCAACAAGTAGTAGGCTAAGCAGAGAGCAGTTAGCATTCAAACCAAAAAGATAAAAGAAAATAAAATTTCAATTGACTGCGTAATAAACTAAAACTCATGAGCTGCTGAATGGTTCATACTACCATCATCAACACCGAAAATTGGGAACAAACTTCAGCTACATCTTTTGACAATCTACCAGATAAATAATCCGTATACCACAAACTTATTCTTAATCAAGAACATACTACCATCATTATCACCACTTATTCTTGGAAATTGAAAGCGGAATGAAAAAGAATCGCAGTTAGGTTAGAGCTAACTTACCTTCACACGGCGTTGAGGAGCATGTTGTTGATCACGCCTTACAGGCCTGGGAGGTTGAGGTTTCCGCTGTCTATGATATGAACTTGGTAGCGGAATCGCAACCTTCACTTTACGAGGGGCATTTGTAGACTTTGTAGGACTTAGAATCTCTTCAGGTACAGGAATGGATTCCAGACCCCTGACAAATATCGTACTAGACTTTCCCTTATGGGAGAATGAGCCGTATCCTAAGCCACGTTTGTCGTGAGCATGTTGCCCAACGCTTAGAATTTCTTCCATCCGTCTAAAGGATTTCTCAAATGATTGATGGTCTCTAATTCTCCTTCTCGCTTCTCGAGAATTTTTACTTTGGCTTAGAGTAAAGCAAAATCATTTATCTTGCTCTCATTATGAGACTTAGACTCATTTAGATCGTTGGCAACTTGATGATTGCTTTCCATGAATTTTTCAAAAGTAGCCTTGCTGTTTTCGCAATCAATAGACATATTTTCATAGTTATTCTTCAACAAGTCATTTTCTTCTTTCAGTTCTAAGTTTGAAATTTCGAGCTGTACGTTTTCTCGTTCTAAACTCTTATGGGCCTTTTGAACGTTTTTTAATTCATTCATCATATTTATAAAAGTATGCGATGCATTTATAGGAATAGTTGAATTTGCACTTACTTCATCATCGATGTCCTCATCATCCAGTATTTCCTAGCCATAAAGCACATATATGCTTTATCCTCAATCTCATCATCGGAGGAGTCACTGTTTGTGATTGCCTGAATGCACTCGTCAGTCTTGTTTAACACTGGCTGGGCTTCTGATTCGCCAATCAGGGCCTTGAGCTTATTTTTCCTCACACGTCTTCTTTCGTCCTTTTCTTGTTGCTCAGCTTTTGGCAACTTTTGCACTTTCGGATGTGGACACTTACAGTTGTAGCATAAGTTAGAATCACCGGATGAAGGAGTTTCCAGACTATTTGATGAACTTTTTAAACTTGTGCATAAGTAGATCCATTTCATCTTGTGGCAGGATGTCATCATCGATGTCTGCAGTCTTCTGAGCTAATTTGGATGTGCTAGGTGCAGAGCTGTGTCTCCTGTCAGATACAGCAGACAATGTTGTAGTCTTGGCAGGTGACTCTTCAGTTTTTTCTCTCCTGTTAATATCATACTCAAAAGCTTTGAGGTCAGAGAAGAGGTCAAAAGTATAAATATCTTAAAGATTACAGGATACACGCATAGCTGTAGTCTTAATGTCCCATCGGGCAGGAAGTGATCTAGATATTTTTATATTTTTCTCTTTTTAGGTATAAACTTTACCCAATGCTTCAAGTTCACCGACAATGCCCGTGAATCTGAGGTCAAGCTCCTCAAACGTTTCGGAAGATTTCATTTCAAAAGATTCGAACTGCTGAGTAAGTTTAGAAATTTTATTTTCTTTCGGGAGCTCGGTTCCTTCAAAAATAAGCTTGAATTTCTCCCAGATTTCCTTAGCTGTCTTACAGTTTTACCTTTGAGAATGTGCCTTTGTCGAGAGTGACAAACAATGTATTCTCAGCAATATTGTCGAGGTTCGCACGCTTGCGATCGTCCATTGTCTATTGCTCGCGCTCCTTCTCAAGCATTTCAACGTGAGGCTGTCCTTCTATCCTTGGTACAGGATTAACCTTCATGATCTTTATTGGGCCTTTCTGGATGACGAATATCATCTCCTCATCCATGGCTGCAAGATGAGCCTCCATCCTAATCCTCCAGTCAACAAACTCATTAATGGAGAACATAGGAACTTTGTTTATCATAGAGGTATCCATTTCAAGAAATAGGAAATATGATGAAAAGTATAGTATGGTTTTCAAAAGTTGGTGATTTATGGATCTGATTCTGTTAAAAATCGACTGATTCTTTTTAGAATAAACCGCTCTGATACCACTTGTTGGTCACAAAGTATACAGTAAACAACTTAGATGATAAAGATATAATAAACTGTATGATTTTCGAAGTTAATTGCGTAGCGGAAGTCTGTTTAGTGAGTTGTTGTAAATACAGCAACTAAGTGTTCTCCTGTTGGCTTGATGCGTACAGAGTCACTTAGCAGTTCCAAAACTGCTAAGTTCAGCTCGTTGAGTACGAGCGCGACGAAACCGCGAAACGACGAGAACATCACAAGACGAAGGCATGCATACGAAGAGTGCACAATGACGAACTCAAACATTAAAAGAAAATACAATTCCGACTGCCAAAGGTTTGGAATAACGACAATGAAAGTAATTACCCCCAAACTTTGGGAAATTACAAAACGGCCCAAAACGTCCGCAAATCACAATATGATATCAAACAACCAAACCGAAGTTCACAACACGCATAACAAAGTTCAACGGACTTATAGGAAACACGAAACCATAGTTTCGAACCACCATCACATGAAATGAACCAAATAGCGGAAAAAGTCGCTCAAGACACAAATTCGGGTAAAACAGCCCCGGAACAAACTCGGATGACCAAACATGAAGAACAAAACATTATCAAAATGTCAAAACAATCACAAGTGAGTTCTGAAAACCAGCAAATGCCAAAAACAAAAAATTACCGAAAGAGAAAATCACCGGTATTACATTCTACCCCTCTAAAAAGAAGTTTCGTCCCGAAACTTAAAAAGAAAGAAAGGGTGAAGTTACAAACAACAAAGCACGGCCGACAAAATCTCAATGGTACCAACGAATCGATCCTGATACCGATGCCGAAGCACAATTCTGGGAAACTTCATGGAACATTTCACAATACTGAACTCTGTGGCCCTCGAGTCCACAGTTATAACAAGTAATCAGTTGAGAAGGACAATTAGCTTACACATGACCCACAACGTTGCAATTGAAACACCTCCCAGTCCGACTAGGATTCAAAGAAGACGACTTGGAACTCTTGGTTCAACCGAACGAAGAAAATGAAGGTTTCACAGAAGGACTACGCGAAGCTCGACGTGAAGAAGTTTTGACTCCCACACTATCCAAAAAATCTCCAGACGTCCTCTGCCTCTTCATCTCATGCAAAGGCCCAGTAGATTACGATGCCATCTCGTATGCCATAGCTCGATTCTGATACTCTCTCAAAGTAGCACAAGTGAACTCGACATGTACTGTCGAATCTCTAGTTTCATCCGCATATCGAAATGACGGATTTTGTCTTCCTCAGTCCTCACCTGTCGCTTCACGTAAGCCAGCTGTCGACTATAATCGACAATAGCCTGCTGTAACACCCCCAAGTTATTCAGGGAATATTACAGCGCCGCAAGCCCCGCCGGGGGACTCACAAGGCTAAAACATACGCGGAACTATAAATTTTGACCGATAAGGTCTACACACAATGGAATGAAAAACAATACAAAGGTATTCAGAACATAACCAATGTATCCACAGACATCATAGCACGAATCAAAAACCTCGGCAAACACAGGCCGGAACATCAAGGGAAATGGAAAACAATACTCGAGTATTCAATAGCCAATCCAGTACAACAACATTGAATGGAAAACTCAAAACATAACTGGAAGAAAGACACAGTATCACACTTGCCCACCATCTTCATGTCGACCCGATACCTGCCTGTCTGACCTCCTGGAACCTGAAATACAAGAAACGCATTTCCCCCATAAAGGGGTTAGCCATCGAATAGCTAGTGTAAGTATATCAATATGAAACACGATACTCCTCGACAATAAAGTAAATGTAACCGTCAATTCATCAATTCAAGACTAGTATTCCGGAACAACTAAAATATCATAGTGCCACATTAAGACGTATGTGAATGCCGTAGAAACGGTTCGTTCATATCATACGCCGATACGTATGTGAATGCCGTAGAAACGGTTCGTTCATATCATACGCCGATACATGTAGGAATGCCGTAGAAACGGTTCGTTCATTACATGCCATTAATACATATATGAATACCGTAAAAACGGTTCGTTCATAATATGCCATCAATATATCTATGAATGCCGTAAAAATGGTTCGTTCATATCATACCATCAATATTTCTTACTTTCAAAGTCGAGAACGTACAATCATAAATGTATACTTGCCTTTGAGACATCGAGAAATCGAACGGAGGAAAGGTATGAGTTTGGTAGGTCCAAGAACGCGCTTCCGGCACCTAAACGATTCGCAAGGAATATGACAATTAATTATCCATACTCAAATTACACGAAGAGACTCTCGAAACTCATCTACGATTCAAGAAAATACACGGGTGAACAACTAAAGGTTGGGAAATCGCCCAAACTCCCACAAGTCCGAAAACGGCACAATCCAACCCGTAAAATCGTAAGAAAACACGCATACGATATAGATATATCATAATCTCAAGGTTCTCAAGCTTCAATCGGATAAATCGGACGAATCTACGAAAACCCCCAAAATCCAACACAAAATTCAAAGTGTTCTTGAATAATCTTTCAATAATCCGATGAATACTCAAACATGTCAATAATCATGCATATATCACTTCATACTCCATGATTTTATGATCCAAAACGTCAATACCCATACAAAATCGAGAATCAAGATGTTGAAGAAATTACCTCTTGAATATCCAAGCTCTATGATCCGAGGAATACGCGTTAGATCGATTATCCGGGCTTCCCAACCGAATGAAAATGGTAAAAATCCAACACACAAGTGATAGATGGTGAAAAGCTCTTCCCCTCAAACTCTCTCTCTCGCAGGTGGAAGAAGAAGATGGAGAAATGAGCTGCATCTCGCTCAAAAAGCACAAATAATGCAGTTGACCGCATTGTGTGCCGCGGCTCAGCCCAGGTGTGCCGCGGCACAGGCCTAAAAATTGCTCCCAGGGTTCGGCAGTGTGCCGCGGCTCAGCCCAGGTGTGCCGCGGCATCGGGTACAGCCCGCTCGGCCAGGTCTAGGAAATATGTGTGTGCTGCGGCGCACATTCCTTGTGCCGTGGCCCACACCCTCCTCGGGTCCTAAAATGATGAAAAATGCCCCAGGAAGAGAATAAAAGCAATAGGACTCAATATCGGGGAAACAATAATACGGAATGGAAGTACGGAAACCCCAAAACGGTGGTTCCAAGCAACGATTACAAGGGTTCGCCCAACAAATCACGATTCAAAGAAAATGAAGAGGTTTGAAATGACATGACTATCGACCGGGTATTACATTCTCTCCCTCTAAAACACCCCCAGAACAAACTCGGATGACCAAACACGAAGAACAAAAAATTATCAAAATGTCAAAATGATCGCAAGCGAGTTCCGGAAACCAGCAAATGCCAAAAATGAAAAATTACCGAAAGAGAAAATCACGGGTATTACAAAAATGAGGCCTTTCTTAAAGCACTTGCATATATTGACATTTTCTTGCAATCTAGCGGTCGAACGATCGACGAGTTCGATCTGGTTGTATTTGTGATTTTCGGTGATGTCTGGATTACTGGTTTTATCGGGTGTTTATTTAATTTTCGTCTTAGTGATATTTGTTTTCTCACTAACCGAGATGGTTAGACTAGTGGTATTAATTATTTAGCCTGGTGGGTCCTACGTAGGGGTCCACGGCGCTGTAATATACCCTGAATAGCCTGTGAGTGTTACAGAAAATGGTATCAGAGAACTTTGGGTCTAGTTCTGTTTTATTTTGCACATCGTCATCACGCTGCCATCATCTCGGTACTTCCAGTGTTCGTAAGTTTTCCTTACTCGATTCCTTTGTTTTCTCATATTGTACTTCTATTTCTTGAACTGTGATTGTTTTCCTCTCGTACTTATCATCGAATTGCTCTTGCTACCACTTATCTCCAGTATCGATGCTGGGAGAGGTCGAGGCAGAGGTCATGGCTGTGGTTGTGGATGCGGCCGGGGACGTGGGGCAGCCAGTGGGGCAGCTGTAATATCCGGAATTTCTACTACTGTTATTTAATGTTATTTTATCCGAGTTATGTTGTACACGTGGAATATGTACAGTATGGATAAAATAAATTCGAAACTGAAACATCTGTATTGGTATAATTGTCGTAGTTGGTCGACAATTACGTTTGAGGGTATCGTGTATCAGGTTATCGTGCTTTTGGTATTGGATATATCATATGAGAATATTATTGGATTGAATATATGTATTCAGTATCTGTGTATACTATCCAATATGTCTAGACGGACAGGAACCGTTGGATTTGGCTAAGTATACAGCCCTTAACGTACGCTAAGCTTAAGGACTTACATACGCTAAGTTACTAGTGTTACGTACGTCGTGGGATAGGCATTACGTACGTAACAAGGGAATCGGACAGGATGAGCTATGGTCGGAAGGTGGGACCCGTGTCGGCAGCTTTCGGCATGGATGTGGACAGGCGAGTCAACCCCGACCATTATGTACGTTAAGGACGGATCATTACGTACATTAACAAGTATGTTACGGTAGCAAGTCAACGTACGTATTACGTACGTTATGGAGAATGTGTTACGTACGTAAGGATGTGAATGAAATGAGTCAGTTAACTCTGGACTGTCGTTACGTACGCTACCAAAGTCAGATAGCGCACGTAAATGGTGGTTAAGTACGTTAACATGGGCATGTTACGTACGTAACGAACTGGAATGTTTTATAAGTAAATGCCCGTCTTTAATTCCCCTTCAGTATTTCACTTCGTTCTTCGCCCCCAAACACTGAGAGAGGGAGTTTTAGCTCTCCTAAGTCGATCTTGAGCTTGGAAACATGGGATTGAAGCTTGGATACGAGGATACTGATGATTCTTCAAGTATTTGCTTGTGTATTTCATCTTCTAAGAGGTATGTTGGATAATCCTCTCTTTCAATTCGGATTTTGATGTTGTTACTGATGAATGATTCGTACGAAGATGATTATGATTTTGTTGTTACGATTCTTGAAGTTATATGAACTATATGTTGAAGGATATGATGGTTTATGTCTTGATTGTGTTGGTTATGATTATAGAACCATAGTGTTCTTGGTGTTCTTGGTAGAATTGTTTCGATTCTTGATGTGAGGAGGATCATATATTGGAGAACATGATAATATGAATCTTGAAGTATGAATAAGGATTGTCTAGATGTTAGAACACATCGGATTATGTCATTTTATGGATTAAGAACATGATTTCGAATCACTTAGTGTTCTTGAGGAACTTCTTGATGAATTTAACATAGCAAGATGATCATAGGTTGAATTATCGGTATCTTTAGATATGAAGATCGAATGTTTGTTGATTGTAGTGGTAGAATTCATATGTTCTTGATGAAATACGAATCATGATATCAATTTGGAATCCAGAAAGATTGTGATTGATCACCGAGTATGATTTCCTTTACATTCGTATCCGTAATCGTATTTTGGTTATGAATTCATAATTGTTTGAGTTGGATTGTTCGGACTTGTGTCTAATCGAGATAGTGTGAAATCGTTGAGTTTGTCGATCGGTTATATTAATTAGTAATTATCGGGTTTCGGTTCATATGATGGATATGAATTCGTAAATGGTCTGAGTATATTATTTGGTTTATATAAGATCGAGGTATCGTTGACCCGTTGAGTTTGATTGGTTGGCTATGTCGGTTATTGATTGTTATCGAATCGTTGCTATTTGATTACTTCAATAGGCTAGGATTATTGATCGGTGATTATAACCGTATGTTGCGGTCGTGTTTCAAGTATGTTCGTGAGTTGCATGGGTTAGGGCCGAGGAGCTCGTAGACAGAGGCAATGAGATTGGTAGCGGATTCATCATCGTCGTATGGGTATCGAGGCAAGTTATTACTTGCTTAGTTATAATGTTTAATGAATGGTTTCAGTTTCATTTCGTTTATAATGCATATAGCAATGATTATTACTGCAAATTCTGGAGATTTAGATTATATGTTGTCTTTCCGATTCTGGGAGTTAAATCATAATGTATATGCTTTATCTCGGTTATTGGCATATTCGGGCATCAAGGTTACATTGCGATAAAGATGAGGATATGAGTATCTGTAGTCCATGGTACGTTTGGATCGCCGAGCATTGAGGATAATCGTCGGGGATGATTTAACATCGAGATTTCTCCTGAAGGACTCGGGACAAGTATCTTAGTTTGATTCGGTTTAGTGTTGATGTTGTTGATCATGCAGGTTGTCATTCATGTTGCTAAACATGAAGTCGTCCTAGTTGTTTCATCATAGTGTCATTCATGTTTTGATTCATATGTTGTTCATGTTGATGAACATATTGAGTTGCATATGTTTATGCATAACTATATTGTTTATGTTGTGTTGATCCTGTGAGATCATGTGATCTATGCTGAGGGCGCTGGATCAGATGTCCACCATGCTTTGGTCCGATGGGATCATCATGGGATCTATGCTAAGGGCGCTGGATCGTTGGACAGGTTTTCCACCATGCTTTGGTCCGACGGGATCATCACGGGGATCTATGCTGAGGGCGCTGGATCGTTGGATTACCCAGTATTGTGTTGATGGAATCATGTGGATACACATCGTTGATTTTATCATGTGCTGTTATTGTGCATATGTATACTATGGGTTTGCCATAAGTATACATTGTCTTTATTGATGTGAGCATATTGACGTTGTCATTTGAGTATGCATTTGTTGGTCTTGTATTAGGACCATGTCCATGTGTGGTATTGATCTGACCTCGGATTAGACTGACATTATTTTCGTGGCATTTCATATATTAAGGTATGTTCCGTATTTCCGTTGGTATTTGTCTTTTGATGGACAATCGGTTATCGTCTTGGGATTTGATGATGCTATCCGATGGACGTATTGGTCAGAACTGGTATATTTCAGTATCGTGAGTTGGTGATGATAGTTTGAGAATCTTGAGTATTGTTTGAGTTACAATACAGATATTATGTTTGAATTTATTGGTTAATCGAGTACGAGATGTGAAATGTGATAATGGTTGTTCTGTTGAGAATTATTTGAGTAAGTGAAGTTACTACGATAAGATTACATTGGTCGTATTCTTATTTTGTATTCTCATTGGTATGTAACTATTAATATGATGTGACGGTTATCATTGTTGGATATTATGGCTGACCCCGTTGTGGGATTTCTTTTTAGGTTCTTGAGATATCGAGCTTGTAGCGGTCGTGGACAGATGAGCTTCCCGGAGGATACTAGCTAGGGCATGTAATTGTGTATTGAGTTTCCTGATCAGTGTTTTATTCCGCTGCTAGAGTATTTTTAATTGTTTGTCTTTTCCGCTGTGTGAGTATTTTTAAATGGCCTTTTGGTATCTGGTAACTTAGGTTACTTTGGCAACCGTTTTCGAAACTATTTTGTCGGTACGTGTAAGCGATATCTTAATGTATGTTTTTAAACTGTTGAGTTCCGGCATTTCAGACCTTGTCCTTTCAAACGAGATTTTACGATGGTTTTGATAAATAAGATTTTATATAGTCTTCAAATGTTTTAAAGATAGTACCGTCGTTGGCCTCTTGGGCATTTGTAAATGTTTGCGAAAATTTCTTTTAGCTTTTTGGGTTCCATTCCAGGGCCCACGGCGCTGTTATAATCCCGGTCGGATCTGGGGGTGTTACAGAATATGGTATCGGAGCTTAGGTTGAAAAAACCTAGGCAGTCGGGTCGAGTTGGGTCGTGCTTTTGTCATGTCATCCGAGTTGTCCGTTGACAAGTGTCTGAGCTCTGAGTTTTTGTTGTTCACTCGGGTTTGTGTGTTATGTGATTTACCAGTGTAGTACTGGGGTTATTGTAAACTTTTCCAAATGGTATTAACGTGTTTCTTTAGATAGAGCTGTGTTGCGTTCTCGAGTTGAATTGAGTTTGCAAAATGTATATTTTGAAAATATCTATGTCGAGTATTTTCTAGAGTTGAGACATGTGCCAGTATCACGGGGAATCGTCGGCTTCACGATCTGTAAGTATTTGGATTTTTGAATTGCATTGAGATTTATTGCCGTTCTAAGTTGATACGTTTTGAGATTCAGAAAAATATTATGCGTTACAGTATAAGGTGACAGAATTGGGACAGGATTGATAATTTGAGAAACTATGATTTTGGAAATCAATATGTCGGTTAAGTTTTGGAATGGAATTGTGTATTCGGGAGAAGTACTGTGGATTGTTGAACAGGTAGTCATGTTAGTTCATTTTGTGATATATGAACTGTTTTTGAGCATTTGAAAATGATACTTTTCAAAATGAATGTTTTACGGATGTTTTACAGAAAATGATTTTTGGGCCGAGACACAATCGATTTTGAAATAGTTTTGTAACTCAGGACTTATAGTCCAAAAAGAGTTTTCTACTTTTTAAACTTCTTATAATGCGGAACGAGATGCGGGCTGAGACCCTAATGTTTCAAAAGGCTTTTTCTGTTTTCTTAAAACTCTCGAGATTTGTAAAACACCTTACTAATTGTTTATTCATTTTATTACTACCTTTCGGGGTTTTGGTTTACATATTCAAATAAAACCTCTCGGGAAGTCTTTCGCTGTGTTGATTTGTTTCAATGTTTTGTCATAGCATAGTTGAGGTGATCCAGAATGGGTTAATGATTGACGTCGCGAGTCATATGTGAAAAAAGAGTTTTTAGTCGGATATCATATGTTGAGATTTTGGAACCCTATCGTGTGGTTTTCCGATGGAATATCAGTGGATATTGGTGACGAACCGAATTGGTATACAGGAGTATGAATGTGGTCAATCATTTGCATAGTTTTTATTTTAAAACTTCGAAATCGTGTGGATTCGAAGGAAACTGTTATCGAATACTTGGCACCAACGAGCCGATTTAATCATTTTGAAAATGGATTTCGTGGTCTTACGAAAATTTATGTTTTGAGTTTTGAAATTTTTGAAAGAACTTTTGAAAATTTGTCTTCGTGATTTCAAACTAGTTTTAAAAATGTGATTGATATACATACGCATTCAGTGCATAGTGCATATCATGGTGAAGTTATGAGTGTAACTCACAAACTGGATATCATATCGATGGTACGAGGAAAAAGAGATTCGAACATCAGTATGGTAGTTTGGTTATCCAGGGATGATCAGTTGATTGATCGGGTAAGAAGAATATGCTGCGTATTGTAGATTCGGTACAGAATGTGATTTTGGAACTTTGGATTTTGTGAAAACAAGACATATGTGCTATGTGAATCCATTGGTATGGTAGTAGTACGATTTCACCATAGTGTTTTTGAATGATTTCTTAGTAGTGTAGAATTGAAGGTGGTGACCCCAGGATGATTGTTTTGGAAATTGATTGGTCATTCCCACCCCATGTATGTTTGGATATGTTCGTCAGTTTGTGATTGGTTGCTCGTATGCCGAGTGGTATGTTCACCAGTCGGTTGTGTGTCATTGAAATCCACTGTATGTGATTGTTGTATCGTTTTGAGAACTTTATTCGTTCGTATATCGGTTTCTGTGGTTCTGTGTTGATCATGTTGGAGCTTACCGTGTGAAGGTATTCTCGATTTTCGTTGATCGTTCGTTGGTAATATTGGAGTTTATTATGATGATGATATTCTCGATTGTGTTTTGACCTCCGGTTGGTCATATTGGGGTTTATCATATTGATGGTATTCTCGATTGTGTTTTGACCTCTGGTTGGTCATATAAGAGTTTATCATGTTGATGATATTCTCGGCTACTTGTTGACCTTTGGATTGCTCGTATTAGAGTTCATCATATCGATGATATTCTCGGTTAAATTATTGGTTGCTCATTGTTTGTGATCGTACGAGCATTCAGATTTCCGTGTCGATGTTTTGGGATTTGTGACATTGTTTCGGGCAGTTGTTTCACAGATGTATCGTGCATCATTCGTTTTAAGCAGATTGGGACATGATTATGTAATCAGGCATACAGGAATTGATACGGGCAGATTATTTCATCCGAAGACTATATAATTTGGAGACTCATGAAATTGTGATTGTAAATGCATTGAGGCTTTACAGTGAAGTCACTTGCTAGTATTTCAGGAGATCGTCAGCTTGGCGCATATGTAAGTGTACTGTTTTGGCTATTCGTTAATGATGATCGTTTATTGTTGTTGTGAGGGTTTCGGAATATTTTGGTTGAACGTTTTTTTTTCTATGACGGATTGCAAGTTTCGAGGACGAAACTTATTTTAAGTGGTGTAGTATGTAATATCCAGAATTTCTACTACTGTTATTTAATGTTATTTTATCCGAGTTATGTTGTACAACGTGGAATCTGTACAGTATGGATAAAATAAATTCGGAACTAAGACAGCTGAATTGGTATAATTGTCATAGTTGGTCGATAATTACGTTTGAGAGTATCGTGTATCAGGTTATCGTGCTTTTGGTATTGGGTATATCATATGAGAATATTATTGGATTGAATATATGTAATCAGTATGTGTGTATACTATCCAATATGTCTAGACGGACAGGAACCGTTGGATTTGGCTAAGTATACAGCCCTTAACATACGCTAAGCTTAAGGACTTACGTACGCTAAGTTGCTAGTGTTACGTACGTTGTGGGATAGGCATTACGTACGTAACAAGGGAATCGGACAGGATGAGCTGTGGTCGGTAGGTGGGACCCCGTGTCAGCAGCTTTCGGCGCGGATGTGGACAGGCGAGTCAACCCCGACCATTACGTACGCTAAGGACGGATTATTACGTACGTTAACGAGTATGTTACTATAGCAAGTCAACGTACGTATTACGCACGTTATGGAGAATTTGTTACGTACGTAAGGGTGTGAATGAAATGAGTCAGTTAACTCTGGACTGTAGTTACGTACGCTACCAAATTCAGATAGCGTACGTAAATGGTGGTTAAGTACGTTAACATGGGAATGTTACGTACGTAACGAACTGGAATGTTTTATAAGTAAATGTCCGTCTTTCATTTCCCTTCAGTATTTCACTTCATTCTTCGCCTCTAAATAGCGAGAGAGGGAGTTTCAGCTCTCCTAAGTCGATTTTGAGCTTGGAAACATGGGATTGAAGCTTAGATACGAGGATATTGATGATTCTTCAAGTATTTGCTTGTGTATTTCATCTTCTAAGAGGTATGTTGGATAATCCTCTCTTTCATTTCGGATTTTGATGTTGTTACTGATGAATGATTCGTACAAAGATGATTACGATGTTGTTGTTACGATTCTTCAAGTTATATGAACTATAAGTTGAAGGATATGATGGTTTATTTCTTGATTGTGTTGGTTATGATTATAGAACCATAGTGTTCTTGGTGTTCTTGGTAGAATTGTTTCGATTCTTGATGTGAGGAGGATCATATATTGGAGAACATGATAATATGCATCTTTAAGTATGAATAAGGATTGTCTAGATGTTAGAACACATCGGATTATGTCGTTTTATGGATTATGAACATGATTTCGAATCACTTAGTGTTCTTGAGGAACTTCTTGATGAATTTAACATAGCAAGACGATCATAGGTTGAATTATCGGTATCTTTAGATATGAAGATCGAATGTTTATTGATTGTAGTGGTAGAATTCATATGTTCTTGATGAAATACGAATCATGATATCAATTTGGAATCCAGAAAGATTGTGATTGATCACCGAGTATGATTTCCTTTACATTTGTATCCGTAATCGTATTTTGGTTATAAATTTTAATTGTTTGAGTTGGATTGTTCGGACTTGTGTGTAATCGAGATATTGTGAAATCGTTGAGTTTGTCGATCTGTTATATTGATTAGTAATTATTGGGTTTCGGTTCATATGATGGATATGAATTCGTAAATGGTCTGAGTATATTATATGGTTTATATAGGATCGAGGTATCGTTGACCCGTTGAGTTTGATTGGTTGGCTATGTCGGTTATTGATTGTTATCTAATCATTACTATTTGATTACTTCAATAGGTTGAGATTATTGATCGGTGATTATAACCGTATGTTGCGGTCGTGTTTCGAGTATGTTCGTGAGTTGCATGGGTTAGGGCCGAGAAGCTCGTAGACAAAGGCAATGAGATTGGTAGCGGCTTCATCATCGTCGTATGGGTATCGAGGCAAGTTATTACTTGCTCAGTTATAATGTTCAATGAGTGGTTTCAGTTTCATTTCGTTTATAATGCATATAGCAATGATTATTACTGCAAATTCTGGAGATTTGGATTATATGTTGTCTTTCCGATTCTGGGAGTTAAATCATAATGTATATGCTTTATCTCGGTTATTGACATATTCGGGTATCAAGGTTACGTTGCGATAAAGATGAGGATATGAGTATCTGTAGTCCATGGTACGTTCGTATCGCCGAGCATTGAGGATAATCGTCAGGGATGATTTAACATCGAGATTTCTCCTGAAGAACTCGGGAAAAGTATCTTAGTTTGATTCGGTTTAGTGTTGATGTTGTTGATCATGCAGGTTGTCATTCATGTTGCTGAACATGAAGTCGTCCTAGTTATTTCATCATAGTGTCGTTCATGTTTTGATTCATATGTTGTTCATGTTGATGAACATATTGAGTTGCATATGTGTATGCATAATTGTATTGTTTATGTTGTGTTGATCCTGTGAGATCATATGATCTATGCTGAAGGCGCTGGATCGGATGTCCACCATGCTTTGGTCCGACGGGATCATCATGGGGATCTATACTGAGGGCGCTGGATCGTTGGACAGGTTTTCCACCATACTTTGGTCCGACGGGATAATCATGGGGATCTATGCTGAGGGCGCTGGATTGTTGGATTACCCAGTATTGTGTTGATGGAATCATGTGGATTCGCATCGTTGATTTTATCATGTGATGTTATTGTGCATATGTATATTATAGGTTTGCCATAAGTATACATTGTAGTTATTGATGTGAGCATATTGACGTTGTCATATGAGTATGTATTTGTAGGTCTTGTGTTAGGACCATGTCTGTGTGTGGTACTGATCTGACCTCGGATTAGACTGACATGATTGTCGTGGCATTTCATATCTTGAGGTATGTTCCATATTTCCTTTGGTATTTGTCTTTTGATGGACAAACGATTATCGTCTTGGGATTTGATGATGTTATCCGATGGATCTTATTGGTCAGAACTGGTATATCTCCATATCGTGAGTTGGTGATGATAGTTTGAGAATCTTGAGTATTGTTTGAGGTACAATACAGATATTATGTTAGAATTTATTGGTTATACGAGATGTGAAATGTGATAATGGTTGTTATATTGAGAATTATTTGAGTAAATGAAGTTACTATGATAAGATTATATTGGTCGTATTCTTATTTTGTATTCTCATTGGTATGTAATTATTAATGTGATGTGACGGTTATCATTGTTGGATATTATGGCTGACCCCGTCATGGGCATTCTTTTTAGGTTCTTGAGATATCGAGCTTGTAGCGGTCGTGGAGAGATGAGCTTCCCAGAGGATACTGGCTAGGGCATGTAATTGTGTATTGAGTTTCCTGATCAGTATTGTATTCCGCTGCTAGAGTATTTTTAATTGTTTGTCTTTTCCACTGCATGAGTATTTTTAAATGTCCTTTTGGTATCTAGTAACTTAGGTTACTTTGGCAACCATTTTCGAAACTAATTTGTCGGTACGTGTAAGCGATAGCTTAATGTATGCTTTTAAACTGTTGAGTTCCGGCATTTCAGACCTTGTCCTTTCAAACGAGATTTTACGACGGTTTTGATAAACAAGATTTTATATAGTCTTCAAATGTTTTAAAGATAGTACCGTTGTTGGCCTCTTCGGCATTTGTAAATGTTTGCGAAAATTTCGTTTAGCCTTGTGGGTTCCATTCCGGGCCCCACGGTGCTGTAATATTCCCGGTCGGATCTCGGGGTGTTACAGCGGCCACGTCACACTCTGGAGCCGGTAGTAATGATGGTCGTCAGGACCATACTTCTACTCAAGATGACACAGCCGGTAATGGCGCCGACATTGGTGTTGCATCTGTGATGCAACAAATGGTGAACCAAATGGCTTCGTTAGCCCAGGCGGTTCAAAACCCGGCTCTGGCTCATACTGCTCAGGCCGGAGCAGACCGTTGGCTACCTGATGTCACCAAGATGCAACATTCTCAGTTTTCTAGTGCTTCAGACCCGATTGGCTGGGATAGGTGGATCAATGAGATGTCCAAGATCTTTGTTGCCACTAACTCTTCTGAGGATCGCAAGGTCCCAATCGCCCTGTATTTTCTCAATGGGGACGCTGCTGATTGGTGGGAGGCTGTTGAACCTCAGGATCATGATGCTTTGTGGGTCGAGTTTAGAGACCTTATGGAAGATGAATACTGTTCGTGGTCAGTTCTACAGGTACAGGTCCATGGTTTTTATGATGCTCATCCTCGAGATATTCCGGTTTCTCAGGCCATTGCATATTTCAACCGAGAACTGGGCTTTGTGAAGGCCGAGGTTAAGGAGGAGAGTGACAAGATTTGCCACTTTTCTAGGTGAATGAAATCGAGGAATTGTGATTACATGTCTGGACTCGCCTGCACCACCCTAAAGGACTATCAGTGTAGAGCTCTTGCTTATGATATGTCCTTGACGACCAGTGAGGCGGGTCGAGAAAGTAAGAAACAGAAATCCGTCGGTAACTTTTCGGGTCACAAGGGCAGAGTTCAGTAGAAGTCTCAGTCTACTAACGTTCCTGCAGGCGGTTAGGCTCATTTTTCTGGGGGCTTCCGAGGTACTGCCAGTGCCCCCACTCGCGAGGTCAGATGTTTTAAGTGTGGCCAGCCGGGCCATAGGAACCGGGAGTGTCCTCATCCACCGTTGACTTGTTATACTTGTGGATAATCAAGCCATAAGGCTTCCTCTTGTGATCGTTTAGGGTAGACTCTCAATGCCCAGGCTTCTTTCCTAGCGCCTAGGGAGACGAGTGTGAACCAGGGGTTGTTTGCTCTGCAGTCTCCGTAGAGTGTCGACCGAGGGAGAGGTTGGGCTCAGCCCACTAGAGGGGGAGCTTCCAGTGCCGGATCCACTCATCCACGTGTATATGAGATGAGGAGGGTCGATGATCTAGTAGCTACTAAGGCTACAGGTACCGTTCACATCCATTCTCATCCTGTCAGTGTACTTTTCGATTCTGGTTCTACGCATTCGTTCATCAATGTGGAGTGTGTGTGCCGTTTGGGTCTTGACTGTTTGTCATCTTGTGAGCCTTTCATCGTTAAACTTCCTAGCGGTGATAGATCGTTGGTGATCGGGAGATCCGAGAGTGTTATGTGGTTATTTATGAGAGGGCTTGGCTCTCTAATCTTATTGTTGTGGATATTGAGGGTGAAGATTTGATTCTACAGGATGGTTGGCTCGAGCGGCATGGTGAACTACTGCACGAGGATCATCACCATATTAGCCAAGGAAGGCACCGAGCACTCTGATTTCGAAGGCACCGTATCGCATGGCATCTTCCAAGATGGCTAAGTTAAAGAAGCAGTTGAGTGATCTTCTTGAGTCAGGGTATATTCGACCGAGCGCTTCGCCTTGGGGCGCAACGGTCCTGTTTGTGCGGAAGAAGGATGGTTCACTGCGTTTATGTATCGACTATCACGATCTAAACAAAGTGACCATCAAGGACAAGTATCCCTTACCGAGGATTGATGACTTGTTTGATCAGTTGCAGGGAGCTGGGGTATTCTCGAAGATCGACTTGAGATCGGGATACTATCAGCTTCGGGTGAAGGAGTTCGATGTCCCGAAAACATCTTTACAGATGAGATACGGACATTATAAGTTTGTGGTTATGCCCTTCGGGATAACCAACGCGCCGACAGTGTTCATGTAGTTAATAAACAAGGTTTTCATAGAGTATTTGGATAAGTGTGTCGTTGTCTTCATTGACGATATCCTTATCTATTCGAAGAATGAGGAGGCGCATGTGCATAATCTGCATGTGGTGTTGGGCATTTTGATGACCGAGCAATTCTATGCGAAGTTCTCGAAATATGAGTTCTGGCTGAAGGAAGTGATGTTTCTGGGTCACGTGATTTCAGCCGAGCGGGTCCATGTGGACCCATAGAAGATTGAGGCAGTACAGGATTGGACACCGCCTAATAATGTGAAGGAGGTCTGTAGTTTCTCGGGTTTGGCTGGCTACTATCGTAGGTTCGTCGAGGGATTCTCGAAACTGGCTCAGCCGCTTACACAATTTCTTCAGAAATCTGATAAGTTCGTCTGGAATGACGAAAGGCAACTGAGTTTTGAGGAGCTGAAGAGGCATTTGACTTCAGCCCCGATTCTAGCATTTCCGTGTGGCCACGAGGGTTTTGCTGTTTATAGCGATGCTTCGGGTCAGGGTCTTGGGTGCGTGTTGATGCAACACGACAAGACTATTGCGTATGCGTCAAGGCAGTTGAGGCCGTATGAGCTCAATTACCCTACTCACGACTTGGAATTAGTGGCAGTTGTTTTTGCGCTCAAGATTTGGCGTCATTATCTCTTTGGCTCTGCATGTCAGATTTTTCCGATAATAAAAGTCTGAAGTACATATTCACTCAGCGGGAGTTGCATATGAGGCAGAGGAGGTGGTTGGAACCTTTATCATACAGGCAAGGCGACCGTCGTGGCAGACGCCTTAATTTAGAAACCAGTTACGTTACGGATGCTTTAGATACTTATGTCTCAATCTGAGCTTCAGCATGATTTAATCGAGTTGGGTGTTGAGATTTTGTTGCCAGGAGTTGTCGGGAAACTTTGTGCTTTGGAAATTTTGTCGTCACTGATCGATGAAATTAAACTGAAGCAGTTGGAGGATCCGATGATTGCTCAAATATGAGAGAATGTTCTTATAGGGAAGTCTCTTGGATTTGTGATTCACGAGGATGGTGTGTTGAGATTCCAATGTTGGTTTTGTGTACCAAACGACTTGGATTTGAGGCAAAGTATTTTGCGTGAGGCCCATGCTACGCCTTACTCAGTTCATCCTAGTTCAAGTAAAATGTACAAGGACCTAAGGAGGAACTTTTGGTGGAACAATATGAAGGAGGAGGTCGCATAATTTGTGGTGAGGTGTTTGACTTGTAAGCAGGTCAAAATCGAGCATCAGCAACCGACCTGGTTATTGCAGTCGCTTCTCGTTCCGGAATGGAAATGGGAAGATATTTCGATGGACTTCATCACGAGCTTGCCGAGGTCGAAGTCTGGTATGAATATGGTTTGGGTGATTGTGGATTGTCTGACCAAGTCGGCACACTTTCTGGGCATCAAGGATACTTGGGGTTCGGAAAGGTTGGCTCGTGTATTTATTGCGCAGATTGTGAGGCTTCATGGTACTCCAAAGTCTATTGTTTCGGATTGTGATGGCCGTTTTGTATTCGCATTTTTGGCAGGCGGTACATAAGGCGTTGGGTACTCATTTGCGTCTGAGTACTTCTTTTCATCCTCAGACGGATGGGCAGTCGGAGCGCACTATCCAGACATTTGAGGATATGTTGCGTGCTTGTGCTCTCGACTGGAGCAGTGATTGGGATGAGCATTTATCGTTGATCGAGTTTATGTACAACAATAGTTGGCACGCATCGATTAAGATGGCACCGTATGAGGCGCTTTATGGGCGGCGATGTCGATCGCCGATTTGTTGAAACGAGGTGTCCGATTTGGTCGGGACCGAACCAGATATTGCTTTGGAAATGAGGATGAAGGTGGAATTGATTCGGGAGAGGATGTTGACACCTCAGAGTCGGCAGAAATCCTATGCTGATGTTCATCGTCGACCTTTGGAATTCGAGGTGGGAGACCACGTTTTGCTAAAGGTGTCGCCGACGAGGGGAGTTTTCCACTTCGGAAAGAAGGGAAAGTTGAGTCCAAGATTTATTGGGCGCTTTGAGATTCTAGAGAGGGTCGGCGAGTTGGCGTATCGTCTGGCGTTGCCTCCGGCATTAAGTCACATCCATAGCATTTTCCATATTTCCCAGCTGAGGAAATATGTTCCGGATCCTAGTCGTGTCATCCACTATGGTGAGATCGATATCGATGAGGATATTACCTTCGATGAACGTCCCTTGAAGATTTTGGAGCACTGTGAGAAGCGACTGAGGCATAAGACCATTCCATTAGTCAAGGTGCAGTGGTCGAGACATGGTGTCGAGGAGGCAACTTGGGAAACCGAGGATAGCATGCGTTCTAGGTACCCCGAGTTGTTTGTTTCTTAAGTTTCGGGACGAAACTTGGTTTTAGAGGGGGAGAATGTAATATCCGCAATTTTTTCCTTTTTTCGGTATTTTCATTTTGATAAATTTTACCATTTTCAGTGACTCGCTTGTAACCGTATTGATATTTCGAGAATATTTAATTCTGGGATTTTTGTCATCCGAGCTTGTTTCGGACTTGTTTTACTCAATTTCGCGTTTAATGTCATTTCTGTCGCTATTTGGTTTGATTCTCATAATCGTTGTTCGGAACCGCCGTTTCAGGGTTTCCATAAATCCATCTTATGTCATTATAGATGTCGTGAGCTTTTTTTGGTGTTTCGATCGTGTATTGTGTATTTCAGATGTTTTGGGCCATTTTATAATTTCTCAAAGTTATGGGGTAATTACGTTTGTCGTTGTTTTCCGAACCTTCGGGTAGTCAGGAACGTGTTTTCTTTTATCACTTAGATTCGTCATCTCGAACTCTATGTGTTTGTATCTTCATGTTTTGTTAAATCGTTACGTTTTGATTTCTGGTTCATTCTTGCCTGCTTGGAGCAGCTTGTCGGTCCTGTTCTGGAAGAACATTACGTACGTTACGGGTCGTGATTAACTTACGTGTGGGATATTTAGAGTACGTTAACTGCATGTGTTACGTACATCACAGTGTTCAGAAAATCGGGTAGAGGGCTCTGCCGGCCCTTACGTACGCTACGAGCATGTTGTTACGAACGTTAATCCAGTGGATTACGTACGTTAAATACTTCAGGGTTTTCGGGAAGTGAGCTGTGCTGAGCTCTTACGTACGCTGTGGGCATGGTGTTACGTACATTAACCTGTTAACGTACGTTAACCATGCCATGCTAACGTACGTTAGCTGCTGCGGGTATAAGTACCCGTGAGTTGACCGAGTTCGGTCATTTACATCCATCTCTTCTCCTTCTCCGTTTTTGAGCGATTTTTGGGCAAATTCCAGGCGATTTGAAGTCTTGTAACTTCAAGCTATCATCTTTCTTAAGTTATTGGTGTATATTAACAATACCAGCACTTGTTCTTCGTCTCCGGTCCGAGGTAAACTCTTAGAACCCTATCTTTGGGTAAATTGGGGATTTTCGAGTATTTTTCCAATTTGCTTCGTGTTGTTTATTAATTCATGTTGTATATGATTAATCCTTATGTATCCCTTGTTTCCCTACAAATTCATGTTAAAGTTCGTGGTATTTGTGAAATCGAGAGGGTTCGGTTGCGACCCGCCCTCATTGTTGTTTTTGTACGAATTTACATGAATCGCAGGTGGGTTTCAGGTGTATTCCATTTTCGTACTCGTGTAGAATTGGTTGTGATTGTATTCTTCAAATCGTTAAGTTCTTGGTTGTCGGTTCCTAGCGAGCGTGGTTGATTTTTTCGTTCATTTCGTCGTCAATTTCTCAAGGCAAGTATTCTTGTGAAACCATTATGTTTAACATATAATGGTAATATATATGTGTGATTTGCTCACTCCGGGAGGGTCCGACGGGGCCTCGGAGGAATCTGTGATTTCGTTCCTAATTCAAGAGCTTGTTTGGATAGCCAGTCCGGGAGGGTCCATAGAGGCCTCGGATGGGACCAGTGGTTTAGCCTCGGTCCTAGGCAAGTCATGTCTGTGATTTTTAATTATGGCCCGTCCGGGAGGGTCCATAGAGGCCTCGGATGGGACCAGTGATTTAGCCCCGGTCCTAGGCAATTTTCAACTGTGATTATTGACTGTTTGTTTTTCTGGGAAAAGACATATCTTGATTTTTTAAACAATTTGATGCATGTACTATGAGATGTGCAAGCGAATGAGTTGCCTTGATTACTTGTACTAGCGTAATTAGTAACCCTTTTAGGGACCCGTTTTTGGGAAAATTCGTGTTATGAATTTCAGGTTGCGTTCAGCCGATCGAGCGGCCATTGGATCAATACGAGGATGCTGGCTAGGGTTGTTGATGTGTGCAAATGAGTTCCTTTATTTTAGTCGTCCGTTTTAAACATTTGTTTTCAAACTTGTAAACTGATAGATAGTACTCGCGAGTACTTAGGCTTTTTAATTTGGAATATGGATACTAAATTGTATTTGTGATTTTTGGTGATGTCTGGATTACCAGTTGTACCAGGCGTCTTATTTAATTTTCGTCTTGGTGATGTGTGTTTTCTCGCTAACCGACATGGTTACACGAGCGGTATTAATTATTTAGCCTGGTGGGTCCCACACAGGGGTCCACGGCCCTGTACTATACCATGAATATCTTGGGGGTGTTAAATAAAACCTCTGTACAGTAATATCTTTGTGACTGGGAAAAAGATATTACTATAGGGAGGTTATTCCTTAATAGAGTTTTGCATATAAAAAAATTTAAAAATAATTTAAATAGATATATAAAAATATATTATATTTCTAATACATAAATTAGAAGATATACCATAAAATTTAAAAACAAATTAACAAAATATATACTTAAATATCTTAAATACATGATGAACTTGAAACTTACGTTAAGATTCATGAGTATACATTTATTTAAAATGTAGATACATTACGCATGCATGTACCGATCTTTTGGTTTTTCTACTAAGCATATATAAGTACTACTCGTGAGTTTTTATATCATTTCAAACCAACAATTTTATTTTAAACTAGCCATGGCACCTAAGAGCAAACAACCCCAAATTACTGAAAATATTCGTGTCGAATTACGTAAAATGAAAGAAACTAACCCTGATTGGAAGCAAAAAGATCTTGCAAAATAGTTAGAAGACACTCGTAACCTTAAGTTGTCGCAACCAGCAATATCAAAGATAGTCATGAATGTACCTGACCAACAAGGAGATGCCGTTTTGAATCAGAAAGCAATACGTCAAAAGCAGGTGAAATATTCTTTAATGGAGTCTACTCTTTATGAATGGTTTGTGTGCAATCAAGAGCATGTCTATATTTCTGGTGAACTATTGAAAGAAAAAGGGAGCATATTTTTAAAGGAATTGTATCCAGAAGCTACCTCATTTGAATTTTCAAATGGTTGGTTGGAAAAATTCAAGCAACGACATGCAATTAAGTCCTTTCGTCGTCTTGGGGAGAGTGGCTCAGTTGACATGGAAAAAATTGAATATATTTTGCCATCCATAAGAGAAGAATTATACAAATGGGCTTGGAAGGATATTTACAATATGGATGAAACTGGTCTATTTTATCAAATGCATGCGGATAACTCTCTTGCAACAAAGCAGTTAGAGGGGTGAAAACAAAACAAAAAAAGAATTACAGTCGTTATTTGTTGCAACGGTGATGGCACTAACAAACTTCCGCTTTGGATTATTGGTAAGTTTCTTAGTCCCAGATGCTTTAAAAATCTTAATTGTGATAATCTTAATTGTACTTATCGAGGAAATTCAAATGCCTGGATGACATCTCTACTCTTTGAGCAATGGCAAAAATGGTTCGATAGCCGTTTGAATAGAAATGTGATGCTTATTTTGGACAGATTTGCAGCACATGAAAAAAAAGATAACCTTCCCCCTCTTCGTCACACAAATGTTATGTTTTTACCACCAAATAGCACTTCCAAAATTCAGACATGTGATGCAAGCATCATTAGAAATTTTAAAGGTTATTATCGTCGTCGATTTAATCGTCTACTCTTGAAGAGAATTGAAGATCGTGTCTTGGAACCATCAAAGATATCTCTCCTGGATGGAATTTTAAATGCAGTTTCTCCATGGTTGCTCGATGTGAAACCACATACAATTGCAAATTGTTTTATGCATTGTAAAATTTGAAGAGCATAAAAAATTAGATGAAGAGCATAAAAAATTAGTTGCAGATTTGAAAAATCAGATTAAGGAACTTCATTATAATAACCAAATGGATATCAGTGATTTTCTCGAACATCTAGATGAGCAGCAAGTGGTGTATGCTTTAACGGAGAAAGAGATTATTGCAGGAATCAGGCAAGAAGCGCAGGGTGATAATCCAGAGGAGGATAGTATAGAAATTGAAAAAGTTTCAAATCTAGAAGCTTCAAGGATGTTAGACAAATTAGAAATATATTGGATACAACAAGAAGGTGATCATGTTGATGAGTTACTATGGACGCGCAAGTTAAAGGAAGCAGTGTCAACCCAAACAATCAAATCTTTGTCACAAACAACATTGGACATATATTTCAAGATATCTTGAATTTTCACATATATAACATGATTTATATTGTTGTGTACATATATATATATATATATATATATTAAGCAAAGTTATTCTTATATAGAGGGGATTTAAAGCACGGACTTATAAAAAGTATAGAATATTACAATGTAGAGGTTATTCTTAATTATAACTGGTCCCGAGTTGGGACTGCAATTTTTTATTACAATAGAGATGTTATTCCTATATAGAGATTTTAGTGTGTGTGTGTGTATATATATCTTTTGATCTATCTACTTACATATAAAAACATACATATATTTATATAAAATATATTGAAATTGAATTTCTTTTAACATTCTGATTGATTTGACTCATATATTATTTTCTAGATTGTTTTGACAATTTTATTTTAAATTCTTTCTAATATTCACTTATCAGTTAATCCGTTTGTATCCGATGGGGCTATGGCGTGTCCAATCATAATAAAAATTAGTATTCATAATAAAATAATTAACAATAAACTTATTTGACATTCTTGTTGTTGCCCAAAATATTTATCCGAAGATTAATACTGCTGGAAGACGGACAACAGACAACAATTGCGGGAGCACTTCCGAGAGAAGATAAATAATACAAGATTTGCCGGGTTTGTTAGGCCCGGGCTTGAATGCTCTCGCGAGATGGTATTAATACGAATATTCGTGGATACAAGTATTAATGAGAGAAATCTAAATACAATGAGTGTAAAAAGACTCTGTTAATCCGGCTCTTGAGCGAAGCTCGGTGTTCTTCGTCCCCGCCGATAATCTGCTGGATGAGATAGGCCGGGAGAAGTAAGACCGAATGATAGCTGTTGCCAAGAGTTGGAGATAGCCAAGTGCTTGATGTTTTCTTCTGTATTGCGTGTATAATGTCAGAATGCCAGAGAGAGTTTACAAATGCAGGGGGCCTTGTATATATAGGGGCTGCCGGGTCCTGTCCTCTAGCGGGCGATCGCCTGCTGGCCATTATAATAATGTGCCAATCGCCTGCCGGCCAATATTATAATGGGGCGATCACCCGGGCTGTCGGGCAAAAGTCCAAGGAAGTGGCTGGCAGTCCGTATAAAGTCCAATGCAGTGGCTGGCGCCAGCTGGGCGGTCCAATAAGGAGCCAGCACGCGTCCGGATTCAGTCACAATGTGGCCCTACTGACAGCTTTCGGCGGCTTGTCGGCTGGTGGAGAGATTCTGCCAGGCTGTGGTCAATGGCCCGAGATTCGCGGATCTTGTCTCGGCCCTTGCACGTGGTGCCAGCCTTGAGGCTCGGTCTTTGCCGACTGGAAGGCCATCGACGCTGATCGACATGAGGCGGTCGTCTCTAGCTGGTCATCCTAGGTCGCCATCGGCCAGGTGCTGAGGGTCGGCAATGGTCGGTCACCAAGGGTCGGTCGAGTGCGAGAGGA
Organism: Orobanche coerulescens; assembly: GCA_033398695.1. Classification (NCBI taxonomy): domain Eukaryota; kingdom Viridiplantae; phylum Streptophyta; class Magnoliopsida; order Lamiales; family Orobanchaceae; genus Orobanche; species Orobanche coerulescens. The sequence continues at coordinate 130,599,927 of CM065808.1, read as the reverse complement.
TCGTCTCGGTCGGTCGCGGAGTCGATCGCCGAGTATCGAGGCGATCGTATCGAGGTTGATCGCTCGTCTGGGACTGTCACAGGACCTTCGGTTTGGTCGATGCAGCTTGTCCGCTGGGTTAAGGCTCGGCCGCCTGGTCGCTGGTCGGCAGATCTGCCTTGGCCGCTCGGCAGTGACTCGGTCGCCCGTCCTCCGAGGCGATCGCCGGTCGGAAGGTGTTAATTCTTGACACAACAATTGCCCCCCAGCTTGCTCCTATGTTGAAGACATGGGGCGAGGTGGTTCTTGCTGACGATCGTGTAAGGATGAGGACGGGCGATCTTGCTGAGCTGACTTAGGATCCGGACTTGGGCTATCATGGTCGATTGGCTAGCTATCTTTCGGTCTTGTGCCTGCAAAAACAACATTGGCCGATCCCCCTCGGAAACTTGGTGGTTTCGCTTTGTTTGAGGAATCGTGCACAGTCGCGGAGATCGATGGACCGACTCCATGACCGTGTCTTGGTGCGCGAAGACATTGAGTGTCTCGTGACTCACTTTATTATGAGGGTCCTCTGTTAGGCTATGCCTCGCCTCGTATTTAAACGAAGGGCGTGCGGTCTCGGTCTAGAGGAGTCCTTGCGCGGGGCAGCGTCGGATGAATCAACTCCACGCCCGCGGCTTGTTAGCTCTGCTTCCACCTCGGCCAGCCATGGAGATGGCCGACCTCGACGGTGTACGTTGAGACGGGGTTGTGGCATGTGTCCACTGATTAATGTTGGAGAGCCCTCAGACTACGCTAGCCTCGTATTTAAACGAAGGGCGGGCGATCTCGGCCGAAAGGGACCTTGCATGGCCGAAGCAGCCGGTTCCATCGACTGCCAGGACCATGGCTTTATGATGTGCGGTGGAGGCGATCTTATGCCTTAGTCCGTCATGTTATATGCTGGACTGTAGATGGCGATCGTGTCCACCGGATTGCTGATGATGTTGCGATCTGGCCGGAAGACTGGCGATCGTCGATCGGCAGCCGATCGCATTATTCGTAGGTCGATAGTGGCGATCGGGCGGCAGCTAGTCCCTCATTTAAAATGGACTGTAGGCGGGGATCGAGTCCTCCGGCTCTGCTGGGTAGTAGCGATCGGGCTGGGAGACTGGAGGTCGTCGTATGGGCGCCGATCGATCTACTCCTAGGCTAAGAAGAAGCCTTTGCCTGGACAGGAAATCTGCGGCTCTAGCCCGGAAGGCTGCGTAGGTCGTCGGTAGGGTCTTCGTGAGATGCCTGAACATAGGCGAGAAGCCCTGAAAACCTCCTAGAACCGCGTAGAGGGCGGTCTCATCGCTTACGGGCTCGCCGTTGAGGATGATCACGTCTACCCGGTCGATGTAGTCCGAGTCGGACTCTTCTTCTCCTTGCCTGATCCGCCACATGCGATGGGGACCTTCTGGCCGAGCGGCCCTCGTGGCGAAGTATTCTGTGAAGACGTGCGCCAGCTCGTTAAAGGAGCCAATGGACCGAGGTGGCAGTGAGGTGTACCACCGGTGGGCGAGGTCGTCCAGCGTCAGAGGGAACATTCGGCCGGTCGCGTCGATGCCCACACCCGGTCATGTAGATGTTGAACTTGTGCAGTGTGTTTGGGGTCCGATCGCCCGGTACACGGGTGTCGAGGAGGAACGATCTTGTCTTTGCCGGCGAGCTCGATGTCGATCGTGAGCGGCTCGCTTGGCGCGGCGATCGTCTTCACGGCGCCTGCCCCGGATTGCAGGAGCGCCTTCACGTCGTCGAGCTGACGTTGCAATGCGGCAATCGCTGCGGCTCGGCTGCTTGCGGATCGGCTTTGGGAGCGGGGGCCGAGGCGATCGTGTACCGACCTCCGGACTCCGCTGTTGCCGACCTCGGGAATTTGACGAGCGGGAGCCAGGCGGCTGGATCGCCTAGTGGGAGCCGGGTAGGCCGAGCTCCTGGTGACGGATTCAAACTCCGTCGTCTCGTAGCTGGGACCGGACTGCCCCGGTCGCCAGGTCGGGTCACTGCCCAGGCGATCGAAGACAGACGTGCCCCGACTTCCGAGCGCCTCTCCTTGCGGGCGAGAGCCTCCTGGCGATCGCTCGGCCAGCAATGCCTTGAGCTTCCGCTTGGACTTCCGGCGGGAGACCGAGGGGGTGATAGCAGGAGGCGCGTCGAGAGTGCTCCGTCGCTCTTGAAGGACGGCTATGGCCTCTTCGATCTGTTCATTGGTTCGGAATTGATCGAGCGAGAGGCTCGGGCCGCCGTCCAGGGACGGTATCGAGCGTCTCTGACCGCGGCGGCTACCTTCCACCATCGGCTGCGGCTCGGGCCCGGGCCAGGCGAAGTCTGGCCAGCCGTGGTCGGCTTTCTTCGACGCGGAGGCGGAAGACATGATTTCTGAAGGATTTCTTTGAAGTGCAGTAAGTGTCACTTCAAGTATCTGCCCCGAACACAGTGAGTGTTCTTCGGGACGGTAGGTATAAAAAATTCGAGGGTTGGATCCCCTTCCTCTAGCGCCAATTGTTGTTGCCCAAAATATTTATCCGAAGATTAATACTGCTGGAAGACGGACAACAGACAACAATTGCGGGAGCACTTCCGAGAGAAGATAAATAATACAAGATTTGTCGGGTTTGTTAGGCCCGGGCTTGAATGCTCTCGCGAGATGGTATTAATACGAATATTCGTGGATACAAGTATTAATGAGAGAAATCTAAATACAATGAGTGTAAAAAGACTCTGTTAATCCGGCTCTTGAGCGAAGCTCGGTGTTCTTCGTCCCCGCCGATAATCTGCTGGATGAGATAGGTCGGGAGAAGTAAGACCGAATGATAGCTGTTGCCAAGAGTTGGAGATAGACAAGTGCTTGATGTTTTCTTCTGTATTGCGTGTATAATGTCAGAATGCCAGAGAGAGTTTACAAATGCAGGGGGTCTTGTATATATAGGGGCTGCCGGGTCCTGTCCTCTAGCGGGCGATCGCCTGCTGGCCATTATAATAATGTGCCGATCGCCTGCCGGCCAATATTATAATGGGGCGATCACCCGGGCTGTCGGGCAAAAGTCGAGAAGTGGTGGCGATCCGTATAAAGTCAATCGATGCATTGGCGCCAGTGGCGGTCGATAAGGAGCCACGCGTCCGTCGATCCAATGTGGCCCTACTGACAGCTTTCGGCGGCTTGTCGGCTGGTGGAGAGATTCTGCCAGGCTGTGGTCAATGGCCCGAGATTCGCGGATCTTGTCTCGGCCCTTGCACGTGGTGCCAGCCTTGAGGCTCGGTCTTTGCCGACTGGAAGGCCATCGACGCTGATCGACATGAGGCGGTCGTCTCTAGCTGGTCATCCTAGGTCGCCATCGGCCAGGTGCTGAGGGTCGGCAATGGTCGGTCACCAAGGGTCGGTCGGCAGGTGCCGAGAGAGGATCGTCTCCAGTCGGTCGCCAGGAGTCGATCGCCGAGTATCGAGAGGCGATCGTATCTGAGGTTGATCGCTCGATACCGGGACCTGTCCTGGGACCTTCGGTTTGGTCGATGCAGCTTGTCCGCTGGGTTAAGGCTCGGCCGCCTGGTCGCTGGTCGGCAGATCTGCCTTGGCCGCTCGGCAGTGACTCGGTCGCCCGTCCTCCGAGGCGATCGCCGGTCGGAAGGTGTTAATTCTTGACACAACAATTCTTTCACTATATTTATAATAAATAAATACATTTAAATTTTTGTTCTTAATTTTTTTCAATTCCAAAAACAAAATTATTTTTAGTTGAAAATTCGGCTGTTAATTGATATAAAGAACTTTATAACCTATTTATATATATTATAAGCACTCAACTTTTTGTGCAATCTCATGGCTTTTCCTATGTGAAATTTTCTGAATTTTTTTTGCCACCTTTAAGTTTTTCAAAACAAAATTAATTGAACCTATAATTAAAACTAATCTAGTATGGATGCTTAATTTTGATTGGCCAATAATGACGGCCATTCCCATATTCTATTAGCATTTCAATGCGTTACCAAAATTCTTGGTCTAAATGTCCCGTGTGAGTTTCCGTTCAATAGTTTAAGTAATACTAATCTTATATTTTTAATGATTTCATATATTAATTTTGATTGGCGATAAATATGAATTTTTAATTTTGTTCCCTTTTGATTATATTCCGTGAGAATTGCTAATTTTATTGCTTTATTATTTAGTATTATATAATTAATATACTAAATCTAATTTTTCTTAGCCTTCTCTCTGTAATGTTATATTGTGATTCTTTATATTTGTTGCATTCTCTTTATGATTGACTTCTAGTTAAATAATTATTCTATATATACACATTTTCTATCTATCTATTGCCTATCTTACTAAAGTTGATTTTTTAGCTTTTTATTAATTTGACTTATGCTTTAATTTTTTTGGATTACTAATTAATTAATTTATATATATATATATATATATATATATTTATAAGATATTAAAATTGAATTATTTTGACCTTTCTTATTGATTTAACTTACTTGTAATTATGTGGAGGGTTTTTTACAATTCCTAAAAATTCTTTCTACTACTAGATTATCAATTAATTTATTTATAAGCATATACATTTATAATAAACATTATTTATAATAAAAATAATTAAGAGTAAGCGACTATATTTATAATAATAAATACCATTTAAATTTTATTCTTGATTTCTATCAATTGCAAAAACAAAATTCAATTTCGTTGACAATTTTGTTGTTAACTGATATAAAGAAATTTATAATTTTTAATTAATTAATAAAATATAGTTATGTAAAGTGAGATTTTAAACTAAATTGCCACACTTATTTTTATTACTAACATCAAAATATGGTAATTTCTAATTATATTTATATAAATTCGAGAGATTGGAATAATAATCCTTAATTGTGGGACTAATATTTTGTAAGAAACGCATCCTCAATTATGTTGAACGAGGCATTATCCAACCCGTGCGATGCACGGTCTTTGGTTTAATATCTACGTGTTTTGTACGTAATGTTGGGGCAGACGGTTGAATGAGCAGATGGCAGAATTTAAATGCCTTTTAGAGAAGTTTATAAATTTTTTTATTGTTATTGTCCTTTTATTTTAGTCTATGTAATTAGTTATATGAAATGAGGCTTTACTAACCCGTATGTTGCTCCGGGGTTGTTTTTGGTTTATTCAACCCGTGCGATGCACCGATTGTATCTAAGATTTCATAGCTAAAATTTAACCATCTTGTAATTTATACTATCATTTAAAAGTTCATTTTAATCACCTTGTGTATTAGAAGGTGCATTTGCATTGTGATGTTTATTATAACTTTTGTATTTAAATTAGTTTATTTACATTAAAAGTTACAATTAAAATAGTCTCTTCATATATTTAAAATTAAAAGTTACAATTAAATCTCCCTTCCCCATTAAATTAAGGGATCTCACTTTTTAGTACCAAATCATAAAAGTAATAAGTTATATATCCTCATTCATAAAACTATAAGTTCTTTATACCAAAATGTGTTAAAAGACTTTATTACCCTTAAAGTCTACCACTAAAAGATAAAAAAACATAAAAAATAGAAGATTATTAAAAGCAAACAACAATAAAAAAATAGAAAATTATTAAAAGCAAACAACAATAATCTAAACGGTCCTACAACTCAATATTTTCCTCTGCAAAAAAACTCTCCGTATCTCTCTGCAAAAAACTCTCCCATCGTGAAACCCTTTCGCCGGCCAGAAAATATCGAACTCCGACTACCACAGAGAATCTGAAGACGCCAGAAGTTCCTCACACGCTAGTGACACTCCATCTTAAGAGGAATTCCTCAATGAGCCGTCGGTTAGTGTATTTTCATTCACACACGATCGTGCCAAGACGGTTGTTCATCGGCCCACGATGGTGCTGAAGAAGATGACACCATCGTGTACACGATGGTCTTTCATAGGCACGATGGTTTACACACGACGGTCGTCGATCGTGTGTGCCGCCGTGTGCTAGAAGATCAAAGGCTCCTGCCCTCCACACGAAAGACCATCGTGTACACGATCGATGTATATATTGCAGACTGGTTGCGTATGGAAGAGACCTACATTGCGCTTTGTTACACGTCAAGTGAATCTTTACATACGGGAGGCGGTATTTAAAGAGATCATTGAGACACTAAGAAGTATGGGCCGCAATTCCGCAGTTGTTGATCGAGCTATCGAGAGCTTGACCGAGGGGGTCCTGGGGCGCTTGATTAAAGTTAGGAGAAATGGGAGTTCAAATACTGCCCTACATCACTTGATTGCCCGTCAATTGGAGGGTGATCAAATCCCCCGGATGAGTCGTGGTTCCAGGTTTGTGGGAGGACCATTCGTTTTACGGCCCGTGATTTTGCCATGATCAATGGACTGCATTTTGGAAACTCTACCTTCCATCCACAGGACAACCATCTCCTTCTATCTGACGGTATTTTCCACAGAATACTCCATGACAAAAATATTAAGGTTAGTGTTATGCGGAAGAGGTTCAATGCTCGAGATTTGGTAGAGACATAAGAGATTATGTGAAGGTTGCCAATTTGCTTATATACTACTACTTTATCCTATGACATGACGACATGATGGTCGAGACATGGGCATGGGCATTAGTTGAGGATTTCGAGCAGTGGGATATGTTTCCTCGGGGTTCTTATGCCTTTGGGGTTTTATCTTACTACATAGGTAACGTTGCCATGAAGGAGGGACAAGAGCACAAGGACTATCACTTCTATGGTCCTATTTGGGCTTTACAGATGTGGTCGTATGAGATGATTCCTTCATTAGGAGCATTGTGTGGTATTCGAGATAAATCTGTCCAAGTCCCCGGGTGTTTGATGTGGACTACGAGGAAGATGTTCTGTGATTTCACTCATTTCTTCGACGAAAAGGTACATAAATTTGTAAGCGTATTTTCTCATGACTTCATCTCTTCAACGTTATATAATTGCCCATCTAATGGTATGCTTTAATGACTAATTTTGCAGCACAGAGTACTTCCCGCTTTACCGCATCTGGAGAATGAGGCTGAGTACTACTACCCGAGCTTTGAGAATGGCTCGCCATATGACGTTAAGTTCATTAAGCCTGTAAGAATAGCTGTGAAGAACAAAGAGGATGAGCCTGCACCGATCCCGAGAAAGAAAGTTATGGATAGGTTGAAGAAGGCTGCTGGAAAATTGATTACATATGAGTCGGCACATAAAGTGTTGAAGCGATGCCGGCAGAGTACCCCACCAGTAGATGGTACAGAGACATCGGACCGGGTGAGGCAGCCACAAATGGTGTGTTGTGTCCACGGACTTCCTTGTCTGGACCACACCCAGGACACGAGAAGGGATGAGTACTTCGATCGCCGTTTGAAGGCGATCTTGTACGACGATTCTGAGTCCGGATTTATTGCTCGAGTTTCTCGCCGGGTGCTTTCTGGGATCGTGGATTTCTTCGGACCTATGCATAGACGTTCTAGGATTCCGGTGCACTACTCAGCTGGGAGCCATGAAAGGTTTCCCGATAGGCCTCGGCATTCTGCATCTGTTAGCAGCACCCAGCGGAGGATTCCTGACCCTCCACGTCACTTAGTCTCTGGTGCAGCCCACAGTCACCATTCTCAGCATTAGCCTAGTCATCATTCTCAGCGTCTGCCTAGTCACCATTCTCAGCGTCCGCCTACCCACCATTCTGAGGTCCAGCACAGTCACCATTCTGAGATCTAGCACAGTCACCATTCTTAGATTCATCATTCTTTTGAGCGGACTCAGCAGCCCCTTGATTACGAGCATCAGTATGAGCCATTTGAGGCGTCGTTTGAGCAGTATGGGACGATGTTCGACTGGTTTCAGGATGAGCAGCATTATAGTGCGATGTTTCGATGTGAGGGTGGTGGTCCTGAGCAACAGCCTCTATTTCAGATCGAGCAGCCAGTTTTTGAGATCGAGCAGCCGGCTGTACAGCTCTCTGATCGTTATAGTTGTGAGAGGGATGCTGAGGGTGATGAAGATGGTGAGAGTGCCGGAATGCAGCATTTGGGTGAGCGTAGTCTTCTACCGCGAGTGAGTCGACCATCTGCTGCTCTTCGGGAGCCTTTTGTGGTGGCGCCTCCAAGAGATAGCGAGGCTCTGAAGAAGTTGTACCTACACTTTAGGAGGGAGCAGCCACGTGATGCTATTGTCCGGTGTTTGGAGACTGGGCATGCTCTCACCCAGGCGTTATTTGACCGGATAGAGTCTAGCCGTGAAGACTTTGATGCCGAGGTGATAGATTGTTATGTCCTCGCGACTCGAGCGAGGCTTCGGAGGGGAGTCCGTAGTGTTGGTGTCGGTAGAGTTGGCACTGTACTTGCCAGCTCCCAATTTTACGTAAGTTCTATAACCTACTCGCTTGTATATCATTGGTGTGATGTGGATTTTTTTTATTTTGTTGTTTGGCTTTTTGTAGTTAGTTATGGCCAACGAGTTTGCAAGACTCCATCCGGATGATCCACTTGGTATCAAGGTGACAGGGAAGCTGGTTTACAGGGATTGGAAAATTCCTAAATGCATCGAGGACTACATGACAGGTCTTGATACACCACATGCGGTTCCATGGTCAAATTGCAGTGAAGCAAGTTTGAAATTTATATTGATAAATGATTCGCTATGTTTGATTTGATGATTTTATATGATTACATATTTTGTTTCAACAGATCATTGCCATTTGTTGCCTCGACCAGAGCCACTGGGTGACTATCAAGATTGACATCATAACATGGACCGTGGAGTTGTACGATTCCTTGTCACACCACCACGAATATGGTCGATACCGATTCAACCAACTGCGACCGATTATGCGTCTGATGCCTCGTGTACTAGCTCAATCCGGGTATTGGCTGAACAACCAATCGAAGAAGAAGTATGACATGGAGATGAGTTTCAAAATTATGCCACGAGAGCTACAGTTCACACAAAATGACAATCACAATTGTGGCCCCTTCGCGTGCATGTACTTGGATCGACTCATCTCTGCAAACTCAGGAGCAAGGCACCAAATCAAGTAACTTAATGAGAAATACATTAAGAAATATCGATATGGTTTAGCTGCTAAAATCATTATGTTGTCTTTAGACATGTAAAATGGTTTACGGTGTGTTGTGTTATGGCAAGATTAATGTGTCATGATGTTAAATATTTATGTTGTCGTTAGACAGTTTTGGTAATATTAATATGTTGTGTTGTTAAATCTTTATGTTTTGGCTCTGTGTTACACACGATGGATGCACACGATCGTGGCAATCGTGGGTCACGATCGTGTGCAACCTGCCCACGGTCATGTTGTGTTGTTAAATCATTATTTTTTTGGCTCTGTGTTACACACGATGGATGCACACGATCGTGGCCATCGTGGGTCACGATCGTGTGCAACTTGCCCACGGTCATGGGTTACTGCTGTCGTGTGCTCACGATGGCTCCCATGACTGTGTGTCCCATTCTGGGCACGGCCGTGTGCACCATCATGTGCACACGACCGTGGGTCCCATCGTGGACACGGCCGTGTACACGACCGTGTGTCCCATCGTGGGCATGACCGTGTGTCCCATCGTGGGAACGACCGTGTGTCCCATCGTGTACATATAAATTTTTGGTATTTTTGCCAATTTGATTTATTGTGTTATCTAGAAGGATGTTTTGTGATTCAAAAATTGCTTGTTCAACAATTAATTACTATATAGCTTCTTATACAAACTCGTATTTGTCATTTCGTTGTAATTCATTAGTATATGAGATATTTCATCCAGATGATGAACTTATCCATACGAACTAATACACTGAGAACATATAGACTACATATGATATGCAATATATTACGTTAATTCAATCAATAACTTTTTAAATAAGTGTATCGTTAACAAATACTTGTTAATATATAAGTAACAATACCTAAATTGACGAGTAATTTGAGAAATTGGTGAAAATTGTTGATGTTCTTGTGCACACGACCGTGTGTCCCATCGTGGGCAGGACCGTGTGTCCCATGGTGTGCATATAAACTTTTGGTATTTTCACCAATTTGATTTATTGTGTTATCTAGAAGGATGATTTGTGATTCAAAAATTGCTTGTTCAACCATTAATTACTATATAGCTTCTTATACAAACTCGTATTTGTCATTTCATTGTAATTCATTAGTATATGAGATATTTCATCCAGATGATGAACTTATCCGTACGAACTAATACACTGAGAACATATAGACTACACATGATATGCAATATATTACATTAATTCAATCAATAACTTTTTAAATAAGTGTATCATTAACAAATACTTGTTAATATATAAGTAACAACACCTAAATTGACGAGTAATTTGAGAAATTGGTGAAAATTATTGATGTTCTTGTGCACACGACCGTGTGTCCCATCGTGGGCACGACCGTGTGTCCCATCGTGTGCATATAAACTTTTGGTATTTTCGCCAATTTGATTTATTGTGTTATCTAGAAGGATGATTTGTGATTCAAAAATTGCTTGTTCAACCATTAATTACTGTATAGCTTCTTATACAAACTCGTATTTGTCATTTCGTTGTAATTCATTAGTATGTGAGATATTTCATCGAGATGATGAACTTATCCGTACGAACTAATACACTGAGAACATATAGACTACACATGATATGCAATATATTATGTTAATTCAATCAATAACTTTTTAAATAAGTGTATCGTTAACAAATACTTGTTAATATATAAGTAACAACACCTAAATTGACGAGTAATTTGAGAATTTGGTGAACATTGTTGAAATTCTTGTGCACACGACCGTATGTCCCATCATGGCCACGGCCGTGTGCACCATCGTGTGCATATAAACTTTTGGTATTTTCGCCAATTTGATTTATTGTGTTATCTAGAAGGATGTTTTGTGATTCAAAAATTGCTTGTTCAACCATTAATTACTATATAGCTTCTTATACAAACTCGTATTTGTCATTTCGTTGTAATTCATTAGTATGTGAGATATTTCATCCAGATGATGAACTTATCCGTACGAACTAATACACTGAGAACATATAGACTACACATGATATGCAATATATTATGTTAATTCAATCAATAACTTTCTAAATAAGTGTATCGTTAACAAATACTTGTTAATATATAAGTAGCAACACCTAAATTGACGAGTAATTTGAGAATTTGGTGAAAATTGATGATGTTCTTGTGCACACGACCGTGTGTCCCATCGTGGCCACGGCCGTGTGCACCATCGTGTGCACATGTGGATACATTGCCAATTTGACACCATAGCAACCGTGACACCTGGTTGCCAACGTGTCACACGATCGGAGCACACGATCGTTCCCATCGTGTGCACCATCGTGTGTACTGCAAAGGGCAACATCAAATTATTTTATTATAAAATCCCATCGTGCCCCCCCTTTTTTTTCAATATAAGCCCATCGGACTGTACTGATAGTCAAATACATGAACCGTAGTCCCCCTTTTCACTATAAACCCTAATCAATTAAAATCAGTTAAAATCCATTAAAATCAAATACGCGAAATGAGCGGTCGATTAAGAGAAAGCGATTTAGGAGGAATCGAAGCACCTCCACCAAAAAGAAGGAGGATACCTCCTCCCAACCCACCATACAGAACTAGGCCGAGAGGAAGATACTCAATGCTCAGAGTAAGTTTTTTTATTTTGTTGTATGTGTAGTGTGTACTGCGAATTAATGTGTTTCATCACTCCAGTCATACTAGATGGTGATGATGATAATGATTTAGAGATTTCTGAGAACATAAGTAAAGAAGTTATTTTACAAGAAGAAGTTCATGAGGATGGTGATACAAGACTAAAGATACAGCAGCAGATGGGGGAAAAGGGATCCAAGTGATTTTCGTTTTTAAGTTATTATTAGATATTTTGATGTGATGGTGATGAACTTTTGTTTTGTAAAGTTATATGCTTTGGATATGCTTTTGTTGTAAACTATTGCTCTTTAAAGTGATCTACTTTGTTATGGTTAATGTTTGCCCCCATAATCACCTTTATTTGCTTTACATCACTGAACACTTAAATTTCAATTCAAAGATAAAGAAAATAGACACAAAATTATGCATTTCAACTAATAATCAGAATACTGAATCAAGACATGGTCCATCGAGGATCAAAATATCAGCACATGATTGTTGCTAGTAAATCACAAAATATAAAAATACATAAGCAATTTAAGTTTCATGGTATGGCCATCCCCTTATGTCATAGTCATCATTACGACAAATGCTACACCTCTTCTTCTGCCGGCGCCTTTGCCTCGTTTGTTCATCCATTCCTTGAGTTTCTTCAGGGATATTCAAATCCACACCATCTATGGGAATGAATGCTTTGCAAGATTTTCTATTATGGCCGGTTCCTTTACATTTACAGCAAACCTGAGGCCGTCCACCTACGGGCAAATTTTCAACAGCGGACCGTGCGCGACTCATCCTTGGTCGGCCGGCTTGTCGTACCCCCTCTGGAGGTACGCAAACGATGGATGAGATCTCCGGTGGGACATTCCACTCATCAGGATGTGGGATAGGACTAATATGCTCCTTGTAAGTCTTTCTAAGGCCTTGTTGCTTGAAATAACGACTAACAAAATCATACACGGACAAACCATTGCCGGCGCGCCTGTTAGAATAAGCAATTATGTCAAGGATGTTGTATAGGATAATGTAAGATAAATCCAGACCAGTCCTGTGTTGCACATGATGGCAGAACACGATCGTGCCGATCGTGGGTTACGATCGCGCCGATCGTGGGTTACGATCGCGCCGATCGTGGGTTACGATCGTGCCCATCGTAGGTGTATTAGCTGCCGATCGTGGATTACGATCGTGCCGATCGTGGGTTACGATTGTGCCGATCGTGGGTTAAGATCGTGCCGATCGTGGGTTACGATTGTGCCCATCGTGGGTTATGATCGTGTGCATTCTGCCATGACCGTGGGCACGACCGTGAGCGTCCGACAGCACCCGCATGCCCACGGCCATGACCGTATGCACACGACATCATAGACAAAAACATTGAATGGCCATGACCATGTGCACACGACAACATAGACAATTACCTTATAGCGGCAACGACATGACGACATGGAATCTGATCCAAATCAAACTCACGACAACAACATGTCCAGGTTCGAAGGTCGACCTCATAAGAAACTTTGTTTTCTTCGACTTTATAAACAAGTGGGGTGGTAGCTCGAACGGTAAGATTCAGACTGGCTTGCACAGAGTTAGAAAGCTTTTCAAAAGTGTGCATTGTCAACTCATGGTCTCTTGATGTAGCTTCTCCCCGCTTCTCATCAAACCAATTCTCTAAAATTAGGCGAAATATCTCAAGTAACGAGCAAACAGGTAAACGCCTCGCCCACAACATACGATTATTAAAGCATTCAACAGCATTGGATGTCAAGAAGTTATAGAGTCGTACCGTACACTTCGACCTAGCCCACCTCTCTGGCCTAATTTGAGAAAGGTGCTTGTGAGCCCCATTAGGGCTTTCGATATGTAGTTTCGAAAAGTAGTTTTCAAAAACTTCTTCACGATGCGTGTAGGCAGCAGTTCTAAAGAGTCCTATAGCATGCGCACCGTAGGAGGTCAGATTTTTTGCAAGATGGTGATAGCACAACCCGTGGAATGCATTCGGATAGACGGCTCGAACAACATTCTGAATGCTCTTATGTTGGTCACTCACAATCAGTAAATCTTCCATCGGATTGTAGCATCTGCGCAGATTATACAGAAAATAAGTCCATGACTTGTCGTTCTCTATCAGACCGAGACCAACTGCAAGAAGAAATACTTGCTCGTTTCCGTCAAATGTGACGGCTGCAAATAGAGTTCCTTTATTCCTTCCCTTCAGGTGGGTCCCATCAACTATAATCACCGGTCGAAGGCACGTATCAAATGCCCTAATACTCTGTCCGAGTGCAACGAACATGTGGCAAAACACTCCCTCATGAGTCGTCTTCAAATCATAAATTGTCCCTGGATTACGCTGTTTTAACAAATACAGATAAGATGGGAGCCTATGATACGACTCATCAAAGCCGCCATATGTATTCTCTATCACTATATTCCTCGTCCGGAGAGCAAAACTGTATAGCATGTCAATGCCGTACTCCCTACACATCTCTGCAATCATCTCCTTTGGCCTCAAAGTGACCCCCTCACCGGTCAATCTTTTAGCAAAATAATGGGCGGCAACCTCAGAAGTGACCGATCGTGCAGCAGCACGGTTCAAATCAGGGTGACAGCTGTGCTCCAATGTCAACTTAGTAATTCTCCAAATAGTTGCACCCTCAATAGCACACAACCTAAATTGATAATTTTTTTGCCCACTCTTACAGACAAACACTATACGTTTATCGGTGGAACGATCAGTGATACACTGTAGCATGTTTTCCAAATGATATATTCCTACAGTTATCCTCAACTCTGTCTTGGAACGAAAGGTGGACCCCACCTCTAGCTGACCGGTAACCGGTGGAGGCTGCTCGACCCAATCCAAAGTCCCGACACTATCGGGGTCCAGAAATGGAATGATCTAGTTACGCATTGATTGTAGATGCTCATGCTCGCTCGCAGATTGATGGTCGGATGAGAAGTTCCGACGACTCATAATCCTATCCATTTGGGCCGGTTGGCGAACAAAAGCAAGAAATTCCGCAGACAGTGACTCAAGCAAGTCTTTACAACAATCTTCATCTTCGGATGTATGCACCTCCTCATCTTCCTCGTCTTCCTCATCTTCCTCGTATTGATAATCTTTGGAAGGCATGTCATAATTTATGTTGTCGGGCTCTACTCTCGAGCTGCTACATCCCATATTAACCTCGGGAGTGGAGGAGTTGCTGTTCTCAATATAGACCTCAGGATCTTCCTTGTATTCTACTAGTAATCGAAGTATCTCGGTATCGCCCCATAATAGGACTTTTACTTTGTTTCCCTTGGCCATGTGTGTCAAGTACCATAATTTATAATCGGACTCATTTGGACCACCCAAACCCTCTCTGATAACCCCCACGAGGTTTGCACGACTAACTTTGCTCGTGTCGATATAGACAAAAAAGGAGTCCCCGTCTACATATGTCGATCGCTCCCAATGACCACCGTGATGTATCAAAATACGCTGCCACGACATCTGATTACAAAAAGATGAATAATTATTCAGAAAACTGAGCGAACAATGTTATAAAACGGTCTGCCTTAGACACGACCGATGCACACGGTATACTACGGTGCGCGATCGTGTGCAAGTTTACGCCATGAACACGATCGCTGCACACGATTGTAGACGATCGTGTTAAACGATCGTGAACACGTTAGTTGTGCGCACGATGTCAAGGTCGTTGGACACGACCGTTGCACACGATCGTTGCACACGGTGGCTTCCCATCGTGTGCAGCGATCGTGTCCGTAAGAACTGGTCGGGAATTTTTTTCTCCCAGCGGTCAAATACTGATGCATACCTTCTTTATGAACCCAGAAGCACGACAAATGAAGTCCTATTTGAATGTCAACTTTTCTTTTCGAATAATCTTGTGATTTGTATAAGATTTTTGAGAGACCCTTTGTTAAAAATGGTTGTGTTGTTTTGATGTATATGTTTGTAGTTAAATTTTGGTTGTTGGACATTAATATCGATCGGAGTGAGGAAAGTAAAAAAGGAAAAAAGAGAAGAAAAGTAGTTTAAATTAAATAAAATAAAAAAAAAGTGAGAAGTCAACATTACAACAAAAGAGAGGACATTTTAGTCTTTTTACAATAAGTAGCAACATATTATTTTAATTTATCGGTTAGAACAGTCTTTTTTTTTCGCAAGACATTTGACAATATAAATATTATGACCAGTACAAAGCAATTATTTGGGCTTTTAATCTCCTTCGTATTCCCCAAATAGCCCCAAAAGAATTCATCATCATGCAGCTTTAAAATAAGTGATACTTTTTATAACCATTCTATGGTAGTGCACGCCTTTTTTGATTGAAACCTACATAAAATAATATATACTTGAGGTATAATTATCAAAATAGTACACTCCTGCATTATATAAGACACAAGTACTTGAATTGACAGGGAGGAGAAGTATGTGACAGGGAGAATAAGGAGTTGCTAATATGTTTGATATAATATATGACATTTTTCAAAGATTTATTCGCTATTAATTTAAGACGGAATTATTTGTAAATTATATCAGCAATAGACCATCACTGAATATAAGATGTTGCATGGAAAAAATTATAAGAAGATATTGCTAGAGTGTGTCCTCGAATGCCACTCTCAGAATGAGAGAGTTAGAGCATTTATATCTAATTATGAACTTAAATTGAACTAATAAAACATATTGATAATTTATTATTTACTATACATTATTGGCGTTCCTGATTTCGTAAATAAATAGAAATAATATCCATGCAATTGAGTATAAACATTCAACTCCTTATGCGATACGGAGCCTGGCGTGGAAATATTTAGAACTCACTTGCTTAACTTATCTGTAAGTCGATAAAATTTAATTGGTGGCAATTAAGTTTTATAAAGACTTGTGTAACATATGCTTGGATATGTGCATGTCTTTACTCATGAGTAGCGGGAGTATTCCGTATTGGTATACTAATTAACTTTCCTCGATTCAATCAGATGGATTTCATTATAAGACAGTCAATGATTAAATCGTAAGGTTATGATAGATGTTCATGAACCTTTGACATGAGGGTTTAGTGAAAGATGTGGTTGGGATATTAAGTTAGACATTAAATTAGTTCGATCCAATCACCTATCGAGAGGGATCAACCTCGAAGTGCAGCTTGATGGACAAGTAGCAGTCTTTATAAGATATTAAAATAGGATTCTTTCTCCTCTAAGTGAACAGATAAATGTCTTATGCGGTTAATGATTAGAATTAATTAATTACTACATAATTAAATTTATTCATAAATAATTATTTTTGAGAAATTTTATTTGATATAGTTAACTAATTAGAATAATAAATTATATAATACATTGACACATATTAAGGTATATCTGTCGGACTAGCTACACAAGGGATTGGTATATGAAATTAAGTGGAACCATCATTTTTATTTCACATGGCCAGAACTCTTTTGTTAAAGGAGAATACATCGGTATCTTGGAAGTTGCAGTGTATTTTTTATACGTATCTTTTTCTTTTTTTTTTGATACCGAGGTTCCAAGCTTACACCTGACTAGTCCTCGGGATAACAGTCCTGGCTCCACATAACTGCTACCAGTTAATCGCGAGATGTGTATCCGCCTTTCAGGTTCTTAAATATCCTCAACTACCGCGCACAAGGAGTCGTCCCCCAAGTGATTGCTCCATGCTGGACCCCCCAAATCCAACCGCAGGTTCCCACCGAGATCTGGCCTCCCACACTGCCGCTTGAAGTCCTAAATATTTAATTGTTCCACCAGCGTACCCCGGAGGGCTAGGTCCTAACCCTTAGTCAAAGACTAAGGGATCATTGGGCCTTGAGAAATTCAATTCCAAAGTGTTGCCACTAGGAATTGAACCCCTGACCTCCAACTAAATTGAAGGTCAGGTGGCCAACTGCGCCAGGGCAGTTGGTTTTTTTTATACGTATCTTATCTTCACGAGTAATACTCTTGATTGGTCGAAAGATAACAAAGTGTATATATTTTTTTCCCTTCACGGGGATGAGGTGGTGTGAGAATCTCATTTTCACGTGTTAAGAGTGGAGGGAGTGGTTCACTCACCCTCCTTCCCTTCACTCACTCTCAACCAATTTTCTTGTGCCACATCATTTCTCACTTTTTTCTTCAATCACCCTTCACTCACTTCTTTTTTGGAGGCACCACTTCACGGGAAAATTACTGTTATGCCCGTTATTGCAACCCCTGTTTCGAATATGCCCGGTATTCTAACCATGTTTCGATCATGCCTGTTATTGTGTAAATTTGGTTCAATTTTATCCTCCGGCACCGGAAAGTACCATGTGCACCGCACGTGACCGAACTCGCCAATTTGCCCCATTATATATCACGTGCGGCTCGCGTGGCCAGTACACGTGGAAGAAACGCTGATGCGTTTTTGGCGAAATTAAACAAAAAAAAAATGAATTCAAAAATAAAAAAAAGGTTTAACGTTTTTTAAAGGGGCAAAAGGGAATTAAAAGGGATTCCCGTTTTTTATTCTCCTCAAATTTCATCGTCTTCCCCAATTTCATAAACCCTAACCCTCGATTTTATTCTCCTGAAATCTTACACTCCCATCGTAAAAGCCGAGTTTTTGTTTAGCCTTTGGGTTTTTGTCCGTTATATTTCATTTCCTTCTCAATTCTTGTACGATTCAGTGCCCGAAATGTCGTCTAACTCATCAACCACAAATTACCACAATGTCGAATGCTTCTGCGGGAAGAAGGCCAGAGTACGCACTTCAAGGACCGAAGAAAACCCGTCGAGAAGGTTTTACGCATGCCCCGTTTACAAGGTATATTTTCAGTTTCAATATCCCTTAATTTAATGTTTTATACTATTTTTATGTAATATGATATTATTTTATTGATATTTGTAGAGGGGCATCAATCCAGGTTGTGGCTTCTTTGAATGGTTTGACGGGGCTTGGAACGACAGTTCTAGTAGAATGGACACTGTGGTGTGGCACCTTAGAGAGCAGTTTGGGGAAATGAATGCAAAAATTACATACTTGGATAAAACAGTTGAAGAATTGAAGAGGGAGAATCAAGTTTTACATGCACGTGTTGTCGGGGCCTTTGCGACTGTCATTGCAGTAGGCTTTGGTTGGATAGATGGAAATTACATGTAATATTTAAGTGTTTAGTATAGTATAGTGTAGGATAATATTGGTTAAGTGTAATTTCTTTTTGTATTTTGGTTTTGAAGTTGTAGCTTTGTCTCGACTTATCGACTCAGCTTATCATTTTGAATGGTATTCTATTGATTCCAACTGAATTGTATCATTTTGAATGGATTTAGTTTATATATGATGTTCAGTTTTTATATATAATTGTTGTTCAGTTTCCATTCAAGTTTAGTTCAACCGGCCTATCCATTAGTAATGCAATGAAGACATAACTTAAACACAAACTGATGACAAATACATTCACATATGATTACATTGTCATTAAACAAGGATCAACATATCATCATTTAATCTAAAACTGAATTCAAATGCAAGTTCATCCAACTACAAACTGAAATCCAAACTAAAATTCAAGAAATTTGTCTAAACTTCAATCTTTCTTCTTGCCCTTATTTTTTCCTTTTCCAACTCTTCCCGACTGCCTTATGTGAATATTGGTCCCATGAATGCTAATATTCTGGGTGGTGGTGGTGCCCCTTGCAGTGGCTTGCAGTGGCTTGCAGTTGCTGAAACACGGAAGGTCCACTTTTGAGAGTTGGTGGTTCCAGAGGATAAGTGGGCGTTGGGGTTGGTGATGGTGGTGGTGCAGGAGTTGAAATATATACAGGCTTGGGTCTTGATTGTCTTGGCTTTGACAGTGGCTTAACCGGTTACTTTCCTTTACTTTTGTTCTGAAAAAATTTCAAAATTAAATGCCATACATATGAATTATACAATGTAGAAAATGGTTACTTCTTTACTGATGAATTAAATACTCACATATTTTCCATCTGATGCCCCCATGGGTCCTTTACTGCCCTGTATCAAAATAATATGTTATTATATAAATATTTTTACAGTAATGTTTACTTGTACATGTAAATTGAGATTAATTGATTTACCTTTGATTTGTTCATCTCTGTAATCATGGTCTCAGATGTCTCAGATTCATATTCATTGATGATGTCCTCTAGAACTTGCATGTCAACTGTTTCATCTTCTATTGGTCCAGTTGCTTCACCACTCTCTATTTTCCTTTTCTCACAGCTCACTCTGTTGTGTCCTACTTCTTTACAATAACCACATATGCAAGTCCTTTGTTGTCTTTTGATTTTGTGGTTGCTGGTCTTTGAAATGGAAGCCATTGGCTTTCCTCTACATCTCTTTCTTTTCTTCCCAACCACTTCATCAGCTTCTGGCCTCCTTGCATTTTGTGGTCTTCCAACTGCTCTGTTAACATTAGGTGGAAAACATGGTGTAATACCAGTAATTGGCCATTCAATTCTTCCATTGATTGGCTGATACACTCTCTTGAAAGTTTCAACATGGTAACATGCATGGACAAAGTCAGACACTCTCAATCCTCTGTTTGAAATGACAGCCACTGCATGCAAGCAAGGTATCCCACTAAGCTCCCATCTGTTGCAACCACATGTCTTATGTTCAAGATTGACATGGTACCTGGAACCATCACTTGTTTCAACGCTGTAATTCCAGTCATTTGCCTTGATGAGGATACAATGATCAAGTTTGTCCTTCAATGCTTCAATCATTTTCAAGATCTTAGGACAAATCTTTCCCTTCCATCTTCCAGCTTGCTTCTCTCTGTTCTTTACCTATCTTTTCATCATATACTCATGCAACCACTCCAACATACTTATTATGTTCTTCTCCACCCCTTCTACAATAGCTGAATTGAAGGTTTCACAGCCATTATTTACTAGCATGTCAGCTTTTGAGTGGGTTCTAAAATGGGATCTACTCCAATTCTTTGGATCCTTATCATTCAGCCACTCTGCAGCCTTTGGATTAAGGTTATGGATCTCTTTCATTCTGGCATTGAAGATCCCCTTTGTGGAAGATCTAGCAGCCTTCCATAATAGTATATTATATGCTTCTCCTATGAAACCAGCTCTCTTGAAATTTCCATGGAGGTGTCTAACACAAAACCTCTGCTCTGCTCCACTAAAATGCTCATTAAATGCATTTATGAGTCCCTTTTGTTTGTCAGACATTATACACCAATCTTCTGCTCTATCTAGTCCAAGATCTTGTTTAAGCACACTAAGAAACCAGACCCAATTTTCAGTATTCTCTTTCAAAACCACACACCAGGCCAGTGGATACATGCAATTGTTAGGATCAGCTGCAACAGCTGTGAGCAACACACCTCTGTATGGTCCTTTCAAATGACCACGCGAGCTGCACGTGATATATAATGGGGCAAATTGGCGAGTTCGGTCACGTGCGGTGCACATGGTACTTTCCGGTGCCGGAGGATAAAATTGAACCAAATTTACACAATAACAGGCATGATAGAAACATGGTTAGAATACCGGGCATATTCGAAACAGAGGTTGCAATAACGGGCATAAACAGTAATTTCCCCCCACTTCACTCACCCTTCACTCACTTCTTTTTTTCTCTTTTTTCTTTTTTCTTTAATAAATTCTATTAAAATTTATTAAAAAACTAAAATTTCATTAAAACTAAATAAACATTACATAATATTATTAAAAACCAAAAAATAACTAAAGTTCCATTAAAATTCAAAAACTTAAAACTTAAACATTAAATCCTACAAAGTACATGGCCAACCGTATTTGGCGCATAGCTCGCGTTTCCTTTTGATGACGAAATCTTTAAAAGTCGGGTCCGGGATTTTGTCGTGCGGGTCCATAACGAACTTCAAGTCACGATTGTAGACCTCCCCGTTAATAAAGTTGAAATATTCATCGTCTTTTTTCATTTGAACCTCTGACTGCGCCTGCATTAAACTTTTCTTTTCAGCCGTGTAACTTTCAAAGGCATCACACATCGAGCTTCGGCTTGAATCTCCAGAAGTCGTCTTTTTTTGCCTTTCGATTGCGTGATGGAGTTGGGTTCTCGTTGAGGTTCGGTAAGTCACACTCAAAATCTTCCACGTTTATCGGCGTTTGAGCGCTACTTGACTCCGACGACTTTCTTTTCTTGCTCGATCCCGTGGATTCTTGAGTCTGACTAACCAACAGTTGTTCTTTCCACTTTGCTTGATCTTTGAGAATGTGCCACACTTTAGAATGCGCGAAACTTTTCTTAAATTGTTTTTCAAAATCACGATTGGCTCTCTCAAGGACTTGAAGATCGTCGCATCCACTATCTCTCAAGCGATTCTACAAACTTATAAAACAATATACAATATACAATATAAAAAAATATCCAAAAAAATAAATATATATATATATATAACGTTTTTAAAACTTAAAAAATAACAAATATAAAAATATACCGCTTGTGTGTAGTAACCGTTGAACGCAGCGATCAACGTATGCATAGGAGTCCATTTCGAGTTCAATTGATGATGAGTGCGTTCGGTTCTCGGGACAAGCGTTCTAAAATGTTTTAGAACTCGCTTCCAAAATCCTAGCCTTGGTTGACGGTCGCCAACTTCTTTGTCCACCGAAATTTTAATCCAAGACTTAGCTAACGCCTCCTCCTCATCGGGCGTCCAAGGCTCACTTTGTTTTTTTTCTTTAGAACCACCTCTTCGACCTCTTCCTCCTCTTCGACCTCTTCGAATTGTTCTTCATCATTTGGTTGTGTCTCGGGTACCATGTCAACATTGTCGAAATATTCATCATCATCGGTATCATCACGAATGGGTAATGGTTCACTAACCCGATCACGCCTTTTTTGTTGGGTATAGCACGGCTCATACGGGTTGAAGTTAGGATTTGGCGGTGGAGATTGTTGGGTATAGTACGGCTCAAACGGGTCGAAGTTAGTGGGAATTTGTGGGAGGGGTTGTTGTTGGGAGTAAAAAAATGGTGGAGATTGAGGATACATTTGGGGTTGGTAAGGTTGTGCTTGAGAAGATGATTCGAGACCGGGTTGTGGTTGAATTCGAGGACGAATTGCGCCTCTCGATCCACCTCTCGATCCACGACCACCTCTTATAGGATCTCTATTTTTTTTGCCACGTTCCATTTTTTTTTATCTCGGTAAGACTTTTTTTTTGATTGCGAATTTTTTTTTGCTCTCGGACTATTTTCATTTGTGCTTTCTACCATCAACAACACTAGACAATTTATAAAAAAAATATAACCGTTAGGCTCAAACGGTCACCTCCAACATTCCAAAATTCCTCCAACATTCCAAAATTCAATTCCTTCCCGTGCGTGAGCTAGTCACTCATTTCCCTTCACCATGCGGTATGAAAGTGGAGGCGGCGGTGTTCCCGCTCGGTAAGCCTTACCGCCCCGCACCCTCATTCACCCACTCCCAGTGGCCTAAGAAGTGTGCTGCTTGTTTTATAGATAAAGCAGCAAAGACCCCCCCACATGTGTGAGAAAACATTATTCACATAACTTAGAGAGAAAAGAGAGGAGACTTTCAAACCAAGCTCATTCTATTGTTTGAACTCGGCTCCCTCGTCTGTGGGCCTTGGGCCATTTGAAGTAGGAGGATTTTTCTGTATTATTCGATGGGTGATACATAGAGACATCGTGCTTTTGGAGTTGGATTTCCTGGAAACCTTGCGAACTGGATTCATATTCAGCATATTCATCAACAACAAAATATATATCAAAGTTTTCCAAGGGTATGATATCAATTCTCATACTTTTTACTGTTATTCATTTATACAGTCCTTGATCGATCCTCAGTCGCGGTTTGGATGAGCAAGATTTTTGTGCAATTTTATTTCCGCTGCGTATTTTATTTATAGCCTGAACCCCAAAAGTGGTATCGAAGTGAGGTTAATGAAGTCATATAGGCGATATTATTTAAATTTTGAATGCGTAGTTGATGATGATTTTATGATTTGGAATCGTTGAAGAACATAAGTTTGCTCTAACTGAGGAATGCCCATTGGAACCAGATGCGGATTCGACACCTGATGAGGAATGCCCATTGAAACCAGATGCGTAGTGGAATTGCTGACAGAGCTTAAAGCTGCGAAGGTCTCTTCAATCAAGGGTATCAAGTTCTTGTGGCAACTGCAGTTTCAACTTATAAACCCAAGTGGGGGAAGAAGAAGAAAAAAATGGGCCAGAAGCAAGTGGCACCCCTCAAAGTGAAAAGCAAGGCTCCTCAGCCTGAGGCAAACAAAAAGCCAAAGGAAAACTGCTACAAGTGTGGTCAGAAAAGAGATTTCAAAGCAGACTACCCTGCTCTTAAGAAAGGTATGTCTTGTGCACTACTCATCAAAACTATGTTTGCCAGCTTGTTCTACCACTTCGTGGATAATAGATTCAAGCTCCATTGATCATGTTTGCTTTGACTCGCATGGTTTTCAGGTAACCAAGCAGTTTAGTGCGGGAAAGATCACCATCAACTGGGGTGATAATTCTAGGCTTATGGCTGTAGTAGTAGGAGTCGTACAATTGAAGATTAGTGATAAGATGTTAGTCCTAAATAATGTAATATTGGTACCTGATTTTAGAAATTTAATTTCGGTTTGTAAATTAAGTTGTAATGTTATTCAGTTTTTTTTGATGATAATGTTGTTATTAGAAGAAATCGCGATTATATTTGCAAAGGCATCTATATTGGTGGACTATATGTCATTAATACTACATAAACTCCCATGTATAAATATAAATCGCTTAACTCTCTGTCTAAATTTAAAAAGAAAAAAGAACCTTCAAGCATAAAGCAAACATATCTGTGGCATTTTCGATTCATGTAAACCTTAGAAGAATTCAGAGATTGGTAGGCGGTGGTGTTAGGAATATTATTTTAGATTTTGATGATGTCATTCGTGTATTCATGATAAATTCAAATGTATGCACAAAGTACTTGGCATTTTAAAGAAGAACCAAATGAGTATCTTCTATAGGCCTTAAAAGTTAGGATAATTATTGATCAGTTAAAAAATCGGCTAAGTATAGAACTGTCAATATATCAGATGAGTTCATTATCAGGCGAGTTTTGGTCAATAGAAATATCAGGCGAGGTTTGACCAAAACACAGTTGCAACAGAGTTCTAAAGAAGGCAGTATATCAGGCGAGTTCTGGTCAAACAAAGTATCAGAGAAATTTGACCGCATGCAAGATATCGGAAGAGATACTATCAGTCGAGATATTATCAGACTAGTTATGATCAACATAATATATCAAAGAAGTTTGACCACATGCAATTTATCAGCCGCACTTTCGGACAATGAAAATATTAGGCGAGTATTACTCCAACTGAAAGAAGACAAGTCTTCGGTCAAACAAATATATCAGATGAGAGTTGACACTGCAGCAAAGTATATAAAAGCTCAGTCCACGCCAGCAAAACATTGAAAAGTCAACAATAACGGCAAGACACGAGCGGACGTAAAAACAAGGGACAAAGTGAATGATTCCCGGAAGTTAAGGAATAGTTTATTCCTAGATATTCGTGCCCGGAAGACTTTCCTAATATAGTAATCAAGAAAAGTGGTGCAACGGGAAGCACATCTTCAAATGGTCAGATTTGAACAAAGAGATAATCCGTGCAAGAGATGAACAGTGCAAAGAGATGAACAGATAAACAATGAAGTCCACCCTCCAACGGACATAATTGTTACAAGATGAAATAGCTATGAAGAAGCTCAAGAATCGTACTATGTACATATCAGAAGACAGATTTGAGCAAAGTACGATGCCAACAATACTTGGAAAGCAAACAGGCAATCAAAGCAATCAAAGCAATCTATAGCATCGTGAAGAGGAAGTTTCTAAAGTCTAAACACTGAGAAGCTCTTAAGTTGGAGAAGACAACACTCTTGTCTTAAAGTTTGAGTACGAGGTACTTCTTTGAATGAGGTTCTTAGAAGTTGAAAGTTGTAAATACATCCACGGGTTCTTGATTGGAAGGGGATAGGCAGCTTGCAAGTTGTTGAGGCATCCACGGGGTTTCGATCAAGAGGTGCTAGGCAGCCAAGGGAGTTACAATGGCCACAGGTTTCCCTTAGTTGGAAGCTGTTGTAACTGAGTATTCATTGTAGCAATCACTGATTGAATGTTATAGTGAATTTATCTCCAACTGGTTTGGAGAGAAGTGGATTAGTAGAGGGTTATCCCACCTCTGAGACCACTATAAGTGATTGTGTGATTTACTGCTTATCATCATACTTAACTGCTGCATACATATTTACTGTTCCATTTATAGTCATCTTTTCTTCCGCATAATTTGACAGTTGACAATGGTTACCTGTTTAGACGAGTACCTTATCTGATCTGACTACAGCTATGTTTCATAAATAGTTGAATTCAGTCAAAGCTTTAACAAGTCTATTCACCCCGCCTCTAGACTTATTCCTGACGACTTGTGACCTAGAAGTGGTATCGGAGAGATTGGTTCAAAGTTCACCAAACCAGATCCATATACTTGACTATATCTATTCTAATCTCTCATTATAATGGAAAACATGCAACACATGCACTCTAGACTACCTATTTTTTCAGTTGATGAATATAACCTTTGGAAAATAAGAATGCAGGCTCATTTGTCGTCCATCCATGATGATATGTGCTGTATAATCGAGGAAAGACCATTCATCTTCCTAAAGGATAATACAGAGTAGTAGATTGCAGTCGGGAAACCAGCTAAGATTCCCAAGAAGAGAACGGAGATGTCCATTGAAGAAAGGAAGCTGTCCAACCTTGACAACCGAGCGAGAGACATCTTGTACCAGACTCTTGACAAAGCCACCATGGTTAAGATCAAGAATTGCCTAAATGCCAAAGAAATTTGGAACACATTAGCTGTAATGTGTGAGGGAACCGAGCTGATCAAAGAAAATAAGTTGTCAATAGCCACCCAGAAGTTTGACAAGTTCAAGATGAAGAGTGGATAAACTATTGATCATGTGGATACAAGATTCACAGATATCATAAATGAGATAAACTCCCTAGGAAAGACATATGACAACATGGAGATGGCCCTGAAAGTTCTAATGTCTCTTATACCAGAATGGAGCATGAAGGCTGTTTCCATGAGGGAATCCATGGATCATAACAAGATAAAGATCCAAGAAATATTCTCAGACCTCAAGGCATTTGAATTCGAGCTACCCTGCTCATCATCTACTTAGCCAGCTGAGAAAGGAATGGAATTTGCAGCTGAGTCCCCTGCAAAGAATCTATCTGAAGTAAATCCTCCAAACCCTCTAGACATTGAGGAAGAAATGGCATTCATCATGCAAAGATTCAACAACTTTAGGAAAAGCTACACCAAGTACAAGAAGAATTAAAAAGATAATCCAAGGAGGAACCAGAAATCTGGAAATTGGAAGATAGAATGTTACAACTGTCCTGATCTCAAGAAGGATGATGACAATAAGGAAGTAGGAAAGAGGGATGACAGAAGAAAAGCCCTCATTGGTGAAGACCAAATTCAAGAGAGAGTAGAATCAAGCAGTGAATTCTTCTCTGATGATAATGTTTACAACTGCCTGATGGCTAACCTTGCTAATGAAGAGGTAACATCTAAACCTCCAATTTCAAATAATGTCAGCTCAGACATGTCTCAAGACATTGATCTGTATGAATCTGTAAATCAGATCCTTAAAGACTTTGAAACATTAAAAACTGCACACTTGATTGTGACACGTGAGAAAACACAACTGCAAGATGAGAATAGGCAGCTGAAAAATACTTTGGACAAAATCAGCCTTGAGTCAGCCAACATCAGATCTGACCTTGAAAAACAGACTGAGGAAATTTTGAAAAACTCAGATGAAATTACCACAACTGATATAAAAAGGCCAACTGCTCTAAACAGTGAAAAGTCAGCTGCACTTGCTCATATAAAATCTGAGTTTTCTAAAGTGACACCGTTGAGCAACACACAGGCTAAAGAGATAACATTCTTAAAAGCATCTATAACCTTAGATGGCTTCTGTATAAACTAGAGGCCACTTTATTTAAAATCAGGTCTTGGATATGATCCCAACACTCCCTCTAGTTCAACAACTATTTTCATCAAGGGAGAAACTTATGTCCAAACTGCTGAGCCTATAAATAAACATGGCAGCAGCCCAGTCAATAATATAGGCAGCAGCCAAATTTCACAAGGCAGACACCTAGACAAAGACTAGGCAATGGCTAAAACAGCATCAACAGTCAAAACATTACTCTGCTTATTACCAGAGACTCCCACAGAACAGATTTCACAATGCGAGAGGTAAATGGAAATCACAAGGTAATCCAAGCTTTCAAAATTACCGGGTATGGAGACCCCAAAATTTTAATAACTGGTATTAGCCAAGATTTAGAAGTGGCCCACACCAAAACCATTATCAAGCATATCCTATACACAATCCAAATCAAGAATATAGACCTAGACACTATGCACCCCATAGGAATAACCAACAACACTTTCAAACACCAGGAGAAATAAATTCTCCAGGAAGTCCACTAACCCCAAAGGACCCATTCAGATTTGGGTACCTAAATCTCTTCTTTACTGATTGTAGAAAAGATGGGAGGACTACTACCACATCTCCTCAAGTTCAACAGTAGGAGGTGAAGAATGGTTTGTAGACTCTGGATGCTAAAGGCACATGACAGAGAACAAGAAGATTCTGTCAGAATATGTTAAAGAAAAAGGTCCAGATGTAACTTTCGGAGATAGCTCAAGTAGACAAACCAAAGGCCATGGAAAGCTGCACAGAGGGAACATAATCATTACAAAAGCGCAGTATGTCAAAGGGCTCAAATACAATCTCCTAAGTATAAGCCAATTCTGTGATGAGAACAACCTGGTAGTCTTCATAAGATGGAAATGTATGGTGATTCATCTACCCAGTGGAGAAGTGAAGCTACAAGGATTCAGAAGAAGAGATATCTACCTGATAGATTGGAAATCAGGAGCACCAAACACTTGCTTCTTATCAAATACAATTGCTGAGAATGGATGGCTCTGGCACAAGAGACTATGTTACTTGAACTTCAAAGCCATCAACAAGATAAGTTCTCAAAAGTTGGTCAGAGGACTTCCAACATAAGTATTCAATAAAGAGACTCTTTGTGATGCATGCCAGAAGGGAAATCAAACCAAAGCATCTTTCAAATGAGTCCAGCCTACCACTCTTACCACCAGGATTTTGGACCTACTTCACATGGATTTATTTGGTCCCATGAAGCCAAGAAATCTGAGTGGAAGGAATCATGCCCTAGTAGTTGTAGATGACTACTCAAGATACACTTGGATAGTGTTTCTCTACAAGAAGAGTGAAATATTAACAAAGTTACCTGATCTGATGAGGAAGATTCAAAACGGGAAATCCCTTTCCATCATAAAGATCATACCAGACAGAGGAGGAGAATTTCTCAACAAGGCAATCACAGAATATAGTGATCAGAATGGGATTCAACATGAAGTATCTGCCGCAAGAACACCACAAAAAAATGGTGTAGCTAAAAGAAGGAACAAAACCCTGAAGGAGGCAGCTAGATCAATGATTGCTGAAATTGACCTGCCAAAGAAGTTCTAGGCTGAAGCTGTCAACACAGCATGCCATACTCAGAATAGGAGTATGATAGTAGGGAGACACAACAAAACTCCCTATGAGGTTTGGAATGGGCAGAACACCAACTGTTGCATATTTTCACATATTTGGTTGTAAGTGTTTCATTCACAATAATGGTAAAACACAACTGAATGCCTTTGATGCTAAAACGGATGATGGTCTCTTTATGGGCTACTAAAAAATAAGCAAGGCATAAATAGAGTATTTAACAAAAGAACATTAGTTGTGTAAGAAACACCTCATGTTGTTTTTGATGAATATACTGTTGAGTACAAAAAACAGGTGGAATTAATTGAGAAAAAGCTCAAAACCACCTCCCTGTAAGAAGTCATCATCAATGTCACAGGAAGGATGGACATAGCTGATGAAGACCCAGCTGCAGATCGGACAGGATCTCCAACCACAGCTGAACCAACCACAGCTGATAAAGATCCTCAAGACTCAACTGCAGCTGACAAAACCATAGCTGAACCTATTGCAGCTGCAGAACATCAAATCCAACCTGAAGCAGAGTCAGACGTAGTCCCTCAAAGCAACTCAACATGGGGGAAAAACCTTGAAGATCAGCCACTAAAGGCTGAAGATGAAGATGAAATTCCAAAATGGCTAAAAGATCACCCCATCCAGCAGATCATTGGAAACCTAACTGATGGAGTTAAAACTAGGAAATCCACAGAACCAGTAGGAATGGCAATGTTTTCTTGCTTCATGTCTCAAATGGAGCCCAAAACAACAGATCAGGCCCGGTATGACTACACATGGGTGATTGCAATACATTAAGAGCTAAATCAAATGGAGAGAAACAATTTCTGGGAACTAACAGACAGACCAGGTCACAAAAATATCATAGGCACCAAATGGGTGTACAAAAATAAATGTGATGAAGATGGAGCTATTGTTAGGAATAAAGCCAGATTGGTTGCAAAAGGATATAATGAATGTGAAGGAATAGATTTTGATGAAACATATGCACCAGTAGCAAGGCTAGAATCAATCAGACTATTCCTTGCATATGCAGCATTCAAGGATATGTCTACCAAATAGACGTAAAAAGCGCATTTCTCAATGGAGTACTAGAAGAAGAAGTCTATGTGGAGCAACCCCCTAGATTTGTCAAAGGAGACAAAATATACAAGCTTCTGAAAGCTCTATATGGACTCAAGTAGGCACCAAGAGCCTGGTATGAAACTTTATCCGTATTTCTAGAGAAAATTGATTTTGCAAAGAAAAGGTGGACAAAACTCTCTTCAGAATTGAACATGAAGACCACACATTACTTGTTCAGATATATATGGATGACATTATTTTTGGCTCAACCAACGCTGCGCTATGTGAAAAATTCTCTAATCTCATGCAAGGAGAATTTGAGATAAGTATGATGGGCAAATTAAATTTCTTCCTTGGTTTGCAAGTCAAACAAGTTGACACTGGAATATTAATCAACCAAGATAAGTACACAATGGAACTGATTAAAAGATTTGGCATGTAGACAGCCAAACTCCTAAGAGTACCAATGACCACATCCCTACCCATTGATGCAGATGAAGGAGGCATTTCAGTGGATCCAAACTACTACGGAGGACTAATTGGACCACTTCTATACCTAACTGCAAGCAGACCTGACATTTCATATGCAGTAGGAGTGTGTGTAAGATTCCAGTCCAAGCCAAAGCAGTCTCACTAGGAAGCAGCATAAAGGATAATCAGATACCTTAAGTCTACAAATAATATTGGACTATGGTATCCCAAAGATAAAAACTTTGAGCTATCAGGATATTCAGAATCAGACTTTGCAGGATGCAAGATCAACAGGAAAAGCACCAGTGGAACGTGATTCCTTGGAACCGACTAATATCCTGGTTCAGTAAAAAACAGGTATCCATCTCAATATCCACAACTGAGTTAGAATACCTAGTTGCACGCAGCTATTGTGCTCAGATTCTCTAACCAACAATCCAGTCCTACACTCAAGAACAAAGCATATACATGTCAAACATCATTTCATCAGAGACCATGTGCTAAACAAAAGAGTAAGAGTGTAAAGAGTCAGCACAGAGTACCAAATTGCTGATATATTCACAAAGTCTCTACCAGAAGAAAGGTTTCTGGAACTAAGTAGGGAACTTGGACTAGTAGATTGGGAATTTAGTGCATAATTGAAAACCAGACGAGAATGTCATCTGGCTTAAACCAGTCCAGAGAAATCACCTGATCAGACCAGTGAAGAAAAGTCACTTGATCTGATCCAGACAAGGAACATCACCTGATCCGGAGAGCAGATGAGGAAAATTCATCTGATCAGACTAGAACGACGAAAATCCATCTAATCAGACCAGATGAAGAAAAAGTTAGCTGCTCAGAAGTCAAAGAGTTAACTAGCTAAGTTTTCTATTTCTTTAAATACCTAATTTATTACACGTGGCTAAAAACACACGACCATACTACTTCCATGTCTACCGCCATGATTTTCAATTAATCACTCGAACCGCCATTCTTTATTTTATTATTAAATTCAAACGTCTCTTCAAATGGCTATTTAAGACGGTCGACATCATTTCAGAAAAACCTTATCGTCTTCAAGCTCTTAGAACCCTAATGTTCAAAAGCAGAAAAACTCGTTGAATATTCACTGCACTAAAATACCTTCTAAAATACTTGCAAAGATGGAAAGTAATGCCTACTTCAAGGGGGTCAACCTGAAAATGGTGAAAGAGCAAATAATCTTCAGCATCATCGTCGATTTTGAAGGTTTACTAGAGTCCAACAACACGGCGACGATGGCACGACTGATTGGAAAGATGAAGAAGAACGAGATCTATCACTTTCTGGACATTAATCCCACTCAAATCTTCAAAGAAGCCGTTATCTGCTTTTACAAGGAGGCCAAGGTCACTCAGTACGGAATCAGAGTTTGATCTTTCACGAATCAATCACCATCACCAAGCAGACAATTGTAGATGCTTTCAAGATGGAGAATTGGGGTACTGCAGTTGAAGCCCTAAAACAAATTCCATTCAAGATATGGGAAGAAATCAGGATGCCTGACGAGTCAACAAAAGTCAAATTCACGGCCAAGAAAGGAGACCTTCGAAAAGAGTACAAATCATCCTAGACATCACTAACAAGATTGTCATGGGTATGGCAGGAAGTTTCAATCAACTATCATACTCCAAATATATTGTTGTGGGAGCCCTGATCCAGAAGCAGAGGATTAACTGGCCTGATTACATCTATAGACAGTTAGTCCGAGAGGTCAATAAAATGAACTGGGATTCTGAGAATAAGAAATTTACTCACAAGTTGGCCTATGGAACCCATATCAGTTGGATTCTGAATCCTTGGGAAAAGCTAAAGGAAGGGCAGAGATGTAATATCCGGGGGTTTTCATTTCACTGTTGAGTTGTACGTGTTCTTTTGGAATTATACAAGTGTTGTTGTTTTGGACTGATACAATATATATTGTATTAGGATATTTCGGGATCGAAATATTTGTGCTTGTCGTCGGTATTGTTTCGTCGTTTGGATGTTGCTTGGAGAGTTTGGATTTTTGGCCAAGTATACTAGCCATAGCGTACGCTACATAGGTAGCATTACGTACGCTATGAGATAGGTATTACGTACGTTAAACCTATATGGTTACGTACGTAATGAGTAGTCGGTTGTAGGAACCTTTCTCATGGTTAACTTTCGGCTGGTAGGGCCGGGTATCTTTCGATCAGATCTCACTATTGCAGTCAACGGATCCTTATGTATGTTAGGAGGTGAGATATACGTACGTAACTTATGCAACTTGTTAACGTACGTAAAAGGTGGTTGTTTACGTACATTAAGGTCTTCACATTCTTGGTCAGTCGGTTCTGGACTAGCATTACGTACATTAAGCTACTGATATAGCGTACGTAATAGTCCTTACATACGTTAGGCTTGGTGTATAGCATACGTAATGAGCCTGTTAGTTTATAGATCTTGGTTTCGTATTTCATTTCTTCACGAACCAAAACTTCCTTTCTCTCCCTATAACCGTCACTCTAGACTTGTTCTTGATATTTAGCCTCTTCCAACATGTTTTTGATCATCATAACTTGATTTGGAGCTTGGAGTTGGAAGCTAGTTGGTGCTCCTTTGGTGTTTGGAGAGTTCTTATTGCTCTTCATTGGTAAGTTCTCTTAATCTCTTGTTCTTCAAGTGATTTTCGAATATGTTGTTGTTGTTGTTGTTGTTGTTGTTATTTTCCTCGTATAGTTGGTGATTGTTGGAGTATATCATGATTCTTAATGAGTTTATATAACTTATGATGAAGAACATGATGATTGTGGTTTGAGGAGGAGTTATTCTTGATGTTTTAGGATATTTGGAGGTTTTAATCATGTCTAGGAAGGATTATGCTAAGATTGTTATATGATTAACATAGTCTTGATATGATTACTGTTGTTGGTTGTGGTTTTGAGGGATTATAACCATTTTTATAAGGAATTATGATGAATTATGTAATGATTATCATAATCTTGAAATGGTTGATTTTATCTTGTTGATTAATCCGAATTCATGATGAATTGGAGATTGATTATCGTGTTGTTAATCCTCACCAAGAACTTGTGGAGGATGATATCTCTGAGAAAAATCGCCCAAAAATCACCCCTAAATCGCCTAGATCGTGAGGGAGAAGAAGAGATGAGAGGAAATGAAATTCTCTCCCAAAAACCCGCTCAGATATACCCTGACTGACCCGCGTGCCGCGATGCAGGTCGAGTGTGCCGCAGCCCGTGGCTGAAATATGGTAGCAAGATTTCCAGGCCGTGCCGCGGCCCAGAACAAGCATGCCGCGGCCCGGGGTACAGCCGCGCCCAGCTCGGGTCCTGCAGGGTGTGTGCCGTGGCGCGCAACCCCTTGTGCCGCGGCGCACCCTGTTCGAGCCCAAAATGTGCCGAAAAATCACGATACGTGATCGAATAACCAAACAGAAGTTCACAACACATCTATCAACGTTAAACGGACTTACGGTAACACGAAATAACAGTTTCGGACGAGATTCGCAAGATTCGAACTCAAGTGCGGAAAAGTCGCTTAAGAACATGGAACTCAACAAAACGACACCGAAACGAACTCGGATGTGAAAAAGTGCAGAATTAAACATTCTCAGAATGACGAAATGGTCACAATAGAGTCGTAAGATGGACTTCCGCCAAAAAAAAAAATTACCAGAAATCGAAATTGCGGATATTACAATACTATAGTAGAATAATATAATATATGACTTTAG
Organism: Orobanche coerulescens; assembly: GCA_033398695.1. Lineage (NCBI taxonomy): Eukaryota > Viridiplantae > Streptophyta > Magnoliopsida > Lamiales > Orobanchaceae > Orobanche > Orobanche coerulescens. Next base: position 130,565,318 of record CM065808.1, on the reverse strand, counting down.
TTTATTTATTAAATGATGGTTGGCTATATGTGTCTTTGGACTTGATATAGTGTTTAGGTGATATGTTGTTCATTATTTAGGTGGTCATAAGCCCATAATATCTCTAAGTTCAAATTTAATATTAGGTTCACTAATTAAGTTGTACTATTAAATTAAATAGCCCATTTCGCTAATAAATTAAAATTTATTAAAAAATTTAAGTTAATTAAACTTATAGGATATTATTATTTTTATTTATTAAATTTTAGTAATAAAGATAATTAGGTTTTTGAACTTATAGAATTTATTTAGCTAATGTGACTATGCATAAGGTAAGAACTAAATTTATTCGATAATGAATAATTGTAAACTTTATTTTATTTATTGAAAATTAATAATCTAATCTACATACAAAATAATGGGGTCTCACACACTACCACGAAACAATACACCTTATTATAATTATGTCCAACCAATCAACAATACACCACAATACGTGCCCAAGTATATAATCAATCCGATTCAATTGTCATAATCATCATGGTACCTCACTCAAGAACAGCCATACACAACACGATAACACGATTAACATCATCAATACAAATTCACAAACATTAAAGAAGCAAATATATCATCAATATAATCAACGTTCTTATTAGTCAATTCCCACGAATCATATCCACGAAGGGAAAATCGAATCATTGTAAACCCAATACGTAAACTCTATTCGCAAGACACAAATCGTATAAGTAAGATACTTGCCTTAATAATCGATACGGAACACACGGCTCAATTAGTAACCCTCGAACACCTACAATCCTCCAACGAAAACAACAAAAACATGATTACAACGAGTATAACAACCGGAAACAACGCAAAACACTCCCAAGAATCAAAGGAAAACCCGTTGAGTCATTTAATCGGACATTAAATGCTCAAGGCTCCCTTAGAACACAAAAATCATGGTTGGACTCAAACGAATTCGAGATACGGATATACAATCCGTAGAACATGATTAACAATACCCGATAACACCATCCAAACCATCAAAAATCAGATGAATAAGGAGATCAAGATGAAAATCTCAAAGGTCAACCCTAGGAGATTATAAGAATTTACCTTCTATCCGGATGAACGAATTGTAGGATGATGTTAGATACGAATCAAGCTTCCCAAAATGATGCACAATGATACCTCTGATCACTACTCCCGAATCTTGCCACAAATCGTGAAGAGGAAGAAAGGAGAAGGGGAAGAAATGAACAAAACCCGTCGGCCAGCTCCTTTAAATGGCTGAGCACGTTACGGCCGTAATATGCGGTACCTTACGGCCGTAACTCGGCCTCCCTCGGTTACTGCCCAAAACGCTCGGGCACATTACGTCCGTTTCCAGTGGCAAGTTACGGCCGTATCGCATAGGTTCTTACGGCCGTAACTCGGTCTCCATTACGGCCATACTTGGCCTCTCTCTTACGACCGTACTCGGCCTCACTCTTACGGCCGGAACAGGGCCCTTCCGGTTCCTGCCCAAAATGCTCGGGCGCCTTACAGCCGTAACTCGTCCAGGCATTACGGCCGTAATATCCACTACCTTACGGCCGTAACTCCGACATTCTAATGACCGTAGCTCTCATGCCACTATTCCGACAGTCCGGTCAGACGTTGGACAATGTCTCGGTCACACTAATGCATCGTCTATGATTTTATATAATAACGAGTAAATTACGAAACATAACGTACCATACCACAAGTACACATTTAAGCAAAGAAATACACGCGATAACAAGTCTCACTCGACAAACACTACAATAGAATATATCATACCGTTCATGACATAAAAACTAATTCCACATAATCATAACGAAACAAAGTAACCGACACCAAACGACAAATAGGTCAAGGCAACTGGAACTAAAAATCTCGGGTATTACATAATGTCCGACGGGACGTATGAGGATCTACGCTAAGGGAGTTGGATCATGGATGGGGATTATTCACCAGGGATGCCCGATGGGGCGTATGGGGATCTATGCTTAGGGCATTGGATCACGGATAACCATGTGTGATGAATTTTGATTTTGGTTTAGGACCCTTGAGGATATGATGTGCTAATTGTTAATATCTTGGCATAAACTGAGTTGATGCTTAAGGATTTATAAGGATGTTTTATCAAATTAAACTCAATCCAATCCGAATAGCTCAAGTGGATGTTGAAAATCTTTCACACCATAAAATAAATTGTGTTCTTCAACAAAAATGGGATTTTATTTTCGAAAAAGGGTGAAAGATGAAAATTTTCATTTTAACTAATGACGACATTTTATCATGGAGGGATGATGTTAGTTCCAAGTGTTTAACTAAAAGCATTTCGCCGTTGTATTCGATTTAAAACTTTTATGTTTGGGTTTGGAGAAAAAGTTTCTAAATTGCGAATTGACTCTAATTTTTCGAAATTAAGTTATTCATAATCAAGTTTGAATGTAACATGTGCATAGTGTGCATGTATCGCTTCATGTGATACCATTTGAGTTTGGGGATAACACATTTGGATGAGGGCCAATTTGTTATCATATATGCGTTATATTGTCATCCTTGTTGAAGTGTTTTGGTTGTGTTCCCAGTAGTTGTATTGCATGCTTGAGGTTCTTTTGTGATTTATAAATGATATCGCTTTCGTGGCGAAACTATATCGCTTAGACACGTATGTTGAATACATACTTAAGCACTTTGGGACTTTTGTATTTTTGTTTTGTGGCTATCATTCAGAGCCGTTCAGAGCTGCTAAACTATTCATGATATTCAACAGTATGTTTGTGATAATATGAGTGGTGGGTTGCGGTTGTAAGCTCTCTTTGGTTACGGCCGTATTATTCCTCAGTTACGACCGTAAGTTCCATATGTTGCAGTCTTGATCCTAGTGTGGGTTAGTAAGTAATGGGACCAAACATTAAACTCTCCCCCGAGCATCTCACCTCAATGTACAGCCCATGGCCATTCGCACAATGGGACATCGACCTTATAGGTCCCTTACCGACGGCTCCAGGAGGCTGTAAGTTCGCCATCGTAGGGGTCGACTATTTCACCAAATGGGCTGAGGCCGAACCGCTCAACAAGATCGGCCAAGAGCAAGTGATAAAGTTTATCTGGAGAAACATCATATGCCGATTCGGTCTGCCCCAGGCCATCATCTCCGACAATGGAAAGCAGTTCGACGGCTTAGAAGTCATGCAATTCTGTGAGAAGTGGGGAATCAAAAGGCTGTTCTCGGCTCCCTATCACCCTCAGACGAACAGGAAGGTAGAGGCTGTGAACAAGATCCTCAAACACACAATTAAAGCGCGACTCGAATCCAGGCTAGGACGATGGGCAAGCGAGCTCCCAGACGTTTTGTGGTCTTATCGAACGACGACCCGTAATTCAACCGGCGAAACCCCATTCACCCTCGCCTTCGGAACAGAAGCGGTGATTCCCTCGGAGATCGCCGTTCTCAGCCATCGAACCGAACAAGAGATAACGACCGACAACGATATGGCCCGACGGATCGACCTCGACATACTCGAAGAAAGACGACTGACCTCAGAAATGAGGAACACAATCCACAAAAGGCGATCCGAGAAGTTCTTCAATTCGAAGGTCAAGGAGAGAAGGTTTCAGGTGGGCGATCTCGTCCTCAAAAAGATCCAGATCCACACAGGTGTCTTTGGTCCGAACTGGGAAGGCCCTTTCAGGATATCTAAATGGCTAACTAAAGGAGCCTACGAGCTTGAGCATCCTGAAGGTACTCCGGGGATAATACTTTTATTGTGCTACTATTTGTTGACTTATGTTGTTATGTTGTGCTGAGTTGGTATTTTCGGTATGTTGTTATGCGATGTTATGCTCTATTGAACTGAGCGGATGTATCTTCAGTATGCCGAGAAGATGAGGTCGAGGTCATGGTTGTGGTTGTAATCATGAGCGTGGTGGGATGACTAGTTCATTATCGAGCACCGATTAGCCAGTAATTATGGTCGTGAAGACCAATCGCGTGATCAAAGGCAAGTAGCTGGAGAGGATGTTGATGTTGGTGGAGCTCCAGCATTCGAGATGACTCTATCGGGCCTATGTCCATGACGAAAAAGCAGCGGGTTTCTGGTGTTTTGTTTGGAAGCGAGGGAACTGGGGCTTCTAAACCTCAACTCTCGTTCCATTCATTTACGGGACCCTCTCAGCCAGTTTGAGGGTCTATGTACTCCAAGTCGGTATTGTTAACCTCAGGTGGTGCTTCGCGGTGTTTCAATTGTAATGTGTCGGGCCATGTTCTTGCGAATTATAAGGCACCACCGGTAACGTGTTACAATTTTGGGCGCCAAAGAAACCAGGTTCAGTATTGTGAGGTAGTCTCCGGATCGTCGGACAGCCAAGCTTCAACATCGGTGTCGAGATTGACTCATGGAAACATTTAATGTTCGAGTTTTTACCTATGTGGTTACTTTTGTTTGTTCCTTGACACTCATTGTTCTAAGTTTCGAGATGAAACTTCTTATTACATAGGGAGAATGTAATATCTGTATTGTTTTATACCGTTGGTAATTTTTATTTTTGGTGTTTTTTTCATTTTTGGCGACCCGCTTGCAATTGTTTCGACATTTTGAAATTATTTGTTCTGCACTTTTTGCCATTCAAACGAGTTTGGGGATGTTTTATTTTAATCCGTGTGATGTTATGACTTTTCTGCATTTGGATTCGAATCTTGTAAATCTTGTTTGAAACTATCGTATTGCTATTTCTACAAGCTCGTCTAATGTTAATGGACGTGTTGTGATCTTGGTATATTGTTCGACCTCGAATCATGTTTTCGGACATTTTGAACCGTTTTGTAATTTTCCAAAGTTTTTGGGTATGATTTGGTATTCGTTTTTCCATACCTTCGGGTGGTCGGAATCATGTGTTTGTTTAGCGCTTGAGTTTGGTTTTCAACGCTTTTCGTAGGCGCTTCATTGGATGTTGTTAATTTTCGAGTTTTGCATCATTCGGGGCATGTTCAGTCTCAACAGACTGCACAGCGGTGCTGCTGTGCAGAAGGCATTAGCACACGCTAATGTAGGGCGATAGCGCGCGCTAATATGTGCCATTAACGCATGGTATCTAAGCTGTTTGTGCACGCTAACAAGATAAGACAGGACGTCCCTTTTTTCAGGCTCGTTAGTGCATGCTATTGGCAGTGTTCTAAAAATCCTCTCTTAGGCCGATTAATCCTCCAATTAATCCCTAGAAGGTCCTCTACCGTTCCGATTATGGCCTAGGCGCTTGTACTGGGAGTTTGGGTGATTAATAGGTCGTCTAGGCAGGCTGGGCGGGGGCCTACGAAGACAAGCTAAGATACTATGGATACTATGGACTACTTTATACCTATATCAATATTTCAAATTTCCTAGCTACATGGGCAACTAGGCGGATGCCTAAGCGGTTATACTTTTTTATTTTTTTTTGCTGTGTTGTAATAGTCCTATTATTTTCTAAACTGATAAATGATGGATATTATGTACTCCTCGATCTATATCAATATTTCAAATTTAATATATAATTGATTATATAACTGTTTAAATGGCTAAATTTTAGTTATTTTTAATTATTTTACATATATATAATTTTTATATATCAAAATGATTAACATATTAATAAAAAATAAATCTGCCTAGTCCGATTAATCTCCGATTAATCCCGATATAGTTCTATGGACGCTAGATGTTAGCAATCCGAACGCCTAGCTCCTAGCGTTTTTTAGAACCATGGCTATTGGGAAGGCTAGCACGCGTTAGCTGAGCCCTGTATATAAGTGCGGACAACGACATTTTCGGCATTCTTTCTCACTTTACAATCATAATCGATGACAGATCGAGAGAGGGGTGATTTGGTGCAATCCTTCATCCTCTATCTGTTAGGACTATGCCATCAAATGTTACTCAGAGGATGATATAGTGTAATACCACGGGTATTCCATGCTTTAATTACCGTGTACTTGAGATATTATAATGCAATTTCTATCATTTACGATGTTGTTTTCTTATATTATGTGGTTTCATTAAAGTGCTTTTGCGATAGAATTGTGTGATGTGAATGAACGGAGGTTACGTACCTTGACGCCATTGGACGATTATCAGTGCGAATATGACGGTGGCTAACGTCTTGTTCCCCGCATAATTGTTGACGAGTGAAAAGGTGGTCACCCGAGATGGTTAAATGCGATAAAATGACTTAGTGACTGAGTGACTAGCGTACGCTATTTGACATGCATATGGTACGTTATATTTGCGGCATTACATAAGTTAACACGACTAGGTTACGTACGTAAGGCAAGAATTGGTCTTCCGACCAGAATCTTTCCTTTTTACACGGATTGGGTACTTTCGGTGGGCTAGAAGACAAACGAGTCAACTGCTTGTAACGTACGTTAATTGTTGAGATTAACGTACATTATTATATGGTTGCTCACGTACCTTATGATTCCCTACGTACGTTATAGGTGGGGTCAGTCCAGGGAGTAGCCTTTGATCGACCATTACGTACGTTAACTAGAAGACATTACGTACGTAATGCTCTTTACATATGTAAGCCTCTGAGTGATAGCGTACATAAAACTCAATCGCGTGTTATAAATTAACACCTCCTCCTTCATTTCCATTGGTCAATAACACTTGAGCAACCTCCTAAAAACCTTCCCCAACCCCCCTTAGACGATTCTTAGCCCTTCAAACACTTGTATTGACATAGAGGAGATGATTACTCAAGCTCCGAAGAAGGTTATCAAGGTCGATCGATCCATTCTTCATCCCTCCTTGTTGTTCTTGGTTGGTTCGTCATCATTCTTCTTCGTTCTTTGTCTATTAAGGTAAGTCTAGCAAATCCTCGAAGTTATTTTGGGTATTATTGTTATGTCAATTGGATTACGGGCATTTGGGTAGTTTTGTTGCTTAACTTTCGTAGACAATCAAACCGGATGAACTTGTAGTAATCAAAACTATCGTTGAAAGTATATTCCATTCTCGCACCATTAATTCATGTATCTTGTTGTAATAATCATATGCGGATTTCACATCAACCTTGGAAACATCAACTTTAACGAATCAATTGTAGGAGAAATTGTGTTAGGAATCCAATCCCCGTATACTAAACTCGTTGAAACCCACCTTGTTAGTATAATATTGATCAAACTTTAATTTAACTAGGTGGAATCAATCTTAATAGTGTTACCATCATTAAGAATCGACCGTTGAAATCGTTGAGTAAAACTGTGACCCACCTAATTGAGAACTATGAATAGAGAATTGAATTAGTAAATAATGGAATTAAATTTTACTATAGTTGATTGTTGATGACCGAAGCAACGTTGAGGATAATCTTGTTTGGTAAATTGCTATAACAATCGATAATCTAAGGATTAAAATAATATAATAATATGTGTTGCTTTTGAGCTTAGAACCATGATATTAGCTTTGCAAAATCGAACTAAGTTTAGAATTCGGTTAGGAAAGGGGGCAGGAAACTAGTTTTATTCGCCGTTATCCTTACGAAATGATAATCAAGGAATATGTAATTAGGTTGAACTCGATCGGTCGTGGAAGTTCAAATTGTTGTGAGGCACTTACCATCGGAATTAAGGCAAGTGAAACTTTCTCGGATTATGCTAATTTTATTTACGATATTCAGAAAACATGAATGTGCCTTTGCATGATGAATGCCGGACGATTGTCTTTCTCTAGAAACTATGTTATGGGTCGATGTGTTGGGGGTAATACCTGAATGCCACCCGTGTGGTATAAGATCTAAAATGGCACCTACGTTGTGGAGTATTTATGTGTAGATACTTCCGTGACCCTTGGTTGCGACCTTGGGGTTTATGTGCTAAAAGAGAAAGACAACGTCCGCTATACTGTGAATTATTATCTATATATATATTATGTGGTACGGTGTTATCGAATCGTGAATTTTGTTGTGAAATGCTGCTACTGATTATCATTATCTAATCCCTGTTTGTCTGGCACGATTCGTCGTGTCAGGTAAATTTGTTGAATATGTGCAGGATATTCTCGAGGGTTCCGGTCAGGCTTGAACGGTTTCTGCTACCCCATGTTTTAAGTAGATTTCTGAAAGATCTGTTTATGTAATAATCGTGTTTCGAACTATGTTTTCTTTCAAGACATCCCGTTTCATGTTATGTAACTGCGGACTCACCCATTTTATAATGCCTTATTTAAATTATCAATTTCCTAAAATAGCCTTGTGGGTCCCACACGGGATTCACAGCACTGTAATGCCCCGATAAATTTTGGGGGTGTTACAGAAAATGGTATCAGAGTGATGTTCCTGTTGAAAAAGATTTTGGCAAAATATTTTTATTTCCGAAAATATTATCCAAAGTCCAACACCCAAACGACTGTAACTCTTCAGGGGAATACAAATAAGTAGAGTATGTGCTTTCTAATTAGGTGCAACATTTAATTTGCACGAGATAATTGTGTGTTGAATTGGTCCTTAGATTAATATTGACTGTAATGGCATGCCGTGGATCTAGGAGGATAGTAAACGATGCTGCGGGTTCCCCAGTGAACCAGAATGAGGACAGGCACACTGCCAAGACCGTTCCAGCTGGGAACCAGCCGCCACCGGTTAATCAAAATGATCAGGAGGTGGGATGCCAGAATAACAATCCTGGAGGCATGGACCCGATTTTCATTCAAACCCTCGCCCAGGCTATTGCCATGGGTATCGCCCAAGTCAACCAAACAGAACGGATACTGGTCATCAACTTGGAGGAAAATGCAGGGAGAGACCGATGGCTCGGTGAGATGCTGAAAGCTAGGCCGCCACTATTTGACGGATCAGGGGAAAAACACGTGGACGACTGGATTTCCAAAATAGAGACCGCCTTCGATGTGATCAGTTGTCCAGAAAATCGAAAGGTGCCGCTCGGGCTTAATCAGATCCGCGACACTGCTACCCGCTGGTGGAGAACTTACAAGTCGGAAAACTGAGTAGTCGGGTGGGCCGAATTTGCTCGGATATTGAGGAACAAGTATTGTCCTAGATCAGCCCAAACCGCTCATGCACGGGACTTTTTCAGTTCTGGGCTGCAGAATTTGCCAGTGCCAGAGATCATTTGTGTAACACCCCAAATTAGGCGGATATTACAGTGCCGTGGACCCCCAACTGGGACCCACCAGGCGAATGAAAATTAATGAATTAGATAATATAATTGTAGTACCGAACCACATTATATCATTAATTACTCCGATGAGGAGTTTCAAGTACAACACACCCAGGAATACAGAATACATGTATATTTTATATGAAGATAAAATATACAACACTAAATGAAAATGAATATCCAAACGGAAATCTGCAACGGCAATAAAAATGAAGAAACATGAATGACTGAAAAGGACTGGGGCCCCCTACTAGTATCACTGGGACTCCTCGCCGTCAACATTCTCTTCCCGTGCTTTTGCCTTGCCATGACCTGAAAACAACATCCCCCCAAGAGGGTCAGTTACACAGAACAACAATCCTCAAGAGTTGAACAAGCACAATCATTAATTATATATGACATGAAATCAAGCTGAAGAGGGACATCATAGTACGCCCGTAATGGGACGTGCAAGTGCACAAGAAGAGTGTCCGGACACACCCGTCCTTGTACCTAATTAGTCTCATGGAGGCATGTTACCGTGTGCAAAGTCCATTGTGTCGGTGAACCCTTCACATGACAATCGTGTGCCCGACTAAAAGTTCCACACATAACCACCCGGCCACGCAATATGAACACAAAAGGTCACAAGAACAAAAGTGACCATGATGAATATCAATGAATAACAAATCGACAAGGGTCAAGAATGACTCACCGAGATGAAATAATAATGAAATGAATGATAGCTCACTGAAATGATTGGAACCGTCGTTCCTCGTGAATTGAATGATTAGTTTGATAATTACAAGTCTCTACATGAATGATATATCATGAATGAATTATGAATATGAATGAACAACAACGAAAGGAATGAATATCCTTTTAACCGAGTAAGAATTAACTTACCTCAATACCGGTGATGAAATATTCTCTCTCGAACAAACGTCCTAAGGAAAATACCGGTCGTTCGAACAACCTTGAATAACATAATTACCAACAAACGCTCAATATACGTATCAAACATGATTATAATCAACTCAAAAGTCGATACAACAATAATCAAACTCATTGGGGCATTCTAACGAATACGTTGTAAACATTCATCCCTTTGGTTACAACCAACCTCAATAATATCGATACCAAACCTCCAAGGAATGATTAAACCCAACAAAACTTCATTAATGACATCAATAATCCAATAGGAAACCAAAACTTAAGGTTACGACAACATCAATTGGAAACTCCCAAAATAACCAAAGTCAAACATCAAGGGTTCTAGAATAATTCCCCAAATATTCATCAAATCCAAAATATACACCAATAAATCCGTAGGAATACATGTATCTAAGGTAGATAATCTATATCTAACATATTCCAACATAAAGTCAAGCTTACACGAAGAGATCGGGAGGAAAACATTCAAAATCCGAAATTATAGATCCAAGAAATGTTTTCCTTGATTTGATGTATTGGAGAGGATGAAATGATGATTAATCCGAATTATAAGCTTGAAGATGTTGATAGATGATTTTAGCTCAAAGAACACTTCTCAAAAAGCCCAAAATCGCCCATAACCGTCGATGGGAGGAGGAGAAATGAAATAATGATGAAATTGGGCTAAATTTTCCAATATAAAGTAAACCCAGTTTAGCACGCACTAGCTCTTGTACTTAGCGTGCGCTAACGGGTGCACTGGGTAGTCCACTACCCACTGCCTGCATCGTTAGCATGCGCTAATGCCTCTTATTAGCGTGCGTTAACCTTGTGTTAGCGCGCGCTACCTGATGGATGATGTCCAGAATACCAGAGTCCATAACCTACTGTCCTCTTGCCTTGCTCGCGATAGCATGCGCTACACTAATTACTTAGCGTGCGCTACTACACCATTAGTGTACGCTAATATACACTCATAGCGTGTGCTAAGAATTATTCCATTCCAGTCTAGTACCCACTGGACTCTGCCTGCTCGGACCTTAGCGCACGCTACACTGATTGCTTAGCATGCGCTATCCACACAACTTAGCGTATGCTACTTACCATTCGTAGCGTGCCCTACTACAACTTAAATTTAGTCCAGTGCCTTCTAGACTATCTGCCTGAACCACATTGGCGTACGCTAATGCTAAGAGGCAGCGTGCGCTACCCGTACTCAATTAGCGCGCGCTAAATAGAGTACGTAGCGTGCACTACTCCTCACACACAGTCTACTACAATGATGACAATGCTAATATGCACGGCCCGATTCTCCAACCGGGTTGAATGACGAATAATAACTGATACACGATACAAAATTACTCCGAACGGTGAATACATTGAATGAATATAAATGATGAATGATTATTTATGAGTGAAAAATTACTGAGTGACAATATACTGAATGATAATGAATGAATTAACAGGCGGGTATTACATACCCCCCCTTCAAAAGAGTTTCATCCCCGAAACTAAGGGTCAAACAATTCGGGATAACTCTCCCACATACTATCCTCGGTTTCCCAAGTAGCCTCTTCGACTCCGTGTCTAGACCACTAAATCTTAAACAAAGGAATCGTCTTGTTCCTCAACTGTTTGATACGCCGCTCTAAGACTCGTACAGGACGCTCCTCATACGAATGATCATCTGCGATCTCAATTTCATCGAACTGAAGTATGTGACTCGGGTCGGAAACATACTTCCTCAGCTGAGAGACGTGAAACACATTATGAATTCGGCTCAACGCCGGAGGTAAGGCTAATCGATAAGCCAGACTGCCTACTCGATCCAAAATCTCAAACGGTCCAATGAATCTCAGACTCAACTTTCCCCGCTTCCCGAAACGGAAGATACCTCGACTCGGGGATACCTTGACCAAAACGTGGTCAACTGCCTCGAACTCTATTGGTCGACGACGATTATCTGCATATGATTTTTGTAGACTCTGAGCGGTCAAAACACGACTCCTGATCAAAGCTACCTTCTCATAGGCGGCTATAAGCATATCAGGCTCGGTGCCGATTGATTCTGATAAGTCATCCCAACACAAAGGAGATCGACAAGGATGACCTTACAAGGCCTCGTAAGGTGCCATCTTAATCGAAGTATGCCAACTATTATTATACGTGAACTCGATCAACGGTAGTTGGGCTTCCCAATCGTCCTTCCATTCGAGAACACATGCCCTCAACATGTCCTCCAATGTCTGAATAGTCCTCTCTGATTGTCCGTCGGACTGAGGATGAAAAGGTGTGCTGAGATTAAGCTGAGTTCCCATAGCACGATGAACGGATTTCCAAAAATATGACACAAATCGCCCGTCACGATCAGAAACGATACTCTTAGGAGTACCGTACAATCTCACGATCTTTTTGATGAACAAATGGGCAAGTCTCTCGGGACCCTACGTATCCTTGATCTCAAGGAAATGAGCTGACTTAGTTAAGCGGTCCATAATTACCCAATTTGTATTCATGCCACGACGACTCTTCGGCAAACTCGTGATGAAGTCCATTGAAATATCCTCCCACTTCCACTCTAGAATAGGGAGCGGTTTCAGCATACCCGCCGGTCGCTGATGTTCTATCTTGACTTGCTGACAGGTTAAACATCTCGAAACAAAAGCTGCGACTTCTTGCTTCATATTACTCCACCAGTAATTCTGTTTCAAGTCTTTGTACATCTTGCTAGACCCCCGATGAATGGAATAAGGGGTAGCATGAGCTTCTCTCAAAATCGAGTTTTTCAACTCGTCATTCGCCGGTACGCATAACCGATTCTTAAATGGCAAAAGTCCATCCTCGTGGACCACAAATCTAGGGGCTTTCCCCAGAGCCACATCATCTCGAATGCGCAACAAAGATGGGTCTGAACCCTAATTCACTGATCACCTCCTCGAGTGGCGATGAAATCTTTAACATCCAAAGTTTCCCTTGCACTCGCTGTAACCAGACCTCGATCTCGGGTCTCAGAAGTTCGTGTTGAAGTTCCTTCTGAAATGTTAAACGAGCAAGCATTTGCTCCTGAACGGATTTCCGACTCAAGGCATCGGCGACAACATTTGCCTTACCCGGGTGGTATTGAATCTCAATATCATAATCTTTGATTAGTTCCAACCACCATCTCTGTCGCATATTTAACTCCTTCTGAGTAAATATATACTTCAAACTCTTATGATCGGTGAAAATCTGACAGGTGATGCCATAAAGGTAATGAAGCCAAATCTTCAACACGAAAACCAAGGCTGCTAGTTCCAGGTCATGGGTCGGATAATTGACCTCATAAGGCCTCATTTGCCACGAAGCATAGGCAATCACTTTCCCGTTCTGCATTAGTACACATCCGAGACCGTGTCCGGACGCGTCACTATAAACCACAAATCCTTCCGTCCCTTGTGGTAAGGAAAGGACAGGTGCCGAAATTAACCAGCTATTGAGTTCCTCAAAACTTTATTGTCACGCACCGGACCACGCATATTTCTTATCCTTCCGCAAAAGGTTCGTCATAGCTTGAGCGATTTTAGAAAATCCTTCCACAAATCGCCTGCAATATCCTGCTAATCCGAGAGAGCTTCAGATTTCCTTAACATTCTTCGGAGGTTGCCAATCTCGGATAGCCTATGTCTTCTGAAGGTCAACACGTACTCCGTCTGATGAAATTACATGTCTGAGAAACGTCACTTCGGACATCCAGAACTCACATTTGGAAAATTTTCCATAGAGTTGCTCTCGTATCAACACGTCGAGAACCTGATGAAGGTGAAATTCATGCTTCTCTCGGTCATGGGAATAAATCAAAATGTCATCAATGAAGATAACCACGAACTAATCCAAATAGTTGATGAAAACTCGATTCATTAATTCCATGAATACCGCAGGTGCATTAGTTAATCCAAACGGCATTACCACAAACTCATAATGACCATAGCGTGTTCGAAACGCCGTCCTAACGATATCCGACTCTCGAATTCGCAACTGATGATACCCAGATCTTAAATCGATCTTGGACAATACGAAAGCTCCCTAAAGTTGATCCAAAAGATCATCGATGCGGGGTTGGGGATATTTATTCTTGATCGTCACTTTGTTCAATTCCCGGTAGTCAATGCACAAGCGAAAAGAACCATCATTCTTCTTGACAAATAACATAGGTGCTCCCCACGGGGACGCACTTGGTCGGATGTAACCGTTCTCGGACAATTCCTCCAGTTGATTCTTCAATTCCAGCATTTCGGTCGGGGCCATCCGATACGGTGCCTTCGATATTAGAGACGCACCAGGCTCCAACTCAATCGTGAATTCCATATCTCTCTGTGGAGGCAAACCAGGTAACTCGTCTGGAAATACATCGGCATATTCTCTCACTACAGTAATATCCGCTAACATTACTGATGATTTCTCGGTCTTGGACATATAGCACCAATAACCAACAGACCCCTGACTGAGTAATTTCACTGCTTTCATCATATTAATAACTCTTCCGGAACAGCTGAGATTACCTCCCTGAAATACTCATTCGACTCCATCGTTTGAAATGATAGTGACCATACGTTTACGGACACTAAGGATGGTATCATGACGATCCATCCAATCAATACCCAAAATGACATCATCTCTAGGTAAATTTACCACAATCAGGTCTGCCAACCAAACACGGCCATGAAGCTGAATCGGACAATTCTTAATCTCACGATCTCCGATAATCTTATACCATCTAGTAGACCAATTACATAAGGCTCACAACTAGTAGCACTATCCAAACGTAGTATACTCAAACATGACTCGGAAATGAATGAATGCGATGCACCAGTATCAAAAAGGGTACACAAAGGTTGAGATAGAATTTCAGTGTACCTGAGATCATTCGGGCCTCCGGATCGTTGGTCCTCTTCATCTCATAAATTCGGGGCTTACTAGTTCCCGCATCGGACGCTCCTGTCTGATGACTATGGGCTCCGCCTTTATTCGCTCCCGTCGTTTTAAACGACGCCAACTGAACAGCCTGATTCTGAACAGCTGACTGCTTCGGGGCCTGAGATGCCGTCGGAGGAGGTCTGGAATCTCTTCGAAAAAATGGGCCTTATGCCCAGTAATTCCATAGTTGTTGCACGTGATAGTCTGCCTCGGACACTTAGTGCTGAAATGACCCTGTTCTCCACAGTTGAAACAGGTGATGGCCGAACTAGCCGCTCGGGACTGAGATTCCGCAGGTTTCAGCGCCATAGGAGGTCGCTCAGAAAAAGTAGAGCCCGCACGAGGCTTCTTGAAGGTTGCCTGACTGCATTCAGACTGATTACGATTCTTCGATTTCTTGCCAGTAGATGAAGGTTGTTGCTTAGCAATCTCCTTAGCAGTAAGCTCATAAGTAAGAGCTTTCTCGATGAATTCGGCCAGGGGAGTGCAATGATGATTAAGCAGCTGCATCCTCATATGAGGTTTCAACCACTTACTGAAGTACTTGATCTTATCCACCTCGAAGTGGATAATAGATGAGGCGAAAGTAAGAAGTTCCTAAAATTTCTCAGCGATGGTGAGAACATCATTGTCCTCTGAGGGGTCAGGAATGAGTAATTCTGATAACTTGGCCTCCCTAAGTGGGGCCGAATAATATCTCTCCATCATGAGGGTTTTAAACTGATCCCAAGTACAAGATCCGTCGGTGGGCTTCAAACATAACCACCAAGAATGAGCGCTCTTACCCAGATAGTAAGACGCGACTGAAACTTTATGCCCTTCAGGACCATCCACCATAGCAAATAACTTATTAAAATATTCAAGCCAGTGAATAATATCTGCCGGATCAGATGAGCCCTCGAAAGTAGGTGGTCTCTGGTGAGAGATATCGCCAATGATACCACTCACACTCCTCTCTTGCCTCGGAGGTGGCGGCGAAGGAGCCTGTTGATTCTGAGCGGTTGAGTTCTGCATCGTCTCCACGAGGCGTGCCATCTGAGTCATCTGGGCCATCATGCCCTACATAAACGTGAGTGGGTCAACCCAAACACCTTCTGAATGAGCTATGTCCCAGGTGGGACTCCCTGACAGTGAATGATTATTTCCAGGTGAATGAGTGGCAGCATCGCTGCTTGATGAATTAGCATTATTCCTTGCATTCGCGCGTTTATTCACACGAGCTCTCGGGTTTCGGCCCGCACCGCGGCCTCTTCCTATGTGTCCTCTGCCAGCTCTCTTCATACTGAAGTAGGAATGTCACATGATAGTTATAGATCTCGCATGAATATCGCATTATGATTATGTCATGAAATGATAATAATGAGCATACGCGCTCTAACACAATGATTACATGAATGATCAACTGAGGTGACATGATTATTTGATGAAATTCTTGAAATGATTATCTTGAACAAGTTAACAAGATTAATGATACGGTCCTCCAGATCACCAACTAAGCAGTGAAATGAATTGAGTGATTAATGAGTTAACATGATCGACATGATCAAAAATGAAAATGATGATTGGGGATTGTTGACTGTTGAATGATGAATGAGTGATTCTTATTGTCAGAAATTATATCATGGCGTCAGAAATCTTACTGTTCTTTGGTCTGAGGGGCTTGGCTCTTGCACAGAAAGTCCAATGATACTAGTCTGATGAACGATAATTTCAGTGAGACATGACTCAGAAGGTAGTATTCAAAACCACGCTCTAATACCAACTCTGTAACACCCCAAATTAGGCGGATATTACAGTGCCGTGGACCCCCAACTGGGACCCACCAGGCGAATGAAAATTAATGAATTAAATAATATAATTGTAGTGCCGAACCACATTATATCATTAATTACTCCGATGAGGAGTTTCAAGTACAACACACCCAGGAAGTACAGAATACATGTATATTTTATATGAAGATAAAATATACAACACTAAATGAAAATGAATAACCAAACGGAAATCTGCAGTGGAAATAAAAATGAAGAAACATGAATGACTGAAAAGGACTGGGGCCCCCTACTAGTATCACTGGGACTCCTCGCCGTCAACATTCTCTTCCCGTACTTTTGCCTTGCCATGACCTGAAAACAACATCCCCCCAAGAGGGTCAGTTACACAGAACAACAATCCTCAAGAGTTGAACAAGCACAATCATTAATTATATATGACATGAAATCAAGCTGAAGAGGGACATCATAGTACGCCCGTAATGGGACGTGCAAGTGCACAAGAAGAGTGTCCGGACACACCCGTCCTTGTACCTAATTAGTCTCATGGAGGCATGTTACCGTGTGCAAAGTCCATTGTGTCGGTGAACCCTTCACATGACAATCGTGTGCCCGACTAAAAGTTCCACACATAACCACCCGGCCACGCAATATGAACACAAAAGGTCACAAGAACAAAAGTGACCATGATGAATATCAATGAATAACAAATCGACAAGGGTCAAGAATGACTCACCGAGATGAAATAATAATGAAATGAATGATAGCTCATCGAAATGATTGGAACCGCTGCTCCTCGTGAATTGAATGATTAGTTTGATAATTACAAGTCTCTACATGAATGATATATCATGAATGAATTATGAATATGAATGAACAACAACGAAAGGAATGAATATCCTTTTAACCGAGTAAGAATTAACTTACCTCAATACCGGTGATGAAATATTCTCTCTCGAACAAACGTCCTAAGGAAAATACCGGTCGTTCGAACAACCTTGAATAACATAATTACCAACAAACGCTCAATATACGTATCAAACATGATTATAATCAACTCAAAAGTCGATACAACAATAATCAAACTCATTGGGGCATTCTAACGAATACGTTGTAAACATTCATCCCTTTGGTTACAACCAACCTCAATAATATCGATACCAAACCTCCAAGGAATGATTAAACCCAACAAAACTTCATTAATGACATCAATAATCCAATAGGAAACCAAAACTTAAGGTTACGACAACATCAATTGGAAACTCCCAAAATAACCAAAGTCAAACATCAAGGGTTCTAGAATAATTCCCCAAATATTCATCAAATCCAAAATATACACCAATAAATCCGTAGGAATACATGTATCTAAGGTAGATAATCTATATCTAACATATTCCAACATAAAGTCAAGCTTACACGAAGAGATCGGGAGGAAAACATTCAAAATCCGAAATTATAGATCCAAGAAATGTTTTCCTTGATTTGATGTATTGGAGAGGATGAAATGATGATTAATCCGAATTATAAGCTTGAAGATGTTGATAGATGATTTTAGCTCAAAGAACACTTCTCAAAAAGCCCAAAATCGCCCATAACCGTCGATGGGAGGAGGAGAAATGAAATAATGATGAAATTGGGCTAAATTTTCCAATATAAAGTAAACCCAGTTTAGCACGCACTAGCTCTTGTACTTAGCGTGCGCTAACGGGTGCACCGGGTAGTCCACTACCCACTGCTGCATCGTTAGCATGCGCTAATGCCTCTTATTAGCGTGCGTTAACCTTGTGTTAGCGCGCGCTACCTGATGGATGATGTCCAGAATACCAGAGTCCATAACCTACTGTCCTCTTGCCTTGCTCGCGATAGCATGCGCTACACTAATTACTTAGCGTGCGCTACTACACCATTAGTGTACGCTAATATACACTCATAGCGTGTGCTAAGAATTATTCCATTCCACAGCACTCCACCGGACTCGCTGCTCGGACCTTAGCGCACGCTACACTGATTGCTTAGCATGCGCTATCCACACAACTTAGCGTATGCTACTTACCATTCGTAGCGTGCCCTACTACAACTTAAATTTAGTCCAGTGCCTTCTAGACTATCTGCCTGAACCACATTGGCGTACGCTAATGCTAAGAGGCAGCGTGCGCTACCCGTACTCAATTAGCGCGCGCTAAATAGAGTACGTAGCGTGCACTACTCCTCACACACAGTCTACTACAATGATGACAATGCTAATATGCACGGCCCGATTCTCCAACCGGGTTGAATGACGAATAATAACTGATACACGATACAAAATTACTCCGAACGGTGAATACATTGAATGAATATAAATGATGAATGATTATTTATGAGTGAAAAATTACTGAGTGACAATATCTTGAATGATACTGAATGAATTAACAGGCGGGTATTACATACCCCCCCTTCAAAAGAGTTTCATCCCCGAAACTAAGGGTCAAACAATTCGGGATAACTCTCCCACATACTATCCTCGGTTTCCCAAGTAGCCTCTTCGACTCCGTGTCTAGACCACTAAATCTTAAACAAAGGAATCGTCTTGTTCCTCAACTGTTTGATACGCCGCTCTAAGACTCGTACAGGACGCTCCTCATACGAATGATCATCTGCGATCTCAATTTCATCGAACTGAAGTATGTGACTCGGGTCGGAAACATACTTCCTCAGCTGAGAGACGTGAAACACATTATGAATTCGGCTCAACGCCGGAGGTAAGGCTAATCGATAAGCCAGACTGCCTACTCGATCCAAAATCTCAAACGGTCCAATGAATCTCGGACTCAACTTTCCCCGCTTCCCGAAACGGAAGATACCTCGACTCGGGGATACCTTGACCAAAACGTGGTCAACTGCCTCGAACTCTATTGGTCGACGACGATTATCTGCATATGATTTTTGTAGACTCTGAGCGGTCAAAACACGACTCCTGATCAAAGCTACCTTCTCATAGGCGGCTATAAGCATATCAGGCTCGGTGCCGATTGATTCTGATAAGTCATCCCAACACAAAGGAGATCGACAAGGATGACCTTACAAGGCCTCGTAAGGTGCCATCTTAATCGAAGTATGCCAACTATTATTATACGTGAACTCGATCAACGGTAGTTGGGCTTCCCAATCGTCCTTCCATTCGAGAACACATGCCCTCAACATGTCCTCCAAT
The DNA here is from genome assembly GCA_033398695.1 of Orobanche coerulescens. Lineage (NCBI taxonomy): Eukaryota > Viridiplantae > Streptophyta > Magnoliopsida > Lamiales > Orobanchaceae > Orobanche > Orobanche coerulescens. The sequence continues at coordinate 130,545,325 of CM065808.1, read as the reverse complement.
GTCTGAATAGTCCTCTCTGATTGTCCGTCGGACTGAGGATGAAAAGGTGTGCTGAGATTAAGCTGAGTTCCCATAGCACGATGAACGGATTTCCAAAAATATGACACAAATCGCCCGTCACGATCAGAAACGATACTCTTAGGAGTACCGTACAATCTCACGATCTTTTTGATGAACAAATGGGCAAGTCTCTCGGGACCCTACGTATCCTTGATCTCAAGGAAATGAGCTGACTTAGTTAAGCGGTCCATAATTACCCAATTTGTATTCATGCCACGACGACTCTTCGGCAAACTCGTGATGAAGTCCATTGAAATATCCTCCCACTTCCACTCTAGAATAGGGAGCGGTTTCAGCATACCCGCCGGTCGCTGATGTTCTATCTTGACTTGCTGACAGGTTAAACATCTCGAAACAAAAGCTGCGACTTCTTGCTTCATATTACTCCACCAGTAATTCTGTTTCAAGTCTTTGTACATCTTGCTAGACCCCCGATGAATGGAATAAGGGGTAGCATGAGCTTCTCTCAAAATCGAGTTTTTCAACTCGTCATTCGCCGGTACGCATAACCGATTCTTAAATGGCAAAAGTCCATCCTCGTGGACCACAAATCTAGGGGCTTTCCCCAGAGCCACATCATCTCGAATGCGCAACAAAGATGGGTCTGAACCCTAATTCACTGATCACCTCCTCGAGTGGCGATGAAATCTTTAACATCCAAAGTTTCCCTTGCACTCGCTGTAACCAGACCTCGATCTCGGGTCTCAGAAGTTCGTGTTGAAGTTCCTTCTGAAATGTTAAACGAGCAAGCATTTGCTCCTGAACGGATTTCCGACTCAAGGCATCGGCGACAACATTTGCCTTACCCGGGTGGTATTGAATCTCAATATCATAATCTTTGATTAGTTCCAACCACCATCTCTGTCGCATATTTAACTCCTTCTGAGTAAATATATACTTCAAACTCTTATGATCGGTGAAAATCTGACAGGTGATGCCATAAAGGTAATGAAGCCAAATCTTCAACACGAAAACCAAGGCTGCTAGTTCCAGGTCATGGGTCGGATAATTGACCTCATAAGGCCTCATTTGCCACGAAGCATAGGCAATCACTTTCCCGTTCTGCATTAGTACACATCCGAGACCGTGTCCGGACGCGTCACTATAAACCACAAATCCTTCCGTCCCTTGTGGTAAGGAAAGGACAGGTGCCGAAATTAACCAGCTATTGAGTTCCTCAAAACTTTATTGTCACGCACCGGACCACGCATATTTCTTATCCTTCCGCAAAAGGTTCGTCATAGCTTGAGCGATTTTAGAAAATCCTTCCACAAATCGCCTGCAATATCCTGCTAATCCGAGAGAGCTTCAGATTTCCTTAACATTCTTCGGAGGTTGCCAATCTCGGATAGCCTATGTCTTCTGAAGGTCAACACGTACTCCGTCTGATGAAATTACATGTCTGAGAAACGTCACTTCGGACATCCAGAACTCACATTTGGAAAATTTTCCATAGAGTTGCTCTCGTATCAACACGTCGAGAACCTGATGAAGGTGAAATTCATGCTTCTCTCGGTCATGGGAATAAATCAAAATGTCATCAATGAAGATAACCACGAACTAATCCAAATAGTTGATGAAAACTCGATTCATTAATTCCATGAATACCGCAGGTGCATTAGTTAATCCAAACGGCATTACCACAAACTCATAATGACCATAGCGTGTTCGAAACGCCGTCCTAACGATATCCGACTCTCGAATTCGCAACTGATGATACCCAGATCTTAAATCGATCTTGGACAATACGAAAGCTCCCTAAAGTTGATCCAAAAGATCATCGATGCGGGGTTGGGGATATTTATTCTTGATCGTCACTTTGTTCAATTCCCGGTAGTCAATGCACAAGCGAAAAGAACCATCATTCTTCTTGACAAATAACATAGGTGCTCCCCACGGGGACGCACTTGGTCGGATGTAACCGTTCTCGGACAATTCCTCCAGTTGATTCTTCAATTCCAGCATTTCGGTCGGGGCCATCCGATACGGTGCCTTCGATATTAGAGACGCACCAGGCTCCAACTCAATCGTGAATTCCATATCTCTCTGTGGAGGCAAACCAGGTAACTCGTCTGGAAATACATCGGCATATTCTCTCACTACAGTAATATCCGCTAACATTACTGATGATTTCTCGGTCTTGGTCATATAGCACCAATAACCAACAGACCCCTGACTGAGTAATTTCACTGCTTTCATCATATTAATAACTCTTCCGGAACAGCTGAGATTACCTCCCTGAAATACTCATTCGACTCCATCGTTTGAAATGATAGTGACCATACGTTTACGGACACTAAGGATGGTATCATGACGATCCATCCAATCAATACCCAAAATGACATCATCTCTAGGTAAATTTACCACAATCAGGTCTGCCAACCAAACACGGCCATGAAGCTGAATCGGACAATTGCAGGGGGCGGTTGTATTTTCAAAGATCGATCTACGGTCCGGATATCACCAATTGAGGATTCAGGATGAAGATATACCAAAGACTGCATTTTAATCAAGGTATGGACATTATGAGTATATAGTGGTGTCATTTGGATTGACCAATGCCCCAGCCATTTTCATGGAGTTAATGAAAAGAGTTTTAATTGATTTCCTCGATAAGTGCATCGTGGTTTTTATTGACGACATCCTAAGTTTATTCTAGAAGCCCACAGAAACACGAATAACATTTAAGACAGGTACTTAGCATACTAAGGCAACACCAACTTCATGAAAAACTGGCCAAGTGCGAATTCTGGATGCCGGAAGTAATTTTCCTCGGACACGTTGTCTCGGCGGAAGGCGTTAAAGTCGATCTACAGAAGATCGAAACGATAATGAGTTGGGAACCACTGAAGAACGTCAAGGAGGTAAGGAGTTTTCTAGGATTGGCAGGTTATTATTGAAGATTCATCGAGGTTTTTTCCTGTATCGCTAGACCCCTAACGAACCTGCTAAGGAAAAGTACCAAGTTTGTTTGGACTACGGATTGTCAGAAGAGCTTTGATGAACTCAAGAGGAGGTTGACTACTGCTCCAGTGTTAGTGCTACCGCAGGGTACGGAAGGATTAGTTATATATACGGATGCATCTAAGCATGGGCTGGGGTGTGTCTTCATGCAGAACGACAGAGTTATTGCGTACGCATCTCAACAACTGAAGCCGTATGAAATGAATTACCCGACGCATGACTTAGAGCTAGATGCAGTGGTTCACGCCCTCAAGATTTGTAGGCACAACCTTTACGTAGTCACTTGTAAGATTTTCACGGACCATAAGAGTCTGAAATATATCTTCACCCAGAGGGAATTAAACATGAGGCAGAGGCACTGGTTGGAGCTAATCAAAAACTACGATGTGGAAATCTCATACCATCTCGGAAAGGCCAATGTCGTAGCCGATGCACTCAGTCGGAAAACTACAAAGGAAGTAATGTTATCCAGCCTAGCGGTTCAACGCGGACTACAGCAAGACATCAGGAGGAATGGTACTGAAGTATGGGTACAACGTAGTCAAGGACAATTGTGCTCAATCAATATACACTTGTCCTTATTAAACGAGATACGTCTACCACAGATGGAGGATCCTGAACTATGTGCGATCGGTGCGAGAATCAAGGAGGGAAATGTTTCCGACTATAAGATCAAGGGGAACTTGGTGAGGTTCAAGAATAGGATCTGTATTCTGTGGAATGACAAGCTGAAGCAAACTATATTAAGAGAAGCACACTCTACTCCATACTCCATTCACCCAGAGCAAGCAAAATGTACAAGGATCTACGATAGAGTTTTTGGTGGAAAAATATTAAACGAGAAGTGGCTAGATTCATTTCCCGCTGTATGACGTGCCAACAGGTAAAAATTGAATACCACAGGCCAGCCGGAATCATGCAACCCTTACCCATTCCGGAGTGTAAATGGGAAAGCATATCAATGGATTTTGTTACTAAGTTACCAACGACGGTGGGAGAAAAGGACACAATTTGGGTTATCGTTGATCGATTAACGAAATCAGCACATTTTATTCCAATTCAGGAAGCGACCGGAACAGATCATTTAGCCACTATTTTCATCAGGGAGATCGTGAGTTTGCACGGCGTTCCCTCATCCATCATATCGGATAGAGACACCAGATACGTGTCCCATTTTTCGAAAGCCATCCATAACGCTATGGGAACCCAGTTCCATTTTAGCACCGCCTATAACCCTCAGATGGATGGACAGACCGAACGCACGATATAAACCTTGGAAGATATGTTGAGGGCATGTGTTCTCGATTGAGGTAAGAACTGGGTTAAGCATCTCGGGTTAGTAGAGTTTTCGCACAACAACAACTAGCACGCGAGCATATGCATGGCGCCATTTGAGGCCCTGTATGGACGAAGATACAAGTCACCGTTATGCTGGGATGATGCTTCTGACACCATGGCTACCAAGTTAGATCTGATCCAGGAATCCATTAAGAAGATCTCTGTTGTTCGAAAACATATGTTAGCAGCATAAATCCGGCAGAAATCATATGCCGAGAACTGGCAGCGACCTTTGGAATTTACAGTCGGGGATCATGTTTGGGTCAAAGTATCATCTATGCGAGGTATCTGGCGTTTCGGACAGAAGGGAAAGTTAAGCCAAGGTTCATAGGCCCGTTCGAGATATTGGATCGAGTTGGAAAACTTGCATATCGATTAGCCCTACCGCCACATTTGGATGGAGTGCATAATGTCTTTCATGTCTCCCAGTTAAGAAAGTATGTCTACGATCCGAGTCACAAGCTGAATTTTGAAGAAGTAGAAATTTCTACTGACGCACCTTTAAGGAAGTGTCGATCGCTATCTTGGATCGGCGTATGAAAATATTAATAAATAAGGTCATACCCCTTTTGAAAGTTCAGTGGTCGCACTATGGCATAGAGGAAGCAACCTGGGAGACCGATTCGAGCATGAAGGAAAATCATCCCGAGTTATTTTCTTAGTTTCGTGATGAAACCATTTCAAGGGGTATGGTATGTAATACCATGGGTATTTCATACTTTAATTACTTTGTACTTCAGATATTATAATGCAATTTCTATCATTTACGATGTTGTTTTATTATATTATGTGGTTTCATTAAAGTTCTTTTGCGATAGAATTGTGTGATGTGAATAGAACGGAGGTTACGTACCTTGACGCCATTGGACGATTATCGGTGCGAATATGATGGTGCCCAACTTCTTGTTCCCCGCATAATTGTTGACGAGTGAAAAGTGGTCACCCGAGATGGTTAAATGTGATAAAATGACTTAGTTACTGAGTGGCTAGCGTACGCTATTGGACATGCATAGCGTATGTTATATTTGCGGCATTACGTACGTTAACACGACTAGGTTATGTACGTAAGGCGAGAATTGGTCTTCCGACTAGAATCTTTCTTTTTGACACGGATTGGGTACTTTCTGCGGGCTAGAAGACAAACGAGCCAACTGCTTGTAACGTACGTTAATTGTCGAGCTTAATGTGCATTATTATAAGGTGGCTTACGTACCTTCTGATTCCCTATGTACGTTATAGGTGGTGAATAGATAAGGATGTCATCAATAAACACCACCACAAATTTATCAAGGAACTCTTTGAATACCCGGTTAGCATAGTGCTTTTGGACAGGCCTACTTGGCCTTTGCTGAAATCATGGAGAGGTTGGCCGGTACGTCTCCTAAGTTCGATTATCGGGATTACTCGATCGCTCACCCTTATCAACCTGCTAAGCGATCGCTGTTTCGGGCTGCGCAGCGATCTCTATGGTCCCTTGGCCAGATAAGGAGCTCGGCGACCAGGAAGGACCTGGCCGTCTGGAGGACGAGGTTTCATATCCCTTCAGATGTGGATCTTTTTGTGCCGGCCGAATGAACGAGCCGATCAGCCTCCGGAGGGCATGGTCGCCGTGAACGAAGCAATCATGGAGGCTGCGCTGCGGTTTCCTTTGTCGTTCTCCGTCTCCCATCTGATGGCTGCTTGGAACGTGGCGCCGCTCCAGTTGACGCCGAATGCCTGGCTCCAGATCATTTGCACTCTCACCTTATTCGGCGGTCACTGACTGTACCGCCTTCCTTCGCCGTTGGAGATGAACCACCTATTCAAGCTGATGGCTCAGAAAGGGTCGGTCGGCGGTTATCATATTCAAGGCCGATCCGGTCGGGTGATCCTCGGAGTCCCGAACAAGGTGCGGGGCGACCCGGTGATGTGATTCTGGGTCGCCGGTGCCTGGAAGGCCTCAGCGAGTAACAATCCTATGGGCGAGCTGGGCATTCCCACAGGCTTCCGGGAGAGGAATCCGAGTAAGGGTTTTGACTCTCCCTTTGTTCGGATGTGTTCTGAACTGATCTAATTTGGTTTTGTTTTTGCTGGTTCCCATATTGCGGTGATCGACGAGCTACCTTTCGATTTTTTGGTCATCTGGGAGCGGATACGAAGTCTGCCGGATGACGACTTAGATGCTCACTGGATTAACAAGGAGAGTCGTTGGCTGTCTGCTCGGCTATTCTGTTTCCCGAGACATCTTTCGTTCCCAGGTACGAATTTCTACGAACACCCCCAGAATCTAACCGGAAATATTACACGCCGCAGACCCTCTCCGTGAGGATCCACCAGGCTAAACATCGAAACAACATAATACATTACATGCCGACATGGCATAATCACGAACCATTAGACCGATTTGGTCTTTTATCACTGTCTTAAAAATCAAAAATACATAACCTTATCCAGACTCATACCCACGCAAGGGTAAAATACTTCAAAACATAGACAATACGGCAGTGAAAAAGATAATACAATGGACTCCGACTAGCTGAACCCAAAACTGGCCTTCGTGTGGTTAATATCATTCGTCTTTCATCATTCCTCATACCGATCCTGTGTCTTGCTCCCGAAAACCTGCATGTACCTGGACACAATACAGATATCCACCCCCCGATTACTTGGGGGTTAGCAAAACTCCACTGTTTCGCTAGTGCAAGTATAAAGTGCAAATACGAGCCATACACAACATATTCCGAGAATACAACGAAAGAATTCCCAAGATATGTCATTTAATTAAAATAGTTTAATTCTTGAAAGTAGAAACGAAACAAGTAAGCATTTTGAAAACACTTACAAAATCTCGGGAGTTTTAAAAACATTAGAAATTGACAAGCTCATAATTCCTCGAAAGCCGTTTAGGGTCACAGCCCCAAAGTTCATTTTCCAAAATACAAATTCATTAACAAAACACAGGGTCCACGGCCCAACCATTTCGATCACAAAACACAGCGCCCACGACCCGATCATCCACTGAAATTCACTTACAAAGACACATTACACATAATACAATATTCTTATGCCATTCTAGCCAAACACCAAGACTCGATATATATAATGTATCTCGACCCCGAGCAAAAAGCATTGTGATACTCCGGACATATCACAATAGTCATCAAAACATCAACATCAATCTCACAAAAACCACACTTGGTAACCCATGGCCGTGCCCCTTAGCATCGACCCCCAGAGGTCCCGTCGAACCGTCCCCAGGTGGGAAACCACTTCTGCGGCCGTACCCCTTAGTATCGGCCCCTAGAGGCCCCGTCGGACCATCCCCGAGTGGAAGAACAACAACACACGCACCCAAGTCGACTTCTGTGGCCGTACCTCTTAGCATCGGCCCCCAGAGGCCACACATGCCATCCCCGGGTGGAAGAACAACTCACAGATTACAAAACCACAACTCTCAAAGGTCAGACACACAAAATATATATAGTCGAGGTACCTTGCTAGAATGGCCATATTATCCAACACGTACTCACGACCCAGAACTATAACAATTCACAAGGAAGCACAAGATTTCAACAGCACCGAACGACACAACTAATATCACACAAACTCACATATTCATCCATAACCACGTGACTCCACACACATATTGTGACAAAAGAATTACACTTTACATTACCGATGACATAATCACACATAATGATATCACACGAAAGTAAGGTGATCCTATACTCGACACTAGCACACATATTCAACTAAGTATATTGATTCCCGGCACACGTGGGTCACCTTTACGAAAACCAAGATGATAAATATACCGATTGTTTTGAAAAATGATTATAAATATTTATTTAGCACATATCGACGACTAGCAACCATTATATCCACAAAACACATAATGTATGGGCAAGATACTTGCCTCGAAATCAATTTGTGAATACTCCGACGAAAGCGTCTCAGACGAAACAGCCCCAAAACAGTCCCGAAACAGCCCGGCCGAAACAACCCCAAAACAGTCCCGAAATAGCTCGGCCGAAACAGCCCCGAAACAGCTCGACCGAAAGAGCCCCAAAACAGCCCCGAAACAGCCCCAAAAACCGACCATCTTCGCGAGAAATCAATAACAACACAATCACCACGAGAATAACACCGCTACGAATCAACAACACTAAACGAAATCTCAATCGACACTAAGAAACTACAGGGGTTCAAGGGTTCGTTCCAAGAAAGCCAAAATCATGTTCCGGGTGAAACGAAATCAATAAACGAGTTACTAATCCGTAGATTACAACCAATACAACAAGAATTACATGACCAATTCATCATAATCGGCCCAGAACTAAAATCAAAAGGAAAACCCCAAAATAGTTGAAAAAGGATTTTTTTTGAAGAATTACCTCAATCCGACGAAGAACAATGGATTAGATGTTGTTAAACATGATCAAGACTTCAAGAATATGATGATAATCTACTCAGGGATTCAAATACCCATCAAATCGCCTAAAAACCGAGAGAGAGAAGTGAAAATGGGCTGAAAAACGCGACTGTCCTATTTATAAAACTGGACAAAACGGCTCAAAACACGGCCCAAATTAGAGCCGTATTCCAGCGCCGTGTTATAAACGATTCAGCAAAAACGGTGCAAACAACGTCGTATTCCAGGGCCGTATTCTGACAGTGTAGACTTTGCCATTATGACCATAACTTCTCCGTCCAGACTCCAATTGACTCGCCGTTTGAACCATTGGAAAGCTAATTTGATGCTCTATCAGATTGTAAAGTTTTAGAATTTTTAGACTTTATAAGCGCCGGTGGTGATCTCACAAAGTCGACCAAATGCACAAAAACGATACTCCTCGACAAAACAATAATTATTCAACATGCAACGAAACACTAACGGACAACACCAACGATCCAAATTGAAAACGAACACATAACAAAGCAAGACATACTATTAGCTCGACTTACGCAACGATAAGTCGTACCCGACGAACACCACAACACGGTACATCGTGCCATACCCAACATAGGGGAAAATCTCAAGAAATCGCCAACAGAACAAAATGAACGGCACAACCGGCAAAATTCAAAAATAACCGGAACCGAGAAGCTCGGGTATTACATTCTACCATCCTTAAAAGAAGTTTCGTCCCGAAACTTAAAACATGAAACAATCCAGGCAGAGCAACTCTAGATGACACATGATTCCGATAACTTGAAGATCGGGAAAGACGATACGAAGGCAACCACCCCAAAACTTTGGGAAATTACAAAATGGCCCAAACACCTGAAACATCACGATAAGGCAACGTATAACCAAACCGAACTTCACAAAATGTCTAACAAGGTTAAACGGACTTACGGGGAAATACGAACAACAATTTCGAACAAGATTCGCAAGAATCAATCTCAAATGCGGAAAAGTCGCCAAAAAGCACGGAACTCAGCAAAACGACACCGAAACGAACTCGGATGTTAACAAGTGTAGAATGAAACATTCACAGAAGGACGAAACGGTCACAGGCGATCTGTTAAAACGGACTCCTGCCAAAAATGAAATTTACCGAAAATCGAAAATTGCGGATATTACATCATACACCTTTAAAAGAGGTTTCGTCCCCGAAACCTAAACAACGAGAACGAAATGCTGGAATAGCGACCTTCTCGGCCATATCTTCTTGGTCCTGCATCTGATCTCCATGACCAACTGTACCGCGGTCATGACCGCATCATCTGTCCCTCGGCATACTAAGCGGATTCTCACTCGATACGATGCCACAACTTCGCAAAAATAACATGCTAAAGTATCAACTCAGCACGACAATATCACATAAGGTAACTACTAACAACTCGATAAGAAAATCCACGAGGTATTCTTTTAAATGATATCATTTGAAAATCCTTGGATTTGTGTGCTCTACAAAGTAAAACTTTAAAAGTATTTTTGGTACCTCGGGTTGCTTCATCAAAACTTTTAAACAATAGACTTTAACCATCTCATTTTGAAATCATTGGCTAAATAATATTTTCTGTGCAACCGGCATTGTCAAAATCACCACGCCACTACATACCAGCATTACATTAATAACATCAAGGTAGCCACGCAAGGTCATCAAACCATTCGTACATACTTTAATCAATACAGGAAACTTTCTCAAATCCGAGTTTGAAGTTTACATCGAGTGAGATTTTTCATCTTTCAATATATATTTTTGAATATAAAAATCGTATTAGTTTTTGAAATAAAATATTTTTATGATGTGAAAGATTTTTGAAAATCATGTACTCGAATTATCTGAAAATACAACAATACGTTAAAAATCATTTTGGAAAATCCTCCCAACACTACTTGAAAATCAATGATGGTAACATTTTACAAAATGTCTACATGTACTTTAAAACAACTCTTTCAAATACCATCGAGGTTTTATTTGAGAATCCATGGCCGGCTCGCCAATTCCAAATAATTTTCAAAGTATACACGGAGCCGCCGATTAATCGAATACAACTACAGGTGATTGGCCGCAAAAGTTAGACCTAACAGCTAAAATGCAGTTCCATAGCCTCTGCCCAGGTTGATTAGCGCGCGTTACAACAAAGATTAACGTGCGCTAAACATTCCACGTTAGCGCGCGTTAGGCTCGTACTAAGCCTGTGCTAACTCCTCTAATCACCAACACGATTGCAAACATATATGAGGTAATACTAGACTCGAAGGTTACAAATAAGCAACAACATACGAGTATAAATGTCATCGACTCACATAATTATAACATCTCACAAGCAACCATCAAAAGAAAATCATCCTACAAAAACGAACATTTTACTTCTCAATAAAGAGGACTATCTCAACACATACATACTGATGGACTCAACATTCACGTTACTATTTTAATCATAAAACTGGGACTACTGCCCAACAACGAGAGCATCATCAATACACATCTTCTGACTAACATTCATGAAACCGGAAAGTTACAAACGAGAGTCACGTCTTGAGTATCCATTACGTACGTTAACTAGAAGACATTACGTATGTAATTCTCTTTACGTACGTAATGTTAGGAGTATGCCCTCGAATGCCACTTAGAGGATATTGAGTGAGGGCATTGTACTTGTAATTATGTAAAACATTTATATAAGACAATGAATGTTTCTTTATTTTCTGGTAGTTACTGGCATTTTTAACTCGTAAATATACATATAGAAACTAGTCCGTGTATTTGAGAGAAAAACGTTCCACTCCTTATTAGATAAGGGGGTCGGCACTGGAACGGTTTATAGCTCAAATACTTAAATGTTCGTAAGTCGATGAAACTTGACTGGGCGTTCAGTGTATGTGAAGACTTGTATGACATGTTCTTTGACATGGAGAGTGCCTGTCGAACACTAATGGTTAGTGGGAGCATACGTTATAGGTATGCTAATCGGATTAGTATACTTGAACCGACTCACCCTCCATTCGTCACACGAATTTCACTCCGGGGGTGTCAATGACGGAATCGAAAGGTTGTGATACGTATTCATGAACCTTCGACTTGAGGATTTAGTTGGGTTGTGCTTGTGACGTCAAGATTTTCATTAGAGTAGTTCGACCATGTAAACCGGAAGGCGGGGGTCAATCTCGACATGCATCTTGACGGGCAAGTAGCAGGTCCTACTGAATACCAAGATAGAATTCTTTCTCCTGTTAGTGAGCGGGTTATAAGTCATATGCAATTATTGGCAGATTAGATCGTAAGTCTTTGGCAAAGCATTGGAGCTAGTTGTATTGGATACACGAGAGCTCGATGATCTCGATTTGCATTAACGCATACATGGCATCAAGTACAGATAGGGTTTGACTGACCGTGACCCTATAAGTTGATCGGGACATTTGAAAGAAGGGTTTATACGTATACTGGTATTCACGACAGAATGGTTCTTGAATGATCCCAATCATTCGTTCTCAGTTGGGGTACGGTGTAGGCCGCCAGGCTGGCTAGGTGGTGCTACTCCTCTTTGGTTCCTCCCATTGCTGACTGAGACGGACCTACCGAGTCGCGCAATAGGATTGACGACGGAATGAATCAAGCTAATTCTCTCATTATGAATATTAGATATTGGATATCTAAATTTAGGACATTGGATGTTTAAATTGATTTATTGGATAAATTGATTTACGGCCTAATGAAATAAATAAATTACTAGGTGATTAATTTAATTCATGAATATAATTATTTCTTGGAGAAATTAATTATATTATTTTGTATTTGATATGTTTAATTAATTGAATTAATTAATCGATATAAATACATCGAAGCGGAATCGGAGTTTATCTGTTTGGACTCCCGGGAGTCCGAAATGAACTAAACTCATCCATTTCAAACTCATGGCCACCCCCCCACTAATATACATGTGTTTATATTGACTTGTACATATCATGATGTTTGGAATATCATGTGAGGGGACAAGTATCATACACATTATATGGTGGGGTTAGATTCTCATTACATGGGTTGTATTCTTGTGAGTTGATAATGAATAAGAAGAGGACTTTGATCTCTCATTCACTATACATTATTCCTTACATGAGTTGTAGTGAGAGAAAGTGAGAAAGGAGTTCTTCTTCATAGTCATCTTCTTCATCAACTTAGTTCTTGATTGTTCTTAGAGAAACATCAAGAAATATTGAGAGAGATATATTATACACTTAGAGTGTAATAATAAAAGGCTTCATCACTTGATTCTAGCCATAACCTTAGATGTTAATCGGGTGTTGTCATTCCAGTCGTTTTTCCGGCGCGTGGCAAGTAGAGACGCGGTGCTTTCGCCGTTGGATCGGTCAAGAGCTTGGAGCGGATTGGATTCGTAGAGATCAAGCAAAGCTTGGGGAATAGCTCAAGAGAAGGTTACCATTTAATCAACGGACTTCAAGGGTTAGTTTCTTTCAACTCTTGTTTTTTCGTTTATATATTCGTATATACGTAGCTCGATCGATCCTCATAGGGATTCAGATCGAATTAATTTTCGTTTTACCACTTCCGTTGGGCCATCGTTTTAGGCACCGAATACCAACAGTTGTATCGGAGCGTAGGTCTTGCGATCATATATACGATATTGGCATTTGGAATGCTCGATTAGATGGTGAATGATTTGGAATCATTTTAGTCATAATCGTGGTATATATTTTTCTTTCGTTATAGTTGTATTTTTCGTAAGTTTATGTCTAAATATAGATCTTTCTATTTCTTGGAAATATGATTTATATTGAAGATATGAATGTTGAAAAATATAGATATTGGATATCCGATCGAAAAACTAGCCCCGAATCGCCATTGGACGGTCCGGGAGTGGTCCGGAAGAAGGGGGCCGCTGCCCAGGGCTCGGGGGCCGCGGCCCAGGGCTGCTGGGCAGCCAACTGGAAGTTACTGGGCTGGGGTCCGCGGACCAGGCTCAGTGGGCCGCGGCCCAGGGCTGCTGGGCAACCCTGCTTGCTGCGTGGCTCATTTCGGGCGCGGTCTAGCCCCTTCTCGGACCCGTTTCGGGCTTGTTTTCTTCGTGTATTCTTAAAAATGATTTCCCACATTTTAAATTAGATTTAATATGATTAAAATGATTTATGGTATTTCGTTTTATAAGGGAAAATTGATTAATTGGAATACTTGTGATCGACGGAATTATTTTGAACGTTTTCATATTACCGATTGTGTGAATCGATTGGATCGGTTCGTATTGTTGATTAGATCAATGTATCTCTACGCTTTCCATTTATTTAGTATTTATTGGATGAATGCTTTTGAATAGGGATGTGGTTCGTGGACTTAGTTTTTGAATCGTTTGTTTTATTTGGGTTGTAAAGGCCGTTTTGAGCCTATTTATTTTACTAGAAATATTTGTATCTAGGATGAAATTTTCAATGTAAAATTTATATATAATGACGAAGACCGGAGGAAGATCCATTTCAAGAAGATGAAGATTCAAGACGAAGACTTGTAATTAGATTACAGAGTTTTTGTTTTTTATGAACGGTCCATGAACCACATGTTGGTAGCAACTAGGTTGTGAATGGTTGTTTCATATTGTATGAATGCCACAAACGCGCTTAAATGATTAATGTGCAAAGTGTAACGTTAATCGCGAAAATTCTCCCACAACAAATTATTAAGTTTATAAGGTTTCAAGGTTTTCCTTCCCTCCATCGAGCTTTCAGGAAATTAAAATCCAAACGAGATGTGCTATGCTTCCGAGTTATCGGGGTAGTCGTTCGGGGAGGATGGATAAATTACTGGGAGCGCATTGTATGCCTTCGGTTGGAGCAAATTTTATCTCTAGAAACCTGATAGGTTGCAGGATAAGATTCAATTGTGAAACTGATTTGCGTCAATGGTATAAACTTAACTTGTTCACAAACCATAGAAACCGTATAGGTTGAGGGGAGTGAACAAGAGGAAAAAGAAGATCGAATCATCCATTAGATGGGTTGGTTTTGGACACCATTTTATGAAAATTAATAGACTAGAAACATGTTTGGTTGCCCTCTATTAAGATTTATAAAGAACACGATCACCACTATGAAGTAGAGCGACGGTACTTCCGGATTTCACATGGGAGTGTGTTGTTCCGATAAAAATAGTGGGAGCTGGGAAACAAGAATAGGAAAGACCTTAATTCTCTGCTCAGAACATAATTAAACGAGTCACTAATTAATCTGTTATACTTAATGAAGACAACTCTCAATAAGACAATGAATCCACTCGCAATTCTACTCGAGAAGAACACCCTGATTGGACCTAACTTTGTGGATTTGGCTCCACAATATGATGATTGTCCTCAGTATAGAGGCACTGGGATACGTCTTGGAGATGGACATTCCGGCACCTCCTGTGCCGACCAGAGCCAATCAGGAAGAGATCGAAAACCACGAAAAGTGGGTTAAGGATGACATAAAAGTCCGTGCTTACATGATGGCTTCTATGTCTAATGAGCTTCAGAGAGCTCATGAGAAAATGACTTTTGCTAGGCAGATTCTATCTCACTTAACCGAACTTTATAGTGAGCACAATAGAACTGCTAGATATGAGATACCCAAGCAACTGTTCGGTGCAAGGATGAAGGAAGGTGAGAAGGTTGCAGAACACGTCCTCAAAATGATATCCATGATCGAGAGATTGGAGGCTCTTGATTTTAAAATGGATACATCTCACCAAACCGACCTCATCCTACAGTCTCTCCCTGATTCCTTCTCACAGTTTGTTATGAACTTCAACTGCAATGAGATTGCATGTAATTTAGCTGGGCTAGTGAACAAACTTGTGACCGCTCAGTCTTAGATGAAGACTCCGCAGATGAAGGAGTCTGCTCTTGTGAATTCTTCTGGACCTCAGAGGTCTAAGAACAAGAACAAAAAGACCAAGAAGCAGACTGGACCACATGTTAAGGACTTCAAGGGCAAGGGCAAGGGCCCAACGGTTCCAAAGGGCAAGAAGAAAGACGCTTGTCTCAAGTGCGGTGAGCTGGGCCACTGGGCTAGAGAGTGTCCTATTCTTCATGGCACTTCAGGTACAGAACTTTTAGTTTTGGAAACAAATTGTTCTCCTACTGTATTTTTTACTTCCTGGATACTGCATTCTGGTGCTAGTTCTCATATTTGTACCGTGAATCAGGATCTGGAACAAAGTAGGAAGCTTGGAGCTGGAGAAGTGATGATCACAGTCAGAAGTGGGCATAGTGTAGAGGCGACCGACATAGGATCACTTCTTTTGAGTTTAGAATCCGATTTTGTTTTGACTTTAGAAGATGTACTTGTTTTGCCCAAGGGGCACAAAAACATTATATCCATTCCGGCTATGGACCGAAAAGGCTTTTCATTTTTCATTGGTGATGGTTCCTACAAAATTTATTTCAGAAATAAACTAGTGGGTACTGCTACATTGTTAAATGGATTGTATCATCTAAATCTCAGCAACAAAGTAGTTGTGAATACTATGACTAGAAAACATGGTAGGGATGAAAACAATCAAGTTTTGAAATGGCATCTTAGACTTGGTCATGTTGGTCAGACCAAGGTTTACAAGATGGAAAAAGATGGACTTATGGGTCCATTGGGATAGGATCCCTTTCCTACTTGTGAATCTTGCCTTAAAGGCAAAATGACTAAGTCCCCCTTCACAGGGACTTTTGAAAGAGCCGCTGATAAACTGGGATTAATCCATACACATATGTGGTGCTTTGGAAGCAGCACGTGACGGATATCAATATTTCATTACATTTATGGATGATCATACTAGGTATGGTTATGTATACTTAATGAAACATAAATCCGAGGCCTTTGAGAAATTCCAGGAATTCAAGGCCCTAGTCGAGAAACAAACTGGTAATCATATCAAATCACTTCGGTCGGACTGAGGTGGCGAGTATATGAGTACGGAGTTTGACGAGTTCCTTAAGGAACATGGAATAGTTTCACAACTAACACCTCCAGGTACTCCTCAGTTAAATGGTATGTCAGAAAGAAGGAACCGGACCTTGTTGAACATGGTCCGTTCCATGTTGGGCTATGCTGACTTACCGATTAACCTGTGGGGGTATACACTCCTGACTGCCGCTTACATCTTGAACATATGTCCTTCCAAATCCGTTCCTAAAACTCCACATGAGATGTGAGAGGGTGGGAAACCAAGTCATAATCATATTAGGATTTGGGGATGTCCCGCCTATGTCAAGAAGACTTAGGTGGATAAGTTGGAAGCTAGGTCCGCGAAGGGACGTTTCATTGGATTCCTATCTGGGACGATGGGATATCTATTCTACATGCCCGAAGATCGAAAGATGGTTGTTTCTTTACAAGCACACTTCCTGGAAGATGAGTTCATTCAGGAAGGCGGAGCAGGAAGAAGTATTTCTTTAGAAGAATACAATAAAACTCCTCGGGAGACACCTATGCAAGAAACTGGAACCGAACCTTCTGAAACACAAGTAGAACCACCTCGTAGGTCTAGTAGGGTGTCTCATTTACCTTAGAGGTATGGGCTTGTGCACTTGGAGGAACTAGGTCTCCATGAGGTTCCAAGTGATAGCCAAGAGATTGACCCAACGACCTATGACCAAGCGATGGTGGATGTAAACTCCGCGAAATGGCGTGAAGCTGTGGAAGCTGAGATAGACTCGATGCATGTCAATCAGGTCTGGACTCTAGTAGACTGCACCAAGGGCATAGTGCCTATTGGGAACAAGTGGATCTACAAGAGAAAGACTGATGGTGATGGCAAGGTTGACGCCTATAATGCCAGGCTTGTGGCAAAGAGTTATACCCAGAAAGAAGGGATCGATTACCACGATACCTTCTCGCCCGTAGCCATGATCAAGTCTATTCACATGATGCTTGCTATAGCTGCCTATGATTATGAGATATGGAAAATGGATGTAAAGATGGCTTTCCTTAATGGATTCCTCGAGGAGGAAATCTATATGGAGCAGCCTAAACGCTTTGTGTCCGAAGTCGATATTCAGAAAGTGTGCAAGCTTCAGCGTTCCATTTATAGACTGAAGCAAGCGTCGCGTAGTTGGAACCTTCATTTTAACGAGGCAGTCAAAGAGTTTGACTTCGTGCAAAACGAGGAGAAACCTTGTGTATACAAGAGGGTTAGTGGGAGCAAGATCGCATTCTTAGTACTATATGTAGATGACATTCTACTAATAGGAAATGATGTGGGAATGCTCAGTTCTGTGAAAGCTTGGCTTTCGAGTAATTTCTCCATGAAAGACTTGGGAGAAGCAACCTATATTCTTGGTATTTGGCTCTACCGGTATAGAGCGATGAGAACAATAGGTCTTTCCCAAGCCCTCAATATAGATAAGATCTTAAAGCGATTTAAGATGGATGATTCTAAAAGAGGGTTTCTACCGATGCGACATGGAATAAAACTCTCCTTGAAGATGTGTCCTCAAAGTGAGGAACAACGAAACGAAATGAGTATTATACCATATGCTTCGGCCGCGGGTAGCCTTATGTATGCTATGTTGTGTACAAGACCTTACATCGCGCATGCTGTAAGCGTGGTGAGTAGGTTTCAGGCAAACCCAGGTAGGAAACATTGGACTGCCATAAAGAACGTTCTCAAGTACTTAAGAAGGACTAGATATATGGTTCTGATGTATGACGGTGGAGAATTGGATGTGGTGGGATTCACTGATTCGGACTTCCAAGGACTGAAGAACGACTCGATGTCTACTTCTGGCTACATATTTACTCTTAATGGAGGAGCAGTATCTTGGCGTAGCGCCAAGCAAAGCGCGACTGCTGATTCCACCTGTCAGGCTGAGTATCAAGCAGCCTCGGAGGCTTCCAAGGAAGGGTTCTGGATTAAGAAGTTTCTGGGAGAACTTCAAGTGATACCATGTGCTGAGCTGCCTGTTCCGCTGTACTGCGACAACGACGGAGCTGTAGCGCAGGCCAAGGAGCCGAGGTTTCACAACAGCACCAAACATATTGATAGGAAGTATCATCTCGTAAGAGAATTTATTCGCAAGAGATATATTGTGCTGTACAGAGTAGACTCGGCCGACAACGTCGCCGATCCACTGACCAAGACACTTTCTCAGACTAGCTTAGAGTGTCATCTGGAGAACATGGGTATTAGATACCATAGTGTGTGGCATTGAGTGCAAGTGGGAGATTGTTAGGAGTATGCCCTCGAATGCCACTCAGAGGATGTTGAGTGAGGGCATTGTACTTGTAATTATGTAAAACATTTATATAAGGCAATGAATGTTTCTTTATTTACTGGTAGTTACTGGCATTCTTAACTCGTAAATATATATATAGAAACTAGTCCGTGTATTTGAGAGCAAAATGTTCCACTTCTTATTGGATAAGGGGGTCGGCACTGGAAAGGTTTATAGCTCAAATACTTAATCGTTCGCAAGTCGATGAAACTTGACTGGGCGTTAAGTTTATGTGAAGACTTGTATGACGTGTTCTTTGACATAGAGAGTGCCTGTCGAACACTAATGGTTAGTGGGAGCACACGTTATAGGTATGCTAATTGGATTAGTATACTCGAACCGACTCACCCTCGATTCGTCACACAGATTTCACTCCGGGACAGTCAATGACGGAATCGAAAGGTTGTCATAGGTATTCGTGAACCTTCGACTTGAGGATTTAGTAGGGATGTGCTTGTGACGTCAAGATTTTCATTAGAGTAGTTCGACCCTATAAATCGGAAGGCGGGGGTCAAACTCGACGTGCATCTTGACGGGCAAGTAGCAGGTCCTACTGAATACCAAGATAGAATTCTTTCTCCCGTTAGTGAGCGGGTTATATGTCCTACGCGGTTATTGGGAGATGAGATCGTAAGTCTTTGGTCAAAGCATTGAAGCTAGTTATATTGAATACACGAGAGCTCGATGATCTCGATTTGCATTAACGCATGCATGGCGTCAAGTACAGATAGGGTTTGACTGTCCGTGACCCTATAAGTTGATGGGACATTTGAAAGAAGGGTTTATACGTATACTGGTATTCACGACAGAATGGTTCTTGAATGATCCCAATCATTCGTTCTCAGTTGGGGTACGGTGTAGGCCGCCAGGCTGGCTAGGTGGTGCTACTACTCTTTGGTTCCTCCCATTGCTGACTGAGGCGGACCTACCGAGTCGCACAATAGGATTGACGACGGAATGAATCAAGCTAATTCTCTCATTATGAATATTAGATATTGGATATCTAAATTTAGGACATTGGATGTTTAAATTGATTTATTGGATAAATTGATTTACGACCTAATGAAATAAATAAATTACTAGGTGATTAATTTAATTCAGGAATATAATTATTTCTTGGAGAAATTAATTATATTATTTTGCATTTTATATGTTTAATTAATTGAATTAATTAATCGATATAAATACATCGAAACAGAATCGGAGTTTATCTGTTTGGACTCCCGGGGGTCCGAAATGAACTAAACTCGTCCGTTTCAAACTCATGCCCCCCCCACTAATATGCATGTGTATATATTGACTTGTACATATCATGATGTTTGGAATATCATGTGAGGGGACAAGTATCATACACATTATATGGTGGGGTTAGATTCTCATTACATGGGTTGTATTCGTGTGAGTTGATAATGAATAAGAAGAGGACTTTGATCTCTCATTCACTATACATTATTCCTTACATGAGTTGTAGTGAGAAAAAGTGAGAAAGGAGTTCTTCTTCATAGCCGTCTTCTTCATCAACTTAGTTCTTGATTGTTCTTAGAGAAACATCAAGAAATATTGAGAGATATATATTATACACTTAGAGTGTAATAATAAAAGGCTTCATCACTTGATTCTAGCCGTAACCTTAGAGGTTAATCGGGTGTTGTCATTCCGGTCATTTTTCCGGCGCGTGGCAAGTAGAGACGCGGTGCTTTCGGCATTGGATCATTCAAGAGCTTGGAGCGAATTGGATTCGTAGAGATCAAGCAAAGCTTGGGGAATATCTCAAGAGAAGGTTACAATTTAATCAACGGACTTTAAGGGTTAGTTTCTTTCAACTCTTGTTTTTTCGTTTATATATTCGTATATACGTACCTCGATCGATCCTCGTAGGGATTCGGATCGAATTAATTTTCATTTTACCGATTCCGATGGGCCTTCATTTCAGGCACTGAATCCCAACACGTAAACCCCTGAGAGATAGCGTACGTAAAATGCAATCGCGTGTTATAAATTAACACCTCCTCCTTCATTTACATTGGCCAAGAACACTTGACCAACCTCCTAAAACCTTCCCCATCCCCCCTTAGACAATTCTTATCCCTTCAAACACTTGTATTGACATAGAAGAGAGGATTACTCAAGCTCCGGAGAAGGTTGTCAAGGTCCATCGATCCATTCTTCGTCCCTCCTCATTGTTCTTGGTTGGTTCGTCATCGTTCTTCTTCGTTTTTCATCTATTAAGGTAAGTCTAGCAAACCCTCAAAGTTATTTTTGGTATTGTTGTTATGTCAATTGGATTACGGGCATTTGGGTAGTTTTGTTGCGTAACTTTTGTAGACAATCAAACCGGATGAACTTATAGTAATCAAAACTATCGTTGTAAGTATATTTCATTCTCAAACCATTAATTCACGTATCTTGTTGTAATAATCATATGCGGATTTCACATCAACCTTGGAAACATCAACTTAACGAATCAATTGTAGGAGAAATTGTGTTAGGAATCCAATCCCCGTATACTAAACTCGTTGAAACCCACCTTGTTAGTATAATATTGATCAAACTTTAATTCAACTAGGTGGAATCGAGCTTAATAGTGTTACCATCATTAAGAATCGACCGTTGAAATCTTTGTGTAAAATGGTAACCTACCTAATTGAGAACTAGGAATAGAGAATTGAATTAGTAAATACGGGAATTCAATTTTACTATAGTCGATTGTTGACGACCGAAGCAACATTGAGGATAATCTTGTTTGGTAAATTGCTATAACAAGCGATAGTCTAAGGATTAAAACAATATAATAATATGTGTTGCTATTGAGCTTAGAACCATGATATTAGCTTTGTAAAATCGAACTAAGTTAAGAACAGTCCCGCGGCCTACACTGTAACCTAACAGAGAACGAATGATTAGGATCATTCAAAAACCTTTCTGTCGTGAATACCAGTAGACGTATAAACCTTTCTTTCAAATGTCTCGATCAACTTATAGGGTCACGATCAGTCAAACCCTATCTGCACTTGACGCTATACATGAGTTAATGCAACCGAAATCATTGAGCTCTCGTGTATCCAATACAACTAGCTCAAATACTTTGTCCAAAGACTTATTATCTCATTTGCCAATAACTGCATAGGACATATGCATGTTCACTTACAGGAGAAAGAATCCTGTCTTGGTATTCAGTAGGACCTGCTACTTGCCCGTCAAGACGCACGTCGAGGTTGACCCCCACCTTCCGATTTTCTGGATCGAACTACTCTAATGAAAATCTTAATGTCACAAGCACATCCCTACTAAATCCTTAAGTCGAAGGTTCACGAATTCCTATCACAACCTTACGATTCCGTCATTGACTGTCCCGGAGTGAAATCCATGTGACAAATCGAGGGTGAGTCAGTTCGAGTATACTAATCTCATTAGCATACCTATAACGTGTGCTCCCACTAGTCATTAGCAATCGACAGGCACTCTTTGTTGGAGCAATATTCGATATACGCACTATTGTGCGGAAGCGTAATTAAAGGTGCGGAAAATAAACGACACAAGATTTATAGAGGTTCGGCCAAACGTGCCTACGTCCTCTCTCCTTATCTTTTTCTATAGGCTAAAGATCAACCTCTGCACCTCTCTTCTATCGGTCGAGGGATTACTGTTACAATCTCATCTTCAATCAATCCGAGATAAACCGTTTTCCTTTTCTATCGGACAAGGAATCAACCTATCTAGCTTTCTATGGGTACTAGACAAACCTCATGTGGATATATATTGTGATTCTAATAATGTAGGATCCTTGATCTTAATAACACCGAATCCAATCTTATCCTTTCTTTTTCCTCTCATGTATGTTTTCGTGTATAACACTCAAACACTTATCAATATAGACTCAATTACAACAACAAGAATATGTGTATCAATATCTGATCAATGAAGCGATTGCTTCGAGTTGTTGTAGGTTCAATACCATAGGAAGTGGTATTTATAGGCTCCAAAGCCTCAACTAGCCCTTAACAACTTTTGTCTTCCTTACGTACGTTATACTTCTTCCTTTACGTATGTTAATCAATTTACGTACGTTAGCTAAAACACTTTATGTACGTTATACTCCATGCAAATCAGTCCAATAGCTTCTGCCTTGTTCATTACGTACGTTAACGAATCTCCCTTTACGTACGTTATATTTAGTTTTTATATCCGTTGCATGCTGACCTATGCCATGATGTCATATTTAACAGCTCCTTGTTTGAAATCAGAAACACCTCATTTACGTACGTTATATACAACGCATTACGTACTTTAATCTTGGATCCTTACGTATGTTAGTTTGACAATGTTACGTACGTTAAGCATGTTCTCAGCTTTTTGCGTCTTCGACTACTTCGTTGTTTTGTTTTGCTTCCATGTTGTTTTTCTTTGTTTAACAACTAATCATCAAAACTCGATAATGAATATTTAGAATAAATTATTCCAACACTCTCCAAGTCAAAGAACACATCATACAAGTCTTCGCATAAACTTAACACCCAATCAGGTTTCATCGACTTGGGAATGATTAAGTATTTGAGCCATAAACCTTTCCAGTGCTGATCCCCTTATCCAATAAGGAGTGGAATGTTTTACTCTCAAATACATGGACTAGTTTTATATATATATATATATATATTTACAAGTCAGGAATGCCAGTGACTACCAGTAAATAAAGAAACATACAATTGCCTTATGATAATGTTTTACATAATAACAAGTACAATGCCCTCACTCAACATCCTCTGAGTGGCATTAGAGGGCATACTCCTAACAATCTCCCACTTGCACTCAATGCCACACACTATGGTATCTAATACCCATGTTCTCCAGATGACGCTCCAAGCTTATCTGAGAAAATGGCTTGGTCAGTGGATCAGCGATGATGTCTACTGAGTCTACTCTACGCAGCACAATGTATCCTAATGCGAACAAATTCTCTCACGAGATGATACTCTCTCTCAATGTGTTTCGTACCATTGTGAGACCTCGGCTCCAAGGCCTATACTACTGCTCCAATATTATCATATACAAACAAAACAGGTAGCACAGCACATGGTGTCACTTGAAGTTCACCCACTAACTTCTTAATCCCAAACCATTCCTTTGGGGGCCTCCGAGTCCGCTTGATACTCAGCCTAACAGGTGGAATCAGCAGTCACATTATGCTTGGCACTATGCTAAGATACTACTCCTCCATTAAGAGTAAAATGTAGCCAGAAATAGACACAAAGTCGTATTTCTATCCTTTGAAGTTTGAATCAGTGAAGCCCGTCATATTCAGTTCTCCACTACCATACATAAAAACCAGATCTCTAGTTCTTCTAAAGTACTTGAGAACATTCTTTATGGGGGTCCAATGTTCCCTACCTAGGTTTGCCTGAAATCTACTAACCACGCTCCCAGAATGCGTAATGTCGGGTCTCGTACACAACAAGGCATACACAAGGCTACCCATGGCCGAAGCATATAGTATATTACTCATTTCCTTTCGTTGTTCCTCACTATGAGGACACATCTTCGAGGTGAGTTTTATTCCATGTTGCATCAGTAGGAACCCTCTTTTAGAATCATCCATCTTAAATCGCTTTAAGATCTTATCTATATAGAGGTCTTGGGAAAGACCTATCATTCTCTTCGCTCTGTCCCAGTAGAGTCGAATCCCAAGAATATAGATTTCTTCTCCCAAGTCTTTCATGGAGAATCTACTCGAAAGCCAATCTTTCACAGAACTGAGCATTCCCACATTGTTTTCCTATTAGTAGAATGTCATCTACATATAGTACTAAGGTGATCTTGATCCCACTAACCCTCTTGTATACACAAGGTTTCTCTTCATTTTGCACGAAGTCAAACTCTTTGACTGCCTCATCAAAACGAAGGTCCCAACTGCATGAAGACTGCTACAGTCCATTTCACGGAGTCTATATCCACCATCGCTAGGTCATAGGTCACGGGTCGGTCTCTTGGTTATCACCTGGAACCTCGTGGAGACCTAGTTCCTCCAAGTGCATAAAACATATACCTCTTAGGTAATTGAGACACCCTACTAGACCTACAAGGTGGTCGTACTTGTGTTTCAGAAGTTTCGGTTCCATCTTCTTGTACAGGTGTCTCCTGGGAAGTTTCATTGTATTCTTCCAAAGAAAGACGTCTACATGCTCCACCTTCCTGAATGAACTCATCTTCCAGGAAGTGTGCTTGCAAAGAAACAATGATCTTTCGATCTTCGGGGATGTAGAATAGATAACCCATCATCCCAGATGGGAATCCAATGAAAACATCCCTTCACGGACCTTGCTTCTAACTTCTCCGCCTTAGTCTTCTTGACATAGGCGAAACATCCCCAAATCCTAATATTATTAAGATTTAGTTTCCTGCCCTCCCACATCTCATGCGGAGTTTTAGGAATGGACTTGGAAGGGCATCTGTTCAAGATATAAGCAGCAGTCAGGAGCACATAACCCCACAGGTAAATCGGTAAGTCGGTGTAGCTAAGCATGGAACGAACTATATCCAACAAGGTTCGGTTCCTTCTTTCCGACACACCATTTAACTGAGGAGTTCCTGGAGGTGTAAGTTGTGACACTATTTCGTGCTCCTTTAGGAGCCCGTCACACTCAGTGCTCATATACTCGCGACCTCGGTCCGACCGAAGTGGTTGATATGATTTACCAGTTTGTTTTTCGACTAGGGCCTTAAATAACTGGAATTTCTCAAAGGCCTCGGATTTATGTTGTAATATCCGGATTAATTATTGAATATTGCATCTGTATTTGAACCCTGTATTATGCGGAATTGTGATATCGATAATTGAAGTATGATATTTATCATATTTGTATCCTTGTACATGAGTATGGCAACATGTAAATTTTCCCATGCAAATACGTGCTAACGTACGCTAAGAATGTAGCTTAACGTACGTTATCGGCCAGAGTTAGCATACGCTGCGAATGAAGCGTAGCATACGTTAGGCAGTCAATAATTGAGCTGGGCGGCTATCACATGCGCCAGCCGGACATGGGTCCGTATAAGATTCCCGCGGATGAACCTGGACACTTTTGAAGTCAACGATTGGTAACGTACGCTAAGGATTGTGTCTAGCGTACGCTAATATGTGTTACTTATGTACGTAACCGGATGGTGTAACGTACGTAATCAAGGTCAGAATCAGGACAGTTAACTATCAGGACGATAGCGTACGCTAAATTATGATGGGTAGCGTACGCTAAGAGTCTTACGTACGTTGTGCAGGAAGACTAAGATACGTTAAGGTCAGAAAATTATAAATAAGACATCACCCCATTTCATTTCAACTCGTTTGTTTCACTTAGTGTTGCGAATTTCGGTGAACGCAAGTGCACGTTGTCGTAAATAAGTAATAAAGTGATGAGTAAGATATCGTTCCCTCGAGGACTGACTTACTAATTACCGATTTATGCGTATTCTAATTTTATTTGAACTATCGAAATTTGAGGTGCAAGTAATAATTAAAAAAAAATTAATAAAAGAATAAAACGTAAAATCGATTGTTCGAAGGAAGAAGATCAAATAAGGAATTAATCTAGGATTGTGAATCCACCTCGGTTTATCCGAATTACTCTTGATTATATGAATTTAATGATTTCCCAATTTATTGAAGGCGAAGATTGCTAAAATACTCTACCGCCTCTCCCGAGGTCAATAGGATTTTCTACAGCGAATAAAACACTCTATCCCTAGGTGAATTAATTCGTCAGTAGGCAAAAAGTGCGAAATCTTCAGATAGGACACGTAATTCCTATGAGTATATTCCTATCTCACAAGATAAAACGGTTCTCACCAATTTTTCCTACCAACTCTCCTCTCCCGATTCAAGTTGTGTAATCAAAACAAATCAATCATAGGCCACATAATTGATAGTAATTAAAACAATTGGGAAAACTCAATAAGAAAGGGAAAATATATTTTAATAATGCAAAATCAAAAGTTAACTCGTCAAAACCTCGGTTTCATCAAAATCCTAGAATAGGGTTCTAGCCCGACATGCTAGAAATTAAGAATACACAAAGAATTAAAGAAAGCATAATAAAAATCAAACGCAGTCGAAGAACTTGGATTCCTCCGTTCTCTAGCTTCAGCTCTCTGCTCCTTGGTGTTTTATTCTCTTCTTCAATGATCCTCCATGATTTCTCTCTTTTCAGACCTTTAATCCCTATTTATAACCCTCATTCGTCTCCAAAATGCGTCCGTGGATTAGGTCGAGAATAGGCTCTAAAAACAGCCCAGAAACATGGCAAACATATCAAAACTGCCCCGCGGGCCACGGCTCAGTAAGTGTGTGCCGCGGCCCCTAATGCCCAGCGCCCTATGCCTGGGCGCCAATTTTCTTCATGG
This sequence comes from Orobanche coerulescens, assembly GCA_033398695.1. Taxonomy (NCBI): domain Eukaryota; kingdom Viridiplantae; phylum Streptophyta; class Magnoliopsida; order Lamiales; family Orobanchaceae; genus Orobanche; species Orobanche coerulescens. The sequence goes on along the minus strand of CM065808.1, from coordinate 130,517,890 downwards.
GCCGCGGCTCAGTTTCAACTTGTCGCGGCCCCTGGTACAGTGCGTTCGGAGCCTTGGTGTGCCGTGCGTGTGCCGCGGCTCGCTTTCCTTGTACCGTGGCTCGTGACCAGAAATCGTCGTTTTCTCCCGTTTTTCGTCGTTTAGGCTTCCGGACTCCAATTTCGTGCAAAACATATAATAATAGTGCATTAAAAGCTCATTTATGCAGATTTAGACTTAAAAATGGATATAAAATAATGATAAATAAGCGCATAAAAATACATCTAAAAAATACCCCCAAACTTGAGCCTTTGCTTGTCCTCAAGCAAAAATCAATTTCAAATAAAAAGTATCGTGAATGATCGTGCAAATCTATAGTGCTCAACTAAATCAATACTATCCTGAAAATCTCAAAGAATAATACGAGTATCGTATTAGTGAGTCATATCAAGGACACTGATTTCACAAAGTAACCATTTTTAGTACTAATCAATCGTTCATGAAGAAAATCAAGCTCAAAGATTAACAAGCGTGAATTTAACCGACCGTCAATATGAAGGGTTAGATTAAACAAGCCAACTCGCCCAGTCCCACAGTCTAGTGGCAAAAATTCAAGAGTTTCATTGTCAGAAATACTCCTCGGACAGCATTCCCTTATGTATGATCAATAAAATTATTCGAGTTAACCACTAGGTTCGGATCTCGGGATGTTTCATCGGGATAATCCTAGGGTGGATTTCCATTCTAATGTATTGGGGAACCTTTTGACGTAAAAGACACTCATGGGGCACATGGATGCTTCTAGTTACTAAATCCCCCTCTACAGCGGAGAAAAAACTCGAATAGCAATTCCCGCACGTCAAGGTTGCTGTTTTACGCGAGAGTAAACAACGAGTCACGTGAATACCCCCGGTTACTAGGCTTCCCATCATCGGTAATGCGATATTTCTAAACCATTAGTCTATTCAGGGTTATCGTTTTACGCGAGAGTAAACAACGGGTCACGTGAAGACCCCCGATTACTAAACTTCCCATCATAGAATATGTATAATATCTTGACTTTTTGGGAAAAATTGTCCTACTCTAAACTCAATTTAACTGCCAACAAGACTCATGTTACTGGACGACTAGATACGCGAAAAGTGTAACCAAACGTATAGACGGCGTTTTGAAAACAAGTATGTCTCCTTTCTTATACGCTAAGATTTCTACAATAACGAAAAAAAATTCAGACCTAAACGAATACTCAGAGGAAACAAATATCGCTGACTGCAAACTCGACCAAAAGTCAACAATTTCTTCAAAAAGAAATCAGTATCATATCATTAGTTTTACACAAGGAAACACATAAAATTCACGAATGCAATTAAAATCAAGACAAGCAAGGCTAGCGTAAAAAATAACGAAAAATGTCAACGAATTAAGTAAAAAGTAACTGAAAGTAAATCCTAGTAAAATGTAACTAAAAGTAACCCCCCCAAACTTAGGACGTACATTGACCTCAGTGGACACAGATAGTAATATGCAATAAGAGAAAAGGTCAAGTACTCCCCTAATGTCAGCTCAGGAACTGGTGCCGGCCTCGTCTGGCGAGGAGGGTGGTGTGGATGGCCTAGCTGGTGGGATGAAGGGCCCTTCCGGGTGCAGCATATGGCTCGTCCATGCAGCAAGGTAGTCCTGATGTTACGCATCCCTCGCCGCCAAACGCCTCTCCTCACGTCGATTGGCCCGGCAGACCTGCTCTCTCATCTCCTCCCAGACTACTGCGGGGAGGCTCTCTCTCTCTCTCTGTCCGCATCTCCTCTCTCAAAGCAGCTAGATGGCTCTCTCTCTCTCCTCATCTCCTATGTCTCTCTCTCCTCATCTCCTCTCTCAGGCCATCAAACATCGCCTGGAGGTGCTCTCTCTCGGGCGGCGGGCTGGACTCCACATGCTCATGCATCAGAAGAAGAGGCTCGGGGGACTGCTCATGTAGCTCGTCAAGAAGAAATCCTCGTCCCCGAGTGTGTGCCGGCGCTCCACCCCACTGGTCAAAATGAGAAATAATACGATGATCTATCAGACCCTGGGGTGCTACTGTCGGCTCATCATCCGACCAAGTCATGCCCGATTGGCGGCATAGAGCGCAAATGAGAGAGGGGTGCTTCAGCCCCATCTTGGCCCCTCCTTGAATGCACTGAAGGATAGATCGGACCAGATGAGGGGCCACATCGAATCTGAGCCCGGTAGTGATAGCATATAGTAGTCGGGCACGAGAGAGTAAGAGTGAGCGGATCTGCGAGGTAGGATCAACCCGTGCACAGAGGAAGTATAACCAGGATCGCCCGAGCCGACTGAGGCGCAGACTCTTAAAATAGAAGGCTGAAGAACCCGGGGCGCGCATCTCCCAGACGGAACCGGGCTGTGTGAGTGCCTCAATCAGAGCCTCCCTCGTGAGGCTACTCATACTCCGCGTGTACGCCGTCTCATCCACCACTGGCAGCTCGTATAGTCTCCGAATTGCAGCCACCGAAAAATCCACAGTATGGCCTCGTACGACGACCTGAGTCCGAGTATCTGATTGCCCAATCATCTGCCCCGCCCAAATATGTCGCAATAAGGCACTGGCATAAAACTCCTGGACGATAGAGATCACGGCCGTTTCGGGAGGCGCAGTGAAACGAGTCCATCCCATCTCGTCAATCATAGTCAGAAGCTCACCATCCTGGGGGGCGGGAGTGAATCCCCGCTCTGGGATTATTGGTCGTGGCCGGATTTTTTAGTTGAATATTTTGTGAATGTACGGATCGAAAAATTGGTGAGACTCCAAATCGGCTCGGCTTTGTGATGTCTCCCCTCTTGTGGGAGATGATTGTGTCCTAGACCTCGTACTAATCTTCCTTTTTCTATCCATGGCGAGGTTCTTGAAAAAATAAACACCGGAAATTACACAACCTTTAAGGAAAACTACACCACTCTCGACTTAAGATACGCGGAACGTGAATATAGAATTGAATGAGGTTGCACCATCGTAAGAGGAAATTAAGGCTGAGCTTTCAAGTTTAAACATGATGCAAGGGTTGGGGTACAATGTAATCCGAAAATCAAATTCGCTGCATATAAATTGAAAGCGTTTGGCTCAAAAATTTTCATTGACGCATTTTATCAAACACCTAACATGCATGGGTGTAAATGAAGAACCAGAATGATAATGGTTTAATACAACCCCCAACAAAAACAACATCAATCGATAGTCATGAAAAAACAGCAAAAACATCAATAATCCATAGATAATCTACAACCAACATCACCAATCAAACAATAATCACCATATTCCAACTCAATTTTGATAGAACTTTGAAAAAAAACTAACATATTCAACATTGAATGAAGAACAACACCTCACTTTTCAAACCATGTAGCAATTAAGATTAAGAATGAGAGTTACCTTGCTTTGTATGGAAGAAGGCGAGACGAAGAAGAATCGAATGGGGATCGTCCGAGTGCTGCGCGAAGGAAGGGAAAGAAACTTACCTGGTGTCGGACGATCGAGTATATGAAGGAATGTTGGGCATTTCAACTTCGCGACAGGGACCGCGGCACAGCTTAAGTGAGCCGCGGACCAGAGCACAGCCTGCCTGGGCCTTTTTGTAATGTTGCCGTGTGCCGCGGCTCAACATATGGGTGCCGCGGCTCATTTGGTCCGTGCCGCGGCACGGAGTACAGTTTGGTTAGCCTTTTTGTGTCAACTTGTGTGTGCCGCGGCTCACTATCCTTGTTCCGCGGCTCAAGGTTAAATTCTCCTCTGGGGATATTCCTGCACAGAATTTTCAAAGGAAAAAACCAAGAACGTGAGGGATAAGCATATCAAAGCAAAAATGACGAAAAATAAAGACTCTAAAATGCATGAAAACACTGAAAAATAAAATCTACAACTAATACTCAGGTTGCCTCCTGAGAAGCGCTAAGTTTATATTCTTCAGCTGGACCTTTTGAAAATCAATTTGCTTTTCGCAAACACCATTTGAACTCCGCCCCGTCCATCGAACCGTTAATATGTGTTTTAAATTTTTGACCATTGGTCTTTAACAATTCGATTTTCGGTTTGGACACCCAATGTTCTTTGCGAAAAGATTTGAACAAAAACAACTTTCCAAAACACCCATATTGAACATGACTTGGCATCCGTTTCACTTCGGGCTTATTCTCTTTTTTCACGAACGAACTTATGACAGCATTAGAATTTTTCGTTGGTGTATGAACGGTTGATGAAGACGACATGTCCAAATGCCTAAGATATGCGACTCGTTCTACATTTTTCTTAGACGTCGGAGCAACTAACATGGATTCTGAACATTTCGACCAACAACTCTCCCGGTGTGTGTCTTTCCCAAAGATATCAATTTGTGAACACTTCTGATCCTTGCTAGGACACGGGAGAGATCGAAACACTTTGAATGTGACTTCCTCATCTTCAAACGGAAGTATTAATTCACCCTCCTGAACGTCAATAAGGGTCCTTCCGGTGGCTAACAACGGTCTACCCAAAATAACCAGAATCTCATGGTCTTCTTCCATATCAAGCACAATGAAATCAGTAGGGAAAATGAATTTATCGACCTTGACCAAGACATCTTCTATTACCCCTCTCGGGTACTTGATGGATCTATTGGCTAGTTGTAAAGAGACCGTAGTAGATTTCGCTTCCCCAATTCCTAGCTTCTTGAAAATAGAAAGAGGCATGAGATTAACGCTAGCGCCGAGATCACACAATGCTTTATCAAAAGACAAGTTCCCAATAGTGCACGGTATAGTGAAGCTTCCGGGGTCCTTCAATTTAGGCGGGAGCTTTCTCTGCAAGATTGCGTTGCACTCTTCAGTCAGTGCCACCATTTCATATTCCTCGAGCTTCCTTTTGTGAGATAAGATTTCCTTCATAAACTTTACATAGCTAGGCATTTGTTCTAAGGCGTCGGCAAATGGAATGTTGATATGTAGTTTCTTGAAGACGTCAATAAACTTGGAGAATTGTTTGTCTAATTTTTGCTTTTGCAAACGCTGTGGAAACGGGATGGGGGGCACATAGGCTGTCGGATTATCTAGAAACAGTTTCGAGTTCTTAGAAACTTGTGATTCCTCGGTCGCCAAATTTTTCTTCTCCTCATCCTCACCTCTCTTTTTGTTCTGCCTGGGCTGATCACACACTTCCTTCCCGCTTCTCAACCCAATGGCATTAATACTCTCTCTGGGGTTCGTCTCGGTTGTACTTGGCAAGGTACCCTCAGGGCGGGCTGTTAACATATTTTCTATTTGACCCAATTGGACTTCCAAGTTGCGAATAGAGGCGGAATGGTTTTGCAAGGTTGCTTCCGTACGGGTCATGAACTGACTCGTATTTGCTGCTAATTTCGCCATTGCCTCCTCTAGAGAGATCTTTGGAGCGGGAGGGGGTTGTTGTTGGTGTTGATCAAATTCAGGTTGGTTTAAGTTTTGTTCGTTTTTACACGAAAAGTTAGGGTGATTTCGCCACCCCGGATTGTATGTGTTGGAATACGGATTATTCTGTCAATTCCCCACAAACTGAGCTTGTTCCATCGGATGTTGCTCGAAAGGATTTCCAACTTGGCACTCTGCACTAGGATGAGACCCATTACACCAATTACATGATTCTGTAGTAACGGTAGAAGGACCATGTGAAAAAGCTTGAAGTTGCTGAGTCAAGGCGGCAACTTGGGCCGATAGCGTAGATATTGGATCATTGTCGGAAACTCCCATAACTCGCTTTGGGTTTACTCATTCGGAAGGCCACTGATAAGCATTTGCAGCCATAGCTTCCAATAAAGAGTGGGCTTCGGCCATCGTTTTGCCCATTAGAGCACCTCCAGCGGCTGTATCAACAAGAGTGCGTGTAGAAGCACTCAATCCGTTATAGAATGTCTGAATTTGCAACCAATCCGGTAGACCATGGTGTGGGCATCTCCTTAGCAAATCCTTGTATCGCTCCCAAGCTTCATGAAGCGACTCTATATAAAATTGCCCGAAAGTAGTTATCTCGTTCCTAAGTCTCGCTGTCTTTGATGGTGGAAAGAACGTAGCCAGGAAGGCTTGTGCTAATTCTGCCCAAGTTGTGATAGAGCCCGGTGGTAATGAATTTAACCAAAACTTGGCTTTGTCCCTTAGAGAGAAAGGGAAAAGCCGCAGACGAATAGCATCATCGGTAACACCGTTATTCTTGAAGGTGTCACAAATCTCGAGAAATAAAGCGATGTGTGCGTTGGGATCATCGTTCACCAGTCCACAAAATTGGCTTGCTTGTACCATCTGAATAATAGCCGGCTTAATCTCGAAGTTGTTCGCTTGGATAGTTGGACGCCGAATCCCCAAAATGTTTGCATTTATTTGTGGCATTGCATAATCACGGAGTGCCAATGCCGGTTGAGATTGCTGCATAAGATTGTCTCCTCCGTGATTTTCTGTGTTATCGGCCATGGTGTCTTTTGTCGGTGGTTCACGCTTTTCCTTCTTGTTTTCCCGAAGAGTGCGCTCGAGTTCAGTATCCAAAGGTAATAGGCCTTCGTTACCGAATTTTCTCATGCACTAACCAGAAATTCCTGAAAGGAAAACTAATAATAAAAAAATTACACAAAAATAAAATAATGTTCAAATTAAGACTAGAAATATTGAAATCGATATTAGTAAAACAATCAGTCCCCGGCAACGGCGTCAAAAACTTGTTGCGAATTTCGGTGAACGCAAGTGCACATTGTCGTAAACAAGTAATAAAGTGATGAGTAAGATATCGTTCCCTCGAGGACTGACTTACTAATTACCGATTTATGCTTATTCTAATTTTATTTGAACTATCGAAATTTGAGGTGCAAGTAATAATTAAAGAAAATTAATAAAAGAATAAAACGTAAAATCGATTGTTCGAAGGAAGAAGATCAAATAAGGAATTAATCTAGGATTGTGAATCCACCTCAGTTTATCCAAATTACTCTTGATTTTATGAATTTAATGATTTCCCAATTTATTGAAGGTGAAGATTGCTAAAATACTCTACCGCCTCTCCCGAGGTCAATAGAATTTTCTACGGCGAATAAAACACTCTATCCCTAGGTGAATCAATTCGTCAATAGGCAAAAAGTGCGAAATCTTCAGATAGGTCATGTAATTCCTATGAGTATATTCCTATCTCACAAGATAAAACGGTTCTCACCAATTTTTCCTACCAACTCTCCTCTCCCGATTCAAGTTGTGTAATCAAAACAAATCAATCATAGGCCACATAATTGATAGTAATTAAAACAATTGGGAAAACTCAATAAGAAAGGGAAAATATATTTTAATAATGCAAAATCAAAAGTTAACTCGACAAAACCTCGGTTTCATCAAAATCCTAGAATAGGGTTCTAGCCCGACATGCTAGAAATTAAGAATACACAAAGAATTAAAGAAAGCATAATAAAAATCAAACGCAGTCGAAGAACTTGGATTCCTCCGTTCTCAAGCTTCAGCTCTCTACTCCTTGGTGTTTTCTTCTCTTCTTCAATGATCCTCCATGATTCCTCTCTTTTCAGACTATTAATCCATATTTATAACCCTCATTCATCTCCAAAACGCGTCCGTGGATTAGGTCGAGAACAGGCTCTAAAAACAGCCCAGAAACGCGGCAAACATATCAAAATCGCCCCGCGGGCCGCGGCTCAGTAAGTGTGTTCCGCGGCCCCTAATGCCCAGCGCCCTATGCCTGGGCGCCAATTTTCTTCATGGGCCGCGGCTGAGCTTCAACGTGTCGCGGCCCCCGGTATAGTGCGTTCGGCGCCTTGGTATGCCGTGCGTGTGCCGCGGCTCGCTTTCCTTGTGCCGCGGCTCGTGACCCGAAATCATCGTTTTCGCCCGTCTTTCGTCGTTTAGGCTTCCGGACTCCAATTTCCTGCAAAACATATAAGAATAGTGCATTAAAAGCTCATTTATGCAGATTTAGACTTAAAAATGGATATAAAATAATGATAAATAAGCGCATAAAAATACATCTAACACTTAGCCTTCAACATAGGGCATTCCCAGAGAGATCCCAGCCTCCTTAAACACATATAAACCATCTCTACTTGATCATTGAAGATTGGATATCATTTATGCTTGATCATTGAAGTGGAGAAGCATCTTGGATTGGCACACAAACAACCGGAGTTGGATTCTACCTATTGTCTTGGTGTTTTCTTCATCTTAAGGTATGTTATACTATCTCCAACCTTGGATTCGTGTTCTTAAGGATATGATGATCATGCTATCAAGATATTAAGTTCCAGAGATGATTTATTCGACCAACATCATGTTTAGGAAGTTGAGATGATTATGATTTAAGTACCTTGGTTAAGAACATCATAATTTGAATCTTGTTACGATGAACAAGTAAAGGAAGTTTCTGAGATTGGTAATCCAAATTTGGAAGGTGTCTTCGTATTAATCACGGACTTGGTATTAACATCATTGTTATTAGACGAATCTAGGAAGTTGATCATGGAAGGATTTGTCATATCTTGTAAAGGTGGATTGTTAAGTAAATCTTCAAGATGATAGTTTGAATGATATAAAGATATTGATATCAACCATAGGCTTTCCAATTCATGCTTGAGAAATTGTAATCAGGATTGGAGTATGATCACCATGATGATATACGTATCCTTGAATTCGAAGATGTTGTTATCCCTAAGATCATTCATAATTGTATGAGCATGATATGTATGGAGATAATGTGCATTAATCACTAAGGATTTCGTAAGCTTCATCACAAATCGAGACAGTCGTCTGCCCAGTGAGGAACTGTCATATGTGTGTTTAGCCTACGCTAAGCTATGAATCTTACGTACGCTAACGGGCAAGGTTAACGTACGCTACGGTTGGTACGTAACGTACATTATATCATCAGACGAGTTGATGTGAATCGAGATATTATGAAAAACCCGGATGAGGAATTGAGCATGCCGACTGGACCAATAACGAGGTATCGATCAAAGAAGTTCAAAAATAATTCATCGACACTCGTCATTGATATGTTTAAAAATAACTATGTTATCAAAGACAACAAATTCGTGAGTAGTGTCGAAGTTGTCGAACAATAAGTTTTTCGTTTATTTTATCTTGGTGTATTTTAATTTGAATTGTATTTCTTGAGTTGTATTTTTATATTTTGAGTTGTATATAATCAAGTCATGTAATATTAAAGTCAAAGACGATCGGAAAAGACGAACAAACAAACAAGGATGCAAATTCCCGCGCGTAAGACTGATACACAGCAGTCTCGTATTTTGGCCATAACTTACTCGTACGAAATCCGATTCAGGTGATTCAGGTGTCTATGGAAAGCTAAGAAAGATAGCTACAAATCTTATTCAGACCATAGGACCAAATTCGGACCCATTGGAGCTCAGAAACGACAAAACAGACAGCATCGGATTTATAGTGACTTGTTGTCCTTGTTTTCACACCTTAAAATCTTAGTCTTTGATATTTTGTCCCCTAAACATGTGTTGACTGACTTTGTATCAGATTTTAGGATCTTTGAATGTTGATTTTTCTATTTTGTAGGTTTCTTAGTTGTTTCCTTATTCACACTAGAGTTAAGTGTAAGATTTTGGCTATAAATAGCCTTGAAGTTTCATTGTAAGAGGACACCAAAGATTTTATGAAATTTGAGAGTGTTTGTATTAACAAACCTTTGTGAGTGCTTTCTTGTTTTGTTGAGTGTGTCTCCAAAACATTCCTTGTGTGATTTATATATTTATCAAGTGCAATCTTGTTAGTATTTATATTCCACCCCTTCCGAGTTGCTACGGCGTGTCACGTAGAGGTTTGGAAGTAAAGCCCCATTTTGCTTATTTTAGAAACATCATGGGAATGAATTCATCTAGCGGTGTCGGTTACCATAGCGTATCGTGTGGGGGTCGCATCAGTTACCATAGCATATTCCACCCATTTTGCTCCGATACCAACTAATGCGATCCCCACACGATACGCTATGGTAACTGACACTGCTAGATGAATTCGTTCCCAGGATGTTTCCAAAATAAGCAAAATGGGGCTTTACTTCCAAACCTCTACGTGACACGCCGTAGCAACTCGGAAGGGGTGGAATATAAATACTAACAAGATTGCACTTGATAAGTATATAAATCACACAAGGTATGTTTTGGAGACAAACTCAACAAAAGAAGAAAGCACTCACAAAGGTTTGTTAATACAAACACTCTCAAATTTCATAAAATCTTTGGTGTCCTCTTATAATGAAACTTCAAGGTTATTTATAGCCAAAATCTTACACCTAACTCTAGTGTGAACAAGGAAACAACTAAGAAACCTACAAAATAGAAAAATCAACATTCAAAGATCCTAAAATCTGATACAAAGTCAGTCAATACATGTTTAGGGGACAAAATATCAAAGACCAAGATTTTAAGGTGTGAAAACAAGGACAACAAGTCACTATAAATCCGATGCTGTCTGTTTTGTCATTTATGAGCCCCAATGGGTCCGAATTTAGTCCTATGGTCTCAACAAGATTTGTAGCTCTCTTTCTTATCTTTCCAAAGACACATGAATTACCTAAATCGGATTTCGGACGAATAAGTTATGGCCAAAATACGAGACTGCTGTGTGTCAGTCTTACGCGCGGGAATTTGCATCCTTATTTGTTTGTTCGTCTTTTCCGATCGTCTTTGACTTTAATATTACACGACTCGATTATATACAACTCAAAATATAAAAAAACAACTCGAGAAATACAATTCAAATTAAAATACACCAAGATAAAATAAACGAAAAACTTATTGTTCGACAACTTCGACACTACTCACGAATTTGTTGTCTTTGATAACATAGTTATTTTTAAACATATCAATGACGAGTGTCGATAAATAATTTTTGAACTTCTTTGATCGAGACCTCGTTATTGGTCCAGTTGGCATGCTCAAGTCCTCATCCGGGTTCTTCATAATATCTCGATTCACATCACGAGTCAAGTCGACTGATCAGAGAGGGACTGTCGATACATGGTTAGCGTACGCTAGACCTTGTAGCTTACGTACGCTAACGACTAGGCTTAACGTACGCTACCAAGGGTACGTAACATACGTTAAGAAGGTCAGACAGGTTATCTTTTATGAACTTCCGACCGTAATTTGAATTGTTAGGTGTTCGTACGACTTGAGATGAATTCTATATTATTTCTTTTGTTAAGGTTCGAGCTTAGCAAACCGGTGTTGACTTGCTACAATGAAATGCTCAGTAGCGTGCGCTATTCCTCTACCTTAGCACGCGTTAATCGTCATTGACCCAAAAATCCATACCTTCCCAGAAGATGCCCGGGTCCTACACGCCGAAAGCAACCAATAAAGCCAAGATTCCCTGTTGACGATCTAAACTTAGCGTGCGCTACCAACATGCATTAGCGTGCGCTAATTGCCGATAATAAACAGTCTGGGCCTACCTGCCGGCCGCCTTCCGGACCTTATCCAGAATACCTTACCTACGTTAGGGGTCCTCCTTAGCGTACGTAACTCAAACCTCTTAGCGTGCGCTAAGTATGCACCGTGGCGTACACTAAGTATATATATCTTAGCGTGCGCTAGGCATACCTTGTAGCGTGCACTAACGTGGCTGTACTTAGCCATTTCCCGCCATTCTTGTCCGTCGTCTTGATATACTAGATGTATATACACGACATACTGAATACATATATACAACCTGATAATATTCTCATATGATATACCTAATATCAAAAGTACGATAACTTGATACACGATATCTTCAAATGTAATTGTCGACCAACTACAACAATTATACCAATACAGCTGTCTCAGTCTTCAAATTATTTTATCCATACTGTATAGACACTAAGCTATCCCGTATCTCTCAGATAAAATAATGCGAAAAAATTTATACTGAAATTCCGGATATTACATAGTAGAAATCGGGATATTACACTCTACCCCCTTAAAATAAGTTTCGTCCTCAAAACTTGCAATCTTGTCACAAACAACAGATCAATCCAAAATTTCCGAACTCATCACGTACTTACAGGTACGTAAAGCCGATGATCTTCCGTGATACTAGCATGCGACTCCCAAACAAAGTCTCAACATAATACCGATACACACCAATATCGCAATTAGCAATTTAACAAAATCTCAAGGAAGAGTTCACGTCCGTGATCACGACCACGACTCTGGCTCCTTTCAGCCAACATTCTGAAGGGCACAAACGTGCGTAAGTATAATCCAAATCGCACATTCTCGAAGTGACCGATTCTCAAGAATACCAAGCTAAAAACGAAACGGTTAAGAAAAATACAAGAAGAGTGAAAGGACTGGCAAGTACCAGCCGCACTGTGATGAAGGCAAAGTGGTGATACTATAGGCAAACAATGACTCAATCGACCCAAACGACCGACATCCTACGTATCATAAACCTAAGCTCCGATACCATATTCTGTAACACCCCCAAGTTATTCAGGGTATATTACAACGCCGTGAGCCCTGCCGTTGGATCCACAAGTCTATTCATACGCGGAACTGTAAAACTTGACCGAGAAGGTCTAGATGCGATGACAAGAAGAACAATATAAATGGTATTCAAACCATAACCAATGTAACCATATACATCACCATACAAATCAATACCTCGGCAACATAGACCGGAACATCAAAGAAACTAAAATACAATACTCGAGTATTTAAAATCCATTCCAGTACAACAACACTGAATGGAGGAATCCAAAAATATAACCGGAGACAAGACATAGTATCACACTTGCCCATCATCTTTATGCGAACCCGATACCTGCCTATACGCTCTCCTGGAACCTGAAATACATAAAAAGTATTTCTCCCATAAAGGGGTTAGCCGTCAAATAGCTAGTGCAAGTATATCAAGTATGAAATACAATACTCCTCGAAAATAAAGTAAATGTAACCGTCAATTCATTAATTCAAGACTCGTATTCCGGAATAACTAAATCTCATAGCATCACAACAATGCATACATGATCAACCATGGAGCCGCACCAAAGGCTACGGAACCCTCAGGGGACCCGTCGGCCCGCCCCAGAGTGGTTAACCCAAATTATCTGTGGAATCGCACCAAAGGCTACGAAACCCTCAGGGGACCTGTCGGCCCGCCCTAGAGTGGATATAAATAAACATGACATTCATATATCTTACTTTCAACGTCGAGAACGTACAATCATAAATATATACTTGCCTTTGAGACATCGAGAAATCAAACGGAAAAGAGTATGAGTTCGGTAGGTCCAAGAACGCACTTCCGGTTCCTAAACGATTCGTAAGGGATATGATAATCAATAATCCATACTCATAATTCACAAAGAAACTCCCGAAACCCATCTACAATTCACCAAAATACAAGGGTAAACAACTAGAGGTTGTAAAATCACCCAAACCCTCACAAGTCCGAACACGGCACAAACCAATCCGTAAAATTGTAGGAGAAGTATGTATATGGGGTAGATATATCATAATCTCAAGATTCTCAAGCCTCAAACCGGATAAATCGAACGAATCTAAGAAAAACCCCAAAATTTCCAAAAATAGGGTTCTAAGGATTTTTACATTGATTTGGAAGATGGAATGGATTAGATGCTGTGAAATCTTTCTTCCCCAACCAAAGATGTTGTTATCTGAAGAAAGATCGCTTCCAAACTCCCCGAATCGCCCAAACCCGCTGCTCCCGATCGGAAATGTGAGAAGAATGTGAAAGTTGACGAAATGGAAGTCAACTGTCCATTATATACTCGCCCAGTCTAGCGCACGCTACGCCTAAATATTAGCGTGTGCTAACAGGTCACCCGGTAGTCCAGTGGCTACTGTTCGCAGACGTTAGCGCGTGTTACTCAACATCCTTAGCGTGCGCTAAATGGTGTCCTGCCAAAGTCCCAATTCACTGATTCAGCCCGATAGCGTTAGACCTGGAAATTTATCACACGACATGAAAACACGACACGAAAACGACACGAAAATTTAGTGTTTGGGTTTGCATTTTGAGTACACGACACGAAAATACACAAACACGAAAGTACACGACCGAGATTTAGTGTCGGTTTTGCGTTTACCCTTTGGGTACACGACACGACACGAGGTACACAAAATAAATAAATAAATAAATAAATATAATATTTTATATTTAATTTAATAAAAATATATATTTAATGAATTCTGTTTATACTAAAATTTAAAATTTGAAAATATAATGTGAATTTTCATAAATTTCGTGTAAACATTCGTTTTTTCATTGCCATTCGTTTCATTTCGTCTACTAAAACCTATAAAAATAATATTATAATATTAAAATTATTATTTTTTATAATATTTTAATATTTATTTTATATTATGTGCCTGACACGAAAACACGACACGACATGACACGAATTTGCAAGGTACACGACACGACATGACACGAATTCATTTAGTGTCGTGTATGGGTTCGGACTTTTGGTACACGAAACATGAAAGTACACGACACGAAAATACACGACACGAACGAATTGCCAGGTCTAGATAGCGTGCGTTAGCATTGTGCACTAGCGCGCGCTATGCAACACATATAGCGTGCGCTAGCCGCTGCTTGGCGTGCGATACTTGCTAGTCCATAAAGTCTGAAACCTCACTGCCTCTGCCGACTCAGTACGTTAGCGCGCGCTAAGGCTCAAACATAGCGTGCACTACTCACGCAGAATTAGCGTGCGTTAGCATAGGCCTAGTGTGCGCTACCTCCCTTACCCAGAACACTTCCGAAAGGTCTAAACAGCACGATCATGATCCAAACAAGGCATGAAACTCTAGATCAACGCCGACACCATCACAAAGAGTTTATAGAGCGACAAAATAGGAAGAACAGTAAGGTCAAACAGTCAATAAAAAGTACGGGTATTACATTCTTCCCCTCTAAAAAGAAGTTTCGTCCCGAAACTTAAGAAATAAAAAGTTCGGGGTACTCCGATCGCATATTCTCTTCCGTGTTCCAAGTCGCCTCCTCGATGGTTTTGTGCTAAAACCAATGGGATGGTTTTGTGCCAAAGCTGCTTCTCACAACGTTCAAGGATCTTCACTGGTTTTTCCGAATAGGTAACATCCTTGGTTACGTAAATCTCACTATAGTAAAAAACATGACTTGGATCTGGCATATGCCTTCTCAACTGAGAAACATGACAAACGATATGAACAAGACCCAACACAGGGGGGCAATGACAAGCGATAAGCTAAGTCTCCAACCCTGGAGTAGGACATGGTCTCCAAAATCGAATTCCAAAGATCGACGACGAGTATCGGTATACGCTTGAGTGTTGAAGGGCATCTCAAAATACGAAAAGAACTCAACTACTCTGTACTGTATTCAATAATACCAAGAATTCTCAAAACATTATCATAACTTGTAAGTGTAGCATGAACTATCTGTGCCAAATCCTGTCCATCGGATTGTACCGATAAAGCTCAATAGGGACAAAAACCAATAACACACAAAACAATGACAACAAGTCCCGAAACACTGACGTACAATCCGAACGCTCACACTGTCAATAACAATGATCAACCCATGAACCAACCGAGAATATCATCGACATGATAAACTCCAATGCTATCAGCGAAAGATCCACAATATTGGAGAATACCATCAACATGATAACCTCCAACACGATCAATAAGGGACCAACAACGACCGAGAGTACCATCAACAAGGTAACTCTAAACGATCAACAATAATGGATCTCAAAGAAATAACCCCGACTGTCGAACAAACCCATTGGGCGTATGAATAACCAGTCGCAAACAGTCAAATATATCCAATACAACATGGACTATGAACGACCATAATAATAAGGCTCAAGAGGGACATCACAGTACGCCCGATCCGGAAATGTGTCCGTGCACATGTCCATCCCGTATACGGAATCCAAAATATACGTGGGACAATGTACCTAATTAGCCTCACGAACTATGTCCCATGTGCACGGTCCAATGCGGAAACATCCACGCATGACCATCGTGTGCCTGGCTAAAAATCCTACACATAACCAATCGGCACACATATATAATTCCAGATACGTCACGATGCAACATGACAACGAAACTCAAAGGATAACCATCCAATACGGATCATACGACTCACCTAAGTGAACGATAATACATGAATAATGAAAGATCAACACGACCAACAATATCCAACACAACCATCCTGGGACCACAATCCCTAAGGACCGATTAACACGAACAACAATCTGGAAATTCTCAACCCTCAACGATCACAAAATTACCGAGTTCACCAGAATGATAGTGTGCTTCCTTGAGTCGTCCAACACGACAATAATAACTCACGGATGGGTGTCGTCCTCGGAGATCCCAATTCAATACCTCGATTGTCTTAGAATAGCCAATCGATAACGATACAACAGATGGGAATTATCTTCGATAATCAAAATTCAATACACCAATTGCCTTAGAATGGCCAATTGATAACAACAATACAACGGATGTCTCGACACCTTTCATCGGTTACCAATAACGAAGAAGATAATCGAATACCTCAATGCCTTCAATCGGCCAATACAACAGCAGTAGAAAAACACTGATATCAATAACGACGATTCACAACAATATCCCAATGGAACATCAATCAACAATAACAATCGATACGTCGATACCACGAACCGGCTATCGACAACAATATAACCAACAAGTATCGCAATGCCTTGAACCGTCCATTTACGAACAACAATAACATTTGGCATAATTTGCCGAAGGGTGTCGTATCAAACAATCCTTTGATATCAACAAAATCATAAAGAGACCAACTCTCGAAATGATACAACACACTCATACACATACATGATAACATTAATCTCATTGACTAGTACAAGTATAAAACTTGCCTCAATATCAATACCACGAACTGTTACCAATTCAATTCCTTTCGTCTACGAGTTCCTCAGTCCCGACCAAAGTAATCTACGAACTCTTCAATCTCAAACGCAACACAACAGTCATAATCCACGATCAAACATCACAACTTATTGTAAAAATAAGGATTAATAATCAACAAGTTCGATGAAGATCAATATCAATACAACCAGGCCACAAACTCATCGGTTCCACAATATCTCGATTAAACACAGTCTGAATCATCCAACTCAGACCCTTACGAATCCATGTCCACAATACGAGCCGAAATCCGATGATCATATCAGCAACCAGTTCGAACCAATAATAAGGGTCTAAATGTTATCGATTCCAAACTCGATTCTTAAATGCGAATTGACAAGATTCCTTCTTAAAAATCCATTGTTAAAATTTACCTATGATCGTCATCAATTCGAGCCATCCAATTAGTTCAATATAATAGGTAATCATATTAAAATGTTATCAAACAATCCAAGCATTCGACTTAAACCTTTGTTCCATACGTACGGGCTTCCAAATTCAGGGATGAATAATAGTCTCAACAAACTCGTAATTATATTCGTATCCCTATATGAATATTATTTCAAAACACATAATTTAGCCCTAGATATGAATATTACATATTCATACTCAAAGCACCAACGCTTCTTATATATATATTCATCATCTCGTATAATTCAGGAGTCCCTCAAGCATGTGGATTAATCCAATCACATCCGTAATCGACCAAACGACATAATTCGATACTCAAACATCTAAGCCTACATATAACTCATAATCTAAGGCATATATCATCCTAATATCAAGAATCACAACAATAATGCCAAGGACAACATAATTCCCTGACCATGTTCATGACAATATAATATAACCTAACATATAAGTCATCATGTCATTATCTTCTTCAACAAACTTCCCATGAAATACCAAGAATCATCCTTTAAAACGAACCACTATCAAATGGATACGAGAGTTACCTTGAATAGACAAATCAAGAAGAAGAACCATTGAACTCCATTCCAAGAATCATGAATAACTTCAAGAACAAGGCTTTAATCCATGCTCTCCATCTTAATCTTGTTAAAGACCATCATCCCAGAGTGTTTGGGAACCTCAAATATCTCCCAAAGCTCTCTCTACCAACTGAAGGAAAGAGAATGGACAAAATGCCTCTCAACACCCATCTGTCACCTTTTATAAAATACATTACTAGCGTTCACTATCCTTCCTCGATAGCGTGCGTTATCGGGCAGTCCAGGGGTTACTGTATTGCTTCGCACACCATCTAACAGACGTAATGCCCATGTATTAGCGTACGCAAACCGATGTTGACTTGCTACAATGAAATGCTCAGTAGCATGCGCTATTCGTCGACCTTAGCGCGCGCTAATCGTCATTGACTCGAAAATCCGTACCTTCCCAGAAGATGCCTGGGTCCTACACGCCGAAAGCAACCAATAAAACCAAGATTCCCTATTAACGATCTGAACTTAGCGTGCGCTACCAACATGCATTAGCGTGCACTAATCGCCGATAATAAACAGTCTGGGCCTACCTGTCGGCCACATTCCAGACCTTATCCAGAATACCTTACGTACGTTAGGGGTCCTCCTTAGCGTACGTAACTCAAACCTCTTAGTGTGCGCTAAGTATGCACCGTGGCATACGCTAAGTATATATATATCTTAGCGTGCGCTAGGCATACCTTGTAGCATGTGCTAACGTGGCTGTACTTAGCCATTTCCCGCCATTCTTGTACGACGTCTTGATATACTAGATGTATATACACGAAATACTGAATACATATATACAACCTGATAATATTCTCATATGATATACCCAATATCAAAAGTACGATAACTTGATACACAATATCTTCAAATGTAATTGTCGACCAACTACAACAATTATACCAATACAGCTGTCTCAATCTTCAAATTATTTTATCCATACTGTATAGACACTAAGCTATCCCGTATCTCTCAGATAAAATAACGCGAAAAAATTTATACTGAAATTCCGAATATTACATAAAGAAATCGGGATATTACAGGTCTCTATTCCGAGTTTCGGCCTTTGCAGACTTGGCGGATGTTGGCTTTATGTGGCATGAGGCGGTCGTCCATGATCGGGCACTTGGGACGATCGCTAGTTGCCGGGAGACGATCGCCTTGGCAGTCGATCGCTCGGCGCTGGGTCCTGTTCTGGGTCCTTCGATCGGCAAGTCTGCCTTGGTCTATTTGACTCTGGTTCGGTCGCCCGGTCCTTCTGAAGATCGCCTGTTGAGGTGTATAAATCTCGACACAACAATTGCCCCCCAACTTGCTCCGATGTTGAGGACATGGGGTGAGGTGGTTCCACTGGCGATCGTTTAGGATAAAGAGGGGTGATCCGTTGAGCGGACTTTGGTCTCGGATTTGGGCGACCCGATCATTTGGCGAGCTATCTTCGGTCTTGTTCTTGTGATCTTTAATTTTGTAGATCCCTCGTGGAAAGCCGATTGTTTCGACCTTGAGGAACCGTGCACGGTCGTGGAGTTCGATGGACCGACCCCCATGACCATGTCTTGTGCGCAAGGGACATTCCACCTGTAGGTTTCTCCCGCGACTCACTTTTTTGTGAGGGTCCTCCATTAGGCTGCGCCTGCCTCGTATTTAAACGAAGGGCGAGCGGTCTTGGTATGGAGGAGTCCTTGCACGAGGCGTTGCCGGATTAATCGACTCCACGTCCGCGGCTTGTTAGCACTTTTCTACCTCGAATCGTCATGTTTAGATGGAAATCCTCGATGGTATACGTTGTGACAGGGGTAGGGACGCGTCGCATTGTCCGGGTCCACCAAGTTAGATGATGAACCTTTGAGGGGGGCGAGCGTGTCCGCAGGTTTGTTTGGAGGGTCCTTCGGCTGCGCCCGCCTCGTATTTAAACGAAGGGCGAGCGATCGCATCTCAAAGGAACCTTGCATGGACGAGGCTATCGGTTCCATCGACTTCCAGGACCATAGTTGCACTCTTCTACCTCGGATCGTCATATTATATGGCGATCCTCGACGGTATACATTGTGCTGAGGGAGGCGATCTCGTGCCTTGGTGCATCATGTTAGATGATGAACTATAGATGGCGAGCAAGTCCTCCATATTTGGAGATGTTGCTTGGGCAGTAGCCTTTTGTTGTACTTTAGCCTTCGGGAGACCGTGTTTGATTCTGGCGATCGGACTGGGAGACTGGCGATCGTCGTTCTGACGTCGATCGCGGCACTTTGATCCTTCTCGCCCGGGGCTCCGACTAAGTTACTAAACTGTCCAGCTTGCCCTCCCCGAACAATCTCCAGAGTTGTCTGAGGAGGTCGCGACATTGATTAGTGTTGTGGTCGGGACTCTTGTGGTAAGCACAAAATTTGTTGCGGTCCAGATGGCCGTGGTCCCTTACCGCCTTTGGCTTGCTTAGCCGCTCGCGCCCCTGTATGGCGTAGAAAATATGAGCCGGAAGTAGACTGAGGTTGTGGTAGAGATAGGCTTCCACATCCTCGAAGGTCCTGAAATCACCGGGTGGTTTGGCGGACACCTTGTTGGACTTGGCGATCGCCTTCTCTACCCCCTCGTCTTGGCGAAGGGCAAGAAACCTCCGCCTGGCCAAAAAGTTTGCGGCCTTGGCGCGGAAGATTGCGTAGGTCGGGGGGATGTCCTTCATAAGGTGCTTGAACATGGGCGAAAGACCATTGAATCCCCCTAGGACTGAGTAGAGGGCAATCTCGTCGCTTACGGGCTCGCCGTTGAGGATTATCTCATCTACCCAGTCGATGTAGTTTTCGTCGGATTCGTCTTCCCCCTGCCTGATTTTCATCATTCGGTGGGGACCTTATGGTCGAGCGACCTTGGCGGCGAAGTACGTTGTGAAGTCGTTCGCCAGTTGTTCAAAGGAACTGATTGATCGCGGTGGCAGTGAGATGTACCACCTATGGGCGAGTTCGCCCAATTTTAACGGGAACATTCGGCACCTGGTCGCGTCTGATGCCCCGCATCCGGTCATGTATATCCGGAACTTGCTCAGGTGAGTCTCGGGGTCTGATCTCCCCTCGTACAAAGGTGTTTGAGAAGGAGTGATCCTTGGCTGCACGGGGGCAAGTTCGATCTGGACTGCGAGCGGCTCGCTCGGCCCAGTGATCTTTCTCTTGGCGCCTACCCCACTTTCTAGGAGCGCCTTCATGCCATCGAGCTGGCGTTGAACTGTGGCCATTGCCGTAGCTTGGTCGCTCGTGGTTTGGCTCTCGGAGTGGGAGCCGAGGCGATCATGTACCGATCTCCTGGCTCCGCGGTAGGCGATGAGGTCGTTGCCGCCGATCTCGGTTCTTCAGCGAGGAGGAGCCAGATGGCTGGTCTGTCTTCTGGGAGTTGGGTAAGCTGAACTCCTGGTGACGGATTCGGGATCTGTCGTCTCATGGCTGGGGCCAGAATGCCCCGGCCGCCATGATGGGTCGCTGCCTAGGCGGCTGAAAACGGAACCGTCCCGCCTCGCGAGTGCTTCTGCTCGTGAATCGGGGCTTCCTGACGATCGCCCGACAAGTAACACCTTGAGCTTCCGTTTGCCCGCGCGGCAGATGGCTGATGGGGTAATTGCGGGCGCATCGAATGCTCTCCGTCGCTCCCTCAGGATGGCCATAGCCTCCTCGATCTGTTCCGCAGTTTGGAACTGGTCGAGCGAAAGGCTGGGGCCGTCCCTCAGGTGCGGGATTTAGAGTCTCGCGTCGCCGCGGATACCCTCTGTCATAGGTTGGGGCTCGGACTGAGCCGGAATAAGGCGTTCGGCAGATCGGAGAGTGGCTCTCGTCGATGTGGTGGCAGACGTCATGACTCTTAAGGTTTTTCTTTGAAGAACAGTGAGTGTTTCTTCAAGTATATGCTCCGGAGAACAGTGAGTGTTCTTCGAAACGGTCGGAATAAAAATGAAGGTTAAGATCCCCTTCCTCTAGTGCTAATTGTTGTTACCCGAAATATTATCCGGAGATGATATTGCTGGAATGGACGAGTAACAAACAAAATGCGAGAGTACAATTAATACGAATGTAAATAACACAAGATTTGCCGGGTTTGTTAGGCCTGGGCTTGAATGCTCTCGCGAGATGTTATTAATACGAATACATTGGAGTACAAATATTAATGTAAAAGTACAATTATAATGAGTGTAAAAGACCCTAGCTATCTAGCACTTGAGTGCTGGTGATTGCCGGAAGAACCAGAGTTGAAGCTCTGTGAGTTCTTGTTCTCGTTTCTGCCGACCGTCTTTGGGTTAAGAGGTTTCGAGAGAGAGAGATAGAAAGATGTCCGAAGTTTATAGCGTAGCCAAGAGAGAGAAGCCAACCCTTTTCCAAAAGCTGGGCGTCCTCTATTTATAGGAGCTGGGATGCCTTAATCCTGACGGGTGATCGCCTTTCCTGTATTATAATAAAGGGGGCGATCGTCTTTAGCACATGGGCTGATTGCCTTAAAGTCCGCGGGTGCTTCTAGCAGCCAGCTATGCGAACCAGTGAGGAGACGCCATGTGCCTTACGTCGCTATCTTGGGAGGTCCACTTTGGACCTTTTGGCGGGTCTGGCGGTAGGTGAGGTTTGTCTTTGCCGTTTGACAACTGTTGATGGGCTGGAGTCAAAGGCCTCTTCCTACGGCGTCTTTTCCGGATCTGCACGTGGGTCTCTATTCCGAGTTTCGGCCTTTGCAGACTTGGCGGATGTTGGCTTTACGTGGCATGAGGCGGTCGTCCATAATCGGGCACTTGGGACGATCGCTAGTTGCCGAGAGACGATCGCCTTGGCAGTCGATCGCTCGGCGCTGGGTCCTGTTCTGGGTCCTTCGATCGGCAAGTCTGCCTTGGTCTATTTGACTCTGGTTCGGTCGCCCGGTCCTTGTGAAGATCGCCTGTTGAGGTGATACAATCTATTTAACAATGTAGCAGTTCCCACTAGTTCATTTCTAAAATAAATTTTGCAGGAATTATTACCAATGAAAAATGAAAAGCCTTTCTGACCCATGACCGGAATGGATACAATGTTTATGCCCCTTCGTCAAAAACTAGTACATAATCATAAGTTAAAACAAATCCGGATTCCAAATCCAAAAGAAGTGATCCTATATTAGTTGCTGCGATACTATGCCCGCTTCCGACAGTAGTCATCACTTTCCGAGCTCCAAGCTTTCTGCTTTGTTCCAGATCCTGATTCATGGTACAAATGTGAGAACTAGCACCTGAATCCAGTATCCCAGAATTAGAAAATATGGTAGCAGAACAACTAGTTTCCAAAACTAAAAGTTCCGTACCTGAAGCTCCATGAAGGATCGGACAGTCTCTTGCCAAGTGGGCCAGATCACCGCATTTGAGTCATGTGTCCGTCTTCACCTTCTTGCTCTTGGGAACTATTGGGGCCTTGCCCTTACCCTTAAAGTCCTTTGTTTTGTGGGTCCATCTGCTTCTTAGTCTTTTTCTTCTTGAACCTCCGCGATCCAGAAGAAATCACAAGGGCAGACTCCTTCACCCGCAGAATCTTCATGTGAGCACTCTGCTAAATTGCAAGCAATCTCATTACAGTGGAAGTTCATAACAAATTGTGAGAAGGAATCAGGAAGAGACTGCAGGATAAGGTCGATCTGGAGAGAAGAATGTATTCTAAAATCAAGAGCCTCTAATCTCTCGATCATAGGGATCATTTTGAGAACGTGGTCCCCAACTTTCTCACATTCCTTCATCCTGGCACCGAATAGTTGCTTAGATATCTCATATCTAGCAGTTCGATTGTGCTCACCATAAAGCTCGGTTAAGTGAGATAATATTTGCCTAGCAAAAGTCATTTTCTCATGAGCTCTCTAAAGCTCATTATACATAGAGGCCATCATATAGCCACGGACTCTAATGTCATCCTTAACCCACTTTTCATGGTTTTCAACATCTTCCTGACTCGCTCTAGTCCGCACCGGAGCCGCCGGAAAGTCCACCTCCAAGATGTATTCCAGCGTCTCCATACTGAGGAATATCATCAGGTTGCGGAGCCAATCCACAAAGTTAGGCCCATTTAAGGTGTTCTTTTTAAGTAGAATTGTAAACGGGTTCACAGTCATTTTGAGAGTTGGTATTTTGTTTGTTTGTATTAAGTACAACATATTGATTAGTGACTCATTCAATTATGATCTGAGTTTAGAATTAAGGTCTTTTGTATTCTTATAACCCAGCTCCCACTACTTTTATCGGAATAACACAGTCCCTTGTGAAATCCGTAAGTACTTGTTCGCTTTACTTCATAGTGGTGATGGAGTTCTTTATAAATTTTAAGAGAGGGCAACCGAACATGTTTCTGGTCTATTAATCTTCATAAAGTGGTGTCCAACACCAACCCATCTAATGGATGATTCAATCTTCTTTTTCCCCTTGTTCACTCCCCTCAACCTATATGGTTTCTATAGTTCGTGAACAAGTTAAGTATATACCATCGACGCTGATCAGTTTTACAACTGAAACTTATTCGGCAACCGAACAGGTTTCTACGGATAATATTTGCTCCAACAGAAGGCATCCAATGCACTCTCAGTAATTTATCAACCCTCCCCGAACGAAACCCCGATAACTCGGAAGCATAACACATTCAGTTTGGATTTCAATTTTCTGAAAGCTCGATGGAGGGAAGAAAAACCTTGAAACCTTTTAAACTTAATAATTTGTCGTGGTAGAATTTTCGCGATTAATGTTACACTTTGCACATTAATCTATTTAAGCGCGTTTGTTGCATTCATACCATATGAATAAAACATTTACAACCTAGTTGCTACCAACATGTAATTCATGGACCGTTCCTAGAACAAAACATCGTAATCTAATTACATGTCTTCAGTCTTGAATCTTCGTCTTCTCGAATGGATCTTCCTCCGGTCTTTGTCATTACATATAAATTTTACATTGAAAAATTACTTCATAGATACAAATATTTCTAGTAAAATTAATAGGCTCAAAATGGCCTTTACAACCCAATCGAATAAAACCAAATGGTTCAAAACTAGGTCCATGAACTATATCCCCATTCAAAAGGCATTCATCCAATAAATACTAAATATTCATACAATCGGTAATATGAAATAGTTCAAAGTAATTCGGTCAATCACAAGTATTCTAATAAATCAATTTTCCCTTACAAAATGAAATACCATATATCATTTTAATCATATTAAATCTAATTTAAAATTCGGGAAATTATTTTTATGAAATACACGATAAAACAAGCCCGAAACAGGCCCGGGAGGGGCTGGACCACGTTCGAACAAGCTGGACCGCGCGGCAGGGCCAGAACCAGGCCTGGACCGCGGTCCCAAGAGTCCAGATCGCGGTCCAGCAGTCCAGATCGCGGTCCAGCAGTCCAAACCGCATCGTAGCCCCTCATGGCTTCGTTCCGGTGACGTCCACGTCATCCCGAGGCTAGATTTCCGACCGGATATCTAATATCGATGTATTTCGACTTTCATATCTTCAATATAAATCATATTTCCATGAAAATAAAGATTTATATTTAGACAAATTTACAAAAAATACAACTACGATGAACAATCGAACATATACGATAATAACAATAAATGATTCCAAATCATTAACCATTCAATCAAGTATTCTAAATGCTAAATATCATATATATGGTAGCAAGATATAAGCTCTGATACCACTGTTGGGATCCAATGACTAAAACGAAGGCGCAATGGAAGCAAAAAACCAAAGTGAGTTCGATCCGAATCCCTTAAGAGGATCGATCAAGCGACGTATATACGGATATAAAATGAAACAAAGGAAGATTAGAAATCATACCCTCGTAGCCCGTTGATTGAATGGTGTTCTTTATAAAAGTGATTCCCCAAGCTTTAGGTGATCTTTCTCACGAATCCGATTTGCCAAGCTTTTGAAATCCCGAGCATTGAAACACCGTGCCTCTTCTTGCCACGCGCCGGAAAGCCGACCGGAATAACTAGCACTTCGTTGTCCTCTAAGGACATGGCTAGAACAAAGTGATTGGAGCTTATAAATATAATCTATATCACTCCAAGTGTGTAGATATATTTTCTCTCAATCTATCTTTCCAAAAGATGAAGTAAATGGAAGAAGATGAAGAAGACTTGGAAGATTTTTTCTCTCTCTCTCTCTCTTTCACTTGTGATTGCCGTGAGTTTTTCCTCACCAACTCAAAGTGTAAGTCTTACTTCTTTAATCTTACAATCCTTCCTTTTATTATTCTTTCCAAAAGAATAATAATCATATCCCTCATGTTTTGTCTTTGGTCTTCCACCAATTAAGGGGAAGACTAAGACTAAGGCAAAACCAAGGGGTGGTTCAGCCATCTTGAAGGACCGGAGGAATCCGGTCCGATTCGGACTCTCGCGAGTCCACACAGATAAACCCCATTCCGATCCGATGTATTTATATGAATTAATTAATCCAATTAATTAATTTTATCAAATACAAAATAATATAATTCATTTCTCCAAGAAATAGTTATATCTATGAATTAAATTAATCACCCAGTAATTTACTTAGTTCATTAGGCAGTAAATTAATTTATCCGATAAATTAATTTAGACATCCAATGTCCCTTAATTAATTAGACATCGAATGTCCAATAAATTACATATCCAATATCTAATATTAATAAAGAGAGAATAAGCTCAATTCATTCCATCGTCAATCCTATTGCGCGACCCGGTAGGTCCGTCTCAGTTAGCAATGGGAGGAACCAAAGAGTAGTAACACCACCTAGCCAGTCCCGGGGCATATACTGTAACCTAACTGAGAACGAATGATTGGGATCATTCAAAAACCTTTCTATCATGAATACCAGTATACATATAAACCCTTCTTTCAATCCCGATCAAGTTATAGGGTCACGGTCAGTCAAACCGTATCTGCACTTGACGCTATGCAGGAGCTAATGCAAACCGAGATCATTGAGCTCTCGTGTATCCAATACAACTAGCTTCAATGCTTTGGCCAAAGACTTATGATCTCATTTGCTAATAACCGCATAGGACATATGCCTGTTCACTTACAGGAGAAATAATCCTGTCTTGGTATTCAGTAGGACCTGCTACATGCCCGTCAAGACGCACGTCGAGGTTGACCCCCACTTTCTGGTTTTCTGGTTCGAACTACTCTAATAAAAATCTTAACGTCACAAGCACATCCCTACTAAATCCTCAAGTCGAAGGTTAACGAATACCTATCACAACATTACGATTCCGTCATTGACTGTCCCGGAGTGAAATACGTGTGATGAATCGAGGGTGAGTCGGTTCGAGTATACTAATCTCGTTAGCATACCTATAGCGTGTGCTCCCACTAACCATTAATGATCGACATGCACTCTCCAAGTCAAAGAACACATCATACAAGTCCTCGCATAAACTTAGCGCACAGTCATGTTTCATCGACTTGCGAACGATTAAGTATTTGAGCCATAAACCTTTCCAATGCCGATCCCCTTATCCAATAAGGAGTGGAATATTTTTCTCTCAAATACACGAACTAGTTTCTCTATATATATTTACGAGTCGGGAATGCCAGTGACTACTAGTAAATAAAGAAACATACAATTGCCTTCTGATAATGTTTTACATAATAACAAGTACAATGCCCCCTGACACATTTTTTGTGTAACTATCGCAAGTGCACGATATCGTATCAAGTAGTAAGTGGACTTTTAGAGTCCGGTTTATCGATCCCACGAGGAAGTTAGGTTATATGTTGAATTATACACTTTATCTATTTGTTATAGAGATTTAAATGAGTGAAACACACAATTTAAGAGTTTTGTTTGACAATTGCAAGGAAAATGCAATTATAGTTCTAAAATTTAAGGAAATGAAAGATTGCACTAATAATAGATTAACAAAAGATTAAATGAAATAGTTGAGATTACAAACTTAGTTCATCATTAGTTATAGAAGATGTATATGAGATCATAATATATATTTACTTATTATGTTGTGTATATTCGATTTTCCTTAAAAAGACGGTTCCTCTTTCGAATGTCAAAATGCCCCTTCTATATTGAATCAATCCACTATATTTCTATGTTGATTGGCTTCAATACATAGCATTTGGTTTTAGGAAAATAACTCAAAGAACCATCTAAGGTCTAGAGGTATATTTCTATCCCCTAGAATAACTTAGAGTGAAGATCATTTGATCTAATCAACATATTCTCTTTCGAAATATATGAAGATCATAAATATCATCATTTATTGGCCAAATAAATAAAGATTGGTAAAACAATGAAAATCACACACAATAATAAGTAATCCATAATAGATATTTATACAAACTTAAATAACATGACAAACCTTATTTATAATCCCAACTAAGGATAACATAGCCCATGAAGGCTTTATTCAATATATTACAAGCTTGAGTGGTCATTATTAGTTGAAAAAGGGAAAGAATTGATACCAACTCCCTTAGTAGATAAAGGAGAAAGAAGCAATAAACTCCCTCAACAACATAAGCTAAACCAATATTACATACACTCTCAAGAACACAAGTGTGTTCTTCACACAAAGAAAAATATTACAAAGTAGGAAAATTATAAGATGGATGATTAATAATGGATCTAAGGGGTCTATTTATACACCTAAAGTCATCTAATAGCTCCAAAACTCCAGCATTATTATATTATATTAGATCAAGGCCATCCATCCCCTCAATAATATACCAAAAGTATAAAAGATTTAAAAATGATCATACATCTTTCAAGAGTTACGGCCGTAACTTTCAGATGTTACGGCCGTAACATAGGGGACTTACGGTCGTATGCTTTGGATGTTACGGCCGTAACATGTCTTCAGCTTTTTGCACATTAGTTGCTGTGTGAGTTACGGCCGTAAATTTATTTATACGCCCGTATGGAGTTTCAGACTTTATTTTCAGCCCAGAATTTCTTAGACTCTTGCGTTTTCTCCCCAAATCTTTTTTCGGATGATAACTTTTAATATATAACTCTGATTTTGGATCCGGAAAGACTGCCGAACTCGTCTCGAAAATCTCTACAACATGAATACATAAAAACTCAATATAGAGAATATTTTATAAATATGTTATTTCTTGAGTAAATCAGTAATTCAATCCGATTAAGGCTAAATTTACATCTTCATCCTATAAAAATAAAATTATTTAAAACTAATTAATTTAAAGCAAAAACGAGTAGACTAGCTCATAATTATGGGTGAAATATATCAATACCAATCACTAATAAGTGTATAAAACTTACACTTATCACACCCACAAACTTGAATTCTTGTTAATCCCGAGCAAGACTCTTTATTATTCACACTCAATAAAAATAGCACATAAATTAATAAAACATACATAAATTAAGAAAAATACTTATATATAAGGAGAAAAGGAGATCAAAATGCCATTAATATACAACAATCAACTTTATACAGTAGATAGAAATTAATCAAGATTCAAAATAAATCTACTAATGATTTTGAAGTTAAAAACACGGTTTTATTTTTGTAATTCCAAAATGCAAGGTTTCCCCCGAAAGGTTGATTATTTCTTTCCCATTCAAAATAAAGGACGATCACTCGTTTATTTTTCGACTCAATATGAAAAAGAAATTTATCGGCGTCATCAAATATTGTGATTGTTCATGAAATTGAGTGTATTGAAATTCAGCCACCAATTAATTCAAATCTGCTCATAATCTACATCCCTTTTAGTGATAGCTTTCACACTGTTATATGCTAACGTGTAGCTCTTTTCATCAACACATTTTCCATCTTTTTTTATGTGATAGCTTTCGGACCGTTATTCGCTAACGTGTAGCTCTTTTCATCAATAATTTTTTTTCCAGGGAATAGATTTTTTGCAGAAAAATCGTTTATTAGCTAAGCATGAAAAATTAAAAACTCCTCAAATTAAGTAAATTTCAGTTCTATTTTTCATCAACCGATGGATTTTTCTTTTCTCAAGGTAACGATTGACTCGATTTTAAATAATAATTAGAAGACTTGGAAAGAGAGATTAAGGCTCAAAAAATTTTGGAATATATAATTTTTTAACCAGTTAAAATGATTTTAGAAACTTGTATACATCTAACTTATTGGTGTTATGGCCAGATCTAGAAATTTTACAAATCAAAATAAACAAAATAAATATATATATATATATATATATATATATATATAAATTTACACTAAAAAAATCAAAGCCAAATAACAAAAATAATCAAAACACACCACAGTAATCAAAGGTAAACACACCAAAATAATCAAAATACACCACCCCCGAACTTGAAAAAGAAACTGTCCTCAGTTTAAAACAAAATAATAATAAAAATCAAGGGAGAAAAGTATAATACTCCCTCTTATGAAAGTTGATGCTTAAGCTAACGCCTTTTTGGATCCACAATAAAAAAATATACGAGGCAAACAACAGAAGAAAAAAAAATATCCGGAAGTATAACACAATTTTTAAGATGCGCTTTAGGAAAGTCCGAAGAGTCGCCTTCCGCTGCCATCAATGCTTTTATTAAAAACAAATAATAAAAATTACAGCAATAAAAATAACAATACATAAATCGCGAATAGATGCACATCAAGAGATCAAAAAGAAACTCCTTAAGCTGCAATCATTTAGCACGATATTTACACACGACATAAAGTAACAATAGGTCCGATATGGATTATCAAAGGGAGAGGAATGAATTCAGTTTTTGTTTTCTCACGGTAAAATCTTCCATCCAGACAATATGAGCTAGAGCTGGATCTGGTTGAGGAAGAAATTCAATGAGTTTATTGATTAGTTCTTCTGGTGTTGTTGCAACGACCATGATTCATTTAGCACGCTCGAAAATAAAACCTTTATCAGCACAGTAGTCGATGAAAGATTGTAAACCATCAAAGAAACCATTGACATTAAGCAGAGCTATTGGTTTTTATGAACATTTAGCTGGGCTCTGGTAACCACATGAAAAAGTTCCTCATGAGTGCCAAAACCACCGGGAAGGGTGATAAAGGCGTCAGAATTATTCATCATGTGAGTTATGCGATCTTGCATATTTACAGCTCTAAACTTATCTCCAATAGTTGCCCCAGTGATTTTACTTTCAGCCAGAGGTTTTAGAATTATTATCAATACTTTTACTCATTCCATAGAGGCAGAAGCAGCAGCGCGTCCCATTAATCCTAGACTTCCTCCTCCGTAAACTACATGAATGCATTTTTCTCCTAAGGTAAGACCCAAGTTCTGGACTGCTTCAGTAAATCATGCCTCTGTTCCATAACTAGCTCCACCAAAAATGCAGACTGAGTTAAATCTTTTTTGGAAGATGATGATTCCATTTTTGAAAAGAAACTTATTTGAGAGAAAAAGAGAAAAGTACAAGTTTGAGGGATGAATAAAAGAAACAAGCACAATGTTTATTTATAGAAGAAAAATAAGGTAATTTTTTTTTTCAAATATGTAATTGCATTAATTGCGCTTCAACTACTCAATAGAATAATGAATGCATTTATTGTGTATCACTTTTTTTTATTCAGAAAATCTCACCATAGGACAAAAATAAAAGATACTTACGCGTATGTATAGTAGTTGTGACATCTTCCTCTGATTTTACGTTCAGAAACAGCTTAAACACCTTCAATGAGTCAGGGAGAAGCTTCCCATCCAATTTTCTTTCATATTGGCAAACAGGGTCTTTTAACGTCAGATTCCCAAGACGTTGTCCATATTATGGTTTGAATTTATTCCACAAACATCGAATTCCATAATGTACGAGTCCACTATGATGCGTGTCAAGAGAAATTTCGATATTATCTAAATTTTCTTTATTCAGACCATCCTTAATGAACTGAATTTTATCTTCTCTGTTTTTAGATGGAATTCCTAAAGATCGACATTTTGAATTACAGTTCCATCTAGCATATTTATAGCAAACAACTATTATCTTTGCTCGTCGTTTCTTGGCATATGAATTTTTTCCATGCCCGGGTAAAGATCTAATATGTATTTCTGTGAATTCACCTGCTATTCTTACTTTAGCTTCAATAATGAATCTAATGTCAAAAGTTATGCTTTTAATCATAAGCAACCTCATCCTTTCAAGTCTTGTCTTGTAAATTTTTAAAATGACTTTTCTGATAAGAAAGGGAAATCTCTTTTCAATACTGTTCAAAGTTTCCTTCATCATAAAAAACTAAAATAAAAATAAAAGGAGAAAATATCTACAAATATCAGTTGTTATGGAAAACTGAAAAATCCGACTTCAATAGTCACGGAGTACTATTTACGCCACTTGACTGGACAAACACAATTGAGTACTAAGTTAAGATGTCGAGAAATTGTATCTATAAAAATAGTTTACAATGTAAGATTTCAAAAATAACATTAATACTTCCCCGGCAAAAGAGCCAAAAACTTGACATGTCTTTTGTGTAACTATCGCAAGTGCACGATATCATATCAAGTAGTAAGTGGACTTTTAGAGTCTGGTTCATCGATCCCACGAGGAAGTTAGATTATATATTGAAATATAAACTTTATCTATTTGTTATAGAGATTTAGATGATTGACACACACAATTTAAGAGTTTGGTTTGACAATTGCAAGGAAAATGCAATAATAGTTCTAAAATTTAAGGAAATGAAAGATTGCACTAATAATAGATTAATAAAAGGTAAAATGAAATAGTTGAGATTACAAACTTAGTTCATCATTAGTTATAGAAGATGTATAGGAGATCATAAGATATATTTACTTATTATGTTGTGTAGATTCGATTTTCCTTAAAAAGACGGTTCCTCTTTCGAATGTCAAAACGCTCCTTATATATTGAATCAATCCACTATATTTCTATGTTGATTGGCTTCAATACATAGCATTAGGTTTTATGAAAATAACTCAAAGAACCATCTAAGGTCTAGAGGTATATTTCTATCCCCTAGAACAACTTAGAGTGAAGATCATTTGATCTAATCAACATATTCTCTTTCGAAATATATGAAGATCATAAATATCATCATTTATTGGCTAAATAAATAAAGATTGGTAAAACAATGAAAATCACACACAATAATAAGTAATCCGTAGATATTTATACAAACTTAAATAACATGACAAATCTTTTATAATCCCAACTAAGGATAACTTAGCACATGAAGGCTTTATTCAACATATTACAAGCTTGAGTGGTGATTATTAGTTGAAAAGGGGAAAGAATTGATACTAACTCCCTTAGTAGATAAAAGAGAAAGAAGCAATAAGCTCTCTCAACAACATAAGCTAAACCACTATTACATACACTCTCAAGAACACAAGTGTGTTCTTCACAGAAAGAAAAATATTACAATGTAGGAAAAATATAAGATGAAAGATGATTAATGATAGATCTAAGGGGTCTATTTATACACCTAAAGTCATCTAATAGCTTCAAAAATCCATCAATATTACATTTGATCGTATCAAGGCTAGCCATCCCCTCAATAATAGACCGAAAGTATAAAAGATTTAAAAATGATCATACATCTGTCAAGAGTTACGGCCGTAACATAGAGGACTTACGACCGTATGCTTTGGATTTTATGGCCGTAACATGGCTTCGCCTTTTTGCACATTAGTTGCTGTGTGAGTTACGGCCGCAACTTTATTTGTACGCCCATATGGAGTTTTAGACTTCATTTTTAGCCCAGAATTTCTTAGACTCTTGCGTTTTCACCCCAAATCTTCTCCGGATGATAACTTTTGATATATAACGCTGATTTTGAATCCGGAAAGACTGCCGAACTCGTCTTCAAAATCTCTAAAACATGAATACATAAAAGCTCAATATATAGAATATTTTATAAATATGTTATTTCTTGAGTAAATCAGTAATTCAATCCGATTAAGGCTAAATTTACATCTTCATCCTATAAAAATAAAATTATTAAAAACTAATTAACTTAAATCAAAAACGAGTAGACTAGCTCATAATTATGGGTGAAATATATTAATACCAATCACGGATAAGTGTATAAAACTGACACTTATCACCGTCACTCAACATCCTCTGAATGGCATTAGATGACATACTCCTAACAACATGCTGTGTTGACAGCTTCTGCCCATAACCTTTTGGCAAGATCAGTCTCAGCAATCATTGTCCTGGATGCTTCCTTGAGGGTTTTGTTCCTTCTTTCAGCCACACCATTTTGTTATGGTGTTCTTGCAGTTGACACTTCGTGCTGAAACCCATTTCGATCATAATGCTCAGTTATGGCTTTATTGACAAATTTTCCTCATTTGTCTGATCTGATCTTTATGATTGATAAGGATTTCTCAATTTGAATTTTTCTTAGCATCTCAGGTAGCTTGGTTAGAGTTTCACTCTTATTGTAGAGAAACACTATCCAAGTGTTTCTTGAGTAGTCATCCACAACTACTAAGACATGCTTCCTTCCACTCAGAGTTTTTAGTTTGATAGGACCAAATAAATCCATGTAAAGTAGGTCCAAAATTAGGTTGGTAAGAGTGGTAGGTTGAACTGATTTGAAATACGCTTTTGTTTGCTTTCCATTCTGGAATGCATCACAGAGAGTCTCCTTCTTGAATACTTCATCTAGAAGCCCTCTAACCAACTTCTGTGAGCTTATCTTGTTGAGAGCTTTGAAGTTCATATGACAGTCTCTTGTGCCAGAGCCATCCATTTTCAGCTATTGTTCTGGATGTGAAACAGGTATTGGGAGTGCCTGTATTCCAATCTATTATGTAGACATTACTTCTCCTGTAGCCTTGTAGTTTCACTTCTCCAGATAAGGATCAATTACCATGAAATTCCAAATAGTAAAAACTCCAGGATCTTTTCATCACAGAACTGGCTTGTGCTCAACAGGTTGTATTTGAGTCCTTTGACATACTGCACTTCTGAGATGATAATGTTCCCTCTGTGCAGTTCCCCATAGCCTTTTGTTTGTCCACAAGAGCTATCCCCAAAGGTTACATATGGACCTCTTTCTTTGATGTAATTTGACAGAACTTTCTTGTTTCCTATCATGTGTATTGAGCATCCTGAGTCCACAAACCATTCTTCACCTCCTACTGTTGAATTTTAGGTGACTTGATGGTAGTCCTTCCACCTTTTCCGCAATCAAACAAGCAGAGATTTAGGTACCCAAATTTGAGTAGGTCCTTCATGGTTAGTGGACTTCCTGGAGAGTTGATTTCTCCTGATGTTTTGAAAATTATGGTGGTTATTCCTATAAGGTGTATAGTGTCTTGATCTATATCCTTGATTTAGATTGTATATATGATATTACTGATAATGGTCTTGATGTGGGCCATTCCTAAATCTTGGCTGAGACCAATTATTAAAGTTTTTGGGTCTCCACACCTGGTAATTTTGAAAATTTAGATTACCTTGAGGTTTCCATTTACCTCTCCAATTGTGAAATCTATTTTGTGGGAGTCTTTGATAATAAGCAGAATAATGTTTTGACTGTTGATGCTGTTTTGGCCATTGCCTAGTCTTTTGTCTAGGTGGCTATCTTGAAAACCTTAGTTGCTGCCTATACTGTTGACTAGGTTGCTGGATATTTTTAAACACAGGTTCGTTTGTAGGCTCAGCAGTCTGGACAAGTGTTTCTCCCTTAATAAAAGTGGTTTTTGAACTTTAGGGAGTACTCGGGTCATATCCAAGGCCTGATTTTAAATAAAGTGGCCTCTGGTTTATACACAAACCATCTAAGGATATAGATGCTTTTAAAGATGTTAATTCTTTATCCTATGTATTACTCAGCTGTGTCAGTTTGAAAAACTCAGTTTTGATATGAGCATGTACTGCTGATTTTTCTTTGTTTAAAGTAGTCATCCTCTTAATCTCAGCTGTGGGAATTTCAGCCGAGTTTTTCAAATTTATCAGTCGGTTTTTCAAACTCAGATATGATGTTTGCTTACTCTAGGCTGAGTTTGTCCCAAACATTTTTCAGCTGCCTATTCTCATCATTCAGCTATATATTCTCAACTGTCACAATCAGGTGTGCAGTTTTTAGTGTTTCAAAATCTTTTGAAAGCTGATTTACAGATTTATGAAGATCAAGATCTTCAGACATGTCTGAGCTAACATATCCTGAAGTTTGAGATTTAGATGTTGCCTCTTCATCAGCTAGGTTGACCATCAAGCAGTTGTAGTTGTCATCATAATCTGAAAAGAATACACTAGTCTCTCTTGGATTTAATCTTCACAAATGAGAGCTTTTCTCTTGTCTTCCTTTCTGCCCATGTCCTTCTTATCTTAATCTTTCTTGAGATCAGGGCAATCAAACTGGATATGTCCTGTCTTATGACAGTTGTAGCATTCTACTTTCTAGTTTCCAGCTTTTTGATTCCTCATTGGGTTCTCTTTGTAGTTCTATTTATATTTTGAGTAATTCTTCCTAAAGTTATTGAACCTTTGCATGATGAATGTCATTTCTTCCTCAAAGTTTATAGGACTGGTATGATTAACTTCAGCTTGGCTTTTTGTAGGTGATTCTGCTGCAAAAGCTTCCTTTTAGGTAGCAATTGACAACTTGTTTTCTTTGATTAGCTCAGTCCCTTCACATATTACAGCTAACATGTCCCATATTTCCTTGGCATTCTTGCAATTCTTGATTTTTACCATAGTGGCTTTATCTAGAGTTTGATATAATATGTCTCTGGCCCGGTTGTCAAGGTTTGCTATCTTTCTTTCTTCTGTGGCCATCTCTGTTCTTTTTTTGGGAATCTGCTTCCCAGCTGCAATTTCGTCATCTGTATTATCCTTCAGGAAGCTGAAGGGTCCATCCTCGATTATACACCATATATAATCATGAATGGATGATAGATGTGCCTGGATTCTTATCTTACATAAGTCATATTCATCAACAGAGGAAACAGGTAATCTAGAGTGCATGTGTTGCATGTGTTCTATTTTAATGAGAGATTTAAATACATACTCAAGTATATAGATCTGGTTCGGTAAAATTGAAACAACCTCTCTGATACCACTTGTAGGTCACAAGGCGTCAGGTACAAGTCTAGATGGGGGGGGGTTGAATAGATTTATAAAATATTTTGCTTAAATAACTGTTTTGAAAAACACAGTTGTAGTAAATGCAGCTAAGATAACTCGGGTGATAGTAGTGCAGTTAACATTTGTCAGTTGTAAAATGGTTTTGTGGAATGACAGCTAACTTTGAATGCAACAATTAATATGATGCAATAGTTAAGTATGATGTTAAAGATAGTAAATCACACAGCACTTTATAGTGGTTTCAGAGGTGGGGTAATCCTCTACTAGTCCACTTCTCTCCAAACCAGTTGGAGATAAATTCAATATAACTTTCAACCAGTGAAATTAATGTTACAATGAATTCAGTTACAACAACTTCCAACCAGTGGAAACCCGTGGCCGTTGCAACTCCTTCCCTTGGTTGCCCAACACCTCTTGATTGAAAACTCATGTATGCTTCAACAACTCGCAAGCTGCCTATCACCTTCCAATCAAGAACCCGTGGATGTATTACAACCTCTCACTTTCAAGAACCTAGTTCAAGAAAGTACCCCTTACTCAAACTTAAGGACAAGAGTAGTTGTCTTCTCCAACTTAAGAACTTCTCTGTATTTGCTTTAAGATCTTGCTCTTGATGATGCCATAGATGTATATCGCTTGTGTTTGCTTTGATTGCTTTATAAGTGTGGTTTGCATCATACTTTTGCTCAAGTGATCTTCAGATATTTATAGTATGATCTTTGAGCTCTTCATAGCCGTTGCATCTTGTAATAAATCCTTCCGTTGGAGAGTGGAATTCATTATTTATCTTATCATCTCTTTCCAATGCTTTGTCTCTTTCTTCAAATCTGACCGTTTGAAGATGTATGTTGATGTTGCGCCGCTTTTCTTCAATTACTATAATTAGTAAGACTTTTGGGCATGAATCATTAAGGCATTAAATGTTCCTTAACTTCCAGGAATCAATCACTTTGTGCCCTTACTTTAATTAAGTCTGCACGTGACTTTCCGTTATTGTTGACGTGGACTTAGTTGATGTCAAAACTTGAATGATATTCTGTCTTTGATAAATCTCAGCTGGTATTTCATTTTGGTCCAACCTGGCTGATATGTTGGTCAAATCTGGTTGATGTTCTGCTTAGACAAAAGTTGGCTGATATCCGGTCTTGAAAGATGGTTGTTATTTCCTTTGGTCAACTTCAACTGATATTATATTTTGACCAAACACGGCTGATATTTTAGTTGTTTTGTACTCAGCCAAAATTCTCTTTAGAGATATTCAGCTATACTTCTGACTTAGTCAAACCCGGCTGATATTTTCCTTTGATCGAAACCCGAATGATGTTTATCGGTCAACCTTAGATGATATCTTGCGTGGACCAAAAACCTGGATGATATTTTTAACTGGACAAGCTCAGCTTATATCTTGTGTTGACCAAAACTCGGCTGATATATGCCTGTTCTATGCTTAGCCAACTTTCTACCTGATCAACATGATCAATACTTGACCTAATTTTTAAAGGCCTATAGAAGATACTCATTTGGTTCTTCATTACAATGCCAAGTACATACATTTGAAATA
This sequence comes from Orobanche coerulescens, assembly GCA_033398695.1. NCBI lineage: Eukaryota > Viridiplantae > Streptophyta > Magnoliopsida > Lamiales > Orobanchaceae > Orobanche > Orobanche coerulescens. The sequence continues at coordinate 130,479,360 of CM065808.1, read as the reverse complement.
ATCTTTGAATACACGTATGACATCATCAAAATCTTAAAATTATATTCCTAACACTCAAGAAAGAAAGAAAGTTGTATGTTCTTGAGGATGAAATTCCCGATGAGCCTGCTGATAATGCTAACAAAGCAACAAGACATATGGAAGAAACATTGTGATGATTCCATTGATGTCATTTGTCTTATGTTGGCTACCATTTGTCCAGGACATCAGAAGAATCTGGAAGAAATGGAAGCCTATGAGCTTAATGCTCACCTCAAGGAAACCTTCTCAAAGCACGCTAGGCAAGAGAGGTATGAGATCTTTCAATCCTTGTATGCTTGCAAGATGGTTGAGGAGACATCTGTGAGCACTCGTGTACTCAATATGAAAGCATATATTTGTAATAACCGTACTTTCCGTGTATTTTTGGCCTTTGATGTTCTCAAACTTTTGTCTCTCTTGTAAGCACTTATTGAGATGTTATTGTTGCTGATTTTAGAGTTTCGTGCCTTTCGGGACATGTTCGTATTGATTGGACCTTGCAGCGAAGTTTTGAGAAAGGCAGACAGTGTATGCTAGGCATAAGCTAATGCAGGTTATTTCTGTTGAGTAGGGCACACTAGCTTCGCCTGTAGCGCACGCTAATGGTCCGGGATTGGCAGAGGCAGTAGCTGGGTTCTGCCCTCTGGACTAGCAGTTAGCACATGCTAGGCATGAGCTAATGCACACTATTCGTGTTGAGTAGCGCGCTCTAGCATCGCCTGTAGCGCACGCTAATGGGCTGAGTTGGCAGGGGCAGAGAGGTGATCGCTGTCCTCTGGACTAACAGTTAGCGCACAACAGGCATTAGCTAGCGCACGCTATAGGTATTGCGTAGCACGCGCTAGTGCCAGATGTAGCGCACGCTAGCGAGATGGGCAGTGAGTTTGGAATTTTTGCATGGTAACAGTTAGTGCACGCTAAGGATGTGGTAGCGCACGCTAACATCACAGGTCAGAAGCTATTGGGCTATCGGGTGACCCCTTTAGCACATGCTAACCTTGAGATTTAGCACATGCTAAACACACACAGTATATAAGGAGGGTCAACCCTGTTCTTCGTCATTTTCCATCTTTTTTTCTTTAGTTCCGAGGAGAGAGCACGATAGGGCAATTCGGAGGCAATTTGGGGGCAATATTTCATCAGCTATCATCATCTTTGGTTGAGTAACAAGGATTTTACAACATCTAATCTATTCCTTCTCGCCAAATCAAGGTAAATTTCTTAGAACCCCAGTTTGGGAAATTTTGGGGGATTTTTCTTAGATCCGTCCAATTTATTCATTTTGAAGCTTGAAATCCTTGAGATTATGATGTATCTACCCCATACCCACGTTTCCCTTACGACTATCAGAATACTTTTGTGTATTACTTGTAGTGGAGAGGGTTTAGATGATTTCCAACCTCTAGATAATTATCCTTGGAGAATTGTAAATCCTAGGTGGGTTTCGGGAGTTTTCCCGTGTGAGTCGAGTATGGATTATTAATCCTCATATTCCTTACGATATCGTTTAGGTGCCGGAAGTGCATTCTTGGACATATCTAGCTTGAACACTTTTCCTCCCGATCTCGATGTCTCAAAGGCAAGTATATGTTTTATGATTGTACGTTCTCGACTTTGAAAGTGAAGTATATGAATTATGTGATTATATATATTCACTCTGGGACGGATCGACGGGTCATCGGAGGTTTCTGTTGCCTTTGGTATGGTTTCACGAATATTTTTGGGTTAACCACTCTGGGAGGGTCATACGGGGCTTCGGAGGGTTCTGTTGCTTCTGGTGTAGTTCCATGGTTAATCACGTATGTATCGACATGAAGTGATATGAGATTTAGTTATTCCAAAATACTAGTCTTGAGTGTGATGAAATGATGATTACATTTACTTTATTGTCGAGAAGTATTGTGTTTCATATTCGATATACTTGTACTAGCTATTCGATGGATAACCTCTTTTGGGGGAAATACCTTTCATGTATTTCAGGATCCAGGAGAGGGTAAAGGCGTGTACCGGGTCGGCATGAAGATGATGGGCAAGAGTGATGATATGTCTTATTTCTGTATGTGTTTTGTACGTTTTTCCATTTGGTATTACTATACTTGGAATGGTTTTGAATACTCGAGTAATGTTTCAAATGTTCAGGATGTTGTGGCCTGTGTTGCCCAGGGTTTCAAATTCCTGATGTATTATATTCTGTCGAATTGATTATTACATTGGTGTTATCCTTATTATCTTCTATTGGGATTATGTTTAGACATCATCGGTCGAGGTTTATGGTTCCACTTAATTTTAGCCTTGTGGATCCCACGGTGGGGCTCACGGCACTGTAATATACCTTAAATAGCTTTGGGGTGTTACAGAATATGGTATCGGAGCTTATGTTTATGGATACCTATGTTGTCAGTCTTTTTGGGTCAAATTGAGTTACCATTCGGATACAATATCACTATATTGCCATCATCTCGGTGCGACTAGTACTAGTAAGTCCTTTTACTCTTCTTGTATTTTTCCTAATCGTTTCGCTTTTAATTTGGTATTCTTGGGAATCGGTCACCTCGATGACGAGCGATTTGGAATTGTACTCATGCATTTTGTGTATCATTCAGAATGTCTGCTGATAGGGGTCGAGGATGAGGTCGTGGTCGTGGACGCGGACGAGGACATGGCGCGGACGCTTCCCTTAGTTCGGTTGCGGGGTCGGCTACCCCCAGTTTATCTAACTTAGTGCATCTGATGCCGAAAGTCAACACGACCAGTCGACCGATCAAGGGAATAATGCGGATGTTGGGATTACGAATGTTCTTCAACAATTGGCAAATCAGATGACTGTTCTGGCCCAAGCTGTTCAACTAAATAATCCTAATCCAACAACGGATGTTTTACTCCAAAATGTGGTCCGTATGCATCCTCCGCAGTTCAGCGGTGCTACTGACCCAGTAGAATGAGAAAGTTGGCTATTTGAATTGGAGAAAGCGTTTGGAGCGGTTGGCTGTCCAGAAATGAGGAAGGTACCAATTGCTCAGTACTTCCTTACTAAGGAAGCCACGACTTGGTGGAAGGCCATTAAGCTGCAAGATCATGCTGCTACATGGGATGAATTTAAGGATCTGCTAGAGGCCGAGTATTGTCCATGGCCAGTGCAAGAAATCAGGATCCGAGCCTTTTTCGAAGCTAAGCCGCAAAACATCCAAGACTCACAGACGATTGTGGAATACAGCCAACAACGGATTCATGTGAAGAATCGGGTACGTGATGAGCGTGACAAGATTCGCCACTTCGACATGCGGATGAACATGGATTTGTGGCGTTATATGGTCGGACTTGCTTGCACCAGTCTGAAAGAATACTAATACAGGGCTTTGGCATATGACATGTTGTGTTCCCACAACGACACCACAGACGAGCCGAAGAAGCAAAAGACCACCGGTAGTATTTTTGGTTCTAAGGGCGACAACTTTCAGAGACCTCAGTCGGCTAACTGTTCTGTCAGACAGTCGTCGCATTCTTTTAAAGGGAAGAAGAGTTTTCGTTCTGCTTCGGGCACCTCAACTCGCCCGGTGACCTTTTTTAATTGTGGTAATCCAGGCCACATCAATCGGGAGTGCAACTTCCCACCTCTGAAGTGTCACACTTGTGGTCAGATGGGACACAGGGCAGTTTATTGCCCCGAACAAGATCAGACTCTAGATGCTCGGGTTTCCGCCCCAGCACTTAGAGATCATAGTATGAATCAACGACAATCAGTTATCCAGTCACAGTAGAGTTACGGAAGAGGCCGGGGACGGAGTCAGACCGCTAGAGAGGGAGATTCTAGCATCGGTTCAGCACACCCACGAGTTTATGAGATGCATCGAGCAGATGAACCTGATGCAGCAGTGGCCTCAAGTACCATTCATATCCTCTCTCATCGTGTTCAAGTACTTTTTTATTCTGGTGCTACACATTCTTTCATCTCCTTGGATTGTGTATGCCGTTTAAATATAAATTATATAACTGCTCGTGATCCTTTCAAGCTACCTAGCGGGGATAGAATCGTGGGGAATCGGGAGATTAGAGATTTTTCGGTGAGCATAGCAGGTATTAATTAGTTATCGAATTTGATTGTGGTTGATACCAAGGGCGAGGATTTGATCCTCAGTGAGGACTGGCTTGAGAGTCACCAAGCGATCATGAATTACCACACTAAAGTTATCACTATGATGACTAAAGACGGTTCCGAGTACTCGTTCATGGGACGTAAATCGGGTCAACCTAATTTGCTATGAAGACCATAAAACTCTTGAATAAAGGTTCCACGGGATATTGGTGTTATGCTTTGAAGTCAGAAGCGAATGGAGTCGATTTCTCTTCGATTCTAGTTGCTAATGAGTATCCAGACGTCTTTACATATGATCTTCTGGGATTACCATCGGATCGAGAGATAAAATTTTCGGTTGATTTAGAACCCAACGTGGCTCCGATTTCTAAGGCGTCTTATCGTATGGCATCTTTGGAAATACAAGAATTGATGAATCAGTTGGGATAACTGTTAGAGAAAGGGTATATTAGACCGAGCGCTTCGCCTTGGGGCGCACCTGTTCTTTTTGTAAGAAATAAGGATGGTTCACTATGTTTATGCATAGATTACCGTGAGCTAAACAAAGTAACCATCAAGAACAAGTATCTGTTACCCCGCATAGATGATTTATTTGATCAGTTGCAGGGAGCCGCAGTATTCTCAAAAATTGATTTGAGATCAGGATACTACAAGCTCCGAGTGAAAGATCCCGACGTTCCGAAAACCACTTTTAGGACGAGATACAGACATTATGATTTTGTGGTCATGCCTTTTAGACTGACTAATGCACCGGCAGTATTCATGCAGCTGATGAACAAGATATTCATTGAGTACCTTGACAAATGTGTGGTCATCATTATTGACGATATCTTGATTTATTCTCGAGATGAGAAGGAGCATGCCCGACACTTGCATTTGATACTAGACGTTTTAGAGCCGAGCGCCTTTATGCGAAATTCTCAAAGTGTGAGTTCTGGTTGAAGGAAGTTATGTTTCTCGGTCATGTGGTTTCGGCCGAAGGGGTTCATGTAGACCCGCATAGGATTGAGGCAGTGCGAGATTGGGCACTGCCTAATAATATCAAGGAAGTTAGTAGCTTTTTGGGTATTGCTGGGTATTACCATCGGTTTGTAGAGGGGTTCTCAAAACTCGCTCGGCCGCTTACGCAATTACTTATTACTTCAGAAGACAGAAAAGTTTTCTTGGACTGCTGAGAGGCAGTAGAGCTTCGATGAGCTGAAGAGACGTTTGACCTCAGCACCGATTTTAGCTTTACCATAGGATAGTGAATGATTTGCAGTTTATAGTGACGCTTCAGGACAAGGGCTTGGATGTGTGCTTATGCAGCACGATAATACAATACCCTTTGCATCAAGGCAGTTGAAGCCGCATGAGATGAACTATCCTACTCATGAATTGACCGCAATTGTTTTCACACTTAAGATTTGGCGGCATTATTTGTATGGTTGTTTGTGTCGGATATATACCGATCACAAGAGTTTGAAGTACATCTTCAGTCAGAAAGGGTTGAATATGAGGCAACGACGTTGGTTAGAATTGATCAAGGATTAGGATTTGGAAATTCTTTACCATCCGGGGAAGGCTAATGTCGTCGCGGATGCTTTGAGCAGAAAATCGGAATCACTTCGGATGCTCGAGGTTCTTACACCCCAGACGAAGATTCGTCAGGATTTGATCGAGCAAGGTATGGAAGTTTTGCTTCAAAAAGTACAAGGACAGTTGTGTACCCTCGAAATCATGTCGTCCTTGGTTGATGACATCAAAGGGAAACAGTGGAGCGACCCGATGATCTCCCAACTGAAGGAAGATGTAACTAAGGGAAAAGCCCCTCACTTTATGGTCCCTGAAGACAGTATCTTGAGATTTCAGGGTAGGCTTTGTGTCCCGAATAATCTGGAGTTGAGGCAGAGAATTCTTCGAGAAGCCCATGCTACGCCTTACTCAATCCACCCTAGAACGAGTAATATGTACAAGGACTTGAAGTGAAATTTTTGGTGGAATAATATGAAGAAAGATGTCACGGAGTTCGTACTATGATGTTTGACGTGTAAACAAGTCAAGATCAAACATCAATGATCAGCGGGGTTGTTGAAGCCGCTTCCTATTCCCGAGCGGCTTTCAACACGGGGATGACAAGGTCTAGAGCCGGAATAAATATGATTTGGGTAATCGTTGATTGACTAACCAAGTCAACACATTTTCTTAGTATTAAGGATACTTGGGGACCAGAGAGATTGGCCCGAATCTTTATAGCCGAGATTGTAAGATTGCATGGTGCCCCTAAAACTATTGTTTCTGATCGAGATGGTCGTTTCGTATCATGTTTCTAGCAAGCGGTCCATCAGGCCTTGGGCACCGAGTTGAGTTTAAGTACATCTTTTCATCCTCAGTCGGACGGTCATACTGAGTGGACAATATAGACGTTGGAGGATATGTTGCGGGCTTGTGCCCTAGACTGGAGTAATGATTGGGAACTCCATTTGCCGTCGATCGAGTTTTTTGACAATAATAGTTGGCATGCATCGATCAAGATGGCACCTTTTGAGGCGCTTTATGGTTGGCGGTGTAGATCGCCATTATGTTGGGATGAGGCTTCGGAGTTAGTCGGAACGGAATCAGATATGTTGATGGAAACCAAGGAGAAGATTTATATTATCCGAGACCGTTGTTGACTGCCTAGAGCCATCAAAAATCTTATGCCGATACTCAGCGTCGACCATTAGAATTCGAAGTTGGAGACCATGTTCTACTCAAGGTATCGCCGACTAAAGAAGTTTTTCGCTTCAGTTGGAGATTTAGCTTATCCCTTGGCGTTACCTCCAGCTTTGAGTCATGTCCATAGCGTTTTTCATGTGTCTCAGTTGAGAAGGTACATGCTGGATCCATGTCATATTATTGACTATAGTGAGATTCATGTAGCCGAGGATGTTACCTTTCCAGAGAGACCGGTCCATATCCTTGAATGTCGTGAAAAGCATCTTCGGCGCAAAACCATTCCGTTGGTTAAGGTGCAATGGTCAGGACATAGAGTCAAGGAAGGGACTTGGGAGATGGAAGAGAAGATGCGATCGGGATACCCCGAACTTTTTATCTCTTAAGTTTTGGGACGAAACTTCTTTTTAGAGGGGGAGAATGTAATAACCGTACTTTCCTTGTATTTTTGGGCTTTGATGTTCTCTCGCTTTTGTCGCTCTTGTAAGCACTTATTGAGATGTTGTTGTTGATTTTAGTGTTTCGTGCCATTCGGGACATGTTGGTATTGATTGGACCTTGCAGCGATGTTTTCAGATAGGCTGATAGCGTACTATAGGCGTAAGCTAGCGCACGCTATTTCTGTTGTGTAGCGTGCGCTAGCTTCGCCTGTAGCGCATGCTAATGGTCCGGGCTTGGCAGAGGCAGTAGATGGGTTCTGCCCTATGGACTAGCAGTTAGCGCACGCTAGGCATGAGCTAACGTACGTTATTCATGTTTAGTAGCTCACGCTAGCATCGCCTACAGCGTATGCTAATGGGCTGAGTTGGCAGGGGCAGAGGGGTGATCGTTGTCCTCTGGGCTAACAGTTAGCGCATGTTAGGCGTGAGCTAGCGCACGCTATAGGTATTGTATAGCGCGCTATAGTGCCGGATGTAGCGCACGCTAGCAAGATGGGTAGTGAGTTTGGAATGTTTGCATGGTAACAGTTAGCGCACGCTAAGGATGTGGTAGCGCACGCTAACGTCGCAGGTCAGAAGCTACTGGACTACCGGGTGACCCCATTAGCGCACGATAACCTTGAGATTTAGCGCGCGCTAAACAGACACAGTATATAAGGAGGGTCAACCCTGTTCTTCGTCATTTTCCATATTTTTTCTTTAGTTCCGACGATAGAGCACGAGAGGACAATTCAGAGGCGATTTTGGGGCAATCTTTCATCAGCTATCATCATCTTTGGTTGAGTAACAAGGATTTTACAACATCTAATCCATTTCTTCTTGCCAAATCAAGGTAAATTCGTTAGAACCCTAGTTTGGGGAATTTTTGGGGATTTTTCTTAGATCCGTCCGATTTATCCATTTTGAAGCTTGAAATCCTTGATATTATGATGCATCTACCCCGTAACCACGTTTCCCTTACGAATATCCAAATATTTTTGTGTATTACTCGTAGTGGAGAGGGTTTGGATGATTTCCAATCTCTAGATAATTATCCTTGGAGAATTGTAAATCGTAGGTGTAATATCCTGAAATTTTACTATGATTGTCAATGTTATTTTATCCGAATTATATTGTACAGTGTGGAATCTATACAGTAAGGGTAAAATGATTGAAGGACTGAGACATCTGTATTGGTAATATTGTCATACTTGGTCGACAATTTCATTTGAAGATATTGTGTGTCAGGAGTATTGTATGAAAATATTATTGGAAGAAGTACGCTTATTCAACATGTCATGTGTACGTATCTAGTATGTCGAGAAGATGGATGGAAACAATTGGAAATGGCTAAGTACTGCCACGTTAGCGCACGCTACGATGTATACTTAGCGCACGCTAAGAGACTTGAATTACATACGCTAAGGAGGAACCCTAACGTACGTAAGGCATTCTGGTTAAGGTTCGGAAGGTGGCCGACAGGTAGGCCCAGAATGATTATCACCGACATTTAGCATACGCTAAGCATAAGAAAGTAACGCACGCTAAATGTAGATCAGACAAAGGAATCTTGACATTGTCAGGTTACTTTCGGCGTGTGGACCACAGGCATCTTTGGGGTAGGTGCAGACTGTCGAGTCAACTATGGTTAGCGCACGCTATTGTTGGATAATAGCACACGCTACCGATCATTTCACTGTAGCAAGTCATGCCTGTTCGTACATTATTGCATGGGCATTACGTACGTAAGCTGATGTGCGAAGCAAAGCAGTAGTCTTTGTACTTAGATAGCGCATGCTATCAAGGAAAGATAGCGCACGCTAGGGCTGTAGCGCACGCTAAATACAAGTTTTAGCTTACGCTAGTAATGTGCAGTATATAAAGGGACAGACGGGTGTTAAGAGGTATTTCGTCCATTTTCTTCCCTTCACTCGATAGAAAGAGCCTTGGGAGGATACTTGAGGTTCCGAAACACTGAGAGATGATGATCTTTAATAAGATTAAGCTGAGGAGCATGGATTAAAGCCTTTTTCTTGAAGTTGTTGATGATTCTTAGAATGGAGCTCAATTGTTCTTCTTCATGGTTCGTCTATACAAGGTAATTTTTATATCCCTTTGATAGTGGTTCAAGGATGATTACCTGGGAGGGAGTATGTTGAATTATCAGTGTTTTTAGATACGAAGATGAAATGATCATATCTAGGATTAAGTCATGTTGATTGATGATTGACTAATGGTATATATCCTGCGATATGATAATGAGATTGAATCTGGAAAGATTGTGATTGATCTTGGAATATGATTTCCTTTACATTCGTATCCATAATCGCAAGGTGTTAGTCGATGCTTGTAAGGCATGAAACTGTATAACATTAGCGCACGCTAGCTGACTGGCTAACACACGCTAACTGAAGTGACTTAGCGCAAGCTACGTTAAGTGATTAACGTGCGCACGTCAACAGACAGTCTATTTGTAAGTTCGTAATTGTTTGAGTTGGATTATTTGGCTTGGTATATAATTGAGGTATCATTGAACCGTTGAGTTTGATTGGTTGGTTATGTCAGTTGTTGATTGTTATCGGATTATTGTGTATCGATTATTACAATATGTTGTGACGTTTGATCGTGGATTACGATCGTTGTGTTACGTTTGAGGTTGAAGAGTTCGTAGATTACTTTGGTCAGGGCTGAGGAGCTCGTATACAAAGGCAATGGAATTGGTAACAGATTCATCATCATTGTGTCGGTATCGAGGCAAGTTATTACTTGCACAATTTGTAATATTTAATGGTTTCAGTTTCATTCATTTATAATTCGTATAGTAATGATTATAATTGTGAACTATGGAGATTTGGGATTGTACATTGTTTTCTGATGTTGGGAATTAAATCGTAATGTACATAGTTTACATTGGTTATTGATATAATTGGGTATCGAGGGTACATTATGGTAAAGACAAGAGTATGAGTTATCTATGGTCGTAGATCGTTGAATATTGAGGATAATCGTCGATGTTGATTTGACATTGAGATCGCTCCCGAAGGACTCGGGGCAAGTATCTTAGTTTGATTTAGGTTCAATGTTGATGATTTTGATCATGCATATTTTCATTTATGTTGTTGAACATGAGGTCGTCCAAGTTGATTTGTCATAATGTCGTTCATGTTATTGATTCATATGTTGTTCATGTTGATGAACACATTGATTTGCCTATGTGTATGCATAGTTGTATTCTGCATGTTGTATTGATCTGATGGGATCGTGTGATCTATGATGAGGGCGCTAGATCAGTTGTCCATCTCGTGTTGGTCTGACAGGATCATCTTGGGATCTATGTTGAGGGCGCTAGATCATTGGATGGGTTTTCACCTCGTGCTGGTTTGACAATATCATCTTGGAATCTATGCTGAGGGCGCTGGATCATTGGATTACCCTATGTTTTGTTGATGGAATCATGTGGATTCGCATCGTTGGATTTACCATGTGTTGTTGTGCATATGTATATTGTTGGTTATCCACCTCGTGTTGATCTAGTAGGATTATCTTGGGATCTATGCTGTGTCCGTTGGATCATTGGATTTCCACTGAGTATACATTGTTGCTATTGTTGTGAGCATATTGACGTTGTCATATGAGTATGCATTTGTAGGTCTTGTGTTAGGAGCATGTCCGTATGGGTATTGATTTGATCTTGGATTAGACTGACACGATTTGTCGTGGCATTGCGTATCTTGAGGTATAATCCGTATTTTCCCTTCTTGGTACTTGTCATTTGATGGGCAATTGATGATTGTGTTGAGATTTGAGGATGTTATCTGATGGACTGGATTGGTCAAAGTTGGTATGTTTCGTATCAGTGAGTTATGGTGATGCTTTGATAATCTTGGGTTTTGTCTAAGATGTAGTATAAATGTTTATGTACGATTCAGTGTGTTTTTGAGAAATACGAGATGTGGAATATGGTGAGGTTGTTTTGATGAGGGTTATCATGAATGGTAAAGTTATGACGGTAAGATTACATTGGTAGTAGTTTTACTTAGTAATTTCATTGGTATGTGATTATTGACGTGATGTGATCGTTATCATTGTTGAGTATTATGGCTTACCCCGTCGTGGGCTTTCTTTTTAGGTTCTTGGGATATCGAGCTTGTAGCGGTCGTGAAGAGATGAGCTTCCCGGAGGATACTAGCTATGACATGTGTTTGTGAATGGAGTACTTTGATTAGTTGTTGTATTCTACTGCTAGAGTATTTTTAACTGTTTGTCTTTTCCACTGCGTGAGTATTTTTAATGGCCTTTTGTTTCTGGCAACTTAAGTTACTTTGGAAAATCATTTTCTAAAATATTTTGTCGGTACTTTCAAGTGATGGCTGAACGTACACTTTTGAAACTGTTGAACTTTGGCATTTTGTACTTGTACTTTTAAATGAGATTTTACGATGGTATTGATAACTGGACTTTTCATAAAGCTGCTGCATATTTTAAAAATATGTTACCGTCATTGCCGCTTAAGCATACTTGAATGTTTGTAAAAATGTCTTTTAGCCTTGTGGGTTCCGTCTCAGGGCCCACGACGCTGTTATATTCCCGGATGGCTCTGGGGGTGTTACAGAATATGGTATCGGAGATTAGGTTAAGAAAACCTAGACTATCGGGTCGAGTCGAGTCGTGTTGTGTCACATCATTTGAGTTGTCGATTGGCAAATATTAGAACCTTGGGTTTTTGCTGTTCACTCGGGCTTGTGTGATATGTGGTTTACCAGTGTGGTGGTGTGGTTATTGTAAACTTCTTCAAATGGTATTAAGGTGTTTCTTTGGAAAGAGATGTGTTGTGTTCTCGAGTTGAACTGATTTTGCAAAATGTATGTTTTGAAAATATCTGTATCGAGTATTTTCTTGAGTTGAGACATGTGCCAGTATCACGGGGAAATCGTCGGCTTCACGATCTGTAAGTATTTGGATTTTTGGATTACATTGAGGTTATTTACAGTTATATGATTGATGTGCTTTAAGATCCAGAAAAATATTATGTGTTACAGTATGAGGTAGCAAAATATAAGAGTTGGGACAGAACCGATGATCTTGAGAAACTGTGATTATAAAAATTAATATATCAGTTAAACATGGGAAACAGAGTTGTGTATTTGGGAGAGATGTTGTGGATTGTTGGGAGGAACATGTAGTCATGTTAGTTCATTTTGAGACATATGAAACTACTTTTGAACATTTTAAAATGATACTTTTCAACATAATATATTTTGAATAAACTATTTTGCTCGCTGTCATGAAAATATATTTCCTTAAATTTGTTTTGAGAGACAATATTGTTGTCCTTAAAAACATGTTTCGTCATGGCATAGTTGCAGTATTGCAGAATGGGATAATGATCAATGTTGCGAGTCGTATGTGGAAAAGATAATTTTAACAAAGTCTATACGATGAGATTTTGGATTCTATCTCGTGATTTTTTGACCGAATGTCAGTGGAATTGGTGACGAGCCGAATTGGTATACAGGAGAATAGACGTGGTCAATCATTTGCATAGTTTTCATTTTAAAACTTCGAAATTGTGTGGATTCGAAGAAAATTGTTACCGAATACTTGACATGAGCGAGCCGGTTTAACTTTCCAAAAATTGATTTTGTGGTCTTATAAAAATATGTGTTTTGAGATTTGAAATTCTGGAAAAGAATTTTCGAAAATGGATCTTTATTGACAATATCGTATGATTTCAAGGCAGTTTTGAAAATTTGATTGATATACGTACAAACGTAGTACATAACGTATATCATGGTGAAGTCCTGAATGAGACTCACAAAGTGGATAATACATCGATGGTATGATGAAAAGAGATTCGAACTTCAGTATGGTAGTTGGTTATACAGGGATGACCGATTGGTTGAGCCGATAAGAGGAATATGATATTTGTTGTAGATTCATGTACAGAATATGATTTTGGAACTTAGGTCTTCGTAGAACTGGGCTATGTGGCTCTATTGGTGTGGCAACGTGATTTTGCTATAGTTATTTTTGACTTCCATATTGATTGGAGTATGACTGGATATGTTCAACGGTTTGTGATTGGTTGTTCGTACATCGAAGGATACGTTCAACAATCAGTTGTGTTTCGTTGAGATCCACTGTATGCGATTTGTGTAACGTTTTGAGAATTTTATTATTTCGCATATCTGTCTCTGTGGTTCTGTGTTGGTAGTATTAGAGTTTATCATGTTGATGATATTCTCATGTTGTGTTTTGACCTCTGGCTGGTCATATTGGAGTTTACCATGTCGATGATATTCTCGGTTAATTTATTGGTTGATCATTATTGGTGATCATCTGAGCGTTCGGACTTTGTGTCGATGTTTCGAGATTTGTTGCCATTGTTTTGGGCAATTGTTTCACAGATGTATTGTGTATTAGTGGTTTTTATCAGGATTGGGATTTGATTGTGCGATCAGGCAGACAGGCTTTTGCATGGATGGATTATTCCATAATTGAGTTATAACAATGTATTTTGTTGAAATGTGTGGAATTGTGATTGTAAGTGTATTGAGGTTTTGCAGTGGGGTCATTTACTGGTATCGTAGGAGATCATCGACTTCAGGAATTAGTAAGTATACTGTTTTGGTTATTCATTAATGACGATGATTGATCGGTTTCGTGATGGTTCTGGATATTGTGGCTGAACTTTTTAAGCGGGGTAGAATGTAATATCTTGAAATTCTACTATGATTGTTAATGTTATTTTATCCGAATTATATTGTAAAGTGTGAAATCTATACAGTATGGATAAAATGATTGAAGGACAGAGACATCTGTATTGGTAATATTGTCGTACTTGGTCGAAAATTGCATTTGAAGATATTGTGTGTCAGGCGTATTGTATGAGAATATTATTGGAAGGAGTATGTTTATTTAACATGTCATGTGTACGTATCTAGTATGTCGAGAAGATGGACGGGAGAAATTGGAAATGGCTAAGTACAGCCACGTTAGCGCACGCTATGATGTATACTTAGCGCATGCTAAGAGCCTTGAATTACGTACGCTAAGGAGGACCCCTAATCCACGTAAGGCATTATGGATAAGGTTCGGAAGGTGGACGACAGGTAGGCCCAGACTGATTATCATCGCATTTAGCGCATGCTAAGCATAAGTGAGTAACGCACGCTAAATGTAGATCGGACAAAGGAATCTTGACTTTGTCAGGTTACTTTCGGCGTGTCGACCATAGGCATCTTCGGGGTAGGTGCAGACTGTCGAGTCAACTATGTTTAGCACATGCTATTGTTGGAGAATAGCGCACGCTATCGATCATTTCACTGTAGCAAGTCAACGCCTGTACGTACATTATTACATGGGCATTACGTACGTAAGCTAGTGTGCGAAGCAAGGTAGTAGCCTTTGGACTTCGATAGCGCACACTATCAAGGAAGGATAGCACACGCTAGGGCTGTAGCGCACGCTAAATACAAGTTTTAGCGGACGCTAGTGTTGTGTCGAGATTTATACATCTCAACAAGCGATCGGCACAGAGACCGGGCGACTGATCCAGAGTCAAATGAACCACGGCACACCTACAGGAACGGAGATCCCAGATCAAGTCCAAGTGCCGAGCGATCGACACCCAAGGCAATCGTCTCTTGGCACCTCGTGATCGACTCTGGTGCCCGACCAAGGACGACCGCCTCATGCGACACAAAGCCAACGACCGTCTAGTCTGCGAAGGCCAAACATCGGAGCAGAGACCCACATGCAGATCCGGAAAAGGCACCGCAGAACACGGATCGTTGACCAAAGCCTGTCACCACCTTCTCGCTTACCGACAAACCCGCCAAAAGGTACAAGGTGGGACATCCCGGGACAGCGACTCATGATGCGTGCAGGCTCCTCATTGGCTAGCACAGCTGGCTTCCAGCAGCAGCCGCGGACTTTAAGGAAACCAGCCCATGTGCTAAAAGACGATCGCCCCTTTATTATATTACAATAAAGGTGATCGCCCGTCAGGACAAAAGGCATCCCAGTCCTATAAATAGGAAGCCTCCAGCAACGGAAAAAGGGTCGAGAAGTTCAGCTCATAAATTGGCTTCTCACTGTCTGGCTCTCGGCTTTCCTGCGAGTCTGCACTTCTCTCTCTTGGCAACGCTATACACTTCGGACATCTTTCTTTCTCACTCTCGAGACCTCTTAACCCATAAGAAATGAGAACAAGAACACACAGAGCTTCGCTCAAGAGCTAGATAACTAGAATCTTTTACACTCATTGTAATTGCATTCTTACATTAATATTTGTACTCAACGTATTTGTATTAATAATATCTCGCGAGAGCATTCAAGCCCGGCCCTAACAAAGCCGACAAATCTTGTGTTATTCACTTTTCCTTGGACGTGCTCTCGCACTTTGTTTGCTGCCCATCCATTCCAGCAATATCTATCTCCGGATAATATTTTGGGTAGCAACAATTGGCGCTAGAAGGAGGGCATCTTAACCTTCATTTTTATTCCTACCGTCGCGAAGAACACTCATTGTTCTCCGGGGCATATACCTGAAGAAACACTCACTGTTCTTCAGAGAAAAGCCTTCAGAATAATGACGTCTGCCTCCACATCGAACAGAGCCACTCTCTGATCCACCGGACGCCTTATTCCGACTCAGTCCGAGCCCCAACCTGCGGCAGAGGGTAGCTGCGGCGACGTGAGACTCTCGATCCCGCACCTGAGGGATGGCCCCAGTCTTTCGCTCGACCAGTTCCAAACCGCGGAACAGATCGAGGAGGCTATGGCTATCCTAAGGGAGTGATAGAGAGCAGTCGACGCACCCACAATAACCCCATCGGCCACCCACCGCGCGGGCAAGCGGAAGCTCAAGGGGTTACTTGACGAGCGACCGTCAGGAAGCCCCGACTCACGAGCAGAAGCACTCGCGAGGCGGGACGGTTCCGTTTTTAGCCGCCTAGGCAGCAACCCACCTTGGCGACCAGGGCGTTCTGGCCCCAGCCACGAGACGACGGAGCCCGAATCTATCACCAGGAGTTCAGCTTACCCAACTCCCAGAAGGCCGACCAGCCATCTGGCTCCTCCTCGCCGAAGAACCGAGATCGGTGGCGACGACCTCATCGCCTACCGCGGAGTCAGGAGATCGGTACACGATCGCCTCGGCTCCCACCTCGAGAGCCAAACCACAAGCAACCAAGCTACGGCAATGGCCGCAATGCAACGCCATCTCGATGACATGAAGGCGCTCCTAGAACCTGGGGCAGGCACCAAGAGAAAGATCGCTGGGCCGAGCGAGCCACTCGCGATCCACATCGAGATCGCCCCCGTGCAGACAAGGATCACTCCTCCTCAAACACCTTTGTATGAGGGGAGGTCGGACCCCGAGACTCACCTGAGCAAGTTCCGGATCTACATGACCGGGTGTGGGGCATCAGACGCGACCAGGTGCCGAATGTTCCCGTTGACACTGGGCGACCTGGCCCATAGGTGGTACATTTCATTGCCACCATGATCCATCAGTTCCTTTGAACAGCTGGCGAGCGACTTCACGTCGTACTTCGCCACCAAGGTCGCTCGACCCGAAGGTTCCCATCGCATGATGAAAATCAGGTAAGGAGAAGAAGAGTCCGACGCAGACTGCATCGACTGGGTAGATGAGTTTATCCTCAACGGCGGGCCCGTGAGCGACGAGATCGCCCTCTACTCAGTCCTAGGGGGATTCGATGGTCTTTCGACCATGTTCAGGCACCTTACGAAGGACATCCCCCTGACCTACGCATTCTTCCGCGCCAAGGCAGCAGACTTTTTGGCCAGGCGGAGGTTACTTTTTCACCTATGATCAGTGCGATCGGCGACCGAACGACGATCATCAGTCTTTTAGCCTTATCGCCAGAATCAAGCAACATCTCCAAAAAATGGAGGACTCGCTCGCCATCTACAGTTCATCATCTAACATGATGAACCAAGGCGTGAGATCGCCTCCCCCGCACAACGTATACCATCTAGGATCGCCATCCAACTTGACGATCCGAGGTAGAAGAGTGCAGCCATGGTCCTGGAAGTCGATGGAACCAACTGCTTCGGCCATGCAAGGTTCCTTTGGGCTGCGATCGCTCGCCCTTCGTTTAAATACGAGGTTGGCATAGCCGAAGGACCCTCTAAACAAATCAGTGGACACGCTCGCCCGCCCTCAAAGGTCCATCACTTAACGTGGTGGATCCTTCCCGGACAATGCAACGCGTCCCTACCACCATCACAACGTATACCGTTGAGGATTGCCATCTAACATGACGATTCGAGGTAGAAAAGTGCTAAGAAGCCGCGGGCGTGGAGTCGATTAATCCGACGACGCCCCGCGCAAGGACTCCTCCAGACCAAGACCGCACGCCCTTCGTTTAAATACGAGGCGGGCGCAGCCTAGCGGAGGACCCTCACAATAAAATAAGTCACGAGACAAACCTACAGTTGGAATGTCGCTCGCGCACAAGACATGGTCATGGAGGTCGGTCCATCGAACTCCGCAACTGTGCACAGTTCCTCAAAGTCAAAACCACCAGCTTTCCACGAGGGATCGGCAAAATCAGAGATTATAGGTACAAGACCGAAGATAGCTCGCCAAGCGATCAGATCGCCCAAATCCGAGACCAAAGTCCGATCAACGGATCGCCCGTCTTTATACTAAATGATCGCCAGTGGAACCACCTCACTCCATGTCTTCAACATCGGAGCAAGCTGGGGGGCAATTGTTGTGTCGAGATTTATACATCTCAACAGGCGATCGGCACAGAGACCGGGCGACCGAAAGAGTCAAATGAACCATGGCACAGCTACAGTAACGGAGATCCCAGATCAAGTCCAAGTGCCGAGCGATCGACACCCAAGGCGATCGTCTCTTGGCACCTGGAGATCGACTCTATGCCCGACCAAGGACGACCGCCTCATGCGATGCAAAGCCAACGAACGTCTAGTCTGAGAAGGCCGAACATCGGAGCAGAGACCCACATGCAGATCCGAAAAAGGCGCCGCAGAACATGGATAGTTGACTACAGCCTTTCACCACCTTCTCACCTACCGACAGACCCTTCGAAAGGTACAAGGTGGGACCTCCTGGGATAGTGACCCAGGACGCGTGCAGGCTCCTCATTGGCTCGCACAGCTGGCTGCCAGCAGCAGCCGCAGACTTTAAGGCAACCAGCCCATGTGGTAAAAGACGATCGCCCCTTTATTATATTACAAGAAAGGCGATCGCCTGTCAGGACAAAAGGCATCCCAGTCCTATAAATAGGAAGCCTCCAGCAACGGAAAAAGGGACGAGAAGTTCAGCTCATAAATTAGCTTCTCACTGTCTGGCTCTCGACTTTCCTGCGAGTCTGCACTTCTCTCTCTTGGCAACGCTATACACTTCGGACATCTTTCTCTCTCACTCTCGAGACCTCTTAACCTATAATACGGTCGGCAGAAATGAGAACAATAACACACAGAGCTTCGCTCAAGAGCTAGATAACTAGGATCTTTTACACTTATTGTAATTGCATTCTTACATCAATATTTGTACTCAACGTATTCGTATTAATAACATCTCGCGAGAGAATTCAAGCCCGGGACTAACAAACCCGGCAAATATTGTGTTATTCACTTTCCCTCGGACGTGCTCTTGCATTTTGTTTGCTGCCCATCCATTCCAGCAATATCTATCTCCAGATAATATTTTGGGTAGCAACAGCTAGTAATGTGCAGTACATAAAGGGACAGACGGGTGTTAAGATGCATTTTGTCCATTTTCTTCCCTTCACTCGATAGAGAGAGCATTAGGAGGATACTTGAGGTTCCAAAACACTGAGAGATGATGATCTATAACAAGATTAAGGTGATGAGAATGGATTAAAGCCTTGTTCTTGAAGTTATTGATGATTCTTGGAATGGAGCTCAATTGTTCTTCTTCATGGTTCGTCTATACAAGGTAATTTTTGTATCCCTTTGATAGTGGTTCAAGGATGACTACCTGGGAGGGAGTATGTTGAATTATCGGTGTTTTCAGATACGATGATGAAATGAATCATATCTAGGATTAAGTCATGTTGATTGATGATTGATTAATGATATACACTACACCATATATGGCTTTCAACAACATTTTTTTTGATGTTACAAGCAAAAGTGTAGCCTTAAATGCCTTAAAATTGGTCAAATTTGATTTAAGGCTACACCTTTTTCTAACGTTATTGTTGATATAAATTAGTGTTACTATAGACTAAATTGAATATCTACGCTAACACAAAATTTGGTGTTGCCGTTGCTATTTAAAAAAAGTGTAACTAGACACTAAAAGAAATTAGGGCTGTAAACGAACCGAGCTGTTCACGAACAAAGCTCGGCTCGGCTCGTTAAGGGCTCGGTTCGGCTCGGTTCGTTAAGAACTCGAGCTCGAGCTCGAAAATCTGTGCGTTAAGAAAACGAGCTCGAGCCGAGCTTGGGCATGTGCGGCTCGAGCTCGGCTCGAGATCGACTCGAGCTCGGTTCGGCTCGGTTCGGCTCGTTAAGCTCGATTAATAAATATATTTTTAAATTATTTTTTATAATATTTATATATTATATTAAAGATTAATAATTTTTTAAATAATTTTCATATATTAAAATATTAATTTTTATATATATATATTTGAAAATATATAATTTTTAATGATTATTTTAAAATATTTATTTTAAATAATTCAAATATATTATTTAAATAATTTAAAAATATATAATTTTTCGCGAAACTGACTCGGCTCGAGCTCGACTCGGCTCGAGTTGTTCGCGAATGGCTCTCGTGTGCGGCTCGATTTATTAACGAGCT
Organism: Orobanche coerulescens; assembly: GCA_033398695.1. NCBI lineage: Eukaryota > Viridiplantae > Streptophyta > Magnoliopsida > Lamiales > Orobanchaceae > Orobanche > Orobanche coerulescens. The sequence continues at coordinate 130,459,298 of CM065808.1, read as the reverse complement.
CGAGCTCGAACACGATTTTTGTTCGGTAAGAAAGCTCGGCTCGGCTCGCTCGTAAAAAAATTTAAAACTTGGCTCGGTTCGATCAAAGCTCGGCTCGGTTCGTTTGCAGCCCTAAAAGAAATAGGTGGACTTGCTAAAATATTTTAGGCGGTCCAAATAAATTATTTTCAATTTTAGCGGGTCAATCCACTCACAGTAGCCAATACTCACTCAACACAGTTTCTCTAAAAACACAAACCCACTCATCACACTCTCTCTAAAACACAATTTCCACTAGATGTGTTAAAAATATCTGATACCCGATATTCGATCCGAAAATTCAAAAAATACGATCCGAAATTAACGAAAAATCGAAATCCGAAATTTCGTATATTCGTTTTTGCGGATTCGAATTCAAATAGTGTTTTTCAAAAAATTCAGATATCTGAATTCAAAATATGTCAAGGAACTGTTACTTTTAGTCTTTTAAGTTTATCACTTCACCACTTTAATAAATTGTTTTTTTTTTTTTTAATTTTCTCTGCTATAAACGAGTAAACTTCAACTTTCCTCTAAGCCCCCTCCTGCAATAACTAGGTTTCTTCCAAGTTGCCTGCCGAATTTCGTGAGTCGATCGTGAGCGGCGAGCCGATATAATCCATGGTGAACCGACTCCCATTCTATAATATCCTCCTGGCGCCATACCGTTAGATTAGCGTGGTGCGCCCCCGCGCACGTTATATAAACCAGCCACTTCAACGCCCTCCCGCTTTCCTCTGTTCTTTGTTGAAAATGGCGGATGGTCACTCGTTCAACAAGACATCTCTCGGCCCGTGGCGGAGCAAATCCGGGACAACTTAAAGTCCATTCGTGGGATAGTATGGAAGAAACAAGGAGGTGTCGCAAGTTGATAAATCTGATTTGATGGGACTTACGGATGAAGGTTCCTCGATCTAATCAACTTGGAGTTCGAACCAAAGATGGCCTCCACTACAAGTTCACCGGGTTTTACGAATCGGGATGTTGCCACCTGACAAAGTTTTCTTGTCTAATTTTGGGATTACACCGGCGGAGAGGCAACTCTGTTAGTGGAAAACTCGGGAGAAGTTGATTTAATCGGGAATACACACTTTTCTTGTGGGTGGTAAGCAAGCATTTGAGATATCTCTAGGCGATGTTGCATGCACTCCAACTTCAAGGGAAAAATGATGTAATGTTGGAATTACATGTAGATTTCACAACTGGTGCTAATGAGAAAGATTCCTTAATGGAAATGAGTTTTCATATCCCCAATTCGAACACTCAATTTGTTGGGGATGAAAATCGCTCTTCTGCTCAGGTGTTCCGAGACAAGATTGTCGAAGTGGCAGATGTTGGAGCTGGTCAAGAAGCTGTTGTCACTTTTGATGGAATTGGCATACTGACATCAAGGGGACGATACACCATTGAACTTCATCTCTCATTTCTGCGTCTACTAGGACAAGCTAATGACTTCAAAATTCAGTACAACAGTGTTGTTCGTGTTTTTTGGTTACCTAAGTCTAACCAACCACATACATTTGTCATTGTGACTCTTGATCCACCAATTAGGATGGGTCAGACTTTGTATCCCCATATTGTGATACAGTTTGGGACAGATGTTGTGATAGACACCACCTTATCAATGAGTGAGGACCTTTATAATACAAGGTACAAGGACAAGCTTCAGCCCGAGCATAAGGGACACATCCATGAGATCTTCATTACTATTCTGTGTGGTTTATCTGTCCCCAAAGTCACTAAACCTGGAAAGTTCCAAAGTGATCGGGATGGTATCTTTGTGAAATCATCACTTAAGGCTGAAGATGGAGTTCTTTATCCACTTGAAAATAGCTTTTTTTTTTCAAAATGATAATTTCGGATATCCGATTTGATATTCGAACCAATACCCGAAAATTTCGGATATCCGAAATTTCGGATACTTGTTTGGATATCAAAATCAAAAAACTGTTGACAATAACTGTTGGCAATACTAGTGTATCTCCTAATTTGTCTCCATGACCTTAAAATTTTATATCTTTTTTTTTCTTTTCTAAAGAAACTGGGGATGCATTTATTGTTTTTTTTTTTGTTTTTCCGGATGTGTAGCCAAACATTGATGCTCTCTAAAAAGAGAGGTGCCGTTTACACAAGATCAACTCATGGTTATTCTCCAAGGATGTCCAAAGTTTTAAGTGTTGGTGGCTCTAGTTTGAAGTGGTCAAAATCGATTGAGAGAAACTCGAAGAAAGCTAATGAGGTTTGTTGAGCACAATTACTTATGAATGTAGAGCTTAAATCATGTGAATGAATGTGTTGTGTGCCTTATCTATAGGAAGTTACATGGGCTGTTGCTGCAGCTGAGAAGAGGAAAAAAGAAAATGGTGCTCTTCTGTTTGCTTCAAAGAGCAGAAATAATGTTTCTCGTAAGTTGGTTATTAGTGTACGATTGCGTCAGTACGCCACTGCAATCTGGTGTGGCATATAAGATATGCTTGCTATTCTATGTTAAAGACACGGATTTTCGTTAATTATGACTGCAATGCATAATATACATGTATCACGTAACTCACTTTTAAGTGTTAATTAAGATTGTTTCATATTTATGGTGCATGTAGTTTATAAGCGGTATTACGTATTTGGAATGGCATAAACAGGAGAAAGAATATTTCGTATTGGTTAGAAGATACAAAATGGATCCAACAAGACGGACTCTTCACAGAATTATAGGTGATCTACTTGATTTTTTTGTTTAATATGCAATCCGTGCCATCTTTTACCTCTTTTTTGAACAGTACTTCTGGAATAAGCATATTAAACCCAATTTCATTCTTTCTCATAAAGTAGTTCATAGTTATTTATCTATGACTATGGGCACCAAGAGGTGGTTTCTCATGTGAGTTTTTATTAATAAAGGTCAATTTTGGAGTTGAAGTCTCCAGAATTACAACTATATTTCTTTTGGGTCTTTGTATAATCATTAGGATCTATTGTTGAATGGGGATAATAGCTTGACCGCTCAGGATCTATTGCAGAATGGGGATAATAACTTGACCACTTGGAGCTAAAAACTTCGTAACAGTATCATCAATTTAATCTCAAATCTCAATTTTGTCACTGCCCTAGATTTGCAGATTTGTGTTGTTTCTAGGTCTACTACTTCCTTTGGTTCAGAAGATATATATATATATATATATATATATGTGTGTGTATATATATAATATATGATTGATAATGAAAATAGAGAGAAGAAGAGCAAAGACACTGTATATAGCTTAGCTGCTGTATATATCTCTTATATTTACAAGAGGGAGGCTGAAGCCTTATATATAGAAAGTAAAACTTGGTCCCTAAGTTTGCTGCAGTAAATCTGATCATGATGACCTAATGACAATGATGTCATCTTGATGTAATGCTAACAATCTAACAGTTTGGATGTATCTTGATGTTGTCTGGTCTCCTTTTTCTAATATAATATGGAAAGCATCTTATGGTTTAATTGAAGAGAGAGCTAAGAACACATAAGAAGCAGTAAAATATAAATGCAGTAGGATCAGAGTTAGATATTGATGTCCTATTTATTGTAGATTTAGATGGCCATGGTTGATATCTTAGATGGTCATGGTTGATGAGTACAATTCTACTTATATATTGCCTTTTTGTTTGGTGTTGGTATATATTGTTTTACAATTTTACTGAAATTCTAGATGTGCTACATATTGTTATTTTGTTAATAGGGTAGTTGACTTATGAAGCAGGAATTAAGATAATTTTCCATTATTATTATTGTTCGTATTTTATGTTTCTATTAATTATTTGAGGGAAATAATTGATACTTTTATTTACAGGCTAATTTTAATAAAGCTCTTGAAACTGAAGGTGTTGAGGCTGCTAATAAATTGATTCATGATGGCAAACAACACCGACCATCTTATCTAATTTGGAGACTTATTCAGAAAAAGAAACCAAAGTCGAAGTCTTCAGCATCATCATCCGTTCAAGTTCTTTGATCAATACGTGGCGGACCTAACTGCTAAGATTAGGGCTCAACTTCAACAATAGATGGATGAAAAACTTGACCAAAAAGTTCGAGAAATGATGACAATGTCACTCCTTGACTGATCTCATCATTTTATATTTATGCTAGCTAAGTGACTCAAGTAGTTTTGAATGTTGGGTTATGCAAGTGCATTTGGCTGTTTGATTATGGATTGAATATTTGGCAGTCATTGTATTTTGGATGTTGTTATGGTTGACAGTGTTTTAATGGTATTGACTATTTTATGGTAATATCTATTTTTATTATAATATTTTGCTTTTTATCATGAAAAATGTTGGTAAAAACCAGCAAAAATGTAGTCATATATTTTAATTTATAATTCTCTTGGTTGGCAAAATATAAAAATTGTGTTGGCAAAGATTAAAAGTGTGTTGGCAAAAGTTAGAATTGTTCATATATAAGTGTAGCCATAGTGTTAAAGTTGTTGGTAAAGATGTCAAAGTGTTTCACAATTTAATGTTACATTAGATCTCATGAGTGTTAGCATAGGTCTACGGCTACACAAACATTTGTGTCACTAAATATATAAAAGTGTGGCCTTAAGTCTACATCAACACAAAATCTAGTGTAGGCACAGACAATAAAAGTGTTGGCATAGGGGTCTATTGTTACACTTTTTTCACATGTTACCAAAAACAAGAAAAGTGTTACCTTAGACCCCTATGGTTGCGGCCGTTTTTGTAACACCTTCAAATTTGGTCAAAGTGTAGCCGTAGCTTGTTTTTTTGCCTTCAGCAACACTTTTTGAACTTTTGAACACAGTTTTTCAGGTGTTGCTGAAACCCATATATGGTGTAGTGATATATCCTGCGATATGATAATGAGATTGAACCTGGAAAGATTGTGATTGATCTTGGAATATGATTTCCTTTACATTCGTATCCATAATCGCAAGGTGTTAGTTGATACTTGTAAAGCATGCAACTGTATAATATTAGCGCACACTAGCTGACCGGCTAACGCACGCTAACTGAAGTGACTTAGCGCATGCTATGTTAAGTGATTAACGTGCGCACGTCAACAGACAGTCTACGTAATCGTATTGTGGTTGTAAGTTCATAATTTTTTGAGTTGGATTATTTTGGTTTGGTATATAATCGAGGTATTGTTTAACCATTGAGTTTGATTGGTTGGTTATGTCGGTTGATTTTTATCGGACTATTGTGTATCGATTATTACAATAGGTTGTGACGTTTGATCGTGGATTACGATCGTTGTGTTACGGTTGAGGTTGAAGAGTTCGTAGATTGCTTTGGTCAGGGCCTAGGAGCTCGTAGACGAGCACAATGGAATTGGTAATGGCTTTATCATCGTTGTGTCAGTATCGAGGCAAGTTATTACTTGCAAAGTTTGTAATATTTAATGAATGGTTTCAGTTTCATTCGTTTATAATTCGTAAAGCAATGATTATAATTGTGAACTCTGGAGATTTGGGATTGTATGTTGTTTTCTGATGTTGGGAATTAAATCGTAATGTACATGATTTACTTTGGTTATTGGTATACTTGGGTATCGAGGGTACATTATGGTAAAGACGATGGTATCAGTTATCTATGGCCATAGATCGCCGAATATTGAGGATAATCGTCGATGTTGATTTGATATTGAGATCGTTCCTGAAGGACTCGAGGCAAGTATCTTAATTTGATTTAGGTTCAATGTTGATGATTTTGATCATGCATATTGTCATTTATGTTGTTGAACATGAGGTCGTCCAAGTTGATTTGTCATAATGACATTCATGTTATTGATTCATATGTTGTTCATGTTGATGAACACATTGATTTGCATATGTGTATGCATAGTTGTATAGATCTGATGGGATCATGTGATCTATGCTGAGGGCACTGGATCAGTTGTCCACCTCGTGTTGGTCTGACGGGATCATCTTGGGATCTATGCTGAGGACGCTGGATCATTAGATGGGTTTTCCACCTCGTGTTGGTCTGACGGGATCATCTTGGGATCTATGCTAAGGGCGTTGGATCATTGGATAACCTGAGTTGTGTTGATTTATGCTAAGGGTGTTGGAATCATTTGGATTCACATCGTTAGATTTACTATGTGTTATTGTTGTGCATATGTATATTGTTGGTTATCCACCTTGTGTTGATCTAGTAGGATCATCTTGGGATCTATGCTGTGTACGCTGGATCATCGGATTTTCACTAAGTATACATTGTTGTTATTATTGTGAGCATATTGAAGTTGTCATATGAGTATGCATTTGTAGGTCTTGTGTTAGGACCATGTCCGTATGGGTATTGATCTGATCTCGGATTAGACTGACACGATTTGTCGTGCATTGAAAATCTTGAGGTATGTTCCGTTTTTTCCCTTCTTGGTACTTGTCATTTGATGGGCAATTTATGATCGTGTTGAGATTTGAGGATGTTATCTGATGGACTGGATTGGTCAAAGTTGGTATGTTTTGTATCAGTGAGTTATGGTGATGCTTTGAGAATCTTGGGTTTTTTTCTGAGATGTAGTATAAATGTTTGTGTACGATTCAGTGTGTTTTTGAGAAATACGAGATGTGGAATATGGTGAGGTTGTTTTGATGAGGGTTATCACGAATGGTAAAGTTATGGCAGTAAGATTACATTGGTAGTAATCTTACTTAGTAATTTCATTGGTATGTAATTATTGACGTGATGTGATCGTTATCATTGTTGAGTATTACGGCTAACCCCGTCGTGGGATTTCTTTTTAGGTTCTTGGGATATCGAGCTTGTAGCGGTCTTGAAGAGATGAGCTTCCCGAAGGATACTGGATATGACATGTGTTTGTGAATCGAGTACTTTGATTAGTTGTTGTATTCTGCTGCTAGAGTATTTTTAACTGTTTGTCTTTTCGGCTGCGTGAGTATTTTTAAATGGCCTTTTGTTTTTGGCAACTTAAGTTACTTTGGAAAATCGTTTTCTAAAATATTTTTTCGGTGCTTGCAAGTGATGGCTTAAAGTACACTTTTGAAACTGTTGAACTTTGGCGTTTTGGCGTTGTACTTTCAAGTGAGATTTTACGACGGTATTGATAAATAGACTTTTCATAAAGCCGCTGCATATTTTAAAAAGATGTTACCATAATTGCCGCTTAGGCATACTTGGAATGTTTGTAAAAATGTCTTTTAGCCTTGTGGGTTTCGTCTCGGGGCCCACGGCGCTGTAATATTCCCAGATGGCTCTAGGGGTGTTACAGTAGGCGGGTTTCGGGAGTTTCCCCGTGTGAGTCGAGTATGGATTATTAATCATCGTATTCCTTATGATATCGTTTAGGTGCTGGAAGTGCATTCTTGGACCTATCGAGCTTGTACACTTTTTCTCCCGATTCTCGATGTCTCAAAGGCAAGTATATGTTTTATGATTGTATGTTATCGACATTGAAAGTGAGGTATATGAATTGTGTGATTGTATATATTCACTCTGGGACAGACCGACGGGTCCTCGGAGGGTTCCATTGCCTTTGGTGCGATTCTACGAATATTTTTGTGTTAACCACCCTCGGAGGGTCCGACGGGGCCTCGGAGGGTTCCGTTGCTTATGGCGCGGTTCCACGGTTAATCACGTATGTATCGACATGAAATGATATGAGATTTAGATATTCTGGAATACTAGTCTTGAGTGTGATGAAATGATGATTACATTTACTTTATTGTCGAGAAGTATTGTGTTTCATATTCGATATACTTGTACTAGCTATTCGATGGCTAACCCCTTTTGAGAAATACCTTTCATGTATTTCAAGATCCCGGAGAGGGGAGAGGCATGTACCGGGTTGGCACGAAGATGATAGGCAAGAGTGATGCTGTGTCTTATTTATGTCTGTGTTTTATACCTTGTTCCATTCGGTATTGTTGTACCTGGAATGGTTTTGAATACTTGAGTAATGCTTCAGATGTTCATGATGTTGTGGCCTGTGTTGCCCTGGGTTTCAAATTCCCAATGTATTGTATTCTGTCGAATTGATTATTACATTGGTGTAATCCTTATTGCCTTCTATTGGGATTATGTTTAGACCTTATCGGTCGAGGTTTATGGTTCCGTGTAATTTTATCCTTGTGGGTCCCACGAGGGGCTCATGGCACTATAATATAACCTGAATAGCTTGGGGGTATTACAATATTAATCATCTTGACAGTCTTGGTTTTCCCCTTTCTAAGGAGCACTCCACTAATGTGATCCTAAAATCATTACTCGATAGCTTCGGTCAGTTCATTATGAAGTATAATATGAATGAGATGGAGAAGTCCATTGCTGAGATGCATGGGATTCTTAAGACGGTTGAGAAGAATATTAAGAAGAAACCAAGACACGTGTTGATGGTCAGCAAAGGAAAGTCCTTGAAGAACAAAGGTAAGGGCAAAGGTAAGGCAAAAGTTGCCAAATCTAGAGACCCAACTAAGCCGGTCTTCAAGGCTAAATATCCTAAAGATGGAAATTGCCATCATTGTAATAAACCAGGACACTGGAAAATAATTGCAAGCTTTACTTGGAAGAGCTAAAGCGTACCAAGGGTAGTGAGACTGCCATAAATATATTTGTTATAGAAGTTAACTTTTCTACGTCTAACTCCTAGGTACTGGATACTGGATGTGGATCTCACATTTGTACAAATGTGCAAGGGTTGAGAAATAATAGAGCTTAAGAAAAGGGAGGTGTATCCAAGATTCGACAATGGAGCAAGAGTTGCTGCACTAGCCTTACAAACTTATGATCTAGATTTATCCAATTTTCTTATTAAGAATAAGATTATTCGTATTTTCTTTGATGAGCTGCTTTATGGTACTGCAAAGTTATATACTGGCCTTACAATATTGATCTAGATGAGTCCAACACTTTGGAACTCTATAACATTGCGACCAAGAAACCTAAGCTCAATGATTCTAATCCGACTTACTTATAGCACTGTCGACTTGGCCACATAAATGAGAAATACATTTATAAACTTCATAACGATGGACTTTTAGACTCCTTTACTATAAGTCATATGGGACATGTGAATATTTTTTATGGAGCAGGATGATGAAGAATCCTTCCACCGGTCATGGAGAAAGGGCTACTGATCTATTAGGCCTAGTACATACTGATGTAAGCGGACCTCTTAGCACTCCTGCCAGAGGCGGATACCAATACTTCATCACTTTTACTAATGATCATAGCCATTATGGATATGTTTATCTTATGAAACATAAACATGAATCATTTTGAAATGTTCAAAATATTCCAGTTTGAAATACAGAATCAACTTGGAAAGACAATTAAGCCCTTCAATCGGATTGAGGTGGCGAATACCTGAGCCAAGAATTCGATGATCATCTTAGGAGTTGTGGAATTGTTTCACAACTTACTCCTCCTGGAACACCTCAATATAATGGAGTGCCCAAGAGGAGGAATCGAACTTTACTAGATATGGTTCGTCCATGATGAGTCGAATGGAGCTTACATTATCATTTGGGGCTATGCCTTAGAAATAGAAGCATTCACCCTGAATCGTGTTCTATCTAAAGCAGTTGAAAAGACACCATTTGAGAAATGGACTGGTAAGAGACCAAACTTGTCTTTTCTAAATATCTGGGGTTGCGAATCATTCGTAAGACGCCATGTGTTTGACAAACTGGTGCTAGATCTTAAAGATGTTTATTTGTGGGATATCCTAAGGAAACTAAAGGATACCACTTTTATATGCCCGCAGAGAACAAAGTGTTTGTTGCTCGAAATGCTGTCTTCTTAGAAAGGGAATTTATTTCCAAAAGAGAGAGTGGGAGAAAAGTAATTCTCGAGGAAACTCAAGAACCAAAAGAAGACATTGCTTCACCGATAGAAACTGAACAGGATCAACAATCAGTTGAAGAGCCAGTTCAAAGTACACAAGTCCCTTGTAAATATGATAGGGTGCGACATGAACCTGAGAGATATGGGTATCTTGTAACTGAGAATGATGACGCATCACTCATAGATGATTCGCCTAGTACCTATACAGAAGCTGCTTTAGAACCAGAGTCCGAGGAATGTCTAGAGGCCATGAAGTCAAAGATGCACTCCATGTATGACAATCAAGTTTGGAACTTGATAGATCCACCTGAGGGTGTTAAAACTATTGGGTGCAAATGGGTATTCAATATGAACAAAGACATGGATGGTAATCTGCAAGCCTATAAAGTTAGACTAGTAGCAAAAGGTTATAGACAGATTCGTGTTGTTGACTATGATGAGACTTTTTCGCAAGTAGTCATGCTTAAATCAATTAGAATTTTATTTGCCATTGCCGCATACTATGATTATGAAATATGGCAAATGGATGTCAAAACAGTGTTTCTTAATGGAAACTTACTCGAGGATGTGTACATTACACAACCGGAGGGTTTTTTTCATCCAAAAAATTCTAAAAAGGTTTGCAAGATTCAAAGATCCATTTAGAGGTTGAAGCAGACTTCTCAGAGCTGGAACCTTCATTTTGATGAAACTGTCAAAGAGTTTGGGTTTATTCAAAATTAAGATGAACCATGTGTATACAAGATGGTTAGTGGGAGCATAGTTGTTTTCCTAGTCTTATATGTAGATGACATATTACTCATTGGAAATAACATACCCACTTTGCAGACAGTCAAGACTCGGTCAGGAAGTTGTTTCTCAATGAAAGACTTAGGAGAAGCTGCTTAAATTCTTGGGTTAAAAATCTATAGAGATAGATCAAAGAGAATGATTGGTTTGAGTCAAACTACTTACATAAACAAAATATTGAAAAGGTTCAATATACAGGACTCCAAGAGAGGACTCTTGCCAATGTCACATAGCATTCATCTGAGTACGACTCAGAGTCCTTCGACTTTTGATGAGAGAGCCCACATGAGCAAGATTTCATATGCTTCATCCATTGGATCGATCATGGATGCCATGATTTGTACCCGACCAGATGTATCATTTGCCCTTAGCATGACAAGTCGATACCAATAAAATCTAGGTGAAAGTCACTGGACAGCATTGAAAATCATCCTAAATTACGTAAGAAGAAATAAGGATACCTTCCTAATTTATGGAGGGGTGGGAAATGAGCTGGATGTAAATGGTTATGCCGATGCAAGTTTCTAAACTGACAGAGATGATTTTAAATCGCAAACTTATTATGTGTTTGTATTGAATGGAGGTTCTGTGAGTTGGAAGAGTTCCAAGCAAAGCACGGTTGTTGATTCTGTAACAGAAATTGAGTACCTTGCAGCATCGGATGTAGCTAAGGAAGCCGTATGGATCAAGAAGTTTGTTACTGAACTAAGAGTGGTACCGACCATCCAGGGTCCCATTAGCCTTCATTGTGACAATAATGGTGCTAGTGCACAAGGAGCCCTGGTCCCATCATAATTCCAAACATATACTCAGAAATATCATCTAGTTAGAGAGATCGTCAGACGAGGAGATATTACAATATGCAAAGTAATGACAAAAGAGAATGTTGTTGATCTACTTACCAAGCCTCTCCTACAAGGAAAGCATGTAGAGCATGCTAGATCGATAGGATTAAAAGTCATGAATGAATGGTCCTAGTGCAAGTGGGAGATTGTTGGGAATAGTGCCCAAGGACATTCGATGTGTCTAGATTTGTGATTGTTAAATTTAAATAAAGTTATTTGATATCATTTATTTCTTATTAATTATTATAATATGTGCATATTTTAATATTATAATAATTGAATAGTAGTTATTCACGAATAATAAAATTTTTCAAATGTCCCTGGTCCAATCACGTTGAGTGGAGACTCAAGTGATTAATGTACTAGTATAGGTTTGATTGACAATCATCGGATGATTATGGGTCACACATACGACAATTAAAGACAAGCAAGAATAATTAATAGATATAATATTAGATATTATATTTATTAAAGAAATTAAATAATGAGTAATATATAATATAGGATATTATATATTATAATATTTCATTATATTAACTGGGAACCTTGTCTTTAATTGTCTTATGGGTATTGGTTGGAGAACGCAATACTGGACAGACCCGCATTGAGATCACTCCATGGAAATGTCATAAGTGAATCTGAATATAATGGTATGTCAACAAATCTTTGAACCTGAGATTATCATAGAGTCCAACATGATAACTGCTATGCCTTTATGTTCCAGCGTCATCTGATATATGGTGATCATAAAGTTTAGCGATCGGGATTAGTGGGAGTCATGTAGAGGGCAATGAATAATCAAGATGGGGAGTTGTACCTCTCTTTAGGAGAGAGATATCTGTTGGGCCCTCGATAAGTAGGATTGAAGGATATGCATGGCCATGCTCAAATAAAGAGTCATTTGAATCAAGCAGTCTACTTAAGATCGAGAAAGCATTTGAACATAATAAGTATGACAATTTCCATGACTTAGTTCAAATATGATATCACGCGACAAGGGGATTTGACACATTAAATGGTTTAATGGACTTTAAACTTATATTATTTGGGTAGTCATAATGTCTTGTTAGAGACCGCTTATGATATATTATTTAATAAGATATTAAACAATTGTCAACATAATATAAGTATTTTGGGTCGCACATACGACAATTAAAGACAAGCAAGAATAATTAATAGATATAATATTGGATATTATATTTATTAAAGAAATTAAATAATGAGTAATATATAATATAGGATATTATATATTATATTATTTCATTATATCAACTGGGAAAAATAATATAATATTGGATATCATATTTATTGGAGGATTAGATAATAAGTAATATATAATATAAGATATTATATGTATTGTATTATTTAATAAGTTGAGGGGTGTTGTTGCCCGAAATATTATCCAGAGATAGATATTGGTGGAATGGACGGACAACAATCAAGGTGCGAGAGCACGTCTGAGGGAATGGAAATAACACAAGATTTACCGGGTTTGTTAGGCCCGGGCTTGAATGCTCTCGCGAGATGTTATTAATAAGAATACGTTTGAGTACAAATATTAATGTAAGAATGCGATTACAACGAGTGTAAAAGATTCTATATATCTATCTGTTGAGTGCTTGCCGGAAGAACTAGAGTTGCTCTGAGTTCTTGAACTGGTGGGAGTTCTGGTTTTTGTCTCTGCCGACCGTCTTTCGGTTAAGAGGTGCTGAGAGAGAAATATGTCCGGAGTGTATAGCTTTACCAAGAGAGTGAAAACCGAAAAAGCCAAGCTATGAGTTGAGCTTCTGAACTGGACCGTGAACCTTTTTCCAAGTGTAGGGAGTCTTCTATTTATAGGAGCTGAGATGCCTTTTACTGACGGGCGATCGCCTTCTTGTAATATAATAAGGGGCGATCGTCTTTCTACACATGGGCTGCCTGCCTTGAAGCCCGCTGCTGCTGATGGCAGCCAGCTGTGCGGTCCAATGAGGAACCTGCACGCGTCCTGAGTTGCTGTCACGGGAGGTCCCACTTGCACCTTTCGGCGGGTCTGTCGGTAGGTGAAAACATGCTGACAGGCTATGGTCAACGATCCATGTCCTGCGGCGCCTTTTCCGGATCCGCACATGGGTCTCTGTACGAGCTTCGTCCTTCGCCGACTGGACATGGTGGCTTCACGTGGCATGAGGCGGTCGTCATTGGCCGGTCACCAGGGGTCGATCGCCAAGTACCAAGAGACGATCGCCTTAGATGTCGATCGCTCGGCACCGGGACTTGACCTGGGACCTTCGATCGGCCAATCTGCCTCGGCTGTTAAGCTCTGGCTCGGTCGCCCGGTCTCTGTGCCGATCGCCTGTTGAGATGTATAAAACTCGACACAATAATTGCCCCCCAACTTGCTCCGATGTTGAAGACATGTGGTGAGGTGGTTCTGGCGATCGTTGAGGATGAATACGGGCGATCCATTGAGCGTACTTTGGTCTCAGACTTGGGCGATCTGATCGATTGGTGAGCTATCTTCAGTCTTGTACCTGCAATTTTCAAATTTGTCGATCCCTCGTAGAGAGCTGATTGCTTCGTAGTTGAGGAATCGTGCACAGTCGCGGAGTTCGATGGACCGACCTCCATGACCGTGTCTTGTGCGCGAGCGACATTGTCTGTCTCGTGACTCATTTTATTGTGAGGGTCCTACGTTAGGCTGCGCCTCGCCTCGTATTTAAACGAAGGGCGTGCGGTCTTGGTCTGGAGGAGTCCTTGCGTGGGGCGTCGTCGGATTAATCGACTCCACGTCCGCGGCTTGTTAGCTATTTTCGACCTCGGATTGTCATGTTAGATGGCAATCCTCGACGGTATACGTTGAGATGGGGGTAGGGACGCGTCGCATTGTTCTGTTTCGCCAAGTTAGATGATAAACCTTTGAGGGCGGGCGAGCGTGTCCACTGATTAGCTTGGAGGGTCCTTCGGCTACGCCCGCCTCGTATTTAAACGAAGGGCGAGCGATCTTAGCCCAAAGGAACCTTTCATGGCCGAAGCAGTCGGTTCCATCGACCACCAGGACCATGGCTGCACTCTTCCACCTCGGATCGTTATGTTAAATGCCGACCTTCGACGGTGTACGTTGTGCAGGGGAGGCGATCTCGTGCCTTAGTCCAACATGTTAGATGATGAACTGTAGATGGCGAGCGAGTCCTCCAGTTTCAGAGATGTTGCTTGATAATGGCGATCGGGTTGGAAGACTGGTGATCGTCGTTCGGTTGCCGATCACGTTGCTCATAGGTTAAAAAGTAACCTTTGCCTGGCCAGAAAGTCTGCGGCTTTAGCGCGGAAGATAGCGTAGGTCGGGGGGAGGTCCTTCGTAAGATGCCTGAACATAGGCGAAAAACCATGGAATCCCCCTAGGACCGAGTATAGGGCGATCTCGTCGCTTATGGGCTCGCCGTTGAGGATGATCTCATCTACCCGGTCGATGTAGTCTGCGTCGAACTCTTCTTCCCCTTACCTGATTTGCATCATGCAATGGGGACCTTCTGGACGAGCGACCTTGGTGGCAAAGTACGCTATGAAGTCGTTCGCCAGTTGGTCAAATGAATTGATGGATCGCGGCGGTAGTGAGATGTACCATCTATGGGCCAGGTCGCCTAGTGTTAGCGGGAACATTCGGCACCTGGTCGCGTCGGATGCCCCAACACCCGGTCATGTAGATCCGGAACTTGCTCAGGTGAGTCTCGGGGTCCGACCTCCCTTCGTACAGAGGTGTTTGCGGGGGAGCGATCCTATGCTGCACGGGGGCGAGCTCGATGCGGACCGCGAGTGGCTCGCTCGGCCCGGCGATCTTGTTATTGGCGCCTGCCCCTATTTCCAGGAGCGCCTTCATGTCGTCGAGCTGCGTTGCATCACGGCCATCGTTGTAGCTTGGTCGCTTGCGGTTCGGCTTTCGGAGCGGGAGCCGAGGCGATCGTGTACCGATCTCCTGACTCCGCGGTAGGCGGTGAGGTTGTCGCCGCCGATCTAGGTTCTTTGGCGAGGAGCCATATGGTTAGCCTACCTTCTGGGATTCAGGTATTCCAAACTCTTGGTGACGGACTCGAGCTCTGCCGATTCATTGTCTGGGGTCGGACTGCCCCGGTCGCCATGATGGGTCGCTTCCTAGGCGGTTGAAGCCGGAGGTGTCCCGCCTTGCGAGCGCCTCTTCTTGCGAATCAGGGCCTCCTGGCGATCTCGCGGTCATTAGCCCCTTGAACTTCCTTTTGCTCACGCGGCGGATGGCCGAGGGGGTTATAGCAGGCGGCGCATCGAAAGCTCTCCGTCGCTCCCGTAGGATGGCCAGGGCTCCTTCGATCTGTTCTGCGGTTTGGAACTGATCGAGCGAGAGGCTTGGGCCATCTTTCGGGGGCGGGATATAGAGTCTCGGACCGCGGCGGCTACCCTCCGCCATAGGCTGGGGCTCAGATTGAGATGGAATGAGGCGTTCGGCGGGTCGGCCAGCAGCTTTCTTCGATGCGGAAGCAGAAGTCATGATTCTGAAAGCTTTCTTTGAAGAGAAGTGAGTGTCTCTTCAAGTATATGCCCCGGAGAACAGTGAATGATCTTCGAGATGGTAGGAATAAAAATGAGGGTTAAGATAGCCCTCCTTCTAGCGCCAATTGTTGTGGCCCGAAATATTATCCGGAGATAAATATTGCTGGAATAGACGGACAACAAACAAGGTGCGAGAGCACGTCCGAGGGAATGGAAATAACACAAGATTTGCCGGGTTCGTTAGGCCCGGGCTTGAATACTATCGCGAGATGTTATTAATAAGAATACGTTTGATTACAAATATTAATTTAAGAATGCGATTACAATGAGTGTAAAATATTCTATATATCTAGCTGTTGAGTGCTTGCCGGAAGAACTAGAGTTGCTCTGAGTTCTTGAACTGCTGGGAGTTCTGTTTTTCGTCTCTGCCAACCGTCTTTCGCGAAAAAGCCAAGCTATGAGTTTAGCTTCTGAACTGGACCGTGAACCTTTTTGCAAGTGTAGGGAGCCTTCTATTTATAGGAGTTGAGATGCCTTTTACTGATGGGCGATTGCCTTTCTTGTAATATAATAAGGGGCGATCGGCTTTCTGCACATAGGCTGCCTGCCTTGAAGCCTGCGGCTACTGCTGGCAGCCAGCTGTGCGGTCCAATAAGGAACCTGCACGCGTCCTGAGTTGCTGTCACGGGAGGTCCCACTTGCACCTTTCGGCGGGTCTGTCGGTAGGTGAAAAGATGCTGACAGGCTGTGGTCAACGATCCATGTCCTGCGGCGCCTTTTCAGGATCCGCACATGGGTCTCTGTCCGAGCTTCATCCTTCGCCAACTGGACATGGTGGATTCGCGTGGCATGAGGCGGTCGTCATTGGCCAGTCACCAGGGATCGATCGCCAAGTACCAAGAGACAATCACCTTAGATGTCGATCGCTCGGCATCGGGACTTGACCTGGGACCTTCGATCGGCCAATCTGCCTCGGCTGTTAAGCTCTGGCTCGGTCGCCCGGTCTCTGTGCCGATCGCCTGTTGAGATGTATAAAACTCGACACAACAAGGGGCAACTAAGCAAATACTAGAGTTTGACTTTAGGGTTTACTTGGTATAAATAAATGGTCTTGGACAAGTAGTTGTCATAATATTAAATATACACAACCCTAATTATGTGGGAGAAAAATTGCCCTCCACCTCTTCTGGTTCGGCCGAAATCTTTTCTGTCTGGGAAGTCCGTTTCGGCCATCTCCGCCTTCTTCCCTTAGTTAATTTTGATCAACGGTACAAATCATTCTAGTAATGAATTATCTCTTGTACTGTTTACTAACATTATTCGTAAGGATCTAGAAATTCGGCTTGTACCAGTTGCTCGTATGTGGATCACCAAAAAAGGAAGAGGATATCAATCAGCTTCTGGTCCGGGTTACAAATCTGTTCTTCGAATTAAGATAATTCAACGATCTCTTTATAAATTAATTAAATTACTGCATGAAGATCCTTATCTGGCTTTTTCATTTATTATTTCCGCTGCGTTTTGCTGATATTTATTGTATTAGATACACGTAAAACTCAACACTAGGTTGTGTATGTTTTTAATATTGTGTGACAAATAAACAAACCGACAAACTGGTATTATAAAATGATTATTGTGCAAAGCGTAACATGTAATTGCGTAATTATCCCACTTATAAACACTAAGTTATAAAGGTTATGAGGTTTCCTACCCTCTCTACAAACTCATGGAAAATTGCAATCTAAGCCGAAATATTATTATTCTGAGTATGTCGGGGAAATATTTTTGAGAAAGGTTAATAAATTCCTAGAGTGCGTTAGATGCCTTCGGTTGTGACAAATCAAAACCCTAGAAGCCGTATGGGTTGCTGGGTGAGATTCAATTGTCAGACTGATAGGAGTTGACGGTTCAAACTTAGATAGTCCAGTGAGCCATAGATACCGGGCAAGTGAACTAGGGGTAAAAGAAAATCGAATCATCCATCAGATGGGTTGGTATTAGACACCAATTTATAAAAAATAATAGAATAAAAACCGTATCGCTTGCCCTCTATTAAACATTGTAAAGAAATCAATCACCACTATGAAGTCAACCATAATTTCTGTATTCCACATAATGCCGATAAAAATAGTGGGAGTGGAGTTAAAGAATATAGAAAGGACTCAAATTGTTTACTTGAATCATAATTAACCAATCACTAACGAATCTCAAATTATTCTCTACGGTAAAAAACTAAACAAATCTCTCAAAAATGACAATGAACCCACTCCCGATTCTACTTGAAAAGAACACTCTTATTGGACTGAACTCTGTGGACTGTCTCCATAATGTAAGGATAGTTCTCAGTATTGAGACGCTGGGCTACGTCTTGGTGGCAGACAACCCACCAGCTCCTCCAGGGACCAGGGATAGTCATAAATGTTAGGATTCTAGATACAAAACCGAGTACGCAGTAGAATAATAAAACTCAATATAATGAATCCTAAACAGGATCGATCAAGTAACGTATATACGAAAAATAAATGGATGAAGACAAAGGATTTAAAGTCCCATACCGTTGAAGCCTTTGATAATATCTTCGTAATTTTGATGATGATCACGAACCCGAACACGAGCACGAAATCCCTTCTTCGCAAACACCGAAAGCACGATGTCTCTACTTCACACGTGTCGGAACTTGACTGAAAAAATCAACGAGACACCGTTCTATCAAGAACACGGCTAGGGAAAATCGTAGGATCTTTTCTCTCTTATTTTTTTTACTTTTCTTCCACCTCTAAGATGAAGAACACTTGAAGAAAAAATTTCTCCCCTCTCTCTTTGGTTTGGCCGAATGGCAAGCGAATGGTGGAGTGGTGAGGTTATGTATTATATATTACATCACATGACAAGATCCCACCTTATAATGTCTTATGGCATTAAGTGTTGACTACATAGTGGGATTACATGAAAGATAATATGGAAACATGGCAACATAAGGAAACCACCAAGAAAGAGAAGGGGGAGGGGCGACCCATGTGGACATGGAGGAAACGAGCCGCGTCACTCGGCTCATGTACCGGACGTTCGTCAAACGACTCCGTTAAACGTACTTTATTTATCTCCAATATATTTATATTAATTAGTTTATCTAATTAATTAATTATATCAAATATAAATATATTTCTCTAAGAAATATTATTTATGAATTAAATTAATTACCAAGTAACTTAATTTCAATTCATAAGACCGCTATTTGATTTATTCAATAAATCATAATTAGATATCCAATATCTAATATTATTAGAGAGATAATAAATTCATATTTATCCATCAACGATCCTGATGTGCGACTCTGTAGGTCCGTCTCAGCCGGTATTGGGAGGAACCAATTAGTGCGGGTAGCACTTAGCCAGCCTAGCGGGCCGCACTGTAAACCCCAACTAAGAACGAATGAAGGGATCATTCCAGAACTATTATGTCGTGAATATCATATATGTATAGACCCTTTATCAGATGTCCCGGTCAAGTCTTCGGGTCACGGTAAAGTCAAACCCTACTGTTGACTAGACACCATACATGTGTTAATGCAAATCAAGACCGACTGATTACTAGTGTATCCAATACGACTAGATCAGAATGCTTTGGCCAAAGACTTATGATCTTATTTGCCAATTAATCATATAGGACATTCGCCTGCTCACTAACAGGAGATAGAATCATTTCATTACGTACAGTAAAAAGACTGCTACATGCCCGTATACTCCGCACTTTGAGGTTGACTCGGCGATTAATCAAATGGATCTAACTACTCTAATGACAAACTAAATGACACAGGTACATCTCTTATTGAACCCTCAAGTCAACGGTCCACGTATACTATCACAACCTTTCGATTTGTCATCGACTCTCCAAGAGTGAATACCGTGTGACTAAATCAAGTATGAGTCGTGTTCGAGTACACTAGTCCCACCAATATAGTTATAACTATGCTATCAATACATGAACATGTCCTAGCATCAGTAATACAAGTCTTACTCAAAACTTAATGCCCAATTAAGTTTATCGACTTTGCGAATGGTTTACGTAAATAAGTTTTAAACACTTCCACTGCAATTTCTCTTATCCGATAACGAGAGTGGAATGTTCGCTCTTATTTACATAGACTTCACTTCAATATTTACCAAATCAAGAATACATTTGAAATACAATAAACAATGAATGAATCATATTGCCTTTTATTAATTATTCCATAATAACAAGTGCAATGCCCCTTCACTCATCCCCTGAGTGGCATTCGAGGGCATATTCCTAACAATCTCCGACTTGCACTCAATGCCACACATCATGGTATCCAATACCCATGTTCTTAATATGTCTTTCCAAGACAGCCTGAGATAACAGTCTACTCAGCGGGTCAGATACATTGTCTTCTGTGTCTACTCTTTGCAACGAAACATATCCTTTTTCAACCATCTCTCGAATGATGTGATACTTTCTCTCTATATGCTTGGTGTTGTGGTGAGCCCTTGGCTCCTTGGCTTAGGCGACAGCTCCATCATTATCACAGAATATGATATAGGCAGCTCTGCATTAGGCACCACTTGAAGTTCTTGCACAAACTTCTGCATCCAAAATGCTTCCTTGCTAGCCTCTGAGGCAGCTTGGTACTCTGCTTGGCAGGTGGAATCTGCAGTAGCACTTTGTTTGGAGTTTCTCCAAGATACTGCTCCTTTATTGAGAGTAAACAAATACCCAGATGTCGACTTAGAGTCGTCCTTGTCTCCTTGAAAACCAGAATCGGTGAATCCAACCACCTTCAGTTCTCCACCACCGTAAGTAAGAACCATATCTCTAGTTCTTATTAAGTACTTAAGAATGTTCTTGACGGCAATCCAGTGTTCCCTTCTAGGGTTTTCTTGAAAATGACATACCACACTTACAGTGTAGGCTAAGTCCGTCTCGTGCACAACATAGCGTATATGAGGCTACCCACTACTGAGACATAGGGTACCTTACTCATCTCTCTTTTGTCTTCCTCATTTTGAGGACACATTTTGTTGGTGAGATGGATTCCATGTCGCATGGGAAGGAATTCCCTTTTAGAATTATCCATCTTGAATCTTCTCAGGATCTTATCTATATAGAGGGCTTGGGAAAGTCCAATCATTCTTCGCAGTCTATCTATGTAAAGACGGATCCCTAGAATATCGGAAGCTTCTCCCATGTCTTGCATGGAGAATGTTTTAGAAAGACAAGCTTTAATAGTGCTGAGCATTGCTACGTTATTTCCCATAAGTAGAATATCATCTACATAAAGTACTAAGAACGCAATATTTCTCCCACTAACCTTTTTGTAATCACATGGATCCTCTTCATTTTGCACGAAATCAAAATCCTTGACTGCTTCGTCAAATCGAAGGTTCCAACTCCGAGAAGCTTGCTTCAGCCCATAAATGGCTCGTTGCAGCTTAAACACCTTACGAATATTAGCTTTGGACACAAAACTCATAGGCTATTCCATGTAGATTTACTCCTCGAGGTATCCATTTAGAAAAGCCATTTTGACGTGCATTTGCCATATTTCATAATCGTAATGTGCAGCAATGGCAAGCATCATGCAAATTGACTTGATCATAGCTACGAGCGAGAAGGTATCATGATAATCGATCCCTTCCTTTTGGGTATAACCCTTTGCCACAAGCCTGGCCTTATAGGCATCAACCTTGCTATCCACATTAGTCTTTCTCTTATAGATCCATTTACTTCCAATAGGATCCATGCCAGTTGGTAAATCTACTAGAGTCCAGACCTGATTGGCATGCATCGAGTCTATCTCAGCTTCCATAGCTTCTTGCCATTTATTGAAGTCCACATCCACTATCGCTTGGTCATAGGTGACAGGGTCGTCCTTACGGCTATTAGGTACGTCGTGGAGACCCATTTCCTCGACATGTGTATAGCCATACCTCTCAGGTAAGTGAGACACCCTATCAGACCTTCGAAGTGGAGGTTGTGATATAATAGGTTCGGTTCGTGATCCCTGATCAGATGTCACCTCAGGACTTTCTTTGTGCTCTTCCAAAGAGACATTTCTACCCGAGCCACCTTCCTGAATGAATTCATTTTCAAGGAACTGCACTTGTAAAGCCACAATGACCCTATGGTCTTCTGGCATGTAGAATATATAACCCATGGGTATCCAATGAAACGTCCCTTGACGGACCTTGCTTTCAGTTTGTCCACCTTAGACTTTTTAACATAAGTTGGACATCCCCAAATCCTTATGTGATTAAGACTTGGTTTCTTACCCTTCCACATATCATGCGGAGTGATAGGAATGGATTTGGAAGGACATCTATTAAGGATATGGGCAGCGGTAAGTAAGGCGTACCCCCACAAGTAAATTGGTAAATTAGTGTAATTCAACATGGAGCGGACCATGTCCAACAAAGTCCGATTTCTCCTTTCTGAAACACCATTTAACTGTGGGGTTCCTAGCGGCGTGAATTGTGAAACTATTCCATGTTCCTTAAGGAACTCATCAAACTCAATGCTCATATACTCGCCATCTCAGACTGACCAAAGTGCCTTGATATGACATCCAGTCTGGTTTTCAACTAGGGCCTTAAATTCCTTGAATTTAGTAAAGGCTTCGGATTTATGTTTCATCAAGTACACAATCCCATACCTAGTATGATCATTTGTGAACGTTATGAAATATTGATATCCGTCTCGGGCTACTTCCAAAGCACCACAAATATCGGTAAGTACCAACCTAAGTTTCTCAGCAGCCCTTTAAAATGTCCATGTGAAGGGGGACTTAGTCATCTTGCCTCTAAGTCATGATTCACAAGTTGGATAGGGTTCTTCACCCAATGTACTTAAAAGTCCATCTTTATCCATTTTGTGAACCTTGGTCTGACCAACATGGACAATTCTAAGGTGCTACTTAAGAGCTTTATTAGTATCATGCCTGCCACGTTTCCCAGCTATAATGTTCACTGCTGATTTATTTTGCAAGTTCAGATGATATAAACCATTCAACAATGTAGCTGTTCCAATAATTTTATTACGAGAATAAATTTTACAACTATCATTGCCAATGAAGAAATAAAATCCTTTTCAGTCCAAGACTGGAATGTATGCAATGTTTTTATGCCCCTTGGGCAAAACCAATACTTCATCTAACATTAAAATAAAATCGGATTCCAAACCCAATCGGAGTGATCCATTATCGGTTGCCTTGACACTTTGTCCGCTTCCAACAGAGACCATCACTTCCCCAGCTTCAAGCTGCCTACTTCGTTCCATATCCAGATTCATAGTACAAATATGAGAAGTAGCACCTGAATCTAGAATCCATGAAGCAGAATATATAGTAGCGGAATAATTGGTTTCAAAAACAAAAAGTTCCGTACTTGATGCACCATTGATCTTGGGACAAGTCCTACGCCAGTGGCCCATCTCACCGTATTCAAGACATTTGTCCGTAGGTTTGGGACCGCCTACCTTGTGAACGTTTAGGGCCTTGCCCTTGCCTTTCTGCACTCCTTTCTTGGGTTTATATTGCCCATAGGTGTTTTTCTTCCTGTTCTTGAACCTCCATAGCCCAGAAGAAATCACAAGAGCATCCTCCCTCGTCTTAGTCTTCATATTAGACTGTGCCGTCACCAGTTTGTTCATTAAGCCAACTAATGTGCATGAAATTTCATTACAGTTGAAATTCATTACAAACTGTGTGAAGGACTCATGTAGAGATTGAAGGATGAGATCAATTTGGAGGGATAAATCCATGTGAAAGTTGAGCACCTCGAGCCTCTCAATCATGGAGATCATTTTGAGGACGTGGTCTCCCACTTTCATCCTAGCACTAAATAACTGCTTTGATATCTCATATCTAGCAGTCCTACTGTGCTCTCCATAAAGCTCGATCAAGTGTGCGAGAATCTGCCTAGCACAAGTCACTTTCTCATGCGCTTTCTGCAGCTCATTAGTCATTGATCCCATCATAAAGCTATGGACCAGCACATCATCCTTGACCCATTTTTCATAGACGTCAATTTCTTCCTGATTACCCCTAGTCCGGACTGGAGTCAGTGGAATGTACGCCTCCAAGACATATCCCAAAGACTCCATGCTGAGTACAATCATCAGATTATGTATCTAGTCAATGAAGTTGGAGCCAGTCAGGAGATTCTTTTCAAGTAGTATTGCAAGTAGGTTCTTTGCCATTTTAGAGAGATTGTTTCATTTCTCTGCATTGATTTAGACAAGATTGAATTAGTGACCTTTTTATTATGACCAAATATAGAATTTAAGGGCGTGTATAATTCTTGTCTCGGCTGCCACTAATTTTATCGGAATTACACACTCCCATGTTATAACCCGGAAGTCATGGTTAGATCGACTTCTTAGTGGTGATTGAGTTCTTTACAAATTTTAACAGAGTCAACCTGTCAGGTTTCTTGCCTATTAATTTCTGTAAAGTGTTGTCCTACAACAAGCCTTCCAACGAATTATTCGACCTTCTTTACCCCTAGTCTTTATGCCCTCAACCTATCAGGTTTCTTGGCAATCGAGACTATCTAAGTTGTTGACCATCAACGTCTATCAGTCTGACTATTGAATCTCGACCGGCAACCTATCAGGTTTCTAGGAGCGAAATTTATCACCAACCGAAGGCATCTAATGCACTCAAGAATTTATCAACCTCTACCAAATGTACTACCCCAATTACTCGGAAGCATAGCACACCGGCTCGGGTATCAATTTTCTACGAGTTTGGTGGAGGGTAGGAAACCTCGTAACCTTTTCAAACTTCGTCTGTTTGAAGTCGGGAGAATTTTGCGATTTAATGTTACACTGTGCACATTAATTCATTTTAAAGCGCGTTTGTGTTTGTCAATCATTCAAAATAAAAAACAGTAAATAGCAACCTAGTTACTACCAACATGCAGTTCATGGACCGTTCCTAGAACAAAAAACATCGTAATCTAATTACATGTCTTCGGTCTTGAATCTTCGTCTTCTCGAGCGGATCTTCCTCCGGTCCTCGTCATTAAATATAAATTTTACATTTGAAAATTTGCATCCTATATAAATTTTTCTACTAAAATCAATACGCTCAAAATGGCCTTTACAACCCAATCGATTAAAACCGAACGATTCAAAACTAAGTCCAGGAACCACATCCTCATTTAAAAGCATTCATATAACAATTACTAAATAAATGGATTGCAAATTAAATATATATTCAATCAATACATATAAGCAACTATTAAAAAGAATTGATCCAATTAATTCTCACAATCGGGAATATGAAAACGTTCAAAGTAATTCGGTCAATCACATGTATTCCATTTAATTAATTTTCCCTTATAAAATGAGATACCATATATCATTTTAATCATATTAAATCCAATTAAAAAAATTGGAAATTAATTTTTAGGAATACACGAAGAAAACGAGACCGAAACAAGATGGAAGGGGGCTGGACAGTGGTCCGAAACGTCTGGACCGCGGTCCGAACTGCCTGGACTGCTCGGCAGGGCCAGCACTAGGCCCGAATCGCAATCCCTAAAGTTGGACCGCACGACAGCCCCCCTGGGCACTGTTTCGGGTGCCGTCCAATGGCAATACGGGCCTCGATTTCCGACCATATATCCAATATCCATATTTTTCAACATTCATATCTTCAATATAGATCATATTTTCAAGAAATTAAAGATTTATATTTAGACATAAATTTACGAAAAATATAACTACAACGAACGAATAAACATATACGATGATTATGACAATAAATGATTCCAAATCATACACCATAATATCAAGCATTCCAAATGCTAAAAAAATTCATATATATAGTATCAATGACCTCGCTCTGATACCACTCTTGGGATTCCGAATACACAACCGAGTACGCAGCGGAATAATAAAACTCAATATAAAGAATCCCAAACAGGTTCGATCAAGTAACGTATATACGAAAAATAAATGGACGAAGACAAAGGATTTAAAGTCCCATACCTTTGAAGCCTTTGATAATATCTTCGTAATTTTGATGATGATCACGAACCCGAACACGAGCACGAAATCCTTTCATCGCAAACACCGAAAGCACGATGTCTCTACTTCACATGCATCAGAACTTGACCGAAAAAATCAATGAGACTCCGTTCTATCAAGAACACGGCTAGGGAAACTCGTAGGAATTTTTCTCTCTTATTTTTCTTACTTTTCTTCCACCTCTAAGATGAAGAACACTTGAAGAAAAAATTTCTCCCCCCTCTCTCTCTCTCTCTCTCTCTCTCTCTCTCTCTCTTTGGTTTGGCCGAATGGTAAGCGGATGGTGGAGTGGTGAGCTTATGTATTATATATTACATCCACATGACAAGATCCCACCTTATAATGTCTTATTACATTAAGTGTTGACTATAACATGGTGGGATCACATGAAAGATAATGTGACAACATGACAACATAAGGAAACCACCAAGAAAGAGAGGGGAGAGGGGCGGCCCATGTGGAGATGGGAGGAAACGAGCCGAGTCACTGGGCTCGTGTACCGGACGTTCATCAAACGACTCTGTTAAATATACTTTGTTTTATCTCCAATGTATTTATACTAATTAATTAATCCAATTAATTAATTATATCAAATATAAATATATTTCTCTAATAAATATTATTTATGAATTAAATTAATAGCCCAATAACTTAATTTCAATTCATAAGACCGCTATCTGATTTATTCAATAAATCATAATTAGATATCCAATATCTAATATTATTAGAGAGATAATAAATTCATATTTATCCGTCAACGATCCTGATGCGCGACTCTGTAGGTCCGTCTCAACTGGCCTTGGGAGGAACCAATGAGCGCGGGCAGCACATAGTAAGCTTAGCGGGCCGCACTGTAAACCCCAACTGAGAACGAATGAAGGGATCATTCCAGAACTATTATGTCGTGAATACCATATACGTATAGACCCTTCATCAGATGTCCCGGTCAAGCTTTCGGGTCACAGTAAAGTCAAACCTTACTATTGACTAGACACTGTAACACCCCCAATCCGCTCAGCGATATTACATACCGTAGACCCCTTTCCGCAAGGATCTATGAGGCAGGAGACTACAAAACAAAACCCACATGCGGTCAACTCGACCAAAACATAATACCGTAGACCGATTAGGTCTCTCAGAACACAGCATATCCGTACATCTGATATACCAAAATACAACTCGATCACATATTACATAAAATGTCCATCCCCTCAAGGATGACAAGGAAAACTGAGACCGACATATCACTGACGGACAACTGACTACAACTGTGACTAGTATCGCTGTTTTGCATCATCCTCCGAGCCGATCCTGCGGTTGATCACTCTCTCCAGTCAGAACACCTGGAATAATTAACAAATCCCCAACGAGGGGTTAGCAATGGAATCGCTAGCAAGTAACCAAGCTATAAAGTTATACATCAAGAATACAACCGTTATGAAAATAACCTTTCAGTAAGGAGGTAACACGATCCCCGAGTCTAAAGTCTTTTCGAAAATGGTTCCCATTAGGGAGGATCATAATGATAACTTCAAAACACATTTGAAAGAATAATTGAGGACGTCGGGGGTCTCAGTGTAAAATCATGAAAAGATTTGTAATTTCTTCTTCCAAAGGGTTTTCTTTCAAAATCATATAAATGTTCAATTCTCAAACAAGCCTCAAGGGCAGAACCGTATTCACAATATATCCGGAATCCATGATTCAAGCATTCACAATTCAGAAATATCCAATCAATACTCATATCACCTCCGTGGCCTCGATGGGACCCACCGGATTAGGAACAAACTCGAATCCACCCATAAGTTATCTTGACATCGTACTCGCAAGTAACGATTCTCGGAGCCCCCTCCAGACCTACCCGATTAGATAACCTTATGGTCAAATCATATCATCTTGCCGTACTCGCAAGTAACGCGCCGCCGGGGGCCTCACGGGTCCCTAACCGGTAACATCATTCAAACACGCCCACAAGTTATCGTGACATCGCACTCGCAAGTGATGATTCTTGGAGCCCTCTCCAAACCTACCCGATTCGATAACTTTATGGTAAAATCATATAATCTGGCCGTACTCGCAAGTAACGCACTGCCGGAGGCCTCACGGGTCCCTACCCGGTAATATCTCAAATCACCAAATTCACAACAACAAGGGTATAACATTCGCCACAATCACAAACACGTAATATCATAAGTTAATACAACAGACACTTTCACAAGGTATAACATTCACGTCACACCATCATTTAGTAAACATTCTAACAAGTGCACAATACAAACATTCCACAATTCCTCGGATAACTACTTATTTCTAAATATCCGTTTCGAACACAATACAACATGAAATGGTGGTTATCATTCTCCAAGAAATTCAAGTTTACGCTCGTATTTACTTTTGTAGAATCACATATTCATTTAGAAGTGAGTTATGGTTAAACGTTCAATCCCTAACAAGTCCATGTTAAATTCACGACACTTCTCATTCTCAAAGTATTATAGACGAGATACTCGCCTCAAGTCCAAAGCACGCGAAACAACGGGGAAGCTCGACCGGAATCCTCGTACACCTATAATCCTCCGGCAAACACAACGAAGATACGATCACAATGAGAATCAAGGCAAAAAACAATGGAAATCCCAACAAACTATCGAAGGAAACTCATTGGGACATTTAATCGAACATTCAAGGTTCGATAATTCCCAAGAACATTCGAATCCCAATCGAGTTGAATAAACTCGAAATACGGATATACAACCCAAAGAACACGGTTAATAATGCTCAATAACATCAATCGATTCATTGGAATCGGACAAACAACGAAGATTAACAAAGAGATTTCAAGAAATTACCTCGATCCGATAAAGAACAAGGATTACATGTTGTTATGATCGACAAGGGCCTTCCAAACCACCTTGTAATTGAGTGGAATCAACCAAGAATCGACGTTCCCATCTCCCCCATCCAGTAGCCGCGAGAAGATGAAAAATGAAGGAAATGGCCAAGGACCCGTCGCCCAGGCCCTATATAGGCGCGCACGTTACGGCCGTAACCGGCAGCACCTTATGGCCGTAACTCGGCCCTTACGGCCGTACTCGGCAGGTCCTTACGGCAGTAACCGGGTCCCCAGGCCTCCTGTCCAAAAAACAAAAGTGTGTTACGGCCGTAACTGGCAAAGCATTACGGCCATAACTCGGCAGCCTTACGGCCATAGCCGACAGTGCCTTACGGCCGTAACCGCCATTTGTGAAAATTCTGCCCAGCGCCTGCCAATCACTTACAGTCGTAACCAACACCTTACGACTGTAACTCGGCCAGGCGAGTCCCTGCTCTAAAATGTGTGGCCGTGACTCGGCCGTGGCCATCTCCGACAACCCGATTAGGCGTTTGATAATGTTTCGGTCACACTAACGTACCGGTTATGATTCAAAATAATAATGAGCAAATTACGAAACATAACATACCATAAGTACATATTTAATAAAAGAAATGTACACGATACGAGTCTCACTCGGCGAACACTACAACAGAACATATCATACAGTACATTAAAGAAAAATGTATCCCACATAATCGTAACGAAACAAATAATCGAACCAAACGACATATAATTCAGGGCAACTGGAAAATGAAATTCTCGAACTAAAAAAGAAGGGATGAAGCAAGCAGTCATCAAATTGAACGAACAATTAAATCTCAGCGATCTACACAAGTCGATCCTGTCAAGGGTGCTGAAGCTCGCTTCTAGGAAATCTCACGGAATAATTCGCAATACTGAACTCTGTGGCCCTCGAGTCCATAGTTATAACAAGTAATCGACTGCGAAGGACAATTATGTTGGGATAACAAATACCCAGTATTGAAACTGTTGGGATAAATAATCCCTGTATCGATCGTGTTGACAGAATGTTTTGACAATATGCCAAATCCTGCATACCGCTAATAGCTGTATCTAAAAGCTGATCAAAGGTATTAACCTGTATCGAAGACTTCTCGCAGTCCCAAAATACAGTGAATCTATCATACAGCAAAGAGTCCCGCAATGCTAAGTATGGAAGCCATCTCAAAACATCAATACCTAATCCTTACATACAGCCCTCAAACAGAACAAGAAGGAATCTTCAGTATTCGCTAGAAGTCAAGTCCCGTTTGATAAAGAAGTATTTAAATACTAAAGGATAAAGTAATTAAATACTGTAAGTCATCAGAAGATCTTCAAATCCCACAATATCCGGATCTCAGTCTATTCAAGTCAACTATCAAGTTGTCACAGAATCTTGCTCAACGGATCTATTTCAACGGATATATTTCAAAGGCTATATATATCTCCAGACTTTGAAGATCGTATACTCTTGTAACAACAACCAACAAGTGCTTACACGAATATTCAGAGCAAAACATATCTCCCAAAGCATTCTACTATTCTGAAAGAAGAGATATACAATGCTCAAACCGTGAACAACACATCATCAGCTATAAGCTCAGAAAGTCAAAGTTGTTGTTCAAATAATGTTCTACCCTTGAAAAAAACCCATCAGCCCTGTGTGGATTGAGAATCCTTGCCATTCCTAAACTGTGTGTGACAGACTTGCATTGAAGAAGACGAAGCTTCAGAACTGTGTGTGAAGAAGCCAGTCACGTGTTAGCTCAAACCAATCTGTGTGAACAGTTGAAGGCTAAGATCATTATATCAATCTGTGTGAACGATATATTGGTTAGGTTTGGTTATAATTACGTAGTTGTGTACGCAGTAATTATAATAAACTCTTACTCCTGTGTGGAGGACCAGTGGACGTAGAGGGATTTACCTCGAACCACTTTAAATATTGTGTTATTACCTTCTGCCTTTATTGTTTTATTAATTGTGATTATTTAAGTATACACTGCACACCTAGTTGTTGTATCCTCAGCAACTTAGTGTATTAAAGACTTCCGCTACGCACTCAGATTTGAAAACTGTACAGCCTATTGTTTCAAACACTTTCCAAGCTGTATCCTGTATACTTAGTGGCCAACAAGTGGTATTGGAGCAGTTGATTCTAAATAGAATCAGTCGTATTTTTAACTGAATCAGATCCAAAATCACTTATTTTTATAAAACAGTCTTTTTCATTTCTCATATGGATACATCAATGATCAACAAAGTTCCTATGTTCTCTATTAATGAGTTTGATGATTGGAGAATCAGGATGGAGGCTCATCTTAAAGCAATGCACGAAGAGATGATTTTTGTAATACAGGATAGCCCCCTCAAAATTATGAAGGTAAATCCAGCCCCTAGGATTGAAGGCCAAGCTCATGCTGAGATGCTCGAGAAAGAACGCGATCAATGGACCATAGATGATCGGAAACGCGCCAACCTCGACAATGCCGCGAAGAATGCGCTATTTGTGACTCTTTACAATGGCACATTATCTAAGATAAAGAGCTGTAAAATAGCCAAAGAAATCTGGGATAAACTCAAGTTAATTTGTGAGGGAACTGAGCTCTCAAAAGAAAACAAGATTTCAAAATTAACTCAGCAATTTGAATCTTTTGAAATGAAACCAACTGAAACACGTGAGGAACTTGACCTCAGATTCACTGGAATTGTTGGTGAACTTGAAGCTTTGGGCAAAATTTATAACGAAAGGGAGAAAAAAAGATTTTCAGATCTCTCCCTGTCCGATGGGACATTAAGACCACAGTTATGCGTGTGTCGTGTAATCTTAGTGAAATATCTACTTTTTATCTCTTTTCTGACCTCAAAGCATTTGAGTACGATATAGACAGGAGAGAGAAAGCGGAAGAATCTCCCGCTAGGACTACAGCCTTAGCCGCTGTATCCAACCGACGACACAGCATGCCCAGCCCATCAAAGCCTAACCATAAGAATGCTGACAGTGACGACGACACCCTGTCGCAAGACGAAATGGCGCTCCTCATGCACAAGTTCAAAAAGTTCATCAAGCAGTCTGGAAAGACTCCCTACAGGCCCAGGCCTGTTCACAATGTAAGTACTGAAACCTCCTCTGGCGACGCTAACCTGTGCTATAATTGCAGGAAACCAGGACATTATGCAAACAAATGTCCTCATCCTAAAGTTCAAAGGATGCTGGAAGCTGAGCAACAAGAGAGGGATGAACGAAGACGTGCTTGGAAAAACAAGATCAAGGCCCTGATAGGAGAATCAGAAGCCTCCCCCACACCATCCAAATCCGAAGAATGTCTTCAGGTAGTCACTGACAATGACTCATCTGACGATGAATTCGAAGATAAGCATATATGTGCTTTATGGCAAAGGACATTCCGGAAGAAGAAGATAGCGATGATGAGGTAACCTCAACCTCAATTATTCCAGTAAATGCATCGCATACTTTCGAAAACATGATGAATGAATTTCAGAATATTCAAAAAGCCCACGAGACTTTGAAAAATGAAAACATTCAGCTTCAACTTTCCAACATAGAGTTGAAAGAAGAAAACAACTTGCTAAAGATAAACTATGAAAATATGTCAATTGATTGTGAAAACAGCAAGGTCAAGCATGAAAAACTCGTGGAGAGCAATCATCAACTTGCTCATGAACTAAGTGAGACTAAGTCTCAAAATGGAAGCAATACAAATGATTTTGTTCTACTTCAAGCCAAATTTAATTCTCTCAAAAAGCGAGAAGGCGAACTTGAGACCATTCTAAAATCTTTCGAGAAATCATCTAAAAGAATGGAAGAAATTCTAAGCACTGGGCAACATGCTCATGATAAAAGTGGCTTAGGATACAACTCATTTTCCACCAAAGGGAAAACTAGTACTGTGTTCGTCAGGGGTGTGGAACACATTCCTATATCGGAAGAAACTCCAAGTACTATGAAGGAACCTGCTGCACCGCAAAAAGCAAAGGCTGCCATTCCCCCCCCCCCCCCCCAATCCTATTCGAGACAGCGGAATCATAAGCCATTCCAACCTGTAAGGCGCACGCAACAGCATGCTCCCCGAGCATATCAACAGCGCCAACAGCCGTTCAGAAAGAAGGCTGTATCAAAATACCGAAGGCCCACACCGCAGTACATTCAGTACAGCACGCCTTGGCATTGGATACATGAGCCTCGTCATTCATTGAGACCGAAAAATTATGCTTCTCGGTGCCGCAAGGCTGGAATGCCGTATGGTTCCATCCTAACGGCAATCTTCAAATTTCATCACATGGACCTGACGAAGGACAAATCCGTTCCCGTCACTCGGACATGAGATCTCGGATTACTCGCTCAATGTCATGCACTATGTCCGCAAGATCAACCGGAGCTGGATTCTCTTTCTATATCTTCATGAAGACGACCAAGTGGAGAAAGGGACGCATATGCCTACACCGGATGAGCGAATCACTCGACGAGGGCCTCACACCCTTCGGGAAATGCAACCCGGAGAATTTGTGAGGAAGCCCACTTCCAAGGGAAAGTGTCCGATGCGAGAGACTCTTACCGAGGAAGAGGAGAGTGACCTCGTCTCACGGATGCACAGCATCGAGACTTCTCAAATGGAGATCCGTGAAGACGTTCGTTCTCTTCGCTCCGAGGTTTAAGGATTGCGCGTACTACTTGAAGACTTCATTCGCTTCACTCATCCATCGTTCCCGCTTCCACCGTCCTCATCCGAGCACGCACCCTAGTTTTTTTTGACATTGATTCTCATTGTAGCGACTTTTATTTCATATGTTTGTGATGTCTCGTGCCTTGAATATCTATGTTTAATGTTTGAACTATTTGCAATGAAATACGCATTTCTATTCATTTGGCTTTCATGTAGTTTGGTGCTTGTTACTTGTATGTTCTCGTTTTTGCAAAAGGCATTTGGTTGGTATCATATCTTATATGCAACGAGACAGGGGGATCCCTTTTTTGCTTATGTCAAAAAGGGGGAGAAACACTCCAAAAAACCGGAACGTACTAACATATCGAACAAGTTACCTTGATTCAAAAATTTTTAAAACCGTTTTTGCAGGTATATATTAAATGTTTTGACATCATCAAAAAGGGGGAGATTGTTGACTCAAAGTATTTTGATGATGATCGCATTCAAAACATTTAACAAAATCTATCTCATCGAGCTGCTCTATTGAAGGAAAATCTTGTTTTTAGCGCACGCTACAGCCTGTATGGTAGCGCACGCTATCGAGGGAAAAAGTCACCTGCAGTCAGGCAAGTAATTTGCAGCCTAATGGAGTCACTTGATGGATAGCACACGCAAAATACAAAATATCAGCGCACGCTAAGCTATTAATCTTAGCGCACGCTATCATCTATTTATAGCGCACGCTATCGCACATAAGGCAGAGAGATAGTAAGGTCTGGACACAAAAAGGTAATGCATTTGTGCACGCTATGGATGTACACTTACGTACGCTATTCAGAGGTCTTAGCTCACATTACATATCATATCTTGTGCACGCTACCGGAAAGTATTTTGGTAGTCCAGTAGGGTCTGGACTCATATCAAAGGAAGCTATTACGTACGCTAATAAAGTTAACGTACGTTATTTGGAAAAGTTGTAGTGCACGCTACAATACAAGTGTTAGCGCACGCTAAGCGTTCAAACTTCTATCGTTAGTCAACTTGTCTGTTGGAACGTAAACGTCAGAAAGGAGATCCGCAAAATCTGAAAGGCTAACATTAAATAATGTTAATGCACGCTAATGTATATGTACTAGCGCACACTATGTACATTTTATCCATTGGAAAAGAAACGTTGGGGAGACAAACCGACAAGTTTCAACAGTCAAAAGTGAAGACCTGTTGACCGACGATAACGCACGCTAAAGAAGACGGACTAGTGCACGCTAGACATATATTATGACCGTTGGTACAGTTTAATGACCGTTCAGAACAGTTAAGTCAAAGCTCGTTAGCGCACGCTATAAAGGATTATTAGCGCACACTAATAATACAGATTTCAGCATATGAAGAAGGACTTGATACTATAAATACTCATAGGACTTGGGTATGTCACACACAACTTCAAGCATTCAAGTATACAAGCAATCAAAGCATTCTTGAGCTCATATTTCTATCGATTATTGCATTCTAAGTTGTGAGGGGAAAGATACAAAGAGTAATACACCTTGTAATATTTATTATACTTTGTATTCTTTCATTTGGTTGTGAGTGTTGCATCACTACAAGAGCGTTAGAGAAACAAATTTAGAGTCACTAATCCGGCGTTATTAGGATCTTTGATCCGGCATTATTAGGATTACACTCCAATATTCGTAATTAAGGATTATCTAGTTCCGATAGAACACTAAATATACAAAGTTTATTTTGAGAGTGGTTGTGCTTGGATCAATAGAAGACAAGCAGTTGTAACGGTTGTTGTACTCGGACCGATAGAAGACGAGTCAAGTGTGTGGTTGTTCTTGAGCCAATAGAAAAAGAAGTCGGAGAGAGGACGTAGGCAAGTTGCCGAACCTCTATAAATCTTTGAGTCTTTTTACTTTCCGCACTATTTTCTTTTATTCGCGAGAAAGTTCGATATTCCGCATTACCACTATTCAACCCCCCTTCTAGTGGTGAATTTATGTCTTCACATCTTGAGGACGTGGTCTCCCACTTTCTCCCTTTCTTTCATCCTTGCACTGAATAACTGCTTCGATATCTCATATCTAACATTCTTACTGTGCTCTCCATAAAGCTCGGTCAAGTCTGCGAGAATCTGTCTAGCAGAAGTCATTTTCGTGCGCTCTCTGCAACTCGTTTGTCATTGAGCCCATCATAATTCTATGGACTAGCACGTCATCCTTGACCCATTTTTCATGGACGTCAATCTCTTCCTGATTACCCCTAGTCCGGACTGGAGTCGGTGGAATGTCCGCCTCCAAGACATATCCCAGAGACTCCATACTGAGTACAATCATCAGATTCCGCAACCAGTCAACAAAGTTTGGGCCAGTTAGGAGATTCTTTTCAAGTAATATTGCAAGTGGGTAATTAGCCATTTTAGAGAGATATACTTACGTTTCTCTGCATTGATATAGACAAGATTGAATTCGTGACTTGTTTTATTATGACCGAGTATAGAATTTAAGGGCTTGTATAATTCTTATCTCGGCTCCCACTAATTTTATCGGAATTACACACTCCCATGTTATAACCCGGAAGTCATGGTAAGATCGACTTCTTAGTGGTGATCAAGTTCTTTACAAATTTTAACAGACGCCACCTGTCAGGTTTCTTGTCAATCAATTTCTGTAAAGTGGTGTCTAACACCAACTCGTCCAACGGATGATTTGATATCGTTTTACTCCTAGTCTTCATGCCCTCAACTGATCAGATTTCTTGGCAATCCGGACTGTCTAAGTTGTTGACCATCAATGTCTATCAGTTTGACTATTAAATCTCGCCCGGCAACCTATTAGGTTTCTAGGGGCGAAATTTATCAACAACCGAATGCATCTAATGCACTCAAGCATTTTTCAACCTCTACCAAATGTACTACCCCGATAACTCGGAAGCATAGCACACCAGCTCGGGTATTAATTTTCTACGAGTTTGATGGAGGGTAGGAAACCTCGTAACCTTTTTCAAACTTAGTCTGTTTGTTGTTGGGAGAATTTCGCAATTAATGTAACACTTTGCACATTAATTCATTTATAAGCACGTTTGTGTGTCAATCATTCAAAATGAAAACACTAAATATCAACCTAGTTACTACCAACATATAGCTCATGGACCTTTTCCTAAATACTGGGCCAAGCGAATGACCCAATAAAGAAAAAAAAATAGTCTTTGATTCTTTGTCTTCTCGGTCCGTTGCCTTCGGTCTTTGTCATAGCCAAATAAATAATTATATCATAGAAATGCATCCTATAATACAAATTATCTAGTAAAAATAAATAGGCTCAAAATAGCCTTTACAACCCAATCGAAACAAACAAATCAAAACTAAGTCCACGAGCTATATCACCATCACATAAGGATTCCATACAACATGTAACGACAATGATATTAAACAATTAATTTTAATATATATTAATCCAATTAATCTATAAAATCAATCTATTCAATTTCTACTATATTAATCCAATTAATATATATGGCATTAAAATTAAATAATTAATTAATGTATTAATCCAATCAATATAAAAATTAATCTATTCAATTTTAATGGTATTAATCTAATTAATATTAATAATCGTCATTTCAATTCGTTCGAAGTAATCTGGCCAAAAATAGTATTTCCGTTTAATATCTTTCCCATTTAAAATAATATTCCAAATATTCATTTTAATCAAATTAAATCCAATTTAAAATGTGGGAAAATACTATAAGGTAATACAAAGACTAAATGAAGTCCTGGACAAGTCGGAATGGGCCCAGCCCGCATATGGAGCCCAAAAAATGGGGTTGGCCGAGGGTGACCCGCTGGAGCGAGTCACACCGCACACTGTCTGGTAGCAGCGTACTGTCTAGCCACTCGCCGAGCCTTTGCACAGCGATGACTGGGCGACCACAGGTTGCGAGTCCGATCTCCGTTCGGCTCGTTTTTTCGACTCGTTTCCAAAATGTGATTCTAATTTTTTTTATGTAGGACTTATAAATCAATAAAATAAAATTTTACAGATTTATAATTCACCTAAAATCGTAGAAACAAAATTTACAACGAACAATTAAAAAACACCGATTATACCAATAATGATTATAAATCATAAACATCAACCAATAACATTCAAAATGCACAAAAAATCGTATATACGGTATCACTGACCTCGCTCCGATACCACTGTTGGGATTCCGGAAACAATAACGAATACACAGCGGAATAATAAAAGAATCCCAAATAGGATCGATCAAGTGATGTATATACGAAAAGAAAAACGAAAAAGATAAAAGGATCAAAGTGCTATACCCTTGAAGCCTTTAATAATGTCTTCGTAAGTTGATGATGATCACGAACCTGAACACGAACTCGAATTTCCTTCGTTCCAAACACTGGAAGTGCGATATCTCTACGTCACCATGCGGCGGAACTTGACCGGAAAAATCAACAAGACTCCGTTCTTGAAAGAACACGGGTAGAGAAACTCGTAAGAATTTTTATCTCAATTTTTCCTTACTATTTTTACCTCTAAGATGAAAAACTTGATCAAAGGAAATTTTTTTTTCCCTCCTCTTTATTATGCTCACGGAC
The DNA here is from genome assembly GCA_033398695.1 of Orobanche coerulescens. Lineage (NCBI taxonomy): Eukaryota > Viridiplantae > Streptophyta > Magnoliopsida > Lamiales > Orobanchaceae > Orobanche > Orobanche coerulescens. The sequence goes on along the minus strand of CM065808.1, from coordinate 130,421,129 downwards.
GAATGGTCACGCAATAGTGAAGTTGGTGTATTGATTTTTGTTATGTTTAGAAAGACTTAATATCAAAAGGTGAGATATCAAAAAGATATGATAAGACTACACCTTTGAAGTAGGTAAGGAAAGTCTTTACGAACAACAAAAATAAACATTATGTGAGGTGGTGAGGAAGGGGGGGGGGGGGGGGGGGGGGTTTAAGGAAACGGGCCGAGTCACTCGGCTCGTGTACTGTACGTTCGTCAAACGAATCCATTAAATACACCCCGTTTTATTTTCAATGTATTTATACTAATTAATTAATCCATATAATTAATTATATCAAATACAAATATATTTCTCTAAGAAATATTATTTATGAAATAAATTAATTACCCACTAACTTAATTTCAATTCATAAGACCGCTATTTGATTTATCCAATAAATCATAATTAGATATCCAATATCTAATATTAATAGAGAGATAATAAATTCACATTTATCCGTTAACGATCCTGATGCGCCACTCTGTAGGCTTGTCTCAGCCGGCACTGGGAGGAACCAATGAGTGCGGGCAGCACTTAGCCAGCCTAGCGGGCCGCACTGTAAACCTCGACTGAAAACGAATGAAGGGATCATTCCAGAACCATTATGTCGTGAATACCATATACGTATAGACCCTTCATCAGATATCCCGGTCAAGTCTCTGGCTCACGGAAAAGTCAAACCCTACTGTTGACTAGACACTATACATGTGTTAATGCAAATCAAGACCGACTGATTAGTAGTGTATCTAATACGACTAGATCAGAATGCTTTGTCCAAAGACTTATGATCTTATTTGCCATTAACCGTATAGGATATTCGCCTGCTCACTAATAGGAGATAGAATCCTTTCTTGGCGTACAGTAAGGACTGCTACCTGCCCATATAGTCCGCACTTCGAGGTTGACTCAGCAATTAAGTAAATGAGTCTAACTACTCTAATGACAAACCAAACGTCACAGGCACATCTCCTACTGAACCCTCAAGTCAAAGGTCCACGTATACTATCACAACCTTTCGATTTGTCATCGACTTTCCGAGAGTGAATACCGTGTGATTGAATCAAGCATGAGTCGTGTTCGAGTATACTGGTCCCACCAATATACTTATAACTATGCTATCAAGATATGCACATGTCCTAGCATCAGTTATACAAGTCTTTACTCAAAACTTAATGCCCATTTAAGTTTATCGACTTGCGAACAGTTTACATAAATAAACTTTAAACACTTCAAGTGCATTTTATCTTATGTGATGACAATAATGGAATATTCGATTTATTTACATGGACTTCACTTCAATGTTTACCAATCAAGAGTGCATTTGAAATACAATAAACAGTAAATGAATCATATTGCCTTTTATTGAGAATTCCATAATTACAAGTACAATGCCCCTACTCTCTCATCCCCTGAGTGGCATTCGAGGGCATACTCCTAACAATTTGTTCGCATTACTTCATAGTGGTGATTGAGTTCTTTATAAATTTTAATAGAGGGCAACCGAATAGGTTTCTAGTCTATTAATCTTCATAAAGTGGTGTCCAACACCAACCCATCTATAGTTCATGGACGCTTATCAGTTTCGCAATTGAATCTTATCCGGCAACCTAATAGGTTTTTAGGGATAAAATTTGCTCCAACCGACGGCATCCAATGCACTCTAGGAATTTATCAACCCTCCCCGAATGACTACCCTGATAACTCAGAAGCATAGCACATCCGGTTTGGATTTTAATTTCCCAAGAGCTCGACGGAGGGAAGGAAAACCTTGAAACCTTTTAAACTTAATATTTTGATGTGGGAGAATTTTCGCGATTAATGTTACACTTTGCACATTAATTCATTTAAGCGCATTTGTAGCATTCATACCATATGAATAAAACATACACAACCTAGTTGCTACCAACATGTAGTTCATGGACCGTTCCTAGAATAAAAATGTAGCAACCACTTTTCTAAAATATAATTCTTCTAATTTTAAGAAGAATAAATAAAATTTTTGCAGCGGAAATACATTTTAAAAAGACGAACTTAATAATCGCAAGTAATAATCCAAAGTCACCATTAAATAAAAACACACTTCGACGTGAAATTAAAACAAGTCGAACATTGTTCAAAAATATAGTTTTAGAGAAATAACATTTAACAAATAAATATTTGATCATCAGCTTGATCATCCCACACTCAAGCGCCTGCCACATCTAGCTCCTCAACCTGAAAGGGGGTAGATAGTGGGGTGAGCTTCCACCTCGCTCAATGTGGAGAGTACGCAATATGTCTACGTTAATTACTAAATATATTAGCAAGTATAAACAACATGACTGATAAATTCTGAGCCCGCCGGCTAGCCCGAAGGCTTCATGCATAATTAAGTGCTTTTGACTGATTTGCACATTTAAGTGCTTCTGACTGATTGCACATTTAAGTGCTCCTGACTGGTTGCACATTTAAGTGCTTCTGACTGATTTCACATTTAAGTGCTTCTAACTGATTTCACGTGCACATACGAGACAATATATAAAGCAATTAAAATAAATAAAAGCGTAATAAATCTCCACACCTGGATAAAATGCAGTTCTTGACTTGAATGTGATGAAGATGCTTGACTCGACAACTCTAGACCCGTAAATTCTTGTTATTATCTACAATTAATAATAATGATAATCACTATTATTATAATTTATAAATATATAATAACTGGGAATAAAATACGAGGCATATATTAAAATTTAATTATTAATATTAATGAATACAATCAATATTTTAATGGCTTGCGCCAAAATAGGGCTGGAATTGATTATTGAAAAGCTAATTAGGGTAACACTGAAAAATTAAACATTTTAAGGACTGAAATTGAATAAACTGAAGAGTTGATTTGGGGTTGAATCGAAAGGTCTGGAAACAAGGGGGACTCAATTGAATAACCCTAGGAAGTTAGGGTGTATAAATACCCTATCCTTCCTCACGGGTCGGCCGAAATAATCTCATTTCTCCTGTTCTCACCCCTCATCTCTCACTCTCTCCCTCTCCCTCTCTCAACTCCTCACACACACACACAAATTCAAACAAACACCGAACACACACACACACACAACTGCATACACACATAAAGAGACACTCGAATTCACATACACCACACCAATTCGATGGAAAAAGCAGAGGCGTCGGCGGCTGCGGCGATTGCAGCGCATGGCTATTGCCGGCGCGGCGAAGGTGGGTGGACCGAAACGGGTTCGGTCGCGGTTCTGGTTTAAGACCCGAATTGGTGACGGCGGTGAAGGTGATGTGTGGCGGCGACGCGATTTGGAAGGGGAAATAAGTGGGGGAAATCGGAGTTTGATGCACAGCCTAGGAAAATTTTCCAAGTAAGGTTTCGGGATCTGAAAATTTGTTCTGAGTTGGATTTGGGTTTGAAAACGGGTTGACCCGGTCCAGATCGGATTTCTGGTTCTGAGCAGGATGTTTGGATTCGGGCTGTGCTTGTGGGTTCGGGCTGTCCCGATGGGTTGCCGAATGAATATTTCATGTTTTCATTCGAAGAGGGGCAGTAAAAACAGGCCGTGGTGGTTCGAACGTGCAAAATACGATGGATGCTAATTTAAAGATACAGAGATTTGATGTTTACAGTCCAAGGTTTAGGAAGAACACGAGAGTTGGAATACTGGATTTAACGGAGTAGAGTTTGGGTTTAAATTTGCAGAAGAACACATGAGGAGGAAGCACAGAAGAAATACAAGTAGAGGAGTAAAGAAAAAAAATAACGTGAGTTTGAGATTTTTTTTACCTGTGTGCAGAAACGGACGGGACGACTGCAGGAAGGAGGAAAGAAAAAAACGTATCTATGCATTCTAGGGCTGACTGCAGTAGGAATACGGTATTTATATTGTATAGAGATTAGGTTTAGGGTATAATTATGGGCTTAGGTTTAGGACTGGCCAACTTATAACTGGACTAGTAATAGAATTTGGGCCACAAAATTAATAGACAATAATATTAATAATAAGAACAATAATAATAATAATAATACTGGACTAATTAAATAGTTGGCTTACATAAAACTAAAATAATAATGATAACTATAATAATAGAAATATTTTTATTGAAAATAATTATTATTATAGTAATCAGCTAAATAATATTTTGGGCATAATTAATATTATTTAAAATTTGACTCGGGCCTAGAAATGACAAGATGAAACAATGAAATAAAATGAGAAATGAAACGAACGAATCGCATGACTTGACATGAATTAAAATGATGTAAATGGATTTGCATGATCATGAAATAAAACTGGATTAAATGATAAAATTATTCGGGCATTAATTTAATAAAATTGAACATGTATTCTATAATTCATAATAAATGTATATGCGAAATTGGGGCGTTAGAACCTACCCCCCTTTAACAAATTTTCGTCCTCGAAAATTAAGTTACGTACCTTGGAAAATGAATGTTGGATACTTAGAACGGATCTCCTCTTCACGTTCCCAAGTTGCCTCATTTGGTCCATGACGACCCCATTGAACTTTCACCAATATAACCTCTTTATTTCATAACTGATGTACCCTACGCTCCAAAACAGCTGTAGGTACCTCTTCATAAGTCAAGTTCTTGGCTATATGCAACTCTTTGAAATTGCATATGTGATCAGGATCATGTATGTACTTTCTCAGCATAGAGACGTGAAAGACATTGTGCACTCCTGATAACTCCAACGGCAGTGCCAAATGATAAGCAAGGTCACCAACACGACCCAAAATCTCAAAAGGTCCGATATAACGAGGCTGTAGCTTTCCCTTTTTACCAAATCGTACCACTCCTTTCATCGGTGCTACCTTCAAGAACACTTTCTCTCCAATCTCAAATTGGATATCTTTCCTTCATTTATCAGCTTAAGACTTCTGTCGATCCTGGGCGGTCTTAATCCTACTTCTGATCTCAGATATCTTCTCTACAGTCTGCTCGATCAATTATGGACCCAAAATCTTTCCTTCTCCAACCTCACTCCAATAAAGAGGTGATCGACATTTCCTTCCGTAAAGAGCCTCGTATGGGGCCATTTGTATAGTTGCTTGGTAACTATTGTTATAAGCAAACTCTACTAACGGCAAAATATTCTCCCAATTCTCACCAGTATCAAGAACACACGCTTTCAACAAATCTTCAAGTGTCTTGATAGTCCGCTCAGATTTACCATCGGTTTGTGGATGATATGCAGTACTAAAATTCAACTTAGTGCCCAATGCACTCTGAAGACTCTTCCAAAATTTTGATGTAAATTGCCGATCTCTATCTGATACGATTGACACTGGAACACCATGTAGCCTCAAAATCTCCCGAATATAAATCCGTGCATATTGTTCCATACTATAAGTCATCCTCACATGTAGAAAGTGAGATGACTTCGTCAAGCGATCTACTATCACCCAGATAGCATCGTTCTTCCTCACTGTTCGTGGCTGACCAACCACGAAATTCATTGTGATATGCTCCCATTTCCATTATGGGATTTCCAACAGTTGGAGTAAACCTCCTGGCCGTTGTTGTTCTGCCTTCACCTGCTGACACATCATACACCTCTCTACAAATACACCAATGTCCCGTTTCATTCCTCTCCACCAAAAGAACTTCTTCAGGTTGTGGTACATCTTTGTACCTCCCGGGTGAGCGGAGTATGGTGCACTGTGAGCTTTTTCAAGAATTTGGTTCCTAAGGGATGGATCCTTAGGAACACATAACCTCCTATCATAAGTCAAAACATCATCTGCGACAACGATAAATTCCTCAATACTCCCAGCTTGTGCCCGATTTTTCATCTTGCACAAGAACTTGTCACGTGGTTGAGCCTCCTTAATCTTATCCCTCAAATTTGGTTGCAAGACCAAAGATGATAGGATTGCTTTCGAACTCTTTGAAGACTCAACTACCTCAATACTCAACTCGGAGAACTCCTTTATCAAACTCTCCTGATCGATCAAGCAAGCTAACTCACCTCTAGTCTTCCGACTCAAGGCATCAGCTACCACATTAGCCTTATCGGGATGGTAATGGATGGTACAATCATAGTCCTTTACCAATTCTAACCATCGCCTTTGCCTCATCTTGAGATCCTTTTGTGTGAAAAGATATTTCAAACTTTTATGGTCCATGTATATCTCACACTTCCCTCCGTAGAGATAGTGGCGCCAAATCTTCAGCGCATGAACTACAGCAGCCAAATCCAGATCATGCGTTGGATAGTTCAACTCACGTGGTTTAAGCTGTCTCGATGCATAGGCTACTACTTTACCATGTTGCATTAAAACACAACCCAAACCCTGCTTTGAAGCATCACTATAAATAACAAAGTCATCTGTCGGATCAGGAATCGTTAATACTGGTGCCGAGGTTAGTCTCCTTTTCAACTCTTGAAAACTTTCCTCTCACCTCTCACTCCATTCAAACCTCACGCCCTTCCTTGTTAATTGAGTCATAGGAGTGGCGATTTTAGAAAATCCTTCGATAAATCTTCTATAATAGCCAGCTAGGCCCAGAAAGCTACAAACTTCACTCGCATTCTTGGGTACTCCCCAACTACTCACTGCTACAACCTTATCGGGATCTACCTCAAATCCTTTTGAGGTCACCACATGTCCAAGGAATCCAACTCTGTTTAACCAAAACTCACATTTCTTAAACTTGGCATACAACTTCTCTTTGCGAAGTGTCTCCAATGTAACCCTAAAATGCTCTTGGTGTTGTTCCTTGTCCTTAGAATACACTAAGATGTCATCTATGAAGACGATCACGAACTTATCCAAGTAAGGTTGGAACACCCTATTCATCAAATCCATAAGACTGCTGGTGCATTACTCAGACCAAAAGGCATCACTACAAATTCAAAATGTCCATAACGGGTCCTGAAAGCCGTCTTGGGAATGTCACACTCCCTAATCTTCAATTGGTGGTACCCCGACCACAAATCGATCTTCGAAAAGGTTCCAGCTCCCCTCAACTGATCGAATAGATCCTCTATTATCGGCAATGGGTATTTATTCTTCACCGTGAGTCGATTCAACTCTCGGTAATCTATATACATCCAGAGTGACCCATCCTTTTTTCTTACAAACAGCACTGGTGCACCCCATGGTGACACACTAGGATGAACAAATTCGAGCTCCAGCAACTCTTGAATTTGGACCTTAAATTCTTGGAGTTCCCTCGGAGCCATTCTATATGGCGCTTTGGATGTTGGGGCCGCCCCAAGGACCAAATCAATACTAAACTCCCCTTGTCGGTCGGGTGGGACTCCCGGAAAATCTTCTGGAAACACATACAAAAACTCTCGTATTATAGGTACGTGCGTAGGGGACACCTCTTTAGTACGAGTGTCGAACAAACTCACCAAGTAACCCTGACATTGCTCCTTCTTTAGACTTCTTAGTGCTTTCATAGCACTAATTACTCTGGGTACTGTCCTACTCTTAGTACCATAAAAGGTGATCGACTCGCCTTCCGAACACCTCAATGTTACCTTCTTCTCACGGCATCTTATATCGGCATCATGTCTATCGAGCCAGTCCATACCAAGGATCACGTCAAAATCCATCGAGTTAATTAAATACAGGCTAGCGTCAAATTCTCTACCTCCTATCTCAATATTCTTGTCAATCATTGTATTAGTGATGATCGTATTTCCTGACGGTAAGCTAACCTCAAGAGACTCAACAGTTCTAATGCTTCTATGACCAATAGCATGATAAAACTTTGCAGACATAAAAGTATGTGTGGCACCAGTATCAAATAAAGAAAAAGCACGTTAGAGATCATAAGCATACCTAACACCGTACCGAGACTTTCATCTGCGTCCTTTTGGGTCAAAGAATAAATACGAGCCTTTCCTCCAGAACCTTGACCTTTGGCGCTTTGGAGATGACAATTCAAAGATGCATGCCATGGCTCCTTGCATCTGTAGCAGACACCTTTTCCATACAAACACTCCCCGCCATGATTCTTACCCCACTTCGAGCACTCTGGCTTACTGGTTTGAGGCTTAGGTCCCGACCTTTGATCAACCTTTGCTTGTTTATTAGAAACCACGGCCTTATTTTGGTTCCCATTCCAATGCCTCTTACCGGTACTAGGCTTAGTTGACTGTTGATGATCCAGATTGTAACTAGCCTCAACCTCTTGAGCTCGAAACACTGTCTCAGTATACGGTAGCACCCCATGACCAGCCATGATGTGACGAATACTCGGGCGTAAACCACTCCGAAACTTAAGGGCCCTCTTCTGGTCTATATCCACCATGTGCTCCACAAAGAAGCTGATTTGGTTGAATTTCCACTCATATTCTTGAACCGTCATCCCTCCTTGTTCGAGATTCCAAAACTCTCCCTCCAGCTTCTCTCGGTAATGCTGTGGGTAGTACTGTTCCATCACTATTTCCTTGAATCGATCTCAAGTCAATGCAGCACGCTCGGCTGCCGGCCTCAAACGCTAATAGGTTATCCATTAGTGTCCAGCATCCTCCACCATTTGGTATTGGCCGCAAAGAATTCCTTGCGCATCAGTGCACCCAATGAGCTCAAAGGTGCACTCGAGCGACATGAACCATTCGTCGACAAAAACTGGTCCTTCTCGACCGTTGAATGATGGTGGTGAGAAACGTCGGAACTGTTGCACAACTTGTGCCTGAGTAGGAGCTGGCACATTATTGTTGTGGTTATTATGTCCTCCGTTATCACCACCACCAGCACCAAGGTTGGCATTTTCACCACCGATATTATCTCCACCTCGGTTAGTTGGGCGTCCACGTCTACTAGTTGCCATTATCCTAAGGCATATCATACTCAATGATCCCTCAGTACTTGCCCAATGAGAGAGACGAATAGGATGAAGAAATTACATTGCATCTATGGGTTGAGAACCAGAGATTTATAGCAATGATGATTTACGCATGTCACACATATACTTATGAATTTATAAGAAAACAATTTTATGCCCAAATACTTTATCATAAAATTCTTATGTACAAAATAGACTGAAGATGCATCTTTAAAGCATGAATCATGGTTGATCTGGTGAACTGCATTTATCAAATAATGAATAATAAATTAATGTACCTTGTTGTCGACGTGGAGCGGCAGAGGTGGATGATCATAATTGCTAAAAATATTTGACTACTTGCGAAAATAAAATTTCAGTTTAGAAAAAGAAACCATTTTAACGAGTCTACAGAATCGTAGACCCGCTCTGATACCACTTATGTAGCGACCACTTTTCTAAAATATAATTCTTCTAATTTTAATAAGAATAAATAAAATTTTTGCAGCGGAAATACATTTTAAAAAGACGAACTTAATAATCGCAAGTAATAATCCTAAGTCACCATTAAATAAAAACACACTTCGACGTGAAATTAAAACAAGTCGAAGATTGTTCAAAAATATAGTCTTAGAGAAATAACATTTAACAAATAAATATTTGATCATCAGCTTGATCATCCCACACTCAAGCGCCTGCCACATCGAGCTCCTCAACCTGAAAGGGGGTAAATAGTGGGGTGAGCTTCCAACTCGCTCAGTGTGGAGAGTACGCAATATGTCTACATTAATTATTAAATATATTAGCACGTATAAACAACATGTCTGATAAATTCTGAAGCCCGTCGGCTAGCCCAAAGGCTTTATGCACAATTAAGTGCTTCTGACTGATTTGCACATTTAAGTGCTTCTGACTGATTGCACATTTAAGTGCTTCTAACTGGTTGCACATTTAAGTGCTTCTGACTGATTGCACATTTAAGTGCTTCTGACTGATTTCACGTGCACATACGAGATAATATATAAAGCAATTAAAATAAACAAAAGCGTAATAAATCCCCACACCTGGATAAAATGCAGTTCTTGACTTGAATGTGATGAAGATGCTTGACTCAACAACTCTGAGCCCGTAAATTCTTGTTATTATCTACAATTAATAATAATGATAATCACTATTATTATAATTTATAAATATATAATAACTGGGAATAAAATACGAGGCATAGATTAAAATTTAATTATTAATATTAATGAATACAATCAATATTTTAATGGCTTGCGCCAAAATAGGGCTAGAATTGATTATTGAAAAGCTAATTAAGGTAACACTGAAAAATTAAATATTTTAAGGACTGAAATTGAATAAACTGAAGAGTTGATTTGGGGTTGAATCGAAAGGTCTCGAAACAAGGGGGACTCAATTGAATAACCCTAGGAAGTTAGGGGGTATAAATACCCTATCCTTCCTAACGGGTCGGCCGAAATAATCTCATTTCTCCTGTTCTCATCCCTAGTCTCTCACTCTCTCCCTCTCCTTCTCTCAACTCTTCACACACACACACACACACACACACACACACACACACACACACACACACAAATTCACACAAACACCGAACGCGCACACACACACACACACAACTGCATACACACAGAGAGACACTCGAATTCACACACACCACACCAATTCGATGGAAAAAGCAGAGGCCTCGGCGGTGGCGGCGATTGCAGCGTATGGCTGTTGCCGGCGCGACAAAGGTGGGTGGACCGAAACGGGTTCGGTCGCGGTTCTGGTTTAAGACCCGAACTGGTGACGGCGGTGAACGTGATGTGTGGTGGCGGCGCGATTTGGAAGGGGAAATAAGTGGGGGAAATCGGAGTTTGACGCGCCGACGAGGAAAATTTTCTAGGTAAGGTTTCGGGAATTTGTTCTGAGTTGGATTTGGGTTTGAAAACGGGTTGACCCGGTCCAGATCGGATTTCTGGTTCTGAGCAGGATGTTTGGATTCGGGCTGTGCTTGTGGGTTCGGGCTGTCCCGATGGGTTGCCGAATGAATATTTCATGTTTTCATTCGAAGAGGGGCAGTAAAAACAGGCCGTGGTGGTTCGAACGTGCAAAATACGATGGATGCTAATTTAAAGATACAGAGATTTGATGTTTACAGTCCAAGGTTTAGGAAGAACACGAGAGTTGGAATACTGGATTTAACGGAGTAGAGTTTGGGTTTAAATTTGCAGAAGAACACATGAGGAGGAAGCACAGAAGAAATACAAGTAGAGGAGTAAAGAAAAAAAATAACGTGAGTTTGAGATTTTTTTTACCTGTGTGCAGAAACGGACGGGACGACTGCAGGAAGGAGGAAAGAAAAAAACGTATCTATGCATTCTAGGGCTGACTGCAGTAGGAATACGGTATTTATATTGTATAGAGATTAGGTTTAGGGTATAATTATGGGCTTAGGTTTAGGACTGGCCAACTTATAACTGGACTAGTAATAGAATTTGGGCCACAAAATTAATAGACAATAATATTAATATTAATAATAAGAACAATAATAATAATAATACTGGACTAATTAAATAGTTGGCTTACATAAAACTAAAATAATAATGATAACTATAATAATAGAAATATTTTTATTGAAAATAATTATTATTATAGTAATCAGCTAAATAATATTTTGGGCATAATTAATATTATTTAAAATTTGACTCGGGCCTAGAAATGACAAGATGAAACAATGAAATAAAATGAGAAATGAAACGAACGAATCGCATGACTTGACATGAATTAAAATGATGTAAATGGATTTGCATGATCATGAAATAAAACTGGATTAAATGATAAAATTATTCGGGCATTAATTTAATAAAATTGAACATGTATTCTATAATTCATAATAAATGTATATGCGAAATTGGGGCGTTAGAACCTACCCCCCTTTAACAAATTTTCGTCCTCGAAAATTAAGTTACGTACCTTGGAAAATGAATGTTTGATACTTAGAACGGATCTCCTCTTCACGTTCCCAAGTTGCCTCATTTGGTCCATGACGACCCCATTGAACTTTCACCAATATAACCTCTTTATTTCATAACTGATGTACCCTACGCTCCAAAACAGCTGTAGGTACCTCTTCATAAGTCAAGTTCTTGGCTATATGCAACTCTTTGAAATTGCATATGTGATCAGGATCATGTATGTACTTTCTCAGCATAGAGACGTGAAAGACATTGTGCACTCCTGATAACTCCAACGGCAGTGCCAAATGATAAGCAAGGTCACCAACACGACCCAAAATCTCAAAAGGTCCGATATAACGAGGCTGTAGCTTTCCCTTTTTACCAAATCGTACCACTCCTTTCATCGGTGCTACCTTCAAGAACACTTTCTCTCCAATCTCAAATTGGATATCTTTCCTTCATTTATCAGCTTAAGACTTCTGTCGATCCTGGGCGGTCTTAATCCTACTTCTGATCTCAGATATCTTCTCTACAGTCTGCTCGATCAATTATGGACCCAAAATCTTTCCTTCTCCAACCTCACTCCAATAAAGAGGTGATCGACATTTCCTTAGTAAAGAGCCTCGTATGGGGCCATTTGTATAGTTGCTTGGTAACTATTGTTATAAGCAAACTCTACTAACGGCAAAATATTCTCCCAATTCTCACCAGTATCAAGAACACACGCTTTCAACAAATCTTCAAGTGTCTTGATAGTCCGCTCAGATTTACCATCGGTTTGTGGATGATATGCAGTACTAAAATTCAACTTAGTGCCCAATGCACTCTGAAGACTCTTCCAAAATTTTGATGTAAATTGCCGATCTCTATCTGATACGATTGACACTGGAACACCATGTAGCCTCAAAATCTCCCGAATATAAATCCGTGCATATTGTTCCATACTATAAGTCATCCTCACATGTAGAAAGTGAGATGACTTCGTCAAGCGATCTACTATCACCCAGATAGCATCGTTCTTCCTCACTGTTCGTGGCTGACCAACCACGAAATTCATTGTGATATGCTCCCATTTCCATTATGGGATTTCCAACAGTTGGAGTAAACCTCCTGGCCGTTGTTGTTCTGCCTTCACTGCTGACACATCATACACCTCTCTACAAATACACCAATGTCCCGTTTCATTCCTCTCCACCAAAAGAACTTCTTCAGGTTGTGGTACATCTTTGTACCTCCCGGGTGAGCGGAGTATGGTGCACTGTGAGCTTTTTCAAGAATTTGGTTCCTAAGGGATGGATCCTTAGGAACACATAACCTCCTATCATAAGTCAAAACATCATCTGCGACAACGATAAATTCCTCAATACTCCCGACTTGTGCCCGATTTTTCATCTTGCACAAGAACTTGTCACGTGGTTGAGCCTCCTTAATCTTATCCCTCAAATTTGGTTGCAAGACCAAAGATGATAGGATTGCTTTCGAACTCTTTGAAGACTCAACTACCTCAATACTCAACTCGGAGAACTCCTTTATCAAACTCTCCTGATCGATCAAGCAAGCTAACTCACCTCTAGTCTTCCGACTCAAGGCATCAGCTACCACATTAGCCTTATCGGGATGGTAATGGATGGTACAATCATAGTCCTTTACCAATTCTAACCATCGCCTTTGCCTCATCTTGAGATCCTTTTGTGTGAAAAGATATTTCAAACTTTTATGGTCCATGTATATCTCACACTTCCCTCCGTAGAGATAGTGGCGCCAAATCTTCAGCGCATGAACTACAGCAGCCAAATCCAGATCATGCGTTGGATAGTTCAACTCACGTGGTTTAAGCTGTCTCGATGCATAGGCTACTACTTTACCATGTTGCATTAAAACACAACCCAAACCCTGCTTTGAAGCATCACTATAAATAACAAAGTCATCTGTCGGATCAGGAATCGTTAATACTGGTGCCGAGGTTAGTCTCCTTTTCAACTCTTGAAAACTTTCCTCTCACCTCTCACTCCATTCAAACCTCACGCCCTTCCTTGTTAATTGAGTCATAGGAGTGGCGATTTTAGAAAATCCTTCGATAAATCTTCTATAATAGCCAGCTAGGCCCAGAAAGCTACAAACTTCACTCGCATTCTTGGGTACTCCCCAACTACTCACTGCTACAACCTTATCGGGATCTACCTCAAATCCTTTTGAGGTCACCACATGTCCAAGGAATCCAACTCTGTTTAACCAAAACTCACATTTCTTAAACTTGGCATACAACTTCTCTTTGCGAAGTGTCTCCAATGTAACCCTAAAATGCTCTTGGTGTTGTTCCTTGTCCTTAGAATACACTAAGATGTCATCTATGAAGACGATCACGAACTTATCCAAGTAAGGTTGGAACACCCTATTCATCAAATCCATAAGACTGCTGGTGCATTACTCAGACCAAAAGGCATCACTACAAATTCAAAATGTCCATAACGGGTCCTGAAAGCCGTCTTGGGAATGTCACACTCCCTAATCTTCAATTGGTGGTACCCCGACCACAAATCGATCTTCGAAAAGGTTCCAGCTCCCCTCAACTGATCGAATAGATCCTCTATTATCGGCAATGGGTATTTATTCTTCACCGTGAGTCGATTCAACTCTCGGTAATCTATATACATCCAGAGTGACCCATCCTTTTTTCTTACAAACAGCACTGGTGCACCCCATGGTGACACACTAGGATGAACAAATTCGAGCTCCAGCAACTCTTGAATTTGGACCTTAAATTCTTGGAGTTCCCTCGGAGCCATTCTATATGGCGCTTTGGATGTTGGGGCCGCCCCAAGGACCAAATCAATACTAAACTCCCCTTGTCGGTCGGGTGGGACTCCCGGAAAATCTTCTGGAAACACATACAAAAACTCTCGTATTATAGGTACGTCTGTAGGGGACACCTCTTTAGTACGAGTGTCGAACAAACTCACCAAGTAACCCTGACATTGCTCCTTCTTTAGACTTCTTAGTGCTTTCATAGCACTAATTACTCTGGGTACTGTCCTACTCTTAGTACCATAAAAGGTGATCGACTCGCCTTCCGAACACCTCAATGTTACCTTCTTCTCACGGCATCTTATATCGGCATCATGTCTATCGAGCCAGTCCATACCAAGGATCACGTCAAAATCCATCGAGTTAATTAAATACAGGCTAGCGTCAAATTCTCTACCTCCTATCTCAATATTCTTGTCAATCATTGTATTAGTGATGATCGTATTTCCTGACGGTAAGCTAACCTCAAGAGACTCAACAGTTCTAATGCTTCTATGACCAATAGCATGATAAAACTTTGCAGACATAAAAGTATGTGTGGCACCAGTATCAAATAAAGAAAAAGCAGGCACGTTAGAGATCATAAGCATACCTAACACCGTACCGAGACTTTCATCTGCGTCCTTTTGGGTCAAAGAATAAATACGAGCCTTTCCTCCAGAACCTTGACCTTTGGCGCTTTGGAGATGACAATTCAAAGATGCATGCCATGGCTCCTTGCATCTGTAGCAGACACCTTTTCCATACAAACACTCCCCGCCATGATTCTTACCCCACTTCGAGCACTCTGGCTTACTGGTTTGAGGCTTAGGTCCCGACCTTTGATCAACCTTTGCTTGTTTATTAGAAACCACGGCCTTATTTTGGTTCCCATTCCAATGCCTCTTACCGGTACTAGGCTTAGTTGACTGTTGATGATCCAGATTGTAACTAGCCTCAACCTCTTGAGCTCGAAACACTGTCTCAGTATACGGTAGCACCCCATGACCAGCCATGATGTGACGAATACTCGGGCGTAAACCACTCCGAAACTTAAGGGCCCTCTTCTGGTCTATATCCACCATGTGCTCCACAAAGAAGCTGATTTGGTTGAATTTCCACTCATATTCTTGAACCGTCATCCCTCCTTGTTCGAGATTCCAAAACTCTCCCTCCAGCTTCTCTCGGTAATGCTGTGGGTAGTACTGTTCCATCACTATTTCCTTGAATCGATCTCAAGTCAATGCAGCACGCTCGGCTGCCGGCCTCAAACGCTAATAGGTTATCCATTAGTGTCCAGCATCCTCCACCATTTGGTATTGGCCGCAAAGAATTCCTTGCGCATCAGTGCACCCAATGAGCTCAAAGGTGCACTCGAGCGACATGAACCATTCGTCGACAAAAACTGGTCCTTCTCGACCGTTGAATGATGGTGGTGAGAAACGTCGGGCTGTTGCACAACTTGTGCACGAGTAGAGCGGCACATTATTGTTGTGGTTATTATGTCCTCCGTTATCACCACCACCGGCACCAAGGTTGGCATTTTCACCACCGATATTATCTCCACCTCGGTTAGTTGGGCGTCCACGTCTACTAGTTGCCATTATCCTAAGGCATATCATACTCAATGATCCCTCAGTACTTGCCCAATGAGAGAGACGAATAGGATGAAGAAATTACATTGCATCTATGGGTTGAGAACCAGAGATTTATAGCAATGATGATTTACGCATGTCACACATATACTTATGAATTTATAAGAAAACAATTTTATGCCCAAATACTTTATCATAAAATTCTTATGTACAAAATAGATCAAGATGCATCTTTAAAGCATGAATCATGGTTGATCTGGTGAACTGCATTTATCAAATAATGAATAATAAATTAATGTACCTTGTTGTCGACGTGGAGCGGCAGAGGTGGATGATCATAATTGCTAAAAATATTTGACTACTTGCGAAAATAAAATTTCAGTTTAGAAAAAGAAACCATTTTAACGAGTCTACAGAATCGTAGACCCGCTCTGATACCACTTATGTAGCGACCACTTTTCTAAAATATAATTCTTCTAATTTTAATAAGAATAAATAAAATTTTTGCAGCGGAAATACATTTTAAAAAGACGAACTTAATAATCGCAAGTAATAATCCTAAGTCACCATTAAATAAAAACACACTTCGACGTGAAATTAAAACAAGTCGAAGATTGTTCAAAAATATATTCTTAGAGAAATAACATTTAACAAATAAATATTTGATCATCAGCTTGATCATCCCACACTCAAGCGCCTGCCACATCGAGCTCCTCAACCTGAAAGGGGGTAAATAGTGGGGTGAGCTTCCAACTCGCTCAGTGTGGAGAGTACGCAATATGTCTACATTAATTATTAAATATATTAGCACGTATAAACAACATGTCTGATAAATTCTGAAGCCCGTCGGCTAGCCCAAAGGCTTTATGCACAATTAAGTGCTTCTGACTGATTTGCACATTTAAGTGCTTCTGACTGATTGCACATTTAAGTGCTTCTAACTGGTTGCACATTTAAGTGCTTCTGACTGATTGCACATTTAAGTGCTTCTGACTGATTTCACGTGCACATACGAGATAATATATAAAGCAATTAAAATAAACAAAAGCGTAATAAATCCCCACACCTGGATAAAATGCAGTTCTTGACTTGAATGTGATGAAGATGCTTGACTCAACAACTCTGAGCCCGTAAATTCTTGTTATTATCTACAATTAATAATAATGATAATCACTATTATTATAATTTATAAATATATAATAACCGGGAATAAAATACGAGGCATAGATTAAAATTTAATTATTAATATTAATGAATACAATCAATATTTTAATGGCTTGCGCCAAAATAGGGCTAGAATTGATTATTGAAAAGCTAATTAAGGTAACACTGAAAAATTAAATATTTTAAGGACTGAAATTGAATAAACTGAAGAGTTGATTTGGGGTTGAATCGAAAGGTCTCGAAACAAGGGGGACTCAATTGAATAACCCTAGGAAGTTAGGGGGTATAAATACCCTATCCTTCCTAACGGGTCGGCCGAAATAATCTCATTTCTCCTGTTCTCATCCCTAGTCTCTCACTCTCTCCCTCTCCTTCTCTCAACTCTTCACACACACACACACACACACACACACACACAAATTCACACAAACACCGAACGCGCACACACACACACACACAACTGCATACACACAGAGAGACACTCGAATTCACACACACCACACCAATTCGATGGAAAAAGCAGAGGCCTCGGCGGTGGCGGCGATTGCAGCGTATGGCTGTTGCCGGCGCGACAAAGGTGGGTGGACCGAAACGGGTTCGGTCGCGGTTCTGGTTTAAGACCCGAACTGGTGACGGCGGTGAACGTGATGTGTGGTGGCGGCGCGATTTGGAAGGGGAAATAAGTGGGGGAAATCGGAGTTTGACGCGCCGACGAGGAAAATTTTCTAGGTAAGGTTTCGGGAATTTGTTCTGAGTTGGATTTGGGTTTGAAAACGGGTTGACCCGGTCCAGATCGGATTTCTGGTTCTGAGCAGAATGGTTGGATTCGGGCTGTGCTTGTGGGTTCGGGCTGTCCCGATGGGTTGCCGAATGAATATTTCATGTTTTCATTCGAAGAGGGGCAATAAAAATAGGCCGTGGTGGTTCGAACGTGCAAAATACGATGGATGCTAATTTAAAGATACAGAGATTTGATGTTTACAATCCAAGGTTTAGGAAGAACACGAGAGTTGGGATACTGGATTTAACGGAGTAGAGTTTGGGTTTAAATTTGCAGAAGAACACATGAGGAGGAAGCACAGAAGAAATACAAGTAGAGGAGTAAAGAAAAAAAATAACGTGAGTTTGAGATTTTTTTTACCTGTGTGCAGAAACGGACGGGACGACTGCAGGAAGGAGGAAAGAAAAAAAATGTATCTGTGCATTCTAAGGCTGACTGCAGTAGGAATACGGTATTTATACTGTATAGAGATTAGGTTTAGGGTATAATTATGGGCTTAGGTTTAGGACTGGCCAACTTATAACTGGACTGGTAATAGAATTTGGGCCACAAAATTAATAGACAATAATATTAATATTAATAATAAGAATAATAATAATAATACTGGACTAATTAAATAGTTGGTTGACATAAAACTAAAATAATAATGATAACTATAATAATAGAAATTGTAACACCCCCAAAACTATCCGGGATATTATAGCGCCGTGGGTCCCGCGCTGGAACCCACCAGGCTAAAAACCATTTACAAAACGTTCAAACTCGCCAAAAAGGCCGATGACGGTAGTATTTTGCAAATACTCAAATATTTTCAAAAACATAATTCTGAAATACCCTCATAGAATACCATTTGAAAATACAAGGCGAAATGGCAAATCTCAACAGTTCAAAATGTACGTTAAGCCACCACTTAAACGTACCGATCAAATAGTTAGGAAAAAGGGTTTAACGAAATAACCTAAGTTCGCAAAGTACCAAAAGGGCCATTTAAAATACACACACGCAGTGGATAAAGATACCGAAAAGCCATTTTGAAATATACACACGCAGCGGATAAAGCAGTTCAAAATACACATTTGCAGCAGAAATGAATAACCAGGAAAGAAATACTCGATACCCCAAAACATGCCACCGCCAGTATCACATAGGGAATCTCATCCCTTCACGACTGCTACTAGCTCGATCTCCGAGTACCTAAAAATAAAGCCCACGACGGGGTCAACTACAATACTCAATAATGATACCGATCACATCATCACAAATAATTACATACCAATGTAATAATACTGTAAGAATACTACCAACGTAATCTTACCGTTATAACCTTACCAATTCATATCAACCCATACTAAATCAATCCTTGACATATTCCACATTTCGTATTCTCAAATGACGAAATGAATTCAACAACAATCATCTGTATTGTATTCCAAAAATACCGATAATCCTCAAAACATCACCATAACTCATAAGTGTGGAAATAATCCAATCTGTGCCAACTCCTGTCCGTCGGATTACACAATCAAATCTCAACCTGGATAAACCAATAATACACAACATATCTGTAGATCAACTATCACATGATAATGATAACAAATCCCGAACATCGACGTACAGTCCGAATGCTCATACGATCAATTACAATGATCAACCAAAACATCACTGAGAATATCATCGACATGATAACTCCAATACGGCCAATAAAGGATCACGATAATTGAGAAGACCATCAACAAGGTAAATCTCAAACGCAATCAATGAAGGATCAACAATAACCGAGAATACCATCAACAAGGTAAACTCCAAATGATCAACAAAGGACCAACAATAACCGAGAATACCATCAACAAGGTAAACTCCAAACGATCAACAATAATGGATCTCAAGAAAATAACCTCGACTGTCGAAACATACCCCTCGGGCGTATGAACAACCAGTCACAAACCGTCGAACATACCCAACCATAAATGGAGGATGAATGACCAAACAATATGGCTCAAAGATGGAAGTCATAGTACGCCCGATCCGAAAATGTGTCCGTGCACAAGCCACCCCAGGTATCTGTAACACCCCGAGATATTCGGAATAATTACAGCGCCGTAAACCCTTTAGGTAAGGATTTACAAGGCTAATTTTAAAAGAGTGTAAATATAAACCAATCGTACCACTGAAGTTCAAAGACATATTTGATTCAACCGATCAAAGAGTTAACTTATACAACCATATCGAAAGGACATTATTAAAACAGACGTACTCGAGTACTTAAACGAACCAAAAGACAAATCACAATAACAATAACATCAACCACATCACTGAGCCATTTCATCGTCCTGTCGGTATTGTGGTTGCCTCCCCGCTCCTCGGCTACCTGAACATCAAAACAATGTCCACCCCCGAAGGGGTTAGCAAAACGATGCTAGTACAAGTATCATAATACAATAAATCATCAATGCATCATAAAGCATGCAAAACGGACTTCCGCTACCGGAATCCAACGATGCGAATCCTCACGATTCCATCAACACAATACAGGGTAATCCAGCGATCCAGCGCCCTTGGTATAGATCCCCATGATGATCCCGTCGGACCAACGTGTAATATCCGAAAATTCTACTACTGTTATTTAACATTATTTTATCCGAGTTATGTTGTACAGTGTGGTATCTGTACAGTATGGATAAAATAAATGAAGGACTGAGACATCTGTATTGGTACAATTATCGTACTTGGTTGACAATTACATTTAAGAAGTATATGTATTCAGTATGCCGTATGTTCGTATTCTGTATGTTGAGACGTTGGACAAGAATAGCTGAAAATGGCTAAGTATAGCCTTATTAGCGCACGCTGATATTCATGCATAACGCACGCTATCGTGCAGGATTAGCGCACGCTACGTTTATAGGTTAGCGACGCTAGTGCGCAGATCGGAAGGAATCTGCGTGTGGACCCGGCTGCTTTCGGCGCACGTTCTGATAAGTCAACGGATGTTGTAATGTAGTGTTAGCGCACGCTAATGCATGTTGATTAGCGCACGCTAATCGTATATTGACAAAAAGGAATCTTATCCTAGTCGAGCCGCCGGGCGTGGACCCGTGTTCGGAGTATACAGACAAACGATTCAACTGATGTTAGCGCACGCTAAACGCAAGGACTTGCGTACGCTAGAGAGTGTAAATTACGTACGCTAATGCATGGGCATTACGTACGTAAGCTCATGTACGAAGCGAGACAGTAGTCTCTGGACTACGATAGCGCACGCTAACAAAGGTCAGTTAGCGCACGCTAAAGCCTTAGCGCACGCTAAACATGAGATGTTAGCGCACGCTAGTAATGCAGTCTATATAAGGGACAGACGGGTATTATGAAGCATTTCGTCCATTCTTTCACTTTCAGTCGATAGAGAGAGCTTTGGGAGGTTCTTGAGGTTCCCAAGCACGGTGAGGTGGTGATCTTTAACAAGATTAAAGATGGAAATCATGGATTAAAGCTTTGTTCTTGAAATCATTGGTGATTCTTGGAAATGGATTCAACCTTGGAAATCAATCCATTCCTTCATAAAGGTAATCATTCTTCATCTTTGGATTTCGTTTTGGATTGAATGTTGATGATTATTACATAAACAAGTTTGACAAGCATGATTATGAGATGGATTACCGGAGTATGATGATATTAATATGATTCTTGTGATTTAGATTGTGTCGCTCGCTTTCTTGAGATAAGTGGATTAATCCTTCTCCTCGCCGGATGTTGATGTTATTGTAGATGATTACTCTTTGTAATGGAAGATTAAGGAAGTGTGGTTACGTTCTTGACGCTTTCGTATTAATATTAAGGAATATGATATATGGATATAGAACTTGGATTATAAGTTGGATGATTGTTTATATGTTAAAGGATATCGGATTTCGTTGTTTTGATAGCTTTGAACATGATTCGTAATCACTTAGTGTTCTTGAAATCGCCATAAGTTGATCGGTATTCAAAACATGCATCCGTCCCAAAGATTAGCGCACGCTACGCCATCGCCTAGCGCTAATGGGAGCAACTTAGCGCACGCCACGTTAGGTGATTAACGTGCGCTAAGAAGCCGTAAAGTGCGATTTTCGTGTTGTGGTTGTAAATTCGTCTTTGGTTTGAGTAGGATTGATTCGACTAGTGTTTAATCGAGATATTGTCGAGCCGTTGGGTTTGTGAATTGGTTTTATCAATTGTTGATTGTTATCAAACTTGTTGTCTATCGACATCGTAATAGGTTTAGAATATTGATCGGTGATTACAACCGTGTGTTGCGGTCGAGCTCGAGTATGTTCGTGAATTGCTTTGGTCGGGACCGAGGGACTTGTAGATGACGGCAATGGAATTGGTAATGACTTCATCGGTATCGAGGTAAGTTATTACTTGCTCGATTCATAATATTTAATGAATGGTTTCGCTTTCATTCGTGTATAATTCGTATAGCAATGTTTATAATCGTAATCACATGAGATTTGAGATTATAAATCGTATTCGAGTTTTGGGAATCTAAATCATAATGTATATGATTTACTTTTGTTATTGGTATACTTGTATATCGAGCATATATTGTGCTAAAGACGAAGATATGAATTATCTGCAATCCGTGATACTTTGGACCGTCGAGTATTGAGGATAATGGTTCATGATGGTTTAGACATTGAGATCGTTCTCGAAGGACTCGGGGCAAGTACTCTAATCATTTTTATCATTTGTGTCGATCATGTCGTGATACATTCGTGTATCGTTGTTGTCATGCATTTGTGTATTGTTGTTTTGTGCAGTTGTGCATTGTTGTCATATGTCCACCTCGTGTTGGTCCGACGGGATCATCGGGGGATCTATGCTAGCGCGCGCTGGATCATCGGACAGGTTTTCCACCACGGTTGGTCTGACGGGTTCATCGTGGGATCTAGGCAGTGAACGCTGGATCATCGGATTACCTACGTGTTGTTGTTGTGCATATGTATATTATGGATTTGCCATAAGTATACATTGTCGTTATTCTTGTGATCATATTGACGTTGTCATATGAGTATGCATTTGTAGGTCTTGTGTTAGGACCATGTCCGTATGTTGTGTTGATCTGATCTCGGATTAGACTGACGTGATGGAAATGGTATTTCGTATCTTGAGGTATGTTCCGTATTTCCTTGATACTTGTCTTTGATGGACAATCGATTTTCGTATTGGAATTGTCGACGTTATCCGAAGGACTGAATTGGCCAGAGTTGGTATAATTTCCGTATCGCGAGTTATGATAATGTTTTGAGAACCTTGGGTATTGTTGAGATACCGCATGATATTTTGGTATTATCCCATGGTGATGTTAAGGATACGAATTGTGGATTTTCGTAAAGTTAAGACGGTAAGATTACATTGGTCGTATTCTTACTTAGTATTTCCATTGATATGTAATTATTGACGTGATGTGATGGTTATCATTGTTGGATATTATGGTGACCCCGTCGTGGGCTTTCTTTTAGGTTCTTGGATTATCAAGCTTGTAGCGGTCGTGGAGAGATGAGCTTCCGGAGGATACCGGCTAGAACATGTATTTGTGTATTGAGCTTGTTGTATTCCGCTGCTAGAGTATTTTAATCGTTTGTCTTTTTCCGCTGCGTGAGTATTTTTAAATGGTCTTTTGGTATTTGGTAACTTAGGTTACCTTGGCGATCGTTCTCTAAATCTATTATGTCGGTACGTGTAAGCGATAGCTTAACGTATGTTCTTAAACTGTTGAGTCTTGGCATTTCGGGCCTTGTGGTTTCAAATGAGTTTTTACGACGGTTTGATAAACGAGTTTTATAAATCTTCGAATGGTTTTAATAGATAATACCATCGTTAGCCTCTTGGGCGTTTTGTAAATGTTTGCGAAAATTTCCTTCAGCCTTGTGGGTTCCATCTCGGGGCCCACGGCGCTGTAATATTCCCGGTCGGATCTGGGGGTGTTACAGAATATGGTATCGGAGCTTAGGTTGAGAAAACCTAGGCAGTCGGGTCGAGTTGGGTCGTGCTTTTGTCGTGTCATTCGAGTTGTCAGTTGACAAGTGTTTGAGCTCTGGGTTTTTGTTGTTCACTCGGGCTTGTGCGTTATGTGATTTACCAGTGTGGTACTGGGATTGTTGTAACTTTTTTTCAAATGGTGTTAACGTGTTTCTTCAGATAGAACTGTGTTGTGTTCTCGAGTCGAACTGAGTTTGCAAAATGTGTGTTTTGAAAATATCTGTGTCGAGTATTTTCTTGAGTCGAGACATGTGCCAGTATCACGGGGAATCGTCGGCTTCACGATCTGTAAGTATTTGGATTCTTGAATTATATTGAGATTTACTGCCGTTCTAAGTTGATACGTTTTGAGATTCAGAAAGATATTATGCTTCACAGTATGAGATGACAGAATTGGGATATGATTGATGATCTTGAGAAGTTATGATTTTGGAAATCAATATGTCGATTAAGTTTTGGAACGGAGTTTTGCATTTGGGAGAAATATTGTGGATTGTTCAGGAGAACATGTAGTCATGTTAGTTCATCTTGAGATATATGAACTGTTTTTGAGCATTTGAAAATGGTACTTTTCAAAATGAATGTTTTACAGATGTTTTACCGTAAATGATTTTTGGGCCGAGACCCAATAAATTTTTGAAATTGTTTTATAACTCAGGACTTGGGGTCCGAAAAAGAGTTTCCTACTTTTTAAACTCCTTGTAATGCAGAACGAGATACGGGCTGAGACCCTAATATTTCAAAAGACTTTTCTGTTTTCTTAAAAAACTCCCGAGACTTGTAAAATACTTTATCAATCATTTACCTATTTCGTTTCTGCCTGTCGCAGTTTTGATTTACTTGTTCAAATGAAACTTCTCGGGAAGTCTTTCATTGTGTTGATTTGTTTCAAGGCATTGTCATAGCATAATTGAGGTGATCCAGGATGAAAAATGGTTGACGTTGCGAGTCATATGTGGAAAAAGGAGTTTTTGTCGGAGTCTATACATTGAGATTTTGGATTCTATCGTGTAGTTTCCTGATGGAATATCAGTGGGATTTGTGACGAGCCGGATTGATATATAGGAGTACGGATGTGGTCAATCATTTGCATAGTTTTCATTTTAAAACTTCGAAATCGTGTGGATTCGAAGGAAACTGTTATCAAATACTTGGCACCAGCGAGCCAGTTTATTTTTCGAGAATTGATTTGGTGGTCTTACCAAAATTTATGTTTTGAGTTTTGAACTTTTTGAAAGAACTTTCAAAATTTGTCTCCTTGACAAGATTATATGATTTCAAACTAGTTTTGAAAATGTGATTGATGTACATACGCATTGAATGCATAATGCATATCGTGGTGAAGTTCGAATGAGATTCACGAACTGGATAAGACATCGTATGGTACGAGGAAAAGAGATTCGAACTTTAGTATGGCGGTTTGGTTATCCAGGGATGATCGGTTGATCTATTGAATGAGAGAGATATCCGCGTGTTGTAGATTCATGCACAGGATGTAATTTTGGAACTGTGGATTTTGTGAAACCGGGACATGTGTGTTATGTGATTTCATTGGTACGGTATTAGCGCGATTTTATCATAGTGAATTTTGAATGATTTCTTTGTAAGTATAGATTTGGGGAGGGTGACCCCATCCGGTGGGTTTTGATATTGAGTGGTCGCTCCCACTCCATGTATGATTGGATATGTTCGTCGGTTTATGATTGGTTGTTCGTATGCCGAGGAGTATGTTCGACAATCAGGTGTGTTTATTGAGATCCACCGTATGTGATTGGTTTGTCGCTTTGAGAATGCTATTCTTTCGTATATCCGTTTTCGTGGTTCCGTGTTGACCGTGTTGGAGCTTATCATGGTGATGATATTCTCGATTGCGTTTCGACCTTTGGATTGGTCATATTAGAGTTCATCATGTCAATGATATTCTCGATTAATTTATGGGTTGATCATTGCCGGTGATCATCCGAGCGCTCGATTTTGTGTTGATATTTCGGGATTCGTTGCCATTGTGTTGGGCGGTTGTTTCACAGATGTATCGTGTATTATTGATTTGTATCGATTGGGATTTGATTGTGCGATCAGGCAGACAAGATCTAACACGGATAGATTATTTCATCCGACGATAATATATCCGGTTGGGACTTATGGAATTGTTATTGCAAGCGTGTTGAGGCTTTTCAAGAAAGTCACTTGCTAGTATCTCGTAAGATCGTCGACTTGGCCATATGTAAGTATGCTATTTTGGTTATTCGGTAATAATGATGATTCATCGTTGTCGTTATTATTTTGGAATATTTTGGTTGAACGGTTTATTTGTTTTTATGAATGATTTCAAGTTTCGAGGACGAAAATTATTTTAAGTGGTGTAGTATGTAATATCCTAAAATTCTACTACTGTTATTTAACATTATTTTATCCGAGTTATGTTGTACAGTGTGGTATGCATGCGGTATGGATAAAATAAATGAAGGATCGAGACATCTGTATTGGTACAATTATCGTACTTGGTTGACAATTACATTTAAGAAGTATATGTATTCAGTATGCCGTATGTTCGTATTCTGTATGTTGAGACGTTGGACAAGAATAGCTGAAAATGGCTAAGTATAGCCTTATTAGCGCACGCTGATATTCATGCATAACGCACGCTATCGTGCAGGATTAGCGACGCTACGTTTATAGGTTAGCGACGCTAGTGCGGACAGATCGGAAGGAATCTGCGTGTGGACCCGGCCGCTCGGCGCACGTTCTCATAAGTCAACGGATGTTGTAATGTAGTGTTAGCGCACGCTAATGCATGTTGATTAGCGCACGCTAACAGTATATCGACAAAAAGGAATCTTATCCTAGTCGAGCCGCCGGCGTGTGGACCCGTGTTCGGAGTATACAGACAAACGATTCAACTGATGTTAGCGCACGCTAAACGCAAGGACTTGCGTACGCTAGAGAGTGTAAATTACGACGCTAATGCATGGGCATTACGCACGTAAGCTCATGTACGGCGAGACAGTAGTCTCGGACTACGATAGCGCACGCTAACAAAGGCCGATTAGCGCACGCTAAAGCCTTAGCGCACGCTAAACATGAGATGTTAGCGCACGCTAGTAATGCGATCTATATAAGGGACAGACGGGTATTATGAAGCATTTCGTCCATTCTTTCACTTTCAGTCGATAGAGAGAGCTTTGGGAGGTTCTTGAGGTTCCCAAGCACGGTGAGGTGGTGATCTTTAACAAGATTAAAGATGGAAATCATGGATTAAAGCTTTGTTCTTGAAATCATTGGTGATTCTTGGAAATGGATTCAACCTTGGAAATCAATCCATTCCTTCATAAAGGTAATCATTCTTCATCTTTGGATTTCGTTTTGGATTGAATGTTGATGATTATTACATAAACAAGTTTGACAAGCATGATTATGAGATGGATTACCGGAGTATGATGATATTAATATGATTCTTGTGATTTAGATTGTGTCGTTCGTTTTCTTGAGATAAGTGGATTAATCCTTCTCCTCAGTTTCGGATGTTGATGTTATTGTAGATGATTACTCTTTGTAATGGAAGATTAAGGAAGTGTGGTTACGTTCTTGACGTTTCGTGTATTAATATTAAGGAATATGATATATGGATATAGAACTTGGATTATAAGTTGGATGATTGTTTATATGTTAAAGGATATCGGATTTCGTTGTTTTGATAGCTTTGAACATGATTCAGAATCACTTAGTGTTCTTGAAATCGCCATAAGTTGATCGGTATCTGAAAAACATGCATCATCGGCATTAGCGCACGCCACGTTCTTGCCTAGCGCGCTAATGGGAGCAACTTAGCGCACGCTACGTTAGGTGATTAACGTGCGCTAAGAAGCCAGAAAGTGCAGTATTTTCGTGTTGTGGTTGTAAATTCGTGCTGGTTTGAGTAGGATTGATTCGACTAGTGTTTAATCGAGATATTGTCGAGCCGTTGGGTTTGTGAATTGGTTTTATCGATTGTTGATTGTTATCAAACTTGTTGTCTATCGATTACTGTAATAGGTTTAGAATATTGATCGGTGATTACAACCGTGTGTTGCGGTCGAGCTCGAGTATGTTCGTGAATTGCTTTGGTCGGGACCGAGGGACTTGTAGATGACGGCAATGGAATTGGTAACAGCTTCATCGGTATCGAGGTAAGTTATTACTTGCTCAGTTCATAATATTTAATGAATGGTTTCCGTTTCATTCGTGTATAATTCGTATAGCAATGTTTATAATCGTAATCACATGAGATTTGAGATTATAAATCGTATTCGAGTTTTGGGAATCTAAATCATAATGTATATGATTTACTTTTGTTATTGGTATACTTGTATATCGAGCATATATTGTGCTAAAGACGAAGATATGAATTATCTGCAATCCGTGATACTTTGGACCGTCGAGTATTGAGGATAATGGTTCATGATGGTTTAGACATTGAGATCGTTCTCGAAGGACTCGGGGCAAGTACTCTAATCATTTTTATCATTTGTGTCGATCATGTCGTGATACATTCGTGTATCGTTGTTGTCATGCATTTGTGTATTGTTGTTTTGTGCAGTTGTGCATTGTTGTCATATGTCCACCTCGTGTTGGTCCGACGGGATCATCGGGGGATCTATGCTAGCGCCGTTGGATCATCGGACGGGTTTTCCACCACGGTTGGTCAGCGGGTTCATCGTGGGATCTAGGCGATGAACGCTGGATCATCGGATTACCTACGTGTTGTTGTTGTGCATATGTATATTATGGATTTGCCATAAGTATACATTGTCGTTATTCTTGTGATCATATTGACGTTGTCATATGAGTATGCATTTGTAGGTCTTGTGTTAGGACCATGTCCGTATGTTGTGTTGATCGATCTCGGATTAGACGACGTGATGGAAATGGTATTTCGTATCTTGAGGTAT
The DNA here is from genome assembly GCA_033398695.1 of Orobanche coerulescens. NCBI lineage: Eukaryota > Viridiplantae > Streptophyta > Magnoliopsida > Lamiales > Orobanchaceae > Orobanche > Orobanche coerulescens. The sequence goes on along the minus strand of CM065808.1, from coordinate 130,392,066 downwards.
GTTCCGTATTTCCTTGATACTTGTCTTTGATGGACAATCGATTTTCGTATTGGAATTGTCGACGTTATCCGAAGGACCGAATTGGCGAGTTGGTATAATTTCCGTATCGCGAGTTATGATAATGTTTTGAGAACCTTGGGTATTGTTGAGATACCGCATGGATATTTTGGTATTATCCCATGGTGATGTTAAGGATACGAATTGTGGATTTTCGTAAAGTTAAGACGGTAAGATTACATTGGTCGTATTCTTACTTAGTATTTCCATTGATATGTAATTATTGACGTGATGTGATGGTTATCATTGTTGGATATTATGGTGACCCGTCGTGGGCTTTCTTTTTAGGTTCTTGGATTATCAAGCTTGTAGCGGTCGTGGAGAGATGAGCTTCCGGAGGATCTTGGCTAGAACATGTATTTGTGTATTGAGCTTACATTCGGTTGTTGTATTCATTTGCTAGAGTATTTTAATCGTTTGTCTTTTCCATTGCGTGAGTATTTTTAAATGGTCTTTTGGTATTTGGTAACTTAGGTTACCTTGGCGATCGTTCTCTAAATCTATTATGTCGGTACGTGTAAGCGATAGCTTAACGTATGTTCTTAAACTGTTGAGTCTTGGCATTTCGGGCCTTGTGGTTTCAAATGAGTTTTTACGACGGTTTGATAAACGAGTTTTATAAATCTTCGAATGGTTTTAATAGATAATACCATCGTTAGCCTCTTGGGCGTTTTGTAAATGTTTGCGAAAATTTCCTTCAGCCTTGTGGGTTCCATCTCGGGGCCCACGGCGCTGTAATATTCCCGGTCGGATCTGGGGGTGTTACAGAATATGGTATCGGAGCTTAGGTTGAGAAAACCTAGGCAGTCGGGTCGAGTTGGGTCGTGCTTTTGTCGTGTCATTCGAGTTGTCAGTTGACAAGTGTTTGAGCTCTGGGTTTTTGTTGTTCACTCGGGCTTGTGCGTTATGTGATTTACCAGTGTGGTACTGGGATTGTTGTAACTTTTTTTCAAATGGTGTTAACGTGTTTCTTCAGATAGAACTGTGTTGTGTTCTCGAGTCGAACTGAGTTTGCAAAATGTGTGTTTTGAAAATATCTGTGTCGAGTATTTTCTTGAGTCGAGACATGTGCCAGTATCACGGGGAATCGTCGGCTTCACGATCTGTAAGTATTTGGATTCTTGAATTATATTGAGATTTACTGCCGTTCTAAGTTGATACGTTTTGAGATTCAGAAAGATATTATGCTTCACAGTATGAGATGACAGAATTGGGATATGATTGATGATCTTGAGAAGTTATGATTTTGGAAATCAATATGTCGATTAAGTTTTGGAACGGAGTTTTGCATTTGGGAGAAATATTGTGGATTGTTCAGGAGAACATGTAGTCATGTTAGTTCATCTTGAGATATATGAACTGTTTTTGAGCATTTGAAAATGGTACTTTTCAAAATGAATGTTTTACAGATGTTTTACCGTAAATGATTTTTGGGCCGAGACCCAATAAATTTTTGAAATTGTTTTATAACTCAGGACTTGGGGTCCGAAAAAGAGTTTCCTACTTTTTAAACTCCTTGTAATGCAGAACGAGATACGGGCTGAGACCCTAATATTTCAAAAGACTTTTCTGTTTTCTTAAAAAACTCCCGAGACTTGTAAAATACTTTATCAATCATTTACCTATTTCGTTTCTGTCGTGATTTTGATTTACTTGTTCAAATGAAACTTCTCGGGAAGTCTTTCGTTGTGTTGATTTGTTTCAAGGCATTGTCATAGCATAATTGAGGTGATCCAGGATGAAAAATGGTTGACGTTGCGAGTCATATGTGGAAAAAGGAGTTTTTGTCGGAGTCTATACATTGAGATTTTGGATTCTATCGTGTAGTTTCCTGATGGAATATCAGTGGGATTTGTGACGCGCCGGATTGATATATAGGAGTACGGATGTGGTCAATCATTTGCATAGTTTTCATTTTAAAACTTCGAAATCGTGTGGATTCGAAGGAAATTATCAAATACTTGGCACCAAATGAGCCAGTTTATTTTCGAGAATTGATTTGGTGGTCTTACCAAAATTTATGTTTTGAGTTTTGAAATTTTGAAAGAACTTTCAAAATTTGTCTCCTTGACAAGATTATATGATTTCAAACTAGTTTTGAAAATGTGATTGATGTACATACGCATTGAATGCATAATGCATATCGTGGTGAAGTTACGAATGAGATTCACGAATGGATAAGACATCGGTATGGTACGAGGAAAAGAGATTCGAACTTTAGTATGGCGGTTTGGTTATCCAGGATGATCGGTTGATCTATTGAATGAGAGAGATATCTTTGCGTGTTGTAGATTCATGCACAGGATGTAATTTTGGAACTGTGGATTTTGTGAAACCGGGACATGTGTGTTATGTGATTTCATTGGTACGGTATTAGCGCGATTTTATCATAGTGAATTTTGAATGATTTCTTTGTAAGTATAGATTTGGGGAGGGTGACCCCATGCTGGTGGGTTTTGATATTGAGTGGTCGTTCCCACTCCATGTATGATTGGATATGTTCGTCGGTTTATGATTGGTTGTTCGTATGCCGAGGAGTATGTTCGTGATCAGGTGTGTTTATTGAGATCCACTGTATGTGATTGGTTTGTCGTTTTGAGAATGCTATTCTTTCGTATATCTGTTTTCGTGGTTCTGTGTTGACCGTGTTGGAGCTTATCATGGTGATGATATTCTCGATTGCGTTTCGACCTTTGGATTGGTCATATTAGAGTTCATCATGTCAATGATATTCTCGATTAATTTATGGGTTGATCATTGCTGGTGATCATCTGAGCGTTCAGATTTTGTGTTGATATTTCGGGATTCGTTGCCATTGTGTTGGGCAGTTGTTTCACAGATGTATCGTGTATTATTGATTTGTATCAGGATTGGGATTTGATTGTGCGATCAGGCAGACAAGATCTAACACGGATAGATTATTTCATCTGACGATAATATATCTGGTTGGGACTTATGGAATTGTTATTGCAAGCGTGTTGAGGCTTTTCAGTAAAGTCACTTGCTAGTATCTCAGAAGATCGTCGACTTGGCCATATGTAAGTATGCTATTTTGGTTATTCGGTAATAATGATGATTCATCGTTGTCGTGATTATTTTGGGATATTTTGGTTGAACGGTTTATTTGTTTTTATGACGGATTGCAAGTTTCGAGGACGAAACTTATTTTAAGTGGTGTAGTATGTAATATCCGAAAATTCTACTACTGTTATTTAACATTATTTTATCCGAGTTATGTTGTACAGTGTGGTATCTGTACAGTATGGATAAAATAAATGAAGGACTGAGACATCTGTATTGGTACAATTATCGTACTTGGTTGACAATTACATTTAAGAAGTATATGTATTCAGTATGCCGTATGTTCGTATTCTGTATGTTGAGACGTTGGACAAGAATAGCTGAAAATGGCTAAGTATAGCCTTATTAGCGCACGCTGATATTCATGCATAACGCACGCTATCGTGCAGGATTAGCGCACGCTACGTTTATAGGTTAGCGTACGCTAGTGCAGACAGATCGGAAGGAATCTGCGTGTGGACCCGGCTGCTTTCGGCGCACGTTCTCATAAGTCAACGGATGTTGTAATGTAGTGTTAGCGCACGCTAATGCATGTTGATTAGCGCACGCTAACTGTATATTGGACAAAAAGGAATCTTATCCTAGTCAGAGTCGGCGTGTGGACCCGTGTTCGGAGTATACGGACAAACGATTCAACCGATGTTAGCGCACGCTAAACTCAAGGACTTCCGTACGCTAGAGAGTGTAAATTACGTACGCTAATGCATGGGCATTACGTACGTAAGCTCATGTACGGCGAGACAGTAGTCTCGGACTACGATAGCGCACGCTAACAAAGGTCGATTAGCGCACGCTAAAGCCTTAGCGCACGCTAAACATGAGATGTTAGCGCACGCTAGTAATGCGATCTATATAAGGGACAGACGGGTATTATGAAGCATTTCGTCCATTCTTTCACTTTGATCGATAGAGAGAGCTTTGGGAGGTTCTTGAGGTTCCCAAGCACGGTGAGGTGGTGATCTTTAACAAGATTAAAGATGGAAATCATGGATTAAAGCTTTGTTCTTGAAATCATTGGTGATTCTTGGAAATGGATTCAACCTTGGAAATCAATCCATTCCTTCATAAAGGTAATCATTCTTCATCTTTGGATTTCGTTTTGGATTGAATGTTGATGATTATTACATAAACAAGTTTGACAAGCATGATTATGAGATGGATTAACGGAGTATGATGATATTAATATGATTCTTGTGATTTAGATTGTGTCGTTCGTTTTCTTGAGATAAGTGGATTAATCCTTCTCCTCAGTTTCGGATGTTGATGTTATTGTAGATGATTACTCTTTGTAATGGAAGATTAAGGAAGTGTGGTTACGTTCTTGACGTTTCGTGTATTAATATTAAGGAAGATGATATATGGATATAGAACTTGGATTATAAGTTGGATGATTGTTTATATGTTAAAGGATATCGGATTTCGTTGTTTTGATAGCTTTGAACATGATTGAGTCACTTAGTGTTCTTGAAATCGCCATAAGTTGATCGGTATCGAAAAACATGCATCTGTCGAGCATTAGCGCACGCTACGTTCGCCTAGCGCGCGCTAATGGGAGCAACTTAGCGCACGCTACGTTAGGTGATTAACGTGCGCTAAGAAGCCGAAAGTGCGATTTTCGTGTTGTGGTTGTAAATTCGTCTGGTTTGAGTAGGATTGATTCGACTAGTGTTTAATCGAGATATTGTCGAGCCGTTGGGTTTGTGAATTGGTTTTATCGATTGTTGATTGTTATCAAACTTGTTGTCTATCGATTACTGTAATAGGTTTAGAATATTGATCGGTGATTACAACCGTGTGTTGCGGTCGAGCTCGAGTATGTTCGTGAATTGCTTTGGTCGGGACCGAGGGACTTGTAGATGACGGCAATGGAATTGGTAATACTTCATCGGTATCGAGGTAAGTTATTACTTGCTCAGTTCATAATATTTAATGAATGGTTTCCGTTTCATTCGTGTATAATTCGTATAGCAATGTTTATAATCGTAATCACATGAGATTTGAGATTATAAATCGTATTCGAGTTTTGGGAATCTAAATCATAATGTATATGATTTACTTTTGTTATTGGTATACTTGTATATCGAGCATATATTGTGCTAAAGACGAAGATATGAATTATCTGCAATCCGTGATACTTTGGACCGTCGAGTATTGAGGATAATGGTTCATGATGGTTTAGACATTGAGATCGTTCTCGAAGGACTCGGGGCAAGTACTCTAATCATTTTTATCATTTGTGTCGATCATGTCGTGATACATTCGTGTATCGTTGTTGTCATGCATTTGTGTATTGTTGTTTTGTGCAGTTGTGCATTGTTGTCATATGTCCACCTCGTGTTGGTCCGACGATCATCGGGGATCTATGCTAGCGCGCTACCGGATCATCGGACGTTTTCCACCACGGTTGGTCCGACGGTTCATCGTGGGATCTAGGCAGTGAACGCTGGATCATCGGATTACCTACGTGTTGTTGTTGTGCATATGTATATTATGGATTTGCCATAAGTATACATTGTCGTTATTCTTGTGATCATATTGACGTTGTCATATGAGTATGCATTTGTAGGTCTTGTGTTAGGACCATGTCCGTATGTTGTGTTGATCTGATCTCGGATTAGACTGACGTGATGGAAATGGTATTTCGTATCTTGAGGTATGTTCCGTATTTCCTTGATACTTGTCTTTGATGGACAATCGATTTTCGTATTGGAATTGTCGACGTTATCCGAAGGACTGAATTGGCCAGAGTTGGTATAATTTCCGTATCGCGAGTTATGATAATGTTTTTGAGAACCTTGGGTATTGTTGAGATACCGCATGTATATTTTGGTATTATCCCATGGTTATGTTAAGGATACGAATTGTGGATTTTCGTAGTTAAGACGGTAAGATTACATTGGTCGTATTCTTACTTAGTATTTCCATTGATATGTAATTATTGACGTGATGTGATGGTTATCATTGTTGGATATTATGGTCGACCCGTCGTGGGCTTTCTTTTTAGGTTCTTGGATTATCAAGCTTGTAGCGGTCGTGGAGAGATGAGCTTCCGGAGGATACTTGGCTAGAACATGTATTTGTGTATTGAGCTTCGTTCGGCTTGTTGTATTCATTTGCTAGAGTATTTTAATCGTTTGTCTTTTTCCGCTGCGTGAGTATTTTTAAATGGTCTTTTGGTATTTGGTAACTTAGGTTACCTTGGCGATCGTTCTCTAAATCTATTATGTCGGTACGTGTAAGCGATAGCTTAACGTATGTTCTTAAACTGTTGAGTCTTGGCATTTCGGGCCTTGTGGTTTCAAATGAGTTTTTACGACGGTTTGATAAACGAGTTTTATAAATCTTCGAATGGTTTTAATAGATAATACCATCGTTAGCCTCTTGGGCGTTTTGTAAATGTTTGCGAAAATTTCCTTCAGCCTTGTGGGTTCCATCTCGGGGCCCACGGCGCTGTAATATTCCCGGTCGGATCTGGGGGTGTTACACAACGCATGGTGGAAAACCCGTCCAGCGATCCAGCGCCCTCAGCATAGATCCCCATGATGATCCCGTCGGACCAACGCATGGTGGACATTCGATCCAGCGCCCTCAGCATAGATCCTCATGATCTCCTCATATCATTTATACCATCAATCAATCAACTATGCATACACATATGCATTTCAATATGTTCATCAATACGAACAAATAATCAACCAATATCATGAGAATTTTCAGAAATACATCTCATATTCAACAATATGAACAAAACCACAAGCATGATCAAAGATTCAATATAAATCGAACTCGACATATGCTACTTGACTCGAAAATGGCAAGAACGAAATACTTCGATGATCTCAACACACTCGAAGGCCACCTCCTTCGATCAACGTAACAAGCTAGAACCTTAACAAAAGGAATGATATACAAATCATCTCAAGTCGAACAATGGCCTAACAATTCGGTCTACGGCCGAAAAGCTCAAAATAAACAATGCTCGATTGCTTAGCGCGCCACGTACTCTACGTAACGCGGCGCTTAAGCCGACTGTTAGCGACGCTATCGTATAAGACTAGCGCGGCGCTAGCCACGGATCGGGCCTGACTCGGCCGTCTCATAACGCACGCTTACGACGCTTCGGCGTTAACTGAACCACGATAGCGCACGTTAACTCACACATGTTAGCGTGCGCTAATCTTGCATGGCAGAATACTGCAAACCGAAAACTGGGTTGAATGGTGAAGAACTCATGAATTCTACCGTGATAATACAAGTTATCCTCGGGCATATCATGCTAATAAGGTTTGTGGAGGTTTTATGATTATGAAATACAAATATACGGATAGTCATCTCAATATCATAATCCATCTACGATCTTCAAGAAATAATCTAGTTCCGATCATCTTACGTTCCAAAACACATGATTCCAACGTGTACAACGTAGCAACTGGGTGATATCCGATTACTGATCATAAATCGATTTGAACATGCTTAGGAGTCCTTATAATAAGATGGTTCAAAAGTTCATACGATATATAGTGCCGATACGTCAAAAGTATCCTTCTAACATGTGATGACCGATAATAAACGAAATACTTGCTATCAAAACATGATTCAAACTTCCTTAGGAACATTACTAACATCGGTGAAGAATCACCTACCTCAAAGTAGTGAAGAACACGGAGGAAAATGAAGCAATCCAACACCGAAGGCTTGAACACCAATCTCCAATGATATACGATCTTCAATCTCGAACTAGGAGGTTGATACGAAGTGTTTAGGACGAAGGGAGTTATGTTCTAAGTGTAAGAGTTCGGGTTATGGGAGGAGAAAGAACTGAAATCACGAATAGGATGCTGTCCTATTTATAATAAATGGCTATTAGCGCGCGCTAGTCCCTGCTCGTAGCGTGCGCTAACGGCTTGTTGTTGCCCAAAATATCTATCCGAAGATTAAATACTGCTGGAGACGAACAACAAACAACAATTGCGGGAGCACTTCCGAGAGAAGATAAATAATACAAGATTTGCCGGGTTTGTTAGGCCCGGGCTTGAATGCTCTCGCGAGATGTTATTAATACAAATATTCGTGGATACAAGTATTAATGAGAGAAATCTAAATACAATGAGTGTAAAAGACTCTATTAATCCGGCTCTTGAGCGAAGCTTGGTGTTCTTCGTCCCTGCCGATCGTCTGCCTGATGAGAGAGGCCGGGAGAAGTAAGTACCGAAAGATAGCTGTTGCCAAGAGTTGGAGAAAGCCAAGTGTTATGTATTTTTCATCTGTATGGTGTGTGAAATGCGAGAATGCCAGAGAGAAAATCCAAGTGCAGGCTGCCTTCTTTATATAGGGGATGAGGTGCCTTGTCCTCTAGCGGGCGATCGTCTTTCGGCCATTAATATAATGGGGCGATCGTCCTAATGGTCACGTGGGCAGTCTGCCAAAAGTCCAAGGCTACAGCCGGCAGCCAGCTGTGCGGTCCAATGAGGAGCCAGCACGCGTCTGGAAGTACCGTCATAGGTGGTCCCACTTTGTTACTTTCGGCGGACTTGTCAGTAGGCGAGGTAGGTGACAGGCTGTGGTCACCAGTCTTGTCCGTCAGCTCCTTTTGCAGGTCTGCGGCCCTGTTGGTAGGTGAGGTAGGTGACAGGTCTGTCAGCGCCTTTTGTGGATCTGCACGTGGGTGCTGTCCTGTGGCTCGGCCTTTGCCGACTGGATGGCCATCGGCCCTGATCGTCATGAAGCGGTCGTCTCTAGCTGGACACCGAGGGTCATCCTCGGGCAGTCACTGAGGGTCGGCACTGGTCGGTCACCAAGGGTCGGTCGGCAAGGCGCCGAGAGATGATCGTCCATAAGTCGGTCGCCAGAAGTCGGTCGCCAGGCGCCTCGTCCATAAGTCGGTCGCCAGAAGTCGGTCGCCAGGCGCCGAGAGATGATCGTATTGGATGTCGATCGCTCGGCACCGGGACTTGTCCTGGGACCTTCGGCTGGCCGATTCATGTTGTCTGCGGGGCTAAGGCTAGGCCGCCTGGTCGCCGGCGAGCTTCGCCACCTGCTCGGCAGTGGCTAGGTCGCCCGATCTCCGAGGCGATCGCCGGTCGGAAAGTGTAAATCTCGACACAACAATTGCCCCCCAGCTTGCTCCTATGTTGAAGACATGGGGCGAGGTGGTTCTTGCTAGCGATCGTGTAAGGATAAGGACGGGCGATCTTGCTGAGCTGACTTAGGATTCGGACTTGGGCTACCATGGTCGATTGGCTAGCTATCTTTCGGTCTTGTACCTGCAAAAACAACATTGGCCGATCCCCCTCGGAAACTTGGTGGTTTCGCTTGTTTGAGGAATCCTGCACAGTCGCGGAAATCGATGGAACGACCCCATGACCGTGTCTTGGTGCGCGAAGACATTGAGTGTCTCGTGACTCACTTTATTATGAGGGTCCTCTGTTAGGCTGCGCCTCGCCTCGTATTTAAACGAAGGGCGTGCGGTCTCGGTCTAGAGGAGTCCTTGCGCGGGGCAGCGTCGGATGAATCAACTCCACGCCCGTGGCTTGTTAGCTCTGCTTCCACCTCGGCCCACCATGAAAATGGCGAACCTCGACGGTGTACGTTGAGACGGGGGTTGTGGCACGTGTCCACTGATTAAATTTGGAGAGCCCTCAGACTACGCCGGCCTCGTATTTAAACGAAGGGCGGGCGATCTTGGCCGAAAGGGACCTTGCATGGCCGAAGCAGCCGGTTCCGTCGACTACCAGGACCATGGCCTTATGATGTGCGGTGGAGGCGATCTTATGCCTTAGTCCGTCACGTTAGATGCTGGACTGTAGAGGGCGATCGTGTCCTCCGGGTTGCTGATGATGTAGCGTGATGATTGACGATCGGGCTGGAAGACTGGCGATCGTCGCTCGGCTGCCGATCGCTTTATTAGTAGGTCGATATCGGCGATCGGGCAGGAGATCGTCGTCCGGGCGCCGATCGCGCTGCTCACAGGCTAAGAAGGAACCTTTGCCTGGCCAGAAAATCTGCGGCTCTAGCCCGGAAGGCTGCGTAGGTTGTAGGTTGGTTTTTCGTGAGATGCCTGAACATAGGCGAAAAACCCTGAAATCCTCCTAGGACCGTGTAGAGGGTGGTCTCATCGCTTACGGGCTCGCCGTTGAGGATGATCACGTCTACCCGGTCGATGTAGTCCGAGTCGGACTCTTCCTCTCCCTGCTTGATTTGCATCATGCGAAGGGGACCTTCTGGCCGGACGACCCTGGTGGCGAAATACTCCGTGAAGACGTGCGCCAGCTGGTTAAAAGAGCCAATGGACCGAGGCGGCAACGAGGCGTACCACCTGTGGGCGAGGTCGTCCAGCGTCAGAGGGAACATTCGGCACCTGGTCGCGTCAGATGCCCCACACCCGGTCATGTAGATGTTGAACTTCCTTAGGTGCGTCTGGGGGTCCGATCGCCCCTCGTACACGGGCGTTTGCGGGGGAGCGATCTTGTGTTGCACGGGGCCGAGCTCGATGTCCATCATGAGCGGCTCGCTTGGCCCGGAGATCGTCTTCTTGGCGCCTGCCCTGGATTCCAGGAGCGCCTTCATGTCGTCGAGTTGACGTTGCATCGCGGCCATCGCCGTGGCTTGGTCGCTTGTAGATCGGCTTTGGGAGCAGGAGCCGAGGCGATCGTGTACCGATCTCCGGACTCCGCTGCTACCGGCCTCGGCTATTTGGCGAGGGGGAGCCAGATGGCTGGGCTGCCTTCTGGGAGTCGGGTAGGCCGAGCTCCTGGTGACGGACTCAAACTCCGTCGTCTCGTAGCTGGGGCCGGACTGCCCGCAGCTGTCGGGTCACCGCCTGTGCGATCGAAGACAGAGGTGCCCCGGCTGGCGAGCGCCTCTTCTTGCGGACGGGAGCCTCCTGGCGATCGCTCGTCCAGTAACGCCTTGAGCTTCCGCTTGGACTTCCGGCGGACGGCCGAGGGGGTGATAGCGGGAGGCGCGTCGAGAGCACTCCGTCGCTCCTGTAGGACGGCCAGGGCCCCTTCGATCTGTTCCTTGGTTCGGAACCGATCGAGCGATAGGCTTGGGCCGCTGTCGAGGCGGGATCGAGCGTCTCTGACCGCGGCGGCTACCTTCCACCATCGGCTGTGGCTCGGACTGGGACGGAACGCGGCGTCCGGCCGGCTGGCCGGCGGCTTTCTTCGACGCAGAGGCGGAAGACATGATTTCTGAAAGATTTCTTTGAAGTGCAGTAAGTGTCACTTCAAGTATCTGTCCCGAGAACAGTGAGTGTTCTTCGAGACGGTAGGTATAAAAATTTGAGGGTTGGACCGGCCCTTCTTCTAGCGCCAATTGTTGTTGCCCAAAATATCTATCCGAAGATTAAATACTGTTGGAGACGGACAACAAACAACAATTGCGGGAGCACTTCCGAGAGAAGATAAATAATACAAGATTTGCCGGGTTTGTTAGGCCCGGGCTTGAATGCTCTCGCGAGATGTTATTAATACAAATATTCGTGGATACAAGTATTAATGAGAGAAATCTAAATACAATGAGTGTAAAAAGACTCTATTAATCCGGCTCTTGAGCGAAGTTTGGTGTTCTTCGTCCCTGCCGATCGTCTGCCTGATGAGAGAGGCCGGGAGAAGTAAGTACCGAAAGATAGCTGTTGCCAAGAGTTGGAGAAAGCCAAGTGTTATGTATTTTGCTTCTGTATGGTGTGTGAAATGCGAGAATGCCAGAGAGAAAATCCAAGTGCAGGCTGCCTTCTTTATATAGGGGATGAGGTGCCTTGTCCTCTAGCGGGCGATCGTCTTTCGGCCATTAATATAATGGGGCGATCGTCCTAATGGTCACGTGGGCAGTCAGCCAAAAGTCCAAGGCTACAGCCGGAAGCCAGCTGTGCGGTCCAATGAGGAGCCAGCACGCGTCCGGAAGTACTGTCACAGGTGGTCCCACTTTGTTACTTTCGGCGGACTTGTCAGTAGGCGAGGTAGGTGACAGGCTGTGGTCACCAGTCTTGTCCGTCAGCTCCTTTTGCAGGTCTGCGGCCCTGTTGGTAGGTGAGGTAGGTGACAGGTCTGTCAGCGCCTTTTGTGGATCTGCACGTGGGTGCTGTCCTGTGGCTCGGCCTTTGCCGACTGGATGGCCATCGGCCCTGATCGTCATGAAGCGGTCGTCTCTAGCTGGACACCGAGGGTCATCCTCGGCCAGTCACTGAGGGTCGGCACTGGTCGGTCACCAAGGGTCGGTCGGCAAGACGCCGAGAGATGATCGTCCATAAGTCGGTCGCCAGAAGTCGGTCGCCAGGCGCCTCGTCCATAAGTCGGTCGCCAGAAGTCGGTCGCCAGGCGCCGAGAGATGATCGTATTGGATGTCGATCGCTCGGCACCGGGACTTGTCCTGGGACCTTCGGCTGGCCGATTCATGTTGTCTGCGGGGCTAAGGCTAGGCCGCCTGGTCGCCGGTCGGCAGTTCTGCCTCGGCTGCTCGGCAGTGGATAGGTCGCCCGATCTCCGAGGCGATCGCCGGTCGGAAAGTGTAAATCTCGACACAACACGGCTGTCTGGACTAAACTGTACTCGGCACTTAGCGTGCGCTACGCATATACCTGTAGCGTGCGCTAAGGCGTTGACTCGGCTTTTCCCCGAAAGCCGTCCAGGTACATCCCGACACTATCCGACAGGGGTCCCCCGGCCAGATCTCACCTACCGCACGTCCCAATCACATTGACCACGCATAGCGTGCGCTAATGACCCTCAGTAGCATGCGCTATGAATCCACGTTAGCGCACGCTAAACATAGCTGGTAGCGTGCGCTACATGCGCAGATTTACAATCTTTAAATCACAACCATGAAATTAAACGCTCGACAACATCGGACTATGAAATATGGAGAATAGTACTCAGACAAAAGTACAATCATTACAATATCACAAGTTCCAATTACATAACAGAAATCTCGGGTATTACATCCTTCCTCCCTAAAAGGAAGTTTCGTCCCGAAACTTAGGATGAAAACAACTCCGGATATTTAGCCTTCATACCGTCCTCCGTTTCCCAAGTGGCCTCTTCGACTCCATGTCGTGACCATTGTACTTTAACCAAATGTATTGGTTTATTCCTCAATTGTTTGATCCGGCTCTCAAGTATCTTGATTGGTCTTTCTTCGAAGGTGCCATCATTAGCTATCTCGATCTCGTCGAAATCAATGACGTGACTGGGGTCCGGTACATACTTCCGTAGTTGGGATACGTGAAACACATTGTGAACATGACTCAGCGATGGCGGTAAGGCCAACCTGTATGCTAAATCTCCAACTCTCTCGAGGATCTCAAATGGTCCGATATATCTCGGACTAAGTTTGCCTCTCCTCCCAAAACGGAAAATCCCTCGTGTAGGAGACACCTTCAACAGTACATGGTCCCATTCGAACTCTAGAGGGCGACGACGTACATCTGCATAAGACTTCTGTCGACTCTGGGCAGTCAACAGTCTCTCTCGAATCAAAGCTATCTTCTCTTGAGTCTGAATAATCAATTCTGGTTCCGTCCCGATCAAATCCGAAGAATCATCCCAACATAGGCGTGATCGGCATCTTCTCCCGTACAAAGCTTCAAATGGAGCCATCTTAATTGAAGCATGCCAACTGTTATTGTAAGTGAATTCAACTAAGGGCAAATGAACTTCCCAATCAGTTGACCAATCCAAAGCACAGGCTCTAAGCATGTCTTCTACAGTTTGAATAGTCCTTTCGGACTGACCGTCCGTTTGGGGATGATAAGCTGTGCTAAAGTTGAGCTCAGTCCCCAAAGCCTTGTGAACTGCTTTCCAGAAGTGCGACACGAAATGACCATCTCGATCCGAAATAATGGTCTTCGGCGTCCCATGCAATCTGACTATCTCCGCAATAAATACTCGCGCCAATCTCTCGGGTCCCCATGTATCTTTGATCCCTAGGAAATGAGCCGACTTGGTTAGTCGATCAACTACCACCCAGATCATGTTCTTTCCTGTTCTAGTCCTTGGCATATTGGTGATGAAATCCATCGAAATGTCCTCCCACTTCCATTCAGGGATCGAAGCGGCTTTAACATCCCGGCAGGTCGCTGATGTTCAATCTTAACCTGCTGACAACTCAAACATTTCGAAACATACTCCGCTACGTTCTTCTTCATATTCCCCCACCAGAAGTTTTGCTTTAAATCCTTATACATCTTACTGCTGCCTGGGTGAATAGAGTAGGGCGTGCTATGAGCTTCCTTCAAAATTGTACGTCTCAAATCATCATCCTCAGGAACGCAAAGTCGACTCTGAAATCTCAGAACTCCATCATCTTGTATCACGAATCCTGGGGCTTTTCCTTTCTTTACTTCATCACACAATCGAAGGATTAAAGAATCGTCCAACTGCTTAGATTTAATCTCCTCGACTAGTGATGAAGTCGCCCATCACATACTGATTGCCCTCGATTCCTGGTGCCCATACTTCAATTCCCTCGCGGATCAGTTCTCGTTGTATACTGGTTTGGGACGTGAGAGCTTCCAATACTCGAAGAGAAACAGGTTTACGGCTCAAAGCATCGGCTACTACATTTGCTTTCCCCGGATGATAGAAAATCTCCAAGTCGTAATCCTTGATCAATTCCAGCCACCTTCTCTGCCTCATGTTTAATTCTTTCTGACTGAAAATGTATTTGAGGCTCTTATGATCTGTAAAGATCTGACAGTGAGTGTCGTACAAATAATGTCGCCAAATTTTCAAGGCAAAGACCACAGCTGCTAGCTCCAGATCATGAGTCGGATAATTAACTTCGTACGGTTTCAATTGCCGAGAAGCATAAGCAATCACTTTATCCTTCTGCATCAACACACAACCCAAACCCTGATTTGAAGCGTCGCTGTATACCATGAATCCATCAGTTCCCTCTGGCAGTGCTAATATAGGTGCTGTCGTCAGTCTCCTCTTAATTACGTCAAAAACCACTGCACTTCTCATTCCACGTGAACTTTTGAGTTTTCAGTAATAAATGAGTGAGCGGACGAGCAATTTTGGAAAATCCCTCTACAAAGCGGCGATAATATCCAGCAAGTCCTAAGAAGCTTCGGACTTCTTTCACGTTTTTAGGAGCTTCCCACTCCAAGATTGCTTCGACTTTCTTCGGGTCCACCTGAACTCCGTCGGATGATATCACATCCCCAAGGAAGGTTACTTCCTTAAGCCAGAATTCGCATTTCGAAAGCTTAGCATACAGCTGTTCCTTTCTCAAGATGCTCAAAACCACACGTAAATGTTCAGCATGTTCCTCTGCGTCCCTCGAATATATCAAGATGTCGCAAATGAAAACGACCACAAATTTATCGAAGTACTCCAAGAATACCCGATTCATCAACTGCATGAATACCGCAGGAGCATTGGTAAGTCCAAATGGCATTACTACAAATTCATAATGCCCATACCGGGATCTGAAAGCAGATTTCTGTATATCCGATTCCTTAATTCTCAACTGGTGGTATCCTGATCGCAAGTCAATGTTCGAGAATATCCTTGCCCCTTGCAGTTGATCAAACAAGTCGTCGATCCGAGGTATAGGATACTTATTCTTGATTGTCATCTTGTTGAGCTCCCTGTAATCAATACACAGTCGGAGGGATCCGTCTTTCTTCCGCACAAAGAGAACGGGCGCTCCCCAAGGAGAAACGCTCGGTTGAATATAACCCTTCTGCAACAATTCCTCCAGTTGTTTCTTGAGTTCATACATCTCGGTTGGCGCCATGCGGTATGGTGCTCTAGAAATAGGAGCTGCTCCAGGCTCTAATCCGATAGTGAATTCCACTTCTCTCTGCGGAGGTAATCCAGGTAGTTCGTCAGGAAAAACATCTGAGAACTCATTCACAACTGAAATAGACGAGAGCTCTACTCCTTCCCCTTTCCTCATGGCATAGCACCAAAGTCCGTGACATCCCTGCTTCAGTAATTTCACGGCTTTCATTGCTTTGATCAATTTTCCCGAGCTTCCTGGTCTCCATCCTCGGAATAAATGTTCAGATCCGTCATCCGCAATGATAGAAATGACTCTCTCTCGGTAATTCAGAATAGCTCCATAACGGTTGAGCCAATCATCTCCGAGAATTAAATCGTCACCGTAAATGTCAACCACAATAAGGTTCGATAGCCAATCCCTACCTCCTATAGTTACTGGAAAATCCCTAGCTTCTAGGGTTCCCACAATTTTCTCTCCGCTTGGTAATCCCACAACATAAGGTTCACAATCATACAAGCACGAGATTTTCAAACGATTAACACAGTTTAATGATACAAAAGAATGTGTAGCTCCGGAATCGAATAAAACACTAACTGGTTGCAAAAGGATCTGAATTGTACCTGATGCAACAGTTGTGTTCTGACCATCCTTCTTCATCTCGTAAATACGCGGAGGAACGGACCCAGCACTGAATGCCTCTCTTTTCCCAACGTTATTGCCAAGGAAATCCACTCTGGCGTCGGTTCACACTCGTCTCCTTCGAATCGAGCCGGAGTGCGAGTACCAAAAGATCGGGTCGCATTCCCACAAAATGTTGCGCGATGTCCTTCTGGCCCACACTCAAACAGTCACAAGCAGCGCGAAACAATCACGCCGAACATGTCCTGCTGGCGCTTATAACACTTCTTCCCTGCGTCTGAAACAGTTGGTGCTGCTCGGAACTTCTTTCCTCCTCGAGAAGGGTGCGGAGGTCTCTTGGATGAGTGAAAAGAGGACTGACCCCGACGGGGCCCGCTATTCTTATTCTCCGTGAAGTTGCCAGACACCTTCTGTTTCTTTGCTTCCGTCGATTTCTCTACTGCTGCTTCCTTCATATCATAGGCCAACGCCTTGTCCTGATACTGCCTCAAGGTGGTACATTCAAATCCGGACATATACTGCTGAATTTCCGGCTTCATTCGCATGTCAAAGTGAAAAATCTTCTCCGCCTCGGTTCTGACCAAGTGGCGTACATAAGTCAGTTGGTGATTAAAAGTCTTAATCACGTCCGTCACAGATACTTCCGAATTTTGTGGTGAGAAAAACTCCCGAACTCGGGCTTCTCTAACTGGGCGAGGACAATACTGCGCCTCCATCATCAATTTGAATTCCGTCCAGTCAACAATGTGCTCCTCCGGTCGAATGGCCTCCCACCAGTCGAAAGCCTCCCCGGTCAAAAGATACTGGGCGACCGGAACCTTCCTATCATTGGGACAGTTAATCCCCGCAAAAATCTTCTCTAATTCCTTCACCAATGATCCCACGAAAGCTGCTCAATGAACCGTCAAATTTCGGAGGATGCAATTTGACCACCTCGGTGAGCCATTTATCTCCCGATTATCCGCGTTGTCGCTGTCCCCATCGCCGTCGCATGCGATCCACAACTTGAGCAACCGGTTTATCTGGGCAACCACCTGCTGAAGCACTCCCGGCACGTTAGGATCTGCATTATTATTTGCCGATCCCTGCTGTCCCCCGGAATGTGAATCCGTTTGACTAGCGGCTATCTCTGGGGTAGATACCGACTCTTCTTGCCTCGCATTTCCACGTCCGCGTCCACGACCTCCTCTCAACATACTGTAAACATAAATACTCAATATCCAGGACAAACTTTCTCAAAGTACATCCATCAATGTTTACAAGACATGAATTTAATAAAACAGTAGTATTCGAGATTAGGGAACTTACAACCACAGTCCACTCGACGATGCTGGCTCAGCCGTGATGTTACGAACGACCAATAATCAAATAACGTAAACAGACCCAACTAACCGGACTGCCAAGATATCCATAAATCTTAGCTCCGATACCATATTCTGTAACACCCCGAGATATTCGGAATAATTACAGCGCTGTAAACCCTTTAGGTAAGAATTTACAAGGCTAATTTTAAAAGAGTGTAAATATAAACCAATCGTACCACTGAAGTTCAAAGACATATTTGATTCAACCGATCAAAGAGTTAATTTATACAACCATATCGAAAGGACATTATTAAAACAGACGTACTCGAGTACTTAAATGAACCAAAAGACAAATCACAATAACAATAACATCAACCACATCACTGAGCCATTTCATCGTCCTGTCGGTATTGTGGTTGCCTCCCCGTTCCTCGGCTACCTGAACATCAAAACAATGTCCACCCCCGAAGGGGTTAGCAAAACGATGCTAGTACAAGTATCATAATACAATAAATCATCAATGCATCATAAAGCATGCAAAACGGACTTCCGCTACCGGAATCCAACGATGCGAATCCTCACGATTCCATCAACACAATACAGGGTAATCCAAATGATCCAGCCCTTGGTATAGATCCCCATGATGATCCCGTCGGACCAACGCATGGTGGAAAACCCATCCAGCGATCCAGCGCCCTCAGCATAGATCCCCATGATGATCCCGTCGGACCAACGCATGGTGGACATTCGATCCAGCGCCCTCAGCATAGATCCTCATGATCTCCTCAGATCATTTATACCATCAATCAATCAACTATGCATACACATATGCATTTCAATATGTTCATCAATACGAACAAATAATCAACTAATATCATGAGAATTTTCAGAAATACATCTCATATTCAACAATATGAACAAAACCACAAGCATGATCAAAGATTCAATATAAATCGAACTCGACATATGATACTTGCCTCGAAAATGGCAAGAACGAAATACTTCGATGATCTCAACACACTCGAAGGCCACCTCCTTCGATCAACGTAACAAGCTTGAACCTTAACAAAAGGAATGATATACAAATCATCTCAAGTCGAACAATGGCCTAACAATTCGGTCTACGGCCGAAAAGCTCAAAATAAACAATCTGCCTGGATTGCTTAGCGCGCGCTACGTACTCTACGTAACGCGCTAAGCTGATCATAGCGTACGCTATCGTATAAGACTAGCGTGCGCTAGCCACGGATCGCGATCGACTGGCCGTCTCATAACGCACGCTACGTACGTTTCGTGCGTTAACTGAACCACGATAGCGCACGTTAACTCACACATGTTAGCGTGCGCTAATCTTGCATGGCAGAATACTGCAAACCGAAAACTGGGTTGAATGGTGAAGAACTCATGAATTCTACTGTGATAATACAAGTTATCCTCGGGCATATCATGCTAATAAGGTTTGTGGAAGTTTTATGATTATGAAATACAAATATACGGATAGTCATCTCAATATCATAATCCATCTACGATCTTCAAGAAATAATCTAAGTTCCGATCGTCTTACGTTCCAAAACACATGATTCCAACGTGTACAACGTAGCAACTGGGTAATATCCGATTACTGATCAAAAATCGATTTGAACATGCCTAGGAGTCCTTATAATAAGATGGTTCAAAAGTTCATACGATATATAGTGCCGATACGTCAAAAGTATCCTTCTAACATGTGATGACCGATAATAAACGAAATACTTGCTATCAAAACATGATTCAAACTTCCTTAGGAACATTACTAACATCGGTGAAGAATCACCTACCTCAAAGTAGTGAAGAACACGGAGGAAAATGAAGCAATCCAACACCGAAGGCTTGAACACCAATCTCCAATGATATACGATCTTCAATCTCGAACTAGGAGGTTGATACGAAGTGTTTAAGACGAAGGGAGTTATGTTCTAAGTGTAAGAGTTCGGGTTATGGGAGGAGAAAGAACTGAAATCACGAATAGGATGCTGTTCTATTTATAATAAATGGCTATTAGCGCGCGCTAGTCCCTGCTCGTAGCGTGCACTAACGGCTGTCTGGACTAAACTGTACTCGGCACTTAGCGTGCGCTACGCATATACCTGTAGCGTGCGCTAAGGCGTTGACTCGGCTTTTCCCCGAAAGCCATCCAGGTACATCCCGACACTATCCGACAGGGGTCCCCCGGCCAGATCTCACCTACCGCACGTCCCAATCACATTGACCACGCATAGCGTGCGCTAATGACCCTCAGTAGCGTGCGCTATGAATCCACGTTAGCGCACGCTAAACATAGCTGGTAGCGTGCGCTACATGCGCAGATTTACAATCTTTAAATCACAACCATGAAATTAAACGCTCGACAACATCGGACTATGAAATACGGAGAATAGTACTGAGACAAAAGTACAATCATTACAATATCACAAGTTCCAATTACATAACAGAAATCTCGGGTATTACAGTATCGATCAAATACACGTGTGGTCTTGTACCTAATTAGCCCCACGAACTACGTCTCGTGTGCACGGTTCAATGTGAAAATATCAACACATAACCATCATGTGCCCGGCTAAAAATCCTACAAAATAACCAATCGGCACGCAGATATAACTCCAGATATGTCACGATGCAACATGACAACGAAACTCAAAGAAACACATATCCAATAAGGATCAAAAGACTCACCGAAATGAACAACAACAGACTGACAATGAAAAGTCGACACGACTAATCAATATCCAAAACATCAATCCTGGGATCATCATCCCCAAATGAATGACCAACATGATCTACGATCTCAATACAACAGTCCTGGGATCAACATCCCTGAACGAATAACCGATACGAAACTCATTACACGAACCTCAACATATACAACAACTCAACATACTAACTATCCACATGACTGAACAAATACTTAGATTACCTCAAAGCCGAGGGCCATGTCCATCAACATCCCCCAATGAGACGATCGACACAACCATTAATACCAACAATAGTCCTGGGATCAACATCCCTCAACGAACAACCAGTATGAATCTCAATATACGAAGCCTCAACATACAACATATACAACAACTCAACATAATAATTATCTCATAACTAAGCAATACATAAATTACCTCAAAGCCGAAGACAACATCCTTTTCACGAACAACATCCCTGAACGAATACACAGTTATACAAATAATCTCAAATAAGGTACCATCCATTCAATACCAATAAACCTTTATCCCGATACTTATGTCATCACGATAACTATCCTCGATATCCGATATTCTATATCTTTGACCAAAGATAACTCACGTCTTCCTTGAACACAATTAAATCATATACCTCATGATTTAATACAACCAGAGCACGATATACAAACCATTATCCCAACAACTTACATTTCTAACAACATTGCTATACGAATTATAAATGAAATGAAAACGAAACCATTCATCAAATATTATAAACTGAACAAGTAGAAACTTGCCTCGATACCGATACCACGAAGCCATTACCAAAATCTATTGCCTTCGTCTGCGAGCTCCTCAGCCCCGACCAAAAGCAATCTACGAACTCTTCGACTTCAACCGCAACACAACGGTCATAATCCACAATCAAAACATATCAACCTATTGCAATAACCGATTAACACACATTCGATAAAAATCAATAACCGACATACCCAACCAACAAACTCAACGATTCAACGAAACCTCGATCATATTCATAAAACCAAATAATCCAACTCAATAAATACGAACTCATATCCGTAATACAATCCGTAACTCGATGATCACAAATAACAATTAATAACCGGTCAACAAACACAACGGTTCTACAATATCCCGATTAAACACATATCCAAACAACCCGAACCAATCAAACACGAATTCAAAACCACAATACGATTCCACAATCCGAAGATCATATCAATAATCAATTTAACCAAGTGTCTAAACCTTACCGATTCCAAATTCAATCTTAAATACGGATACAAGTTTCCTCCTTGTAAATTCATAATAAAAATTAATTACCGATTATCATCATCAATCCGGACGATCCGATTAATTCAACATTATAGATAACCATATTCCAAAGGTTTTCAAATATTTCCATTATTCGATTTGAACACTTGTTCAATACGTATGAATTCTCAAATTCAAAAGTGAATCATAATCTTATCAATCCCGAAAATCATATTCGTATTCCTATACGAATATTGTACCAAAATACATAACTTAGTTCTAAATGTGAATATTCCATATTCATATCCAAAACACCAAAACTTTATAACGTATTCATCAAATCAATGATCAATTCATCTCGACATTAAGGATTTTATAACATATTCGATTCCAACTTCAACTCCAAATACGAAGACAAAACTCCTTCTTGTTCATACTTGTAAATTCGTAGAAAACAATTTACCGATTATTATCGTGAATAATCACATTCCAAAATTATCCGAAATCCTTCCAAAATCATAACATGTAACTCAAGAGTTCTTCAAGAAGACGAATTATCCAAATTCACGTTCATAATCCATAAAACAACATAACCCAATGTTTTCTAACATCTAAACAACCCTTAATCATAATTCAAGGTGTATATAATCATGTTCTTCAACATATACTTCTCATAACATCATGAATCGCAACAAACCACCAAGAACATCGAGAATACCACGATTCCATAATCATAACAACATAATCGAATCATTTGATCACCAATTCATTATCTTCCCTTAACAAAATTCTCGTAAATACCAAGAATCATCACAACAATATCAATTCAACCATCATTCATACGAAAACGTGTAGAATTTTCCAAGTTCTACTCATTGAGACATTTCATCGAACACTTTGAAGGCATAGTCCAATTCAATCGATTATTCAAAGAAATAATCGAATTCGTTCCACAAAACTTCAAGAATAATGAATGATTACGAGTTTACAATCAAGTTTAATCAACAATCTGAATCAAAACGAAGCAAATCGGCCAAAACACCAAGAAACTTCAAGAACATCCAAAAACCAAAAGTTTAGGTGTTCTTACCTTCGATCCGGGTGGAAGACGATGTTAATCCATGATTAAAACTTCCAAACATGTTGCTCTTTGATGTTCTTACTCTAATCCATCCATTTTTGCTGAAGGAATCGCGACAAAACGAAGAAAAAATGAAAAATGCCGAAGTGACCCGGTCCAGGCCTTATATAGGCCGAGACCTGTCGGCACGTTACGTATGTAACTGGCGGGTCCTTACGTACGTAGCCGGCCGTGGCCTACCCCACTGCCCAGTTCGTTCGGCATCCTTACGTACGTAACCGGCGGCTGGCTAACGTACGTAATTGGCCCTTACGGCCGTAACCGGCCATTGTCTTACGTACGTAATCGGCCAGTCCTAGCCATCCCTGCAAGTCACTGCCGACCGTGCTCGTCCATCCCAACGGGTCACGGCCGGCCATGCTCGGCCATCCAGGTCATCTCGGCCACGACTCGACCGGCTACTCTGAAACGTACGTAACACTTAATCCGTTGCGTACGTAATACGTGCGTTGACTTGCTACAGTATTATACTCGTATTACGTACGTAATACACCCTGTATAACGTACATAACTCCATCCGTTGACTCACCTGTCCACATCCGCGCCGAAAGCCGCCGACCACGGGCCCCACTGTCCGATTCCTCTTGTTACGTACGTTATGTACACTATATAACGTACGTAAGCTAACACATATTACGTACATAAGCTCTAAGGATTAACGTACGTAATAGCTTTTATACTTAGCCAAAAAATCAACTGTTCCTGTCCGACGTCTCGACATACTGGATACGAACATACGGCATACTGAATACACATATACTCAACCCAAAAATATTCTCATACGATATACCTGATATCCAAATCAGTTCAACGTGATACAACATATCCTGATTATATATGTCAATCAAAAACGATAATCACACCAGTATAAATGTCTCGGTTCTCAATTTATTTTATCCATACTGTATAGATACCAAACTATACAGTATATCTTAGATAAAATAACGCGAAAAATTTATACTGAAAATCCAGGTATTATAGAAATATTATTATTGATAATAATAATTATTATAGTAATCAGCTAAATAATATTTTGG
Organism: Orobanche coerulescens; assembly: GCA_033398695.1. Lineage (NCBI taxonomy): Eukaryota > Viridiplantae > Streptophyta > Magnoliopsida > Lamiales > Orobanchaceae > Orobanche > Orobanche coerulescens. Next base: position 130,368,092 of record CM065808.1, on the reverse strand, counting down.
TCATAATTAATATTATTTAAAATTTGACTCGGGCCTAGAAATGACAAGATGAAACCATGAAATAAAATGAGAAATGAAACGAACAAATCGCATGACTTGACATGAATTAAAATGATGTAAATGGATTTGCATGATCATGAAATAAAACTGAATTAAATGATAAAATTATTCGGGCATTAATTTAATAAAATTGAACATGTTTTCTATAATTCATAATAAATGTATATGCGAAATCGGGGCGTTACAAGAAAATATCATAATCTAATTACATGTCTCGAGTCTTGAATCTTCGTCCTCTCGAACGGATCTTCCTCCGGTCTTCGTCATAACATATAAATTTTACATTAAAAAATTGCATCATAGGTACAAATATTTCTAGTAAAATAAATAGTCTCAAAACGGCCTTTACCACCCAATCGAAAAACGATTCAAAAAGTATTTCTACGAACTACATCACCATTCAAAAAATAATGCAACCATTAAATTAAAATAAATGGCAATATTGATTTATCTAAATATTGATCTAATCAACAAATAGTAATCCAACTTGTAGAATTAATCCAATTAATTCACATAACTGTTAATTTTAATTTGTTCCGGACAAAATAAATATTTTATTAAATTAATGCCATTAAAAATAAAATTACTATAATTATACTTTAGTCAAATTAAATTCAATTTAATTTGTGGAAGATTAATTTACCGAACGAAATATAAAAATAGAGCCCAAAACACAAGGCTCGAGCCAAGCTCATGGCCTAAGTAGTGCCGCCAAATTGACCAATAGACAAATTTTTGCCGCCGGGCGATCCAGCCCCTAGTGCGGCTCTGTCCATTTTTACGGCTCGTCTTTTCTTCCCGAATCCAAAAGCAATATTTTTCCAATTTCTATATTACACAATTAAATGAGCTTTTCAAAAGAAAAATAGATTTATATTGTAACATAAAATCATGAAAAATCAATTTTAGATGAACAATTGAAAAATCAATGATTAAAACGATTATTATTCCAAATCATAAGAACACCCAATTAAGCATTCCAATTGCTAAATATCGTATAAACGATCGCAAGACCTCCGATACCACTGTTGGAATTCGGTGCCTAAAACAAAGGCACAACGGAAGCAATATTCAAAAATAAATACGATCTGAATCCCTTAAGAGGATCGATCATGCTACGTATATACGAATATATAAAACTAAACAAGAGGGAGATTCGAAATCATACCCTTGTAGTCCTTTGATTAAATGGTTGAAGATTGCAATCTCATCCACAAATCCTATTCGCCAAACTTTTAGTGATCTCCGCCACGAATTCGATTCGTCAAGCTTTTGAAATCCCGAGCACCGAAAGCACAGTGCCTCTAGTTGCCACATGCCGGAAGTCGACCGGAATAACACCCGTCTTATTATCCTCCAAGGATATGGCTAGAATAAGGTTGTGAAGCTATATAAATTTTATTTATAATACTCTAAGTGTATAAATATAATTATCTCTCTATTTTCTCCAAGAAAATAAAGAAAGGAAAAATGAAGAACTCAAAAGACAAAAAACTCTCCTCTTCCTTTTTTTTTTTTTTTGGTTTTGGCCGTGGGTCTTTCAAACCCAAGAGAGTGTCTTTTATTTCTTTTTGTCTTCAAACCGTTATTCCTCACATGCAAAGTCTACTTCAAAAATGATACTAAAATATCACATGAAGTATTCTCTTCCTTGGTCTTCCACCATCTAAGGTGGAAATAGAAGAGCAATGAATTAAATAGGGGGGAGGGGGCACTAGGAGCTAACGGTAGAGTTTGGTTCGTTTCAGACTCTCGAATGTCCAAACAGATAAACTCCATTCCGTTCCGATGTATTTATATCAATTAATTAATCCATTAATTAATTATATCAAATACAAAATAATATAATTAATTTCTCGAAGAAATAATTATATATGCGAATTAAATTAATCACCCGGTAATTTATTTAATTCATTAGGCCGTAAAATAGTTTATCCAATAAATTAATTTAGACATCCAATGTCCCAAAATTAATTAGACATCCAATATCCAATAAATTAGATATCCAATATCTAATATTTATAAAGAGAGAATAAGCTCGATTTATTCCGTCGTCAATCCTAATGCGGGACTCGGTAGGTCCGTCTCAGTTAGCAATGGGAGGAACCAAAGAGTGATAGCACCACATAGCCAGTCCCGCGGCCCACACTGTAACCTAACTGAGAATGAATGATTGGGATCTGACACGTTCTTAGTGTAATTATCGCAAGTGCACGATATCGTATCAAGTAGTAAGTGGACTTTTTGAGTCCGGTTTATCGATCCCACGAGGAAGTTTGGTTATAATTTGAATTATACACTATTAGTCTATTTTTATAGATACTAAGATGAGTGAAACACACAATTAAAGAGTTTGGTTTAATAATTGCAAATAAAAATGCAATAATAGTTCTAATATTTTAAGAAAATAAAAAGATTACAATAATAATAGATTGATTAACGATAAAATAAAATAGTTGGGATTACAAACTTAGTTCGTCATTAGTTATAGAAGATGTATAGGAGATCATAAGATGAATTTACTTATTATGTTGTGTAGATTCGATTTTCCTTAAAAAGACGGTTTCTCTTTCGAACTATAAAACGCCCCTTACATATTGAATCAATCCACTATATTTCTATGTTGATTGGCTTCAATACATAGCATTAGGATTTATGAAAATAACTCAAAGAATCATCTAAGGTCTAGAGGTATATTTCTATCCCCTAGAACAACTTAGAGTGAAGATCAGTTGATCTAATCAAACATATTTTCTTTCGAAACATATGAAGACCATAAATATCGTCATTTATTGGCCAAATAAATAAAGATTGTTAAAACAATGAAAATCACAAACAATAATAAGTAATTCACAATAGATCTTTATACAAACATAAATAACATGACTAACCTTGTTTATAATCTCAACTAAAGGTAACTTAGCCCATGAAGGGTTTAATATACATATACAAGCTTTGGTGGTCATTATTAGTTGAATCAAGAGAAAGAATTGATCCTCACTCCCTTAGTAGTGTAACACCCCCAAGACATTCAGGGCATATTACAGCGCCGTGGACCCCACACTGTGGAATCCACCAGGCTAACATACCAAACAAGACATTCGACAACGACAACAATCATCAATAATACGACAATTCAAATAAGATTACAATTCGACAATAAAATCCAACATCAATCCACTTCCCAAAACAGGAACACAACATTAACAATTTTGTAAAAGAAGTACTCGAGTACTTAAACCAGTTTTTTTATAAGAACAAAATCCCCAAAACAAGATATCAAAATATTCGACAGATAGAATGCCAAAAATCAACTTCTGGACAGTATCATGCTCGCCCATCATCCTCATACGGCTCTAGTACTCGCTTGTCCCCACGATCAATACCTGAAATACAAAAAGTATTTCCCCCATTTAAGGGGTTAGCGACAATTGCTAGTGCAAGTACAATCCATTTGAACTACATTCTAATCGGATGAATAATGCGCCAAAAATCATTTTTGAAAACGTTTTATATTAGGAATATTTATGATGTACAAACACAAAACACATTATCTCCAACAAATCATAATTCAAAGTTAACTTGGCACGAGACTCACGGCCACCGTACTCGCATGAGCCCGTCGGACATCCACAGGTGGCTAACCACGATTCGTGATACGCACACACACGGCAATACGTATGCCTAGAGGCCCTGGACCGTCCCTAGGTGAACATACACATATCTTCCCACAACAACCACATATAGCCATAATTCAAATACTAGAACATGTAAACAAATGTAAAGTACTTGCCTTTGAGACATTCTTGAAGAAACGGAAGTGAAACACGACTACGAACGGTCCGGGTGGAAAACGACGGTTCCTAAATGAAGAATCAGTACAGTTCAGTCCCAACGGACAACAATACCCTATTGGAATACACCCATAACCCCGGTTACAATATACGACAATAGGCGATCAATTGATACGGGCAAGGGTTTACGCAAAATCTCCCCGTATCGATAATTCGCGGATTAAAATCAAGGAAATTGGATTTGGAATCATTCAACAATCACAATCGGTGAAGAATACCATAACATACTGGAATAATTCGGTTCCAATTAGCAAAACCCGGAAAAACCCCCAAATTTGACGAGTTAGGGTTCTAGACGAAAATACCTTGATTTCGGATGATGAATGACGATTATGCTGATGATAATATGTTAGCACGACTCTACGGTGATGGAATGTGAATAGAACGCCGATCGGATCGATGGAAATCGCCCGAGGTCGCACGTCGAAGAAACGAAGGGAAAAGAATGAAATCACTGCTCAAAATCGCTACCGGGCTTATATAATTGTGAAGTTAGCGCACGCTAACTTCCATATGTAGCGGCGCTAACAGTGGTGATACCCAAAGGGCTATCGCCACCATTAGTTAGCATAAGCTAACAATAGGGGTTATAGTACGCTAAATGCTTATCGGTATCGCAAGCAATGGAAAATGGGTAGCTTGCGCTACCTACACAGCAGCTTCAAAGATCGGGCTGATGTCACAACAGCAGAAGTCCGCCGAGGGTCTAAAACACGAAACGTACGACGAGACCAGAATCCAGGAACATAGACGCGAAGCATACAAGACGATGGAGCTAAGCGCTGAAAGAAAATACAATTCCGACCACCGGAGGGTCCGTTATGCGACAACGAAACTAAGATTCCCTAAACTATTAGGAAATTACAAAAATGGCCCAAGTGCCCGAAAATCACGAAACGACGTCGGATTTACAAACCGAAAGTCTCCACATGACCAACTCAACCATACGAACTTGTACAAACCAAGAAACAACGAAAATGAACGAGTTTTACAAGAATCGAACGTTCATACGGCAAAACATGTCATAAAATGAAATTACGTGAAAACATCATCAAAACTCGTCCAAATGGAAAAACTCCAAGAACAAAATAGATTCAAAAAGTCGAAACGGTTACAAGCGAGTCGATAAAAATAGACATACACCAAAAATGGAAAATGCTAAAAATGGAAAAATTACGGATATTACATTCTCCCCCTCTAAAATAAAGTTTCGTCCCGAAACTTAAGAATCAAAAAGCTCGGGGTATCTCGAACGCATATCCTCATCTAGCTCCCACGTCGCTTCTTCTACTCCGTGTCTCAACCATTGCACCTTAACCAAAGGAATGGTTTTGTGCCTTAACTGTTTATCACGACGCTCCAAAATTCTGACGGGCCTCTCTTCAAACGTAACATCCTTCTCGATCTCCACGTCCCCAAAGTCAATAATGTGGGACGGGTCCGGAACGTACTTCCTCAACTGGGAAACGTGAAATACGCTATGTACATGACTCAGCGACGGAGGTAAAGCCAAACGGTACGCTAACTCACCGACTCTCTCCAATACCTCGAAAGGTCCAATATATCTCGGGCTGAGTTTCCCCTTCTTCCCAAAACGGAAAACTCCTTTCGTCGGAGACACTCTCAACAGAACATGATCTCCCACCTCGAACTCCAAAGGTCTACGCCTAACATCCGCATAAGATTTTTGTCGACTCTGAGCAGCCAACATCCTCTTTCTAATCAATTCAACTTTCTCCCTCGTCTCCAACACAAGGTCCGGCTCGGTGCCAACCAAATCGGACGGCTCATCCCAACATATCGGTGATCAGCAATGTCGGCCATAAAGTGCCTCGTACGGTGCCATCTTAATCGACGCGTGCCAGCTATTATTATAAGCAAACTCAATTAAGGCCAAATGCTCCTCCCAATTACTACTCCAGTCTAACGCACACGCGCACAACAAATCCTCGAACGTCTGAATGGTACGTTCGGACTGCCCATCCGTCTGGGGATGGAACGAAGTGCTCAAACGTAACTGTGTCCCCAATGCCTTATGCACTGCCTGCCAAAAATGCGATACAAATCGCCATCCTCGTCAAATAATGGTCCTCGGCGTACCATGAAGCCTCACTATCTGAGTGATAAAAATACGAGCCAACTTTTCCGGACCCCAAGTATCCTTGATGCCCAGAAAATGTGCCGACTTGGTCAGTCGGTCTACAATCACCCATACCATATTCATACCAGTCTTCGTCCTCGGTAAACTCGTGACAAAATCCATAGAGAAGTCCTCCCACTTCCATTCCGGGACGGGAAGCGGTTTCAATAATCCGGCTGGCCGCTGATGCTCAATCTTGACTTGCTGACAAGTCAAACACTTAGCTACAAACTGAACTACCTCCTTCTTCATATCGCTCCACTAGAAATTCTTCCTCAGATCTTTATACATCTTACTCGAGCCCGGATGGACTCAGTATGGTGACGCATGAGCCTCTCGCATAATGTTCTGTCTCAGTTCCAAGTCGTTTGGAACACACAACCGACCTCGGAATCTCAACACGCCGTCCTCATGAATAACGAATCCCGGGGCTTTCCCCTTTCCTACACTCTCTCGAAGCTGAATAAACATCGGATCCTCTAACTGTCCCGACTTAATGTCCTCGACCAGAGATGAAGAAATCTCAAGAGTACGCAACTGCCCGGAACTCTCTGGCAGTACAATCTCAATGCTCAACCTCATAAACTCTCGTTGAAGTCCCGACTTGGCCGTAAGCAACTCAAGCGCTCGAAGCGATACCGATTTCCGGCTCAAGGCATCTGCTACCACATTAGCCTTGCCCGGATGATAAAGGATCTCGAGATCGTAATCCTTAATCAATTCCAACCATCTCCTCTGTCCCATATTAAGCTCCTTCTGCGTGAAAATGTACTTCAGGCTTTTGTGATCGGTGAAAATCTGACATGACGAGCCATACAAGTAATGACGCCAGATTTTCAACGCAAACACAACTGCGGCCAACTCAAGATCGTGCGTAGGGTAATTCAATTCATACGGTTTCAACTGACGGGAAGCATAGGCAATCGTCCTCCCGTGCTGCATAAGTACGCATCCGAGCCCTTGGCCCGAAGCATCACTATAAACAGAGAAACCATCATTACCACTCGGTAAAGCCAACACGGGAGCGGTCGTCAACCGCTTCTTCAACTCCTCAAAACTATTCTGCCTCTCATCGGTCCACACAAACTTCTCCGACTTCTGTAACAACTGAGTCAGCGGTCGAGCGAGTTTAGAGAACCCCTCGATGAATCTGCGGTAATACCCGGCTAATCCCAGAAAACTGCGGACCTCCTTCACATTCTTGGGCGGCGCCCAATCCAACACTGCCTCTACCTTATGTGGGTCCACACGAACACCCTCGGCCGAGATCATATGACCGAGAAACATAACCTCCCGTAACCAAAACTCGCACTTTGAGAACTTCGCAAAAAGATGCTGAGTTCTCAAAATATCTAACACAATATGCAAATGACGGGCGTGCTCCTCCTCGCTCCTCGAGTAAATCAGGATGTCGTCGATAAAAACGACTACACACTTATCGAGGTACTCGATAAAGACTTTGTTCATAAGCTGCATGAACACGGCTGGTGCGTTGGTTAGCCCAAAAGGCATAACCACAAACTCGTAGTGACCGTATCTCGTCCGAAAGGCCGTCTTCGGAATATCGGTATCCTTCATTCGGAGCTGATAATACCCCGATCTCAAATCAATCTTCGAAAACACGGTCGCCCCTTGCAACTGATCAAACAAGTCATCAATCCTCGGGAGCGGATACTTGTTCTTGATGGTTACTTTGTTTAACTCTCGGTAGTCGATACACAAACGAAGTGACCCATCCTTCTTCTTTACGAATAGGACCGGTGCGCCCCAAGGCGAAGCGCTCGGTCGAATATATCCCATGTCTAGCAACTCTCCCAACTGTTTCTTCAACTCAAGCATCTCGGCAGGCGCCATCCGGTATGGCGTCTTAGAGATAGGTGCTGCACCTGGCTCTAAATCGACGGTAAATTCAACCTCTCGGTCCGGCGGCAAACCCGACAACTCATCTGGAAAAATGTCAGGATACTCACATACTACCGGAATAGACGAGAGCTCGACTCCCCCTTCTTCCGATCTCAAAGCGTAACACCAATAACCCGTGCAACCTCCTCGAAGAAATCTCACCGTCTTTAAGGCGCTGATCAGTAATCTCTGGCTACTCCGCTTACACCCCGCAAAGGAATGCTCGGTACCGTCAGAGGCTAACATCGAAACCGTCCTCGTTCTATAATTCATGATCGCCCCATGACGGTCCATCCAATCCTCACCCAGAATCAAATCCTCATCTCTAATATCTACCGCAATCAGATTAGAAGGCCAAACCCTCCCCGCGATACTCACTGGAAAATCTCTAACCTCACGATCCCCCATGATGCTATCCCCACTAGGAAGTTTAACAACAAAAGGCTCACAAGCAACAAGGCAATCAACATGCAGACGACGCACACAATCCATAGATAAAAAAGAATGCGTAGCACCAGAATCGAACAATACGGAAACAGGATGATCAAGGATGTGGACGGTACCTATGGCCACCGTCGCGTCTGTAACACCCCCAGAATACGACCGGGAATGTCACACGCCGTAGACCCTTATCACAAGGATCCACCAGGCTAAACTCCAAAAGACTACTCAAAGATTGACCGGCCGGGGTCAAAATTTAATACAAAGCAGACCGACAAGGTCATAAACCAATTCAGAAACTAACGACATTCATATTACAATGACAACAATAAACTTGAACACAGAAAAGAATGACAATTCAATTTAATAAATGATAATTACACCCATGCAAGGGTGAATACTCGAACGACAGAGAAATACCGACCAAAATGATACAAAAGAAAAGACTCTGACTCTGGTGTGATTAGCATCGTCGTCTTCCATCTCCTTCCAAGCCAATCCCGTGACTGCTCCCGAGCTGCCAAACCCTGAGCGCATAACAGGCACCCACCCCCCGAAAACTCGGGGGTTAGCAAACTGGAATTTTGCTAGTGCAAGTACATAATATACAAGATATACGAACAGTAACAACACAAAATTTAACCGCCGTGAAGCCTTAACACAAACCATACATTCCCACAACGGCCAGAATAACACTCGCATACACGAGGTGAAAGGTAATCACATAGTCATATTCTCCTTACGGAAAATAACATTCATGAAACTTTAAACGAGCCCAAGGAGTCAGGAAGATCCCTTTTGTAAAAGGAAAAGTATTTTGATAAGATAGTTTGCAATCATTATTATTGACTCGGGCCGTTTAGGGGTTTTAAAATCGAATGGGAATACTTTTGGAAATAATTTCAAAACTCTCGGGTCCTTGACCCAACGTATGGAAAATGATTACACAAAAACCAAGTCAACTTATTTGGGGTTCTCGACCCAATTTATAGAACACCAACACAAACGAAATCATTACAACATCTCGCAGGGTTCTAAACCCAATCCAAATAACATCATCACGAATTCGATCATCTCAACATTCCACAGGGTCCTCGGCCCAATACACAGAATGGCACCACAATACAATCAAAGGCACAATCTCTCATTCGACATATCCTGCTCAAGACCCCCGATTAATTAACCCTCGGAGATTTCGTCAAACCTCCTTGGTTAATTAACCCTGATACCCACGCTTTAAAAACAATTTGAAACAAGCTTTCAAAAACACGAATCGCGTACCAAATCAAGACAAACATTTGAAAGTGAGTTGAAAGAATTTGAGATACGAATATCGTTCGGTAGCAGGGTCTTAGCTATCACTCAAATACCCGTAACCAATAAGCTGCCGGGCGCCTCCCTTACACACTGTACCGGCGTTCACTTCCATCATGTTGGCCGCTCCTTGAACATGTCACCGCACCGGCGTCACTCCCGCAAGAGCCGCCCCTTGCACGCGCATTAGGTGACATCGGCGTTCACCACCCATATGGAGCCGCACATTGCGGATACACCGTGCCGGAGTGCACGCCCGCCCTCGAGGTTCCGGATACGACGTTTCTCACAACACGTATCCACATTATCACAAACATCCAAAGACATGAACAAATGTCACAACAATTTTCAACTCGGTACATCAAGTCACACAATTTCTCCGATCCATAACCACACAAGTAGGCAGGAACACGCACGTTATTAATCAACTCAATCACGATAAGCGTTCAAGCATAACCAATCAACACCGCACATAGATATATATATATAACCTTACTATATTATATGAATGACTATAGTTCATCCCTCAATCCAAGTTGAGTACGTCAACTAGTGTTAGCATTCATCACTCGTCGATCACCGACATAAGCATGTATATCAATATACGTATATACATACTTATTTTTTAACATATAAATATATATATATATATAATACATATATATATACACATACATATACATATATATATATATATATATATATACATATATACGTCCGTATAAACTCATACACTTCAACAACAATGATTTCACGCAGTTACAATTCGTATATCGAGGTACTTGCCTTGGTAATACGACGCGAAGGAGACGACGAAGGAATCGGTTCCGGTCCGAACAATCCTCTCAAATCCGACCCTAACACAATAATGATATATAATCAATCTCACATCATGAATACGAAGAAATCCCTCCTAGTTCTACCCGTTGGGACAATTTATCGAACACCAAGAGTGCGTAGGGAATTGAAATCGGTTAACGGTGAACTAACGGGATTTCATCCCAACCAAAAACAAGAAAGCCAAGGGTCACGAGAGTACTATCAAAATCTAACAACAACATCGGTTAATTCGGATTAAAACACAAGATCACCACCAAACCCTCCCCAAAAATCATACTAGGGTATAAGAGATCTTACCTCTTGAAGATACAAACCTATAATCCGAAGAACACGTGCTAGATCCACAATCCGAGCTACACGATCGAAGGAAGACGAAGAAAAACACAATCGAAAGGGTGGATGGAGAAGAAATCCCCTCTCAACCCTCTCTCTCGCGCACGGTGGAAGGGAGGAAGAAAATGTGCGAATCTCGCGAAAACGCATGATTATAGCGGCCGACCGCATCGTGTGCCGCGGCTCGGCTAAAGCGTACGCGGCACGAGGCCAAAGATTGCGCCCGGTGGTGGTGACCGCTCGTTGTGCCGCGGCTCATTCGGAGTGTGCGCGGCTCGGACTCGGCATGTGCCGGCAGCTGCCGGACCGTGCCGGGGCACGGTACAGGAGGTTTTAACCGGCAGGTGCCACACGGGTGTGCCGCGGCCCGGACAAGTGTGCCGCGGCACTGACTCGGCTGTGTGCCGCGGCTCACAAACCTTGTGCCGCGGCACACGGTACAGCCTGCTTGGCCAACAACTGGGTAATGTGTGCGCCGCGGCGCACAATCCTTGTGCAACACCCCCCTCGGGTCCCAAAAATGACGAAAAATGATCCGGAAAGAGAATAAAAGCAATAGGAATCGATATTTGGGCAACAATAACACGAAATGGAAGTACGGAACCCCCAAAAAGATCTGAGGTGCACAACCAAAGTCGAACAAGGGACAAATTCCCTAAACTTCTAGGAAATTACACAAACGGCGCAATCATCCGAAAATCACGATACAACGTCGGATTAACAATCCGAAACTCACAACATGCTCTACTCAATCATACGAACTCATGGAAGTAAGAAAATGACGAAATCGAACGAGTTTAACGAGAGACAAATACACATGAGACAAAATATAACACAAGATGAAATTACGTAAAAACATCATCGAGACCCGTCTAAGCGGAGAAACTCCAAGAACAAAATAGGTTCAGAATTCCAAAACAGTGACAAGCGAGTTGTCGAAACGGACCTCCGCCGGAAAAATAAAAATTACCGGAAATCGAATTTGCGGATATTACATTCTACCCTCCTTAAAAGAAGTTTCGTCCCGAAACTTAAAATAGAGAGCGACGGAACAATCAAGGAAATAACTACTTGCTCAGCCCCAAATCATCACGAGCAAAGCGCGAATGCAAGGTTCCAGAAATACGATGAACTGACCTAGCGAGCATATGGTACGTGAGTCGAGGCGATAAAAATGTATGGGAACACGATAAGTTGAGGTGAAGGAGTATGAATTTGGATACCAAAGCTCCCAGAGTTAAGAAAATCACAAAATAGTTCACACGTCCTGAAAATCATGTTTCGAGCTCAACCAACCACAATCCAAGTTCATAACACATTCGGAAGTGTCAATTGCACACGTGGGAATAATAGTTAGAACAAAATTTGCAAGAATTAGGTTCGGATATGGAAAGACCACAATAATTCACGGGTTTTAACAAAACAGCTCCGAAATTCGTTCGGAGGACGGCAGGCTAAGTAGAACAAGATAGTTTAAAATCGTCGAGAGGATCATAATTGAGTTACCAACAATGAAAAATCATACAATGCCGAAAATACCAAGGAAAGTACGGGTAATACACTTCCCCATACTAAAAGGTATTTCGATCCCAAACTTAGAACAACAAGAGTTGGAAATATAGAGCAATGAAATGAAGAACGATCAAAGTCACGATTGTTCAAAACAACAACAATTAGGACATATTGCAAAATATTCATCCTCCCATGTTAGGCTCTTCAGAAGGAAACATAGGGTTTCGGGACATTCTCCAGTCACTAGCTCTGCTCTCTCTCAGGGCGGCATTCTTTGCCAATTCGGAAACTGTCTCACAGTGTTTCTCCCGATGACCTACACAGCCACACCGGTAACAAGTCAAGAGTGGAGAGGGACAATTTGCACGAACATGTCCCTGACATTCTGATTGAAACATCTTCTCTTCTTACCGCGAGTCACCGATGCTGGTTTGGGATTTCCAGCGTTCACTCCCGACCGCGAAGATGACGCTTTCGAACAACGTAAGGGCTTGGGAGCCTTAGTGTCCTCATCGCCCAGAAATTTTCCCGATACCCTCGGTCTCTTTGCTTCGCTCATGGGCTCGATTACTGAGGAGATTTCATAGGATATCGTTTGATCTCGATACTCCCTCACTGTAGCATGGATAGTTGTCGTACGAACCACCTTGCCGCTTCCATTTCCATCATCACGTCCACGTCCGGCGAGGCTTGACATACTAATACGGATAACGCCGATCAACAGTATTAGTTTATCAGTCGTACAATATACCACAATTATCAACCTGAGTTTTAGTTAGCATCCTTAGAATAACGGTACTATCGTAAAGCATAAAGTTTTATGAAGTCAAGTTCGAGTTCCTCGACGAGGACGATCATTATATGTATGCACTTAATGAAAACAAATTTTTGAAAAAGGGGCTCGTCACGTTGCGCCCAAGACTTGTAAACACTGTCTTTTATTTCGGAAGAGGAAGTTTACATAATGACTCTAAAATTATTTTCGAGTGAAGAATAAAAGAAAAAGAAAGAAATCGAAAATTAATTCGTAACTAATTTGAAATATTTCAAAAATGTTGAGTCCCAAATATCACAATCTTGAAAATCTTTCCTCTTCTTCCAAAATGTTTATTCGAAAGAATTTTCCACCGAGATACGTGACCATTTAACATGACGGTATTAAATCGTGGCTTTACACAATGTTAGAAAATTTCAAAGCATTGTTTTAAAATATTCGTGATACTACAGCGCCGTGGCCCCGTTCCGGAACCTACCAGGCTAAAAATCATTTTAAAAAAAATGTTCAAAATGCCAAAAAGGCCGATGTCGGTAATGTTCTCAAATACTCACTAAAGTCATTTATGAAATATCAAATACCGTCATAAGAATACTATCAAAATATGCAAGACCAAAATATCAAAACTCGGTTTGTAAGATAACAAAAACCATCTTAAAATACTCATGCGGTGGATAACATTATCATTCGTAAATTCATTCTAATAAAGTACCGAAACAGATAAACATGCTCGACTTCCGAAGCATACTACGTAACTATTTATGCTCGAACCGCATGCGCATGTCATATCCTAAAACGATAATATCACCAACAAGTTCCAATTCCTAGTTCACATTAAGCATATTAGCACAATGTAATCAAATACGTATATAAGGGGACTTACGATCGGGAGGCTTACCATCACGGATTGCCGGAAGATGATGTCGGAACCACGATACTAATCACGACTCTGATGCGCGCGACTTACACAAGACATGGACTTGACCCAACGGCCTAGGTTTTTCGCAAACCTAAGCTCCGATACCATAAATGTAACACCCCAGAATACGACCGGAATGTCACACGCCGTAGACCCTTATCACAAGGATCCACCAAAGCTAAACTCCAAAAGACTACTCAAAGATTGACCGGGGTCAAAATTTAATACAAAGCAGATCGACAAGGTCATAAACCAATTCGAAACTAACGACATTCATATTACAATGACAACAATAAACTTGAACACGAAAGAATGACAATTCAATTTAATAAATGATAATTACACCCATGCAAGGGTGAATACTCGAACGACAGAGAAATACCGACCAAAATGATACAAAAGAAAAGACTCTGACTCTGGTGTGATTAGCATCGTCGTCTTCCATCTCCTTCCAAGCCAATCCGGATCGCTCCCGATTGCCAAAACTCGAGCGCATAACAGGCACCCACCCCGAAAACTCGGGGTTAGCAACGGAATTTTGCTAGTGCAAGTACATAATATACAAGATATACGAACAGTAACAACACAAAATTTAACCGCCGTGAAGCCTTAACACAAACCATACATTCCCACAGTCGTACAGAATAACACTCGCATACACGAGGTGAAAGGTAATCACATAGTCATATTCTCCTTACGGAAAATAACATTCATGAAACTTTAAACGAGCCCAAGGAGTCGGAAGATCCCTTTTGTAAAAGGAAAAGTATTTTGATAAGATAGTTTGCAATCATTATTATTGACTCGGGCCGTTTAGGGGTTTTTAAAATCGAATGGGAATACTTTTGGAAATAATTTCAAAACTCTCGGGTCCTTGACCCAACGTATGGAAAATGATTACACAAAAACCAAGTCAACTTATTTGGGGTTCTCGACCCAATTTATAGAACACCAACACAAACGAAATCATTACAACATCTCGCAGGGTTCTAAACCCAATCCAAATAACATCATCACGAATTCGATCATCTCAACATTCCACTGGGTCCTCGACCCAATACACAGAATGGCACCACAATACAATCAAAGGCACAATCTCTCATTCGACATATCCTGCTCAAGACCCCCGATTAATTAACCCTCGGAGATTTCGTCAAACCTCCTTGGTTAATTAACCCTGATACCCACGCTTTAAAAACAATTTGAAACAAGCTTTCAAAAACACGAATCGCGTACCAAATCAAGACAAACATTTGAAAGTGAGTTGAAAGAATTTGAGATACGAATATTGTTCGATAACGGGTCTTAGCTATCACTCAAATACACGTAACCAATAAGCCCGCCAGGCGCCTCCCTTGCACACTGTGTACCGGCGTTCACTTCCATCATGTTGGCCGCTCCTTGAACATGTCACCGCACCGGCGTCACTCCCGCAAGAGCCGCCCCTTGCACGCGCATTAGGTGACATCGGCGTTCACCACCCATATGGAGCCGCACATTGCGGCATACACTGTGCCGGAGTGCACGCCCGCCCTCGAGGTTCCGGATACGACGTTTCTCACAACACGTATCCACATTATCACAAACATCCAGCACATGAACAAATGTCACAACAATTTTCAACTCGGTACATCAAGTCACACAATTTCTCCGCCAGTCCATAACCACACAAGTAGGCAGGAACACGCACGTTATTAATCAACTCAATCACGATAAGCGTTCAAGCATAACCAATCAACACCGCACATAGATATATATATAACCTTACTATATTATATGAATGACTATAGTTCATCCCTCAATCCAAGTTGAGTACGTCAACTAGTGTTAGCATTCATCACTCGTCGATCACCGACATAAGCATGTATATCAATATACGTATATACATACTTATTTTTTAACATATAAATATATATATATATAATACATATATATATACACATACATATACATATATATATATATATACATATATACGTCCGTATAAACTCATACACTTCAACAACAATGATTTCACGCAGTTACAATTCGTATATCGAGGTACTTGCCTTGGTAATACGACGCGAAGGAGACGACGAAGGAATCGGTTCCGGTCCGAACAATCCTCTCAAATCCGACCCTAACACAATAATGATATATAATCAATCTCACATCATGAATACGAAGAAATCCCTCCTAGTTCTACCCGTTGGGACAATTTATCGAACACCAAGAGTGCGTAGGGAATTGAAATCGGTTAACGGTGAACTAACGGGATTTCATCCCAACCAAAAACAAGAAAGCCAAGGGTCACGAGAGTACTATCAAAATCTAGCAACAACATCGGTTAATTCGGATTAGAACACAAGATCACCACCAAACCCTCCCCAAAAATCATACTAGGGTATAAGAGATCTTACCTCTTGAAGATACAAACCCTATAATCCGAAGAACACGTGCTAGATCCACAATCCGAGCTACACGATCGAAGGAAGACGAAGAAAAACACACAATCGAAAGGGTGGATGGAGAAGAAATCCCCCTCTCAACCCTCTCTCTCTCGCGCACGGTGGAAGGGAGGAAGAAAATGTGCGAATCTCGCTGAAAACGCACAGTTATAGCGCTGACCGCATCGTGTGCCGCGGCTCAGCTAAAGCGTGCCGCGGCACGGAGGCCAAAGATTGCGCCCGGTGGTGGTGACCGCTCGTTGTGCCGCGGCTCATTCGGAGTGTGCGCGGCTCGGACTCGGCATGTGCCGCAGCTGCCGGTGTCTTGAGGCACACGGCAGAGGTTTTAACCGGAGTGCCACACGGGTGTGCGCGGCCGGACAAGTGTGCCGCGGCAGCGACTTACTGTGTGCCGCGGCTCACAAACCTTGTGCCGCGGCACAGTACAACTGCTTGGCCAACAACTGGGTAATGTGTGCGCCGCGGCGCACAATCCTTGTGCCGCGGCCCACACCCCCCTCGGGTCCCAAAAATGACGAAAAATGATCCGGAAAGAAAATAAAAGCAATAGGAATCGATATTTGGGCAACAATAACACGAAATGGAAGTACGGAACCCCCAAAAAGATCTGAGGTGCACAACCAAAGTCGAACAAGGGACAAATTCCCTAAACTTCTAGGAAATTACACAAACGGCGCAATCATCCGAAAATCACGATACAACGTCGGATTAACAATCCGAAACTCACAACATGCTCTACTCAATCATACGAACTCATGGAAGTAAGAAAATGACGAAATCGAACGAGTTTAACGAGAGACAAATACACATGAGACAAAATATAACACAAGATGAAATTACGTAAAAACATCATCGAGACCCGTCTAAGCGGAGAAACTCCAAGAACAAAATAGGTTCAGAATTCCAAAACAGTGACAAGCGAGTTGTCGAAACGGACCTCCGCCGGAAAAATAAAAATTACCGGAAATCGAATTTGCGGATATTACAGCGTCAGGATCTCCTGTTCGTCTCATCTCGTACACACGGGGCGGAACAGACCCCGCACTAGAAGCTCCCCCTCTAGAAGGCTGACCACGACCTCGACCTCTACCAAAACTCTGCTGCGGCTGAGGAACTGTCGATGTCTGATTCACACTCGGCTCTCCTTGGTGGGCTGATATCTGAGTAACTGGGGCCCGAGCTGCATCCGTACAAAACTTAGCACGATGACCCATACGACCACAAGCAAGACACTGAATTGGAGGCCTATCACACTCACTCATCATGTGGCCCGGACGACTACAGTTGAAGCACGTAGGACCACGAACGGAACTAGCAGGAGCAGACCTAGAACCGTTTCCTCGACCAACTGATGGAGGCCCGACTCAAGACTCGCGAGGCAGTGGGCCTTCGGATACCCTCCTGACTTGCCTCCCGAAAACTGACCAGAGGTCTTCTGCTTCTTTCCTTCGGTTGCCGTCTCTGTCGCAGAAAACAACATCTCATAAGACATAGCTTTATTCTGATATTCTTTCAAAGTCGTGCACCCCAGACCAGACATGTAGTGGCGCACCCTCGGTTTCATCCGCATGTCAAAGTGGCGGATCTTATCGAGCTCATCGCGGACTTAGTTTCTTACATAATGTAACTGCTGATTGTAGTCTTTGATGGTTTGAGATATAGGTACATCTTGGGGCTTAGCCTCAAAGAAGGCTCGGATCCTCCCCTCTTTCACTGGCCACGGACAGAATTCGTCTTCCATTAGATCCCGAAACTCTGCCCACGTAGCTGCCCGGTCACGCGGTTTCACCGCTTGCCACCACGTCGCTGCCTCCTTGGCGAGAAAGTACTGAGCAATGGGTACTTTCCTCTCCTCGGGGCAATTAGCAGCCTCAAACACTTTCTCCATCTCGAACAGCCAATTCTCCCAACCAGAAGGGTCGGAAGCACCATCAAACTGCGGAGGATGCATACGAATCACGTCCTGAAGTAGCTTATCATTGCCGGACCCAGTAGGCGGGACCGGGTTGGCATTAGCATGGCCGACTGTAACGGCTGAGTCGCAGCGTCATCTGGTTCGCTACCTGCTGTAAAATGTTGGCCACTCCAACATTCTCATGAGCATTACCGGAGCTAGCAGACTGGTCCTGCTGACCTCCGGAACTAGGGGGAACACTGTTCGACAAGGAAGGCATCGCCGAATCAGTTCCCGAGTGATCGGACATGGCCGCCCCACCGGCTGCGCCACGTCCCCTACCGCGTCCGCGACCGCGTCCGCGTCCTCTACCAGCAGGAATTCTGAAGAAGCAACGGGTAAGTACAATTCAAATGCAAAACGCAAAAGATATTAAGACAGAAATAGAACAGAACGGTGAAACGAGTCAAGTTAGGGAAACTTACGAGCACCGGCGTACTGAGATGATGGCATAACAGTGATACTGTCCCAAAAACGACACTTAACTAGACCCAAATAACCGACAGCCTAGGTATCCATAAACCTAAGCTCTGATACCATATTCTGTAACACCCCCAAGACATTCAGGGCATATTACAGCGCCGTGGACCCCACACTGTGGAATCCACCAGGCTAACATACCAAACAAGACATTCGACAACGACAACAATCATCAATAATACGACAATTCAAATAAGATTACAATCCGACAATAAAATCCAACATCAATCCACTTCCCAAAACAGGAACACAACATTAACAATTTTGTAAAAGAAGTACTCGAGTACTTAAACCAGTTTTTTTATAAGAACAAAATCCCCAAAACAAGATATCAAAATATTCGACAAATAGAATGCCAAAAATCAACTTCTGGACAGTATCATGCTCGCCCATTATCCTCATACGGCTCTAGTACTCGCTTGTCCCCACGATCAATACCTGAAATACAAAAAGTATTTCCCCCATTTAAGGGGTTAGCGACAACTGCTAGTGCAAGTACAATCCATTTGAACTACATTCTAATCAGATGAATAATGCGCCAAAAATCATTTTTGAAAACGTTTTATATTCCGGAATATTTATGATGTACAAACACAAAACACATTATCTCCAACAAATCATAATTTAAAGTTAACCGTTGGCACGAGACTCACGGCCACCGTACCCCGTAGAGCCCCGTCGGACATCCCTGGGTGGCTAACCACAGTTCGTGATACGCACACACGGCAATACGTATCCCTAGAGGCCCCGTCGGACCGTCCCTAGGTGAACATACACATATCTTCCCACAACAACCACATATAGCCATAATTCAAATACTAGAACATGTAAACAAATGTAAAGTACTTGCCTTTGAGACATTCTTGAAGAAACAGAAGTGAAACACGACTACGAACGGTCCGAGTGGAAAACGACGGTTCCTAAATGAAGAATCAGTACAGTTCAATCCCAACGGACAACAATACCCTATTGGAATACACCCATAACCCCGGTTACAATATACGACAATAGGCGATCAATTGATACGGGCAAGGGTTTACGCAAAATCTCCCTGTATCGATAATTCGCGGATTAAAATCAAGGAAATTGGATTTGGAATCATTCAACAATCACAATCGGTGAAGAATACCATAACATACTGGAATAATTCGGTTCCAATTACCAAAACCTGGAAAAACCCCCAAATTTGACGAGTTAGGGTTCTAGACGAAAATACCTTGATTTCGGATGATGAATAACGATTATGCTGATGATAATATGTTAGCACGACTCTACGGTGATGGAATGTGAATAGAACGCCGATCAGGACTGATGGAAATCGCCTCTGAGGTCGCACGTCGAAGAAACGAAGGGAAAAGAATGAAACTGCTGCTCAAAAGCGCATTGGGCTTATATAGTGTGAAGTTAGCGCACGCTAACTGCCATATGTAGCGTGCGCTAACGGGGCCGTGACAGTCCAGTGGATACTGCCACCATTCGTTAGCGTACGCGAACAATAGGGGTTAGCGACGCTAATCGCTTATCGATAACGCACGCAAGGGAACAGGGGTAGCGTGCGCTACCTAAAGAAGCCAAAGATCGCTGGCGATGTCACAACAGCAAGATGATTGCCGAGGGTCTAAAACACGAAACGCACGGCGACATCGAATCCAGGAACATAGACGCGAAGCATACAAGACGATGGAGCTAAGCGCTGAAAGAAAATACAATTCCGACCACCGGAGGGTCCGTTATGCGACAACGAAACTAAGATTCCCTAAACTATTAGGAAATTACAAAAATGGCCCAAGTGCCCGAAAATCACGAAACGACGTCGGATTTACAAACCGAAAGTCTCCACATGACCAACTCAACCATACGAACTTGTACAAACCAAGAAACAACGAAAACGAACGAGTTTTACAAGAATCGAACGTTCATACGGCAAAACATGTCATAAAATGAAATTACGTGAAAACATCATCAAAACTCGTCCAAATGGAAAAACTCCAAGAACAAAATAGATTTAAAATGTCTAAACGGTTACAAGCGAGTCGATAAAAATAGACATACACCAAAAATGGAAACTGCTAAAAATGGAAAAATTACGGATATTACAAGTAGATAAAGGAGAAAGAAGCAATAAACTCTCTGAACAACATATGCTATACCACACTTACACAAATCACTCAAGAACACAAATGTGTTCTTCACATAAAAAGAAAAGTTTACAAAAAGTGAAAAATTATAAGATGAATGATGAATGATGAAGGATCTAAGGGGTCTATTTATACACATAAAGTCATCTAATAGCTTCAAAACTCCAGCATTATTACAATAGATCAGATCAATGCCAGTCATCCACTCAATAATACACAAAAAGTATAAAAAATTAGACAAATTTTAACAATTTGTCAAGAGTTACGGTCGTAACATTAAGGAGTTACGGCCGTAACTTGGATGACTTACGGCCGTAACATTCTGTAGTTACGGCCGTAACTTGACTTCGTCAATTTTCTCACTGGTTGCTTTGAGAGTTACGTTTTCAGCCCAGAATTTCTCAGACTTTGCGTTTTTGCCCCAAATCTTCTTCGGATGATAACTTTTGATATATAACTCTGATTTTGAATCCGAAAAGACTGCCGAATTCGTCTCGGAAAGCCCTACAACATGAATATATCAAAATTAAATAAAGAGAATATTTAATAAACATGTTATTTCTTGAGTAAATCAGTTATTCAATCCGATTAAGACTAGATTTACATCATCATCCAATAAAATTATTAAAAACTAATTAATTAAAAGCAAAAAACGAGTAGACTAGCTCAATTATGGGTGATATTTATCGATACAAACCATGGATAAGTGTATAAAACTGACACTTATCACACCCCCAAACTTGAATTCTTGCTAGTCCCGAGCAAGACTCTATATTATTCACGCTCCAAAAATAAAAATAAAAATAAGACAAAAATAAGAAAAATAATACACACACAAATTAAGAAAAATAATTATATAAAAAGAGAAAAAGAGATCAAAATGCCATAAATACACAACAACCAGCTTATACAGTAGATATAAATGAATCAAGATTCAAAATAAATCTACAAATGATTTTGAAGTTAAAACACGGTTTTAGTATTGTAATTCCACAATGTAAGGTTTTCCCCCCAAAAGGTTGATTATTTCTTTCTCACTCGTGATACACACGACTCCCTTTAATGGTTGCTCTCGATCACTCGTTTATTTTTCGACTCAATATGAAGAAGAATTTCATTGGCGTCATCAAATATTGTGATTGTTCACGAAATTGAGTGTATTGAAATTCAGACGCTAATTAATTCAAATCTACTCATAAACTACATCCCTTTTAGTGATAGCTTTCACACCGTTATTTGCTAACGTGTAGCTGTTTTCACCAACACAATTTCTATCTCATTTTTATAAAAGGTGATAGCTTTCACACCGTTATTTGCTAACGTGTAGCTCTTTTCACCAATTTTTCTGTGAGACGGCAGCTACGCACCAACAATGGTTAGTCCTTTATTTTTCGCAAAATTTTAGAATCCCCTAAATTAGGCAGCTGTTGCTGCTCAACACTTCTCCTTTTCGTCACTTTTTTAGGTGATAGCTTTCACACCGTTATTTGCTAACGTGTAGCTCTTTTCACCAATGACTCCTTTTTTTTTTTAGGGAATAGAATTTTTGCAGAAAATCATTTCTTAGTTTAAGCATGAAAAATCAAAAACTCCACAAATTAAGTAAATTTCAGTTCTATTTTTCATCAACCGACTGATTCTTCTTTTCTCAAGGTAACGAATGACTCGATTTTATATGATAACTACAAGGCTTGGAAAGAGAGATTAAGGCTCAAAATTTTTTGAAATATACAATTTTTTAACCGGTTTAAAACGATTTTAGAAGCTTGTATATAGATAACTTATTGGTGTTATGGCCAGATCTAAAAATCTCATAAATCAAAATACTATATATATATATATATACTAAAAAAATTAAGGCAAATAACCAAAATAATCAAAACACACCAAAATACACCACCCCCAAACTTGAAAATAAAACTGTCCTCAGTTTAAAAAAAATAAAAAGCAATGGAGAAAAGCAGAATACTCCCTGTTAAGAAAGTTGATGCTTGAGCTAACGCCTTTTAGAATCTGCAAGATAATAAATATACGAGGCACACAACAAAAGAAAATAAAATATACTCGGAAGTATAACACAATTTTTAAGATGCGCTTCAAAAAAGTCCGAAGAGTAGCCTTACGCTGCCATAAATGCTTTAATAAAAAACAAACAATAAAAATTACAGCAATAAAATAACAATACATAAATCACGAATAGATGCGCGTCAAGAGATCAAGAAGAAACTCCTTAAGCTGCCATCATTTAGCACGATTTTTACACACGACAGAAAGTAAAATATAAGAGATCCGACATGGGTTATCAAAGGGACAGGAATGAATCCACTTTTCATTTTCTCAGGGTAAAATCCTCTATCCAGACAACATTAGCTAGAGCTGGATCTGGTTGAGGAACAAATTCAATGAGTTTATTGATTAGTTCTTCTGGTGTTGTTGCAACGACTGTGATTTGTTTAGCACGCTCGGAAATAAAACCTTTTTCAGCAGAGTAGTCGATAAAAGATAGTAAACCATCAAAGAAACCATTGACATTAAGCAGACCTATTGGTTTTTATGAACATTTAGCTGAGCTCTGGTAACCACATGAAAAAGTTCCTCAAGAGTGCCAAAACCACCGGGAAGGGTGATAAAGGCGCCAGAATTATTCATCATGTGATTTATGCGATCTTGCATATTTACAGCTCTAAATTCATCTCCAATAGTTGCCCAGGTGATTTTACTTTCAGCCATAGGTTTTGGAATTACTCCCAACACTCTTACTCCTTCCATATAGGCAGAAGCAGCAGAGCGTCCCATTAATCCTAGACTTCCTCCTCCGTAAACTACATGAATGTATTTTTCTCCTAAGGTACGACCCAAGTTGTGGGCTGCTTCAGTAAAACATGCCTCTTTTCCATAACTAGCTCCACCAAAAATGCAGACTGTGCTAAATTTTTTTGTTGAAGATGATGACTCCATTTTTGAAAAGAAATTTTTTAGAGAGACAAAGAGAAAAGTACAAGTTTGAGGGATGAATAAAAGAAACAATCACAAAGTTTATTTATAGAAGAAAAAGAAGGTAAAAATTGTTTGACAAGTTTGTGATTGCGTTGATTGCGCTTCAACTACTCAATAGAATAATCAATGCATTTATTGCGTATCACATTTTTTATTCAGAAAATCTCACCACACGACAAAAATAAAAGATACTTACGCGTATGTACAGTAGTTGTGATTGTGGCTCACACCTTCCTCTGATTTTACGTTCAGAAACGGCCTAAATGCCTTCTATGAGTCGGGGAGAAGCTTCCCATCCAATTTTCTTACAA
The DNA here is from genome assembly GCA_033398695.1 of Orobanche coerulescens. Taxonomy (NCBI): domain Eukaryota; kingdom Viridiplantae; phylum Streptophyta; class Magnoliopsida; order Lamiales; family Orobanchaceae; genus Orobanche; species Orobanche coerulescens. The sequence continues at coordinate 130,343,675 of CM065808.1, read as the reverse complement.
ATTGGCAAACAAGGTCTTTTAACGTCAGATTCCCAAGACGTTGCTCATATTCTGGTTTGAATTTATTCCACAAACATCGAATTCCGTAATGTACGAGTCCACTAGGATCCGTGTCAAGAGAAATTTCGATATCATCTAAATTCTCTTTATTCAGACCATCCTTAATGAATTTAATTTTATCTTCTCTGTTTGTAAATGGAATTCCTAAAGATCGACATTTTAAATTACAGTTCCATCTAGCACATTTATAACAAACGGCTATCATCTTTGCTCATCGTTTCTTTGCATATGAACTTTTTCCAAGCCCTGGTAAACATCTAGTCGGTGTTTCTATGAATTCAACCTCTATTCTTACTTTGGCTTCAATAATGAATCTTATGTCAAAAGGTATGCTTTTATTCATAAGCAACCTCATCCTTTCAAGTCTCGTCTTATAAATCTTTAAAATGACATTTTTGCTTAGAAAGGGAAATCTTTTTTCGATTTTATACAATGTTTCTTCCATGATAAAAAAATAAATGAAATGAAAATAATTGAAGAAAATATATACAAATATCAGTTGTTGTGGGAAACTGAAAAATCCGACTTTAATAGTCACGGAGTACCATTATCCGCCACTTGACCGGACAAACACAATTGAGTACTAAGTTACAACGTCGAGAAATTTGTACCTAGAAGAATAGTTTACAATGTAAGATTTCAAATATAACTTATACTTCCCCGGCAACGGCGCCAAAAACTTGACACGTTCTTAGTGTAATTATCGCAAGTGCACGATATCGTATCAAGTAGTAAGTGGACTTTTTGAGTCCGGTTTATCGATCCCACGAGGAAGTTTGGTTATAATTTGAATTATACACTATTAGTCTATTTTTATAGATACTAAGATGAGTGAAACACACAATTAAAGAGTTTGGTTTAATAATTGCAAAGAAAATGCAATAATAGTTCTAATATTTTAAGGAAATAAAAAGATTGCAATAATAATAGATTGATTAATGATAAAATGAAATAGTTGGGATTACAAACTTAGTTCGTCATTAGTTATAGAAGATGTATAGGAGATCATAAGATGAATTTACTTATTATGTTGTGTAGATTCGATTTTCCTTAAAAAGACGGTTTCTCTTTCGAACTATAAAACGCCCCTTACATATTGAATCAATCCACTATATTTATATATAGATTGGCTTCAACACATAGCATTAGGATTTATGAAAATAACTCAAAGAATCATCTAAGGTCTAGAGGTATATTTCTATCCCCTAGAACAACTTAGAGTGAAGATCATTTGATCTAATCAAGCATATTTTCTTTCGAAACATATGAAGACCATAAATATCGTCATTTATTGGCCAAATAAATAAAGATTGTTAAAACAATGAAAATAACACACAATAATAAGTAATTCACAATAGATCTTTATACAAACATAAATAACATGACTAACCTTGTTTATAATCCCAACTAAAGGTAACTTAGCCCATGAAGGGTTTAATATACATAATACAAGCTTTGGTGGTCATTATTAGTTGAACCAAGAGAAAGAATTGATCCTCACTCCCTTAGTAGATAAAGGAGAAAGAAGCAATAAACTCTCTGAACAACATATGCTATACCACACTTACACAAATCACTCAAGAACACAAGTGTGTTCTTCACACAAAAAGAAACGTTTACAAAAAGTGAAAAATTATAAGATGAATGATGAATGATGAAGGATCTAAGGGGTCTATTTATACACTTAAAGTCATCTAATAGCTCCAAAAATCCAGCATTATTACAATAGATCGGATCAATGCCAGCCATCCCCTCAATAATACACAAAAAGTATAAAAAATTAGACAAATTTTAACAATCTATCAAGAGTTACGGCCGTAACATTAAGGAGTTACGACCGTAACTTGGATGACTTACGACCGTAACATTCTGTAGTTGGCCGTAACTTGGATTCGTAAATTTGCTCACTGGTTGCTTTGAGAGTTACATTTTCAGCCCAGAATTTCTCAGACTTTGTGTTTTTGCCCCAAATCTTCTTCGGATGATAACTTTTGATATATAACTCTGATTTTGAATCCGGAAAGACTACCGAATTCGTCTCGGAAAGCCCTACAACATGAATATATCAAAATTCAACAAAGAGAATATTTAATAAACATGTTATTTCTTGAGTAAATCAGTTATTCAATCCGATTAAGACTAGATTTACATCATCATCCGATAAAATTATTAAAAACTAATTAATTAAAAGCCAAAAATGAGTAGACTAGCTCAATTATGGGTGATATTTATCGATACAAACTGACACTTATCAGGATCATTCCAAAAACCTTTCTGTCGTGAATATCAGTATACGTATAACCCTTCTTTCAAATGTCACGATCAAGTTATAAGGTCACGGTCAGTCAAACCCTATATGTACTTGCGCTATGCATGAGTTAATGCAAATCGAGATCACTGAGCTATCGTGTATCTAATACAACTAGATCCAGTGCTTTGGCTAAAGACTTATGATCTCATTTGCCAATAACTACATAGGAAATATACCTATTCACTTACAGGAGAAAGAATCCTATCTTGGTATTTAGTAGAAACTGCTACTTGCCCGTCAAGATGCACGTCGAGGTTGACCCCCACCTTCTGGTTTCCTTGGTCGAACTACTTTAATGAAAATCTTAACATCACAAGCACATCCCTACTAAATTCTCAAGTCGAAGGTTCACAAATACCTATCACAACCTTTCGATTGCGTCATTGACTGTCCCAGAGTGAAATCCGTGTGATAAATCGAGGGTGAGTCGGTTCGAGTATACTAATCTCATCAGCATACCTATAACGTGTGCTCCGACTAACCATTTGTGATCGACATGCACTCTCTAAGTCAAAGAACATATCATACAAGTCTTCACATAAACTTAACTCCTAGTCAAGTTTCATCGATTTGCGAACGATTAAGTATTTGAGCTATAAACCTTTCCAGTGCTGATCCCCTTATCCAATAAGGAGTGGAATATTTTGCTCTAAAATACACGGACTAGTTTCTATATATATATTTACGAGTCAGGAATGCCAGTGACTACCAGTAAATAAAGAAACATACAATTGACTTCTTATAATGTTTTACATAATAACAAGTACAATGCCCTCACTCTAACATCCTCTGAGTGGCATTCGAGGGCATACTCCTAACAACAGGAGGGACTGATTCCTCCTGTTGTTGGTCGTGAGCAGCTTGTTGTTGTGGGAGAGGGGACTGATATCTGTCAGATGTCCCATGAACCTGTTGGTTTTGGTGATTGGCCATCTCACGTTCCCTGGCCTCTTCACGGCTGATCCTCAGACCGGCCCGTAGGGCATCTTCGTCAGCATCTGATTTATGGTCGGAGTGGTGGCTGGTAGATGGAGCTTTGTCACTGGACTGTGAATTCCCTTTCATTCGAGCCTTCTCTTTTGCCTTGAAATAGTCAGAGATTAGCTCCTGCGAAAGGTGATCCTCCCAGCGGATCAATACCTCGACATTTTGGGTGTCAGGGACCTCCAGAGCATATAATTCCTCATCCTTTCAGTCGGCCCAGTGGTACAGGGTGTCATAAGGGGCGACCCTGTAGGACTTCTAGATTTTAAAGCATTCATACGCTTTCTCTATTTGTACTTGGAGGAGGGTATTATTAATTATTTCAGAGGGGGAAGGACTCCATACAGTAGTTGGGTCTACCATTCGTATGGGATCTGCAATAGGTATGAGAGCCTGTTTCGGAGAGGGATCCCGAACAGGGGATGGTACCCTGTGGGGATAGGGTCTCCGTACATGGGTGGGTACCCTATTAGGAGTAGTGGATTTTGTCTCCGAAGGGGAAGCCGACTCGCCGGAACCCTCCTGTATGGCAAGCAATTGATCATCCATCATAGCCGCCACAGGCTCGGGATATGTTGTTTTTACAGCAACTGTTTCTTCCATAGGGTTGCGCCCTGTGGGATTGATTCATCAGCATCATTAGGAACATCTATAGTGACCGATGTAGTCACTGTAGCCTCAATCTTATAAGACTTCTTCTTCTTCTTCTTCTTTTTTTCTTCTTCTTCTTCTTGTTCTTCTTCTTCTTCTTCTTCTTCTTCTTGTTCTCTACAACATGAGGTGACCGGCTGTCAGAGACACTTCTCTTACTTTTCTTTTCCTCGATCGAGATTTTCATAGTGACGTCCCTCAGATCCCTTGAGATTGGCATGCTGTGAGGTTGCGGACGTTTAGCAATCATGGGCGATTTGTTGAATACAGTGGCTTTCATTCCACCAATGAATTTTTTGGGGCCAATCTTCTTGGCATCGGTAGATTGTTTGACTCCGCAAAGAGTAAGGATATGATTCAGGATGAGGCCAAATGATTTCTTCGCAGTTTCATGTTTGGCAGCCTCCTCCTGTATCCTTTTCAATAGTAGTTGACGCCAGTTGACATTTTCACCTTACATGATGGCGACCATCATTCTGAAGCATAGGTTGGTGCACATCTCAAAAGCTCCTGTCCGGTTTTCAATTATCCGGTAGCAGAAATCGTGAAGGTACACGTAGGGCAGACAAAAATTCTTCTTGTGGCATGAGGGGTACATATTCTCCGCATCCTCATCACCGGTGAACATCTTCCAGTAGGCAGATAGAAGGCTCTCAGACCCGAAGGTCTCAAGCTATTCCATTTTCAAGCCACTTGACGGCAGCTTGTATAGTTTTTCAACAAATCTTTGTTCACAGAGACATTAATCCCTTAAACAGTTGCAGAGATTTCAGCAATTTCTCCTACTTTTCTCTGAGACGACTATTTGAACGAGGCGTCCAAATAGAATTCTTCTATAATGTGTTGATCGTGCAACTCGGCACGGTGGCTTGCAAGACGGCACAACCCTTGCAGTTTCACATGTGAAACGACCACCTCCATTCCTACGATGTCTTCTCCTTCGAGATGGATTCTATCCATCACCACAGACCTGGAGAAGATGCGTCTGTCGATGATAGATTCTCTTTTCTTCATGGAAAGGGAAGAAGTCTGGGAATTCGATATTCTTGCAAAAAAAGAGTGAAGAAACGGGGAAATATCGCAGAAAATCAGAAAGTATGTAGACTGTTTTGATTGAGACTCGTTTAAATTTGCAGAAAGCGTAAAGAGCCTAAGGGAGCAAAATACAGTCATTTTATATGGTGCAGGGAAGTTTAGGATTTAAACAGTGAATGGTCAGATTTAAGGGGTGGGAACCGTCTTTTTAAATGAACGTATAAGATGGATTCAGCGTAACTTGTACGTCTTATCCATCTATTTTTGAAAATAGCCAGTCCCACTTCGGACTGTTCATCTCCCATTTTGCACGAAACGATGGTTTTGAATTTATTAAAAATCGTGGTATTTGTGGTATTGAAGTCCAGGTGTATTTAAGACATTAAAGGATAAAACATTTGAAATGTAAACAAGGCACGTGGACTTAAAATGTTTTTAGGACAAGTAGAGTTGTAATGTAATATTAATTGACATCCTACATTGTATGTGCTGTATCTGCGAATCACTACAGTGTTCCCCCTTAAAAGGTATTCATGATTCAATTCTTACACCAATATTTGGATTAATACTATATTTAAGGGTCGTATTGTAATCCCCCTTAATTAATACACACTTCAGCTGTAGAAAGATTTCATGCCTTCAATGTCCTACAGTACTATTTAACTTGTTCTGAGTGTACAATTAATTAAAGTGGATACTGTATTCTTGGGTCATACAGCATTCCCCCTCAATTGATGAGTAAAAAGCGTAAAAACATACAGGGAGTCAGGCTTAACATTCCCAATTCTTGACGAAGCATACAAATTCTGGTTGTGCTGAGAGGTTTTGTAAATATGTCGGCCAACTGAATGTCCATATGAATCTTCTCGATCCGAACATTCTTATTCTCAACATGATTCCTGATGAAGTGATGCTTCATATCAATATGCTTAGTTCGCGAGTGCAATACAAGATTGTTCGTTATTGCAATTGCACTCGTGCTATCGCACATGATTGGTGTCTCTCTAGCACTAATTCCATAATCTTGTAACTACTGTTGCATCCAGAGAATCTGCATACAGCAACTGCCAGCGATAGTATTCCGACTCAGCTGTAGAAAGCGAGTTGGCTAATTGCTTCTTACTAAATCATGACACAAGTCTAGGTCCAAGAAAGTGACCAGTACCGCTTGTACTCTTCTTATCCAACTTACGGCCTCCGAGATTCGAGTCACTGTATCCAACCAAATTGAATCCTCCTTCCTTAGGATACCACAATCCTACATCAGATGTTCCTTTCACGTACTTAAGGATTCGTTTGGCTGTTGTGAAGTGTGACTCCTTAGGTGCTACTTGATTCCGAGCACACACTCCTACAACAAACTGAATCTCAGGCCTGCTAGCCGTTAGGTATAGGAGTGAGCCACTAAGCTTCCTGTAGAGTGATTGATCAACCGGCTTTCCAACTTTGTCAGCACTAATTTGCATGGAAGTGCTCATGGGGGTTGACGAGGATTTGGAGTTATTAATTTCAAACTTGTTGAGTATCTCCTTGCTGTACTTCTCATGGTTGATGAAGATTCCCGTAGGCAATTCCTTTACATGCAATCCTAGGAAATAACTAAGTTCTCCCATCATACTCATTTCAAATTTACTTTGCATGAGATGAGAGAACCTTTCACATAAAGAAAGGTTAGTAGAACAAAATATAATATCATCGACATATATTTGTACCATTAACAGGTCATCTCCTTCCTGTATTTTAAATAAGGTTTTGTCCACATCACCTTTCTCAAATCCATTATTGGTAAGGTACAGGGACATGGTTTCATACCAAGCTCTAGGTGCTTGCTTAAGTCCATAATGTTAGTATAATGCTCTAAGTATAATGTTTAATAATAATGTGGAGACATTTATTATTATATAATATTGATTATATTATTGAACTAATATTCTACTTACGATCATTAAGTATGTGACTTGATAGTAAAGCTCGTTAAAGCATTAGAGAATATTTATTTTAGATATCCCTAGTAATATGACTACTAGTATGATGATGATACGATGACTATGTTTTATTGGTCATGAACATGAGATGTTATATCACGTCATAGATGTAACACCCCCGATATATTCAGGAATATTATAGTGCCGTAAATCCTTTACATAAGAATTTACAAGGCTAAATAAATGAAAAGACAATGACAGATACCAAATTATGAAATCACTGAAAATACATTACGACAATTCTGGTTCAATACCGAAAATACAAATATCCAAAAAGAAGAATATTAATACACCACTGAAATCTAAACATCACAAATTACGACGTAATTGAGTACTTATTAAAATAACCAACAACAGACAATAAACCCAGCCGGAACATCACTCTGCACTCTCGTCGTCATGCATCTCCAACGGTTGTTTCCCCGCTCTCCTGGATCCTGAACATAAACAAATATTCACCCCCGAAGGGGTTAGCACAACGATGCTAGTACAAGTACAATAATCATACATGATGTAATCAACAATCATCATAACAAGTTTCTCCAACGAGAAATAACAACAACACTTATCACATCACAACAATCTCAACATACTGATGGTATTCCAACGATCCAGCGCACACAGCTATAGATTCCCATGATGATCCCATCGGACCAACGCATGTTGGAACTACCTGTCCAACGATCCAGCGCACACAGCTATAGATTCCCATGATGATTCCCGACGGATCAACGCATGGTGGACATTTAATCACAATACATATACACAATACAATCATAATATAACTGTCATAATATAAACAATTCTAATTAGAGTACTTGCCCTGGATGATTTCGGGGGTGTTACAATAGATATATGTAGAGACATCGTATTGGATATGACCTAACAAAGAGAATTATATATGGATTAAGTCATTATAATTCCTCTGATTATTATATATTATTTAAGTTTTTATTACCTAAAGACACTACAGTTTCCTACATAATGAGCATCGTATTTTAATACAATACCAACGTCTTCTGTAACAAGGAACCATAGAGTTTGTGATTGGATACGGTACGGTTTATGCAGAGGGAAGTAGTTTGTCCATAGGGGACTTGTCCCTCCTATAAAAAGGAGAAGATATCTACGGTCCCTTGATAAGTTAAATTGTTTAAATGCATGGCCATGCTCAAATTGATAAATAAAGAGTTATTAATAAATATTTGAATTGGACAATTGTAACTTGAGATCAAGAATATTAATTAAGCTATCTAAGGTCGACTTATCCATGACTTATGCTTAATTAGGATATCGCGCGATGAGAGGATTAAATATTATACAGTAATGGGATTTCGATCGTGCCGTCAAATTAATGTCTTTAATGAGGGTAGTCATAATGTCTAGCTAGAGGTCGCTTATGATTTATGAGTCGTAAAAATTGTTTTATACTCATTGTCCTATTAATTAGAACCTACAAGGTCACACATTTAAATGAGCAGAGCAGCTATTTTGTTCCGGTTGATTAAAAGTTGGTGAAAAGGTTGGTGAACCCTTAGCCATGTTGAGGACTATATAAGAGTGTCTTGTGATAGCCCTCATACAAGACTTAATGACAAGTGAAGATATATTTGTGGAGAGAGAATCAAAAATCTGATTTTGATATTTCTCTCTCTCAAAAGTCTTGAAGATATATTCAAAAGTTGAATAATTAAAAGGATCAAGAATATATCTTCATATCTTTGAAGGTTGATTCTTTGACCAAGAAAGTATTTAGAATACTCTTATAATCTTCATCTAATCTTGTGAGTTTGATCTTTAATAACATATTGAATAAGATTCATAGTTGTTATTTTAGATCAAAGTTCAAGAATATTTGAATAATATTCTTGGTGATCTTGTTCTTACCATAATCAAGAACATACCTATATTCAAATTGATTTAAGTGAAATCTTTGTTGAATAAGATCTAGCTGTAATACGCGTAATTTTGATTTTCGGTAATTTCTTTTTTTCGGCGGAAGTCCGTTTTGACGACTCGCTCATGAGCGTTTCGTCATTCTGGGAATGATTAATTCTACACTTTTTGACATCCGAATTCGTTTCGGTGTCGTTTTGTTGAGTTCCGTGCTTTTTAGCGACTTTTCCGCACTTGAATTCGATTCTTGCGAATATCATTCGAAACTGCTGTTTCGAGTTTCCCGTAAGGCCGTTTAACTTTGTTAGACGTGTTGTGAACTTCGGTTTGGTTATCCGATCACGTATCGTGATTTTCGGGCGTTTTAGGCCATTTTGTAATTTACCCAAAGTTATGGGTATCCGTATCTGTAATTGTTGTCTCGACCCGTTTCTTGGTCGCGTATGATTAATTATTGTATTATGTTTTTCAATTCGGGTCGATGATGTTGTCCGCGAGCTTTTCGTCGTGTTCGTTCTGTGCGTTTTCGGAAATCGAGTCGTCGGGTCATGACGCCTGAGCACTGGCCGGACAGGTGCGGCTGGCACGGTCGGAAGTGCTGGGCACTGGCCGGGCAAGCACGGCAGGAACCGGCGTGGCGCACGCTACGGCCGGAAGGCTGCGCGCGCTAACCGGCAGGTGTAGCGCACGCTATCGGCTGGCCCAACGTACGCTATCGGGCTGGGCAGAGGGGTTACTGGAGTACTGGACTCGGGGACGATCGACATGTAGCGCACGCTACTGTCGGGCATTGCGCACGCTACGACCGGCAGGTAGCGCGCGCTATGGCCGGAAGGCTGCGCACGCTACCTGGACGAGTCAGTAGGGCAGTGGGGGCTCTGGACTGCGGCCTGGGCCGATAGCGCACGCTAGCTCGGCAGCCTAGCGCACGCTAGTCCGGCCCAGTATAAATGTGACAGAGCAGTCACATTTCCTCTCGTTTTTCATTTCCTTCCTTTTCTGTCCGCGGATGGCGGTTCGGAGTTGGCGAAGCCATGTTGTTTAACAACAAATCCATGAAGTTATTGAGGTTATATCATTGATCAATCATCCGTTATCATCCTTTGATCCAGCGAATCAAGGTAATCTCACCTTAGAACCCTAATTTCGTGAATTTGGGGATTTTTGCATTTTTGTCCGATTCGTTCCGTGTTGTTGATTAATTCATGATGGGTATGATTAATCTTGGTAGTATTCTTGTGTTTAACATCATTTAATCCATTGTTCTTCGTCGAATCGAAGTATATTTCTTGATTTCCTTCGAATCAACTTTTTGGGGGATTTGTTCTCGATCTCGTTTTCCATCCGTTTTTGTTAGATAGATTGTGGTTAAATGATGTTGTTAAACATATTCTATGGATTGTATATCCATATTTCGACTTGGAATTCCGTTTTCGTGTTTTGTCGGGACGAATCATGTTCTTGGCCGTTTTGGGGAAAACACTTGAACTTTCATCATTCGTTCTTTGAATTCAACGGCTTTGAGTCGTGTTATGGAATTCATTTCATTGTTGTTCTTGTCCTTCGTAGTTTATGACCGCGAGTTGGCGATCGGTGGAGTCGGCGGGTTCATAGTCGGTTTGTGTCAACCTATTTCGGTCGATTCTCCGCGTTGTTCTTATTCGAGGCAAGTACCTTGTCCATACTATTCTTGTTTTGTGGTTATGAGAATTGGTGATCATCTTGGTGTGTTTGTTTATTTGTTTGAAATGAGTTTTCAAAAGAATCGGCTAGCCTTGTTAAAGGCCCTCTTTCAAAACCGTGTGTGTTTTGTCATTAGTGTGTTTCGTGAACGAGTATGTGAATCTTACGGATATGTTTGGTGTTGATGTTGCGCTTGATAATGTGTGTGTACATATATTATCTCCTTTCGATGCATTATGGTTTGACGTGTTGTTTTGTTAGGTGTTTGATGCCTCTTGTTGAGTTGTTTTGGATATCCTTGGTGTGATATATTACTTGTGCTTGATTGTTTCGCTAGACAGCTCCGGAGGGTCCTTAGAGGCCTCGGGTGGGATTCATGGTGGCGTCCTGGTCCTAGGCGATGCCTGTGCTTGATTGTTTCGCTATCCAGCTCGGGAGGGTCCTTAGAGGCCTCGAGTGGGATTCATAGTGGCATCCTGGTCCTAGGCAATGCCTGTGCTTGATTGTTTCGCTAGCCAGCTCGGGAGGGTCCTTAGAGGCCTCGGGTGGGATTCATGGTGGCGTACTGGTCCTAGGCGATGCCTCTGCGTGTATGTTTAGTGAATGTATTTTGCTCACCCTGGGACGGTCTGACGGGGCCTCGGGGGAATCTGTGACTTCACTCTGGGTTCACGAGTAAAAACTTCACGAGTGTGTGTGTATGTTTTATGAATGTGTTTGCTCACCTCGGGAGGGTTCGACGGGGCCACGGAGGGAGTCCAATGGTTTCGCCCTGGATTCACGAGTGAAACTTCACGGGTGCGTGTGTATTTTATGTCCGTCGAGGACGCGTAACGTGGGTTTTAACCTTGTGTATTGTTGTTGGTTTCGTTTGTGAAAAACAAAACATTTGGGCTGTGACCCTATTGATTTTTGGAAAGAGAAGGATTCAGTAATCCTAAATTGTTTTCTATTAAAACTCTCGATGGCATCTTAAACTGTTTTATAAATTGTTTACCTTTATTTGTGATCTTTCGGTTTTGAAAATATTTACCCAAACTCTTGCCTCGGGAAGTACTTTTCTTTACGTTTGGATTTTTAAGGATTGCTGGTTATTGTTATTCGTGGAATGTGAATTGTATGGCTCGTATTTACACTTTGTTCTTGCACTAGCAAAACAGTGGAGTTTTGCTAACCCCCGAGTATTCGGGGGATGGATGTCTATTTTTGCATTCAGGTTTTGGAGCATAACACAGGGTCAGCACGAAGGATGATAAAAGATGATCGATACTAATCACAAGAAGAACCGTACATTGTTTATTGGTTCAGTTGTACTTTATTTTCCGCTGCTATATTTTTCCCGTTGTACGGGTGTGGTTGTGTTTTGACCCCTGCGTGGGCATGAGTTGTATTTGAGTTGTATGTATTTATTGAAAGACCAAATCAGTCTACTGAGTCATTTTAGCCTTAAAGGCATGGTTGAGTTGTTATATGTTGTTACCAGCCTGGTAGATCCTTGAGGAAAGGTTCTAGGGCGTGTAATATCCCTGAGCGGATTGGGGGTGTTACATAAATGGTATCGGAACTTAGGTTGTGGAAACCTAGGCTGTCGGGTCAGTCGTGTTGTTTGAGTCTTGTTTCGTCGGATTTTATCTGACTGAGTCTTGTCGTGACGCGTCGTCTGAGTTTTGTTGGTCGTGATTAGTATCGTGGGGCGATCATCATCTTCGTGCGACCTGTGGATGTAAGTCTCCCTTCTTTGTGTTGTGCCTCGTGTGACACGAGCTATTGGTATGATTTATTTGCTAAGTGACGGAATCCTCTTATGGATTTTGATTTCTTGATATGTGGTTATTTGACCCTCATATTTCGTTTATGTGTGGAGTAGTGTTGCTGGATTGTGCATGTTTGACTTTATTTCTTTTATCCGCTGCGTGAGTCCTTTTGTAATGGCTTTCGGTATTTTACCGACTGAGTTTTATTTCGAAAATCGATTCCATTAACCGAGTTTTTGATATTATGGCCTTGATCGTTTTCGCGAAATTCTTATGATGGTGTTTAACATGTTGTAAATGGCTTTTGTAGGTTTTTGAAACATTACCGTCATCGGCCTTTTTGGCATTTTTGTAAATGGTTTTTAGCCTGGTGGGTTCCGACGCGGGACCCACGGCGCTATAAAGTTTTGTGTAATTACCTAAAATTTTTGGGCATTCTAGCCCATTGAATTATCCTTGAAAACCTTGAGTATCTTAGAAAATAAATTTCGAGACGTACTTTTAAAATGAATTATTTTCTCGTGGTACATCCAAGGTGCCACAATATGTTTCAAAATTCTTCTACCTCGAGGACCAAAATGTTTTGAGATATTTTCAATGTTTTAGAAACACTTTTATTTAGACCCGAGGGTCGAATATTCTGAAAGTTTTTACTAAGAGAAAGTGTCCTCATTTTTATCTAATGTGAAATGGTTCTCCAAAGTCTCGATAACGATGTCTCACGTTTGTACTTTTTTTGAAAGGTGATACTCAAGATCAACCGGTGTTCTTCTAAATTATTTTCATAATGAGGTTTTCGTTTTTAAAACATATCCATTCCCGTTTGAGGGCTGGGTAGGTATGTATGATGTCGCATTGTCCTTATGATGTTTGCTCCCGAGTATGATCGAATCGACGGTGTGAGCGTTGAGTCGTTTTCCACACATTTGTTGTGTTAGCCCTCTGTGAGAGGTGGGATGTTGGTATTGAATATTGTTGCCTCGTAGTGATTTCTGCGTTGTCGCGCATGTGCAAGCTGTTATAGCTTGGTTTGGTATGACCGTGTGCATCGGTGATGGTTCCGTTATGTGTCGGTTGTTTAGTGCCTTGTTACCTTGCTCCCGTTTTTGTGAATTTCGTGGACGAGGTCGGAGGTAATACTCGTACTATTTTGACTTCTATATTTCCTCTTTCTCCAGTCTATTGATTTGCTTATGTTCGTTGATACTTTATGAACTTGTTCTGTATTTCGGTTTCATCGTCCGAACGAACTGTGATCTTGTTGTGGGTCGATCTGGTTATCGCTATGACTTTTCCGAATTTGGTTAGATTTTTGTGAACCTTGTTCGGAAGCAACATATTTTGGTTCTACTAATTATTTTATTCAAAGTGGATCGGATTTGGAACTCCTGTGTTTTCGACTCTGTCGACTCGTTCATGCTTTTTAACATTTTCTGAATTTTCCCTATCCCTTGCTTTTGTTGATCGAACGAGGGTGGTATTGTTTCGGGATAACTCGTTTGTCATTGTGACTTTTCAATCGCTATTGCCTTTCCTGTGGATCTTATGGGAATGCATGTCTCGTTGTTCTCACCAGATCATCCTGGGAGTTGTTGTTTGAATTTTATTATCCTTCGTGTTTCGGACATGATTGTTCGATTTTTGTTGTCTCGATCGTTTGTTTGTTCGGTTTTTGTTCTCGTTTCGTGATTGTTGAGCATTCAGGCTCCTTCGTAATTCCCTTAAGTTCGGGAAATTAGTCTCGTTTTCGATCTTCCAACCCTTAGGCGGTGGAATTCCGTATTTGTTCAGCGTTTGGCTCGCGTTTTGATTGATGAACCGTTGAGTTGGTCAATCGTATTGATTTTCGTTCGTGTGTCTTGTGACTGTTCGGATAATCGACTTGATTGTATTATCTTTTTGATGACGCTTTTCACTTGTTGGTTTTATTATGTCTCTATCGGTGGCGTTGTGTTAGTCGCTGTGGAGCGTATTTTCACGCCGTATGTCTCGTTGCGTTTCTTGTAGTGTTTCGCCATCGGGTGCGAGTTCTCGGTTTTTGTGTATCTAGTCGAGTTTTCCTGACAGGGGATATTGCTTCTCCCTACTTATTTTATGTTTCGGGACGAAACTTCTTTTAAGGAGGGTAGAATGTAATACCCGTAATTTTGATTTCCGGTAATTTCTTTTTTTTCGGCGTACGTCCATTTTGACGACTCGCTCATGACCGTTTCGTCATTCTGGGAATGATTAATTCTACACTTTTTGACATCCAAATTCATTTCGGTGTCGTTTTGTTGAGTTCCGTGCTTTTTAGCGACTTTTCCGCACTTGAATTCGATTCTTGCGAATATCATTCGAAACTGCTGTTTCGAGTTTCCCGTAAGTCCGTTTAACTTTGTTAGACGTGTTGTGAACTTCGGTTTGGTTATCCGATCACGTATCGTGATTTTCGGGCGTTTTGGGCCATTTTGTAATTTACCCAAAGTTATGGGTATCTGTATCTGTAATTGTTGTCTCGACCCGTTTCTTGGTCGCGTATGATTAATTATTATATTATGTTTTTCATTTCGGGTCGATGATATTGTCCGCGAGCTTTTCGTCGTGTTCGTTCCATGCGTTTTCGGAAATCGAGTCGTCGGGTCATGACGCCTGAGCACTGGCCGGACAGGTACGGCCGGCACGGTCGGAAGTGCTGGGCACTGGCCGGGCAAGCGCGGCAGGAACCGGCGTGGCGCACGCTACGGCCGGAAGACTGCGTGCGCTAACCGGCAGGTGTAGCGCACGCTATCGGCTGGCCCAGCGTACGCTATCGGGCTGGGTAGAGGGGTTACTGGAGTACTGGACTCGGGGACGATCGGCAGGTAGTGCACGCTACTGTCGGGCATTGCGCACGCTACAACCGGCAGGTAGCGCGCGCTACGGCCGGAAGGCTGCGCACGCTACCTGGCCGAGTCAGTAGGGCAGTGGGGGCTCTGGACTGCGGCCTGGGCCGATAGCGCACGCTAGCTCGGAAGCCTACCGCACGCTAGTCCGGCCCAGTATAAATGTGACACAGCAGTCACATTTCCTCTCGTTTTTCATTTCCTTCCTTTTCTATCCGCGGCTGGCGATTCGGAGGTGGCGAAGCCATGTTGTTTAACAACAAATCCATGAAGTTATTGAGGTTATATCATTGATCAATCATCCGTTATCATCCTTTGATCCAGCGAATCAAGGTAATCTCACCTTAGAACCCTAATTTCGTGAATTTGGAGATTTTTGCATTTTTGTCCGATTCGTTCCGTGTTGTTGATTAATTCATGATGGGTATGATTAATCTTGGTAGTATTCTTGTGTTTAACATCATTTAATCCATTGTTCTTCGTCGAATCGAAGTATATTTCTTGATTTCCTTCGAGTCGTCTTTTTGGGTGATTTGTTCTCGATCTCGTTTTACATCCATTTTTGTTGGATAGATTGTGGTTAAATGATGTTGTTAAACATATTCTATGGATTTTATATCCATATTTCGACTTGGAATTCTGTTTTCGTGTTTTTTCGGGACGAATCGTGTTCTTGGCCGTTTTGGGGAAAACACTTGAACTTTCGTCATTCGTTCTTTGAATTAAATGGCTTTGAGTCATGTTATGGAATTCATTTCATTGTTGTTCTTGTCCTTCGTAGTTTATGACCGCGAGTTGGCGATCGGTGGAGTTGGCGGGTTCATAGTCGGTTCGTGTCAACCTATTTCGGTCGATTCTCCGCGTTGTTCTTATTTGAGGCGAGTACCTTGTCCATACTATTCTTGTTTTGTAGATATGATAATAGGTGATCGTCTTGGTGTGTTTGTTTATTTGTTTGAAATGAGTTTTCAAAAGAATCGACTAGCCTCGTTAAAGGCTCTCTTTCAAAACCGTGTGTGTTTTGTGATTAGTGTGTTTCGTGAACGAGTATGTGAATCTTACGGATATGTTTGGTGTTGATGTTGCGCTTGATAATGTGTGTGTACATATATAATCTCCTTTCGATGCATCATGGCTTGACGTGTTGTTTTGTTAGGTGTTTGATGCCTCTTGTTGAGTTGTTTTGGATATCCTTGGTGTGATATATTACTTGTGCTAGATTGTTTCGCTAGCCAGCTCGGGAGGGTCCTTAGAGGCCTCGAGTGGGATTCATGGTGGCGTCCTGGTCCAAGGCGATGCCTGTGCTTGATTGTTTCGCTAGCCAGCTCGGGAGGGTCCTTAGAGGCCTCGGGTGGGATTCATGGTGGCGTCTTGGTCCTAGGCGATGCCTGTGCTTGATTGTTTGCTAGCCAGCTCGGGAGGGTCCTTAGAGGCCTCGGGTGGGATTCATGGTGGCGTCTGTAACACCCCCAGATTTAAACGGAAATATTACAGCGCCGTGGGCCCCGAGATGGAACCCACAAGGCTAAAAGAAATTTTCACAAACATTTACAAATGCCCGAGAGGCCAACGACGGTACTATCTTTAAAAATTCACAAAGACTTATAAAATCCATTTATCAAAAACCGTCGTAAAACTCATTTGAAATCGCAAGGTCAAACAGCCGATACTCAAAAGTTTAGAAAACGATTTCCAAAGTAACCTCAGTTACCAGATACCAAAAGTGCGTCTCAAAATACTCACGCAGCGGAAAAAGACCAACCAAAACAATACTCTAGCAGCGGAAAACAAGAACCAAACAATAAACTCAATGTACGTAACATGTCCTAGCCAAGATCCTCCGGAAGCTCATCTCTTCACGACCGCTACAAGCTCGATACTCCGAGAACCTAAAAGAAATCCCACGACGGGTCACCATAATATCCAACAATGATAACCGTCACATCACATTAATAATAACATACCAATGATAATACAACATAAGAATACGACCAACGTAATCTTTACTTACTCAAGAAATTCTCATCAGAATAACCATTATCACATTTCACATCCTGTACTCGATTAACCAATAAACTCGAACATAATATCTGTATTGTACCTCAAACAATACTCAAGATCCTCAAACTATCGAACCAACTCACGATACGGAAATCTACCATATCTGACCAATACGATCCATCGAATAATATCAACAAATCCCAAGACGGTAACCGATTGTCCACCAAAGACAAGACCAAAGAAAATATGGATCATACCTCGAGATATGATGTGCCACGATAATCATATCGGTCTAATCCGAGATCAGATCAATGCAATACGGACATGGTCCTAACACAAGACCTACAAATGCATACTCATATGACCACGTCAATATGATCACAAAGAATAACAATCATGTACACTCAATGGAAATCCGACGATCCAGCCTCAAAGATAGATCCCTTTGTTGATCCTATCGATCAACATAAGGTGGATAACTAACAATACACATGTGAACAACAACACATGATAAAATCAATGATGCGAATTCACAAGATTCCATCAACACAATCTGGTAATCCAACGATCCAAATACTTCTCAAAGATAGATCCCCATGATGATCCCGTCGAACCAACGCATGGTGGAAAACTCCGTCCAACGATCCGGCGCCCTCAAAGATAGATCCCCATGATGATCCCGTCCAACCAACGCATGGTGGACATCCGATCCAGCCTCAAGATAGATCCTCATAATCCCATCGATTATTTACACAACATAACAACATAATAAGCATACACATATGCAAATCAACACGTTCATCAACATGAACAACATAACATGCACGACAACATGACAATTTACTAGACGACTTCATGTTCAACAACATGAAAGAAAATGTGCGAGACCAAAATAAATAACATTAAACCGTATTCAATATGGAATACTTGCCCGAATCCTTCCGGGAGCAACCTCGATGTCCAATCATCACCGACGATTATCCCCAATGCTCGGCGATCCAAACGCATACAACGAACTATAGATACTCATATCCTCGTCCTTACCATAATGTAACCTCGATACTCGAACATACCAATAAGCGAGATAAAGCATATTCATTATGATTTACCTCCCGTAATCGAAAGAACGATATGCGATCCGGATACCCGAGTTCACAATAATAATCATCGCTATATGCATTAAAAACGAAATGAAATCGAAACCATTCATTAAATATTATAACGAGCAAGTAATAACTTGCCTCGATACCGATACCACGAAGTCTTTGCCGAACACATTGCCTTTATCTACGAGCTCCTCACCTCGATCAAAAGCAATACAATGGACATACTCGAACACGACCGCAATATCCGGTTATAATCACCGATCAATAATCTCAACCTATCGAAGAAATCAAATAACACATATCCGATAACGGTCAACAATGAAAAAACTAACCAATCGAACTCAACGGTTCAACACAATCTCGAATAAACACGGTAGAACCAACCAAGTCAAACCATCACGAATTCCTAATCAAAACACAAAAATCAAGCATGTCGCCTACTTAGCGCACGTTAATCACCTAACGTAGCGTGCGCTAAGTTGCTCCCGTTAGCGCGCGCTAGGCAGTAAACGTAGCGTGCGCTAATGCTGTGCAGTGGCATGCATTTCAAGCATCGTCTAACACTTCCATCATGTCATTGATCAACTCATCTCGATATTAAGGATTTCATAACAATCATGACATATAATTCAATAGCTCTTCAAGAACACGAATTATCCAAATTCACGTTCATGATCCATAAACTGATAAAATCCGATGTGTTCTAACATCTAAAAATCCTTATTCATCATGTTCTTCGACATACAATTCATATAACTTCAAGAATCACAATAGCACCACCATAATCGTTACCATACGAAGTAACCAACGACAAAGCATCAAAAATCCGAATTGAAGAAGGGAATTACATCAACATATTTCTTGAATTCCATCCAAAACCATACAAAACATATCAATACTCATATATTGATAACAACACTAACTTAGTACGGTAATCCAACTCGTTGTCATGCTCATCAACTTGTTTATATGATAATCATCAACTCAAGAACATCATATACAATCCAAAACGAAATCTCAAAGTGAAGAGTAATTACCTTTTTGAAGGAATGGATTGATTTCCACGAATCACCAATGATTTCAAGAACAAAGCTTTACTCCATGATTTCCATCTTTAATCTTGTTAAAGAGGATCATCCTCGTGTTTAGGAACTCCAAATGTTCTCCCAAGGTTGTCTCTATCGGGTGAAAGGAAAGAAATGGACGAAATGCTTCATGACGCCCGTTTGTCCCTTTAAATAGAATACATCACTAGCGTGCGCTAAACCATTATGTTTAGCGTGCGCTAGCCTTAGCGTGCGCTAATCGAGTTTGTTAGCGTGCGCTATCGGCCCGAGGCTACTGTCTTGCTTCGTAAACTACCTTACGTACGTAATGCCCATGCATTAACGCACGTAAATCATCATGTCTAGCGACGCAAGTCCTTACTCTTAGCGTGCGCTATCCGAAGTTGACTTACTACGGTGTTCACCTACCACTCGCCCCCACATTCCGACAAAGATCGGCAAGGATAAGATTCCTTGTTGGTGATACATAGTTAGCGTGCGCTAAGCCTAATCTTTTAGCGTGCGCTAATACTTCAGAACAACAACCGTTGACTTACCAGAACGTGCGCCGAAAGCAGCCGGGTCCACACGCAGATTCCTTCCGATCTGTCTGCACTAGCGTACGCTAACCTATAAACGTAGCGTGCGCTAATCCTGCACGATAGCGTGCGTTATGCATGAATATCAGCATGCGCTAATAAGGCTATACTTAGCCACTTTCCGCAGTTCTTGTCCAACGTCTCGACATACCAAAAGCGAACATAAGACACACTGAACACAAACACTGATTCCAATAATATCATCATACGATATACCCAATATCAAAAGTACGACAACCTGATACACAATATCCTCAAATGTAATTGTCGACCAAATACGACAATTATACCGATACTGATATCTCAGTCCTTTATTTATTTTATCTCTACTGCATGCATTCAACGTTGTACAATATAACTCGGATAAAATAATATTAAACAACAATAGTAGAAATTCCGGATATTACATTCTACACCCCTTAAAATAAGTTTCCTCCTCGAAACTTGCGATCCATCATAAAACGAACAAACATACCGTTCAACTCAAAATATCCCAAAACCATCACGACAACGATTAATCATCATCATTACCGAATATCCAAAAGAGCATACTTCGAAATACGCAGGTCGACGATCTCCGGAGATACTAGCGCCGATCTCACCGCATAATCTCAATATGCTTACGATCACAATTCCCTGAGTCTCAACAAAATATATCATCTTCGGATGAAACAA
Source organism: Orobanche coerulescens (assembly GCA_033398695.1). Classification (NCBI taxonomy): domain Eukaryota; kingdom Viridiplantae; phylum Streptophyta; class Magnoliopsida; order Lamiales; family Orobanchaceae; genus Orobanche; species Orobanche coerulescens. The sequence continues at coordinate 130,323,025 of CM065808.1, read as the reverse complement.
TCTGCCCGAATCAAATCCTGTCTGCCTGATTACATAATCAAGTCCCAATTCCGATAAGACGAATTATACACAATACATCTACAAAACAACTGCCCAAAACAACGACACGAATCCCGAAACATCAACACAAAATCCGAACGCTCAGATGATCACCAACAATGATCAACAATCAACCGAATTTATCATCGACCTGATAAATTCCAATATGACCAACCAGAGGTCAAAACACAATCGAGAATATCATCAACGTGATAAACTTCAATATGACCAACGAACGATTAACGGTAATCGAGAATACCTTCACACGGTAAGCTCCAACACGATCAACGCAGAACCACAGTAACCGATATAGAGTTCTCAAAACGACACACCAATCACATACAGTGGATCTCAACGAAACACAACCGACTCGTGAACTTTCCCCTCGGCATACGAACAACGAATCGCAAATCGACGAAGATACCAATTCATACAAGGAGTGGGAACGACCACTCAATATCCAAAACAACTAGCATGGGGTCACCATCCCCAAATTTGCACTTACAAGGAAATCATTCCGTAATCACTGTGGTAAAATCGCGCTACTACCGTACTAATGGAATCACATAGCACATATGTCCCGGTTTCACAAAATCCCGATTTCCAAAATAATATTATGTGCATGAATCTACCACACGCAACATATTTCTCTTATCCGATAAATCAACCGATCATCCGTGGATAACCAAACTACCATACTAACGTTCGAATCTCTTTCATCGTACCATACCGATGTACCATCCAGTTCGTGAGTCTCATTCGAACTTCACCACGATATGCATTATGCACTAAATGCGTATGTACCTCGATCACATTTTCAAAACCAGTTTGAAATCATATATTCTTGTCACGAAGACAATTTTGAAAGTTCTTTCAAAAATTTCAAAACTAAAAACATAAATTTTGGTAAGACCACAAAATCAATTTTCGAAAAATTAACTTGGCTCGATGGTGCCAAGTATTTGATATGATTTCCTTCGAATCCACACGATTTGAAGTTTTAAAATGAAAAGTATGCAAATGCTCGACTATATCCATACTCCCGTATACCAATCGGTTCGTCACCAATATCCACCGATATTCCATCGGAAAACCACACGATCGAGTTCCAAAATCTCAATATATAAATTCCGACTAAACTCCTTTTCCACACATGACTTGCAACGTCAGTCATTAACCCATCTGGATCACCTTAAATATGATATGACAAAATATTGAAACAAATCCACACAATAAAGACTTCCCGAGAGGTTCAATTTGAACAAGTAAACCAAAGCCTCGAAAGGCGGAAATAACATAGGTAAACGATTGGTAAAGTGTTTTACAAGTCTCGGGAGTTTTAAGAAAACAAAAGCCATTTGAAACATTAGGGTCTCACCGTAACTGCTCCGCATTACAAAAAGTTTAAAAGTAGAAAACCCCTTTTCGGACTTCAAGTCCTGAGTCACAAAACCATTTCGAAATCGATTTGGGTCTCGGCCCAAAATCATTTTCCGAAAAACATCTGTGAAATATTCATTTTGAAAAGTGTCATTTTCAAATGCTCAAAACAGTTCATATATATCACAAAATGAACTAACATGACTACATGTTCTCCTCAACAATTCATAGTTCCTTCTACCGATTACACAATTCCGTTCCAAAACTTAACCGACATATTGATTTCCAAAACAATAACTTCTCAAGATCATCAATCCTGTCCCAAATCTGTCACCTTATACCGTAACGCATGATATCTGCTGAATCTCAAACATATCAACTTAGAACGGCAATAAATCTCAAAAAAAATCCAAATACTTACAGATCGTGAAACCGACGATTCCCCGTGATACTGGCACATGTCTAGACTCAAGAAAATACTCGACACAGGTATTTTCAAAACACACGTTTTGCAAACTCAGTGCAACTCAAGAACACAATATATCACGTAAACACCATTTGGAAAAGTTATAACAAGCCCAGTACGATACTGGCAAATCCGATAATGCACAAGCTTGAGTGAACAACAAAGACTCACGGCTCTAGTATTTGTCAATCGACAACTCGAATGACGCAACAAAAACACGACCTAAATCGACCCAAATGCCTAGGTTTTCTCAACCTAAGCTCCGATACCATATTCGTAACACCCTGATTTAACCGGAAATATTACAGCGCCGTGGGCCCCGAGATGGAACCCACAAGGCTAAAAGAAATTTTCACAAACATTTACAAATGCCCGAGAGGCCAACGACGGTACTATCTTTAAAAATTCACAAAGACTTATAAAATCCATTTATCAAAAACCGTCGTAAAACTCATTTGAAATCGCAAGGTCAAACAGCCGATACTCAAAAGTTTAGAAAACGATTTCCAAAGTAACCTCAGTTACCAGATACCAAAAGTGCGTCTCAAAATACTCACGCAGCGGAAAAAGACCAACCAAAACAATACTCTAGCAGCGGAAAACAAGAACCAAACAATAAACTCAATGTACAGAACATGTCCTAGCCAGTATCCTCCGGGAAGCTCATCTCTTCACGACCGCTACAAGCTCGATACTCCGAGAACCTAAAAGAAATCCCACGACGGGGTCAGCCATAATATCCAACAATGATAACCGTCACATCACATTAATAATAACATACCAATGATAATACAACATAAGAATACGACCAACGTAATCTTTACTTACTCAAGAAATTCTCATCAGAATAACCATTATCACATTTCACATCCTGTACTCGATTAACCAATAAACTCGAACATAATATCTGTATTGTACCTCAAACAATACTCAAGATCCTCAAACTATCAGAACCAACTCACGATACGGAAATCTACCATATCTGACCAATACGATCCATCGAATAATATCAACAAATCCCAAGACGGTAACCGATTGTCCACCAAAGACAAGACCAAAGAAAATATGGATCATACCTCGAGATATGATGTGCCACGATAATCATATCGGTCTAATCCGAGATCGATCAATGCAATACGGACACGGTCCTAACACAAGACCTACAAATGCATACTCATATGACCACGTCAATATGATCACAAAGAATAACAATCATGTACACTCAATGGAAATCCGACGATCCAAGCGCCAAAGATAGATCCCTTTGTTGATCCTATCGATCAACATAAGGTGGATAACTAACAATACACATGTGAACAACAACACATGATAAAATCAATGATGCGAATTCACAAGATTCCATCAACACAATATCGTAATCCAACGATCCGGCGCCTCAAAGATAGATCCCCATGATGATCCCGTCGAACCAACGCATGGTGGAAAACCTGACCAACGATCCAGCGCCCTCAGCATAGATCCCCATGATGATCCCGTCGAACCAACGCATGGTGGACACCCGATCCAGCGCCCTCAGCCTAGATCCTCATAATCCCATCCGATTATTTACACAACATAACAACATAATAAGCATACACATATGCAAATCAACACGTTCATCAACATGAACAACATAACATGCACGACAACATGACAATTTACTAGGGCGACTTCATGTTCAACAACATGAAAGAAAATGTGCGAGACCAAAATAAATAACATTAAACCGTATTCAATATGGAATACTTGCCCCGAATCCTTCGGGAGCAACCTCGATGTCCAATCATCACCGACGATTATCCCCAATGCTCGGCGATCCAAACGCATAACGAACTATAGATACTCATATCCTCGTCCTTACCATAATGTAACCTCGATACTCGAACATACCAATAAGCGAGATAAAGCATATTCATTATGATTTACCTCCCGAATCGAAAGAACGATATGCGATCCGATACCCGAGTTCACAATAATAATCATCGCTATATGCATTAAAAACGAAATGAAATCGAAACCATTCATTAAATATTATAACCGAGCAAGTAATAACTTGCCTCGATACCGATACCACGAAGCCGCCGCCAACACATTGCCTTTATCTACGAGCTCCTCACCTCGATCAAAAGCAATACAATGGACATACTCGAACACGACCGCAATATCCGGTTATAATCACCGATCAATAATCTCAACCTATCGAAGAAATCAAATAACACATATCCGATAACGGTCAACAATCGAAAACTAACCAATCGAACTCAACGGTTCAACACAATCTCGAATAAACACAAATAACCAACCAAGTCAAACCATCACGAATTCCTAATCAAAACACAAAAATCGCATCGTCGCCTACTTAGCGCACGTTAATCACCTAACGTAGGCGCTAAGTTGCTCCCGTTAGCGCGCTTAGGCAAGAACGTAGCGTGCGCTAATGTGCGGTGGCATGCATTTCAAGCATCGTCTAACACTTCCATCATGTCATTGATCAACTCATCTCGATATTAAGGATTTCATAACAATCATGACATATAATTCAATAGCTCTTCAAGAACACGAATTATCCAAATTCACGTTCATGATCCATAAAATGATAAAATCCGATGTGTTCTAACATCTAAAAATCCTTATTCATCATGTTCTTCGACATACAATTCATATAACTTCAAGAATCACAATAGCACCACCATAATCGTTACCATACGAAGTAACCAACGACAAAGCATCAAAAATCCGAATTGAAGAAGGGAATTACATCAACATATTTCTTGAATTCCATCCAAAACCATACGAAACATATCAATACTCATATATTGATAACAACACTAACTTAGTACGGTAATCCAACTCGTTGTCATGCTCATCAACTTGTTTATATGATAATCATCAACTCAAGAACATCATATACAATCCAAAACGAAATCTCAAAGTGAAGAGTAATTACCTTTTTGAAGGAATGGATTGATTTCCACGAATCACCAATGATTTCAAGAACAAAGCTTTACTCCATGATTTCCATCTTTAATCTTGTTAAAGAGGATCATCCCTCAGTGTTTAGGAACTCCAAATGTTCTCCCAAGGTTGTCTCTATCGGGTGAAAGGAAAGAAATGGACGAAATGCTTCATGACGCCCGTTTGTCCCTTTAAATAGAATACATCACTAGCGTGCGCTAAACCATTATGTTTAGCGTGCGCTAGCCTTAGCGTGCGCTAACTGAGTTTGTTAGCGTGCGCTATCGAAGCCCAGAGGCTACTGTCTTGCTTCGTAAACTACCTTACGTACGTAATGCCCATGCATTAACGTACGTAAATCATCATGTCTAGCGTACGCAAGTCCTTACTCTTAGCGTGCGCTATCCGAAGTTGACTTACTACAGTGTTCACCTACCACTCGCCCCCACATTCCGACAGCATCTGGCAAGGATAAGATTCCTTGTTGACTGATACATAGTTAGCGTGCGCTAAGCCTAATCTTTTAGCGTGCGCTAATACTTCAGAACAACAACCGTTGACTTACCGTAACGTGCGCCAAAGCAATGGGTCCACACGCAGATTCCTTCCGATGCTCGCACTAGCGTACGCTAACCTATAAACGTAGCGTGCGCTAATCCTGCACGATAGCGTGCGTTATGCATGAATATCAGCGTGCGCTAATAAGGCTATACTTAGCCACTTTCCGCAGTTCTTGTCCAACGTCTCGACATACCAAAAGCGAACATAAGACACACTGAACACAAACACTGATTCCAATAATATCATCATACGATATACCCAATATCAAAAGTACGACAACCTGATACACAATATCCTCAAATGTAATTGTCGACCAAATACGACAATTATACCGATACTGATATCTCAGTCCTTTATTTATTTTATCTCTACTGTACAGATTCAACGCTGTACAATATAACTCGGATAAAATAATATTAAACAACAATAGTAGAAATTCCGGATATTACAGCGTCCTGGTCCTAGGCGATGCCTGTGCGTGTATCTTTAGTGAATGTATTTTGCTCACCCTGGGACGGTCCGACGGGGCCTCGGGGGAATCTATGACTTCACTCTGGGTTCACGAGTAAAAACTTCACGAGTGTGTGTGTATGTTTTGTGAATGTGTTTGCTCACCTCGGGAGGGTTCGACGGGGCCACGGAGGGAGTCCAATGGTTTCGCCCTGGATTCACGAGTGAAACTTCACGGGTGCGTGTGTATTTTATGTCCGTCGAGGACACGTGACGTGGGTTTTAACCTTGTGTATTGTTGTTGGTTTCATTTGTGAAAAACAAAACCTTTGGGTTGTGACCCTGTTGATTTTTGGAAAGGGAAGGATTCAGTAATCCTAAATTGTTTTCTATTAAAACTCTCGATGGCATCTTAAACTGTTTTATAAATTATTTCCCTTTATTTGTGATCTTTCTGTTTTGGAAATATTTACCCAAACTCTTGCCTCGGGAAGTACTTTTCTTTACGTTTGGATTTTTAAGGATTCCTGGTTATTGTTATTCGTGGAATGTGAATTGTATGGCTCGTATTTGCACTTTGTTCTTGCACTAGCAAAACAGTGGAGTTTTGCTAACCCCCGAGTATTCGGGGGGTGGATGTCTATTTTTGCATTCAGGTTTTGGAGCATAACACAGGGTCAGCACGAAGGATGATGAAAGATGATCGATACTAATCACAAGAGGAAGCGTACATTGTTTATTGGTTCAGTTGTACTTTATTTTCTGCTGCTATATTTTTCCCGTTGTACGGGTGTGGTTGTGTTTTGACCCCTATGTGGGCATGAGTTGTATTTGAGTTGTATGTATTTATTGAAAGACCAAATCAGTCTACTGAGTCATTTTAGCCTTAAAGGCATGGTTGAGTTGATATATGTTGTTATCAGCCTGGTAGATCCTTGAGGAAAGGTTCTACGGCGTGTAATATCCCTGAGCGGATTGGGGGTGTTACACTTGCAATCCATTAGACGCTTCGAACTTGTTCGTTGTGTGGATACTATAGAGGACGCTCGCTTCTTGCAACGTCTCTAGAAGGCTCGACCGAAAACACGCTACAAGAGGTAACAATCTTGTTTTTTGTACTTTGATAATATACTTGGATCCTCGGAGGGTTTTTACACATTATATTATACTTTCGCTGCTCTATTTCGATATATGATAAGATCATAAATCTTATTAGTTCGATAAAAACCCACAGTGGTATCAGAGAGACTAGTATATTTTCATTGTTTCGATTTTCATACATGTTGATATAAGATGTTCATATATGTGATGTATGATGTTTATATATATGATATATAAATTTCATCTATGTATATTTATATATATGGAGATATATATAATTTTAGTAGATTTGTGTTTCGGTCTATATATATATATATATATATATATAATGCCTATCTTAATATATATGGTGATATATATTTTGATTTATATGTTTGATCTTGACATATATGGTTCTTTGATATATGGAGATTCATGTGATGATTTAGTTCTATTAATAATTCAAGAATCAAACAACATATGCTTTGATCTACATATTAATTTATGTTAGGATTATGAATTTTAAGAGGTACATATTAACATAAAATTGTTTATGTAAAGATTATGCTTCTTTAAACTTTTCATATGAACATAATTATATTTTGATTTCGTGGTTGTATAAATATAGATTTAATCTATTTGATTTATACATTTATATTGCTCAAAAGGTATTAGTTATAATATACATAAGATGTATACATGTAGTATACATAAGATGTATACTCAAAGATTTTTTTTTATACCTGGGCAGGCCACTGCCGCGCGGTCCGGGAAAGGGACCGCGATCTTGGCCTGTGTGTGCCGCGCGGTCTCAGCCTGTGTGTGTCGAGATGTGCCGGCAGGTCCCGGCCAGTGTGCCCGAGCTGTGCCGGCAGGTCCCGACCTGTGCGGTCCAGGCCACTTCCGGACCTGTTTCGGCCTCATTTTCTTCGTGTATTCCTGGAAATTTATTTCCCGTTTTATATGGTTCGAAGTTAAGGCCTCAGAACTTAATAACTTATCGATTGTCAATATTTGGCATATTTTATATGTTATATAACTTGTCGATAGCCGATAATTAGTACATTATATATATTATATGTGCTTGTGAATGCTTAAATAGTTAATGCATCGTGGTTGGTATAGCTGTACTAGATCAATTAGATTGATGATTCGATTATGGTTGTAATATTCATAATACGACTTGTAGGTCATGCCTTCTTATTATCTTGTTGTAATTTCTCTTCTCATCTTACTCCCCTCGAATGTAACTCGAGGTTTCTATTACTAAATGTAAAGATATAGTTTAGAATAGTTCTAGCTATAATAGGAAGATGAAATAGACGAGCAACTTACAAGGAATTCAAGAAGAAAGGCGTTATCGAAGATTACACAAACCGACCTATTCATATTAACGAATATCATAATAGGTTCTATGACTATACCACACCACACCACACCTAATTGTTCATGTGAATATATGAGATGCATCATATTTACATTGCATATGATTGTATGAGATGCATCATATTTAAATTAGCATATGATTGTATTAGATGCATCATATTTATTTTATTTGCTTAATAATTGTTATTACCAAATAAATCATTTACATGTATGAGATACATGGTAATATTTTTGAGATAATGAATTTTGATAAAATAGTTTTATTAAATCAATTGATAAGAAACATAAGTCTCAAAAGCCAACCATTTCAAAACGCTCGTCAAACTTTCGATCATTTCTAATATGGGTCTGCCAAAGCAGGGTGTATGGATTTTATCTTAAGTAGGCGAGATGAATAAATTAGCTTATACATATGTTTTAAATGGTTAAGACTTATATAGGTTATACAAAACGGTTTTGGACCTATGGATTACTTGGGATTAATACGATTAAAACGACATAAGATGCCATCCCAAATGATAATGTAAAGCATCTTTTAATTACAGGGGACATGCCAAAGTTGTGTCTGTGATTATTTGATCGTTAGATTGTAATTCGTATATGTGTATGTGATACATAATATTCGAGACTAACATGTTGAAATAAGATGTCATCTCTATTGATAAAAACTAAACTTCTTTCATTTGCGAGGGACATGCCAAAGTTGTGCTTGCATTTACTTGATTGTTAGATTTTAAAATCAATATATCTCACGAATAACTTTGCATATTAATATTGTAGAATCAATGGCGTCGATCAATTCAAACTCATTGCGATTAATTCTTGACAAAGAAAAACTTTCTGGCACTAATTACCTTGATTGGTCAAGGAACTTGAGAATTGTTCTCAAAGCTTTAAAGAAGCAGTACATTCTAGAAAACCCAATTCCTGATGAACTGGAATCAACCGCCACCAAAGCTCAAAAAGATGCTTATAGTAAGCATATGAATGATTCTTTGGATGTGACATGCCTTATTCTAGAAACCATGAACTCGGAGCTGCAGATACAGTTCGAGGACATTAAAGCTTATGAAATGATGGGTCAGCTTAAGGAAATGTTCCAAGAGCAAGCCCGTCAGGAAAGGTTTGCCACTACGAAGGCATTGAATGGTTGTAAAATGTCTCCAGGTACTTCTGTGAGTGCTGATGTCATTAAGATAAAGGGCTACATTTAGCATCTTGAAAGGCTAGGAGCTCCTATCAGTCAGGAACTCGCTACAAATATGATCTTAGCATCACTGCCTTCAGAGTACGATCAGTTTGTAGTAAACTTCAACATGCACAACATGGAAAAGACTATTACTGAGTTGCATGGGATGCTAAAACAAACTGAGACAAATATTAAGAAAGTTGTTCCTAATGTTTTAATGGTTCAAAAGAAATGGAATAAAAAGAAAGGGAATAAGATGGCCCCGAAAGATAAAGGTAAGGGTAAAATGCAAATGTTGCCTAAACCCAAACCTAAACCTTTAAAGAAGTCATTGAACCAACCCAAAGAGGGGACTTGCTACCACTGCAATGAAATTGGTCATTGGAAAAGGAATTGCAAAGTCTACCTGGAAGAAATGAGGAAATGGAAGAGCGGTGAGACTGCTGCTTCAAGTATTCTTGCTATAGAAGTCAATTTATCTACGTCTTCATCATGGGTATTAGATACCGGTAGTGAAGCTCACATTTGTGTGAATGCGTAGGGGCTGCGAAAGAGTAGGCAACTGGCCAATGGTGAAATGGACCTACGTGTTGGAAATAAAGCAAGAGTTGCTGCTATTGCCGTAGGGACTTATGATATAAAGCTACTTAGTAGACTTATATTGGAACTTAATAATTGTTATTGCGTTCCTGCTATGGGTAGAAACATTGTATCAGTTGCTTGCCTTGATTTGGAAGGATATGACTTTACTATTAAGAATAGTATAATGTCCATATTTAATAAAGGTATTTTTTATGGAGATGCCTTGATGAGTGGGAGATTATATCCCATAAATATTGAAAGTTCCAAATCTGTCTATAACTTGAATGTCAAAAGACTTAAATCAATTTATTTAAACCAAACATATTTTTGGCATTGTCGTTTGGGCCATATAAACGATAAACGTATAACCAAACTCCATAATGATGGAATCTTGGACACATTTGATTTAGAATCATATGATACGTGTGAATATTGCTTATTAGGCAATATGACCAAAGCTCCTTTCACGGGCCATACTGAGAGAGGTGCAAATTTATTGGGCTTAATACATACTGATGTATGTGGACCAATGAATAGAAATGTTAGAGGAGGTTTCCAATACTTCATAACGTTCACGGATGACTTGAGTAGATTCGGATATATCTACTTAATGAGTCATAAGTCTGAGTCGTTTACGAAATTCAAACAATTTCAACTTGAAGTACAAAATAAGTTAGGCAAAACTATTAAAGCACTACGATCAGATCGTGGTGGTGAATATTTGAGCCATGAATTTGACGATCATCTCAAAAGTTGTGAAATTGTTTCACAACTAACTCCACCTGGAACACCTCAATAGAATGGTGTGCCGGAACAGAGAAATCCAACATGTTAGACATGGTTAGATCGCTGATGGGTCAAGCTGATCTTCCAATTTCCTTTTGGGGTTACGCCTTAGAGACTGTTGCGTTCATTTTAAATCGAGTACCATCTAAATCTATTCTGTAAAACCCCCTAAAACTCGATAGTTTACTACATGTATAATTGTTAAATCATGATGTACTCCAATAACAATTGTTTTAATCTACATCTAGTTTTATTTGTTTTACTCATTTATTCGTAAATTATTTTATGAACCAAATAATCAAATTAATTAAAATTTGAAGTGGGAACATAAAATTCCTAATGGGCCATGTGTATAAACACATATACATATAAACACACCATAAGACTCAAGCCCAAACTAAATAAAACCCCTAAGGCTTGGAATCACAATTTAAAGCCCAATTTAATCACTAGCCACTTCATTTAACACATACTTAATACGTATATCTATATACACCTAAAATACAAAAAAAAAATCTAATAACACACACACACACATAAGCACGGCCAAGAAACACTTGGGGGGAGGGGAATCCTTGTCCCCCATGCAAGACTCAATGTCTTACATTTTCTCTTCCCAAGTATTCCACCTCCCAACCCCATTAAACCCTTTTAAAAATCAAACACCCTCATTCCTTTCACCCTTACAAAAACAAAATCTAAAAATTAGAGAGAGTAAGGGAGAGAGGAGGCCGAAATCAAGAAGAGAATGAGAAGAGAAGAAGAAGAAAAGAAGAGAAGAAGAAAGATTTAACTTAAGGAGGTAATTTCACTATCTATATGTAACTTCAATATATATATATATATATACCTAGATATATCTTACATACACTAACTTAACTACATATTCATCATCCATGGTGTGGCATATATTGGTCAAAATAAAAAGAGGAGAGGCAAAGAAGAGGTTGGTGCAACTAGTTCAAAGACTTAGATCTCTTCACCACTTCAAAAACTAAAGTGGGTAAAACTATTCTTCTCACTTTAATATGCAAATTATCTTAAACAAGGATGCATGTCCCTTCCGTGAAGTTTATATAGTCCACTTTTCTCATACTAATAGCATGCATAATGGTTTATAGCTTGTTGCATGCGAAATTAGCCAATTTTGATGATTTAAGTGAAATGTCCCAAAACTTCTTATCAATTAAGTATGATTTTTTCTTCCTTTATATTCTGGAAATTATATTTGGAGAGGTATATTTGTGTTATATGATCATGCATGTGAAGTTGGATGTTTAATTTGTGGCCTAACAAAAATGGGATGATCAAAACGGACACAAAACAAGAATTAAGTGAAGATAAAGAAAATTATGAAAATTATTACAAAAAAAAATATGTAATCTGACTTAAGGTCAGATAATCCACCTACCCTTAAAATTTTATAAGAAACGTAAATCATTTTCTAAGTCAACGGGTTAAAATCGGCAAAACACGAAGATTGTGTAAATCCATCAAAATGGTGAAACTACTAAATAAAATCCATATATTTCAGTTTGGAACATAAAAGTGGACATAATAATATATTTAGCCTCTGTCCTAAAATTTTCGTAGTAATCGGAATTCATTTCCGGTGTCTACGGACCAAAAGTGTAAATTAAGACAAAATAAGGGGGTCAAATGATAAATTCCTTGAAAATTTGGAACCAAAGTAAAAAGTTCACCTTCTGGACTGAAGAAAAAACTTATATAGAAATAAATATTCTGACCTTAAAATTTCGTAGAGAGCGGGAGTCGATTCAAGATTTGGGGCTAAAATGCAATAATTGGTAAAATTGGGGTCAATTAGTAAATTTCAATAAAAATGGAATTATAAAATAAATTTTAAGGTCTATGGACCAGAATGTTAATTAACAAAGGATAAATATTATATCCGAAAAACCCTATAGCAACAGGAGCAAAATTTTGGGTTTTGGGGCCAAAACGATATTTTAAATAGTTTTGGGGCAAAACTGAAAATTTTAGAAAAATCAGTCAGAAACTGAAAATTCTGGAAAGTTCACTCAAACACAGAAGTTTCAAGTTCAACATGAACTCTCCCATAAGTTTCGTCACCATCCGTGACGAAAATCAAATCTCATGGGCATAATAATCCGTTTCGCAAGAATTATGGGCGTAACCGTAAATTGGAAAAATTTAAACCAAAAATCAAAGATTTGAATTTATCAAGTCTGGAATCAATAATCACAATTATATCTTAAAGATATGTCAATAACAGAACCATAATTTCATAAAATCTCGTGCCACGAATAAACTCCAAATCGCAATCGTATAATCAATTTACGCTAAGTATTGGATATATAACTCTGACCATATTATGTGCATTCACCGCAATGTGACTAACGTATAATAACATCTAACCGGGAACTAAGTGCCATACAAACAAAGTGCCACAGACAGATCCGCCTCTAATCTTATCGGGGCAAAGTGCCACATCGGCAGACGGGGGCCACCTCTTGAGCCCATACGAAACAGAGGGCCGATCAAAGATCCGGGGGCCACCTCTTGAGTTGTAGGGGACACCTATAGAGTCCCAAACTTGTGTTAGGGACGGTTAGACCATGTCTTGGATCGAGCAGCATGGCTGCGGTTCATGAACAAGGCTACCGTCGTTTCCTAGTCCCTTGAAGCCAATGGACGGAGTGTTCTGGAGGTGATTAGGTCGTAGACTTAGGGTATAATCGCGATTATGGTATGATCCGGGCACTGACCCACAATTAAGGACATGCCGATCCGAGATAAGAGATAAGGAAGCACATCACCAAGCGTGAGAGCGATAAGCTCAAAGGCCAAAGTTATAGTGACGGTCCGACAAACGCCCAAGGCTACGGTCATTAAACCAAAGGTCGTGGCGATAGTCAAAGGCCAAATACTGATAACGGTGTAAGATGTTATAAGGAGGCCGAGGGACTTAGTCATATAGACGACATCCTGAAGCTAAATACTCACTAGGCGCTCGACGCCACATATTGTCATACTTAACAGCAATCTACGGAGATTGACTATTCACTCATAACTTAATTCATTGCATTATATTTTGAAACTTATACCAATCCATAAATGATAAATTTTCAAAGGTGGGAGTAAAATAGTATATATTTCAAAATAATTACATACGTATAATTTCAGAAAATATACTCAACCCAACTCACTGAGAATCCATTATTCTCACCCCAATTCATATTGTTTTTCTAAAACCCCACTAGATGAGGAGACCCAAGAAGATGACGAGACGAATGCAGATGACCAGTGAAGATCGTCGTTGAATAACTGTCGAGACATAAGTATTAGAATGTTGAAATAAATGCTCCTTTTTATTCTTGTATCAATAAAGTATTCTGATCTCCGCTGTACTCTTTGAACTTTATGTAACTATTCTGCTGTACTCATGAATGTTTATTTCATCGATTAACCAGACTTAGTTCACCGGGCTAAGATCTGGCATTTGAATGCTCTACTGTAATTCTATTATCACAAACGTTATTTAATTACGTTAGCTGTCGCGTTCTCGTCCAACCCCAGTGTGGGGGCGTGACAGATGTGGTATCAGAGCTCGGTTTGTAAGAAGGACACTTACATCGAGCTTTTCCAGGATAAGATTCTTCGAACTTAGATGGGAATTCCACCTAAGACGAATTGAACCATAAGATTGAGACCTAAAGTAGATTTATCGAGTCAACTTCCATTAAAAACCTCTTTCAGCTTGTCGCAATTCACTTGGAATATACACAGTCATATTCAAAAGTTCCCAAGTCATCGGCTAAGATACTTGATTAAGTATTCGTAGCATTCCCCGATTGAATCAACTCCTCTATTGAACTCTTGAAATGGATATAGTATATGTTACTTATCGGTTTATCTGAAATCCATTGAACCTCCTTACTCTTATAAAATTAGGTGTTAATATTCCTTGATTGCTAGTGTCACATAAGCATATTCGTTGAATCATTAAGTTCACTGCCTTGATGATTATTCATGCTTAATAGAGTTTATATCGGACATTAGATTTTTACGAAATACTGACTCAGAACTTGGTTTGGTAGGTATGGATTTCGAAATGGAGATGGTCGTTGAGGTCATGCGCCTGACCGAGAAGCTGAAGCTCTTGGAGGAGCAGGCTACCCACTGGAGAGAGAGCTGGGCAAACCAGTTTAGGGCGAAGCTAAGAGACCAGGATCGAATCGAGTCGCTCCAACAAAGAATTCAGACCCTGACCGAGGAACTGATTGGAGCTAGGCAGGAGACTGGCATGCAGAGAGATGAGGCGATGCAGATGCTCGGATTTCGTCGAGAGGAGTGCCGGAGATTGGAGATAGCATTGCATGAGCGAAATGATTATGTAAAGATGCAGGAGACCGTCATTCAGAACCTTCAGCACGCATACTCCCAGTTCAGTTCCCACGTGGAGGCGCTTGAGGGCACCTTGGCTTCAGAGCGCCAGCGACATATGGAGTTTTCTAATGCGATGAGAGGTCACATGGCCGAGCTGACTGAGCTGATTCCTGAGTTGCTGATCACACCGCCCGGAGGGACGTCTGCAGCATCCTCTAGCTCTGAGGAGGAGGACCCCGAAGAGGAGCCGATGGAGCCAGGAGAAGATTGAGGATGTTGTTTCTACGATCTCGTCATGATGTTTAATTGATTATGATAACGATGTGATGTACTTAATGTTTTGTCTATGGTATTTTGGACGACGATTAATTAGGTTAAGTTTCTAATTATCTTTATCAGAAAATGTAGTTTTCTATGTCACAGCAAACTATTAGAATGCATTAATTATTATTATGCAATTTTCATATTCTACGATAATAATGATTTAAATAATGTGTGCACATGCAAATTCCCTGTATTTACAACTCGAACTAAGCTAACTATAGAAATCATTAGCCACTACAGATGGCTGATAGACGTAGAGGACGCCTGCGAGTTAACCGTGATGGACAACAAGACCAACACAATAACGAAGGAGGAGCTGCAAATGATGCCATAACACAAGCACTAACCCAACTGACAAACTTCCTGCAACAACAAGCTGACAACAATCGGACTGCGGGAGGCACACAAGACCGCATGTTGGAGAGATTCTTACATTTTAGTCTGCCAATGTTTGACGGAGAACCAGATGACATCAAGGCAGAATTATGGGTAGAAAGGATGGAGAGCATATTCAATGCATCCCAGTACACCGATGATCAACGTATAACATTGGATACGTTTTGACTCGAGGCTGTCGCACATGATTGGTGGAAGATCGTTAATGCCCGCTGGATAAGAGAGGATCGTGCCAGAACTTGGGTCAATTTCTTAACTGATTTTCGGACCCAGTACGTCTCAGTAGCAGCTAGGGAGGCTCGTCGAGATGAATTTTATCATCTGAAGATAGGATCTTTGACTGTAGCTCAGTATGAGTCGCAGTTCAACCGACTCTCCAAGTTTGCACCAGGACTAGTAAGCACAGAGGAGGATAAGCTGTACAAGTTTACCCGAGGATTGAGGTTTTCTCTGCAACAGAGTCTGCTGCCAGTGAGAGTAACGACTATGGCGGAAGCAGTCGAAGATGCAACCCGAATCAAAAGTGGGATGACACGTCTGGGACAGGCGGAGGAGCGCACCCCTGGGAAGTTTAAGAGAACCGCACCAAACCTATCATCCAGACCACCCCAAAAATTCTAACGCAAGACTTCTGTCCAGAACACCGAAAAGAGGCCTGTGAACAATCTACCGCCCTGTCCACACTATAATAAGATGGGGCATAAACCCGAGGACTGCTGGAAGAAACAAGGGAGGTGCCTGCGCTGTGGAGATAATCATCATCAGACTAGAGAATGCCCGAAGTGGGAGACACCAGACAACAATCAACAGAAAAATGTGGCCAGGAAGGATGATCGCAAGGGCAAAGGGAAAGCACCAGCGAGAGTTTTTGCCTTAGCTGGACAAGAAGCTCCTAATGCGACAGACGTGGTGGAAGGTACATTTCTTGTGTCAAACCGCTCTGCGCATGCATTATTAGATCCAGGATCATCACATTCTTTTGTTGCACCCCATTACGCACAAAAACTGAATGTATGTATGGAATCACTGCCTGTAAGCTTAGAGGTGTCCACACCTATGGGTGCAAGCCAGGAAACGGATTCGGTATTTAGGAATTGTGAAGTTGTAGTTGAGGGCCAATGCTTCCCTACTGACCTAATACTTCTTCCCATACTTGAGTATGACCTCATACTTGGTATGGATTGGCTATCTAAACACTACGCACAATTGGATTGTCATTCTAAAATGGTTAGGTTTTGCGAACCTAACAAGCCAACCGTGGAATTAATTGGAGACTCTATAGTCAACCTAGCACCTATAATATCAGCTATCAAAGCTAGTAAGGTAGTTGCCAAAGGCGCGACTGGATTTTTAGCCTTCATCATCAACAAACCCATGAGTAAGTCGGGCATAGAAACTATACGTGTGGTATACGAATACCCTGACGTATTTCCCGAAGAATTGACCTCCCTACCACCTGACAGAGAAGTTGAATTCAATATCGAAATCATGCCTGGGAAGACACCCATTGCAAAGGCACCATACCGAATGGCACCACTGGAGCTGCAAGAGTTGAAGGTCCAACTGCAGAGGTTACTCGACGTGGGTTTTGTGCAGCTCAGTGTATCACCATGGGGAGCTCCGGTATTATTTGTCAAAAAGAAGGATGGAAAATTGAGGCTTTTCAGAGATTACTGGGAACTCAACAGCGTTACAGTTAAAAATAAGTATCCTCTCCCGAGGATAGATGAGTTGTTTGAACAACTCCAAGGAGCTACGGTGTATTCCAAGTTCGATCTTCAACAAGGATACTACCAGTTAAAGATTAGGAATGAAGATGTTCCTAAAACTGCATTCCAAACTAGATACGGCCACTACGAGTTCGTAGTGATGCCTTTTGGACTCACGAATGCTCCTGCGGCATTTATGGATTTAATACACAGAGTATTTCAACCATATCTCGAGCAATTCGTAGTAATTTTCATTGATGACATACTCGTGTACTCTAAGTCAGAAAAAGATCACGAGAGATATCTTAAACTAGTGTTGGATACACTAAGGCAGCACAAGTTGTACGCCAAGTACAGCAAGTGTGAATTTTGGTTGAGGGAAGTGGCATTTCTAGGCCATATTATTTCTGGAGAAGGGGTTGCAGTTGATCCATCTAATATAGAAACTATTATGGATTGGAAAAGGCCAGAAAATGTAACTGAGATCCGAAGCTTTCTTGGACTTGCAGGCTACTACCCTAAATTCATCAAAGACTTCTCGAAGATAGCGGGACCCATCACCCGACTAACCCAAAAACAAGTAAAATTTGAATGGACGGATAAATGTGAGTCAAGTTTCCAGGAACTCAAGAAGAGACTTACCACCGCACCTATACTGACACTGCCAGAAGGAACCCAAGGATTTGTCGTATATAGTGACGCCTCAAGGGATGGCCTCAGCACCATTCTGATGCAGAATGGTAAAGTTATTGTGTATGCTTCTAGGCAACTCAAGTCGCACGAGAAGAATTATCCAACGCATGACCTCGAACTTGCTGCAGTAGTATTCGCCTTAAAGAAATGGCGACATCATTTATATGGCGTTGAATTCACCATGTTTACGGATCATAAAAGTCTCAAGTTCCTATTTTCTCAAAAGGAACTTAATCTCCGACAGAGAAGATGGGTAGAGCTTTTAGAAGACTACCATTGTGAAATTCAACACCACCCAGGGAAAGCGAATGTCATGGCCGATGCCCTAAGTGGAAAGGCTAGAGTGGCCCGACTCATGGTTCGAGAATGGCAAGCTCTCAAGGAACTCAGCTACCTGAAACCCATTTATGAAGGTACTCGTTTAAATTGCGCCAACCTCACAGTTAAATCGAATCTATTAAACGATATTCGATTAGCCCAAGAGAGAGATCCAAAACTTCAAGAGTTTAAGGACAAGATCGCTAAGGGCGAGAAACCCGAATTTACAATTACCGAGGATGGAATTGTAAGGTTTAAGGGACGATTATGCATACCTCACGACGAGGAGCTCAAAAGATGAATTCTCGAGGAAGCTCATTGCTCGAGATATACGATACACCCAGGAGTTAACAAGATGTACCGAGACTTGAAGAAACACTTTTGGTGGGTGAACATGAAGAACCAAGTGGCAGAATTCGTGGTGCGATGCCTCACATGTCAGAGAGTCAAAGCTGAGCATCAGCGACCCTCGGACTACTACAGCCACTAGAAGTCCCTGAATGGAAATGGGAAATGGTAACCATGGATTTTATCACGGATTTACCTACCACAAGAGGAGGTTATAACACCATTTGGGTGATCATCGACAGACTAACGAAATCATCACATTTCGTGCCGGTTAAAAAGGACGACATTTTGCAAAAGCTGGCTAGGACCTATATTAGAGAAATCGTTCGACTCCATGGAGTGCCAACAGACATAGTATCTGACAGAGACCCTAGATTCGTATCTCGTTTTTGGAAAGTCTTTCATAAGGAATTAGGAACTTCCTTAAGCTTCAGCACAAGTGCGCATCCCCAGACCGACGGGCAATCTGAACGAACCATTCAAACCCTTGAAGACATGTTACGAGTGTAACACCCCCAGGATATCCGAGGTATATTACAGCGCCGTGAATCCCTATATGGGACCCACCAGGCTGAACAGCATCATACACAACGACTCACAGAAACGATAAAATAACACCACGTCATAAAGACGCAAAACAGAACAATCCACCCGGTTCAACCGGTCAATATAACATCATCATCCAACACAACATAATAAGCAACAATACAATTCAAACGAACAAGAACCCCTTAAGTACTCGAGTACAACTATTAGTTCAAAACCACAAAAGACAAAAAGGTAAAGATACTAAAACATCACTCGTGCACCATCATCACGCACGGCCATCATCCGTGTACTGGTCCAGCGCCCGCTCGTCTCGATGAACCTGACCTGAAATTCATAAAACGAATTTCCCCAAAACGGGTCCCCAGAAGGGTTAGCAATTACGCTAGTACAAGTATTCAAGGCAAACCAATTGCTTACAAATTTCATAGTACATGCACCAAAAATCATTTCGAAAACCAAAACAAGACATGTCTTTTCCGGGAAAATAAACAGTCAAACAATTAGCCTTGAGAACAGGGCGGCAGCATACATTCTCACTCGGGGCCTCACAGGGACCCTAACGAGTTGGCTATAATTACAGAAAAACAAAACCACGCACACGCTAAGCCGTGAGAACAGGGCGGCAGCATACATTCTCACTCGAGGCCTTGCAAGGACCCTAACGAGTTGGCTAGCGGTACGAAACTCGTGAAATCCAGGGCGGCAGCATAGATTTCCCTCCTTGACCCCGTCGGGCCAACACGAGGTGAGTTACACACAAATAACATACATCACCATTTCATGTTAAGCTTAAAGGTTTCCAAAAATACTTGCCTCGATTAATGAGCGGTGGCGAAGCGGAGCGGAAGAATCAAGCACGGCCGTGAGGAACCGAGCGAATGAACCTAACGATTCGAATAACACAATCACAACCAACTCTAGACGATTACGGAAATGGAATACACCGGAACCCGCCTACGATTCATGTATATTCGAATAAAATAACAACGGGCGGATCACAACCAAACCCTCTCGATTCCGTAAAAATCCACAAAATATCCATGAATCCGTAGGAAAACTAAAGATACTAACAATATCAATCGTATACATCATGAATCCACCAACAAAAGCGGAGCGAATCGGAAGAAAATCCCAAAACCCCCAAATTATCCAAAAGTAGGGTTCTAAGAGATTACCTTGGATTTAGGATGCGAAACACAAGTGGATGATGTTAGTCTTACACCAAGAACTCAAGCACAAGAATCTCTGAAGTGATTGGAGGAAGAAAATCGCCTCAAATCGCTCGGGAGTCGCTCGGCCGCGGAAAGAGGAAGAAATGAGATTTTGTGATTATCTCGGTCAACTCCTGGTTTATATAACCAGGAGTGTTAGCGCACGCTAAGACCTCAAGGTTAGTGTGCGCTAGCAGGATAGGGTTACCAACCCTCCTGTTAGCGTCCGAGTCGAAGCCGGGGTTTTTGCCGTTAGCGTGCGCTACAATTAATGCGTAGCGTGCGCTAATAACCTATCGGTAGCGCGCGCTATCGACCAATAGCGTGCGCTACGAACATCGGCCGAGTCCGGTAGCCAACCGCCCAAACCTCACGACCCGTTAGCGTGCGCTACCATACCAGCGTAGCGTGCGCTAACTAGAATCGATTGAATTCGGTAGTAACCGCCCAAGATCGACAGTCACACTAGCGCGCGCCTTGAACAACTTAACGTGCGCTAGTCTCCCGACATTAGCGTGCGCTAGACAAGATAGCGTGCGCTAATCCGATAGTCCAGAGGCCTGGGAGTTAAACTGCCACTCCCAGGGCTAAATCGTTAGCGTGCGCTACGAATTAAACGTAGCGTGCGCTACTAATGGATTTCTAGCGTGCGCTATACAGGAAATTTTAGCGTGCGCTAGATATAGAATATAAACGACCCCAAAATACCGGAATATGAACGAAACGTCAAACGGAACACCTCGAAACGCATCATAGCATAGAATGAAACCACGGCAACCCAAAGCGGCGGTTCCGCACAACAATTACGAGAATCGGATCAAAGATAACGGAAAAGTTACCTTTGAAGGATACAGGGTCACTAAAATCGAGAATTACAGGAAATACAATTACAAGGGAAAGAAAAATGCGGATATTACATTCTACCCCTCTAAAAATAAGTTTCGTCCCGAAACTTAAGGAACAAACAACTCGGGGTACCTAGCACGCATGCTATCCTCGGTTTCCCAAGTTGCCTCCTCGACACCGTGTCTCGACCATTGCACCTTGACCAAAGGTATGGTCTTATGCCTCAATCGTTTCTCACGATGTTCCAAAATCTTCAAAGGGCGCTCTTCGAAAGTAACATCTTTGGCGACATCAATCTCACCATAATCGATGATGTGGCTAGGATCCGGGACATATCTTCTCAACTGGGAAACATGGAAAACACTATGAACATGACTCAAGGCCGGAGGTAACGCCAAACGGTATGCCAACCCACCTACTCGCTCGAGGATCTCGAAGGGGCCGATAAATCTCGGACTCAACTTCCCTTTCTTCCCGAAACGAAAAACTCCTTTCGTCGGCGACACCTTTAGCAAAACGTGGTCTCCCACCTCAAATTCCAAAGGTCGACGACGGACGCCGCAGATACGACTGGCCGACTGGGCGATCAACATCCGTTCTCGAATTAACTCTATCTTCCGCCTCGTCTCTAAAACGACATCCGGCTCGGTCCCGACCAAATCGGACGCCTCATTCCAACAAATCGGTGATCGACATCGCCGCCCGTAAAGTGCCTCATACGGTGCCATCCGAATCGACGCGTGCCAACTATTGTTATACGTGAATTCGATCAGCGGCAAATGTTCCTCCCAGTCACTACTCCAATCGAGAGCACAGGCACGCAATAAGTCCTCGAACGTCTGGATAGTGCGTTCCGACTGTCCATCTGTCTGGGGATGAAAAGAGGTACTCAAACGCAACCGGGTACCTAACGCCTTATGCACCGCTGCCGAAGTGCGATACAAAGCGGCCGTCACGATCCGAAACAATAGACTTCGAGTACCGTGAAGTCTCACGATCTGCGCAATAAACACACGAGCTAACTTCTCCGGGCCCCAAGTGTCCTTGATGCCCAGAAAATGTGCCGACTTGGTCAGGCGATCAACAATCACCCATACCATATTCATGCCCGACCTCGATCTCGGCAAACTCATAACGAAATCCATCGATATATCTTCCCATTTCCATTAGGAATGGGAAGTGACTGCAATAACCAGGCGGTCTCGATGCTCGATTTTGACTCACGACAAGTCAAACATCTCGCTACAAACCGTGCGACCTCATCCTTCATGTCATTCCACCGAAATTTCTCCTCGTGTCCTTGTACATCTTACTCGTACAGGATGAACGGAATAAGGTGTAGCATGGGCCTCCCGTAAAATACTCGCCTCAACTCGAGTCGTTCGGCACACAAAGCCGACTGAATCTCAAAACACCATCCTCGTGAATCACAAATCCAGAGACTTTCCTTTAAGAACGTTCTCTCGGATTTGAGTAATCATCGGATCCTCTAATCTGCTTGACTTAATTTCATCGATCAAAGGCAGCGAAATCTCTAAAGCACAAAGTTGCCCGACGGCTCCGGCAACAAGACCTCAACATCTAACTCGATCAAAGCCCTCCGAAGCTCGACCGAGATGTAAGGATCTCAAGCGTCGCAACGCAATCGGTTTCCGACTCAAGGCGTCGGCCACAACGTCGCCTTGCCGATGATAAAGGATTTCGAGGTCATAATCCTTAATCAACTCTAACCACCTCCTCCGCCTCATATTCAACTCTCGCCGAGTAAATATGTATTTGAGACTTTTATGATCGGTAAAACCCGACATGTGGAGCCGAAAAGATAGTGACGCCAAATCTTGAGCGCAAAAGCGATTGCCGCTAACTCCAAATCATGAGTAGGGTATTTCATCTCATACGGCCTCAACTGTCTCGACGCATAGGCAATGGTCTTGCCGTCTGCGCATTAATACACACCCAAGACCACGACCCGAAGCATCGCTATAAACGGCAAAACCCTCGTTGCCACATGGCAACGCCAAAGCTGGGGCTGAAGTCAAACGCTTCTTGATTCCTCAAAACTCGATCGCCTCTCGTCATTCCAGACGAACTTCTCGGATTTCTGGAGCAAGCTGCGTAAGTGGTCGAGCCGATTCGAAACCCTCGGCGAACCTACGGTAGTAGCCACCAAACCCAAGAAACTACGGACCTCCTTCACATTTTGGGCGGTGCCCAATCCAATACGGCCTCAATCTTCTCGGATCCACACGAACCCCTTGAGTGAAATCACGTGACCTAAAAACATCACTTCTTTCGGCTTAACTCACATTTCGAGAACTTTGCATAGAGTTGCTCGGTCCTTAAAATGTCTAATACTATCCGCAAATGATGGGCATGCTCTTCCTCATTCCTCGAATAAATAAGAATATCGTCAATAAAGACGACGACGCACTTATCCAAATACTCGATAAAAACTTTGTTCATCAATTGCATGAACACCGCCGGTGCATTAGTTAACCCGAAAGGCATGACTACGAACTCATAATGTCCGTACCTCGTCCGAAAGGCTGTTTTCGGCACATCGGACTCTCTCACCCGGAGCTGATAGTACCCCGATTTCAAATCAATTTTCGAGAATACCGCAGCTCCCTGCAACTGATCGAACAAGTCATCAATTCTCGGCAAAGGATACTTGTTCTTGATGGTCACCTTGTTTAGTTCGCGATAGTCGATACACAAACGTAGCGAACCGTCCTTCTTCCGCACAAACAGGACCGGTGCGCCCCAAGGCGAGGCGCTCGGTCGAACATACCCCGACTCAAGAAGCTCACTCAACTGCTTCTTCAACTCGGACATCTCTGAAGGTGCCATGCGATAGGGCGCCTTCGAAATAGGAGCCGCACCCGGCTCTAACTCTATAGTGAACTCGACCTCTCGATCCGGTGGCAATCCCGGTAACTCGTCAGAAAACATCGGAAATTCATTAACGATTGGAATCGACGAAAGCTCGACTCCACCACTCTCCGCCTTAAAGGCATAGCACCAATAACCAATACATCCCTTTCGCATGAGACTCATCGCCTTCAAGGCATTAATGACGAATTTGGTTTCCCCTCTTTCGCCCGCGAAAAGAGTGCTCTGTGCCGTCCTCGGCTAACATAGTGATGATTCTCATGCGGTAGTTCATGATCGCACCATGCCGCTCGAGCCAGTCATCACCAAGAATCAAATCCTCACCCTCGATACTCACAACAATAAGATTAGAGGGCCAAGTCCTCTCACAAATAAGCACAGAACAGTCTCGAACCTCCTGATCACCAACGATCCTATCACCGCTAGGAAGCTTAACGATGAAGGGCTCACAAGGTGTCAAACGGTCGAGACTCAAACGGCGCACACAATCCAGAGATATGAACGAATGCGTAGCACCGGAATCGAAAAGCACACTGACAGGATGAGAAAGAATATAAACGGTACCTGTCGCCACGGTAGCCGTTGGATCATCGGCTCTCCGCATCTCATAGACACGCGGGTGGGCGGAGCCAACACTGGAAGCTCCCCCTCTTGAGGGCTGACCCCGACCTCTTCCCCGACTAGCACTCGGCGGAGATTGAGGAGCAAACGACCCCTGATTCACACTTGGCTCCAACGGGGCTGGTTGAGAAGAACGGGTGCCGCGAAGCTGTTTGATCTGCTCACAAAAAGGGGCCTTGTGGCCTAGCTGTCCACAAGTATGACAGGTAAGCTTCGGACGAGAACATTTCCGGCTCCTATGGCCTTGCACACCACAGTTAAAACATGTGGGTTCATGAGCGGAGGTTCCGGCGGCACCCCGAAAGCTCCCAGAGAAACGAGCCGAACCGCCCGTTGAAAAATTTGCAGCTTGAGATTTCTGCTGGCCTCCCCGATTTTTCGGATATAGTTTTCGCTTATATATTGGATATCGCGGATGGTTAATTATGCTCGAGGACGTTGTGAACGTTTGATAATGTTATTGAATTGAGTATATGTATTGATTTTGCCGTATGTTCGTATTCTGTATGTCGAGACAGGTGGTAACAGTTAAAATTGGCTAAGTGTAAAATACTTAGCGTACGCTAATGTTGAAGACTTACGTACGCTAAATTGGTTATGTTACGTACGTTATGGCTAAAGCATTACGTACGTAACGAGGGAATCGGACAGGACCGAGTCATGGTCGGCAGGTGGGACCCGATGTCGGCGGCGGATGTGGACAGGCGAGTCAACCCCGGCCATTACGTACGCTACGAGAAGTGTATAACGTACGTTAAATAGAATTTTACTGTAGCAAGTCAACGTACATGTTACGTACGTTATGAAGGAAACATTACGTACGTAAGCATGTTAACAAAACGGGACAGTTAGTTTTGGGATTAGCATTACGTACGCTATCAAGGATGGCTAACGTACGTAATGCGTGTTACGACGTTAACCTTGGTGTGTTACACGTGCATGTGAAATGTTTTATAAGAAGATGCCCGTCTTTCATTTCCTTCGACGTTTCTTTTTGTTTTTCGTCTTCAAACTTTGAGAGAGAGAGATGTTGGCCTTCCTAAGTCGATTTTGAGCTTGAGGACTTAGATTTGAGGCTTGGATATGGAATTATGGATGATTCTTGAAGGGTTTGATTGGGTTATTCATGTTCTTGAGGTATGTTGTTGAATTCTTCGCTTTGATTTCAGATTTTGGTATTGTTTTCAGTATATGATTCGTATGAAGTTGATTGTGATGTTGTTGTTACGATTATTGAGGCTACATGAACTATATGTTGAAGGAAGATGGTGTTATGATGGTTTATACCTTGAATATGTTGATTATGATTATGAAATCATAGAGTTCTTGATGTTCTTGAGGCCATATGATGACTATGATGATTTGATAATTCGTTTAACCGATTTAAGATGGTATTCTAAATCATAGTGATGAATCCCGGATTTGATATGAGGTTGAATTCCGGATTGATCATGTTATGATCATTGTTACTAAGTTGGTTCGATTATTGATATGATTACTGTTCTAGGTTGATTAACCAATAGGTATAATCGTTTTGCCGCGGTGAAGAGCCGTAGTTTCCGTCCAGTCGGGGCTGAAGAGCTCGTAGACGAGGGCGATGAGTTCGGTGTTGGTTTTGTCGTGTTGGTATCCAGGCAAGTGTTTACTTGTTCGGTTGTAATGTTTTGATGAGTAATTCCATTTACATTTCATAAGTATTTTATGTTGTATTGCATATTGACGAATGTTCAGTGATGTTCTAAAAGGATTAGAATGCACAGTTGATGATTGTTGAGATACTTGGACAATCTTGGGAAGATTGTAGTATTCGGATATTGTTGATGTCATTTTGGATATTCTTGGTCTATGGTATACATTTCGGAAGGAAGTCCGGATAAAGGTATGTTTTATGGTAATCGTACATAGAAGATTGTGTACGGGAAGGTATTCGGTATTGAGGTATTATGTGGTATTATCGTGATATTGGGATTTTGATGAGAATCGTTGGATTACCGGAAGTGGTAAGGTTATCGTTGAGGTTATTATTCTCATGATGCATGGCATGTGAATATTTATGTTTATGTACTTGTGGTTATTTGTCGGGCATTATTGCTGACCCCGTTGTGGGACTTGTTTTTCAGGTATTGAGAACTTTGATGGTAGCGGTCGTGAGGCGAGGATTCCGGACGATACTGGCTATGGCATATTGTTGGGGAATCGTGTATTTTGTTGTGTATATCATTATTGATGTATATGTATCTTGGACTGTATTATTATCCGCTGCGTGAGTTCTTTCAAATGGCTTTCGGCTTTATGCCAACTGAGTTTGATTTCGAAAACCGATTCCCTTAACCGAGTTTTTGGCCTTGATTGTCTTGACGGTAGTTGGTGTTTTCAAATGATTTTGTGAGTTTTTGAAAATACTACCGTCATCGGCCTTCTTGTCGTTTTTTGTAAATGGTTTTTAGCCTGGTGGGTCCCGGCGCGGGCCCACGGCGAGTAATACTCCCGTAAGGTTTTTGGGGGTGTCACAACGAGCTTGGTACTGGACTTTCAAGGAAATTGGGATCACCACCTGCCATTAGCCGAGTTTTCATACAACAGTTTCCAAGCGATAATCGGAATGGCACCTTATGAAGCTCTGTATGGGAGGAAGTGTCGATCCCCGCTCCATTGGGAAATCAATGACCAATGGATGCCGAAGACTCAACGAACAAAACCGTCAGCAATGAGCATAGATTTGGTGAAGGAAGCCGTAGATAAAGTACGACTAATCAAGGATAGGATCTGCACAACGCAAAGCAGACAGAAGAGTTACGCCGATCAACGTCGGAAGGACCTAGAATTTGAAGTAGGAGATCAAGTCTTCCTGAGGTTAACACCACGGAAAGGTTTGATAGTATCATGAAAAGGAGGAAAGTTAAGTCCCCGATATGTAGGACCATTCAAAATCACGGAAAGGATTGGACGACTAGCGTACCGATTGGAACTACCATCAACCTGTCTTGAATGCACGACGTTTTCCATGTTTCGAGATTAAAGAAGTATCATCCAGACCCAATGCACATTCTTACTTCTGACATTCCGCCGATCAAGGATAACTTGTCTTATGAAGAGAAGCCAATCAAGATCCATGACCGGCAAGTCCACGAATTGAGGAAGAAGCGAATTCCTTTAGTTAAAGTCATCTGGTCGAATCACAACAGAGAGGAAGATGCGACGTGGGAAGCTCAGGAAGAAATGAAGAAATCGTATCCCGAATTATTTTAGTAGGAATTTGGGGACCAAATTCTTTAAGGAGAGGAGGATGTAAAACCCCCTAAAACTCGATAGCTACTACATGTATAATTGTTAAATCATGATGTACTTCAATAACAATTGTTTTAATCTACATCTAGTTTTATTTGTTTTACTCATTTATTCGTAAATTATTTTATGAACTAAATAATCAAAGTAATTAAAATTTGAAGTGGGAACATAAAATTCCTAATGGGCCATGTGTATCAACACATATACACATAAACACACCATAAGACTCAAGCCCAAACTAAATAAAACCCCTAAGGCTTGGAATCACAATTTAAAGCCCAATTTAATCACTAGCCACTTCATTTAACACATACTTAATACCTATATCCATATACACCTAAAATAAAAAAAAATATAATAACACACACACACACACACACACATAAGCACGGCCAAGAAACACTTGGGGGGAGGGGAATCCTTGTCCCCCATGCAAGACTCAATGTCTTACATTTTCTCTTCCCAAGTATTCCACCTCCCAACCCCATGAAACCTTTTTAAAAATCAAACACCCTCATTCCTTTTACCCTTACAAAAACAAAATCTGAAAATTAGAGAGAGTAAGGGAGAGAGGAGGCTGAAATCAAGAAGAGAAGGAGAAGAGAAGAAGAAGAAAAGAAGAGAAGAAGAAAGGTTCAACTTACGGAAGTAATTTCACTATCTATATGTAACTTCAATATATATATATATACCTAGATATATCTTACATACACTAAGTTAAACCACATATTCATCATCCATGGTGTGGCATACATTGGTCCAAATAAAAAGAGGAGAGGCAAAGAAGAGGTTGGTGCAACTAGTTCAAAGACTTAGATCTCTTCACCACTTCAAGAACTAAAGTGGGTAAAACTATTCTTCTCACTTTAATATGCAAATTATCTTAAACAAGGATGCATGTCCCTTCCATGAAGTTCATATAGTCCACTTTTCTCATACTAATAGCATGCATAATGGTTTATAGCTTGTTGCATGCGAAATTAGCCAATTTTGTTGATTTAAGTGAAATATCCTAAAACTTCTTATCAATTAAGTATGATTTTGTCTTCCTTTATATTCTAGAAATTATGTTTGAAGAGGTATATTTGTGTTATATGATCATGCATTTGAAGTTGGATGTTTAATTTGTGGCCTAACAAAAATAGGATGATCAAAACGAACACAAAACAAGAATTAAGTGAAGAAAAAAAAATTATGAGAATTATTACAAAAAAAAAAGATATAATCTGAATTAAGGTCAGAAAATCCACCTACCCTTAAAATTTTATAATAAACGTAAATCATTTTCTAAGTCACCGGGTTAAAATCGGCAAAACACGAAGATTGTGTAAATCCATCAAAATGGTGAAACTACTAAATAAAATCCATATATTTCAGTTTGGAACATCAAAGTGGACATAATAACACATTTAGCCTCTGTGCTAAAATTTTCGTAGTAATCGGAATCCATTTCCGGTATCTAGGGACCAAAAGTGTAAATTAAGACAAAATAAGGGGGTCAAATGATAAATTCCTCAAAAATTTGGAACAAAAGTAAAAAGTTCACCTTATGGACTGAAGACATAACTTATATAGAAATAAATATTCTGACCTTAAAATTTCGTAGAGAGCGGGAGTCGATTCAAGATTTGGGGCTAAAATGCAATAATTGATAAAATTGGGGTCAATTAGTAAATTTCAATAAAAATGGAATTATAAAAGAAATTTTCAGGTCTATGGTCCAGAATGTTAATTAACAAAGGATAAATATTATATCCGAAAAACCCTATTGCAACTGGAGCAAAATTTTGGGTTTTGGGGTCAAAACGACATTTTAAATAGTTTTGGGGCAAAACTAAAAATTTTAGAAAAATCAGTCAGAAACTGAAAATTCTGGAAAGTTCACTCAAACACAGAAGTTCCAAGTTCAACATGAACTCTCCCATAAGTTTCGTCACCATCCGTGACGAAAACCAAATCGCAATTATCAAGTCTGGGAAAATTAAACCAAAAATCAAAGATTTGAATTTATCAAGTCTGGAATCAATAATCACAATTATATTCCAAAGATATGTCAATAACGGAACCATAATTTCATAAAAACTCGTGCCACGAATAAACTCCAAATCGCAATCGTATAATCAATTTACGCTAACTATTGGATATATAACTCTGACCATATTATGTGCATTCACCGCAATGTGACTAACGTATAATTACATCTAACCGGGAACTAAGTGTTATGAAAACAAAGTGCCATAGATAGATCCGCCTCTAATCCTATCGGGGCAAAGTGCCACGTCGGCAGACGGGGGCCACCTCTTGAGCCCATACGAAACAGACGGCCGATCAAAGATCCGGGGGCCACCTCTTGAGTTCTAGGGGCCACCTCTAGAGTCCCAAACTTGTGTCAGGGACGGTTAGACCATGTCTTGGATTGAGCAGCACGGCTGCGGTTCATGAACAAGGCTACCGTCGTTTTCTATTCTCTTGAAGCCAATGGACGGAGTGTTCCGGAGGTGACTGGGTCGTAGACTTAGGGTATAATCGTGATTATGGTATGATCCGGGCACTGACCAACAATTAAGGACATGAAGAGCCCAGATAAGAGATAAGGAAGCACGTCACCAAGCGTGAGAGCGATAAGCTCAAAAGGCCAAAGTTATAGTGACGGTCCGACAAACGCCCAAGGCTACGGTCACTAAACCAAAGGTCGTGGCGATAGTCAAAGGCCAAACACTGATAACGGTCTAAGATATTATAAGGTGGCCGAGGGACTTAGTCATATAGACGACATCCCGAAGCTAAATACTCACTAGGCGCTCGACGCCACATATTGTCATACTTAACAGCAATCTACGGAGATTGACTGTTCACTCATAACTTAATTCATTGCATTATATTTTGAAACTTATACCATCCATAAATGATAAATTTTCAAAGGTGGGAGTAAAATAGTATATATTTCAAAATAATTACATACGTATAATTTCAGAAAATATACTCAACCCAACTCACTGAGAATCCATTATTCTCACCCCAATTTGTATTGTGTTTATAAAACCCCACTAGATGAGGAGACACAGGAAGATGACGAGACGAATGCTGATGACCAGTGAAGATCGTCGTTGAAGAACTGTCGAGACATAAGTATTAGAATGTTGAAATAAATTCTCCTTTTTATTCTTGTATCAATAAAGTATTCTGATCTCCGCTGTACTCTTTGAACTTTATGTAACTATTCCGCTGTACTCATGAATGTTTATTTCATCGATTAACCAGACTTAGTTCACCGGGCTAAGATCTGGCATTTGAATGCTCTACTGTAATTCTATTATCACAAACGTTATTTAATTACGTTACCTGTCGCGTTCTCGTCCAACCCCGGTGTGGGGGCGTGATATATTCAAAGCACACCATATGAGATATGGACAAGGAAACAACCTGTTTTGTCTTTACTTAAGATTTGGGGTTGTGAAGCTTATGTGAAGCGACTTATCACTGATAAACTATCACCCAAATCGGATAAATGTCTTTTTGTGGGATATCCTAAGGAAACTAAAGGATATTAATTTTACATCCCATTAGAGAACAAAGTATTTGTTGCTCGATCTCAAGTATTCCTTGAGAAGGAATTTATTTCCAAGAAGAATAGTGGGAGCAAAATAACTCTTCATAAGATGAGAGAGCCACAAATAGATACTGAGCATGTAGATAAAACAGATTTAAACTCACATAGAGATGTTGAGACCACTTCTTCTATGCCAGCCCCACGTATGTCTATACGTTATCATCGTGAACCTGAGAGATATGGATTTCTGATGGACAAATTAAAAACTCGCAAATGTACTAATCTCTTTTGTAGGAAGCGGCAAGTAACTCCGAGGTCGATCTCTCGAGGAGTTGGAAATGGTTTGAAATTCAATAATGTTCGGCAAATAGTCGAATTAACGAAAGTAAAATAAAGTAAAATACACCAAATATTGGATATGATTACAGTCACAAACGCAAAAAATTAAAATAAACAAAATGTTAACGACACCGAATTAAAGGTTGGATAATTAAGATATTACAATTATGAGAATGATATGGGAGTTCAGAATCACCGACACACGTAATCAATTATTGATATTTCTCTCTCTCAAAAGTCTTTAAGATATATTCAAAAGTTGAATAATTAAAAGGATCAAGAATATATCTTCATATCTTTGAAGGTTGATTCTTTGACCAAGAAAGTATTTAGAATACTCTTCTAATCTTCATCTAATCTTGTGAGTTTGATCTTTAATAACATATTGAATAAGATTCATAGTTGTTATTTTAGATCAAAGTTCAAGAACATTTGAATAATATTCTTGGTGATCTTGTTCTTACCATAATCAAGAACATACCTATATTCAAATTGATTTAAGTGAAATCTTTGTTGAATCGGATCTAGCAATCCATTAGACGCTTGGGACTTGTTCGTTGTGTGGATACCGTAGAGGACGCTCGCTTCTTGCAACATCTCTAGAAGGCTCGACCGAAAACACGCTACAAGAGGTAACAATCTTGTTTTTTGTACTTTGATAATATACTTGGATCTTCGGAGGGTTTTTACATATTATATTATACTTCCACTGCTCTATTTCGATATATAATGAGATCATAAATCTTATTAATTCGATAAAAACCCACAGTGGTATCAGAGAGACTAGTATATTTTCATTGTTTCGATTTTCATACATGTTGATATAAGATGTTCATATATGTGATGTATGATGTTTATATATATGATGTATAAATTTTCTCTATGTATATTTATATATATGGAGATATATATAATTTTAATAGATTTGTGTTTCGATATCTCTCTCTATATATATATATAATGCCTATCTTAATATATATATGGTGATATATATATATATATATATATATTTTGATTTCTATGTTTGATCTTGATATATATGTATATGGAGATTCATGTGATGATTTAGTTCTACTAATAATCCAAGAATCAAAGAACATATGCTTTGATCTACATATTAATTTATGTTAGGATTATGAATTTTTAGAGGTACATATGAACATAAAATTGTTTATGTAAAGATTATGCTTCTTTAAACTTTTCATATGAACATAATTATATTTTGATTTCGAGGTTGTATAAATATAGATTTGATTTATTTGATTTATACATTTATATTGCTCAAAAGGTATTAGTTATGATATACATATGATGTATACATGTAGTATACTTAAGATGTATACTCAAAGATTTTCTTTTTATACCTGGGCAGGCCACTGCCGCGCGGTCCGGGAAAGGGACCGCGATCTTGGCTTGTGTCTACCGCGCGGTCTCAGCCTGTGTGTGTCGAGATGTGACGGCAGGTCCCGGCCAGTGTGCCCGAGCTGTGCCGGCAGGTCCGCCTGTGCCGGCAGGACCCGACCTATGCGGTCCAGGCCACTTCCAGACCCGTTCCGGCCTCATTTTCTTCGTGTATTCCTGGAAATTTATTTCCCGTTTTATCCGGTTCGAAGTTAAGGCCTCAGAACTTAATAACTTATCGATTGTATGTATTTGTCATATTTTATATATTATATAACTTGTCGATAGTCGATAATTAGTACATTATATATATTATATGTGCTTGTGAATGCTTAAATGGTTAATGCATCGTGGGTGGTATAGCCATACTAGACATTAGATTGATGATTCGATTATAGTTTTAATATTCATAATACGACTTGTAGGTCATGCCTTCTTATTATCTTGTTGTAATTTCTCTTCTCATCTTACTCCCCTTGAATGTAACTCGAGGTTTCTATTACTAAATGTAAAGATATAGTTTAGAATAGTTCTAGCTATAATAGGAAGACGAAAGAGACGAGCAACTTACAAGGAATTCAAGAAGAAAGGCGTTATCGAAGATTACACTAACCGACCTATTGATATTAACGAATATCATAATAGGTTCTATGACTATACCACACCACACCTAATTGTTCATGTGAATATATGAGATGCATCATATTTACATTGCATATGATTGTTTGAGATGCATCATATTTAAATTAGCATATGATTGTATGAGATGCATCATATTTATTTTATTTGCTTAATAATCATTATTACCAAATAAATCAAACTCATTAAAGCATTTACATGTATGAGGTACATGGTAATATTTTTGAGATAATGAATTTTGATAAAATAGTTTTATTAAATCAATTGATAAGAAACATAAGTCTCAAAAGCCAACTATTTCAAAATGCTCGTCAAACTTTCGATCATTTCTAATATGGGTCTGCCAAAGCAGGGTGTATGGATTTTATCTTAAGTAGGCGATATGAATAAACTAGATTATACATATGTTTTAAATGGTTAAGACTCATATAGGTTATACAAAATATTTTTGGACCTATGGCTTACTTGGGATTAATACGATTAAAACGATATAAGATGTCATCCCAAATGATAATCTAAAGCATCTTTTAATTACAGGGGACATGCCAAAGCTGTGTCTGTGGTTATTTGATCGTTAGATTGTAATTCGTATATGTGTATGTGATACATAATATTCGAGACTAACATGTTGAAATAAGATGTCATCTCTATTGATAAAAACTAAACTTCTTTTATTTGCGAGGGACATGCCAAAGTTGTGCTTGCATTTAGTTGATCGTTAGATTTTAAAATCAATATATCTCACGAATAACTTTGCATATTAATATTGTAGAATCAATGGCGTCGACCAATTCAAACTCATTGCGATCAATTCTTGACAAAGAAAAACTTTCTGGCACTAATTACCTTGATTGGTCAAGGAACTTGAGAATTATTCTCAAAGCTAAAAAGAAGCAGTATATTCTAGAAAACCCAATTCCTGATGCACCAGAATCAACCGCCACCAAAGCTCAAAAAGATGCTTATAGTAAGCATATGAATGATTCTTTGGATGTGACATGCCTTATTCTAGAAACCATGAACTCGGAGCTGCAGATACAGTTCGAGGACATGAAAGCTTATGAAATGATGGGTCAGCTTAAGGAAATGTTCCAAGAGCAAGCCCGTCAGGAAAGGTTTGCCATGTAATGCTCGGATAATTAATGTATGTTTATCCTGTATTCGATCTTGTAAGATTCGACTTTGTGACATATTAATCGATGATCAGTTTCCCGTATTCGTATCCCTATATTTTTTTATTCTTTTCCCATGCATGCATGCATAATTCTGCACGTCTTAACGTACGCTAAAGGATGATCATAACGTACACTACGACTATAATATAACGTACATTATAGGTGTAGATTAACGTACGTAAGCATAGTCAACTCGGAATCCGACAAGGGTCGGCGTGTGGGGCCTGACGAAGATGCGAGGAGATCACTTGCATGAACCTGGACGCCTTTCCACTTATGCAAGTCAACGGACTTAACGTATGATAA
The DNA here is from genome assembly GCA_033398695.1 of Orobanche coerulescens. Classification (NCBI taxonomy): domain Eukaryota; kingdom Viridiplantae; phylum Streptophyta; class Magnoliopsida; order Lamiales; family Orobanchaceae; genus Orobanche; species Orobanche coerulescens. Next base: position 130,287,175 of record CM065808.1, on the reverse strand, counting down.
GGGGTAGTTTTAACATACGCTAAGGTTATAGTTGTTACGTACGTAAAACCTTTAAGCTAATGTACGTAAACCAATGCCAGAAGCAGGTCAGTGAGCTCTGGCCAGACGTTAATGTAGGCTAATATTCGAGCATAGCGTACGCTAACCCTATTACGTACGTAAGGGATGTTGGGTAACGTACGTAATGTTTTAGATTTCTATTTATAGATTTTGACCCCATTTCATTTGTCACCCTTGCCTTGGCTGATTTTTGGGTTCTGGAGATTTTCCCTCACTTTATATCACTCATATCATCATCTTAATCCGATTTTTGCGGAGCTTAGCCCTTGTGGAGTGGTGATCCAGCTTCCAGTAAAGAGTTTCTTCAAGATTTTCACTTTTATTTCCTTCTTTGAGGTATGTTAACTCTACACCTAGATGTAGACTATGTCCTTAGTTATATTATGAACTTTTCCCAGAGATTATTGCGCTAATCATGTCGTAATGAATCCAACACCATGTTTCGGAGGATTGTCTTGGTTGAATTAAGGTTTCCAAGGTTAATAGTTGAGCCATAATCTTTATCAACCTCAAGGATGGAATTTTCTGAGATGAACACACCTTGTTGATGCATTCGTAACACTCTTTTATGAACAAAGTGTTGAGGATTACCCCTGTGATAGATATATTCATATAGTTGAAACGTAAAGTGTGTTCAATTATGATTCTTGCCTTGGATGAACTCATTGTTAATCTTCTTGGATGATTAGAACCATGAAAGGGTATTTGGAACAATCATTTTGAATGAAGAATTGGATAAGAAGAATTACCCGCAGAAGAACTAGAATCATAGAGTTGAATTAACCTAGAACTAGATTGAACGTGATTATCTCGTTATTTATCATTGTAGCAACCGAACCAAGCATTCGAGTTAATAATCAAAATTAGAGTATGGAACATGGGTTATAATGATATGATGAATGTCTTTGGAATTGTAGACACCGACTTTGTGTTCCATTATGATCTCTTGATTTCGTATGCCTTTTTCCAAACATAGTACTCGTCGGAAAAATAGGACCGAGAACCGATTGTCCGTTATTGATAACTCGATCATAACTTAGGGCGTTCAGTACTTGTGTGTTAGTTTCGAGAGGTTATTGAATTCCTTGTTGTTCCCTTCTTCAAGGTGATCGGTCTAGGAGCGGCGAACTTCGGACGTGTTGACATTCGTTGGAGTATTTTAGTTCTTGCCATCTTTGAGGCAAGTATCGTATTGGAAACTTGTTAATATTAGAATTGTTGATCATGCATACGGTTTATTCATGTTGTTGAACGTGAGGTTATTTTCGTTGAATTGTCATGATACTTGTTATCGATCACATGTTAATGTTGATGGACATAGCTATTTTGCATATATGTATGCATAAGTTGTGTTTGTGTATGTTGTGCGATCTATGCTGAGGGCGCTGGATCGGATGTCCACCTCGTGTTGGTCCGACGGGATCATCTTGGGATCTATGCTGAAGGCGCTAGATCATTGGATGGGTTTTCGACCTCGTGTTGGTCCAATGGGATCATCTTGGGATCTATGCTGAGGGCGCTGGATCGTTGGAACACCCATGTTATATTGATGGAATTATTTGGATTCGCATTGTTGGATTCCGGTAGCGGAAGTCCGTATTGTGTATTTTATTATGCGCTGTCGTTGCATATTTGAATTGTGTATTATGATACTTGTACTAGCATCGTTTTGCTAACCCCTCCGGGGTGTACATTTGTTTTGATGTTTAGGTAGCTGAGGAGCGGGGAAACAACCACAGTACCGACATGACGATGAAAGGGCTCAGTGATGTTAATTGTTGTTGCCTTGTCTTTCTGGTTCATTTTCACTACTCGAGTACGTGTGTCTTATTAATATTTTGAGATAGTTGTAATAATGGACTCATTTGATCTGTTTGAACTGGTTTTGTATTTTGAACTTTAATGGTACTATTGTATTATTTTTACATTTCTTCAAATTAGCCTTGTAAATTCTTATTTAAAGGGTTTACGGCGCTGTAATTATTCCAAATATCTCGGGGTGTTACAGAATATGGTATCGGAGCTAAGATTCATGTATATCTTGGCAGTCGAGTTTAGTTGGGTCAGTTTACGTTATTTGATTTACGGGTCGTTTGTAACATCACTGCTCAGCCAGCGGCGTCATGTGGACCGTGGTTCTAAGTCTCCTAATTTCTTATACTACCGTTTTACTCAATTTTTGTTTTGTGAATATTGACGGACTTTATGTTAGAAAATTTTGCCCTGGATAGTGAGTGTTCGTGTTTACAGTATGTTGAGGGGAGGTCGTGGATGCGGACGCGGTCGTGGATGCGGACGCGGTCGTGGATGCGGACGTGGAAATGCGAGACAGGCGGATTCAGCGACTACCCCAGAATTATCGGCTAGTCGAACCGACTCCCATTCTGGAGGACAACAAGGATCAGCAAATGATAATGCAAATCCTAACATGTCAGGGGTGCTTCAGCAGGTGGTCGCTCAGATGACCCAGTTTGCTCAGGTGGTTGACCGCATGCAGACCGCGATGGGCCAGCAGCGCAACGAGGATAATCGGGGAGACAACTGGCTTACGAAGGTGGTCAAATTACACCCACCAAAATTTGACGGTTCAGCCTAGATGCCTACTTGGGATCACTGGATGAAGGAGTTGGAAAATATATTTGCAGGGATCAACTGTCCCGATGACCGAAAGGTTCCTATTGCCCAGTATTTTGTAACTGGGGAGGCTTTTAACTGATGGGAAGCTGTTCGACCTGAGGATTATAATGCTGACTGGACGGAATTCAGATTCATGATGGAAGAACAATATTGTCCTCATCCCGTCAGAGAGGCTAGGTTCCGAGAGTTTTTCTCCCCACAAAGTTCGGAAGCATCTGTGACAGACATAATCAAGACTTTTAATCACCAGCTGACTTGTGTGCGACACTTGGTCAGAACCGAGGCGGAGAAGATTTTCCATTTCGACATGCAGATGAAACCCGAGATTCAACAATATATGTCCGGGTTTGAATGTACTACCTTGCGATAGTATCAGGACAAAGCACTGGCCTACGACATGAAAGAGGCAGCGGTGGAGAAATCGGCGGAGGCAAAGAAGCAGAAAGTGTGGCAACTTCACGGAGAACAAGAGTGGTGGGACCCGCAAGGTCCAGTCCTCATTTCATTCATCCAGGAAACCTCCGTATCCTTCCTGAGGTGGAATGAAGTTCCGGACAACATCAACAGTTTCGGACGCATCGAAGAAGTGTTATAATTGTGGTCAAGAAGGGCATGTTCGGCGTGATTGTTCCGCTCCTTCTGTGACTTGTTTTGAATGTGGGGAAGAAGGGCACCATGCGAATTTTTGCGGAAATGTGACTAGATCATTTGGTACTCGCACTCCAGCACCAGTTCTGAAAGAAACAAGTGTGAACCAGACACATCAAAGTGGTTTTCAGCAGCAGAATATTGGGAAAAGAGAGGCGTCCAGTGCTCCGCGCCTGTACGAGATGAGGAAGTCAGACGATCAGAACACTGCTGTTGCATTAGGTACGATTCAGATCCTTTTGCAACCGGTTAGTGTCTTATTCGACTCAGCAGTTATGCATTCTTTCATATCATTGAACTGTGTTAATCGTTTGAAAATCTCGTGTTTATATGATTGTGAGCCGTATGTTGTGGGATTACCGAGAGGAGAGAGAATTGTGGGAACCCTAGAAACTAGAGATTTTCCAGTGTCTATAGGAGGGAGAGATTGTCCATCAAACCTTATTGTGGTCGACATCCATGGTGATAATCTAATTCTCGGAGATGATTGGCTTAATCATTATGGGGCTATTTTGAATTACCGAAAGAGAGTCATGAGACCGGGAAGCTCAGAAAAATTGATCAAAGCAATGAAAGCAGTGAAATTACTGAAATAGGGTTGTCATAGATTGTGGTGTTACGCCATGAAGAAAGAAGCAGGAGTAGAAATCTCATCTGTTCCAGTTGTGAACGAGTTCTCAGACGTATTCCCTGATGAACTAACTGGGTTACCTCCATAGAGAGAAGTAGAGTTCAACATTGGATTAGAGCCTGGAGCCGCCTCTATTTCCAGAGCACCATACCGTATGGCGCCAACCGAGATGTATGAACTAAAGAAGCAGATTGAGGAATTATTACAGAAGGGTTACATTCAACCTAGCGTTTCTCCTTGGGGAGCACCCATTCTCTTCGTCCGTAAGAAAGATGGATCCCTCCGATTGTGTATTGATTACATGGAGCTAAATAAGGTGACGATCAAGAACAAGTACCCATTACCTCGGATCGACGACTTATTTGATCAACTACAGGGGGCAAGGGTATTCTCGAAGATCGACTTGAGATCATGATACCATCAGTTGAGAATTAAGGAATCGGATATACTGAAATCTGCTTTCAGATTTCGGTACGGACACTATGATTTTTTGGTGATGCCATTCGGACTTACTAACGCTCCTGCAGTGTTTATGCAATTAATGAATCGGGTATTCCTAGAGTACTTGGATAAATTCGTGGTCATTTTCATCGATGACATCTTGATCTATTCGAAGGACCCAAAAGAGCATGCAGAGCATTTGCGTATCGTTTTGAGTACTTTGAGGAATGAACAACTTTATGCGAAACTTTCTAAATGCGAGTTCTAGCTTAAGGAAGTAACCTTCCTTGGGCATGTGATATCAGCTGATGGAATTCAGGTGGACCCGAAAAAAGTCGAAGCAATCTTGGAATGGGAATCTCCTAATAACGTGAAAGAAGTCCGAAGTTTCTTAGGACTTGCTGGATATTATCGCCGTTTTGTATAAGGATTTTCCAAAATTGCTCGTCCGCTTACTTAGCTGTTGCAGAAGACTCAAAAATTCGTGTGGAATGAGAAATGCCAGGCTCGCTTTTATGAACTTAAGAGAAGACTGACGGCAGCACCTATACTAGCGTTACCAGATGGAACCGAAGGATTCATAGTATACAGCGACGCTTCAAATCAGGGTCTGGGATGAGTGTTGATGCAAAAGGATAGGGTGACTGCCTATGCCTCTCGATAGTTGAAACCATACGAAGTTAATTACCCGAATCATGATCTGGAGTTAGCAGCTGTGGTCTTTGCTTTGAAAATTTGGCGACATTATTTATACGGCACACATTGTCAGATCATTACAGATCATAAGAGCCTCAAGTAAATTTTTAGTCAGAAGGAATTAAACATGAGGCAGAGAAGGTGGCTGGAATTGATCAAGGATTACGATTTGGAAATTCTCTATCATCTAGGCAAAGCAAACGTGGTAGCTGATGCACTGAGCCGCAAACCGGTTTCTCTTCGAGTGTTAGAAGCGCTTACGTCCCAAACCAGCATTCAACGAGAACTGATTCTTGAAAGAATCGAAGTATGGTCACAGGGAGTCCAAGGGCAACTGTGTGTGATGGAACTAACTTCGTCGTTGGTCGAAGAAATCAAATCTAAGCAGTTGGATGATTCCCTGATTCTTCTATTATGCGACAATGTAAACAAAGGGAAGGCCCCAGGATTCGTGATACAAGATGATGGAGTTCTAAGATTTCAGAGTCGACTTTGCATTCCCGATGATGATGTTTTGAGACAGACAATTCTGAAGGAAGCTCACAGCGCGCCCTATTCTATTCACCCGGGTACCAGTAAGATGTATAAGGATCTAAAACAAAATTTCTGGTGGGGAAATATGAAGAAGGACATAGCAGAATACGTTTCGAAGTGTTTAACTTGTCAGCAGGTTAAGATTGAACATCAGCAACCTGCCGGAATGTTGAAGCCACTTCCGATCCCTGAGTGGAAGTGGGAGGATATATCGATGGATTTCATCACCAATATGCCAAGGACCAAGAAGGGAATGAACATGATTTGGGTTATAGTTGATAGACTAACCAAGTCAGCTCATTTCCTGGGCATTAATGACACTTGGGGACCCGAGAAGTTAGCACGAGAGTTTATTATGGAAATAGTCCGATTGCATGGTACACCGAAGACCATTATTTCAGATCGAGATGGTCGTTTCGTGTCGCATTTTTGGAAGGCAGTTCATAAGGCCTTAGTAACCGAGTTGAACTTTAGCATAGCCTATCATCCTCAGACGGACGTTCAGTCCAAAAGGACTATACAGACAGTAGAGGATATGCTAAGAGCTTGCGCCTTAGATTGGTCAACCGATTAGGATGTTCATTTGCCGTTAATTGAATTTACCTACAACAATAGTTGGCATGCTTCCATTAAGATGGCACCGTTTGAAGCGTTGTACGGGAGAAGATGTAGATCGCCCCTATGTAGGGATGATTCTTCTGATTTGATTGGGACGGAACCAGAGTTGATAGTTCAGACTCACGAGAAGGTAGCTCTGATTCGTGAAAGACTGTTAACTGCACAGAGTCGACAGAAGTCTTATGCTGATGTGCACCGTCGCCCACTAGAGTTTGAGATTGGGGACCATGTACTATTGAAGGTGTCTCCTACTCAGGGAATTTTCTGTTTTGGGAGGAAAGGTAAGCAGAGTCCGAGATATATCAGACCATTTGAGATCCTCGAGAGAGTTGGAGAGTTGGCATACAGGTTGGCCTTACCTCCATCACTGAGTCACGTTCATAATGTATTCCACGTATCCCAATTGCGGAAATATGTACCGGATCCCAGTCATATCATTGATTTTGGCGAGATTGAAGTGGCTAATGATGGCTCGTTCGAAGAAAAGCAAATCAAGATACTTGAGAGTCGAGTTAAGTAATTGAGGAATAGACCGATCTCCTTGGTTAAAGTTCAGTGCTCTCGACATGGAATCGAAGAAGCAACTTGGGAGACTGAAGATAGTATGATGTTGAGATACCCGGAATTGTTTTCGTTTTAAGTTTCGGGCCGAAACTTCTTTTTAGTGGGGTAATATGTAATGCCCGGATAAATAATGTGTATTTATCCTGTATTCGATATTGTAAGATTCGACTTTGTTACATATTAATCGATGATCAGTTTCCCGTATTCGTATCCCTACGTCTTTGTATTCTTTTCCCATACATGCATGCATAATTCTGCATGTATTAACGTACGCTAAAGGATGATCATAACGTACGCTACGATTGTAGTATAACGTACGTTACATGTGTAGCTTAACGTACGTAAGCATAGTCAACTCGGAATCAGACAAGGGTTGGCGTGTGGGGCCTGACGAAGATGCGAGGAGATCACTCGCATAAACCTGGATGGCTTTCCAGCTATGCAAGTCAATGTACTCTAAGGGCTAGTTTTAACGTACGCTAAAGTTATAGTTGTTACGAACGTAAAACATTTACGCTAACGTACATAAACCAATGCCAGAAACAGGTCAGTGAGCTATGGCCAGACGTTAACGTACGCTAATATTCGAGCATAGCGTACGCTAACCCTATTACGTACGTAAGGGATGTTGGGTAACGTACTTAATGTTTTAGATTTCGACCCCATTTCATTTCTCACCCTTTCCTTGGCCAATTTTTGGGTTCTGGGGATTTTCCCTCACTTTATATCACTCATATCATCATCTTAATCTGATTTTTGGGGAGCTTAGCCCTTGTGGAGTGGTGATCAAGCTTCCGGTGAAGAGTTTCTTCAAGATTTTCACTTTTCTTCCCTTCTTTGAGGTATGTTAACTCTACACCTAGATGTAGACTATATCCTTAGTTATATTATGAACTTTTCCCAGAGATTATTGAGCTTATCATGTTGTAATGAATCCAACACCATGTTTAGGAGGATTGTCTTGGTTGAATTAAGGTTTCCAAGGTTAATAGTTGAGCCATAATCTTTATCAACCTCAAGGATGGAATTTTCTGAGATGAATACACCTTGTTGATGCATTCATAACACTCTTTTATGAAGAAAGTGTTGAGGATTACTCCTGTGATAGATATATTTGTATAGTTGAAACGTTAAGTGTGTTCAATTATGATTCTTGCCTTGGATATACTCGTTGTTAATCTTCTTGGATGATTAGAACCATGAAAGGGTATTTGGAACAATCATTTTGAATGAAGAATTGGATAAGAAGAATTATCCGCAGAAGAACTAGAATCGTAGAGTTGAATTAACCTAGAACTAGATTGAACGTGATTATCTCGTTATTTATCGTTGTAGCAACCGAACCAAGCATTCGAGTTAATAATCGAAATTAGAGTATGGAACATGGGTTATAATGATATGATGAATGTCTTTGCAATTGTAGACACCGACTTTGTGTTCCGTTACGATCTCTTGATTTCGTATGCCTTTTTCCAAACTTAGTACTCATTGGAAAAATAGGACCGAGAACCGATTGTCCGTTATTGTTAACTCGATCATAACTTAGGGCACTCGGTACTCGTGCGTTAGCTTCGAGAGGTTCTTGAATTCCTTGTTGTTCCCTTGTACAAGGTGATCGGTCGAGGAGTGGCGAACTTCGGACGTGTTGACATTCGTTGGAGTATTTTAGTTCTTGCCATCTTTGAGGCAAGTATCGTATTTGAAACTTGTTAATATTATAATTGTTGATCATGCATACGGTTTATTCATGTTGTTGAACATGAGGTTATTTTCGTTGAATTGTCATGATACATGTTATTAATTACTTGTATGTTCATGTTGATGGACATAGCTATTTTGCATATATGTATGCATAAGTTGTGTTCGTGTATGTTGTGAGATCTATGCTGAGGGCGCTGGATCGGATGTCCACCTCGTGTTGGTCCGACGGGATCATCTTGGGATCTATGCTGAGGGCGCTGGATCATTGGAGGGGTTTTCCACCTCATGTTGGTTGTAATACCCGAGATTCTAATGTGTATTTTGAACATTGTGACATTGTATATGTTGTATTTGATCTGAGTATTATCCAGCGTATTTCATGATCCGGTGTTGTTGAGCGTATGATTTCATGAATGTGTTCAAAATTGTAATTTTGCACTTGTAGCGCACGCTAACGACTAGGCGTAGCGCACGCTAATTGGGTTTCGTAGAGCACGCTGTGTATGAACCTTAGCACACGCTATACGTAGTCAACTTGATTAAGACAGGGTGGTAGGTGAGATCAGCCGCGGATCTTGGTCGAGACATGTCGGGATGAATCTGGACGGCTTTTGGAAAAGTCGAGTCAACGGTGCTTAGCGCACGCTAATGTTATGAGGCTAGCGCACGCTAAAGTTGGGTACAGTAAGGTTAGTGAAGCTTCGTATGGCCATTAGCGCACGCTATATGAGTGGTAGCGTACGCTAATTTCTGTACTTAGCGCGAATAAAGGGATGTTAGCGTACGCTAAGTCGAGACCAGGCTGAAACAGTAGACTGCAAGCCCATTAGCGCACACTATGGATATGGCCGTAGCGCGCGCTAATAACCATTTTCTATATATAGGAGCGCACCCTCCTTCATTTTTCAGACTTCCACTTCAACCCACACTCCAATTTCGTGACTTTGAGAGTTACCCTCTCCATCTTCAACCTTCATATCAGCCTCCTAACACATCATTGAAGGCGAGGAGCTTTGAGGATTGGTGTTCAAGCGTCCAACGTTGAGTTCATCAAGAGTTTTCATCTTTTCTTTCCATACAAGGTATGTGTCGCTGCCCGAACTTAGAATTCGTGTTCTTATTCGGATTATAACTTCCTCCTGGAATTTATCAAGGTTATGGATTAATGATTAGGTTGAGCCCCATACCATATAAACTTGAAGTAATCATATTAGAACCCCTTTGAGTAAGAAGATCATCAACCGAACCTTATTGAGTTGAAACTAAGAATCTGATTTCTAAGGTTGTTGTATAGTTGGTTTGTCTTTTCCGAATCAAATGTGTGTCGGAGTATTGTTATTATAATTACCTAGAATGAGATCTTAGCAAAGAAATAAATTCTTAGAGTGGTCACTTAGATACAATCTTCGGATATAATGAGATGACCTCCAACGTAATTCACAACTCGTAGTGTTTACTGGGTTTATTTATCTTCTTGTTGATGATCCGAATGTAGAGTGTTGATGGGTGACAATTAATTTGAACGGGAAACTTTGGCGAAGATGGCAACTTGTAGAAAAGCGATGTATAGAGATGAATTAACCTTGGAATTCGTATTGAAGGTGTTATATAACCAAACTTGGTAATGACATCGATAATCAGAAATCGAAGTATGAAAGTGCGCTGATTTTAGTGACTCTAGCTAGACCGAGCGGTCGTCGGGTGAGTTGAACCGTGAGCCGGCTAGCTTAGAGTGTTAACCCGACCGTAGTAGACGTTAGGTGTTCGTACGTTTAAACTTGTTTTGAGTTGCCGTTATTTTTCCTATTTGTTAAAGGGCCGAGCATTGCGAACGTTTGATCGAAGGAGGCGGCCTTCGAGTGTGTTGAGATCATTGGAGTAATTAGTTCTTGCCATCTTTGAGGAAAGTATCGTATTTTGAAATTCGTTAAATGTTGGGAGTTTGAGCATGCATATGGTTTATTCATGTTGTAGAACATGGGATTTACTTCGTTGAATTATCATGATATTCGTTATTGATTACTTTTATGTTCATGTTGATGTACATAGTGATTTTGCATATATGTATGCTTAAGTTGTGTTGTGTATGTTGTGTGATCTATGCTGAGGGCGCTGGATCGGATGTCCACCTCGTGTTTGTCCGACGGGATCATCTTAGGATCTATACTGAGGGCGCTGGATCATTGGATGGGTTTTTCCACCTCGTGTTGGTCCGACGGGATCATCTTGGGATCTATGCTGAGGGCGCTGGATCATTGGAATACCCATACTGTGTTAATGGAATCATGTGGATTCACATTGTTGGATTCTGGTAGCGGAAGTCCGTATTGTGTATTTTGTTATGCATTGTTGTTGCATATTCGATTTGTGTAATATGATACTTGTACTAGCATCGTTTTGCTAACCCCTTCGGGGGTGGAAATTTGTTTTGATGTTCAGGTAGCCGAGATTCTAATGTGTATTTTGAACATTGTGACATTGTATATGTTGTATTTGATCTGAGTATTATCCAGCGTATTTCATGATCCGGTGTTGTTGAGCGTATGATTTCATGAATGTGTTCAAAATTATAATTTTGCACTTGTAGCGCACGCTAACGACTAGGCGTAACGCATGCTAATTGGGTTTCGTAGCGCACGCTGTGTATGAACCTTAGCGCGCGCTATACATAGTCAACTTGATTAAGACAGGGTGGTAGGTGAGATCAGCCGCGGATCTTGGTCGGGACATGTCGGGATGAATCTGGACGGCTTTTGGAAAAGTCGAGTCAACGGTTCTTAGGCACGCTAATGTTATGAGGCTAGCGCACGCTAAAGTTGGGTACAGTGAGGTCAGTGAAGCTTCGCATGGCCATTAGCGCACGTTATATGAGTGGTAGCGTACGCTAATTTCTGTACTTAGCGCGCATAAAGGGATGTTAGCGTACGCTAAGTCGAGACCAGGCAGAAACAGTAGACTGCAAGCCCGTTAGCGCACGCTATGTATATGGCCGTAGCGCACGCTAATAACCATTTTCTATATATAGGACCGCACCCTCCTTCATTTTTCAGACTTCCACTTCAACCCACACTCCAATTTCACGAGTTTGAGAGTTACCCTCTCCATCTTCAACCTTCATATCAGCCTCCGAACACATCATTGAAGGCGAGGAGCTTTGAGGATTGGTGTTCAAGCGTCCACACTACCAATATTTATACTTTAGCCGACAGCAAAAAGTCGTCGGCTAAAGTCGAAAGTCGTCGGCTAAAGTGTTCAGCTATCGGCTAAAAGTCGGTCGGCCGAGGTCGGTCGGCTAAAGTTTAGCCGACGGCTAATAGGGAAGATCGTCGGCTAAACTCGAACTTTAGCCGACGATTACACGGTCGTCGGCTAAAATAATACCCATTTTAGCCGACGAATACATAGGCGTCGGCTAAAATGTCGAGTTTTAGCCGACGGTAAATGTTGTCGTCGGCTAAAACCTATACACTTTAGCCGACGGCAACGTTGTCGTCGGCTAAAGATCGACATTTTAGCAGAAGACTATGAGGTAGGATAAAGTTTTATTTTAATTTTTTAATTATAAACTTTAGCCGACGGTCTGTAAATGCCGCTAAAAGTCCATGAAAAAAATCAAATTTCAAATCACCAAACCCGTTGAGATAACCTATTATTCCCAATGTACAATTCACCACCATACATCACAATCAACATAAATCAATTTCGAAAAGCATAATTTAAATACAAACAATATAATCATGTCATGTATCAACATCAACAAAATCAATAAACAAAGAACATTAATGAACACGAGTCTAAACAAAAACATTTAGCAAAAGAACTACTACAATGACAACTAAAATCCTCAAAGATCCGTCAAATTCTTAAAGATAGAAGAAGGATTACTACCGTCTTGCATGTCGTCGTCCCAGGTGTGAAGAAGAGGGGGGTGTTTGTGAATTGAAGAATTGAGGTGGTGGTGGTACCGAAATTCCCGATTGACACACGGTCTGACTCAATGACATCATATACTGCATCATGGCCTGCTGCTGAGCTAACATCTCTTGTTGAACCTTCCTTTGTTCCTCTTGGAATTTCTGGAACTGGTCTTGAGACTTCTTTTGCTCCTCAGCTCGGAGCTCCCTCTCGATCCTCAGTTGCTCCTCCAAATAAGCCTTTTGAGTGTCGCCCCTTTCATTGCGCTGAAACCCTGTAGTATTCTTCAATAATCCGTTGCCTTCAGCTCCCATCATCGGCGTCCGGTGATTACTCCCTTTAGGAGGGTAAATGGTAGCCCACACCCTTGCCCTAATGTAGAGATCGGCCCGATCGATCTCTCGCGTGCTAACTCGAGACCAGCCTCGCCCAAATCCGGATGCTCCTCCTCGCCATCTCTATCAACATCCTCTCGCACTCCTACCACTCTCTCCTAATTAAGTGGGAACAAAAAAGTAACCGAATATTAATAAAGTTCAGAGGTAAAACCGATAGCAGATTAAAATGGTTAGATATATTTACAACTTACAAGTCTATCCGGATAGTTAGGATATGCCTTCCGAGTCACGTAGACAAAGGCATTCGCCACATTTTCATCGAAGTGGCCTCGTGCGAAACTCTCGCTAACGACCGAACCTAAACCGTGGTGCTCCGTCAAACCCTTACGGCAATGTGTTGGTTGAATCGCCGCCTACACATAGAAACATGTAATTTTCATTTAACAAGGCGAAAAACTACCACAAGTAATTTTCATATATGTTACATATCTTTAAACAACAATAGCATTACGAAAATATTTAGAGCTCGATTACATACAATATAGTCCGGGTCGCTAAAATGTGCGCATAGCCATCTCCACTCGTACTCCCGATACTTGAACTCCTCTGGAGTAGCCTCACTGAATTACCCCAAGTGACCAAAACATGTGTAGCTCATTTTTCCAAGATTTGTACCTATAACAAATATTTATAAATAATAATCAAACATTAGTCAAATATATTTGTAAAGTATTTTGTAAATTTCATGTATTTATTTACTGTGATTTTGTGTTATTGTTTTATTCTAATTCATAATGTTATTTGTTTAATATGTTATTCATAAATAATCTGTTGTGTGTATACAGTTGTTATTATGCAGTTGAATGTTAAGATTTAAGTTTAGTGATTACGTTACATGTCATTTTATATTTATTGTTTGTGTATGATTATATAATATTAATGTGTTAGTTTTATTATTTTTATGTATAATTAATATTATAATATTTTATGTATATTCTAAAAGTGTATGTTATAATACTCATAATTACAAGTAAATTAGAATGTTTACCATGTTTAAATTTATCAATCAAATTACCTTCCATTTATACAAGTTGTGAATTTTAAATTATAAATTATTATGTATTAATAAATAAATTATAAAATATTTGACAAATACATATTTTTAACAATAACTAAAATGATGCAAAAATTAGTCGAGTAATTACTCAACTACGTATTGTGAAAATTACTTACTTGGTTGTTTGCACCTCATCACACCAAGTATGTAGTAGGAAAGAAGGAACCTCAAACCAAACCTATAATTAACATATAATATATATTACTAAATTTTTTTCGAATTTAAATACACAAAGTAGCTTTCGGAATTGAGAAAAACTTACCGACATAGCATTGTTCAATGCATCCTTCACACTTTGTGGCACATCCTTCCACTCAACCCACAGTACCGGAATTCTATCGCGTATGACAAACCCAACATTACGACAATATGCCGTACAAGCATCCGAAGCCAAAATGGGTCGTTGATACTTTTCATCTACTGCTATCTTGTGACGGCCATTTTTTAAAACATATGCGTCAAGTGCTAGACCCTTCGATGGGCCACGAGTCTTCTTCTTCTTTTTCGGTTCGTCTTCGGTACGACCCCCCTCATTATCAAGCTCCGCAAGCGACGCGTACAACTTCGTCTTAGATATCCGACATGTTCGCCGAATCATTTTCTCAGGCCACGCCTGGAACACATACGCCTCCGTCGGGTTAACCAAGCTATATGGCCGGCGGACTCATTTCTCATCGACTCTTGGAATCGACGGTACCATAGAGGGCATAAATAGAGTCGACGGAGGACCGGAAGGCACCTCAGATGACGTGCTCGGTGTAGATCGGCCGCTCCCATATGTAGTAGGAGGAGAGGGAATGCGGTGTATAGGAGGCATACGAGGCTGAGTCGTCTCGACAGTAGTGGGAGTCGTCCGCGATCTCGGAGTCTGATACGATAAGCGCCTCGCAATAGTATGTGCGTCATCCGTCGGATACAAGTTCCCATCCTTAAACTTCAGTCCACTATTCTCTATTATCCCACGTATGCGATCACATTTTCATCCAAATATTTACCGATAGGATCAAAGACGATTGGAAGTCATGAACTATCCCCGACTCCTGAGTCTTCGATTTTTCTTACCACATGCTAGTCTCTTAATTTTGTCCATTTAACTGCATAAATTCAACCACATAAATTAATTCTTTTTATACATAAACCCTAAATAGAATATGCAAT
The DNA here is from genome assembly GCA_033398695.1 of Orobanche coerulescens. Lineage (NCBI taxonomy): Eukaryota > Viridiplantae > Streptophyta > Magnoliopsida > Lamiales > Orobanchaceae > Orobanche > Orobanche coerulescens. Next base: position 130,272,117 of record CM065808.1, on the reverse strand, counting down.
TAAAGCTCGAGCAACTACACATCACTTCACAAGAAACACAGATAAACGCAAACTAGCACTTGGCTCAGGATAGAACATAAATTCTTATCGATCAAACCGAATATTATCTGTGGTAACATAAAATCAACGTACTTGGCTCAGCAACAATATGATGTCGATTAGTTTTTATCAAATACAATTGGAGAGGGCAAGGTTGAGTAAATCGTTCAAATTAAAAGTTACTTCCAATTCAAACTGAATCTCTTCCTTTGTCTCTTATCTCTCTCTCACACACATACACACACATAGAAACTCTGTTTTCCACTAAACCATACGAATTTCCTAGCAAAAGCTATGTATAGTTTTTTGCTGCAAGAAGAATATATTGTGCAGTTAAAATGAATCTATTTTGAGATGCGTAGTATGGATTACTAACAAATTGCAAGAATCTCGAATTTCTCTATTTTGAGATGCATAGTATGGATTTAAAGAGTTCGAATTCCAAAACTGAAAAGAGTTAGAATTCCATCCCAATTCCTTTATTTCTTTTACCTCAAATTTGTTGTCTTATGTTTGCTACTATCATGCTTTTTTGGCTTAAGCAGTCTAAAGAAGGCTAGAAATAATAGCAGCAAATTATCCCAAAGGCAGCAAACTATTTTCCCCGAAACACAAAACTTAAAAGATAAAGTAATTTTACTGCCACAGGCACAACTAACTCGGGGGTTGAGGTGCACGCATAAATGTAATCCCGATTACCAACTATTAACTCAGAACTAATATACCAAGATAAATGAAAGTAAACAACATAAACATATATCAATGCAGATAGTCAAAAAAACGTGAAAGGAAGTTTCAGAAAGTATCAGGAAATCCACATATAATATCAGTTGCTGAAAAATTAAATAAATTAGTAAAAGTGAATTAACTTTAAATTCCAATAAGAAACACCTCATGTCGATAATCCAGAAATTGGTTGCAGAAACCAGCAACAAAATTAAACAATGTGGAAACGAAAATGATAGACCGGTGTCGACATCGGTTTCCCAGCGCAAAAAATACGATTCTACGAACTAAAAGGATAGATCTGAATGAATGAATGAAAATCAATGTAAAACATCACAATTCCGGCAACAAAAAATGTAAAAATCAATGTAAAACATCACAATTCCGGCAACAAAAATGTAGAGAGAGAGAGAGAGGCAGAGGAGGGCCAGACCTGTGTTGTACGACCAGCGCCGGAGAGAAGATAGCAGCTGGGGATTCCAGACGGAGCGGAGCGGCTGAGACGACGGGACGACGGCGGAGCGGCGGGATGAAAGGGAAAAGACAAAGGGAAAGTACCCCAGCGGCGGGACGACGGGACGACGGGACGACGGGGACGACGGGGACGACGGGAGCGGATGTCGGAGCGGCGGAGCGGAGCGGAGCGGATGTCGGAGCGGCGGGACGACGGGACGACGGGACGAAGGCGAAAAATACGAAGGGAAAACGGTTCCAGGCTGAGGAAAAGGGAAAAGAATAAAGACGAAGGGGAAGGGAATGCCTGTTACATTTTTTTTTTATGTATCGTGGTATTTTGGCCGACGACAGTGGATGTCGTCGGCTAAACTTGTTCGCTTTAGCCGACGGTAACAGTCGGCTAAAATAAAAAACGAACCACCATGACACGGGCCGTGTCGAACGGCTCGAACGGGTTGCATGTCCAGAATATTTTTGGAAATATAGACCACTAGGACACGGCCGTCAATTGACACGGCCGTGTCACTTTAGCCGACAATGCCGTCGCTAAAGCCCAATTTATCATTTTTGTATATATTTAAATTATATATATATATATATTTAACTATAAATATATATATTAAAAATTAAAAATATCTACACTTTAAAGCCCAATTTACCATTTTTTTATATAATTAAATTATATATATATATATATATATATAACTATAAATATATATATATATAATAAAAATTAAAAATATCTCAACTTTAGCCGACGGCTATCGTCGGCTAAAGCTTTATATAATTAAATTATATATATATATATAACTATAAATATATATATATAATAAAAATTAAAATATCTCAACTTTAGCCGATTTACTGTCATTTGGCTAAAGCTCACTTTATCATTTTTTATATATTTAAATTATATATATATGTATATATTTAACTATAAATATATATATATTAAAAATTAAAAATATCCACACTTTAAAGCCCAATTTATCATTTTTTTATATAATTAAATTATATATATATATATATATATTTAACTATAAATATATATATATATAATAAAAATTAAAAATATCTCAACTTTAGCCGACGGCTGTCATCGGCTAAAGCTCACTTTATCATTTTTTATATAATTAAATTATATATATATATATATTTAAATATAAATATATATATTAAAAATTAAAAATATCTACACTTTAAAGCCCAATTTATCATTTTTTATATAATTAAATTATATTATATATATTTATATATATTATTTGAAATTTATATCATTAAAATAAATTATATAAACTAAATTGGAATTTAAACTAAATTTTATATTATTTATATACTTTAATGATACTGTCCGTTTACTAAAGTATTTATGTATTTATAAATTAAATTTTATATATATAAATTTTAATTTAATTATAAATAAATATATATATATATAACATCATTATATATATATATCTGTGTATTAATTTATATAGTTTTTATATAATTATATTTTATATATATTTATATTTGTTTTTTATATAATATTAATACTTTATATATTTATACTTGTTTTATTATAAATAATTATATATATAAAAATAAAAAAATCAAGAATAATATCACTTTTGATTCGCTCGAGCGGCAAACAACAAACAATATTTAAGGAACTTTTACAAATAATATGATATGTCCTTATAAGGTTCGAATTCAGAATCACAACTTGAATGTCTCGTGTCGGAGTTCATAATCGGCAAAGATATGTCTGAACTCGTCCTCATCATCTTCATCAGAGTCTGCACGTAATTCATTTGTACCTACATCTATGAACCCACGTTCTTCGCCATGTAGCCGAACAACTCGACCTTCTACAACATTATTCAGTAGTATTGTGGAGGATCGTGGAATATTAGTTGTATCTGGCTCTTGATATGCCTCGTTGTAATCCTTATCGACTGCTTGTCCAAGTGTAGCCGCACTATATATATTTCTCGTAGCCACATGATTTACGATCTTCCATGCTCCTTTTTTTACCAAGTCATCGAGGTAGTAAACTGGTTTAGGAGATGTTGCAAAAACAAAAGGATCACTTTCATACCAACTTGTAGAACTATCAACAGATAATAGTCCATAATTATCCTCCCTTTCGATTTGAGGATTTATATCAAACCACCTACACTTGAACAAGTAAACTGTCAAGCCTTCTCCATAAATTAGTTCCACTACTTCGAGAAGAACACCGTAATATCCACCGTCAATCATAACCCCAGAATTTTGACACCTCCGTCTTTGATCTCTGTCGATACATACAAATGTCACACCATTTACCTTCGCTATTGAATAAACTCTAGATGTAACAGGCTTCATCGAAAGAATCATCAACTCACGTGACCACATCGGGTGGCCATCACTTTGTATGTGCGTCATATGGATATTAATTAAGGTGAATGTCGTGATTAAGTAAATTATGTAAGCAAAATAAGTAAACAGTAATTAAACACTTACCCATTGTCCGAAATAATCAGCAAATGTTTCATTGTGGAATCTAATGTCTCCATTCACAGCATCACATGAAAGGTGAATGTCTTTCTAATATTGAACTTCTGGACAGTTAAGTAATATCCACCAATGTGCAATTCGTAGCTCGTAAGGTTGTAAATGATCACTGTAATCTTCCTTGAACTTCAACTTCGCTGGTGATGATGGAGAGATTAAATTGCACTGGAATTATTGACATAGGCTCGGGTGTGGGATCCACCGCGCCTAAATAGAACTTGGTATATGTTACACACTCCCATGCAAGATATGCTTCGGCGATACATCCTTCTGGTGCAGACTTATTAGTCACAGAGTCCTTGTACTCACCAAGTTGCCTTTCTATTGGAAACATCCAGTTTGGACAAGTATGGTCGAATAAACACAGGAAACAAACGTTGTAAGAGGATATGACAATCATGGCTCTTCAGTCCAGTTAACTTGTTCTCCTTGAAGTTAACACACCTCCCTATATTTCCAGCATATCCTGTGGGATACCTTGCAGCCTTCATCCATGAAAAAATCTCAGCCTTTTGCTCAGGGGTGATGGTGTAAGCAGCTTTCGGCATTTTGTGTTTCCCCTTCCCTTCCTTCAACCACAAATGTTTTCTAATGTTCATTTCTTTTAAACCAATGCGTGCCTTAGGGCCGTCTTTAGTTTTCCCTTCCCAACATAACACTGTACCGACAACACTTTCACAAACATTTTTTTCTATGTGCATCACATCTAGGTAGTTCCTAATCGACAACTTACTCCAAAGAAGGTAGATCCCGTAAAATACTTTTGTGGGACCAATACTTATACTGTCAGTCTTTCAGAGTTGCCGCTACTATATCAGGATGGTTGCTCAACCGCCCAAAATCATACTCATTCAAAGACGGCCAAAATTTCTCACCACCCACTCCCGTGGTGGATCACCAACCTCTTGATCCCCATCAAATGCCGCAAAGATTCGTGCGCCGTACATGCGTCCTCTCAAGCCATATACGGTGACGCATTCCGATAACCTTCCGACAATGATACCTTGCGCAATCAGCATTCAAGCACACCGACATCTTCTATATCCACTAATAACAGATCCGGACAAAGATCCCGCACGCAGAAAATCACCGATGGTACCAGACACATAGCACGTAAGTAGAACATCTCATGTGAGTAATCGTCAGACGTCGGATGACCTTGCTCCCACAACAACTTCAGCTCCTCTATCAAAGGTCTCAAATAAACATCAATACACTTTCCCGATACCCGGGGCCGTGTACTAAGAGAGTCAACATATTATACTCCTTCTTCATGCACATCCATGGAGGAAGGTTGTAAGGAACCATTACCACCGGCCATATACTATACGAAAGGCTCATGTTGCCAAAAGGGTTGAATCCATCGATGCAAGTCCGAGTCTTACATTTCGGACATCCGATGCAAATCGAAACTCCCTATCTATATGCTTCCAAGCCTCTCCATCGAAGGGTGTATCATAATATCCTCGCTACCACCCGAGGCTCGGCGTGCCATCTCATCGCCTTGGTCAGGTGAGGAGACATGAAAAGCCTCTCCAATCTATCCTTCGAGGGAAATACCAAAGAACCTTCATAGCTTTCTCTTTACTGTAAGGAGTGAACTTATACCTCTCTCGTGTCACATACCGACATCTATTTAGATTTTCATTAGGCTTTCCCAAAATAAAGCACAATCATATATGCATACGTGGATCTTGATGTACGATAGCCCAAGACCTTTTAGGATACGTCTCATTTTACCGTGATTACTAGGAAGATGATGACCTTCTCGGGAGCATTTTCCCGTAAGTTCCAAATAATCATCCACACTTTAATCGAGGTTTTGTTCTCCACCTTCACTCTCATAGTCTCTATGACACAATCAAGAACCGTCATGTGACACCTGTGATAAAGAAAAGTCTCTGAGCCGGATTAGCTTGTTGTATCTACCAAGAGAAATTGTGTTAACGGTATCAATGTAGGCGTCGGATGACCGCTTGATCAGCTATATGGTATTCTTGACCTTCACCGATACGCCCTCGTCGTAATAACCAAACACGTCGTCAATCAACCGTCTTGTGGGGTCTGGATGTGCTACCACCGCATCGTCCGTGATCATGGGGAATAATTGAATTCGATCTTTCACCGTGGTAAATCCAACATGTATATTTATCCCAAAATCCATTTTTTTAAGTGCTCCCATACGACATCAAGTGTAAAACGGTACATATCACGCGGCATTTACATTTATTGCAAGGACAAGAATGAATCATACTATCACTATCATGTTCCTTCACAAATCGAATAAACCCTCGCATTCCATCTATGACCCTTGATCCCATTTTTGAGCACCAATCCAACTTTTATCCATCCTATAACAAAAATAACAACAATATTATACATCGTATTTATCAAGAACATACAAAAATTATGACTAAAATCATCATATATATAGCTCGAATTCAAGATGTCAAATCCATATATATATATATACACACACACACCAAGAAATATTCGAGAAACCGAACTAATAATTCTAAAACATTTTCATAATCATCCAAATAGATATATTATATGCGTAATATAATTATAACTGATATTAAAATTCAATAAAGTACATACCTTCAATATGATTTCTTGAATGATCAAACCAGAGAAATTATGCTCTTCGTTTTCTTGTTATGTAATTTCCGAATGTGTTGTAAATGGCCTGCTCAAGTGTTAGATGGTGATATATTTTGCACAAAAACATGAAATACTTTAGCCGATTTACATGCCGCCAAAGTATACTAGCCGTCGGCTAAATCGTGCTTTAGCCGACGGCATATCGTCGGCTAAAGTATACAAGTCGTCGGATAAACTTGAAAACTTTAGCCGACGACTAACTGGACTTTAGCCGACGACCAATAGTAAAGTCGTCGGCTAAAGTAGTTTAGCCGACAACAAGTTAGCCGTCGGCTAAACTTGCTGACTTTAGCCGACGACTTCTGCGGCCGTCGGCCGTTCTCCGGCGAGTCGTCGGCTAAAGTGTTATTTTTGGTAGTGCCAACGTTGAGTTCATCAAGAGTTTTCATCTTTTCTTTCCATACAAGGTATGTGTCGCTGCCCGAACTTAGAATTCGTGTTCTTATTCGGATTATAACTTCCTCCTGGAATTTATCAAGGTTATGGATTAATGTTTAGGTTGAGCCCCATACCATATAAACTTGAAGTAATCATATTAGAAGTAAGAAGATCATCAACCAAACCATATTGAGTTGAAACTAAGAATTTGATTTCTGAGGTTGTTGTATAGTTGGGTTGTCTTTTCCGAATCAAATGTGTGTCGGTGTATTGTTATTATCATTACCTAGAATGAGATCTTAGCAAAGAAAGAAATTCTTAGAGTGGTCACTTAGATACAATCTTCGGATAGAATGAGATGACCTCCAACGTAATTCACAACTCGTAGTGTTTACTGGGTTTCTTTATATTCTTGTTGATGATCCGAACGTATAGTGTTGATGGGTGACAATTAATTTGAGTGGGACACTTTGGCGAAGATGGCAGCTTGTATAAATGAGAAGTATAGAGATGAATTAACCTTGGAATTCTATTGAAGGTGTTATATAACCAACCTTGGTAATGACATCGATAATTAGAAATCGAAGTACGAAATTACGGTGATTTGAGTGACTCAAGCTAGACCGAGCAGTCGTCGGGTGAGTTGAACCGTGAGCCGTCTAGCTTAGAGTGTTAACCCGACCGTAGTAGACGTTAGGTGTTCGTACGTTTAAACTTGTTTTGAGTTGCCGTTATTTTTCCTGTTTCTTAAAGGGCCGAGCATTGCGAACGTTTGATCGAAGGAGGCGGCTTTCGAGTGTGTTGAGATCATTGGAGTAATTAGTTCTTGCCATCTTTGAGGCAAGTATCGAATTTTGAAATTCGTTAAATGTTGGGATTTTGAGCATGCATATGGTTTATTCATGTTGTGGAACCTGGGATTTACTTCGTTGAATTATCATGATATTCGTTATTGATTACTTGTATGTTCATATTGATGAACATAGCGATTTTACATATATGTATGCATAAGTTGTGTTGCGTATGTTGTGCGATCTATGCTGAGGGCGCTGGATCGGATGTCCACCTCGTGTTGGTCCGACGGGATCATCTTGGGATCTATGCTGAGGACGCTGGATCATTGGACGGGCTTCTCCATGTCGTGTTGGTCCGACGGGGTCATCTTGGGATCTATGCTGAGGGCGCTGGATCAATGTAATACCCATACTGTGTTAGTGGAATCATGTGGATTCGCATTGTTGGATTCCGGTACTTCCTTGGTGTAATACCCAGTTGTAATTCATTCATTATCATTCAGTAATTATTAGTCAGTAATTGTCACTCAGTATTTTTCACTCGTTAATCATCACTCATCATTCATAATTCATTCATTTGTGTTCATTGTTGGTTTTTGTAACCGTGTATCAGTTACCGATCGTCATTTCATCTCCATTTATAGATCAAGACGGGAGTATTATCATTTTCTTCGTGTTTGGTAGACTTGTACTGAGAGTATCATCTTTGGCATGTGTTGGACTTGTTCACTTTCACATACGTATGGTATGTCGGAGCATTCATCAATCGTAGCGAGAAATCGGAGTTACCGGATTTTCACCTTGTCCAGCAATGAGTTACGGCCGTAAGGATTGTCGGATACGGCCGTAACAGGCATTCGTTGTTTTCAGGCCATTTTGGACGAACGGGATTTACGGCCGTAAGGTTGCGGCATACGTCCGTAAGTTGAGAAGGTACGGCCGTAAGGCTTGGCCGGTTACGGCCGTACGTGTCGAGCAGGGTGCCCAGGCGTTTTTGGCCGAAGGCGAGTTACGGCCGTAAGATGGGAAGGTTACGACCGTAAGGGCGTTCGTTAATTTCAGGTTTTGTCGGACGAAGAAGGACTTACGACTGTAAGGGTTTCGGCATACGGGCGTAAGACGAGGCAGGTACGGCCATAAGGCTTGGCCGGATACGGTCGTACGTTGCAGGCAGGGTGCCTGGTCAATTTTGACGAAGGGGTCATACGCCCGTCAGTTTGGCCGGATACGGCCATATCGGTCGAGTTACGCCCGTAAGGTGTGCGGGTACGGCCGTATGGCCGCTGCCAGGAGTTTTGACGAGGGCGAAGTTACGCCCGTAAGTCGCACGGATACGGCCGTAAGGTCGCCGGGCAGTGTTCGACGAAGCCGTGTTACGGCCGCATTTGTTGATGGTTACGTCCGTAAGGCCATTGACTGGGATGTTACGGCCGTAAGAAGTCCGAGTTACGGCCGTAACTCCGGCAGCTTTATAAAGACTTGCCGTGACTTTTCATCATTTTCACCATTTCTTTCACCTTGTTCCGAGAGAGAGAGAGCTTGAGGGAGGGATTTTCCATCATCAATCACTTGAGTGTTAGATTTTCATCATCTTCATTCGTTTGGGAAGCTTGGATACTCGATTTAACTCGTGTTCATCGGATCGAAGTGGTTGGATCTTCAAGAGGTAATTTCTTCAATATCTTGGATTTCGATTTTGTATTGAGATATGATGTTTTGGACGCTAAAATCATGTTGTGTGAAGTGATGTACGCATGATTATGGATATGTATGATTATTCAATGGATTATTGAAGGATTATTCAAGAACACTTTGAATATTGAGTTGGATTTGGGGGTTTTCGATTAATTGTTGTTGTAATCACGAATTTGGATATTCATTTTGGATTATTGATCATATTGAAGATGTTTTGTTGGTTTGAAACACTTTTTGGAGATTTGATGTTGGTATTATTGAGGTTTGGTTGTTAACAATCGAAGATTGGCCACAACGTATTCGATATAATGCCCCAATGAACTTGGTTTAGTCGTATTGACGTTTTGAGTTCGTTATAATCGTGTTTGATTCGTATTTTGAGCGGATTTTTGGTAATTGTGTTATTCAAGGTTGTTCGAGCGACCGACATTTCATTTAGGACATTGTTCATGGAAGGACATTGTTCACCGGTGTTGTGTAAGTTAATTCTTACTCGGTTAAAAGGATATTCATTCCTTTTGTTGTTGTTCATTCATAATCATAACTCATTCATCATTGTATTAACCGTATTGAGACTTGTAATTGTCGAATAATCACTTCATTAACGAGAAACGACGGTAACAATCATTTCATTGAGCTATCATTAACTTCACTATTATTTTCATCTCGGTGAGTCATTCTTGACCTTGTCGGATTATTATTCATTGATATTTATTTTGGTTATTCTCATTCATATGAACTTCTGGGTTCATATTGCGTGGCCGAGTGCGGATGTGTGGAATTTTTAGTCGAGCACGCGATGGTCATGTATTGGGATCGATACATTGGACTGTGCACACGGTAACGATTACTTCAGTGAGACTAATTAGGTACAAGGATGGGTATGTCCGGTCATTCGTCTTGTACACCTGCACAGAACATTACGGGCATACTATGATATTCCTCTTCAGCTTAATTCATAACTAAGGATATTTCATAACTAAATATATATCATGATTGTGTATTTTCAACCCTTGAGGATTGTTGTTCTGTGTAACTGACCCCGTTGGGGGATATTGTTTTCAGGTCACGGCAAGGCAAAGGCACGGGAAGAACATGTTGACGGCGAGGAGTCCCAGTGATACTAGTAGGGGGCCCCAATCATTTCAGTCATCCTTATTTCTCTTCATTTGTAATTCCGATGCAAATTCCGTTTGAGATGTTTATTTATTCAGGGTGCTGTATTTTATCTTCATATAAAATATACTAGTATTCTGTATTGTCCTGGTGTATTGTACTTAATCTCCTCATCGGAGTATTTGGTAATATAATGTGGTTCGGTACTATAATTATATTATTTAATTCATCAGTTTTCATTCGTCTGGTGGGTCCCAGTCGGGGGTCCACGACACTGTAATATCCTTCTAGTTTGGGGTGTTACAGAGTTGATATCGGAGCGTGGTTTTGAATACTACCTTCCGAGTCATGTCTCATTTGAAATCATCGTGATTGGACTAGTATCATTGGGCTTTCGCGTCACGTGTGACCTGTGCAAATGCCGAGCCAATCAGACCGAAAGAACTGTAAGACTTCTAACGCCATGGTATAATTTCTGGCAATAATCATTCATTCATAATTCATCAATTAACAATCATCAATCATCATTTTCATTTTGATCAGGACGATCATGTCAACTCATTAATCACTCAGTTCATTTCACAGTTTAGTTGTTGATCTTGAGGATCATATCATTCATCTTGTTAACTTGTTCAAGATAATCATTTCAAGAATTCCATCAGATAATCATGTCACCTCAGTTAATCATTCATGTAATCACTGTGTTCGAGCGCGTATGCTCATTTTCATCATCTCATGACGTAATCATAACGTGATATTCATGCAGGAGATATAATTATCATGTGACTTTCCTATTTCAGTATGGAGAGAGCAGGCAGAGGACGCAGAGGACGAGGCCGCGGTGCGGGCCAAATCCCGAGATCTCGTGTGAATACACATACGAACGCGAGGAATAATGCTAACTCATCAAGCAGCGACGCTGCTACTCATTCACCTGGACGTGATCATTCACTATCGAGGAGTCGTACCCGGGACACAGCTCTGTCAGAAGGTGTTCGGGTTGGCCCACTCGCTTTTATGCAGGTCATGATGGCCCAAATGACTCAGATGGCACAACTGATGGAGACGATGCATAACTCAGCTAATCAAAATCAACAGGCTCCTCTGCCGCCACCTCAGAGGCAAGAGAGGAGTGTGGGCAGTATCATCGGCGACATCTCTCGCCAAAGACCGCCTACCTTCGAGGGTTCATATGAACCGGCGGATATTGTTCATTGGCTCGAACATTTCGAGAAGTTATTTGCTATGGTAGAGTGTCCCGAAGGACACAAAGTTTCAGTTGCGGCTTACTATCTGGGTAAGAGCGCTCATTCTTGGTGGTTGTCGTTGAAGCCCACCGACGGATCATGAACTTGGGATTAATTCAAGACTTTCATGATGGAGAGGTATTATCCGGACCCACTCAGAGAGGCCAAACTGTCAGAATTACTCACTCCCGCCCCCTCAGCAGACGAGGATGTTCTCACCATTGTCGAGAAATTTCATGAACTTCTTCCGTTCGCTTCATCTATCATTCACTCTGAGGCGGATAAGATTAAGTATTTCAGCAAGAGGCTAAAACCCCGTATGCGGATGCAGTTGCTTAATCATAACTGCACCACTCTAGCCGAATTCATTGAGAAAGCTCTTACTTATGAGCTTACTGCTAAGGAAATTGCTAAGCAGCAACCTTCATCTGCTAACAAGAAGTCCAAGAATCGTAATCAGTCTGAAGGTGGTCAAACAACATTCAAGAAGCATCGTGCGGGCACTACTTTCTCTGAGTGACCTCCTGTGGCGCCCAGACCGGCGGAATCGCAGTCCCGAGCGTCCAGTTCGACCATCACCTGTTTTAACTGTGGGGATCTTGGTCATGTCAGCACCAAGTGCCCGAGGCAGAATGTCACGTGTCATAAATGTGGGATTGCTGGGCATAAGGCCCGTTTTTGCCGAAGAGACTCCAAACCTACTTCGGCGTCATCTCAGGCCCCGAAGCAGTCAGCTGTTCATAATCAGGCCACTCAGTCTACGTCGTTCAAAGCGACAGGAGCAAATAAAGGTGGAGCCTTTAGTCATCAGACGGGAGCATCCGGTGCCGGGACTAGCAAGCCCCGAATTTATGAGATGAAAAAGATCGACGATGCAGAGGCCCGGATGATCTCAGGTACACTCGATATTCTATCTCAACCTGTGTGTACCATTTTTGATACTGGTGCATTGCATTCATTCATTTCCGAGTCATGTTCGAGTAGACTACGTCTGGGTAGTGCTACTAATTGTGAGCCTTATGTCATTGGTCTACCTTATGGTAGAAGAATTATCGGGAATCATGAGATTCGGAATTGTCCGATTCAGCTTCATGGCTGTGTATGTCTAGCGGACCTAATTTTAGTAGATTTGCCGAGAGACGACGTCATCTTGGGTATTGATTGGATGGATTGTCATGATGCCATCATTAGTGTCCTTAAGCGTATGGTCACTATCATTTCAGACGATGGGGTCGAATGTGTTTTTCAGGGAGGTAATCTCGGCTGTTCTGGTAAGGTCATTAACTTGATGAAAGCAGTGAAATTACTCAGTCAGGGGTGTATTGGTTATTGGTGCTATATGACCAAAACCGAGAAATCACCAATAATGTTGACGGATATTCCGGTAGTAAGGGAATATGCTGATGTTTTTCTAGACGAGTTACCTGGTTTGCCTCCACAGAGAGGTGTGGAATTCACGATTGAGTTGGAGCCCGGTACGTACCCAATATAGAAGGCACCGTACCGGATGGCCCCGATCGAAATGCAGGAATTAAAGAACCAACTTGAGGAGTTGTTCGAGAAAGGTTATATCCGACCGAGTGTGTCCCCGTGGGGAGCACCAGTGTTGTTTGTCAAGAAGAATGATGGTTCATTTCGCTTGTGTATTGATTATCGGGAGTTGAACAGGGTGATGATCAAGAATAAGTATCCTCTACCCCGTATTGATGATCTCTTAGATCAACTTCAGGGAGCTTCAATATTTTCCAAGATCGACCTAAGATCTGGATATCATCAGTTGCGAATTCGAGAGTCGGATATCGCAAGGACAGCGTTTCGTACACGCTATGGTCATTATGAGTTCGTGGTAATGCCGTTCGGGTTAACTAATGCACCTGCTGTATTCATGGAGTTAATGAATCGGGTTTTAATCGACTTTTTGGATCAGTTTGTTGTTGTCTTCATCGATGACATTTTGATTTATTCTTGTGACCGAGAGGAGCACGAGGTTCATCTTCATCAGGTTCTCGACGTGTTGAGACGAGAACAACTTTATGGAAAGTTTTCCAAATGTGAGTTCTGGATGTCCGAAGTGACATTTCTCGGGCATGTAATTTCATCAGATGGAGTGCGTGTTGATCCTAAGAAGACGGAGGCTATCCAAGATTGGTTACCTCCGAAGAATGTTAAGGAAATCTAAAGCTTTCTCGGATTAGCTGGTTATTATCGGCGGTTTGTTGAAGGATTTTCTAAAATTACTCAACCATTGACGAACCTTTTGCGAAAGGATAAGAAATACACGTGGTCCGACGCGTGTCAGCGAAGTTTTGAGGAACTCAAGAGCCAGTTAATTTCAGCACCTGTACTTTCCTTGCCACAAGGGACGGAAGGATTCGTGGTTTATAGTGACGCGTCCGGACACGGTCTCGGATGTGTATTAATGCAGAATGGGAAGGTTATTGCCTATGCTTCATGGCAATTTTGACCTTACGAGGTTAATTATCCGACCCACGACCTGGAGCTAGCCGCCGTGGTTTTTGCGTTGAAGATTTGGCTTCATACCTTTATGGCGTCACCTGTCAGATATTCACCGATCACAAGAGTTTGAAGTATATATTTACTCAGAAGGAGTTAAATATGCGACAGAGGCGGTGGTTGGAACTAATCAAAGATTATGATATCGAGATCCTATACCACCCGGGTAAGGCAAACGTGGTTGCCGATGCCTTGAGTCGTAAATTCGTTCAGGAGCAAATGCTTGCTCGTTTAATGCTCGTATGAGCTTCAAATAGAATTCCTTAGACCCGAGATCGAGGTCTGGCTTTAGCGAGTGCAAGGGCAACTTTGCGTGTTAGAGATTTCATCGCCACTTGAGGAGGCAATCAGAGAGAATCAGGGTTCAGACCCATCATTGTTGCGCATCCGTGAGGATGTGGCTCAGGGGAAAACCCCTGGATTTGTGGTCCACGAGGATGGACTTTTGCGATTTAAGAATCGGTTGTGCGTACCGGCGAATGACGAGTTGAAAAACTCGATTTTGAGAGAAGCTCATGCTACCCTTATTCCGCTCATCCGGGTCTAGCAAGATGTACAAGGAATTGAAACAAAATTACCGGTGGAGTAATATGAAGCGAGAAGTCGCAATTTGTTTCGAGATGCTTAACTCACAAGCAAGTCAAGATTGAACATCGCCGACGGCAGTATGTCAAACCGCTCCCTATTCCAGAGTGGAAGTGGGAAGACATTTCAATGGATTTCATCACGAGTTTGCCGATGAGTCGTCGAGGCATGAATACAATCTGGGTAATTATGGACCGTTTGACTAAATCGGCTCATTTCCTTGAGATTAAGGATATGTGGGGTCCCGAGAGACTTGCCCAGTTGTTCATCAAAGAGATAGTGAGACTGCACGGTACTCCTAAAAGTATCGTTTTCAATCGTGACGGACGATTCGTGCCTCATTTTTGGAAATCAGTTCATCGTGCTATGGGAACTCAGCTTAATCTCAGTACCGCTTTTCATCCTTAGTCCGATGGGCAATCAGAGAGGACTATTCAGACATTAAAGGACATGTTGAGGGCATGCGTCCTCGATTGGAAAGACGATTGGGAAGCCCAATTACCGTTGATTGAGTTCACGTACAATAATAGTTGGCATGCTTCGATTAAGATGGCACCTTACGAGGCCTTGTACGGTCGTCGTTGTCGATCTCCTTTGTGTTTGGACGACTTATCAGAGTCAATCGGCACCGAGCCCGATATGCTTATAGCCGCCCGTGAGAAGGTAGCTTTGATCCGGAGTCGTCTGTTGACCGCTCAGAGTCGATAGAAATCATATGCATATAATCGTCGTCGACCACTAGAGTTCAAGACAGGTGACCACGTGTTGGTCAAGGTATCCCCGAGTCGAGGCATTTTCCATTTCGGAAAATGGAGAAATTTGAGTCCGAGATTCATTGGACCGTTTGAGATTTTAGATAGAGTAGGCGAGTTAGCTTATCGATTGGCTTTACCTCCGGAATTGAGCCGAATTCATAATGTGTTTCACGTCTCTCAGTTCCGGAAGTATGTTGCCGATCCGAGTCACATACTTCAGTTCGACGAAATCGAAATCGCGGATGATCATTCGTATGAGGAGCGTCCTATACGAGTTTTAGAGCGGCAAATCAAACAGTTGAGGAACAAGACGATTCCTTTGGTCAAGATTCAGTGGTCTAGACACGGAGTCAAAGAGGCTACTTGGTAAACCGAGGACAATATGCGGGGGAATCATCCCGAGTTGTTTGGCCCTTAGTTTCGAGGACGAAACTCTTTTTAAGGGGGGAGTATGTAAAACCCGGTAGTAATTCATTCATTATCATTCAGTAATTATCAGTCAGTAATTGTCACTCAGTAATTTTCACTCATTAATAATCACTCATCATTCATGATTCGTTCATTTGTGTTCACTGTTGGCATATTTTAAACGTGTATCAATTACCGATCGTCATTCATCTCCGTGCGGAAGTATGTTGCCGATCCGCGCCACATACTTCAGTTCGACAAAATCGAGATCGCGGATGATCATTCGTATAAGGAGCGTCCTATACGAGTTTTAGAGCGGCGAATCACACAGTTTAGGACCAAGACGATTCCTTTGGTCAAGATTCAGTGGTCTAGACACGGAGTTGTAACACCCCCGATATATTCAGGAATATTACAGCGCCGTAAATCCTTTACATAAGGATTTACAAGGCTGAAGAATTGAACAGACATTAAAAGGTATTAACGAATGGAAATAACGGAATTAAGATACAGCAGTTCTGACCAAATACTGAGAGTACAATTGTTCAACAGGAACTTAATAATACATCACCAAATTCAAATTCAACATAAATGACTTCGTACTCAAGTACTTATTGAAATAACCAATAAACAACAGACAAATAAACCCGGCCAAAACATCACTCTGCACCCTCGTCGTCATGCAGCTCCAGTGGTTGTTTTCCCGCTCTCCTGGATCCTGAACATAAACAAAATATTCACCCCCGAAGGGGTTAGCACAACGATGCTAGTACAAGTACCACAACATATTATTCATATCTCACGAAGAATAATAACATAAACGACAAAATACCAACGAGTCTTCTCCTACGAGAAACTCATAAATGACATACACAACTGATAATCACAACATGATATCATAACATACACATGGTAATTCCGTCGATCCAGCGTTCACTGCCTAGAACCCACGATGGTCCCGTCAGACCAACCCGTGGTGGAAAAACCCGTCCGATGATCCAACGCACGCTAGCATAGATCCCCCGATGATCCCATCGGACCAACACGAGGTGGACATACAACAACGACATACATGCACGACAATATGTATAACATCATTACATAAAACAATTAAAGTACTTGCCTCAATTTGAAGACAAGAATAACACTTCCACGAAAATGAACACTCGAAGGTCGTCCTCCTCAATCAATCACGTAACGAGACCAAACCTTAACAAAAGAAATGATATAGGATTTATCTCACGTCGTACGAATGTTTAACAATTCGATTTACGGCCAAAAGTTCATAAAATGCAATCTGCCTGAACTGCTTAGCGCACGCTAAGTACTCTGTGTAGCGTGCGTTAAGTCTGCTCGATAGCGCACGCAAACAACAAAGCCTAGCATACGCTAACTATGTATGGTTAGTACTTCATTGATCAGTCGACTGACTCGTCTGATGGCTTAGCGTACGTTACATACCAAATATAGCGTACGCTAACTCGTGCTCGATAGCGCACGTTAATCTTCATAGCATAGCGTGCGCTATCTATGCATGGCAGTTTACAGGTGAGCAGTAAACTGTTCTCATCATGATCAAAACAATGAAATCTTCCATGATAATTCATGTTACCTCCATGACTATCATGTTCACACCCTTATGAATGATTTTACGGATAAAGATAACTTCGGATTCAAGGATATGCATACCAATATAAAACCATATTCCATTCCGACTACAAATCTTCATACGACAATTCGAAAGGCTTAACGGTTGATATCAACACCTTTATATCAATCAATATTATCATGCTGAAGTTGTTAAACGTTCCATCTATACTAGATAAATCTTTCCATGATCAATCCTTTAGATTTATCTAACAATAATGATGTTAAAGTCAAGTCCAAGATTGCTATGAAGTCATCTATTAGATTTGGATTACCAATGATAGAAGCTTCCTTTACTTGTTCAATGTAATAAGATTCGAATCATGATGATCATAATCAAGGTACTTAAGGCTTAATCATCTCAATATTCCAAACATGATATACTTGGATAATTCATCTATGAAAATCCATATCTTGTTAACATGATCATCCAAATCGTTAGAATCCAACTCTAAGTCTGGAGATAGATCGAACATACCTTAATATGATGAAAATCACTAAACCGTAAGGTAGAATCCAACTCCGGTTGGTTGTATGCCACTCCAAGGTGCTATTCCACTTCAATGATTACTCCCAAGTGATAACCAATATATAAACACCAACAATATGTGTTCTAAGTATGTAGGAGGGTTATCTCAGCTCTCTGGCCACTCAAGAATGCAGAAGGAACGAGTAAAATGTAAGTCAAAACGGGTGGTTGTCCCATTTATAATATTCTGCATTTTAACAAGTTAGCGCACGCTACTAAGCTTTCCTTAGCGTGCGCTAATATGAGTTGACTTCAGAACTGTCCAGGTTCACCCGCGGGAATCTTATCCGGACCCATGTCCCGGATGGCGCATGTGCTAGCCGTCCCGCTCAATAATTGAGTTCTTAGCGTACGCAACTCCTATCTGCATAGCGTGCGCTAATAGTAGCCCGATAGCGCGCGTTAAGATACATTCTTAGCGTGCGCTATCACGAGTTTGCATGAGAAATTTTGCATGCTTCTATACTTATGTACAATGATATCAATGCAAGAAATATCATACTCCAATAATCAAAACCACAAATCCGAATAATACAGGGCTTGAATACAGATGAAATACGCCGTAATAAATCCGGATATTTCATACTCTCCTACTAAAAAGGAGTTTCGTCCCGAAACTCAAGATGAAAATAATTCGGGATATCTAGACTTCATATCAGCTTCCGTTTCCCAGGTGGCTTCTTCCATTCCGTGACGTGACCATTGAACTTTGACCAAAATGATTGGTTTGTTCCTCAGCTGTTTAACTCGACTCTCGAGTATCTTGACCGGTCTTTCTTCAAACGTCCCATCCTGCTCGACTTCGATCTCACCGAAATCAATGATATGACTGGGATCTGGTATATACCTCCGTAACTGGGATACGTGGAACACATTATGAACATGGCACAATGACGGAGGCAATGCCAATCTGTATGCCAACTCCCCAACTCTCTCGAGGATCTCAAATGGTCCAATATATCTCGGACTCAGCTTTCCTTTCCTTCCGAAACGAATGATTCCCCGAGTAGGAGAAACCTTCAAAAGTACATGGTCTCCAGTATTGAACTCCAATGGGCGACGGCGTACGTCCGCGTAGGATTTCTGGCGACTCTGGGCGGTCAACAGCCTTTTACGAATCAAGGCTATCTTCTCTCGAGTCTGCACGATCAACTCTGGTTCTGTTTCGATCAAGTCTGACGAATCGTCCCAACATAGTGGCGATCTACATCTCCTCCCGTATAATGCCTCAAACGGTGCCATCTTAATGGAAGCATGCCAACTATTGTTGTAGGTAAATTCAATCAACGGTAGATGAACTTCCCAATCGTTTGACCAATCTAAGGCACAGGCCCTTATCATGTCTTCCACCGTTTGTATAGTTCTCTCAGATTGTACGTCAGTCTGTGGGTGATAAGCTGTGCTGAAGTTCAATTCGGTCCCCAAGGCCTTATGAACTGCTTTCCAGAAGTGAGACACAAAACGGCTGTCTCGATCAGAAACAATGGTCTTCGGCGTACCATGCAATCAAACTATCTCTGAAATAAATACTCGTGCCAACCTCTCTGGTCCCCACGTATCCTTAATGCCTAGAAAATGAGCTGATTTGGTTAAACGATCAACTATCACCCAAATCATGTTCATTCCTGTCCTGGTTCTCCACATATTAGTGATAAAGTCCATCGATATGTCCTCCCACTTCCATTCAGGAATCGGGAGTGGTTTCAACATTCCGGCAGGCCGTTGATGCTCGATCTTAACCTGCTGACAAGTCAAGCATTTCGAAACATAGTCCGCTACATATTTCTTCATGTTGCCCCACCAGAAATTCTACTTCAAGTCCTTATACATTTTACTGGTGCCTGGGTGGATGGAATAGGGCGAACTGTGAGATTCATTCATAATCGTTTGTTTCAGAACATCATCATCGGGAACACAGAGTCGGTTCTGAAATCTCAAAACTCCATCATCATGAATTACGAATCCGGGGGCCTTTCCTTTGATCACTTCATCACGTAACCGAATCATCAGAGGATCATCTGTCTGTCTAGATTTGATTCCTTCGGTTAATGATGAAGTTATCTCTATCACGCACAGTTGTCCTTGGACGCTTTGTAACCATACTTCAATTCCTTCACGAATCATCTCTCGTTGAAGGCTAAGTTGGGAGGTCAGTGTCTCCAGCATCTGAATAGAAACAGGCTTGCGGCTAAGTGCATCGGCCACTACATTTGCTTTGCCTGGATGATACAAAATCTCCAAGTCATAGTCCTTGATCAGCTCTAACCATCTTCTTTGCCGCATGTTCAACTCTTTATGACTGAATATGTACTTGAGACTCTTATGATCCGTAAAGATCTGACAGTGAGTCCCGTACAGATAATGCCTCCAGATCTTCAAAGCAAAAACTACTGCTGCAAGCTCCAAATCATGTGTTGGGTAATTCACTTCATAAGGTTTCAGCTGTCGCGACGCATAAGCGATCACCTTATCATTCTGCATCAATACGCACCCAAGTCCTTGGTTCGAAGCATCACTGTAAACTATAAATCCTCCAGTTCCCTGTGGAAGTGATAGAATCGGTGCCGTCGTCAATCTATTCTTCAATTCATCAAAGCTAATCTGACACAATTCATTCCACTCAAACATTTGAGTTTTCTACATGAGTCGAGTAAGTGGGCGGGAGATTTTAGAAAACCCTTCCACGAATCGACGATAATATCCAGCAAGTCCTAAGAAGCTTCGGACTTCTTTCACGTTCTTTGGAGGCTTCCAATCCATAATTGCTTCGATCTTCTGAGGATCTACTCGGACTCCTTTAGCTGACACCACATGGCCGAGGAACATTACTTCCTTTAGCCAGAATCCACACTTAGAAAGCTTGGCGTACAATCGCTCGTTTCTCAAAAGTTCCAATACAATCCGCAAATGCTGCGCATGTTCTTCCGGGCTCTTAGAATACACCAGAATGTCATCAATGAACACGACCACAAATTTATCCAAATATTCAATGAACACACGGTTCATCAATTGCATAAATACAGCAGGTGCGTTAGTGAGACCAAATGGCATCACTACAAACTCATAATGTCCGTAGCGAGTTCTGAACGCTGATTTCGGAACATCAGATTCCTTAATCCTCAGCTGATGATATCCTGATCTCAGATCAATTTTAGAAAATACTATTGCCCCTTGCAGCTGGTCAAACAGATCATCAATCCGTGGCAACGGATACTTGTTCTTAATCGTCATCTTGTTCAGCTCTCGATAGTCAATACACAGTCGGAGCGACCCATCCTTCTTTCGGACAAAAAGAACTGGCGCTCCCCAGGGTGAAACGCTTGGCTGAATATAGCCCTTGTCCAGTAACTCCTCCAGCTGCTTCTTCAGTTCGTACATCTCAGTAGGTGCCATACGATACGGCGCCTTAGAAATTGGTGTAGCTCCGGGTTCCAGCTCAATGGTAAATTCCACATCCCTTCGTGGAGGTAGTCCAGGTAACTCGTCAGAAATACATCCGGAAATTCGCTCACAACAGAATGGATGAAAGTTCCACAATTTCGTCTTCTTTCTTCATTGCATAACACCAGCGTCTGATACCCTGTTTCAACAATCTGACAGCTTTCATCGCTTTGATCAATTTTCCTGAGCTTCCCGGTTTCCACCCCTCGAACAATATTTCGGAACCATCGTCAGCGATCAGCGAGATATTCCTCCTTCGGTAGTTCACAATTTCTCCATATCGATTAAGCCAATCGTCTCCGAGTATCAGGTCGTCTCCTTGCATTTCTATCACGATCAGATTTGAGAGCCACTCTCTGCCTCCAAATGATATAGGGAAATTTCTAGTTTTTAAGTTTCCGACAATCCTCTGTCCACTCGGTAAACCAACAACATAAGGTTCACAAGTATGAAAACCGGAAATATTCAAACGATTTACACAAGACAAAGATATAAAAGAATGTGTATCTCCTATATCGAATAAAACGCTTAACCGGCCGGGAAAGGATGCGGACAAGACGATGCGACAGAAGATCACGATCGTCTGTCCTTCTCATCTCGCACAGACGTGGGGAGCAGATTCAAGACTCGATGTCCCCTTTCGGTCCCATTGTCCTCCGCCTCGTCCGCGGCCAAAATTCCGAGGCATCTCGAACACTTTGCTGTCTGTTGAATCGCTTCCTTCTGATCGGGCCGTGGTGTACGGGCTCTAAAAGACTTT
This sequence comes from Orobanche coerulescens, assembly GCA_033398695.1. Taxonomy (NCBI): domain Eukaryota; kingdom Viridiplantae; phylum Streptophyta; class Magnoliopsida; order Lamiales; family Orobanchaceae; genus Orobanche; species Orobanche coerulescens. The sequence goes on along the minus strand of CM065808.1, from coordinate 130,249,825 downwards.
GCGGCCTCTTTACAAAACAACGCCGGTGTCCCTCTCGTCCACAATCAAAACAAGTCACGGCAGGAAGGGGCAATTCCCGATAGTGCCCGTCTGGGCGCAGTTAAAGCATTTCCTGGTAACATCAGTAATAGTTGATGTCGCTCAGAAGTTCTTTCCGCTCCTAACTGGGTGCGGAGGTTTCTTGAAAGAGTGAAAGGATGACTGGGCCTTACGGGGCCCGCTGTTCTTGTGCTCTGTAAAAGTACCAGAGACTTTCTGTTTCTTGGATTCCGAAAATTTCTCCATAGCTGCTTCCTTGATCTCATATGCCAACGCCTTATCCTGGTATTGATGGAGTGTGGTACATTCAAATCCGGACATGTACCTCTGGATTTCTGGTTTCATCCTCATATCGAAATGGATCATCATTTCTGCATCTGTTCTGACCAGATGTCGAACAAATGCCAGCTGTTGGTTAAACGTCTTAATTGCCTGGGATACTGGCACATTAGAAGGCTGAGCGGAGAAAAACTCCCGAACTTTAGCTTCTCTCACAGGACGAGGGCAATACTGAGCTTCCATCATCAATCTAAACTCTGTCCAATCGGCACCATGGTCTACAGGCCGGATGGCTTCCCACCATTCGGACGCTTCCCCTATCAGAAAATATTGAGCGATAGAGGCTCTCCGGTCGTCTGGGCAGTTAATTCCGGCAAAGATTTTCTCCAGTTCTTTCAACCAATGATCCCAGGTGGGAGTCTCAGATATACCGTCGAATTTGGGTGGTTGCATCTTCGCCACCTCTTGCAGCCACCGGTCACCTCAGTTTCCCATGTCTGGGATCCCTTGCTGTCTCTCTCCCTGCTGTAGTCCCACCGCTACTTGCATTCGGTCCACGATTTGGGCGAACTGAGTCATCTGGTTCACCACTTGACGAAGGATCTCTGGTACAACAGGATCTAGTTCGTTATTAATAGATTGTTGCGGCTCGCCTGAGCTATGACTGGCCTGATTAGAAGGCGAAGCTTCCCTTTCAGCATTTCTCCGTACGCGTCCACGACCGCGACCACTTCTACGTCCGCCTCTCAACATACTGTAAGCATAAATACTCAATATACACGAAACAACATCGTTCTAATATTCGAGTATAAAGAGACACAACATGTAAAGAACGAGATAGAGTTTAGGCACTTACAACCACTGTTCGCATGAAGACGTAGGCAGTGCAGTGATGTCATTCACGGCCGGTTACCTCAAAAAAAACATAAATGACCCCTATTTTAACCCAACGGCCAAGATATCCATAATCTTAGCTCTGATACCATATTCTGTAACACCCCCGATATATTCAGGAATATTACAGCACCGTAAATCCTTTACATAAGGATTTACAAGGCTGAAGAATTGAACAGACATTAAAAGGTATTAACGAATGGAAATAACGGAATTAAGATACAGCAGTTCTGACCAAATACTGAGAGTACAATTGTTCAACAGGAACTTAATAATACATCACCAAATTCAAATTCAACATAAATGACTTCGTACTCAAGTACTTATTGAAATAACCAATAAACAACAGACAAATAAACCCGGCCAAAACATCACTCTGCACCCTCGTCGTCATGCAGCTCCAGTGGTTGTTTTCCCGCTCTCCTGGATCCTGAACATAAACAAAATGTTCACCCCCGAAGGGGTTAGCACAACGATGCTAGTACAAGTACCACAACATATTATTCATATCTCACGAAGAATAATAACGTAAACGACAAAATACGAACGAGTCTTCTCCTACGAGAAACTCATAAATGACATACACAACTGATAATCACAACATGATATCATAACATACACATGGTAATTCCGTCGATCCAGCGTTCACTGCCTAGAACCCACGATGATCCCGTCAGACCAACCCATGGTGGAAAAACCCGTCTGATGATCCAGCGCACGCCAGCATAGATCCCCCGATGATCCCGTCGGACCAAAACGAGGTGGACATACAACAACAACATACATGCACGACAATATGTATAACATCAATACATAAAACAATTAAAGTACTTGCCTCGATTTGAAGACAAGAATAACACTTCCACGAAAATGAACACTCGAAGGTCGTCCTCCTCAATCAATCACGTAACGAGACTAAACCTTAACAAAAGAAATGATATAGGATTTATCTCACGTCGTACGAATGTTTAACAATTCGATTTACGGCCAAAATTTCATAAAATGCAATCTGCCTGAACTGCTTAGCGCACGCTAAGTACTCTGTGTAGCGTGCGTTAAGTCTGCTCGATAGCGCACGCAAACAAAAAAGCCTAGCATACGCTAACTATGTATGGTCAGTACTTCACTGATCAGTCGACTGACTCGTCTGATGGCTTAGCGTACATTACATACCAAATGTAGCGTACGCTAACTCGTGCTCGATAGCGCACGTTAATCTTCATAGCATAGCGTGCGCTATCTATGCATGGCGATTTCTTTGGCGAAATCGATTCTCATCATGATCAAAACAATGAAATCTTCCGTGATAATTCATGTTACCTCCATGACTATCATGTTCATACCCTTATGAATGATTTTACGGATAAAGATAACTTCGGATTCAAGGATATGCATACCAATATAAAACCATATTCCATTCCGACTACAAATCTTCATACGACAATTCGAAAGGCTTAACGGTTGATATCAACACCTTTATGTCAATCAATATTATCATGCTGAAGTTGTTAAACGTTCCATCTATACTAGATAAATCTTTCCATGATCAATCCTTTAGATTTATTTAACAATAATGATGTTAAAGTCAAGTCCAAGATTGCTATGAAGTCATCTATTTGATTCGGATTACCAATGATAGAAGCTTCCTTTACTTGTTCAATGTAATAAGATTCGAATCATGATGATCATAATCAAGGTACTTAAGGCTTAATCATCTCAATATTCCAAACATGATATACTTGGATAATTCATCTATGAAAATCCATATCTTGTTAACATGATCATCCAAATCGTTAGAATCCAACTCTAAGTCTGGAGATAGATCGAACATACCTTAATATGATGAAAATCACTGAACCGTAAGGTAGAATCCAACTCCAGTTGGTTGTATGCCACTCCAAGGTGCTATTCCACTTCAATGATTACTCCCAAGTGATAACCAATATATAAACACCAATAATATGTGTTCTAAGTATGTAGGAGGGTTATCTCAGCTCTCTGGCCTCTCAAGAATGCAGAAGGAACGAGTAAAATGTAAGTCAAAACGGGTGGTTGTCCCATTTATAATATTCTGCATTTTAACAAGTTAGCGCACGCTACTAAGCTTTCCTTAGCGTGCGCTAATATGAGTTGACTTCAGAACTGTCCAGGTTCGCCCGCGGGAATCTTATCCGGACCCATGTCCCGGCTGGCGCATGTGCTAGCCATCCCGCTCAATAATTGAGTTCTTAGCGTACGCAACTCCTATCTGCATAGCGTGCGCTAATAGTAGCCCGATAGCGCGCGTTAAGATACATTCTTAGCGTGCGCTATCACGAGTTTGCATGAGAAATTTTGCATGCTTCTATACTTATGTACAATGATATCAATGCAAGAAATATCATACTCCAATAATCAAAACCACAAATCCGAATAATACAGGGCTTGAGTACATATGAAATACGCCGTAATAAATCCGGATATTACATCAGACGAAGAAGGACTTATGGTCGTAAGGGTTTCGGCATACGGCCGTAAGACGAGGCAGGTACGGCCGTAAGGCTTGGCCGGATACAGCCGTACGTTGCAGGCATGGTGCCTGGTCAATTTCGACGAAGGGGTCATACGCCCGTAAGTTTGGCCGGATACGGCCGTATCGGTCGAGTTACGCCCGTAAGGTGTGCGGGTACGGCCGTATGGCTGTCGGCAGGAGTTTTGGACGAGGGCGAGTTACGCCCGTAAGTCAGGTACGGATACGGTCGTAAGGTCAGCCGGCAGTGTTCGACGGCCGAAGTTACGGCCGCATAAATTGGCCGTTACGGCCGTAAGGCCATTGACCTGGGATGTTACGGCCGTAAGAAGGCCGAGTTACGGCCGTAACTTCCGGCAGTTTATAAGGACTTGGCCGGGACTTTTTCATCATTTTCACCATTTATTTCACCTTGTTCCAAGAGAGAGAGCTTGAGGGAGGGATTTTCCATCATCAATCACTTGAGTGTTAGATTTTCATCATCTTCATTCGTTTGGGAAGCTTGGATACTCGATTTTGTAACACCCCCAATTCAAACCGGGAATATTACACGCCGCAGACCCTCTCCGTGAGGATCCACCAGGCTAGACATCCAAACAACACAACTCATTACATACCAACATGATAAAATACCAAATCCGTAGACCAACTTGGTCTTTCGTCACTAACATACAAGTCAAAAATACACATTTCTATCTCGACTCATACCCATACATGGGTAAAATACACTCTCAAACCAAAAATACGACAGAAGAAAGACCATACACAAACTCTGACTGACTGCATCCAACACTGGCCTTCGTGTGATTAGTATCATTCGCCTTCCATCATCCTTCGCGCCGATCCTGTGTTTTGCTCCCAAACCTGCATGTACCTGGATGCAAAAACAGACATCCACCCGCCGAATACTCGGGGGTTAGCAAAACTCCACTGTTTTGCTAGTACAAGTATAAAGTGCAAATACGAGCCATACAAAACACATTCCGAGAATACAACAAAAGACTTCCCGCGATATTTGATAATTAAAATAGTTCAAGTCTTGAAAGTAGAAACCAAAACAAGAAAGCACTTTGAAAACATTTTCAAATCTCAGGAGTTTTCAAAAACATTTGCGAAAGTAAAGTTCTTAATTCTTCAAAATCCTCTTAGGGTCACCGCCCCAAAGTTCATTTTCCAAAAATGCAAAATCGATTAACAAAGCACGGGGTTCACAACCCAATTCATTCCAGTCACAGGGCCACGACCCAACCATTTCGATCACCAACACAGGCCCACGACCCGTTCATTCACTTCAATTCACTTCCAAAAATACATTACACATAACACATTATGTTTATGCCATTTTAGCCAAACACCAAGACTCGATATATAATGTCTCTCGACTCCGAGCAACAAGAATTGTGATATTCCGGACATATCACAATTAATCAACAGTACAAACACTCTGGAAATTCTTGCGACCCGGTCCAGTCTCCGGTCCCGCCAAGTCCCTGTGCGCCCCGTCCAGCGACCCCAAGTGAGAATGCCCACTCGAAGTAACTCTCGCGACCCGGTCCAGCCGCTAAGCCACCAGGTCCCCCTGTGACCCCATCGAGTCAATCCCCGAGTGAGAGTACCCGAGAAAAACCTTACAACTCTCATCAATTCACATTTCCAAAACCGCAATCCTCAAGAGTCGATCACAATATATATAGTCGAGGTATTTTGCTAAAATGGCCATATTATCCAACACATACTCACGACCCAAAATTAATACTGTCCACAAAGAAACACACTTATCTCAACATCACCGAACAACACAACCAATATCACACAACTCATATATCCACCAATAACCACATGAATCCACGCACAATTTATAACAAAAGGATTTAACTACAAATTACCGACGACATATTCACACATAATGACATCATCCGAAGGTAGGGATTTCCTATACTCAACACTAACACACATAGTCAAATAAGCACATTAAGTCTCGGACACAAGATTCGTCCTTTAAGAAAACCATGATTGCAAATATACCGATTCTTTAGAAAAATAGTTGTAAATAATTCGTTTAACACGTATCGTCAATTTTCAACCATCATATTCACAAAACACGTAATGTATGGTCAAGATACTCGCCTCGATAGTCGATTCCGGACACTCCGACGAACATGGCTCAACTGGAAAACCTCGAACGCCCACAACTCTCCGGCGAAACGACGGTAACACAACTGATTGGAAAACCACGAACGGAAGGGTTCCGACTCGAGTTCTTCGCACGGAACCTGACCCCAACATAATACCGTGAATAAATTGACGATCGAACGAGGAAGAATAATCGTAGAACGCCCGAATTCCCTTTGTGACATTTTATCGAACACTTTCAAGGTGTCGATTAGAAACTCAATAAAACGACGAATCCTCGGCAATCCAACTATGAAAAAACAAGGAATTCGATATAAAACAACTTAATAATCATCAATCCATCACTATTCTAAGTTATAACGAATCAAACGGACGAAATCAACAAAATCCCCAATTTTTCCCAAAACTAGGATTTTAGGAAAACTAACCTTGATTCGCTGGATTGAAGGACGTTATGGAGTGATTAATCGACGTTATCAGCTCCCAAACATCGTGGATTAGTTGTATAACAACATGCCTTCGTCACCTCCAAGACTCCACTACAGCATGTGAAGGGAATGAAATGAAAAATCGCGAAAATATGATCGCTTGGTCATATTTATATCGGTGCACTTAGCGTGCGCTAGCGGGCGGTCATGGTCGAGAATGTTCTACTGGCTCGCCATCATGCGCCGAACACGTGCGCTGCCGGCCCGACACAATCCAGACTTCGGCTCGCCAGAAGCGTGGCGCACTCTTCCGCCAGAAGCGCGCAGTGTCCGACAGTAGCGTGCGCTACCTGCCGATTCTCCGAGTCCAGAACCTTTCTGCCCCTACTGCCTCGGCCGACTAGCGCGCGCAGCCAACCGGCCGTAGCGTGCACTACTTCCTGGCCGTAGCGTGCGCTACCTTCCGGACGTAGCGTGCGCTATGCCGGTTCCTGCCGCACCCGCCCGGCCAGTGCTCAGATTCTTCCGGCCGTGCTGCAGCCTATCCTGGACAGCCCCCCAACCGTCCGGCCAGCGACCGACCACCATGATTCGACAACTCAATTTTCTAAAATCGCACGGAACGAATACGACAAAACACTCGAGGACAACATCATCGATCCGAAATGAAAACGACGGATAACAAATCCTCACCTACGGTCATAAACGCCAAAATCAGTTGTCGAGAAAATAATACCGGGACTCGACAATCGGGAAATATTCGAAAAAAAAATCCAAAATAACCGGAACGAAAATCGTGGGTATTGCATTCTACCCCCCTAAAAATAAGTTTCGTCCCGAAACTTAAAACAAAAGCAAGGCGACTCTCGACAACACACCAGAACTCCATGCAGTATAAAGCCACTACGATCCGATTCAATACGCAAGAATACTTACGAAAAGCAACGAGCATGAATCGCTGCGGTTGATAAAACCGAGCAATACAAAAATCAAATTACAATTTCGAGATCAAACAAAAATGATTGTACAATGACGAACAAATAGCAATGATCGAACAACGATCAACTGTGATGTTCACACCTCAAATCTAGACATCAATAAATTCGTAGGAATCACGAGGTGTTAACTCTGAACACGGTTCACAAGAAATCGATCCGAACTTGGAAAGATCACAACGATATACACATCAATTTAGAACAATATCAGAACTCGCTCGAATGACAAAGGTGAGAAACAATACAAGGTCAGAAGCATTAACGAACACAATCGCCTCAATACGGTCGAACGAAACGGAAACGAGAAGAAAAAAATGTGGGTATTACATCATATCACCTTTAAAAGAGGTTTCATCCCCGAAACCTAAACAACGAGTACGATGTACTAGAATAGCAGCCTTCCCATCAATATTCTCTTGGTTTCGCATCCGATTTCCATGACCAACTGTACCGCGGTCACGACCGCATCCTCTGTACCTCGGCACACTAAGCGGATTCTCACTCAATACGATGACACGATTTCGCAAAATATTATACTAAAGTACCAACTCAGCGCGACATATCACATAAGGTAACCAATAACAACTCGGAAAGAAAATCCACGAGGTATTCCTTTAAAGGAAATATTTTGAAAATCATTGAATTTGTATGCTATTCAAAATAAACTTTAAAAGTACTTTTGATACCTCGGGTTGTTTCATCAAAACTTGTAAACAATATACTCTAACCATTTCATTGCCAAAATAATATTTCTGTGTAACCGGCGTTATCAAAATCGTCATGCCTCTACACATCATCATCACCGTTAACAACCAACAAGTTAACCATGCAAGATCATCAAACCATTATTACATACTCTAACATTTCCAAATCCGAGTTTGAACTTTACATCGAGTGAGATTTTTCATCTTTCACTATATATTTTTGAAAATTAAAAAAAATCGTATTGGTTTTTTGAAAAAAAAAATTGAGTGAAAGATTTTTGAAAATCATATACTCGAATTATTCGAAAATACAATAGTACGCTAAAAGTCACTTCCAAAAATTCTCCCAACACTACACAAGAATCAACGACGGTAACATTTTACAAAATGTTCAAGGTACTTTAAAACAACTCTTTCAATACCGTCGAGGTTTTATTTGAGAATCCTAGGCCGGCTCGCAAATTTCAAACAATTTCCAAAGTTCATACGAAGCCGCCGAATTAATTGAAACGTCAAATTAGTTTCAAAAATTGATTTCCACAACTTGCACAAACTTATGAAAGTTTCAGGAAAACATTTCGAACACACACACACAGCAGACATAATTTATCAACTCACCGAACAAAATCGATTATCACTTAGCGCGAATGAAAGGTCACAACACACGTCCACATAAAACGGTTGTCATCACTAGACAACGCACATAGAATACAGTCACAGACGACTGACTGCAGAAAGTTAGACCTAACGGCTAAAATGAGGTTTCACATCCTCTGTCCCAGCTAACTAACGTGTGCTACAACCATTATTTAGCGTGCACTATTCATGCTGCATTAGCGCGCGCTAGCCTCGTACTTAGCGTGCGCTAACAGCTCAAATTCAGCAATGTGATTGCGAACATATATACGACATTACTGGAATCGATGGTCACAAATAAACAACAACACGTTAGAATCTCAAAGCCATTGATTCGACACTTCATGAGCAACCATCAAAAATCAATTGTTATTCAAAAACCGAAATCTCACCTCTTATTAAAGAGAGCTATCTCAATGTACACAAATCGAACGACTCAGCACTCACATCATAATTTTAATTTAAAACTGGCAACACTGCCCGAACAACAAGAACATCATCACGTATTTCTCGACTAACAACCATAAAACCGATAAGTTGAAAACGAGAGTCACGTCTTGTCTACATTTTGTAGACTTCACTTGAGTTCAAAAATCGTGTTTTGAAAACTTACAATACAAGATGAAAATAAAATATCGGTAGTTTGAATTCTTAAAAAAAAAAATTGGCCTTGAGGTCATAATACGAAAATCAAACTTTTTCCTCCCTTTGGAGGACGTTTTAAAATAAAATATACGTGTCTCCCCAAAAACATGTAAAGTTTTAAAATATCACATTGGTGAATTTTTCTTTGCGTAACCACACCAAGGCCATTACTCTTGTGAAAACGGCTTATATCAGGATATATGTATAAATACATATAAGTTGGCACCACTTTTATCCTAACATCATACGAAGATCAAACAACATAGGCCACATACTCACAAATCACCTTTAAACTCCACATCACAACACAAAATTATACAAGCTCGTATATCACAAGGCACAATATAGTAGGGAGACTTACATCCATAGGTTGCACGAAGATGATGGCTGCACCTCGATACTAATCACGGCCGACATCACAGACGACGCGTCGCGACACGACTTAGACAAACACAATCTGACAGGACAAGACACGACAATACCTGACTGGACCCGACAGCCTAGGTTTCCACAACCTAAGCTCCGATACCATAAATGTAACACCCCCAATTCAAACCGGGAATATTACACGCCGCAGACCCTCTCCGTGAGGATCCACCAGGCTAGACATCCAAACAACACAACTCATTACATACCGACATGATAAAATACCAAATCCTTAGACCAACTTGGTCTTTCGTCACTAACATACAAGTCAAAAATACACATTTCTATCTCGACTCATACCCATACATGGGTAAAATACACTCTCAAACCAAAAATACGACAGAAGAAAGACCATACACAAACTCTGACTGACTGCATCCAACACTGGCCTTCGTGTGATTAGTATTCGCCTTCCATCATCCTTCGCGCCGATCCTGTGTTTTGCTCCCAAACCTGCATGTACCTGGATGCAAAAACAGACATCCACCCCCCGAATACTCGGGAGTTAGCAAAACTCCACTGTTTTGCTAGTACAAGTATAAAGTGCAAATACGAGCCATACAAAACACATTCCGAGAATACAACAAAAGACTTCCCGCGATATTTGATAATTAAAATAGTTCAAGTCTTGAAAGTAGAAACCAAAACAAGAAAGCACTTTGAAAACATTTTCAAATCTCGGGAGTTTTCAAAAACATTTGCGAAAGTAAAGTTCTTAATTCTTCAAAATCCTCTTAGGGTCACCGCCCCAAAGTTCATTTTCCAAAAATGCAAAATCGATTAACAAAGCACGGGGTTCACAACCCAATTCATTCCACCACAGGCCACGACCCAACCATTTCGATCACCAACACAGCCCACGAATTCGCTCATTCACTTCAATTCACTTCCAAAAATACATTACACATAACACATTATGTTTATGCCATTTTAGCCAAACACCAAGACTCGATATATAATGTCTCTCGACTCCGAGCAACAAGAATTGTGATATTCCGGACATATCACAATTAATCAACAGTACAAACACTCTGGAAATTCTTGCGACCCGGTCCAGTCTCCGGTCCCGCCAAGTCCTCCGTGCGCCCTGGCCCAAATGACCCCAAGTGAGAATGCCCACTCAAGTAACTCGCGACCGGTCCAGCCCGCTTAAGCCACTGTGTCCCCCTGTGACCCCATCGAGTCAATCCCCGAGTGAGAGTACCCGAGAAAAACCTTACAACTCTCATCAATTCACATTTCCAAAACCGCAATCCTCAAGAGTCAATCACAATATATATAGTCGAGGTATTTTGCTAAAATGGCCATATTATCCAACACATACTCACGACCCAAAATTAATACTGTCCACAAAGAAACACACTTATCTCAACATCACCGAACAACACAACCAATATCACACAACTCATATATCCACCAATAACCACATGAATCCACGCACAATTTATAACAAAAGGATTTAACTACAAATTACCGACGACATATTCACACATAATGACATCATCCGAAGGTAGGGAGTTCCTATACTCAACACTAGCACACATAGTCAAATAAGCACATTAAGTCTCGGACACAAGATTCGTCCTTTAAGAAAACCATGATTGCAAATATACCGATTTTTTAGAAAAATGGTTGTAAACAATTCGTTTAACACGTATCGTCAATTTTCAACCATCATATTCACAAAAAACGTAATGTATGGGCAAGATACTTACCTCGATAGTCGATGCCGGACACTTCGACGAACATGGCTCAACCGGAAAACCTCGAACGCCCATAACTCTCCGGCGAAACGACGGTAACACAACCGATCGGAAAACTGCGAATGGAAGGGTTCCGACTCGAGTTCTTCGCACGGAACCTGACCCCAACATAATACCGTGAATAAATTGACGATCGAACGAGGAATAATAATCGTAGAACGCCCGAATCCCCTTTGTGACATTTTATCGAACACTTTCAAGGTGTCGATTATTAACGATGAATCCTCGGCAATCCAACCATGGAAAAACAAGGAATTCAATATAAAACAACTTAATAATCATAAATCCATCACTATTCTAAGTTATAACGAATCAAACGGACGAAATCAACAAAATCCCCAATTTTTCCCAAAACTAGGATTTTAGGAAAACTAACCTTGATTCGTTGGATTGAAGGACGTTATGGAGTGATTAATCGATGTTATCAGCTCCCAAACATCGTGGATTAGTTGTATAACAACATGCCTTCGTCACCTCCAAGACTCCAGCCGCAGACAAGAAGGGAATGAAATGAAAAACTGGCGAAAATATGACTGCTTGGTCATATTTATACTGGTGCAGCCTAGCGTGCGCTAGACTGCCGAGCTAGCGTGCGCTAGCGGGCGGTCATGGTCGAGAATGTTCGGCCGGGCCCGCCATCATGCGCTGAACACGTGCGCTGTCGGCCCGGACACAATCCAGAGACTTCCTGGCTCGGCCAGGTAGCGCAGCCTTTTCCGGCCAGAAGGCGGCGCTACTCGCCGGCCAGTAGGCAGCAGTTGTCCGACAAGCAGCGTGCGCTACTCGCCGATTCTCCGAGTCCGTAACCTTTCGCCCTTACCGCTCTTGCCGACTAGCGGCAGCCTAACCGGGCCGTAGCGTGCGCCGCTTCTCGGCCGTAGAAGGCGCTACCTTCCGGACGAAGCGTGCGCTACGCGGTTCTCGCGCACCCGCCGGCCGGCTCACTGTTCCGGCCAGGCTCAGCCTGCGGCCGGCCAAGCTGCACTGCCCGGGCCGTCCCCAACTGTCCGGCCAGCGACCAACCACCATGATTCGACGACTCGATTTTTCAAAATTGCACGGAACGAACACGACAAAACACTCGAGGATAACATCATCGATCCGAAATGAAAACGACGGATAACAAATCCTCACCTACGGTCATAAACGCCAAAATCAATTGTCGAGAAAATAATACCGGGACTCGACAACCGGGAAATATCTGAAAAAAAAATCCAAAATAACCGGAGCGAAAATCATGGGTATTACAGATTTAACTCGTGTTCATTGGATCGAAGTGGTTGGATCTTCAAGAGGTAATTTCTTCTACATCTTGGATTTCGATTTTGTATTGAGATATGATGTTTTGGACGTTAAAATCATGTTGTATGAAGTGATGTACGCATAATTATGGATATGTATGATTATTCAATGGATTATGGAAGGATTATTCAAGAACACTTTGAATATTGAGTTGGATTTGGGGGTTTTCGATTAATTGTTGTTGTAATCACGAATTTGGATATTCATTTTGGATTATTGATCATATTGAAGATGTTTTGTTGGTTTGAAACACTTTTTGGAGATTTGATGTTGGTATTATTGAGGTTTGGTTGTTAACAATCGAAGATTGGCCACAACGTATTCGATATAATGCCCCAATGAACTTGGTTTAGTCGTATTGATGTTTTGAGTTCGCTATAATCGTGTTTGATTCGTATTTTGAGAGGATTGTTGGTAATTGTGTTATTCAAGGTTGTTCGAGCGACCGACATCTCATTTAGGACGTTCGTGGAAGGACATTGTTCACCGGTGTTGTGTAAGTTAATTCTTACTCGGTTAAAAGGATATTCATTCCTTTTGTTGTTGTTCATCCATAATCATAACTCATTCATCATTGTATTAACCGTATTGAGACTTGTAATTGTCGAATAATCACTTCATTAACGAGGAACGACGGTTCCAATCATTTCATTGAGCTATCATTCACTTCACTATTATTTTCATCTCGGTGAGTCATTCTTGACCTTGTCGGATTATTATTCATTGATATTCATTTTGGTCATTCTCGTTCATATAACCTTCTGGGTTCATATTGCGTGGCCGGGTGCGGATGTGTGGAATTTTTAATCGAGCACGCGATGGTCATGTATTGGGATCATACATTAGATTGTGCACACTGTAACGATTACCTCCGTGAGACTAATTAGGTACAAGGACGGGTGTGTCCGGTCATTCGTCTTGTACACTTGCACAGAACATTACGGGCGTACTATGATACTCCTCTTCAGCTTAATTCATAACTAAGTATATTTCATAACTAAAGATATATCATGATTGTGTATTTTCAACCCTTGAGGATTGTTGTTCTGTGTAACTGACCCCGTTGAGGGATATTGTTTTCAGGTCACGGCAAGACAAAGGCACGGGAAGAGCATGTTGATGGCGAGGAGTCCCTGTGATACTAGTAGGGGCCCCCAGTCATTTCAGTCATCCTTATTTCTCTTCATTTGTAATTCCGCTGCAAATTCCGTTTGAGATGTTTATTTATTCAGGGTGGTGTATTTTATCTTCATATAAAATATACTAGTATTCTGTATTGTCCTAGTGTATTGTACTTAAGCTCCTCATCGGAGTATTTGGTAATATAATGTGGTTCGGTACTACAATTATATTATTTAATTCATCAGTTTTCATTCGCCTGGTGGGTCCCAGTCGGGGGTCCACGGCACTGTAATATCCGCCTAGTTTGGGGTGTTACACTTGGTATCAAACCGTACAACAACTTCAAGAAATAGATACATTGATCAGATATTGATATAAATTTTATTTTTGTTGTAATTGTGCTTATATTGTCAAGAGTTTGAGTATGATATACGAAAACTCATACACGAGAGGAAAAAGAAAGGATACGATTGGATTCGGTGTTATTAGGATCAAGGATCCAGCATTGTTAGAGTCGCAATCGATATCTATGTGAGGTTTATCTAGTACCCATAGAAAGCTAGATTGGTTGATTCCTTGTCCAATAGAAAAGGAAAACAATTTAACTTAGACCGAGAAAAAGACAAGTGATTGAACGGTTTACTCGGACTGATAGAAGACTGCCATAGACGCCGAATATTAACTGCCGCCTGTTCAAGAGCGCATGATTGCTAAGTTTTTTCTCGATTATGCCCCAGGATGTGTTGATATATATCTCAGGCTATAGTCAATTATAATCAGCGGCTGTGTTACGTTCGGGATCAAGTTAAAAGTGAAGCGGATAAAGTTCGTTATTTCGATATGCGTATGAAAACTCGTGTTCGGCAGTGTATGGCTCCTTTTATGTGTATTACTTTGAACGATTATCAAGATCGATCCCTGGATTTTTAGATGACGTTATTGTCGATAGAGCCTACAACAGTGACATAGAAATCGAAGATTTCTGGTGATTCATCGGGAAGTAAGAGAACTGGGGTTCCTAAATCTCAACCCTCGCATCAATCGGTTGTGGAGCCTTCTAGGTCAGTTGGAAGATCTAAGAGATCCAGGACGGTATCGTTAACTATTGGTAACTTGCTTCGATGCTTCAAATGTGATGTTATGGGCCACGAACATGCAAATTGTAAGAAGCCGTCGATGACTTGTTATAATTTTGGACACGAGGGGCATCGAGTACAGTACTGCGAGATAGTATCTGGTGCAATCGCTACTCAGTCTTCGATGCCAGTGTTGAGATCAGCTCGCGGAGATCCTTGATGATATATTTTCTTGCTTTTGGTTGTTTTCGTGATGTGGTTCCTTTTAAGTTTTGGGACGAAATTTATTTTTAGTGGGATAGAATGTAATATCCGAGATTTTCGTTCTAGTTATTTTGATTTTTTTTCTAGGTAGGATATTTCTCAGTTGTCGAGCATTGGTACTATTATATTGTTGACATAGTTTGTTTTATAGTCGTATATGGTGATCTGTTACATGTCATTTTTATTTCGGATTGATGATGTTTTCTGCGAGCATTTCGCCGTGTGCGTTTTCAGAAAATCTAGTCTTCGAGTCATGGCGAATGGGCACCGGCCGCCAAAGTGTAAGAATCGCCAAAGCGAAAGGTGGCGACGGCCGGGCGCAGGCGGCATCGATCGCTCGAGAGGCGTGCACGAGCGGCCGCCTGCGTGGCGTGCCGCCGTGTGTTGCCCGTCAGTATAAAAATGATAGGGCACACGAGTTCTTAACCCATTTTTCTCACTCAACTCATCTCCTCTGTGCCCAAGACTTGGAGAACACAATGACATGGTGTAAAACTATCGATCCACAAGGTTTTTGAGTTCCTCACAATGATTTAATCATCCTTTAATCTCCTCCGGTCGACCGAATCAAGGTTAGATTTCCTAAAAATATAGTTATGGGGAAATTGGGGATTTCGATAGATTTCATTTGTTAATATGAATTAGCTTAGATTACTGATGGATTATTATAGATTAAGTTATATTCTACCTTTTCCATTGTTATTTCGTGATTTTATTGCTAGCGATTCGTAGTTTTATTGAGTTCCTAACCGATGCTTTCAAGGTGTCTGGTAAATTGTTGTAGAGGGAATTCGGGTATTCTACGATTATTCTTCCTCGTAAGATCATTGATTTATTGATGATATAATGGGGTCGAGTTCCTTGCAAAGAGATCATATTAAACCCTTCCGTTCGTCGTCGTCTTCATTTTCTAACATCAAGGGTTTCGAAGCTTTCCGATCGACCGTGTTATTCGAAATATTCACGGACGATTATCGAGGCAAGTATCTTGCCCATACATTTCGTGTTTCGTAGATGTAATAATTGGTAGTCGACTATGTGTGCTATTTGAGTACTTATAATGAACTTTCAAAAGGATTGATATAATCTCATTAACGGCTTTCTTTCAAAACGCTTGAGTGCTTTGTGAATAAATGAGGTTTATGGATACGTTATATTGTGGTTGTAAATTGAAATACATTGACTTCATGTTGTGTGGTTATAAAAGCTCTCTTCCCTTGTTAAGGGTTGTATATTAGAATGTGTATTTGTTTGGAGAGTGTGTAATGTTGTGTTGTATTGTTTGCTGACTCCTTTGTAAGGAGGTGGTGCTATTCGGTATTGTTCGAGAAGTATATCTCCTCGTGGTATGTGAATATGGTGTTGTAGATATGTGTTGTAGATTGTTGTGTTGTTATGTGGAACCAGGTACGGTCAGACGGGGCCTATGGATTTTGTTACTTGATGAGTATGAACCGTATTTGTGTGTACCAGGTAGGGTCTGGCGGGGCCTCTGGAGTTTGTTACTTGATGAGTACGAACCGTATTTGTGTGATGCTAGGTAGGGTCGGATGGGGCCTCTAGAGTTTGTTACTCAGTGAGTATGAACCGTATTTGTGTGATGCCAGGTAAGATCGGATGGGGCCTCTAGAGTTTGTTACTTGATGAGTACGAACCGTATTTGTGTGAGGCCAGGTACGATCGGATGGCGCCTCTAGAGTTCTTTACTTGATGAGTACGAACCGTATTAATGTGATGCCAGGTAAGGCCGGATGGGGCCTCTGGAATTTTTTTACTTTATGAGTACGAATCGTATTTTATATGATGCCAGGTAGGGTCGGATAAGGCCTCTGGAATTTGTTACTTGATGAGTACGAATAATATTTTGTTGTCGGATTGCATGACCCGTGATTATATTCTAGTTGTAGAGAACTGAATCAACCTTTGGGCTGTGACCCTAAGTAACTCTTGAAAAGATAAGGATTCTTTAATCCAAAATGTTTTTCCTCTAAAAACTCGTGAGATCTGTAAAATGCTATTGTTTACTTGCTTTAATACTGTCTTTCATGGTTTCCGATTATTTTGCTCAAATAAAATATCTTGGGAAGTCGTTCATTGTGTCTGATTGGTTGATTATTCAGGATTATTATATTCTTGTAATATGATGTGTATGGCTCGTAATTGTACTTAATACTTGCACTAACAGAATTCCAGTTTGCTATCCCCCATGTAATCGGGGGTGGATGCCTGTTATTTCATTCAGGTATGTGCAGGTTCTTGAGGAGCAAAACACAGGATCAGTACGAAGGATGATGAAAGACAAATGATACTAATCACATGAAGAACAGTACTTGGTACTTTTGGTCGAATTGTATTTTTCCTCTCCGCTGTAGTGTTTTCCCGTCATAAGGGAGTGTTGTCGTATTTGACCCCTGTGCGGGTATGAGTTTTGAAATAGAGATATTTGTATGTTATTGATTAAAGACCAAATTGGTTTGTTGTTTCGTATGTAGCCATGTTGGTATTTGATGTGATGTCTTGTTCTGTAGTGTTTAGCCTGATAGATCCTTGTGAGAAGGGGTGTTACATGTTGATATTCATTCTAATAGTTTGAACTATTCGTGTTGAATTATGGATGTCGATTTATAGAAATTCGATATTGATATTGTGGGATTGTGTTATTGAAAAAATTGTATTTCATTCAAGGTTGCTTAATCGAGTGAGTGTTGTTTATCGAAGGACGCGGTTCGTTCGTTCGAGGAAAAACTATGTTTTGTCTCCAGATTTGAGGAAAGTTATCTGGCTTAGTTATAATAATAACTAATTCTTGTGATTGCTATACATTTTATGTATGTGTAATGCTTTATGAATATATGATTCATATTCAGGTGTTGTTGTTGATCGTGTCGACTGTTTTGTTGTGGTATTGTACTCCCAGGTTTCACTACCTTTGATATTGTTGATCTCGTTGATCGTGGTTGTCACTTCGATGAGTTCCTTGATCATTGTTGTATATGTGTTTAATTGACTTTTGTTGTCATGTTGCATCTTGACATTACTGGAATCACATCTACATGCCGATTGGTTTGTGTAGGATTTTCAGTCAGGCACATACGGTCGTGTGTTGATGTTTCCACATTGGACGGTGCACATGAGACGATTACTTCGTGAGACTATTGTCCCATGTATATCATATATTCTGTATATGGGGTGGACATGTGCACAGACACATTTCCGGATCGGGCGTACTGTGATGTACGTCTTGAGCCATATTGATTGATCCTTCATACACTATATGTGATTGGGTATGTCCGATGGTTTGTGCTTGGTTGTTTCATACGCCCGAGGGGTATGTTCGACAGTTGGGTTCGTTTCATTGAGAACTATTGTATGTGATTTGTATAACATCTTGAGATTTATTATCATGTATATCTGACCCTATGGTTTTGGGTGAAATAATTGTTGTTTGTTTTTTGGTCGAGGGAAACCAAGGCACAGGAAGAGCATTATGACGGCGAAGAGTTTGAAGGATACTAGTTTGGGGGCCTGAATCTTCTTTTCTTTAGTTATGATTAAACCGTGTATTTTTTATTTCTGCTTTGTAGTGTTGCATTTCAGTTGTATTATTATTTTGGGTATACTCCATCTTCATATAGTTTATACTTGTATTTGAATCCTTTGTGTCGTGACGATTATAACTGTTGGGAATAGTGCCCTTGGACATTCGATGTGCCTAGATCTGTATTAGTCACATTTAAATAAAGTTATTTGATATTGTTTATTTCTCATTGATTATTATAATGTATACATATTTTAATATTATAATAATGGAATAATAGTTATTCATGAATAATAAGATTATTCAAATGTCCCTGGTCAAATCACGTAGAGTGGAGACTCAAGTGATTCATATACTAGTATAAATTTGATTGATAATCATTGGATGATTATGCGTATGGTACAAATCAAACTTATGTATATTAGTTGGAGAACCGATACTGGATAGACCCGCATTGAGATCACTGCATGGAAATATCATAAGTGAATATCAACATAATATTATGTCAATAAATCCTTGAACCTGAAATTATCATAGTGTCCAATATGATAATTGCTATGCCTTGACGTAATCCAGCGTCATATGAAATATGGTGATCATAAAGGTAAGCGATCGGGATTAATGGGAGTCATGTAGAGGGCAATGAATAATCAAGATGGGGATTTGTCCCCTTCTTTAAGGAGAGATATCTACTGGGCCCATCGATAAGTAGGACTGAAGGAAATGCATGGCCATTCTCAAATGAAGAGTCATTGTGTCACGCCCCCACACTGGGGTTGGACGGAAACGCGACAGTTAACGTAATAAATAACGTTTGTGATAATACATTATAGTAAAGCATACATACATATGCCAGATCTCAGCCCGGTGAACTAAGACTGGTTATTCCATAGAAAAGAAATATTCAAGAGTACAGCGGAATTATTACATCAAGTGCAAAAGAGTACATCGGAAACTAAAATACATTTTGACACAGGAATAAAAAGAAGCGTTAAAGCAGCGTCCTAATTTCTACGTCTTGGCAATACTTTGAGGACGGTCTTCAGTGGTCGTCAGCATCTGTCCCTTCTTCTTCTTGGTTCTCTTCATCAAGTGGGGTTTTCGAAAACAATTCAAATGGGTGAGAATAATGGATTTTCAGTGAGTTGGGTTTAGGTATTTAATGAGTTTATTATTTAATAAACTTTATATTTCTCCCACTTTTGAAAAAAAAAAGTGTTGTTTAAAAATTGGTGCAAGTTTTCAAGAAGAATATTATGAATTATGACATGAATGTACAGTCAATCTCCGTAGATTGCAGTTGAGTATGAAGGATGTACGGCGTCGAGCGCCCAATGAGTATTTAGCATTGGGAGTTCGTCTACATGACTAATCTCTTAGCCTCCTTATAACATCTTAGACTGTTATCAGTGTTTGACCTTTGACTATCGCCACGACCTTTGGTTTGATAACCGTAGCCTTGGGCGTTTTTCGGACCATCACTACAACATTGGCCTTTGAGCTTTATCGCTCTCACGCTTGGTGACGTTCTACCTTATCTCTTATCTGGGCTCGATATGTCCTTAGCTTCGGTCTATGCCCGGATCATATCATAATCGCGACTATACCCGAATTCTACGACCCAGTCACCTTAGGATCACTCCGTCCTTCGGCTTCAAGGGAATAGGATACGACGGTAGCTTTGCCTAGAACCGTAGCCACGCTGCTCGATTCATGACTTAGACTAACCGCCCCTCATGCATATAAATAGAAAAGGGACTCTAGAGATACTCGTATAGACTCTAGCGGTGGCTTCCGCCCGAAGGTCGTAGCACTTAGCTCCGCACAACACTTACTCCCGATTTCAATTAAATAACAATTATTGTCGTGATTAACAACGAATATGCATATTATAAGATATCAATATGATTATTTGATAGTAAATGGACTTGGATAAACTAGAGGAATTAGTTCAATCGGTTGAGGATTAGATTGCTATTGTGTGAGTCTTAGCATAATCTTATAATAAACTCATAAATTTGAATAGTTCGGTACGGATTGATTATACGTCCGAAAATTTCGAACTTCATTCTGAAAAGTCCGTTATGATATGAGGATTGAAGGTCAGAAGTCGCATTGAAGTTTTACCTTTTGGAAATCACAATTCTGCCCTTCCATCTTTTAAGTACTATCATTATTTTTACTAAAATATTATAAATTTGAATAATTCGTTACGGATTGATTATACGCCCGAAAATTACGAACTTTATTGCGAAAAGTCCGTTATGATATGAGGATTGAAGGTCAGAAGTCACATGAAAGTCTTACCTTTCGGAAATCACAATTCTGCCCTTCCATCTTTTAAGTACTATCATTATTTTTACTAAAATATTATAAATTTGAATAATTCGGTACGGATTGATTATACGCCCGAAAATTACGAACTTTATTGCAAAAAGTCCGTTATGATATGAGGATTGAAGGTCAGAAGTAGCATGAAAGTTTTACCTTTCGGAAATCACAATTCTGCCCTTCCATCTTTTAAGTACTATCATTATTTTTACTAAAATATTATAAATTTGAATAATTCGGTATGGATTGATTATACGTCCGAAAATTACGAACTTTATTGCGAAAAGTCCGTTATGATATGAGGATTGAAAGTCAGAAGTTGCATAAAAGTTTTACCTTTAAAAAATTACAATTATGCCCTTCCGTCCTTTAAGTACTATCATTATTTTTACTAAAATATTATAATTTTGATTGAGTCGGAACGGTTTGATTGTACGTCCGAAAATTATGAACCTTATTGCGAAAAGTCCGTCATGATATGAGGATTGATGGTCAGAAGTTGCATGGAAGTTTTCCTACCATAAATTACACTTCTGCCCTTTCAAAATTAAAGTACTATTATTATTATTTTTTTTTTTATTTAGTTTTGTCTTATAATTTTGCCCACTCCTCAAAGAAAAGTCTATGAAGGGCGGGAGCAGAGTCTTCATCTGCCACCTCTATTCCCCTTGCCCACAGGTGGTACACCTCATTGCCGCCTCAATCCATCGGTTCCTTTAATCAACTGGCGAACGACTTCACAGCGTACTTCGCCACCAGGGTCGCTCGGCCAGAAGGTCCCCATCGCATGATGCAGATCAGGCAAGGGGAAGAAGAGTCTGACTCGGACTACATCGACTGGGTAGATGAGATCATCCTCAACGGAGAGCCCGTAAGCGATGAGATCGCCCTATACTCGGTTCTAGGAGGATTCCATGGTCTTTCGCCTATGTTCAGGCATCTTACGAAGGACCAACCCTCGACCTAAGCGATCTTCCGCGCTAAAGCCGAGGACTTTCTGGCCAGGCAAAAGTTTCTTCTCAGCCTATGAGCAGCACGATCGGCGCCCAGACGACGATCTCCAGCCCGATCGCCGATATCAACCCATGAATAACGCGATCGGCAGCCGAATGACGATCACCAGTCTTCCAGCCCGATCGCCAGTATCAAGCAACATCATCAAAACCGGAGGACTCATTCGCCATCTACAGTTCATCATCTAACCTGGTGGACTACGGCACGAGATCGCCTCCACCGCACAACGTATACCGTCGAAGGTCGGCACCTACATGACGATCTGAGGTGGAAGAATGCAGCCATGGTCCTGGTGGTCGATGGAACCGACTGCTTAGGCCATGCAAGGTCCCTTTGGGCCAAGATCGCTCGCCCTTCGTTTAAATACGAGGCCGGCGTAGTCTGAGGGCCCTCCAAGTCAATCAGTAGACACGATCGCCCGCCCTCAAAGACTCATCATCTAACATGGTGAACCCGGACAAGGCGACGCGTCACTACCCCCGTCTCAACGTACACCGTCGAGGTTCGTCATCTTCATGGCGGGCCGAGGTGGAAGCAGAGCTAACAAGCCGCGGAAGTGGAGTTGATTAATCCGATGATGCCCCGCGCAAGGACTCCTCTAGACCAAGACCGCACGCCCTTCGTTTAAATACGAGGTGAGGCGCAGCCTAACAGAGGACCCTCATAATAAAATGAGTCACGAGACAAACAATGTCATTCGCGCATAAGACACGGTCATGGAGTCGGTCCATCGAACTCCACGACTGTGCACGGTTCCTCAGCGACGAAACAATCAAGTTTCTACGAGGGATCGGCAATGTTGTTTTTTGCAGGTACAAGACCGAAAGATAGCTAGCCAATCGACCAGATCGCCCAAGTCCTAATCCAAAGTCAGCTCAACGGATCGCCCGTCCTCATCCTACACGATCGCCAGCAAGAACCACCTCGCCCCATGTCTTCAACATCGGAGCTAGCTGGGGTCAATTGTTGTGTCGAGAATTATACGCCTCGACCGGCGATCGCCTCAGAGACCGGGCGACCTAACCAGAGCCCAAAGAGCCCAAGGCGTAATCGCGATCAAGGTCCCAGGACAAGTCCCGGTGCCGAGCGATAGACATCTAAGACGATCGTCTCTCGGTACTTGGCGATCGACTCCTAGTGCCCGACTAGATGACGACCGAAGGTCCCAGGACAAGTCCCGGTGCCGAGCGATCGACATCTAAGACGATCGTCTCTCGGCACTCGGCGATCGACTCCTAGTGTCCGACCAGCCAATGACCGCCTTATGCCACACGAAGCCGATGATCATCCAGTCGGCAAAGGCCGAAGCTCGGGACAAGACCCACATGCAGATCCGGAAAAGGCGCTGCTGCACATGGTTCGTTGACCACAGCCTGTCAGCCTCCTTCCACCAACCGACAAGCCCGCCGAAAGGTGTCAGTGGGACCGCTCGTGATAAAGAATCAGACGCGTGTTGGCTCTCATTGATCACACAAACCGCCAAAGCAGCCTTGGACTTTAGGCAGACAGCCCATGTGACTTAAAGACGGTCGCCCCATTATTATATTGGACGAAAGGCGACCGCCCGCCAGAAAACAGGACATCCCAGCTCCTATAAATAGAAGGCTGTCTGCACTTGGACAGGGATCTGGTTTTTTCCTCTCTGAACTCAGATTCACGGCTTCTGAACAAGTTCAACTCACAACTTGGCATTCTTACTCTTGGCAACAGCTATCTCTCGGTTCTTTCTTCTCTCTCAGCATCTCCTACACGGAAGACGATCGGCAGAGAGCAAGAACACCAAAGCTTCGCTCAAGAGCTAGATAAATAGGATCTTTTACACTCATTGTATTTAGATTCCTACATTAATACTTGTATCTACGAATATTTGTATTAATAACATCTCGCGAGAGCATTCAAGCCCGGGCCTAACAAATCCGGCAAATCTTGTGTTTTTTCCACCCCCACGGACGTGCTCTCGCAATTTGCTGTTGCTCGACCATTCCAGCAATATCTATCTTCGGATAATATTTCTGGCAACAACAGCGGTCTTATCCACCGCAAAGTAGCATAGGAGATAAAGAACCCAATAACCTATGTCCAGAATTTTTTCCCAAAACAGAGAATTGAATAGGGACAAGTTCAAATAATTACCTCGATTATAAAATTAGGTACGTGATATGGATGAATTTGTGGTGTGCTTCGATCTACCGATTGGTACTCGATGCGACGACGTGAAACCGGGGGCGCAATTTTGGCGGTTTCAGAAAATAAATTGAGTCGATGTTCGGATTTTTGGTCCGAGATTCTGAACCGGGTCAGACTGGCTGGGCTGGATGGGGTCGTGGCTGGCAATGACGATCGGGCCGGAGCCGCTCGGATCGCATTGGCCGGACGGCAGCACCGGACGATCGGGCCAGCCGTTTGATCGCGCTAGCCGGATCGGCAAGCACCGGACGATCGGGCCGAGCTAGTTTGATAAGCGGCCAGCCGGACGGCAGTACCGACGGACCGTCGGCACAAGCGAGTTGCGGTCGTGGCTGGACTAGATCGGCAGGTACCGGACGGGATCGACAGGCATCGGCGGGTTGCGGTCGCGGTTAGGCTGGATCGACATGTACCGGACGGGATCTGGTCGTGACTGGACTGGATTGACAGGTACCGAATGGAATCGGCAGGTACCGGACGTGATCTAGTCGTGGCTGGACTGGGTCGATCGGTGTTCCGACAGGGATCGGCTATGATCGGCGGTGATCGGATGTGGTCGATCTCGACAGGTGTTCCGACGGGGATCGGCTATGATCGGATGTGGTCGATCTGGGTCCATCGGTGTTTCGACGGGGATCGACTGTGATAGGCGGTGATCGGATGTGGTCGATTTGGGTAGATCGGTGTTCCGACAGGGATCAGCTGTGATCGGCGGCGGTGGTCGGCTAGGGTTTAGGGGCCGATTTTTTTTTTCGAGCTACGTGCAGGAGAAAGTAAAAGACTGTAAATACGAGTCAATCAATTGTATTCATAACACTGATAGAAGGACCTTTATATAAGCATTACAACGAGAGTCCTTCCATACATAAAATTCCAAGATAATGTAAGACGTGTAATAGGATCCTACTATCTCTAAAAGGATCTAAAACCTTCCATTTTTGTATCCCCTACAATCAATATTAGGTAAGACAATAATAAGAAAAGAATATCTCGAAATAATAACAAAATATTTTTAAAATAATAAAATTTCGGCGCAACGAGAATCCTTTGCCCTTGAAAAGAACATTATCGAAGCAGAAGAACAATATTTAAGGAGAACGAAACTGAAACCCTAATTCAGAGGCGGCGGCTGATAAGATGATGTCAATGGCGAAAGGAGTGAGGCTAGGGGTTATGTGTTCAACCAAAAGAAGGAGGAGGAATAGTAATTATTATTATGATGATGACGATGGTGATTATGAATCTTCTGGGCTGCTTAAAAGGGGGAATCAGGCGAAGAAGAGATTGAAGATGGAAAACGATGATGATGATGATAATTTGCTAAACAAGAAGAGCGTAACAAGAGCAATAAGAAGTTTCAGGTTACGCAAGTGTTCATCAACACCAATTAAAAAGCAGCAGGTGGATGAGGGGGAGGAGCAGATGGATAAGGTGGATGAGAAGGAGGGACCTTCCAAGAGGGAGAAGAGACAGCTTGAAAATGGAGATAAAGTTAATTTATCGAAAATCCTCTTCACCAAAAACAGAGATTTTCTCATCACTTACAATGACCGCGGTCGTCCGGTATTACTCTTTTATCTCTATATAATGTTTATTCACTTATAAGTTGTTAGATATCGTCTTCTGACAAGATTTTGCAAAATTACAAAGATTTTTTAAGTGATAATAATGAACCTTAGTAAAACCGCCTCCATTAAGCATCTGAAAGAGTCGTCAAGCTCAAGTCTTTTTGTGCTTCCTTGCCTTGTGAGTATGGTGAACTAACAATTTGTACTCTTTAATCAAGCTGAGCCTGACCCAAGTCATCTGCTTCTCTTTACTCCCATTAAACTTTCCCCTCTTCCTTCTCTCCTTTTGAATATCGGTTGATTTCTACCATAACTGTATGTGTAATGTGTATATAGAGTTTATTACTATTAGCATTGGCCCTTGTGATCAAGTCCCACCCAACAGAAATTTATGCGTTTTTTTTTTATTATTACCTGCAAGTGTATCAATATATATTCTTTTTTTTATAATTATTTTTCACCTTTTTAACTATTACATTGATTTAAAACAATCTTGTATATTTAGACCCACAAATATGACCCTCTCTCACCAGAAGTACTCGCATTGCTACTTGGCATATTTCAAAACAGAATCTAGAATCTTTACTCTCCTCTTGTACGCGCAAATACGTGCTTGAATCATGTCATGATAAGTTTTTAGGTTTTCACGAATTGAACAAGCTTTTCATTGTATGGATGTAATGTAACTATGTTTTTCGTAGGTCCATGCTAAACACCTAGAAGGTAAGTTTATTGTGTTACATTTTGTGCCACTGCTTCCTTGGACTGCTAGATTGAGGCTCTGGATAACATCATTGGCGGAGGTATATGCTGCCATACACCCTAAAGGTTGTTTCGAGGTCGTTTTCATTGGAGTTAAGGTTGATGCTTCTGTTTCCAACCCACAAGAACTACTCAATTCTTCTCTGGAGGATTTATTTGAAGAAAAGTTTTCTATCATGCCATGGACTGCCATTCCGTTCTCCGATATCAAATCTCCGGAATATATGGAAAGAAGATTGGGGTTTCCCGTCTCTAAATATATTGATAAATTCACAACGGCTTCATTTGTCATTGATCCTACAGGAATGGTTTTGCAATGTCTGGCCGACATTCATTTTCTTCTGTATGGAGCTCCAGTTTTTCCTTTCAGTGACGAAAAAATAGACTGCCTTATATCCCAAGACGAACAACTCCTAAAGCATCCCAACATTACAAAACTCCTGAGCTCTCCTGGATGTGATTATGTCATGAACAAAGAGAAGCAGGTGTACATGTTGTAGCATCATGTTCTAATCATCCGGGCTTTTTAGCATATTCATTATTTACGCTTAGTTCCTGAGTTTTAGTAAAGGAAAGAAAAGAAAGGAAAAGAAAGTTAGGAGAGAAAAGAAGAGAAAGAAAAGTAAAAGTCTCGAGTTGGAAGGAAGTGAAAGGAAAATTAACCATTTTGTTCTTTTCTCTCCAGATCCTTCCAAATCGGAAGGAAAGTTAGGAGAGAATGTTTTCCTTCCATTTCTTTCCGTTTCTTTTCATTAAAAAACTCAGGAACACCAAATATTTCTTCTTTCTTCTTATTTCCATCCATTTCCCTTCTTTTCTCTCATTAAGTTAAACTCGGGAACCAAGTGTCAGTAGTATAGTCTCTTAAAAGTAATATGCACTCCCTTTTCACACTCATGAATACTGATTGTTTCTGGGTTACTTTTTACTTTTTTTAACAGGAGGTACCTGTTCATAATCTTGAAGATAAAGTTGTAGCCTTCTATTTTTATGAAAATTTTCCAATCGATGATGCAACAGAATATATTCAGAAGGCCTATGAACAGGTGGCTGATAAGGAAAAGTTTGAAGTCGTGCTTGTTTACGTTCATAACGCATTTGGTACTTGCGGACGTGCTAGTGAAGAATCATTTTGGGAAAGTTTCAACAAAATGCCTTGGTTGGCACTCCCGTTTAAAGACCCACGGTGTTCGACTTTGCAGAGGATTTTCAATTATCCCAAGGTTAATGACTCTTCGGATCCAGATCAGAGGCTTGTGATTATTGGACCGCAAGGAAAATTCTTTGATCCATATGGCCTTGAGATCTTGAAGGTACATGGACCTAAGGCATATCCATTCACCCGCCAAAGAATTGCAGAGTTGGCTGCTAAATTTGTGAAGAAAGTGACACTGGATAAGTTCTGGAATCCAAACACTTACTTCGAACAAAATGATGGGTCCAAAGTGAGTTCTTTTAACATTCTTGTGCTTGTTTCTATGCCTGCTCCTCTTCTGTTTGGAAGTTTAATTCCACTCTGCCTATTGACTTTTTTGTATTCAACTTTACAGATTAAGATGTCACAACTTGTGGGGAAGAGAATCATACTTATTTTCGACGACAATACGCAGGATTGGGCTACTTTGCATCCCAAGTTTTTGCGGAGGCTAAAAGCAAGGTATCTCCGGATGAAGGGCACGGATGATGAGTTTGAAGTGATCAGCATTATTTCAAATGATAAGGCACCTGTGCCATGGTTAAGGCATCCTCCTTTTGGTGAGAAATCAAAAAAAGTCAAGTTGTTAATGCGTATTTTCAAACAAGCTGATGGACTTCTTGCTTTTGATGGTGATGGAAGGGTTGTAAGGAGTACAACATATCCTACAATAGAAAGAGGGAACAAGGTTTTTCCCTTTTATGCTGGTGGTTTAGAAAAAGAGTTCTTGGAGGTGATAGTTGATCGGTTTGAGCAGGGTAATTATAATTGGTTTCTGCATGGTTATCGTTGGGAGTAGTGTGGTGTACTCGTTTTACATATTTATTTATGCATTAGTAATAGTATAATCTATCTTTCTATCCCTTAGTCGTTTATTCTGTGTCATCCTCTGTCTGGAGAGAGGCTTATATTGATGAATCTCTATGGATTCCCAGGAAGTCAGGAACCATGCCCTTGGAGTTGAAATGGCTTTAAATCTCTCTCTGTTTTTGTATCTTGCAACATAAAGACTTATGGTTAATCTTTGGTTTTTTGGTATTGGATTTGTGATGTATGATTTGTTTTGCTGTTCAGATGTTTAGTTGTAAGGTAAGCTACTACTGTACAAGTTAACGTATATTTTTCCAAATTTCTCGACAAAAACAAAAACCATTAAAAATTAAATTTTAATGCTTCATAATAGCTTATCTGATAATCTGAATTTGTGTGATGTGAGTGGAAGCAATTTTGAATTATTAAAAAATGAAAACCATTCTTAATTGATGTTACGGAAAGATGCAGAACTCCAACCACACAAAATACAATGCACAATATTTTTTACCCCGTCTCATATTCTTTATTTTATTTTAATTTTTATAATTAAACTTATCAAACTTTGACCAAATATTATATATTACATAATTAAGTAAAATTAAAACATTAGTAAAAAAGTTAAAATCAAACTTATAATTTATTTTTTCATATTTTCAAATTTTAAAAAATAGATATATATTCTCAAATTTAATTAATTTGTTCACAACAAATCACAAACATAAACAAACAAGAGTCGGATTATATAATTCCTTCCCGCGCAATTCTCCTCCATTCTCTAGGGTCTTCTCCTAAATCCATTATCATCACTACACATGACGTCTCTCTCTCTCTCTCTCTCTCTCTCTCTCTCTCTCTCAGAACTTTATTTTCGTAACTACGTGTTAAGTGCGAAGCGCAGAACCACTCAACTCCTAATAATACATAATGTACTTCATGTCAATGCATACAACCCCTACTGATCATAACCCCTACTATATAGTAGGGGTTAGCATCAGTAGGGGCTATTATAGTAGAGGTTATCATCAGTAGGGGTTATCTCCCGTAATAAAAATTATATTTACTATAATACCCTTTTGAATTAATAATATTTTTTAATATTTCAAAAAATCTCATTGGTTTAGAGGATTCTCGCAGTTCTCGCACTTAAGAGAGTTCTGGAAATAAAACCATATATATATATATATCACATATTCTACTGTTACTAGTACTAATTCTTTATTTGAATCATTCAGTTCTTGATGTAATGGAACAATAATCTGTTACAATCCTCTCACTTTCTCAACTCATTCATCAATCTCTCCCACTTACAACTGCTTCTTCCCTTTCCTCTTTGAAACCGAAACCGAAATCGAAACAGAAACAAAATCGACTAGATGAGACCAAGAATGAATTTTTAAGTTTCACAAACCCCAAAACCCTAAAACCCCTAAATGGGCCCACAATTCTAATAGGAACCCTAAATCTCCCAATTCACAAGAATCTTTCAACTTTAAATTCAAATTCAGGTTATGGGTGTTGTAAAGTTAGTTGCTTTTTGTTTTCTGATGATGAGTTTTCGATTTGTTGTGACATTCTTGATTTTCATCCGAGAGTAATTGGGAAAAAGATTCGTGTTCTTGCTTGGAATTACATTCCTTTTAAGTGTGGTGAGGGATTCTTGTAAATTATTAGGTGGGTTTTGTGGAAAATTCGGGTTTGTTGGTAGAGAGTTCTTTAAAAATTGAGTCTTTTTCGTTATGTTTAGAGTTTTCGGGTAATGTGGAAGTGAAATGTAATGCTAGATATTATGTTCACGGGGTTATTGAGTCAGTTAGTCCTGTTACAGTTGTTCCTTGTAGTGTTGGGGGAAAGGATGGTAAGGGAGCAAGTTTAGTGTGCGTATTTCTAACGAAAGTTTTGGTTTGTGAGTGTAAAATGTGTAGTTCTAGTGATCTGGGTAAAGCATTGTATGGTGTTTATGAAGGACATATTATTGATAGTTTTACGAAATCTTTTATTGTGTATTTTTATAATTTTGCATCGTGCTGGCACCCTGTGGTTTCGAGATTGGTGGGAAATTATGTTTCGTTGACAGGTTTAAAGAAGAAGTTGATTTTTATTGGGAAAGAAGAGTCGCAGTTAATGTATGTGACCTCAGAGAAATCAATGTTGCATCTTCCTAGATTGCGGGATCAGTGTGTTTTATTTCGAAAGACAAGTGTTCTTGGTAAAGGTGAATGTGGTGAGTACACGGGCATTATCACAGAAATTTACATGCAGAGAATGGTCGTTGAGTTCGATAAAAAGTGATGTTACTATTAACAGATCAGCTGCTTAATTTTACACATAGTCTTAGAGTTGGTGCGATCGTAAGTAACATACCTTTTCTGTCTATTAAGTTTTAATGGGTAATCCTGGTAAATATAATTGTATTGTGATAGAATCTTTAGACAGATGGGATTTTGAAAATGCTCTGCAAGATTTCTTGATCTCTCTTATTAGATAATTGACTTCTTTGTAGGTACCTGTGAGGAATGTACATTTTGTGCATCCCAATTTTCCTTGGACAAAGCTATTTGTACTTGGTGCCTGTATTAAAACTAGCATTTATGTGAACTCATTTTCTCCCATGAAAACTGGGTTAGTAACTGGGCTTAGTTATTGTTTTGTTATTCTGCTACCTGTATACGAATTAATTATATATGTGTGTCACAGGTGCAATATGCAGCGACACTCTGAAAGCCTTTTGAGGATATTCATCGACTCCCTGTCATTTTCTGCAAGATTGTGGTAATAAAATAATTTCATAATGCAGTAGTTTCCACATTTTCTGATTATCCTGATGCAATCTCTTAGGTTATGCTTCTGTTTCAGGGTATTACTTACTATCTCGTGTTTCAATAAAAAGTTCTCCGAGTTTTTAGCCGAGAAGGGTATTTTAGGATCAAAACATGTACTCCTTCTTCTTGCCTAAATATGTTTGTTGTTTGTCACAATGTATATCATTTCTGAATCTTTCTTCTATTTGGAAACATATCATAATATAATAATGACCTAAATCTGGTAAACATGATAAAATCGAAGTTGTTACTAAACTTTTTAGTGGTGCTTATGATACACGATTCGTTCTTCATTTATCTTAGACGTTGGAGCAGCTAAAGCGGATTCCGAACATTTCGACCGGCAACTCTCCTGGTGTGTGTCTTTCTCAAAGATATCAATTTGTGAACACTTCTCGACCTTGCTTGGACACGGGAGAGATCGAAACACTTTGAACGTGACTTGCTCATCTTCAACTCGAAGTATTAATTTACCCTCCTGAACATCAATAAGGGTCCTTCCGGTGGCTAAGAATGGTCTACCCAAGATAATTGGAATCTCATGGTCTTCTTCCATAACAAGTACAATGAAATCAGCAGGGAAAATGAATTTATCGACCTTGACCAAGACATCTTCGATTACCCCTCTCGGGTACTTGATGGATCTATCGGCTAGTTGTAAAGAGACCGTAGTAGGTTCCGCTTCCCCAATTCCTAGCTTCTTGAAAATAGAAAGAGGCATGAGATTAACGCTAGCGCCGAGATCACATAATGCTTTATCAAAAGACAAGTTCCCAATAGTGCACGGTATAGTGAATCTTCCTGGGTCCTTCAATTTAGGCGGGAGCTTTCTCTGCAAGATTGCGCTGCACTCTTCAGTCAGTGCCACCGTTTCATATTCCTCGAGCTTCCTTTTGTTAGATAAGATTTCCTTCATAAACTTTACATAGCTCGGCATTTGTTCCAAGGCATCAACAAATGGAATATTTATATGTAGTTTCTTGAAGACGTCAAGAAACTTGGAGAATTGTTTGTCCAATTTTTGCTTTTGCAAATTTTGTGGAAACGGGATGGGAGGCACATAGGCTGTCGGATTATCTGGAAACAATTTCGAGGATCTAGAAATTTGTGATTCCTCGGTTGCCGAATTTTTCTTCTCCTCATCCTCACTTCTCTTTTTGTTCTGCCCGCACACAATTCCTTCCCGCTTCTCAAACCAATGGCATTAATACTCTCTCTGGGGTTCGTCTCAGTCGTACTTGGCAAGGTACCCTCTGGGCGGGCTGTTAACACATTTGCTATCTGGACCAATTTGACTTCCAAGTTGCGAATAGAAGCGGAATGGTTTTGCAAGGTTGCTTCCGTACGGGTCTTGAACGGACTCGTATTTGCTGCTAATTTCGCCATTGCTTCCTCTAGAGAAATTTTTGGAGCGAGAGGAGGTTGCTGTTGGTGTTGAGCAAACTGAGGTTGGTTTGAGTTTTGTCCGTTTTTCCATGAAAGGTTAGGGTGATTACGCCACCCCGGATTATATGTGTTGGAGTACGGATTGTTCTGCCGATTCCCATTCCCCACAAACTGGGCTTGCTCCATCGGGTGTTGCTCGAAAGGATTTCCAAGTTGGCACTCTGCGCTAGGATGAGACCCATTACACCAATTACATGATTCCGTGGTGATGGTGGTAGGATCATGTGAAAAAGCTTGAAGTTGCTGAGTCAGCGCTGCGACTTGTGCTGATAATGTAGAGATCGGATCGTTGTCGGAAACTCCCATAACTCGCTTCGGAATCACTCGTTCGGAAGGCCACTGATAAGCATTTGCAGCCATAGCTTCCAATAAAGAGTGGGCTTCGGCCATCGTTTTTCCCATTAAGGCGCCCCCAGCGGCTGCATCAACAAGAGTGCGTGTAGAAGCACTCAATCCATTATAAGAGGTTTGGATTTGTAGCTAATCCGGTAAAGCCATGGTGTGGGCATCTCCGTAATAAATCCTTGTATCGCTCCCAAGCTTCGTGAAGCGACTCCGTATCAAATTGCCCAAACATGGTTATCTCGTTCCTTAGTCTCGCTGTCTTCGATGGTGGAAAGAACTTAGCCAGAAAGGCTTGCGCTAATTCTGCCCAAGTCGTGATAGAGCCTGGCGGTATGAATTCAACCAAAACTTGGCTTTGTCCCTCAAAGAGAAAGGGAAAAACCGCAGACGAATAGCATCATCGGTAACA
Organism: Orobanche coerulescens; assembly: GCA_033398695.1. Classification (NCBI taxonomy): domain Eukaryota; kingdom Viridiplantae; phylum Streptophyta; class Magnoliopsida; order Lamiales; family Orobanchaceae; genus Orobanche; species Orobanche coerulescens. Next base: position 130,216,183 of record CM065808.1, on the reverse strand, counting down.
CCGTTATTCTTGAAGGTGTCACAAATCTCGAGAAACAAAGCGATGTGTGCGTTGGGGTCATCGTTCGCCCATCCACAAAATTGGCTTGATTGCACCATCTGAATAATAGCCGACTTAATTTTGAAGTTATTCGCTTGGATGGTAGGACGCCGAATCCCTGAAAAGTTTGCATTGATTTGTGGCATGGCATAATCACGGAGTGCCAATGCCGGTTGAACTTGCTGAATAGGATTTTTTCCTCCATGATTTTCCATATTATCGGCCGTGGTGTCTTTTGCTGGTAGCTCGCGCTTTTCCTTCTTGTTTTTCCGAAGAATGCGCTCGAGTTCAGTATCCAAAGGTAGTAGGCCTTCGTTACCGAATTTTCTCATGCACTAATCAGAAATTCCTGAAAGGAAAAAAAATAATAAGAATTACACAAAAATAAAATAATGTTCAAATTAAGACTAGAAATACTGAAATCGATATTAGTAAAATAATCAGTCCCCGGCAACGGCGCCAAAAACTTGTTGCGAATTTCGTTGAATGCAAGTGCACGTTGTCGTAACAAGTAATAAAGAGATGAGTAAGATATCGTTCCCACGAGGACTGATTTACTAACTACCGATTTATGAGTATTCTAATTTTATCTGAACGATTGAAATTGGAGGTGCAAGAATAATTAAAGAAAATTAATACAAGAATAAATAATGAAAACGATTGTTCGAAGAAAGAAACTCAAATAAGGAATTAATCTAGGATTGTGAATCCACCTCGGTTTATCCGAATTACTCTTGATTATATGAATTTAATGATTTCCTAATTTATTGAAGGCGAAGGTTGCTAAAATACTCTACCGCCTCTCCCGAGGTCAATAGAATTATCTAAGGCGAATAATACACTCTATTCCTAGGTGGATTAATTCGACAATAGGCAAAAAGCACGAAAACTTCAGAAAGGCCACGTAATTCTTATGAGTATATTCCTATCTCACAAGATAAAACGATTCTCACCAATTATTTCCTACCAACTCTCCTCTCCCGATTCGAGTTGTGTAAACAAAACAATTGAATTATTGGCCACACAATTGAAAGCATTAAGAACAATTGGGGAAAACTTAATAGAAAAGGGAGTTGAATTGATAATCAAAAGTTAATTCATCAAAACCTCGGTTTCATCAAAATTCTAGAATAGGGTTCCAGTCTGACATGCTAGAAAATAAAAATACAAAAAGAATTAAAGAAAGCATAGAAATCAAACACAGACGAAGAACTTGGATTCCTCCGTTCTCTGTCTTCCGCTCTCTGCTCCTTGGTGTTTCTGCTTCTTCTCGATTCCTTGATTCTCTTGATGATTCCCTGATCGATTAGACCTTGAATCCCTATTTATAACTATCATTAGCCTCCAAAATGCGTCCGGGGATTGGGTCGAAAACTGCTCCAAAAACGGCCCAGAAACGCGGCAAATATAGCAGGACAGCTCCGTGGGCCGCGGCTCATTTAATCTGTGCCGCGGCCCCAACGTTCAGCGCCTATACCTGGGCGCCTTTTTTTCTTCCTGGGCCGCGGCTCAGCATCCTTGTGCCGCGGCCCCCGGTACAGTTGGTTCGGGGCCTTGCTGTGCCGTGCGTGTGCCGCGGCTCGCTTTCCTTGTGCCGCGGCTCATGACCAGAAATCGCCATTTTCGCCCGTTTTTTGTCGTTTAGGCTTCCGGACTCCAATTTCCTGCAAAAAATATAAGAATTGTGCATTAAAAGCTCATTTATGCAGATTTAAACTTCAAATGGGTGTAAAATAATGATAAACAAGCGCATAAAAATACGCCTAACAGCTATGCTTCCGAGTTATTGGTGTAGTCGTTCGGGGAGGACAGATAAATTACCGGGAGAACATTGGATGCCTTCGGTTGGAGCAAATTTTATCCCAAGAAACCTGATAGGTTGCCGGATAAGGTTCAATTGTGAAACTGATTTGCGTCGATGGTATAAACTTAACTTGTTCACGAACCATAGAAACCGTATAGGTTGAGGGGAGTGAACAAGGGGAAAAAGAAGATCGAATCATCCATTAGATGGGTTGGTGTTGGACACCACTTTATGAAAATTAATAGACTAGAAACCTGTTCGATTGCCCTCTATTAAGATTAATAAAGAAATCGATCACCACTATGAAGTAGATGTAATACCCGGTTGTAATTCATTCATTATCATTCAGTAATTATCGATAAGAATTATCATTCAGTAATTTTCACTCATTAATAATCACTCATCATTCATGATTCTTTCATTTGCGTTCATTGTTGGCATGTTGTAACCGTGTATCAGTTACCGATCGTCATTTCATCTCCGTTTGAGTGTCGAGACGGGAGTATTATCATTATCATCGTGATGAGTAGTCTTGTACTGGAAGTTTCGTCTTTGGCATGTGTTGGACTTGTTCACTTTCACATACGTATGGTATGTCGGATCATTCATCAATCGTAGCGAGAAATTTGAGTTATTGGATTTTCACCTTGTCCAGCAACGAGTTACGGCCATAAGGATTTTAGGATACGGCCGTAACAGGTGTTCGTTGATTTCAGGCCATTTTGGATGAACGGAACTTACGGCCGTAAGGTTGCGGCATACGTCCGTAAGTTGAGCAGGTACGGCCGTAAGTCTTGGCCGGTTACGGCCATACGTGTCGAGCAGGGTGCCCAGGCGTTTTTGGCCGAAGGCGAGTTACGGCGGTAAGATGGGCAGGATACGGTCGTAAGGAGTGTTTGTATTTTTCAGGATGTGTCAGAGAGGGGACTTACGGCCGTAAGGGTTGCGGCATACAGCCATAAGATGAGGCAGGTACGACCGTAAGGCTTGGCCGGATACGGCCATACGTTACAGGCAGGGTGCCTGGTCATTTTCGACGAAGGGGGCTTATGCCCGTAAGTTCGGACGGATACGGCCGTACCGTTCGAGTTACGCCCGTAAGGTGTACGGGTACGGCCGTAAAGATGTCGACAGGTGTTTTAGACGAGGGCGAGTTACGCTCGTAAGTCAGGTACGGATACGGCCGTAAGGCTGTCGGCAGGTGATTGGACGAAGCCGAGTTACGGCCGTACGAGTTGGCTGGTTACGGCCGTAAGGCCGTTGACCTGGGATGTTACGGCCGTAAGTAGGCCGAGTTACGGCCGTAACTTCCGGCAGTTTATAAGGACTTGGCCGGGACTTTTTCTTCATTTTCTCATTTCTTCAACTTATATCCGAGAGAGAGGGCTTGAGGGAGAGATTTTCCATCATCTATCACTTGAGTGTTAGATTTTTATCATCTTCATTCGTTTGGGAAGCTTGGATACTCGATTTAACTCGCGTCATTGGATCGAAGTGTTTGGATCTTCTAGAGGTAATTTCTTCAACATCTTGGATTTTGATTTTGTATTGAGATATGATGTATTGGACGTTAAAATCATGTTGTATGAATTGAAGTACGCATGATTATGGATATGTACTTTTATTCAATGGATTATTGGGGATTTAATATTGGTATAATTGAGGTTTGGTTGTTAACAATCGAAGATTGGCCACAACGTATTCGATATAATGCCCCAATGAACTTGGTTTAGTCGTATTGACGTTTTGAGTTCGTTATAATCGTGTTTGATTCGTATATTGAGCGTATTGTTGGTAATTGTGTTATTCAAGGTTGTTTCGAGCGACCGACATCTCATTTAGGACGTTGTTCATGGAAGGACATTCTTCATCGGTGTTGAGTAAGTTAATTCTTACTCGGTTAAAAGGATATTCATTCCTTTTGTTGTTGTTCATTCATAATTGTATTAACCGTATTGAGACTTGTAATTGTCAAATAATCACTTCATTCACGAGGAACGGCGGTTCCAATCATTTCATTGAACTATCATTCATTTCACCATTATTTTCATCTCGGTGAGTCATTCTTGACTTTGTGGGATTATTATTCATTGATATTCATTATGGTCATTCTCGTTCATATGACCTTCTGTGTTCATATTGCGTGGCCGGGTGCGGATGTGTGGGATTTTTAGTCGAGCACGCGATGGTCATGTATTGGGATCGATACATTGGACTGTGCACACGGTAACGATTACCTCCATGAGACTAATTAGGTACAAGGACGGGTGTGTCCGGTCATTCGTCTTGTACACTTGCACAGAACATTACGGGCGTACTATGATGCTCCTCTTCAGCGTAATTCATAACTAAGGATATTTCATAACTAAAGATATATCATGATTGTGTATTTTCAACCCTTGAGGATTGTTGTTCTGTGTAACTGACCCCGTTGGGGGTTTTTGTTTTCAGGTCACGGCAAGGCAAAAGCACGGGAATAGAACGTTGACTGCGAGGAGACCCAGTGATACTAGTAGAGGGCCCCAATCCTTTCAGTCATTCATGTTGTCGTCATTTATTTTTCCGCTGCAGATTTCCATTTGGATACTCCGTTTCATTCAGAGTTGTGTATTTTATCTTCATATAAAATATACTAGTATTCGGTATTATCCTGGTGTTTTGTACTTAAACTCCTCATCGGAGTATTTGGTAATATAATGTGGTTTGGTACTACAATTATATTATTTAATTCATCAATTTTCATTCGCCTGGTGGGTCCCAGTCGGGGATCCACGGCACTGTAATATCCGCCTAATTTGGGGTGTTACAGAGTTGGTATCGGAGCGTGGTTATGAATACTACCTTCCGAGTCATGTCTCATTTGAAATCATCGTCATCAGACTAGTATCTATTGGACTTTCGCATCACGTGTGACCTGTGCAAATGCCGAGCCAATCAGACCGAAGGAACTGTAAGACTTCTAACGCCATGGTATAATTTCTGGCAATAATCATTCATTCATAATTCATCACTTAACAATCCTCAAACATTATTTTCATTTGATCAGGACGATCATGTTAACTCATTAGTCACTCAATTCATTTCATTACTCAGTTGTTGATCTGGAAGATCATATCATTAATCTTGTTAATTTGTTCAAGATAATCATTTCAAGAATTTCATCAGATAATCATGTCACCTCAGTTAATCATTCATGTAATCACTGTGTTAGAGCGCGTATGCTCATTTTCATCATTTCATGAAGTAAATCATATTGCGATACTCATACGAGATCTATGACTATCATGCGACCTTCCTACTTCAGTATGGAGAGAGCTGTCAGGGGATGCACGGGGAGAGGCCGCGGTGCAAGCCGAAACCCGGGAAATAATCACTCGCTGTCGGGAAATCGTACCCAGGACTCGGCTCGATCAGAAGATGTTCGGGTTGATCCACTCATTTTTATGCAGGTCATGATGACCCATATGCAATTGCTCAATCATCATTGCGCCACTCTGGCCGAATTAATCGAGAGAACCCTCCCGTATGAGCCTGCTGCTAAGGAAATTGCTGAGCAACGACCTTCACCTGTCAGCAAGAAATAAACGAAGTGTAATCGGTCCGAAGGCGGTCGGTCATCCTCCAAGAAGCCTCGTGCGGGCCCTAGCATTTCTGAGCGACCTCCAACGGCGCCTAATCCTGCGGGATCTCAGTCCGGCGGCGATTCGGCCATCATCATTTCAAGCGTGGAGCGCCGGGTCATTACAGCACTAAGTATCTGAAACCGTCTATCATGTGCCATAATTGTGGGATTGTTGGGCATAAGGCCCGTTATTGCCGAAGGGACTCCAAGCCGACTCCGGCAGCATCTCAGGCCCCGAAGCAATCACCGATTCAGAATCAGGCTGCTCTGTCAGCGTCGTTTAAAATGACGGAAGTGAGTAAAGGCGGAGCTCATATTTATTAGACGGGAGCGTTCGGTTCGGGGGCCGGCAAGTCCCGAATTCACGCGAGGAAGGGGACCGACGATCTGGTGGCCCGAATGACCTCAGGTATACTCGTAATTTTATCTCAACCTGTGTGTACCCTTTTTGATACTGGTGCATCGCATTCTTTCATTTCCGAATCATGTTTGACTAGACTTAATTTGGATAGTCCTATGGATTGTGGACCTTATATCATTGGTCTACCTGACGGTAGAAGAAATTTTGGAAATCATACCGAATTAAGCTTAATGACCACAATTGGTTGGCGAACCTCATCGTGGTGGATTTATCTAAGGACGATGTAAAATTAGGTATTAGTTGGATGGATCGTCATGATACCATCCTCAGTGCTCGTAATCGCTTGGTCACTATCATTTCACTCATTAGAGCCAAGTATGTATTTCAGGGAGGTAATCCCCCTTGTTCCAGAAGAATTATTAATATGATGGAAGCAGTGAAATTACTCAATCGAGGTGTTCAATCATTCATTGTATCATTTTCATTGATTGGCCCTTCTAAGGCAATCGAAGTGTTCAATCATTCATCATATCATTTTCATCGATTGGCCGTTCTAAGGCAATCGAAGTGTTCAATCATTCATTGTATCATTTTCATCGATGGGCCGTTCTATGGCAATCGAAGTGTTCAATCATTCATTGTATCATTTTCGTCGATTGGCTGTTGTAAGGCAATCAAAGTGTTCAATCATTCATTGTATCATTTTCATCGATTGACCGTTCTAAGGCAATCGAGGTGTTCAATCATTCATTGTATCATTGTCATCGATTGACCGTTCTATGGCAATCGAGGTGTTCAATCATTCGTGGTATCATTGTTACCGATTGACGATGTACTCCCAGACGAGCTACCTGGTTTACCTCCACATAGAGATGTGGAATTCACGATTGAGTTGGAGCCTGGTACGTCTCCAATATCGAAGGCACCGTACCGGATGGCCCCGACCGAAATGCAGGAGTTGGAGAATCAACTTGAGGAATTGTTCAAGATAGGTTATATCCGACCGAGTGCGTCCCCGTGGGGAGCACCAGTGTTGTTTGTTAAGAAGAAGGATGGTTCATTTCGCTTGTGTATTGATGATCGGGAGTTGAATAGGGTGACGATCAAGAATAAGTATCCTTTACCCCATATTGATGATCTCTTAGATCAACTTCAGGGAGCTTCAATATTTTCCAAGATCGACCTAAGATCGGGATATCACCAGTTGCGAATTCGAGAGTCAGATATCGCAAGGACAGTGTTTCGTACACGCTATGGTCATTATGAGTTCGTGGTAATGCCGTTCGGGTTAACTAATGCACCTGCGGTATTCATGGAGTTAATGAATTGGGTTTTCATCGAATTTTTGGATCAATTTGTTGTTGTCTTCATTGATGACATTTTGATTTATTCTCGTGACCGGGAGGAACACGAGCTTCACCTTCATCAGGTTCTCGATGTGTTGAGATGAGAGCAACTTTATGGAAAGTTTTCCAAATGTGAGTTCTGGAGGTCCGAAGTGATGTTTCTCGGGCTTGTAATTTCAACAGATGGGGTGCGTGTTGATCCTCAGAAGATGGAGGCTATCTAAGATTGGTTACCTCCGAATAATGTTAAGGAAATCCGAAGCTTTCTCGGATTAGCCGGTTATTATCGGTGGTTTGTAGAAGGATTTTCTAAATCGCTCAACCAATGACGAACCTTTTGTGAAAGGATAAGAAATACGCGTGGTCCGACGCGTATCAGCGGAGTTTTGAGGAACTCAAGAGCCAGTTAATTTCAGCACCTGTACTTTCCTTGCCACAAGGGACAGAAGGATTCGTGATTTAGTGACGCGTCCGGACACGGTCTCGGATGTGTATTAATGCAGATTGGGAAGGTTATTACCTATGCTTCACGGCAACTGAGACCTTACGAGGTTAATTATCCGACCCACGACCTGGAGTTAGCAGCCGTGGTTTTCGCGTTGAAGATTTGGCGTCATTACCTTTATGGCGTCACCTGTCAGATTTTCACCGATCACAAGAGTTTGAAGTATATATTTACTCAGAAGGAGTTAAAAATGCGACAGAGGCGGTGGTTGGAACTAATCAAAGATTATGATATCGAGATCCTGTACCACCTGGGCAAGGCAAACGTGGTTGAAGATGCCTTGAGTCGTAAGTCCGTTCAGGAGCAAATGCTTGCTCGTTTAACAGTTCAGAAGGAGCTTCAGCAGGAATTCCTTAGACCCGAGATCGAGGTCTGGCTTCAGCGAGTGCAAGGGCAACTTTGCATGTTAGAGATTTCATCGCCACTTGAGGAGGCAATCAGAGAGAATCAGGGTTCAGACCCATCATTGTTGCGCATCCGTGAGGATGTGGCTCAGGGGAAAGCCCTGGATTTGTGGTCCACGAGGATGGACTTTTGAGATTTAAGAATCGGTTGTGCGTACCGGCGGATGACGAGTTGAAAAACTCGATATTGAGAGAAACTCATGCTACCCCTTATTCCATTCATCCAGAGTCTAGATAGGTGTACAAGGACTTGAAACAAAATTACTGGTGGAGTAATATGAAGCTAGAAGTCGCAGAATTTGTTTCGAGATGCTTAACCTGTCAGCAAGTCAAGATTGAACATCAGCGACCGACGGGTATGATGAAACCTCTCCCTATTCCAGATTGGAAGTGGTAAGTCATCTCAATGGATTTCATCACGAGTTTGCCGACGAGTCGTCGTGGCATGAATACAATCTGGGTAATTGTGGACCGTTTGACTAAATCAGCTCATTTCCTTGAGATTAAGGATACGTGGGGTCCCGAAAGACTTGCCCAGTTGTTCATCAAAGAGACAATGAGACTGCATGGTACTCCTAAGAGTATCGCTTCCGATCGTGACGGACGATTCGTGTCTCATTTTTGGAAATCAGTTCATCGTGCTATGGGAACTCAGCTTAATCTCAGTACCGTTTTTCATCCTCAGTCCGACGGGCAATCAGAGAGGACTATTCAGACATTAGAGGACATGTTGAGGTCATGCGTCCTCGATTGGAAAGACGATTGGGAAGCCCAATTACCGTTGATTGAGTTCACGTACAATAATAGTTGGCATGCTTCGATTAAGATGGCACCTTACGAGGCCTTGTACGGTCGTCGTTGTCGATCTCCTTTGTGTTGGGACGACTTATCAGAATCAATCGGCACCAAGCCCGATATGCTTATAGCCGCCGTGAGAAGGTAGCTTTGATCAGGAGTCGTTTGTTGACAGCTCAGAGTCGACAGGAATCATATACAGATAATCGTCGTCGACCACTAGAGTTCGAGACGGGTGACCATGTTTTGGTCAAAGTATCACCGAGTCGAGGTATCTTCCGTTTCGGGAAGCGGGGAAAGTTGAGTCCGAGATTCATTGGACCGTTTGAGATTTTGGATTGAGTAGGCGAATTAGCTTATCGATTGGCTTTACCTCCGGCGTTGAGCCGAATTCATAATGTGTTTCATGTCTCTCAGTTGCGGAAGTATGTTGCCGACCCGAGGCACATACTTCAGTTCGACGAAATCGAGATCGTGGATGATCATTCGTATGAGGAGCGTCCTATGCGAGTTTTAGAGCGGCGAATCAAACAGTTGAGGAACAAGACGATTCCTTTGATCAAGATTCAGTGGTCTAGACACGGAATCGAAGAGGCTACTTGGGAAATCGAGGAGAGTATGCGGGAGAGTTATCCCGAGTTGTTTGACCCTTAGTTTCGGGGACGAAACTCTTTTAAAGGGGGGAGTATTAATACCCGGTTGTAATTCATTCACTATCATTCAGTAATTATCAGTCAGTAATTGTCACTCAGTAATTTTCACTCATTAATAATCACTCATCATTCATGATTCTTTCATTTGTGTTCACTGTTGGCATGTTGTAACCGTGTATCAGTTACCGATCGTCATTTCATCTCCGTTTGAGTGTCGAGACAGGAGTATTATCATTATCATCGTGATGAGTAGTCTTGTACTGGAAGTTTCGTCTTTGGCATGTGTTGGACTTGTTCACTTTCACATATGTATGATATGTCGGATCATTCATCAATCGTAGCGAGAAATTGGAGTTATCGGATTTTCACCTTGTCCAGCAACGAGTTACGGCCGTAAGGATTTTAGGATACGACCGTACCAGGTGTTCGTTGATTTCAGGCCATTTTGGATGAACGGGACTTACGGCCGTAAGGTTGCGGCATACGGCCGTAAGTTGAGTAGGTACGACCGTAAGGCTTGGCCGGTTACGGCCGTACGTGTCGAGCAGGGTGGCCAGGCGTTTTTGGCCGAAGGCGAGTTACGGCCGTAAGATGGGTAGGATACGGCCGTAAGGAGTGTTCGTGTTTTTTAGGATGTGTCGGACGAGAGGGACTTACGGCCGTAAGGGTTGTAGCATACGGCCGTAAGATGAGGAAGGTACGGCCGTAAGGCTTGGCCGGATACGGCCGTACGTTACAGGCAGGGTGCCTGGTCATTTTCGACGAAGGGGGCTTACGCCCGTAAGTTCGGCCAGATACGGCTGTATCGTCCGAGTTATGCCCGTAAGGTGTGCGGGTACGGCCGTAAGGATGTCGGCAGTGTTTTAGACGAGGGCGAGTTATGCCCGTAAGTCAGGTACGGATATGGCTGTAAGGCTATCGGCAGGTGATTGGACGAAGCCGAGTTACGGCCGTACAAGTTGGCTGGTTACGGCCGTAAGGCCGTTGACCTGGGATGTTACGGCCGTAAGTAGGCCGAGTTACGACCGTAACTTCCGGCAGTTTATAAGGACTTGGCCGGGACTTTTTCTTCATTTTCTCATTTCTTCAACTTATATCCGAGAGAGAGGGCTTGAGGGAGAGATTTTCCATCATCTATCACTTGAGTGTTATATTTTTATCATCTTCTTTCGTTTGGGAAGCTTGGATACTCGATTTAACTCGCATTCATCGGATCGAAGTGTTTGGATCTTCAAGAGGAAATTTATTCAACATCTTGGATTTCGATTTTGTATTGAGAGATGATGTTTTGGACGTTAAAATCATGTTGTATGAAGTGAAGTACGCATGATTATGGATATGTACGATTATTCAATCGATTATTGGAGGATTATTCAAGAACACTTTGAATATTGAGTTGGATTTGGGGGTTTTCGATTAATTGTTGTTGTAATCACGAATTTGGATATTCATTTTGGATTATTGATCATATTGAAGATGTTTTGTTGGTTTGAAACACTTCTTGGGGATTTAATATTGGTATAATTGAGGTTTGGTTGTTAACAATCGAAGATTGGCCACAACGTATTCGATATAATGCCCCAATGAACTTGGTTTAGTCGTATTGACGTTTTGAGTTCGTTATAATCGTGTTTGATTCGTATATTGAGCGTATTGTTGGTAATTGTGTTATTCAAGGTTGTTTCGAGCGACCGACATCTCATTTAGGACGTTGTTCGTGGAAGGACATTCTTCATCGGTGTTGGGTAAGTTAATTCTTACTCGGTTAAAAGGATATTTATTCCTTTTGTTGTTGTTCATTCATAATCATAACTCATTCATAATTGTATTAACCGTATTGAGACTTGTAACTGTCGAATAATCACTTCATTCACGAGGAACGTCGGTTCCAATTATTTCATTGAACTATCATTCATTTCACCATTATTTTCATCTCGGTGAGTCATTCTTGACTTTGTCGAATTATTATTCATTGATATTCATTATGGTCATTCTCGTTCATATGACCTTCTCGGTTCATATTGCGTGGCCAGGTGCAGATGTGTGGAATTTTTAGTCGAGCACGCGATGGTCATGTATTGGGATCGATACATTGGACTGTGCACACGGTAAAAATTACCTCCGTGAGACTAATTAGGTATAAGGACGGGTGTGTCCGGTCATTCGTCTTGTACACTTGCACAAAACATTACGGGTGTACTATGATGCTCCTCTTTAGCGTAATTCATAACTAAGGATATTTCATAACTAAAGATATATCATGATTGTGTATTTTCAACCCTTGAGGATTGTTGTTCTGTGTAACTGACCTCGTTGGGGGATTTTGTTTTCAGGTCACGGCAAGGCAAAAGCACGAGAATAGAACGTTGACGGCGAGGAGTCCCAGTGATACTAGTAGGGGGCCCCAATCCTTTCAGTCATACATGTTGTCGTCATTTATTTTTCCGCTGCAGATTTCCATTTGGATACTCCGTTTCATTCAGAGTTGTGTATTTTATCTTCATATAAAATATACTAGTATTCGGTATTGTCCTGGTGTTTTGTACTTAAACTCCTCATCGGAGTATTTGGTAATATAATGTGGTTCGGTACTACAATTATATTATTTAATTCATCAGTTTTCATTCGCCTGGTGGGTCCCAGTCGGGGATCCACGGCACTGTAATATCTGCCTAATTTGGGGTGTTACAGTAGAGCAACGATACTTCCGGATTTCACAGGGGAGTATGTTATTCCGATAAAAATAGTGGGAGCTGGGTAACAAGAATAGATGAGACCTTAAGTCTATGGATAAAGTACCATTTTCATCCTTCAACTATGGTAAGTTTTACCTTTTCATCCTTGAACTATTTATCGTTACCATTTAGTCCTTGAACTATTAATTTCAGGATTAGTTCGTCCTTCCGTCTATCTCCCGTTAGGAACGGCCGTTAAACCTTTGAACCATTCCCAATTTCTTGAAGTTCTGCGGCAGTCGACCCAGGAGAGAAGAAGGCGATTAGAGTTTTTTTTTTCTTCTTATACGTTTCTTTGGTTTGCATCCGGCGATTAAGATCGGTCGACTACACTGAATTCTTGGGTAAGTTCATAATGGTTTCTAACTTAATTGTTGTTTTTCAATATTAGGTTTATTTTTAATATCGTTTATAATTTGATAATTTGATTGTGTTTAAAATTAGATTTCTTGTATGGATTATTCGTCATCGTCGCGTACTAGAGATACAAGAACTGACCAATTTAATGGGGGAGTCATAAAGTTTTGGAATGAAGAGTGCAAGTGTAGGAGGCGTGCAGTTGTTCGAATTTCCGAGTCTAAGAACAATCCAAACAAGTTATACTACAAGTGTGAGCACGGAGCTTGCAATTTTTACAAGTTTTGGGAGCCAGAAAATAGAGATATCGATTGGTCTGTAGTTGGTTGCAAAACAGGGGACAATGGACAACAACAATTAGAGGAAATAAGGGCTGTTGGAGGTGGAGTACAATCTGGAATGCAAACATTGCAGCTGGGAATTCAAGGATTGACAAGTGTTGTTGGTGGAATGAAGATGGTGCTTATGATGTGTTTTTGTATTTCTATTATCAGTTTGTTGGGAGTGTTTTTGCTTGTAATGAAGTGATGATAAGGTTTAGTGTTTTGTAATGAAGATAATGGTTTTATAACATGAAGATAATGATTTGATATGGTTTGATATGGTTTTGTAATGAAGATAATGGTTTGATATGGTTTGATATGGTTTTGTAACGAAGATAATGGTTTGATATGGTTTGATATGGTTTGATATGGTTTTGTAATGAAGATAATGGTTTGATATGGTTAGATTCAAGTTCTTGTGCAGATTAAAATTTGCAGATTCATAGCAATGGTTTGATATGGTTAGATTCTTGTCCAGATTCAAATTTTCAAATTCTTCATTACAAACATAGCAATGGTTTGATATGGTTTGATATGGTTTGATATGGTTTTGTAATGAAGATAATGGTTTGATATGGTTAGATTCAAGTTCTTGTGCAGATTAAAATTTGCAGATTCATAGCAATGGTTTGATATGGTTAGATTCTTGTCCAGATTCAAATTTTCAAATTCTTCATTACAAACATAGCAATGGTTTGATATGGTTTGATATGGTTTGATATGGTTTTCAAATTCTTGTGCAGATTATATAACTCATTTGCTGGTAATAACATGCAGAAAACATGCAGATTATATAACTCATTTGTAAAAACATGCAGGTTTTCAAATTCTTGTGCAGAAAAATGCAGATTATAACCATAAAAACATAGTAGAACAGAGCCATATGCCAAACAAAATAATCATGTTCATTCATAACCAATGGTTGCAATATTACAGACAAAACTCACTGGAATGAAGAAATACTTAATGTTGTTCCCAAAAACTTAAGTTTTACACATAAGATGAAGAAATAACATTGTCCAAAAACTACCATACTTAATGTTGTTCCCAAATACATAATGTTCTTGCACAGGGAACATTCTTGTCATAGGCACAAGACCAAAAAAAAAACATTCTTGTCATAGGCACATTCTTGTCAGAAGCTAAATTCCACTTCTTCTCTTCTTGGTATTGGCTTGTTGCTGTAAAGAGTCAGATGTGATGAAGCTTCTTGCCCTCCTTGTAAATGATGCCTCGAGACTATTGGTACCATTCTACCACAAAAACATGAAGATAAGTCAGTATCATTGAATGAATAAGAAGAGAGATTCAAAAGACATAAAATAGACATAAAACAAAATTCATTCAAAGGCTGTTTCATGGTTAGTCTTACCATATTTTCAGATGTAGATCCAGCACTTTTTTTTCTTCTAACAGCCTGCTTCTCTCTCCATGATGTTGGAATTGGAGCATCTTGTGCAGTAGGTGCTTTTGGATCCTCATTCACAAGTCTATCTGGACACTTTCTTATGTTATGCCCTTCTTGTTTGCATTGTCTACAAGTCATTTTAGTTCCTTTCTTTGATTTCTTGCATTTCTTAAATGGATCCTCTTGAACAATAAGTTGTTCAACTGGATTCTCATTTGTGTTTGTGCTTTTGCCTTTTCCCTCTTCTAATGCATCCTTCCTTCTATTCCACTTAGGTCTTCCCTTCACAACTCTTGGTGGTGGTGGTAGCAACACTGGTTTATCACTCTCAGGCCACTTCTGGACCATTCATAGCCCTAAGCATATGACCATAGCACCTAAGGTATGTCTCACCACTTAAGCATTTATAAATGTAATCCTCTGGTTCCCTTCTCATCAAAGAGATGGCAGACACAACATGGCAACATGGAATGCCATTAAGTTGCCAAGCCACCAAGTACAAGTCCATGTAGTTAGGTCCACAATTGTTCCCCCTCTTGAACCCCCTACCTCAAATTCCATATCACCAACCCATAATGAATTGCAATCTCTGGACTTAATTATTGAGTCCTCCAAACTTGCCAACACTCTATGCCCAAATCTCCTACCCTCTAATAATCTCTTGTTCATGTTATCCCTTTTCTCTTTCATCCTAAATGCCAACTGGTGCCTAATTGCTTCTAACATACTGATGAGAGGTTTATACCTGTCATCAATTCATAAATTAAATTAGTAGAAGAACAAAATCACTAGCTATAAATGAAGTTCAAGTTTCAAACAATTCAATTCATACCTGGCATCTAAAATCCAGTTATTAAAGCTTTCACACATGTTGTTGTCAACTGAATCAACAGTGCAATCAGTAGGAAAAAAAGCCTTACTCCACCTGGATGGCTCCCTATCCATTAAATGTTTGTAAGCATTTTCAGATAGAGCTTTGATCTTCTCCATATTTGTCTTGAACTGGTCCTCTGTTGTGGATTTTGCTGCTGCCCAGAAGTACCTTCTGTAGTTTACTCCAGTGAAACCTCTCTTCCTAAAGTTACCATAAATATGTCTTGCACAGTTCCTATGATAGATTGAAGGAAAGAGATCTTTTACAGCAACTTCCAGGCCCTGAAATGTATACAATAAGAGAATTAAATGAAATATTTGAGAAGAAGCAAAACACAAATATTTCCAGATGTAAAAGAGAAAACAGAATACCTTTTGCTGATCAGACATTATAGTCCATCCATCTCCATCTCCCATACCTATGTCCCTTGCAAGCAAGTTAAGGAACCACCTCCAACTGTGTTGGTCTTCTTTCTCAACTACTGCCCATGCAATTGGGAACATCTGGTTATTAGCATCCCTTCCCATAGCTACTAAAAGTTCACCTTTTATCCAAGTTTTTAGAAAGCATCCATCAACCCCAACAAATTTCCTACAACCCTCAACAAATCCCCTCTTAATTGCTTCAAAACATATGTAAAATCTTCTGAATTCTGGAGGCCCTTCCCAGTCATCACCAGTACCCTTCAAGACAATTGTACTTCTTGGATTTGTTCTTGCCAATTCATTCACATAATTCCAAAGTTTTGCATAATGATCCTTCAATGACTCTCTCACAGTAGCCAAGGCTCTCTTCCTTGTTTTGAAACACATCTTTTTATTCACCTCAACACCTATCTCTTTTTTTACCAAGTCTTTTATTTCATTTAAACCCATGAAAGGTGTTAACCTTATCCTGTCACCTAGCTGTTTTTCCAACCATTCAGAATTAACAGCTTTTATGCTTGTTTTGCTTGAACACCTATGGATTTTTTGGTATGATTTCACCTTAAAAGTTTGCTCCTTGCCTTCATAACTTGCATATATAGACCATGGACAATCAGTGCATTTAGCTTGAACCCTCACTTTATCATTTTTTTTAAACCAGATGGGATACCTATGTTTTGCAGCGTATGACCTAATTTGATGTTTCAACTGTGCAGGTGCTTCGAATATCATATTCACACAGAAGTCAAAGTCTTTAATATCAACATTTGGATTGAAGTGCACCTCCTCAGCTAGTTTTGATCTAGGCTTTTTAACCCAATCTTCTTCATCACTACTACTCAGTGGAATAAAATCAGATTCAGAATTTCTCCCCTCATCATCATCATCACTCTTCCATGGTTGAAATTTGCCTCCAATGTTAAAGTCAAAGTTGCCACCATTATCATTCAACACTTCCCTAGATTTTTTTCTACTTGCAACTGCTGCCTCTTTATTAGTTTTATATTCATCATCATCTGTTATGGCATCATCATCACTATAATCAACTACATCAGTATCATCTCCATCATCACTTTTATCATCTCCGTTATCACTTTCTTCATCACTACCATTATCATTCACACCAACAAAACTATTAGCATTCTCATCACCAATCACATTGTCATTTCCATCAACATTCACATTATCATTTTGATTTACGTTCAGCCTACCACCATCCTTTGACTTGAACTTAGAAGCTAGAGTATCAATAATAAAATCATATTCAGTCCACCATGTATCATTATCCATGTTCTCTCCATTATTATTGTTAGAATTGGGGACATTCACATCATCAACTTCATCCATAAGACCATCATTACCATCCATACTGTGGAAAAATGAAAAACATATATATAATGCTAAAAAATAAATCTTAACTATCATACAAAATGCAGATGGACAGATATATAAAGAAAAAAGTACCATTTTCGAGCAAAAGTACAAATCAAAATGGCAAGATACCATAGAAAAAAACCTAGAAAAAACCCTAATTCTTCAATTTTTAAACCAAATCAATCAAAAAATTAATCAATAACAGTCAATCAATGAATGAACTTACTTGGTTTGATTCTGAAGCTTTCTTCCTGGAATGCTTTCTCTCACTCTCTAATCGCCTTCTTCTCTCCTGGGTCGACTGCCGCAGAACTTCAAGAAATTGGGAATGGTTCAAAGGTTTAACGGGGGCTTCTAACGGGAGATAGACGGAAGGACGAACTAATCCTGAAATTAATAGTTCAAGGACTAAAAGGTAACGATAAATAGTTCAAGGATGAAAAGGTAAAACTTACCATAGTTGAAGGATGAAAATGGTACTTTATCCTTAAGTCTATACTCAAATCATAATTAAACAAGTCACTAATTAATCTGTCGTACGTAATGCAGACATAACTCTCAATATGACAATGAATCCACTCACAATTCTACTCGAGAAGAACACCCTGATTGGACCTAACTTTGTGGACTGGCTCCGCAATCTGATGATTGTCCTCAGTATAGAGGCACTGGGATACGTCTTTGAGACCGGCATTCCGGCGCCTCCTGTGCGGACCAGAGCCAATCAGGAAGAGATTGAAAACCACGAAAAGTCAGTTAAGGATGACGTAAAAGTCCGTGCATACATGATGACTTCTATGCCTAATGAGCTTCAGAGAGCTCATGAGAAAATGACTTCTGCTAGGCATATTCTGTCTCACTTAACCGAGCTTTATGGTGAGCATAGCAGAATTGCTAGATATGAGATATCCAAGCAATTGTTTGGTGGAAGGATGAAGGAAGGTGAGAAGGATGGGGAACACGTCCTCAAAATGATATCCATGATCGAGAGATTGGAGGCTCTTGATTTTAAATGGATACTTCTCTCCAAACCGACTTTATCCTACAGTCTCTCCCTGATTCCTTCTCAGAGTTTGTTATGAACTTCAACTGCAATGAGATTGCATGTAATTTAGCTGGGCTAATAAACAAACTTGTGACCGCTCAGTCTCAGATGAAGACTCTGCGGATGAAGGAGTCTGCTCTTATGATTTCTTCAGGACCTCGGAGGTCTAAGAACAAGAAGAAAAAGACCAAGAAGCAGACTGGACCACATGTCAAGGACTTCAAGGGCAAGGGCAAGGCCCCAACGGTTCCGAAGAGCAAGAAGAAAGGCGCTTGTCTCAAGTGCGGTGAGATGGGCCACTGGGCTAGAGAGTGTCCTATTCTTCATAGCACTTCAGGTACAGAACTTTTAGTTTTGGAAACAAATTGTTCTGCTACTGTATTTTCTACTTCCTGGATACTGGATTCTGGTGCTAGTTCTCATATTTGTACCGTGAATCAGGATCTGGAACAAAGTAGGAAGCTTGAAGCTGGATAAGTTATGATCACAGTCGGAAGCAGGCATAGTGTCGAGGCGACCGACATAGGATCACTTCTTTTGGGTTTAGAATCCGGATTTGTTTTTACTTTAGAAGATGTACTTGTTTTACCGAAGGGGCATAAAAATATTGTATCCATTCCAGTCATGGATCGAAAAGGCTTTTCATTTTTCATTGGTGATGGTTCCTGCAAAATTTATTTCAGAAATAAACTAGTGGGTACTGCTACGTTGTTAAATGTATTGTATCATCTAAATCTCAGTAACAAAATAGTTGTGAATACTATGACTAGAAAACGTGGTAGGGATGAAACCAATCAAGTTTTGAAATGGTATCTTAGACTTGGTCATGTTGGTCAGACCAAAGTCTACAAAATGGAAAAAGATGGACTTTTGGGTCCATTGGGATTGAATCCCTTTCCTACTTTTGAAAGAGCCGCTGATAAACTGGGATTAATCCATACTGACGTATGTGGTGCCTTGGAAGCAGCACGTGACGAATATCAATATTTCATTACGTTTACATACGATCATACTAGGTATGGTTATGTATACTTAATGAAACATAAATCCAAGGCCTTTGAGAAATTCCAAAAATTCAAGGCCCTAGTCGCGAAACAAACTGGTAATCATATCAAAGAACTTCGGTCGGACCGAGGTGGCGAGTATATGAGTACGGAGTTTGACGAGTTCCTTATGGAACATGTAATAGTTTCACAACTAACACCTCCATGTACTCCTCAATTGATTGGTGTGTCATAAAGAAGGAACCAGACCTTGTTGAACATGGTCCGTTCCATGCTGGGCTATAATGAGTTACCAATTTTCCTATGGGGGTATGCACTCCTGACTGCCACTTACATCTTGAACATATGTCCTTCTAAATCCGTTCCTAAAACTCCACATGAGATGTGGGAGGGCAGGAAACCAAGTCTTAATCACATTAGGATTTGGGTATGTCCTGCCTATATCAAGAAGACTAAGGTGGAGAAGTTGGAAGCTAGGTCCGCGAATGGACGTTTCATTGGATTCCCGTATGGGACGATGGGGTATCTATTCTACATGCCCGAAGATCGAAAGATCGTTATTGCTTTACAAGCACACTTCCTGGAAGATGAGTTCATTCAGGAAGGCGGAGCAGGTAGAAGTATTTCTTTATAAGAATACAATGAAACTCCTTGGGAGACACCTGTGCAAGAAATAGGAACCGAACCTTCTGAAACACAAGTACAACCACCTTGTAGGTCTAGTAGGGTGTCTTATTTACCTAAGAGGTATGATCTTGTGCACTTGGAGGAGCTGGGTCTCCATGAGGTTCCAAGTGATAGCCAAGAGACTGACTCAACGACCTATGACCAAGCGATGGTGGAAGTAGACTCTGCGAAATGGCATGAAGCTATGGAAGCTGAGATAGACTCGATGCATGTCAATCAGGTATGGACTCTAGTAGACCGCTCCGAGGGCATAGTGCCTATTGGGAACAAGTAGATCTACAAGAGAAAGACTGATGGAGATGGCAAGGTTGACGCCTTTAAGGCCAGGCTTGTGGCAAAGGGTTATACCCAGAAGGAAAGGATCGATTACCACGATACCTTCTCGCCCATAGCCATGATCAAGTCTATTCACATGATGCTTGCTATATGTCACGGGATGGGAGTTTTGCGCAGCTAACCCGTGCGGCACTTAAACAACTAAGCTGAGTCGAGTTGCTAAGTAAGCCTGAAAGTAACGAGAAAAGGGGCAATGGCACAAAAGGATTTTATTAAGTATGAATGCTTGAGTACAAGAGAGCTTTTACAATGCTTGATTGCTTGAGGATTTCTGGATGGAGTGAGCAAATGAGGCTCCTCCTCCTTTTATACCAACCTAGGAGAGTTCTGGAGTGGAACTCTCTAGATAGAACTTTCTAGATAGAACACTCTAGATACTTGTAGTACATTTACATGGGCATTTTACATGAGCATTCTACAAAGTGTGTAAGAAGTACATTTTTACATGCTTCTAGAGTCATCTACGAATTTACAAGTATGTAGAGATCTCTGGGTCTTTCTTGATCTTTCTAGAACCTTCCGGAACCTTCCGACACATAGAGACTCATGCTAGGGTCATCCGGGTCGCTTCGCTGACCCGTCATCCTCCCCACCTATTTCAGCGACGTCCTCGGCGCGTTCTCTTGTTTGAACCTCTTGATGTGATCTTGAAATTGCGAGTTCGTCTTCTCGTTCCCATGTTGCTTCGCTATCGGGAGGTTTTTCCATTTTACCAAGTATTCGTGTTGGGAGGCACCTCTCTTCCGAGTAACTCGTTCGGTCACAATATAGTCCACCTCCTTGTCGAATGAGGTGATTACGGCAGTAGGTGCACGATTTGACTCTCCTCGGTGCGGGTCTTACGAGTCGGCATGGTAGAGTTTCAATTGGCTCGCGTGGAAGACCGGATGTATTTTAAGTTTCGGAGGGAGTTGCAACATATAAGAGACATTTCCAACACGTTTGATTATTGTAAATGGTCCTTCGTACCTCCTCACTAATCCTTTGTGTACTTTGCGCAATGCCTTGAATTGGTTGGTAGAAAGTTTGACCATGACCTGATCACCTTCTTGGAATTTAATGTCTCTTCTTTTAGGATCAGCCCACTTTTTCATCTTCCGGGCGGCCTTATCAAGGTAGGCGCGCGTAATGTCTCTTTCCTCATGCCATTATCGGGCAATGCGGTGAGCTGCGGGACTTTTCCCTTCATGTGTCGAGGCTACAGCATTCGGGGTTAGTGGCTGAAAACCCATAATGATTTCGAAAGGGGACTTACCGTTGCCTCGCTTTCTGCAGATTGTAAGAAAAGCTGGGCCACATCAAGTAATCTTGGCAGTCCTTCGATGGCGCTCACATAGTGTCTTAGATATAGTTCCAGCCAAAGCATTGATTCGTTCGTCTGTCTGTTTGGGGATGGAAACTTGTCGAGAACTTGAGGTCGGTTCCCAATAGCTCGAATAGTTCTCTCCAAAATCGTCCGGTGAATCGAGGGTCTCGATCACTCACAATGCTTAAAGGAATCCCCAAAGTTTGATGATATGTTTGAAGAATAGACGGGCGGCTTCATTAGCATTGCAATCGGGTGATGTGGCAATGAAAGTAGCATACTTCTTGTATCGGTCCACCACCACCATGATGCTTCCGAATCCTTCGATTTCGGGAGAGTTGTGATGAAATCCATAGACACACTCTCCCGGGGCCTTGATGCAATAGGCGGGGGCTCCAACAATCCTGCCGTGATTACATTCATTTTGTCTTCTTTGGCACACAAGACAAGTCTTCACGTAGGCTTCGATTTCATCCCTCATTTGCGGCCAATAGTATGAGGCTGCACGAGTGCGGTGGTGCGTTCGATTCTGGTTGACCAGCCCCCTTAGTATCATGGCACTCCTTTATGATTTCCTTCCGAATCTTTCCCCACTTAGGCACAAATATCCGATCGCCGATGGTGCGTACGATACCATCTTCTTCCCAAAATCGCCTTGTTTTGCCTTGCCTTATTTTGTCCAAAAGATCTTTTAGTTGGGCGTCTTGTTGGACTCCTTCCTTAATCCATTGGATGAGGTCGGATTTTGGCATACTTGAACTCATAGTGGCGATTACGCCTTCACCTTAGGGCATCCGCGACTACATTAGCTTTCCCCGGCTTGTACTCGAGTCGGTAGTCGAATTCCGCCAAGAAGTCTTGCCATCGAGCTTGCTTGGGACTTAACTTCTTTTGCGTCTGAAAATAACTCGTAGCAACATTATCCGTCATAATGACAAAGTGTGAGCCGAGCAGGTAGTGTCGCCATGTTCGCAGGCAGTGTATGACCGCAGTCATTTCCTTTTCTTGCACCGTATACCGTCTTTCCGCCTCGTTGAGTTTCCGGCTCTCAAAGGCAATGGGGTGTCCATCTTGCATGAGCACTCCCCCAATAGCGAAATCAGAAGCGTCAGTTTGTACCTCAAAAGCTTTCGTGTGTTCCGGCAAGGCCAGTACGGGTTCTTCGGACACCGCTTGTTTGAGTTCTTCAAAAGCTTGCTGACACGTGCTGGACCAATGCCATACCCGGTTTTTCTTGAGTAGATCGGTCGGTGGGGCTGCTTTGGCCGAGTATCCTCTTATAAAGCGGCGGTAGTAGTTCACCAAGCCAAGAAATGACCGAAGTTCTGGGACCTTGGTCGGGGGTTGTCAATCCCGAATAGCTTTCACCTTTGCATTTTCCATCATGATTTTGCCTCCTTTAACCTTGTGACCGAGAAATTCAACTTCTTCTTGGGCAAATGAACATTTTTCCTTCTTAACATAGAGCTCGTTCTCGCGTAGTACTTGGAAGACTTGTTTAAGGTGTTGAATATGTTCTTCAAGAGTCGAGCTGTACACCACAATATCATCCAAGTAAACAACAACAAATTGGTCAAGGAAAGGGTGAAGTACCTTGTTCATGAGGGTGCAAAAGGTTGCAGGTGCATTCGTGAGACCGAAGGGCATGACAAGGAACTCAAAAGCACCGTAGCGAGTCACACATGTGGTCTTGGCCTCATCTCCTTCAGCAATTCGTACTTGATAGTACCCCGAGCGCAGATCAAGTTTGGTGAAGTACCGCGCTTTGCCAAGTTGATCGAAGAGATCAGCTATCAATGGTATTGGGTATTTGTTCTTGATAGTGATCCGATTGAGTGCCCTGTAGTCGATGCACATTCGAAGGGTGCCATCCTTCTTCTTCTGGAAAAGTACGGGTGCACCGTAGGGAGACTTGGAGGGACGTATGTATCCTGCTTCTAGAAGGTCCTTGATTTGCCTTCGTAGTTCCGCGAGTTCGGGCGGTGCCATGCGGTAGGGAGCAGCAGCTGGGGGTTTGGCACCGGGTTCCAACTCGATACAATGATCCACCTCTCGCCTGGGTGGAAGTTTCTTAGGCAACTCTTTAGGCATCACATCCTTGTATTCTTCAAGAATATTCTCCAAGATTTGCGGGTGGTCGATCCGCGATGAGTCGAGTTTTTCTTCGTCATTGAGTGCCGAATTGTTACCAAGTAGTTGGGGTACTTCCGCATCCCCTTCTTAAATTGCATGGCCGAGATTAGTTTCTTCTCAACATGGGCTCGTTGATAGGGACCATGCATGCCTTGTCCCCGTCGTAGATGGCGAGTGTGTTTGTGGCCGGCATAGGGAAGGCTTGGAATCTGTCGAAGAATTCCATGCCTAGAACCATCTTGAAGTCGTCTATGGGGACGATAGAGAAGTCGAGCTTTAGGACCATGTCCCAAGAGAGAGTGGGGCGTCATGAGCAATTAGGCTATAGGCTTGGCGGTGAGTTTATCGCCTTCATCGCACCTCCGCGATAAAGCGTCTTGAGCCCTAGGCGTTTGGCTTCTTCCTCGGACATGAAGTTATGAGATGCTCCAGTGTCGAGTAGCGCTAACGGTTTGACCGTTAATAGTGGTGCAAGCGAACATTAGCCCTTTCTTGAGTAGCAGGCGTCGGGGCTTGTCCCTTAGAGCGGACATGTCTTGAAGAGAACCCATCTTGTGTCGGGGTTCTTCTAATGGAGTGGCCGAGGTATCATCGGCATTGATTTTTAAGTGGGCGGCAAGGGCGTTTAGGGTCTTCTTTTGAGCGATCGCGTATCGATGGTTGCCATTGCATATGAAGCAAGGGCTTTTGGGCTTTGATTGCTCCTTCCTTCACTGGGAATTTTGTTGCCCGATCCACGCCACTTGGGGGTCGGTTAGTTCCCCAATTCTTGCGATTACCGCCATGTCCTTCCTTGCGATTTTCTCCCCACCTTTGCCATGAATGGGCGTTTATCTTTACCTTGCCGAGTAGTCGGTGAGTGATTCGGCCTTGGCGATAGCTTCGTCAAAGTGCGAACACCATGTCTATCCAGCTCGGTTTTGGCCCAATTGTTAAGGCCATCGGTGAAATAGAAAAGTGCATCTCTATCGGACATTTCAACTTCAAGCATGAGAGTTGTAAATTCATTGATATAGTCACGAATCGTACCTGTCTGCTTGAGTCTTCGGAGGCGAGCTCTCGCATCTCGTTCAGCATTGCTTGGGGCAAATTGTTTTCGGAGTTCTCTTTTGAAGTCTGCCCAAGTGTCAATGGTGCAGATCCCTTTGCCCATATCGCCATACTTCCGGCGCCACCAGAGTTGTGCGGCACCACACAGGTAATTTGGTGCGCCGCTGACCTTCTGTTCCTCATCTTTTACGCCCATAGCGTCAAAGTATCGTTCCAGGCCGAATAAGAAGTTATCGACCACAGTGGCATTCCGAGTGCCATCATAGGTTTCGGGCTTTGGTACATCCAAGCGGCGCGCATCAAAAGCGAACGGGGCAGCGGAATTAAATGATGCGGCTCGCTTGTGTTTAGCCCATTCCGACCGGACTTCTTCCACTTCCGAGCGAATAGAGCGTAGCTCTTCTTGGACAAAGCCACGGAGACCATGAATCTCCTTCTGGAATTCGATAAGTTGTCCGCGCAACATATCCGACTGGTCCATCATAAGTTTCTTCAGCACGCCAGCGATGTCGGCGTATTCCGTATGCAGAGTGTCGAACCTGTCATGGACTTGATCAAGGTTCTCCTCCAAGCTAGCCATCGAGGCTTCCAGTGTGGCAATCCGAGGTTCGAAGGCGTCGGCAGAGGGTCCCTTGGACTTGCCTCGGACCTTGTTACCTCGTTGCTCCTCACGACCGCATTGCTGCTCTTGAGTAGCATCAATAGGGACATCCTGAGTGTTGGCCATTGTTCTCGTGTGATATGAGTCGGTTGTGTACAAACCGTGGCTCCGATACCACTTGTCACGGGATGGGAGTTTTGAGCAGCTAACCCGTGCGGCACTTAAACAACTAAGCTGAGTCGAGTTGCTAAGTAAGCCTGAAAGTAACGAGAAAAGGGGCAATGGCACAAAAGGATTTTATTAAGTATGAATGCTTGAGTACAAGAGAGCTTTTACAATGCTTGATTGCTTGAGGATTTCTGGATGGAGTGAGCAAATGAGGCTCCTCCTCCTTTTATACCAACCTAGGAGAGTTAAGGTGGAACTCTCTAGATAGAACTTTCTAGATAGAACACTCTAGATACTTGTAGTACATTTACATGGGCATTTTACATGAGCATTCTACAAAGTGTGTAAGAAGTACATTTTTACATGCTTCTAGAGTCATCTACGAATTTACAAGTATGTAGAGATCTCTGGGTCTTTCTTGATCTTTCTAGAACCTTCCGGAACCTTCCGACACATAGAGACTCATGCTAGGGTCATCCGGGTCGCTTTCGCCCGACCCGTCACATCCTCCCCCACCTATTTCAGCGACGTCCTCGGCGCGTTCTCTTGTTTGAAGGGCATGACAAGGAACTCATGAATGGGTCATGTTGGTCAGACCAAAGTCTACAAAATGGAAAAAGATGGACTTTTGGGTCCAGTGGGATTGAATCCCTTTCCTACTTTTGAAAGAGCCGCTGATAAACTGGGATTAATCCATACTGACGTATGTGGTGCCTTGGAAGCAGCACGTGACGAATATCAATATTTCATTACGTTTACATACGATCATACTAGGTATGGTTATGTATACTTAATGAAACATAAATCCAAGGCCTTTGAGAAATTCCAAAAATTCAAGGCCCTAGTCGCGAAACAAACTGGTAATCATATCAAAGAACTTCGGTCGGACCGAGGTGGCGAGTATATGAGTACGGAGTTTGACGAGTTCCTTATGGAACATGTAATAGTTTCACAACTAACACCTCCATGTACTCCTCAATTGATTGGTGTGTCATAAAGAAGGAACCAGACCTTGTTGAACATGGTCCGTTCCATGCTGGGCTATAATGAGTTACCAATTTTCCTATGGGGGTATGCACTCCTGACTGCCACTTACATCTTGAACATATGTCCTTCTAAATCCGTTCCTAAAACTCCACATGAGATGTGGGAGGGCAGGAAACCAAGTCTTAATCACATTAGGATTTGGGTATGTCCTGCCTATATCAAGAAGACTAAGGTGGAGAAGTTGGAAGCTAGGTCCGCGAATGGACGTTTCATTGGATTCCCGTATGGGACGATGGGGTATCTATTCTACATGCCCGAAGATCGAAAGATCGTTATTGCTTTACAAGCACACTTCCTGGAAGATGAGTTCATTCAGGAAGGCGGAGCAGGTAGAAGTATTTCTTTATAAGAATACAATGAAACTCCTTGGGAGACACCTGTGCAAGAAATAGGAACCGAACCTTCTGAAACACAAGTACAACCACCTTGTAGGTCTAGTAGGGTGTCTTATTTACCTAAGAGGTATGATCTTGTGCACTTGGAGGAGCTGGGTCTCCATGAGGTTCCAAGTGATAGCCAAGAGACTGACTCAACGACCTATGACCAAGCGATGGTGGAAGTAGACTCTGCGAAATGGCATGAAGCTATGGAAGCTGAGATAGACTCGATGCATGTCAATCAGGTATGGACTCTAGTAGACCGCTCCGAGGGCATAGTGCCTATTGGGAACAAGTAGATCTACAAGAGAAAGACTGATGGAGATGGCAAGGTTGACGCCTTTAAGGCCAGGCTTGTGGCAAAGGGTTATACCCAGAAGGAAAGGATCGATTACCACGATACCTTCTCGCCCATAGCCATGATCAAGTCTATTCACATGATGCTTGCTATATGTCACGGGATGGGAGTTTTGCGCAGCTAACCCGTGCGGCACTTAAACAACTAAGCTGAGTCGAGTTGCTAAGTAAGCCTGAAAGTAACGAGAAAAGGGGCAATGGCACAAAAGGATTTTATTAAGTATGAATGCTTGAGTACAAGAGAGCTTTTACAATGCTTGATTGCTTGAGGATTTCTGGATGGAGTGAGCAAATGAGGCTCCTCCTCCTTTTATACCAACCTAGGAGAGTTAGGTGGAACTCTCTAGATAGAACTTTCTAGATAGAACACTCTAGATACTTGTAGTACATTTACATGGGCATTTTACATGAGCATTCTACAAAGTGTGTAAGAAGTACATTTTTACATGCTTCTAGAGTCATCTACGAATTTACAAGTATGTAGAGATCTCTGGGTCTTTCTTGATCTTTCTAGAACCTTCCGGAACCTTCCGACACATAGAGACTCATGCTAGGGTCATCCGGGTCGCTTTCGCCCGACCCGTCACATCCTCCCCCACCTATTTCAGCGACGTCCTCGGCGCGTTCTCTTGTTTGAACCTCTTGATGTGATCTTGAAATTGCCAGAGTTCGTCTTCTCGTTCCCATGTTGCTTCGCTATCAGGGAGGTTTTTCCATTTTACCAAGTATTCCGTGCCGGGAGGCACACCTCTCTTCCGAGTAACTCGTTCGGTCACAATATAGTCCACCTCCTTGTCGAATGAGGTGATTACGGCAGTAGGTGCACGATTTGACTCTCCTCGGTGCGGGTCTTACGAGTCGGCATGGTAGAGTTTCAATTGGCTCGCGTGGAAGACCGGATGTATTTTAAGTTTCGGAGGGAGTTGCAACATATAAGAGACATTTCCAACACGTTTGATTATTGTAAATGGTCCTTCGTACCTCCTCACTAATCCTTTGTGTACTTTGCGCAATGCCTTGAATTGGTTGGTAGAAAGTTTGACCATGACCTGATCACCTTCTTGGAATTTAATGTCTCTTCTTTTAGGATCAGCCCACTTTTTCATCTTCCGGGCGGCCTTATCAAGGTAGGCGCGCGTAATGTCTCTTTCCTCATGCCATTATCGGGCAATGCGGTGAGCTGCGGGACTTTTCCCTTCATGTGTCGAGGCTACAGCATTCGGGGTTAGTGGCTGAAAACCCATAATGATTTCGAAAGGGGACTTACCCGTTGCCTCGCTTTTCTGCAGATTGTAAGAAAACTGGGCCACATCAAGTAATCTTGGCCAGTCCTTCTGATGGGCGCTCACATAGTGTCTTAGATATAGTTCCAGCAAAGCATTGATTCGTTCGGTCTGTCCGTCTGTTTGGGGATGGAAACTTGTCGAGAACTTGAGGTCGGTTCCCAATAGCTCGAATAGTTCTCTCCAAAATCGTCCAGTGAATCGAGGGTCTCGATCACTCACAATGCTTAAAGGAATCCCCCAAAGTTTGATGATATGTTTGAAGAATAGACGGGCAGCTTCATTAGCATTGCAATCGGGTGATGTGGCAATGAAAGTAGCATACTTACTGTATCGGTCCACCACCACCATGATGCTTCCGAATCCTTCTGATTTCGGGAGAGTTGTGATGAAATCCATAGACACACTCTCCCAGGGCCTTGATGCAATGGGCAGGGGCTCCAACAATCCTGCCGGCAGATTCTGTTCATTTTTGTCTTGCTGGCACACAAGACAAGTCTTCACGTAGGCTTCGATTTCATCCCTCATTTGCGGCCAATAGTATGAGGCCTGCACGAGTGCAGTGGTGCGTTCGATTCCTGGGTGACCAGCCCACTTAGTATCATGGCACTCCTTTATGATTTCCTTCCGAATCTTTCCCCACTTAGGCACAAATATCCGATCGCCGATGGTGCGTACGATACCATCTTCTTCCCAAAATCGCCTTGTTTTGCCTTGCCTTATTTTGTCCAAAAGATCTTTTAGTTGGGCGTCTTGTTGGACTCCTTCCTTAATCCATTGGATGAGGTCGGATTTTGGCATACTTGAACTCATAGTGGCCAGTTCTGCCTTCCTGCTTAGGGCATCCGCGACTACATTAGCTTTCCCCGGCTTGTACTCGAGTCGGTAGTCGAATTCCGCCAAGAAGTCTTGCCATCGAGCTTGCTTGGGACATAACATCTATTGCGACAGAAAATAACTCGTAGCAACATTATCCGTCATAATGACAAAGTGTGAGCCGAGCAGGTAGTGTCGCCATGTTCGCAGGCAGTGTATGACCGCAGTCATTTCCTTTTCTTGCACCGTATACCGTCTTTCCGCCTCGTTGAGTTTCCGGCTCTCAAAGGCAATGGGGTGTCCATCTTGCATGAGCACTCCCCCAATAGCGAAATCAGAAGCGTCAGTTTGTACCTCAAAAGCTTTCGTGTGTTCCGGCAAGGCCAGTACGGGTTCTTCGGACACCGCTTGTTTGAGTTCTTCAAAAGCTTGCTGACACGTGCTGGACCAATGCCATACCTGGTTTTTCTTGAGTAGATCGGTCAGTGGGGCTGCTTTGGCCGAGTATCCTCTTATAAAGCGGCGGTAGTAGTTCACCAAGCCGAGAAATGACCGAAGTTCTGGGACCTTGGTCGGGGGTTGTCAATCCCGAATAGCTTTCACCTTTGCATTTTCCATCATGATTTTGCCTCCTTTAACCTTGTGACCGAGAAATTCAACTTCTTCTTGGGCAAATGAACATTTTTCCTTCTTAACATAGAGCTCGTTCTCGCGTAGTACTTGGAAGACTTGTTTAAGGTGTTGAATATGTTCTTCAAGAGTCGAGCTGTACACCACAATATCATCCAAGTAAACAACAACAAATTGGTCAAGGAAAGGGTGAAGTACCTTGTTCATGAGGGTGCAAAAGGTTGCAGGTGCATTCGTGAGACCGAAGGGCATGACAAGGAACTCAAAAGCACCGTAGCGAGTCACACATGTGGTCTTGGCCTCATCTCCTTGACAATTCGTACTTGATAGTACCCGGCGCAGATCAAGTTTGGTGAAGTACCGCGCTTTGCCAAGTTGATCGAAGAGATCAGCTATCAATGGTATTGGGTATTTGTTCTTGATAGTGATCCGATTGAGTGCCCTGTAGTCGATGCACATTCGAAGGGTGCCATCCTTCTTCTTCTGGAAAAGTACGGGTGCACCGTAGGGAGACTTGGAGGGACGTATGTATCCTGCTTCTAGAAGGTCCTTGATTTGCCTTCGTAGTTCCGCGAGTTCGGGCGGTGCCATGCGGTAGGGAGCAGCAGCTGGGGGTTTGGCACCGGGTTCCAACTCGATACAATGATCCACCTCTCGCCCGGGTGGAAGTTTCTTAGGCAACTCTTTAGGCATCACATCCTTGTATTCTTCAAGAATATTCTCCAAGATTTGCGGGTGGTCGATCCGCGATGAGTCGAGTTTTTCTTCGTCATTGGTGCCGAATTGTTACCAAGTAGTTGGGGTACTTCCGCATCCCCTTCTTAAATTGCATGGCCGAGATTAGTTTCTTCTCAACATGGGCTCGTTCAATAGGGACCATGCATGCCTTGTCCCCGTCGTAGATGGCGAGTGTGTTTGTGGCCGGCATAGGGAAGGCTTGGAATCTGTCGAAGAATTCCATGCCTAGAACCATCTTGAAGTCGTCTATGGGGACGACAGAGAAGTCGAGCTTTCCGGACCATGTCCCAAGAGAGAGTGGGACGTCATGAGCAATTCCGGCTATAGGCTTGGCAGGTGAGTTTACTGCCTTCATCGCACCTCCGCGATAAACTGTCTTGAGCCCTAGGCGTTTGGCTTCTTCCTCGGACATGAAGTTATGAGATGCTCCAGTGTCGAGTAACGCGCTAACGGTTTGACCGTTAATAGTGGTGCAAGCGAACATTAGCCCTTTCTTCAGAGTAACGGGCGTCGGGGCTTGTCCCTTAAGAGCGGACATGTACTGAAGAGAACCCATGCTGTGTCGGGGTTCTTCTAATGGAGTGGCCGAGGTATCATCGGCATTGATTTTTAAGTGGGCAGCAAGGGCGTTTAGGGTCTTCTTTTCAGGGCAGTCGCGTATCCAATGGTTGCCATTGCATATGAAGCAAGGGCTTTTGGGCTTTGATTGCTCCTTCCTTCCTGGGAATTTTTGTTGCCCGATCCTGCCACTTGGGGGTCGGTTAGTTCCCCAATTCTTGCGATTACCGCCATGTCCTTCCTTGCGATTTTCTCCCCCACCTTTGCCATGAATGGGCCGTTTATCTTTACCTTGCCCGAGTAGTCGGTGAGTGATTCGGCCTTGGCGATAGCTTCGTCAAGTGCAGAACACCATGTCTATCCGGCTCGGTTTTGGCCCAATTGTTAAGGCCATCGGTGAAATAGAAAAGTGCATCTCTATCGGACATTTCAACTTCAAGCATGAGAGTTGTAAATTCATTGATATAGTCACGAATCGTACCTGTCTGCTTGAGTCTTCGGAGGCGAGCTCTCGCATCTCGTTCAGCATTGCTTGGGGCAAATTGTTTTCGGAGTTCTCTTTTGAAGTCTGCCCAAGTGTCAATGGTGCAGATCCCTTTGCCCATATCGCCATACTTAGGCGCCACCAGAGTTGTGCGGCACCACACAGGTAATTTGGTGCGCCGCTGACCTTCTGTTCCTCATCTTTTACGCCCATAGCGTCAAAGTATCGTTCCAGGCCGAATAAGAAGTTATCGACCACAGTGGCATTCCGAGTGCCATCATAGGTTTCGGGCTTTGGTACATCCAAGCGGCGCGCATCAAAAGCGAACGGGGCAGCGGAATTAAATGATGCGGCTCGCTTGTGTTTAGCCCATTCCGACCGGACTTCTTCCACTTCCGAGCGAATAGAGCGTAGCTCTTCTTGGACAAAGCCACGGAGACCATGAATCTCCTTCTGGAATTCGATAAGTTGTCCGCGCAACATATCCGACTGGTCCATCATAAGTTTCTTCAGCACGCCAGCGATGTCGGCGTATTCCGTATGCAGAGTGTCGAACCTGTCATGGACTTGATCAAGGTTCTCCTCCAAGCTAGCCATCGAGGCTTCCAGTGTGGCAATCCGAGGTTCGAAGGCGTCGGCAGAGGGTCCCTTGGACTTGCCTCGGACCTTGTTACCTCGTTGCTCCTCACGACCGCATTGCTGCTCTTGAGTAGCATCAATAGGGACATCCTGAGTGTTGGCCATTGTTCTCGTGTGATATGAGTCGGTTGTGTACAAACCGTGGCTCCGATACCACTTGTCACGGGATGGGAGTTTTGAGCAGCTAACCCGTGCGGCACTTAAACAACTAAGCTGAGTCGAGTTGCTAAGTAAGCCTGAAAGTAACGAGAAAAGGGGTAATGGCACAAAAGGATTTTATTAAGTATGAATGCTTGAGTACAAGAGAGCTTTTACAATGCTTGATTGCTTGAGGATTTCTGGATGGAGTGAGCAAATGAGGCTCCTCCTCCTTTTATACCAACCTAGGAGAGTTCTGGAGTGGAACTCTCTAGATAGAACTTTCTAGATAGAACACTCTAGATACTTGTAGTACATTTACATGAGCATTCTACAAAGTGTGTAAGAAGTACATTTCTACATGCTTCTAGAGTCATCTACGAATTTACAAGTATGTAGAGATCTCTGGGTCTTTCTTGATCTTTCTAGAACCTTCCGGAACCTTCCGACACATAGAGACTCATGTTAGGGTCATCCGGGTCGCTTTCGCCCGACCCGTCACATATAGCTGCCTACCACAATTATGAGATATGGCAAATGGACGTAAAGACGGCTTTCCTTAATGGATTCCCCGAGGAGGAAATCTATATGGAGCAGCCTAAAGGCTTTGTGTCTGAGGTAGATATTCCGAAAGTGTGCAAGCTTCAGAGTTCCATTTATGGACTGAAGCAAGCGTCACGTAGTTGGAACCTTCGTTTTGACGAGGCGGTCAAAGAGTTTGACTTCGTGCAAAATGAAGAGGAACCTTGTGTATATAAGAGGGTTAGTGGGAGCAAGATCACATTCTTAGTACTATATGTAGATGACATTCTACTAATAGGAAATGATGTGTGAATGCTGAGTTCTATGAAAGCTTGGCTTTCGAGTAATTTATCCATGAAAGACTTGGGAGAAGCAACCTATATTCTTGGTATTCGGCTCTACCGGGATACAGCGAAGAGAACAATAGGTCTTTCCCAAGCCCTCTATATAGATAAGATCTTAAAGCGATTTAAGATGGATGATTCTAAAAGAGGGTTCCTTCCGATGCGACATGGAATAAAACTCTCCTTGAAGATGTGTCCTCAAAGTGAGGAACAACGAAGGAAAATGAGTAATATACAATATGCTTCGGCCGTGGGTAGCCTTATGTATGCTATGTTGTGTACGAGACCTCACATTGCGCATGCTGTAAGCGTGGTGAGTAGGTTTCAGGCAAACCCAGGTAGGGAACATTGGACTGCCGTAAAGAACGTTCTCAAGTACTTGAGAAGGACTAGAGATATGGTTCTTATGTATGGAGGTGGAGAATTGGATGTGGTGGTATTCACTGATTCGGACTTCCAAGGACTGAAGGATGATTCGATGTCTACTTCTGGCTACATATTTACTCTTAATTGAGGATAAGTATCTTGGCGTAGCGCCAAGCAAAGTGCGGCCGCGATTCCACTGTCAGGTGAGTATCAAGCGGCCTCGGAGGCTTCCAAGGAAGGGTTACGGATTAAGAAGTTTAGGAGAACTTCAAGTGATACCATGTCTTGAGCTTCTGTTCATCTTTGCGACAACCACGGAGTCAGAGTACGCCTTTCGAGTAATTTATCCATGAAAGACTTGGGAGAAGCAACCTATATTCTTGGTATTCGGCTCTACCGGGATACAGCGAAGAGAACAATAGGTCTTTCCCAAGCCCTCTATATAGATAAGATCTTAAAGCGATTTAAGATGGATGATTCTAAAAGAGGGTTCCTTCCGATGCGACATGGAATAAAACTCTCCTTGAAGATGTGTCCTCAAAGTGAGGAACAACGAAGGGAAATGAGTAATATACAATATGCTTCGGCCGTGGGTAGCCTTATGTATGCTATGTTGTGTACGAGACCTCACATTACGCATGCTGTAAGCGTGGTGAGTAGGTTTCAGGCAAACCCAGGTAGGGAACATTGGACTGCCGTAAAGAACGTTCTCAAGTACTTGAGAAGGACTAGAGATATGGTTCTTATGTATGGAGGTGGAGAATTGGATGTGGTGGTATTCACTGATTCGGACTTCCAAGGACTGAAGGATGATTCGATGTCTACTTCTGGCTACATATTTACTCTTAATTGAGGATAAGTATCTTGGCGTAGCGCCAAGCAAAGTGCGACTGCTGATTCCACCTGTCAGGCTGAGTATCAAGCAGCCTCGGAGGCTTCCATGGAAGGGTTCTGGATTAAGAAGTTTCTGGGAGAACTTCAAGTGATACCATGTGCTGAGCTTCCTGTTCCGCTGTACTGCGACAACCACGGAGTTGTAGCACAGGACAAGGAGCCGAGGTTTCACAACAATACCAAGCACATTGAGAAGAAGTACCATCTCGTAAGAGAATTTGTTCGCAAAGGATACATTGTGCTGCATAGAGTAGACTCATCTGACAACGTCGCTGATCCACTAACCAAGACACTTTCTCAGACTAGCTTGGAGCGTCATCTGGAGAACATGGGTATTAGATACCATAGTGTGTGGCATTGAATGCAAGTGGGAGATTGTTAGGAATATGCCCTCGAATGCCACTCAGAGGATGTTGAGTGAGGGCATTGTACTTGTAATTATGTAAATCATTTACATAAGGCAATGAATGTTTCTTTATTTACTGGTAGTTACTGGCATTCCTAACTCGTAAATATAAGTATAGAAACTAGTCCGTATATTTGAGAGCAAAATGTTCCACTCCTTATTGGATAAGGAGGTCGGCACTGGAAAGGTTTATAGCTCAAATACTTAATCGTTCGCAAGTCGAGGAAACTTGACTGGGCGTTAAGTTTATATAAAGACTTGTATGACATGTTCTTTAACATGGAGAGTGCCTATCGAACGCTAATGGTTAGTGGGAGCACACATTATAGGTATGCTAATTGGATTAGTATACTCGAACCGACTCACCCTCAATTCGTCACACGAATTTCACTCCGGGACAGTCAATGACGGAATCGAAAGGTTGTAATAGGTATTCGTGAACCTTCGATTTGAGGATTTAGTTGGGATGTGCTTGTGACGTCAAGATTTTCATTAGAGTAGTTTGACTCTGTAAACCGGGAGGCGGGGGTCAACCTCGACGTGCATCTTGACGGGCAAGTAGCAAGTCCTACTGAATACCAAGATAGAATTCTTTCTCCCATTAGTGAGCGGGTTATATGTCCTATGCGGTTATGGGCAGATGAGATCAAAAGTCTTTGGCCAAAGCATTGGAGCTAGTTGTATTGGATACACGAGAGCTCGATGATCTCGATTTTCATTAACGCATGCATAACGTCAAGTACATATAGGGTTTGACTGACCGTGACCCTATAACTTGATCGAGACATTTGAAAGAAGGGTTTATACGTATACTGGTACTCACGACAGAATGGTTCTTGAATGATCCCATCATTCGTTCTCAGTTGGGGTACAGTGTAGGCCGCCAGACTGGCTAGGTGGTGCTACTACTCTTTGGTTCCTCCCATTGCTGACTGAGACGGACCTACCGAGTCGCGTAATAGGATTGACGACGGAATGAATCAAGTTAATTCTCTCATAATGAATATTAGATATTGGATATCTAAATTTGGGACATTGTATGTCTAAATCGATTTATTGGTTAAATTGATTTAGGGCCTAATGAATTAAATATATCACTGGGTGATTAATTTAATTCATGAATATAATTATTTCTTGGAGAAATTAATTATGTTATTTTGTATTTGATATGTTTAATTAATTAGATTAGTTAAATGATAAAAAATACATCGGAACGGAATCAGAGTTTATCTATTTGGACTCACGGGAGTCCGAAACGGACCGGACTCGTCCGACTCCTTCTAGAATGGTTGCCCCCCCTTACCTACTCTCCATGGTATTTGTCTCCATTTTAATAATGGATGACTCATGACCATGTGAGATATCATATCTCTTTTTTTATGCTAAAAGGAGATTTTGGGTGATTGCGTTGGGAGAATAAATATAGACTTGGGACACTTTCTCCATACAGGCTTATCTCACGGATTTGTGTTAAGGAAAGAAGAAAAGTTTCCAGGAGTCTTAAAAGTGTTTAGCATCTTCATATTTTTCTTTGAGTAAAATTGTGAGGATTAATTGAGAGATATAGATTATACACTTGGAGTGTTATAATCAAAAGCTTAATCATCAAGCTCTAGCCGTATATTTAGAGGATAGCAAGGTGATAATCATCCCATTCATTTCTCCGGCGCGTGGCAAGTAGAGATGCGGTAATTTCGGCGTTGGATCATCCAAGGGCTTGGAGCACTTTGGATCGTAGCTTGGAGAATAGCTCAAGAGAAGAACACCATATAATCATGCACTACAAGAGTATGATTTCGAATCTTCCTTTTGTTTAATTTTATATTCGTATATGCGTAGCTCGATCGATCCTTGTAGGGATTCAGATAGAATTAAATTTCATTTTACCGCTTCCGCTGGGCCTTCATTTTAGGCACCGAATCCCAACACAGACGGTCGGCTCCCACCCTTGCCTAGGTACCCTTGGTGATACATCCTCAGACATCTAATCTAGACTTCTAGCCTTGCATATGGAGAACACTTGCCTGGATCAACTTGGATGGGAAGAGCTGGCCTAGCTTCGAGGGGGTCGCCCTCGGCTCATGATACCTTCGTCCCCCTCGACTTTGGATGATAGCAATCAGAATCACCACCAACCCTTCGAAGATAGCGAGAAGGCCCTCGACTCATCAGATACTGAAGTCGTTCGGATCATATGTGAAGTGGGGGCTTCACCCTCAGAAAATCCACGACATCACATGGCTTTCCATAATTTCGAGCCCCGACTTCATCAAAGCGCATCTTCAGAGCCCAACACCCAATTGTCGTGTTATCTTAGGCTATCATTATCAACCCGATGGGGTCACTTTCCACACTTTCGCATTCGGTAAATATAACCCCCCGCAAGATGACCAACCCATTAAGCTAAAGCTCGATTGTGTCAAGAAATTCAATCATTGTTATTATCACGTTGTTGACTCGTGTAATGGTTTATGTTTGATCGTAACGTATCCCAATAATACTTATGTTTTGTGGAATCCATCTACAAGAAAATCGAAAGAGTTACCTAAACGAGTAACCATTCTTCGTAATGGCTTCCATCCTTCCTTCATCTACGATGACTCATGTGATGATTACAAGCTGGTGCATGCTTGTTATTTGTCCCGCGAATAAAAGCTAGTGTTATTAGTTTGAGCTAAAATTCAGCCGGTCCCCTGAACTTTCTGCGTTCGGTCAATTTGCCCCCTGAAGTTTGAGAATCGATCAGATTGCCCCATGAACTACCAATACGCGTTAAATTGGGGATTTCGTCCATTTTTAGGTTAAAATTGACGGATTCCCGATTTTCATTAAGGGTAATTTAGGAATTATACATATATTAGGCTCTTGGGTCACTTTTTAAATCTAAAAAAGTGTTTGGGTCTATTTTTAAATAATATAAAATATAATTAAAATTAAAAATTCAAAATTAACCCCTACCCCCGCCCCCAAGTCTTCTTCTTCGTAATACCCCACCCCCACCCTACCACCCACCCCCCGTACATGCCCACCAACCCCCCCACCCCTCCTCCATCGACCTGCAACACGCCCCCCTTCATCTTCTCCGACTACCTCCACCACCACTTCCTTCATCACCGCCAACACCTTCAAGCTCTACATGATTCCCACACCTCCAGCCTCGGAAGAGAAGGAAAAGAATGAGAAAATGGGTGAAAAATCCGTCTGTTGGGCCTTATATAGGCAGCCTGCCGGCCGCCTTACGTACGTAATCGGCCATGGCTTACGTACGTAACCGGCCATGGCCGAACTCGCTGCCTAGAAATGCCGGCAACGTTACGTACGTAACCGGACAAGGCATAGGTATGTAACCGGCCTTACGTACGTAACTGCCGAGCACTACCGGCCGTAACTCGGCCAGTGCCGGCCTGGGCACAGACTGCCCGGCCATGACTCGGCCGGGGCCAACTCCGACGGCCCGAACGACCCCGAAACCCAAACCGGAATACGAATCGAAGATACGGCTACGAAGTACTCGCAAAGATGAATTTGAGCACTAAGAGAACACACGATTCCGACCACCCGAAGGCCCGAAAATCGACAACGGAAAGTAATTACCCCAAACTTTGGGAAATTACGAAAATAGCCCAAAACGTCCGAAACACACGATACACGATCGAACCACCAAGCCAAATCTCGCAACACGAATAATAACATTAAATGGACTTACGAGGAACTCGAAACAACAGTTTCGCACGAGATTCGCAAAAATCAAACTCAAGTGCGGAAAAACCGCTTAAGAACACGAAACTCAACAAAACGATACTGAAACAAACTCGGACGTCAAAAAGTGCAGAATTAAATATTCTCAAAATGACGAAATGGTCAGAAGCGAGTTGTCAAAATGGGCTCCCACCGAAAAAATAAAATTACCGAAGTCCGAAATTGCGGGTATTACATTCTACCCTCCTTAAAAGAAGTTTCGTCCCGAAACTTAAAATAAGTAGGGAGAAGCAAAATCCCGCCAGGAAAACTCAATGATATTCACAAGAACCGAAAAACTCGCGCCCAACGGCGAAACGTTACAAGCAACGCAAAGGAATATACGGCGTGCACACATGCTCCAAGACAACCAACACAACGCCACCGATAGAAGTGACAAGCGTCATCAAACAGATAATACAATCAAGTCGATTATCCGAACAATCGCAAAACACAACGAACGAAAATCAACACGATTGACCAACCTAACGATACATCAATCAACACGCGAGCCAAGCGCTGAACAAATACGGAATTTCACCGCCCAAGGGTTGGAAGGTCGAAAACGATACTAATTTCCCGAACTTAAGGTTAATGCGAAGGAGTTTGAACGTTCAACAATCACGAGACGAGATCAACAAAAACCAAACAATCTAACGATCGAACCACAACGATCGAGACAACAAAAATCGAACAATCATGTTCGAATCACGAAGAACAATAAAATTCAAACAACAACTCCAAGGTTCACAAGAATCGAACCGAACTCGGAAAAGTCACAGCGATAACCAGGTCGACTCAAAACAAGATCACAGCTCGTCCGAACAATGAAACCGAAATACAAAACAAGTTCAGAAAGTATCAACGAACATGAGCGAGTCGATAGAATTGAGAAAGAGAAAATGCAGAAGCCAAAAATAATACGGGTATTATATTCGACCTCTTCTAAAAGAAGTGTCGTCCCCGAAACTCACAACAACGAAATCAAGGTGACAACACAACAAGCAACCGACAGAAACATCCTTCAAAGGCCTCTCAAAGCTGATTCTAATAATTGTGCTGAAGCGCGAACTCCGAAAGTCTCGGTAGCCAATTCGCAAAACTGAATTCGGTGTGCTTCGAGTCCGCACTTGAAACTCATTACTGACGAGAAGGACAATTTGCACATGTATTCCCCTGGCACATCACGGTTGAAATGCCTCGGTTCCGCATACCGAAATACATATGCTAGATAGAATGGAGCATAACACCGCAAAACAACATACCGGAGATGCCAACTCAGCATAACATATCAACGCATACAAAAATCACAACAACAACGGCATCGTTCGACGATTTCAACGGCCCGAACGATAGCCAGCACACAATCACCAACATCATGAAACAATCACCCATGTGCATAAACGCACAAAAATCCAAGCTTCAACAGCTCACACTCGTGCGACAACACGCAAATCACCACGAGGCGACAAATAGTAAATACCAGTTCACACCTCTCACACAGGGCTAGTACAACAAATGCGTGGCAACGCCTCGACGTTCATGCCACCAATTCGATCATACTCGGGAGCAAACATCATAACGACAACGCGAACATCATACATACATACCCAGCCCTCAAATGGGAATGGATAGGTTTTAAAAACGAAAACCTCATTTTGAAAATAATTTAGAAAAACAACGGTTGATCTTGAGTATCACCTTTCAAAAAAAAGTACAAACATGAAACATCGTTATCGAGACTTTGGAAAACCATTTCGCATTTGTTAAAAATGAGGACACTTTCTGTTAGTGAAAAACTTTCAGAATATTCGACCCTCGGGTCTAAGTAAAAGTGTTTATAAAACATTGAAAATATCTCAAAACATTTTGGCCCTCGAGGTAGAAGAATTTTGAAACATATTGTGGCACCTTGGAAGTACCACAAGAAAACAATTCATTTTAAACGTACGTCTCGAAATTTATTTCTAGGATCCTCAAGGTTTTCAAAGATAATTCAATGGGCTAGAATGCCCAAAAATTTCAGGTAATTACATGGAACATTATAACGTCGTGGGCCCCACGCCAGAACCCACCAGGCTAAAAAAACCATTTACAAAAACGTCAAAAAGGCCGATGACGGTAATATTTCAAAAACTTACAAAAGCCATTTACAAAATACTAAATACCGTCATAAGAATTTCGCCAAAACGATCAAGGCCATAATGCCACAAACTCGGTTAATGGAATCAGTTTTCGAAATAAAACTCAGTCGGTAAAATATCGAAAGCCATTACAAAAGAACTCACTCAGCGGATAAAAGAAATAAAGTCAAACATGCACAATCTAGCAACACTACTCCTCATATGAACGAAATATGAGGGTCAAATAATTACATATCAAGAAATCAAAATCCATAAGAGGATTACGTCACTTAACAAATAATCATAAAAATAGCTCGTGTCACACGAGGCAAAGAAGGAAGACTTACATCCACAGGTCGCACGAAGATGATGATGGTCCCACGATACTAATCACGACCAACAAACTCATACGACGCGTCGCGACACGACTCAGTCATATAAAATTCGACGAAACAAGACTCAAACAACACGACTTGACCCGACAGCCTAGGTTTCCATAACCTAAGCTCCGATACCATTTATGTAACACCCCCCAATCCGCTAAGGGATATTACACGCCGTAGAACCTTTCCTCAAGGATCTACCAGGCTGGTAACAACAAACGAACAACTCGACGATGCCTTTAAGGCTACAATAACTCAGGAGACCGACTTGGTCTTTCAATAAAAACATACAACTCGATTACAATACTTGCCCACGCAGGGGTCGAATACAACACACTCCCGTACAACGGGGAAAGAATACTGCAGTGGAAATAAAATGCAACTAAACCAATATAACATCAAACAGGTCCTCGTGTGATTAGTATCGTTCATCTTTCATCATCCTTCATGCCGACCCTGTGCTATGCTCCAAAACCTGAATGCAATACAAACATCCACCCCCCAAATACTCGGGGGTTAGCAAAACTCCACTGTTTTGCTAGTGCAAGTACAAGTGCAAAAATACGAGTCATACAATTCAAGTTCCAAGAACGATAATAATCCGGAATCCTCAAAGATTCAAATACAACAAGATGAACACTTCCCGAGGCAAGGGTTTGAGTAAAAACTTCCCAAAATTTCAAGATCAAATATCAAGGGAAACAATTTATAAAATGATTTGAAATGCCATCGGGAGTTTTAATAGAAAACAATTTAGGATTATCAAATCTTACTTTTCAAAACCCAAAAGACAAAAGGGGTCACCGCCCCAAAGGTTTACTTTCCGTAAAATAACCTTTACCAAACTGTTGGGATTTTAGCCCCAAATCCGTAAAATGACCTTTACAAAACCATTGGGATTTTAGCCCCAAATCTCATCAACTCACAGTACACGAGAACGACAACAAGGTTCGTCTTCCAACATCAAAATTCACAACCCAAGGTTTAAACACAGACGACAAATACTCTAATGCCATCCTAGCCAAGTAAGTCAAACGAACAACTTACCTCTTACACACTTAGTCGATGCATGCAATCATGAAAACCGTTCAAAATACTCGTTTTCGGAAACTCTAATATCAAAACACATTTGTGAAATACACCACAATTAACCGTGGATCCACCCCTCTGTGGACCCCTACCGAGACCCCATCGGATCTAACCCATAGTGGTTAAAAGCAAGCTCGCGGATCCACCCCTCCGTGGACCCCTACCGAGACCCCGTCGGATCTAACCCGTAGTGATCATACACACACACACATTACTCATGCAATACTAATATGCTAAGAATGTAAGTACATTAAGAATACTTACTAGAGATGGCCACTTACCCGACACCGCTATCATACTCATCACAATACAACAACACGTTTAACACGGAATATATGATTCCACAACATTAAACGAGCGGGGTATCATTAAAATCCCCAACGTTCAAAATAATCAAACCATAATCAATTCCCAAAACACACCGTTCATAAAACACACACGCATTTTGAAAGAGAGCTTTAACGAGGCCAAAACAAATCTTTTGAAAATTCATTTGTAAATAACCAAACAAACACACCAAGACTACCACCAATCATCATATTCACAAAACGAGAAGCGTATGAACAATGTACTTGCCTAAAAATCGGCACGCAAGTATCCC
The DNA here is from genome assembly GCA_033398695.1 of Orobanche coerulescens. Lineage (NCBI taxonomy): Eukaryota > Viridiplantae > Streptophyta > Magnoliopsida > Lamiales > Orobanchaceae > Orobanche > Orobanche coerulescens. The sequence continues at coordinate 130,173,295 of CM065808.1, read as the reverse complement.
GACGAACACGGCTCAACCGGAAAGCTTCGAAACGCCCGATGCTATTGAAAAGAAAGACGACAATGAACAGAAGGGTTCAACTCGGTTTCTTCGCAAGAAACTCGACCCTAACAACATATAATCAATAAATCATAGATCATACGAGGAAGAATAATCGTATAACGCCCGAAAACCCCTCTAAGACATTTTACCGGACACCTTCAAGGCGTCGATCAAGAACTCGACCCAAACAACGAATCGATACGATCCAACCATGGAATAATAAGGGAAATGATATAATACATGTAAATAATCATCAATCCATCACAATCCTAAGCTAAATCGGATTAAACGGACGAAATCAACCAAAATACCCAAATTCCCCAAAACTAGATTTCTAGAAAATCTGACCTGATTCGCTAGATCAAGGGATGTTATAGGATAGATGATTGATGATATGAACTCCAAGACTTCATGGATTGATTGTCCAACAACAACTCTCCATGATTCCCACACCTACAGCCTCGGAAGAGAAGGAAAAGAATGAGAAAATGGGTGAGAAACCCGTCTGCTGGGACTTATATAGGCAGCCTGTCGGCCGCCTTACGTACGTAATCGGCCATGGCTTACGTACGTAACCGGCCATGGCCGAACTCGCTGCCTAGAAATGCCGGCAACGTTACGTACGTAACCGGCCAAGGCATACGTACGTAACCGGCCTTACGTACGTAACTGCCGAGCACTACCGGCCGTAACTCGGCCAGTGCCGGCCTGGGCACAGACTGCCCGGCCATGACTCGGCCGGGGCCAACTCCGACGGCCCGAACGACCCCGAAACCCGAACCTGAATACGAATCGAAGATACGGTTACGAAGTACTCGCAAATACGAATTTGAGCACTAAGAGAATACATGATTCCCACCACCCGAAGGCCCGAAAATCGACAACGGAAAGTAATTACCCCAATCTTTGGGAAATTACAAAAATGGCCCAAAACGTCTGAAACACACGATACACGATCGAAACACCAAGCCAAAGCTCGCAACACGAATAATAACATTAAAGGGACTTACGAGGAACTCGAAACAATAGTTTCGGACGAGATTCGCAAGAATCGAACTCAAGTGCGGAAAAACCGCTTAAGAACACGAAACTCAACAAAACGATACCGAAACGAACTCGGACATCAAAAAGTGCAGAATTAAATATTCTCAAAATGACGAAACGATCAGAAGCGAGTCGTCAAAAAGGGCTCCCGCCGAAAAAAGAAAATTACCGAAGTCCGAAATTGCGGGTATTACATTCTACCCTCCTTAAAAGAAGTTTCGTCCCGAAACTTAAAACAAGTAGGGAGAAGCAAAATCCCGCTAGGAAAACTCAACGATATTCACAAGAACCGAAAAACTCGCGCCCAACGGCGAAACGTTACAAGTAACGCAAAGGAATATACGGCGTGCACACACGCTCCAAGACGACCAACACAACGCCACCGATAGAAGTGACAAGCGTCATCAAACAGATAATACAATCAAGTCGATTATCCGAACAATCGCAAAACACAACGAACGAAAATCAACACGATTGACCAACCTAACGGTACATCAATCAACACACGAGCCAAGCGCTGAACAAATACGGAATTTCACCACCCAAGGGTTAGAAGGTCGAAAACGATACTAATTTCCCGAACTTAAGGGAATTACGAAGGAGTTTGAACGTTCAACAATCACGAGACGAGATCAACAAAAACCGAACAATCAAACGATCGAACCACAACGATCGAGACAACAAAAATCGAACAATCATGTTCGAATCACGAAGAACAATAAAATTCAAACAACAACTCCAAGGTTCACAAGAATCGAACCGAACTCGGAAAAGTCACAGCGATAACCCGATCGACTAAAAACAATATCACAGCTCGTCCGAACAATGAAACCGAAATACAGAACAAGTTCAGAAAGTATCAACGAACACGAGCGAGTTGATAGAATTGAGAAAGAGAAAATGCAGAAGCCAAAAATCATACGGGTATTATATTCGACCTCTTCTAAAAGAAGTTTCGTCCCCGAAACTCACAACAACGAAATCAAGGTGACAACACAACAAGCAACCGACAGAAACATCCTTCAAAGGCCTCTCAAAGCCGATTCGATAAGCTGTCTTTGAAGCGCGAACTCCGAAAGTCTCGGTAGCCAATTCGCAAAACTGAATTCGGTGTCCCTCGAGTCCGCACTTGAAACGCGTTACTGACGAGAAGGACAATTTGCACGTGCATTCCCCTGGCACATCACGGTTGAAATGCGTCGGCTCGGCATACTGAAATACAGATGCTAGATAGAATAGAGCATAACACCGCAAAACAACATACCGGAGATGCCAACTCAGCATAACATATCAACGCATACAAAAATCACAACAACAACGTCATCGTTCGACGATTACAACGGCCCGAACGATAGCCAGCACACAATCACCAACATCATGAAACAATCACCTATGTGCATAAACGCACAAAAATCCAAGCTTCAACAGCTCACACTCGTGCGACAACACGCAAATCACCACGAGGCGACAAATAGTAAATACCAGTTCACACCTCTCACAGAGGGCTAGTACAACAAATGCGTGGCAACGCCTCGACGTTCATGCCACCAATTCGATCATACTCGGGAGCAAACATCATAACGACAACGCGAACATCATACATACATACCCAGCCCTCAAACGGGAATGGATAGGTTTTAAAAACGAAAACCTCATTTTGAAAATAATTTAGAAAAACACCGATTGATCTTGAGTATCACCATTCAAAAAAAAGTACAAACGTGAAATATCGTTATCGAGACTTTGGAAAACTATTTCGCATTTCTTAAAAATGAGGACACTTTCTGTTAGTGAAAAACATTCAGAATATTCGACCCTCGGGTCTAAGTAAAAGTGTTTATAAAACATTGAAAATATCTCAAAACATTTTGGTCCTCGAGGTAGAAGAATTTTGAAACATATTGTGGCACCTTGGAAGTACCACGAGAAAACAATTCATTTTAAACGTATGTCTCGAAATTTATTTCTAAGATACTCAAGGTTTTCAAAGATAATTCAATGGGCTAGAATGCCCAAAAATTTCAGGTAATTACACGGAACATTATAACGCCATGGGCCCCACGCCAGAACCCACCAGGCTAAAATAACCATTTACAAAAACGTCAAAAAGGCCAATGACGGTAATATTTCAAAAACTTACAAAAGCCATTTACAAAATACTAAATACCGTCATAAGAATTTTGCCAAAATGATCAAGGCCATAATGCCACAAACTCGGTTAATAGAATCAGTTTTCGAAATAAAACTCAGTCGGTAAAATACCGAAAGCCATTACAAAAGAACTCACGCAGCGGATAAAAGAAATAAAGTCAAACATGCACAATCCAGCAACACTACTCCTCATATGAACGAAATATGAGGGTCAAATAACCACATATCAAGAAATCAAAATCCATAAGAGGATTACGTCACTTAACAAATAATCATAAAAATAGCTCGTGTCACACGAGGCAAAGAAGGAAGACTTACATCCGCAGGTCGCACGAAGATGATGATCGCCCCACGATACTAATCACGACCAACAAACTCAGACAACGCGTCGCGACACGACTCAGTCAGATAAAATCCGACGAAACAAGACTCAAACAACACGACTTGACCCGGCAGCCTAGGTTTCCATAACCTAAGCTCCGATACCATTTATGTAACACCCCCAATCTGCTCAGGGATATTACACGCCGTAGAACCTTTCCTCAATGATCTACCAGGCTGGTAACAACAAACGAACAACTCGATGATGCCTTTAAGGCTACAATAACTCAGTAGACCGACTTGGTCTTTCAATAAAAACATACAACTCGATTACAATACTTGCCCACGCAGGGGTCGAATACAACACACTCCCGTACAACGGGGAAAGAATACTGCAGCGGAAATAAAATGCAACTAAACCAATATAACATCAAACGGGTCCTCGTGTGATTAGTATCGTTCATCTTTCATCATCCTTCATGCCGATCCTGCGCTATGCTCCAAAACCTGAATGCAATACAAACATCTACCCCCCGAATACTCGGGGGTTAGCAAAACTCCACTGTTTTGCTAGTGCAAGTACAAGTGAAAAAATACGAGTCATACAATTCAAGTTCCAAGAACGATAATAATCCGAAATCCTCAAAGATTCAAATACAACAAGATGAACACTTCCTGAGGCAAGGGTTTGAGTAAAAACTTTCCAAAATTTCAAGATCAAATATAAAGGGAAATAATTTATAAAATGATTTGAAATGCCATCGGGAGTTTTAATAGAAAACAATTTAGGATTATCAAATCCTACTTTTCAAAACTCAAAAGACAAAAGGGGTCACCGCCCCAAAGGTTTACTTTCCGTAAAATAACCTTTACCAAACCGTTGGGATTTTAGCCCCAAATCCGTAAAATGACCTTTACAAAACCGTTGGGATTTTAGCCCCAAATCTCATCAACTCACAGTACACGAGAACGACAACAAGGTTCCTCTTCCAACATCAAAATTCAGGACCCAAGGTTTAAACACAGACGACAAATACTCTAGTGCCATACTAGCCAAGTAAGTCAAACGAACAACTTACCTCTTACACACTTAGTCGATGCATGCAATCATGAAAATCGTTCAAAATACTCGTTTCCGAAAACGCTAATATCAAAACACATTTGTGAAATACACCACAATTAACCGTGGTTCCACCCCTCCGTGGACCCCTACCGAGACCCCATCGGATCTAACCCATAGTGGTTAAAAGTAAGCTCGCGGATCCACCCCTCCGTGGACCCCTACCGAGACCCCGTCGGATCTAGCCCGTAGTGAGCATACACACACACACGTTACTCATGAAATACTAATATGCTAAGAATGTAAGTTCATTAAGAATACTTACTAGAGATGGCCACTTACCCGACACCGCTATCAAACTCATCACAATACAACAACACGATTAACACGGAATACATGATTCCACAACATTAAACGAGTGGGGTATCATTAAAATCCCCAACGTTCAAAATAATCAAACCATAATCAATTCCCAAAACACACCGTTCACAAAACACACACGCATTTTGAAAGAGAGCCTTTAACGAGGCCAAAACAAATCTTTTGAAAATTCATTTGCAAATAACCAAACAAACACACCAAGACGACCACCGATCATCATATTCACAAAACGAGAAGCGTATGAACAAGGTAATTGCCTCAAAATCAGCACGCAAGTATCCCGACGAACACGGCTCAACCGGAAAGCTTCGAAACACCCGATGCTATCGAAAAGAAAGACGACAATGAACGGAAGGGTTCAACTGGGTTTCTTCGCAAGAAACTCGACCCTAACAACATATAATCAATATATCATAGATCATATGAGGAAGAAAAATCGTAGAACGCCCGAAAACCCCTCTAAGACATTTTATCGGACACCTTCAAGGCATCGGTCAAGAACTCAACCCAAACAACGAATCGATACGATCCAACCATGGAATAACAAGGGAAATGATATAATACATCTAAATAATCATCAATCCATCACAATCCTAAGTTAAATCGGATTAAACGGACAAAATCAACCAAAATACCCAAATTCCCCAAAACTAGATTTCTAGAAAATCTGACATGATTCGCTAGATCAAGGGATGTTATAGGATGGATGATTGATGATATGAACTCCAAGACTTCATGGATTGATTGTCCAACAACATCTCTCCATGATTCCCACACCTCCAGTCTCGGAAGAGAAGGAAAAGAATGAGAAAATAGGTGAAAACCGTCATTGGCCTTATATGGCGACTGGCCGCCGCCTTTACGCACGTAATCGCCATGGCTTACGACGAATCGCCATGGCCGAACTCGCTGCCTAGAAATGCCGGCAACGTTACATACGTAACCGGCCAAGGCATACGTACGTAACTGCCGAGCACTACCGGCCGTAACTCGGCCAGTGCCGGCTTGGGCACAGACTGCCCGACCATGACTTGGCCTGGGCCAACTCCGATGGCCCGAACGACCCCGAAACCCGAACCTGAATACGAATCGAAGATACGGTTACGAATTAATCGCTAAGAAGAATTTGAGCACTAAGAGAACACACGATTCCGACCACCCGAAGGCCCAAAAATCGACAACAGAAAGTAATTACCCCAAACTTTGGGAAATTATGAAAATGGCCCAAAACGTCCGAAACACACGATACATGATCGAAACACCAAGCCAAAGCTCTCAACACGAATAATAACATTAAATGGACTTACGAGGAACTCGAAACAATAGTTTCGGATGAGATTCGCAAGAATCGAACTCAAGTGCGGAAAAATTGCTTAAGAACATGAAACTCAACAAAACGATACCGAAACGAACTCGGACGTCAAAAAGTGCACAATTAAATATTCTCAAAATGACGAAATGGTCAGGAGCGAGTCGTCAAAACGGGCTCCCGCCGAAAAAAGAAAATTACCGAAGTCCGAAATTGCGGGTATTACACCTTAGACCTTCCGAATTACGTATGAGAATTTGTAATCAAGATTGGAGTATGACATCATGATGATATATGTATCCTTGAATTCGAAGATGTTTTAATTCGTAAGATCATTCATAATTATATGAGCATGATATGTGTGAGGATAACATACGTTAATCACTGGGGATTTCGTACGCTTCATCACAATTCGAGACAATCGTCTGCTCAGTGAGAAACTGTCATATGTGTGTTTAGCGTACGCTAGGATATGTATCTTACATACGCTAACGGACAGAATTAACGTACGCTACGTTTAATACGTAACATACGTTATATCATCAGACGAGTCAGTCGACTGATCAGGGAGGAATCGTCGATGCATGGTTAGCATATGCTAGACTTGGTAGCTTCCGTATGCTAACGAGTAGGCTTATCGTATGCTACAAAGGGTACGTAACGTACGTTAAGCAGGTCAGACAAAATACATTTTATGAACTTCCGACCATAATTTGGATTGTTAGATGTTCGTACGATATGAGATGAACTCTATATTATTTCTTTTGTTTAAGGTTCGAGCTTTGCTACGTGATTGATCGAAGGGGCGACCTTCGAGTATTTTGATATTCTTGGAAGTATTATTCTTGTCATCGAATTGAGGCAAGTACTTTAATTGTTTTACGTATTGATGTTATACATATTGTCGTGCATATATGTCGTTGTTGTATGTCCACCTCGTGTTGGTCTGACGGGATCATCAGGGGATCTATGCTAGCATGTGCTGGATCATCGGACGGGTTTTTCCACCTCGGGTTGGTTTGACGGAATCATCGGGGGATCTAGGCAGTGAATGCTGGATCGTCGGAATTACTATGTGTATGTTGCGATATCATGTTGTGATTATCATTTGTGTATATTATTTATGAGTTTCTCGCAGGAGGAGACTCATTGGTATTTTGTCATTTATATTATTATTCTTCTTCGTGAGATGTTGAATAATATATTGTGGTACTTGTACTAGCATTGTTGTGCTAACCCCTTTGGGGGTGAACATTTGTTTATGTTCAGGATCCAGGAGAGCAGGGAAACAACCACTGGAGCTGCATGACGATGAGGGTGCAGAGTGATGTTCTGGCCGGGTTTAATTGTCTGTTGTTTGTGTTGTTTTTAATAAGTACTCGAGTACGTCGTCGTTTGTGATGATTGGATTTGGTGATGTATCTATATTTTTTCTTTGGATAATTGTATTCTTGGTATTGGCCCAGAACTATTGTATTTTATTTCAGTTACTTTCATATGTTGGTATCTGTTATTGTCTTTTCATTTCTTCAGCCTTGTAAATTCTTATGTAAATGATTTACGGCGCTGTAATATTCCTGAATATATCGGGGGTGTTACAGAGCCCGTCACCGAGGAAAGAAAGTTGTACATGGGAAACTCACGCCTCAAATGTTGTCGGAACTGGAGAGGTTATACTCAAGATGACGTCGGGATTGAAAATGACGCTCAAGAATGTGCTACATGTTCCGGACATCCGTAAGAATCTTGTTTCTGGCTCAGCATTGAGCAAAGACGGATTTAGGCTAGTGTTTGAAGCAGATAAAGTTGTAATAACCAAGAATGGTCACTTTATCGGAAAAGGCTACATAGATAACGACCTTTTTCAAACTGAATGCTGGCCCAAGGTATGCATGCCCGTCTTGCTGCGGAGGGAGCCCTCAATCAGAATATCTCTGCTATCGAGGCGAGCATCTCCAACTTTCTTCCCAGCTGGATAAGATAGAGCAAGATCTTGCCCTTGCGGGGCCGTTGTACAAACTAGATGTTGAGTAGACTATCTTTGATGAGTGGCTTGATAACAATGATGATGAGAAAGAGCTGACTGTATGTTGGGGTATTTGGGTTTATAATGGAGATCCGGATTCCCAATGGATAGTGTAATCACTTTCCCGAACTGATATTTCTACCCTATATCCCGGTTACAAGAAATTCAGTCTAGGATAATCCAAAGGGACACTTACGAATCTAGGCGCAGAAATGTAAGCCAAATTGTTAGAGAAATTCTGAGTTCGTCAGAAGAAGAGAGAGCTGAGAAAGGTGTATTTAAGACTCAAAGAGAAGAGCCTTAATTATACATGTCGAGGGCGAGATCAGGGTTACATTAGGCGGCGCCGTCATTAGGATTTAATTAGTGATCCGGAATTACGGCTTGATTGATGGTTTTCCAAAATTGAAGAGATTAGTCAATTTTACCATAGTCTCCCTCTAAAATTCGAAATTTTCACTAAGTTACCCATCCAAATTTCCGAAGACCTTGGCTCTGCCCCTTGGACCCTACTAGGGGCGCTGCCCGTAGACCCGTCACCGTGGGCGCTGTTGGAATATAAAACGCAGCGGAAGCAAGTTGGTGATGAGAATTTAATAAAAGTTTTTATAAACTAACCAACGCAAAAATCGGATCTATTTAGGCTTGTCAACTAATTAACTAAACAGATTAATAAACAATTAAATAAACATATTTACGCATGGGAGTCGGTAATTTTTACCTTTGACGTGAAGTGGTAGAAAAATCCCTTTTGGTCGATTTATGTCCTCTTCGTGTTCCTCTCCGATCTTCTTGTATTTCTACCTCAAGATCTTCTAGAGTATATCCCACCTACGTCCGGATGTCGTGTGGGCAACAATCTACCGGACTAAACTTCAACAGCAAGGGATCGGTCGAACCACTATATTTCCAAGAACTTCCTTACGAATTTTTCCTCTCTATTTTTCTGAATATTTATGTATTTTAGAAAAATATTGTGTTAGCTAAATTGTGGAATCCAAGGCACAAGTCAAGATCCACAATTAAACACACAAGGAAAAATCGATTTTCTTGGGCAATTGAAAGTTGTTAAATCGGCCACCCTTAAGCATGTATTTATAGGTGTTTTGGGCTACTCTAGGGATGGTAAGGACTCCCAATAGATATCTTCCATCCAATATTAGGACTCTTCCTAATATGAAGACTCTATTAATATCAACTTAGTCCACTAATAAGTTAATATTGCAGTTCCTACCAAAATCCCAAATTATGAAATTGGGCTCCTTTTTGAATTAATTATTTCCCGTGTTTAAGATATTCCATGTCCATTAATTAATTTAAGCTACTGACAGCTTTTAATTAATTAATGTATTATACATGAGTATACCACTCGACCTTTATTCTTATATCAGAAAATTAATTCCACCTGCAGGGTTTAATATAATAATCCTTTCGAGTGCCTCAAGGGACATGATCAACCCGACTGGTCGGGACACGATTTCTAGCTATAATATTAATTATCATATAAATAATAATATTGCCCAAAATATCGAGCATATTGAGTCAATCATTGTAGCTCTCACCCATGATAAATCATAGCAATAAATATTAAATATATATAATTAAATATTAATCACTAGAATTAAGAAATAATAATTGCCCGAGATGTACGTTCTTCTTATAGTCAGTATAGAAAAATCTATCTCACCTCGATCCTGTTCAACGTATACCGTATACGCTAATATATGCTAATGGTCAAGACCAACCAATATCAAGCATATACTACAACCTCTCACATAACGGTCTAATGTTATAAAGTAGACCCGGCAATTTACCATACGACACAAAAACACGACACGAAAACAACACGAAAATTTAGCGTCTGGGTTTGCATTTTGAGTACACGACATGAAAATACACGAACACGAACGTACACGACCGAGATTTAGTGTTGGTTTTGTGTTTACCCTTTGGGTACACGACACGAAACGAAATACACGAAATAAATAAATAAATAAATAACTATATATAATATTTTATATTTAATTTAATAAAAATATATATTTTATGAATTCTGTTTATACTAAACTTTAAATTTTGAAAATATAATGTGAATTTTCATAAATTTCGTGTAAACATTCGTGTTTTCGTTGTCATTCGTTTCATTTCGTCTACTAAAACCTATAAAAATAATATTATAATATTAAAATTAATATTTTTATAATATTTTAATATTTATTTTATATTATGTGCCTGACACGAAAACACGACACGAAACGACACGAATTTGCGCGGTACACGACACGACATGACACGAATTCATTTAGTGTCGTGTATGGGTTTGGACTTTTAGTACACGAAACACGAAAGTACACGATACGAAAATACACGACACGAACGAATTGCCAGGTCTATTCTAAAGGTTGTGAACGAAATATTACTATATAAGGAATCGATAATGTGATCTTCTGTGTGACACTACACACCACATTATCTACAATATAAAGTAAATTAGACTACATTTGCATAACCATTGCGTGAATAAATATGTAAAACATGTGATAAATGAATTAAATATTCTCATAGATAAAGACCCGGAACTTAGGTAATACAAGCATAAAGTATGCTTTGACGTATACAACCCTAACAATATCCCACTTATACTCAAACCATGCTTTTGAAGTATATTATCTAGACTATGTCTATCTATCTCCCACTTATACTCAAAGCAATGCTGCCATACATCTCAACCCCATTCCTTCCTCATGAAAGAATCAACTAGGTTGTTTCCAGATGCAATCTTGAACAACATTACGTTCCCTCGTTTTACAACGTTAATTGCGACTGATATGTTTCCTTGCTCTATGGGCTCGTGGTTCCTCTGGGTTTATAATGCACCAGTATTGCCACAATAAAATTGTGATACTTCTATGCAAACCAAGAACCACATCTAAGTCCAACAAAAATATATCTCGAGGTTGACTTAAGCTTAACTTTGTGTGACTGGAAATCTGAGTTAGTGTAATCCAAAGGACAAAGTGTATCCGATTGATATACAAGCATATGATCCCTAGTCCTTCTCAGGTACTTGAGTATATGCTTGACAGCAATCCAATGTCCCGGTCCTGGGTTCGACTGATATCTCTCCACCATGCCTACAACATGACAGATATCAGGCCTAGTGCAAAGCATAGCATACATGAGGCTTCCCACTGCCGAAGCATAAGGGACCAGCTTCATGTCATCTATCTCCTTCTGTGTCTTAGGACACATAGCCTTAGATAGTTGAATTCCATGTCTGTAAGGTAAGAAACCTTTCTTGGAATTCACCATGCTAAACCGCTTTAGCACCGTATCGATATAGGATGCCTGAGATAAGCACAACATCCTTTTCTTGCGATCTCAAAAGATCTTAATACCAAGGATGTGCTGAGCTTCTCCCATATCCTTCATATCAAACTGCTCAGACAGCCATACCATTACGTCTGATAATATCTTCACATTGTTTCCAATTATAAGTATATCATCTACGTACAGTACAAGAAACACCAGCACGTTTCCATCGCACTTTTTGTATACACAAACCTCACTATGACACTGTTCAAAACCATACGATTGAATGACTTCATCAAATCGAATGTTCCAAGACCTTGATGCTTGCTTAAGACCATAAATGGATCTCTTAAGCTTGCACATTAAATGCTCCTCTCCTTCAGCAATGAATCCTTCAAGTTGGCACATAAAGATTTCCTTATAAAGACTCCCGTTCAAGAACGCAGTCTTGACATCCATCTGCCAAATCTCCATATCCAAATGCGCAGCTATAGCTAAGAGAATCTGGATTGATTTAAGCATGGCTACTGGCGAAAAGGTCTCATCGTAGTTGATGCCCTCCTTCTGAGTGTAACCTTTCGCAACAAGCCTTGCTTTGTAGGTTTCAACCTTCCCTTTCGATCCTCTCTTAAGCTTGTAGACCCACTTACTTCCAATGGGTTTTACCCCATCGCGTAGTTCTACTAGCTCCCACACTTGGTTAGAATCCATAGATCCCATTTCGGATTCCATTGCTGTTTGCCAGGATTCAGCATCCTTATCTTGAACTCCCTGTTTGTACGTACATAGATCCGTTTCATCCTGGTCCTGGGAGTGGTCCGAAGATGCTCCCACGCTGATGAAATGTTCGGGTTGACGAACAACCCTCCCACTATGACGAGGCGTGTCCTTGGTTTGCGTATCCACAATAGTGTCGATACGTGGTACACTAGGTGTTTTCACAATTGGTATTGTCGAAATATCACCCCTAAGTTCTTCTAGAATGACTTCACTCCTAGGCTTGTGGCTTATCACATAGTCCTCTTCTAAAAACTGGGCATTGGTGCTAACAATGACCTTCTGGTCTTTAGAACTATAGAATAAGCCACCCTTCATTCCCTTAGGATATCCTACAAACACTCGTACTTTTGTACGAGATGCCAACTTATCAGCTTCCTTATTTAGCACGTGTGCTGGAGAACCCCAAATCCGAACATGTCCTAGACTGGTCTTACACCCATTCCACAGTTCTGTGGGTGCTTTTGGAACTGATTTCGAAGGCACCAAGTTTAGAATGTACGCCGCTGTTTCCAAGGCGTATCCCCAAAACGAAATAGGCAAATCAGAATAACTCATCATTGACCTAACCAACTCTAATAAAGTACGATTCCTTCGTTCAGCAACACCATTTTGTTGTGGTGTACTGTGTGAGTCAGGGAAGTAATCCCCTCATGTGCCAAGAAATCCAAAAACTCTCCACTAAGGTATTCGCCACCACGATCAGATCGTAGTGACTTGATACTCTGCCCATGACGCTTCTCCGTTTCAGCCTTGAATTCTTTGAACTTATCAAAAGATTCAGACTTACATCGCATCAAATAGATGTATCCATATCTCGAATAATCATCTATAAACGTGATGAAGTATTCGAAATCACCCTTATCCTGGATGTTCATTGGACCACATACATCGGTATGAACTAATTCCAACACATTTTGTGCACGATTTTCTTTGCTTTGAAAATCCTTTTTAGTCATTTTACCTTCTAGACCGGATTCGATGGTTGGAAATGACTCAACTTGGAGCGAATCCAATAGGTCATCGCTCACCAATCTTTGAATCCTTCTAAGGTTAATATGACCCAATCGTAAATGCCACAAATATGTTGGATTTATGCTCGAAGGTTCCTTTCTTTTATTAGGATTAGTCAAAGAATTAAACGATTTATAATTATGCAAGGGAGCTGTGCAGCATTGATGATATAAAGTTCTTCATTATAAGTACTCCCGCAAATATATTCACCATTTCTTTTAATAATTGCATTATCCTTAAAAGAAACTGAATATCCATCACGACGCAATTTAGAAACTGAAATCAAATTCATTCTAAAATCGGGTACCAATAATACATTATTAAGAACTAAAATCCTATCATCAACTTTTAGCTGCACGACTCCCACTGCAACAGCCTTCAGCCTGGAATAGTCGCCCCAGCTTATTGTAATCTCATCCGCACTAAGTACCTTGGTTACTTGGAACCCCTGCGAGTCATAACAAACATGATTAGTGGAGCCTGAATCCACTATTCACGAAGTGATGGAACAGGCAGCCAAACATGTTTTGACTACTAGTGCATGAGACGTACCTTTCTTAGGGCAGTCACTCTTGAAATGCCCTTTCAGACCGTAGTTGAAGCATTTGCCCTTCGGCTTTTTGTTCGCTTCCGGCTGAGGAGCTTTTGAATGAGGAGCCTTGCCTTTGGCTTTGAAGGTTGCCACTTGCTTCTGGCCAACTTGCTTTTTCTTCTTTCCCCATTTGGGTTTTGAAGAAGCAGCACCGGTTGCCGCAAGAATTTGATGATAACCTTGTTTGAAGAGACCTTCTACAGATCAAGCTCTGTAAGTTCCGCCAATGTGTAAGTCCTACGATTCATATTGTAGTTGGGGCGGAACTGCTCAAAGCTTTTTTTGGTAAACTACCCAAGATAATATCGACCTGCGACTCCGCATCGATAGTGGCCCCAGTATGCTCAGTTCGTTCAAATGAGACATCATTTTAAGAACGTGATCCCTTACTGGGGTCCCTTCAGACATTTGGGTTGTCATCAAAACCCTCATTGCATTTTGTCTAGTCGCCCGGTTCTGATGACCAAACATCTTAGTGAGATTTTTCACCATTTCCGCGGCCGAGCCCATCGTCTGATGCTGATGCTGCAATACATTTCTCAATGAAGCCAAAATGTAACAACGAACCATCTCATCCGACTTTTTCCATTTCCGAAATTCAGCCAACTCTTCAGGAGTGGCATCCGGTTCTAGTTCCAAAGGACTCTCCTCAGTTAATACAAATTTATGCCCCTCGGCAGTCAAGACAATATCAAGATTTCTTTTCCAGTCGGCAAAGTTAGTGTCATCAAGTTTGTTTTCTTTGAGAATAACAGCTAGTGGATTGAAAGACATCTAAGAATAAAATTAAAACACCATTCATCACATAATTCGACGCAAAATATATTGAAAAAACCTTAAAACAATATATATGCAATCAACCAACACCTCGAAAAACCGCACATGCAAGCCACGATAGTGTGGACGTTTACACATATTTTCAAGTAGATTTTAACGCCTTTAATTTTACTATCTAGTCAAGATGCGTTTTGACAAGTAAAATTAATAGTTGGTTCCTCTTGGCCATGTATTTAATTAATATAGACTCTGATGGGGAGCTTATTAATTAATACACCTAAGTGAACACCATAATTTAACAAACCTTAGAATATTATTTAATGATAATAGTCCTACAGATGGAGAGGTCCTATCATAAAAAATAATATTCACCTTTTTGTTATCAAATTTGAAGTTTAAAACCAGTGAGCCAATAATTTAGCACATCCGATGTGGAGGAAGACTCTAATGTCAACGCGCATGCTAATTATTTCACAATTTAAACCATTTATGGAGGCCAATTTGATTTTGAAAAATCAATTTAAAATCACTTAGTTATTTTGAAAAATTAAGGTTTTTAATTTTCTCGTCCTAACATGCAAGGAAACATATCACGCATACATCCATACATGCCATACATCAAAACAATAAAACCAACAAATAATAAAATTGGACAATTATATCCAATTATCATGGCTTTTTATTCCTCGTTTTGAATAACGAGAAAATCTTGGCCTGCTTGCTCCCACCGCTTCAAGCATCTCGCGGAAAACGAATCGAACGACCCGACCGGACAATTTGGCTGTTGCCCGAATCGCTGCCTCGCCGCCTTGCCGCCCGAATCGCCTGCATTCATCGCCCGAGCTGACCGAGCCGCCCGAGATGACCGACTCGCCGAGATCAGATCTGGCCGATCCGCCGATCGCCTCCTTGTTGGTCCCGTTGGTTCGTCCGATCGGACTCCTCTTCGCTACTTGGACTTCTTTTTCTTTCGTAGTGTTCCAACTCGATTTCAATTTTATTCAAAATAAAATACTTCGAATTTACATCAAATTACAAGAAAAATAAATCCTATTCTACCTGTGGATTTTCTCACGGGAAAAACTTATACATGCCACAAAAACGGGCCAAATTACCAAAACGCATAAATAAATAAAAACATCACATAACCATGATAATTGGATCATATTTTCCTGCAAGACAAATTCTAGCAAAATATTCCAAAAAATCATACTATTCGAATATTTAATTGCTAGCATATTAATCACCAAATTAATTAAATTGAACAGAACCTAAAGACCGGCTCCGATACGAATTGTTGGAATATAAAACGCAGCGGAAGCAAGTTGGTGATGAGAATTTAATAAAAGGTTTTATAAACTAACCAACGCAAAAACCGGATCTATTTAGGCTTGTCAACTAATTAGCTAAACAGATTAATAAACAATTAAATAAACATATTTACGCATGGGAGTCAATAATTTTTACCTTTGACGCAAAGTGGTCGAAAAATCCCTTTTGGTCGATTTATGTCCTCTTCGTGTTCCTCTCCGATCTTCTTGTATTTCTACCTCAAGATCTTCTAGAATATATCCCACCTACGTCCGGATGTCGTGTGGGCAACAATCTACCAGACTAAATTTCAACAGCAAGGGATCAGCCGAACCACTATATTTCCAAGAACTTCCTTACGAATTTTTCCTCTCTATTTTTCTGAATATTTATGTATTTTAGAAAAATATTGTGTTAGCTAAATTGTGGAATCCAAGACATAAGTCAAGATCCACAATTAAACACACAAGGAAAAAATCAATTTTCTTGGGCAATTGAAAGTTGTAAAATCGGCCACCCTTAAGCATGTATTTATAGGTATTTTGGGCTACTCTAGGGACCTTAAGGAGGATATGGTAAGGACTCCCAATAGATATCTTCCTTCCAATATTATGACTCTTCCTAATATGAAGACTCTATTAATATCAACTTAGTCCACTAATAAGTTAATATTGCACTTCCTACCAAAATCCCAAATTACGAAATTGGGCTCCTTTTTGAATTAATTATTTCCCGCGTTTAAGATATTCCATGTCCATTAATTAATTTAAGCTACTGACAGCTTTTAATTAATTAATGTATTATACATGAGTATACCACTCGACCTTTATTCTTATATCGGAAAATTAATTCCACCTGCAGGGTTTAATATAATAATCCTTTCGAGTGCCTCAAGGGACATGATCAACCCGACTGGTCGGGACACGATTTCTAGCTATAATATTAATTATCATATAAATAATAATATTGCCCAAAATATCGAGCATATTGAGTCAATCATTGTGGCTCTCACCCATGATAAATCAAAGCAATAAATATTAAACATATATAATTAAATATTAATAACTAGAACTAAGAAATAATAATTGTCCGAGATGTACGTTCTTCTTATAGTCAGTACAGAAGAATCTATCTCACCTCGATCCTGTTCAACGTATACCGTATACGCTAATATATGCTAATGGTCAAGACCAACCAATATCAAGCATATACTACAACCTCTCACATAACGGTCTAATGTTATAAAGGTTGTGAAGGAAATATTACTATATAAGGAACCGATAATGTGATCTTCTGTGTGACACTACACACCACATTATCTACAATATAAAGTAAATTAGACTACATTTGCATAACCATAGCGTGAATAAATATGCAAAACATGTGATAAATGAATTAAATATTCTCATAGATAAAGACCGGGAAATTAGGTAATAGAAGCATAAAGTATGCTTTGACGTATACAACCCTAACAGGCGCTGCCCCCGGACCCCCGACATTTGGTCGTACCGACTTATAATTCGATCGTATACATGCGTACACTCCGCACATACCCAAACATATATAGAATACAAATTATAAAACCCCTTAACTCACATATTAGTTCCAATTACACAAAATGTTTGGTGACACTAAAATCACCGACACGATGGAGGATATAGTGATCAACTATCGTATGTTATATTATAAGTGGTGCAAGTTGATTGATAAAACATTCTCTGTGATGTAGAGAGAAAACGACTTGCCAAGGAAAATTGTGGGTTAGGTAAGATCAATTTTCTAAAAAACATCCTAAAACTAAAGGAAAGACCGGATGATTTGGAATGGGGAATGGAGAAAATTAATTACAACACTATCCCCTACGAGAAGTTGTTGTTGGGATTGTTTCTGCAAGAAAAAAGCGCGTTGTTTCTGTTAAAAAAAATGGCAGTGATTGTGGTGTTGCTTGAAGAAGAAAGAAGAATGTGTGGTGGTAGTGGTGGGGGTGGTGTATAGAAGCAGAAGAAGAATAAAAATTGAAGAAGAAAAGTGGGGGCATTTTAATATTTTTTGAAATATTATCAGCACCAGATTTATTATTTATCTTTAATAATGATTTATCTAAGATCCATGTGATAATGATGGTTATTAAAAACAAGTGCTAGGGGGATGGTATGGTGGGAGAAAGCATTGGTGCGAGGGGGATGGTATGGTGGGAGAAAGCATTGGTGCGGGGGGACGGGGGGTTGGTAAGGTGGGAGAAAGCAGTGGTGCGAGGGGCGGAAGGGGAAGTTGTTGGTGGTGGCTGAGGTGTTCGAGGTGGCGCTGGAGGTTGTTGTGGTGATTAAAGTGGTTGGAGGAGGGTTGAAGTGGCAGTGGTGGTGGACATACCTGGTGGTGCTGATGAAAATGGGTGGTTGAATGTTGTTGGACAATCAATCCATGAAGTCTTGGAGTTCATATCATCAATCATCCATCCTATAACATCCCTTGATCTAGCGAATCAGGTCAGATTTTCTAGAAATCTAGTTTTGGGGAATTTGGGTATTTTGGTTGATTTCGTCCGTTTAATCCGATTTAACTTAGGATTGTGATGGATTGATGATTATTTAGATGTATTATATCATTTCCCTTGTTATTCCATGGTTGGATCGTATCGATTCGTTGTTTGGGTCGAGTTCTTGACCGACGCCTTGAACGTGTCCGGTAAAATGTCTTAGAGGGGTTTTCGGGCGTTCTACGATTATTCTTCCTCGTATGATCTATGATTTATTGATTATATGTTGTTAGGGTCGAGTTTCTTGTGAAGAAACCGAGTTGAACACTTCCGTTCGTTGTCGTCGTTCTTTTCGATAGCATCGGGCGTTTCGAGGCAAGTACCTTGTTCATATGCTTCTCGTTTTCTGAAATGATGATCGGTGGTCGTCTTGGTGTGTTTGTTTGGTTATTTGCAAATGAATTTTCAAAAGATTTGTTTTGGCCTCGTTAAAGGCTCTCTTTCAAAATGCGTGTGTGTTTTGTGAACGGTGTGTTTTGGGAATTGATTATTGTTTGATTATTTTGAACGTTGGGGATTTTAATGATACCCCGATCGTTTAATGTTGTGGAATCATGTATTCCGTGTTAATCGTGTTGTTGTATTGTGATGAGTATGATAGCGGTGTCGGGTAAGTGCCCATCTCTAGTAAGTATTCTTAATGAACTTACATTCTTAGCATATTAGTATTGCATGAGTAACGTGTGTGTGTGTATGCTCACTACGGGTTAGATCCGACGGGGTCTCGGTAGGGGTCCACGGAGGGGTGGATCCGCGAGCTTGCTTTTAACCACTATGGGTTAGATCCGATGGGTCTCGGTAGGGGTCCACGGAGGGGAGGATCCACGGTTAATTGTGGTGTATTTCACAAATGTGTTTTGATATTAGCGTTTCCGGAAACGAGTATTTTGAACAGTTTTCATGATTGCATGCATCGACTAAGTGTGTAAGAGGTAAGTTGTTCGTTTGGCTTACTTGGCTAGGATGGCACTAGAGTATTTGTCAGTCTGTGTTTAAACCTTGGGTTGTGAATTTTGATGTTGGAAGACGAACCTTGTTGTCGTTCTCGTGTACTGTGAGTTGATGAGATTTGGGGCTAAAATCCCAACGGTTTGGTAAAGGTTATTTTACGGAAAGTAAACCTTTGGGGCGGTGACCCCTTTTGTCTTTTGAGTTTTGAAAAGTAGGATTTGATAATCCTAAATTGTTTTCTATTAAAACTCCCGATTGCATTTCAAATCATTTTATAAATTGTTTCCTTTGATATTTGATCTTGAAATTTTGGGAAGTTTTTACTCAAACCCTTGCCTCGCGAAGTGTTCATCTTGTTATATTTGAATCTTTGAGGATTCTGGATTATTATCGTTCTTGGAACTTGAATTGTATGACTCGTATTTTTGCACTTGTACTTGCACTAGCAAAACAGTGGAGTTTTGCTAACCCCCGAGTATTCGGGGGGTGGATGTTTGTATTGCATTCAGGTTTTGGAGCATAGCACAGGGTCGGCATGAAGGATGATGAAAGATGAACGATACTAATCACACGAGGACCCATTTGATGTTATATTGGTTTAGTTGCATTTTATTTCCGCTGCAGTATTCTTTCCTGCCAGACGGGAGTGTGTTGTATTCGACCCCTGCGTGGGCAAGTATTGTAATCAAGTTGTATGTTTTTATTGAAAGACCAAGTCGGCCTACTGAGTTATTGTAGCCTTAAAGGCATCGTCGAGTTGTTCGTTTGTTGTTACCAGCCTGGTAGATCCCTGAGGAAAGGTTCTACGGCGTGTAATATCCCTGAGCGGATTGGGGGTGTTACATAAGGTTGGTATCAACATCATTCTATCATTCAAACTATCATCTTGAAGATTGTTAACAGTCCACCTTACCAAGATACAACAAATCCTTCCATGATCAACCTCCTAGGTTCGTCTGACAACAATGATGTTAATACCAAGTCCGTGATTACTACGAAGACACTTTCCAAATTCGGATTATCAATCTCAGAAAACTTCCTTTACTTGTAACAAGATTCAAATTATGATGCTCTTAACCGAGGTACTTAAAACATAATCATCTCAACTTCCTAGACACGATGTTGGTTGAATAATTCATACATGGAACTTAATATCTTGATAGCGTGATCATAATAATCTTAAGAACACGAATCCAAGGTTGGAGATAGTATAACATACCTTAAGATGAAGAAAACACCGAGACAATAGGTAGAATCCAACTCCGGTTGCTTGTGTGCCAATCCAAGATGTTTCTCCACTTCAATGATCAAGCATAAGTGATATTCGATCTTTAATGATCAAGTAGAGATGGTCTATAAGTGTTTAAGGAGGCTGGGAACTCTCTGGAATGAGATAAGTCGATGACCAAGTGAAAAGGAACGAATGAAATGAAATAGGGTGATGTCCCATTTATAACTTTCTGACCTTAACGTACGTTAGCCTTCATGCATAACGTACGTTAGTCTCTTAGCATATGCTACCCAGTATACTTAGCGTATACTATCATCACCGATAGTTAATTGTTCTCATTCTGTACTCGATTACGTACGCTACACCATCAGGTTACGTACGTAAGTAACACCCATTAGCGTACGCTAGACACATTCCTTAGCGTACGTTAACAATCGTTGACTTCAAAAGTGTCCAGGTTCATCTGCGGGAATCTTATTCGGACCTATCGTCCGGCTGGCGCATGTGCTAGCCGCCCAGCTCAATTATTGGCTGTTTAATGTACGCTATGCTACATTCATAGCGTACGCTAACTCTGGCGGATAACGTACGTTAAGCTTCCTTCTTAGCGTACGTTATCACGTATTTGCATGAGAAAATTTACATGTTGCCATACTCATGTACAAGGATATAAATACGAGAAATATCATGCTTCGATTATCGATATCACAATTCTGAATAATACAGGGTTCAATTACAGATTAAATACTCAATAATTAATCCGTATATTACATACTCTCCTACTAAAAAGGAGTTTCGTCCCGAAACTCAAGACAAAAATAACTCTAGATATCTGGACCTCATGATATCTTCCATTTCCCAAGTGGCTTCCTCCACTCCGTGGCGCGACCACTGACCTTAACCAAAGCGATCGGTTTGTTTCTCAATTGCTTAACTCGACTCTCGAGTATCCTGATCGGTCTCTCTTCAAACGTGCCATCCTGAGCGACTTCGATCTCGCCGAAATCAATGTTATGACTAGGATCTGGTATATACTTCCGTAACTGGGATACATGGAATACGTTATGAACATGGCTCAATGACGGCGGTAATGCCAACCTGTATGCCAACTCTCCAACTCTCTCAAGAATCTCGAATGGTCCAATATATCTCGGACTCAACTTTCCTTTCCTCCCAAAACAAAATATTCCCCGAGTAGGAGAAACTTTTAAAAGCACGTGATCTCCAATTCTGAACTCTAATGGACGACGGCACACGTCTGCATAAGATTTCTGTCGACTCTGGGCGGTCAATAGCCTTTCGCGAATCAAGGCTATCTTCTCTCGTGTTTGCACGATCAATTACGGTTCTGTCCCGATCAAGTCTGATGAATCGTCCCAATATAGGGGTGATCTGCATCTCCTCCCGTATAATGCCTCAAACGGTGCCATCTTAATGGAAGCATGCCAACTATTGTTGTATGTGAATTCAATCAACGGCAGATGAACTTCCCAATCAGTTGATCAATCTAAGGCACGAGCCCTCAACATATCTTCCACCATTTGAATAGTCCTCTTGGATTGTCCGTCTGTCTGTGGATGATAAGCAGTGCTGAAGTTCAATTCGGTTCCCAAGGCTTTATGAACTGTTTTCAAAAAATGAGACACAAAGTGACCGTCTCGGTCAGAAATAATGGTCTTCGGCGTACCATGCAATCGGACTATCTCTGAAATAAATACTCATGCCAACTTCTCGAGTCCCCAAGTGTCCTTAATGCCTAGAAAATGAGCTGATTTGGTTAAACGGTCAACTATCACCCAAATCATGTTTATCCCCATTCTGGTCTTCGGCATGTTAGTGATAAAGTCCATCGATATGTCCTCCCACTTTTATTTAGGAATCGGGAGCGGCTTCAGCATCCCGGCAGGTCATTGATGCTCGATCTTAACCTGCTGACAATTCAAACATTTCGAGACATAATATGCTACATCTTTCTTCATGTTGCCCCACCAGAAGTTCTGCTTCAGGTCCTTATACATCTTGCTGGTGCCCGGGTGGATAGAATAGGGCGTGCTGTGAGCTTCCTTCATAATTTTCTGCTTCAGAACATCGACATCGGGAACGCAAAATCAGTTCTGAAATCTCAAAACTCCATCATCATGAATTACGAATCCTGGGGCCTTTCCCTTGATTACTTCATCACGTAACCGAATCATCAGAGGATCATCTACTTACTTAGATTTGATTTCTTCGGTTAACGATGAAGTTATTTCCATCACACACAGTTGTCCTTGGACTCTTTGAAACCATACTTCAATTCCTTCGCGAATCAATTCTCATTGGCTGGGCTGGGAGGTCAGAGTCTCCAGCATCTGAATAGAAACAGGCTTGCGGCTAAGTGTGTCAGCCACTACATTTGCTTTGCCTGGATGATAAAGAATCTCCAAGTCATAGTCCTTAATCATTTCTAGCCATCTCCTTTGCCGAGTGTTCAACTCTTTCTGACTGAAGATGTATTTGAGACTCTTATGGTCCGTAAAGATTTGACAGTGAGTCCCGTACAGGTAATGTCTCCAGATTTTCAAAGCAAAAACTATCGCTGCCAATTCCAAATGATGCGTTGGGTAATTTACTTCATAAGGCTTCAACTGTCGTGATGCATAGGCGATCACCTTCTCATTCTGCATCAATGCACACCCGAGTCCTTGGTTCGAAGCGTCACTGTAAACTATGAATCCTCCAGTTCCCTGTGGGAGTGATAAAATCGGTGCCGTCGTCAATCTCTTCTTCAATTCATCAAAGCTAGTCTGGCACATCTCCTTCCACTCAAAATTTTGAGTTTTCTGCAGTAGTCGAGTAAGTGGGCGGGTAATTTTGGAAAACTCTTCCACGAACCGACGATAATACCCAGCAAGTCCTAAGAAACTCCGGACTTCTTTCACGTTCTTAGGAGACTTCCAATCCATAATTGCTTCGATTTTCTGGGGATCTACTCGGACTCCTTCTGCTGATACCACATGACCGAGGAACATTACTTCCTTTAACTAGAATTCACACTTAGAAAGCTTGGCGTATAATTGCTCATTTCCCAAAAGATCTAAAACAATCCGCAAATGCTGTGCATGCTCTTTCGGGCTCTTGGAATAAACAGTGTAATAATCGTAATTTCGATTTCCGGTAATTTCTTTTTTTTCGGCGGAAGTCCATTTTGACGACTTGCTCATGACCGTTTCGTCATTCTAAGAATGATTAATTCTACACTTTTTGACACCCGAGTTCGTTTGGGTGCCATTTTGTTGAGTTCCGTGCTTTTTAGCGACTTTTCCGCACTTGAGTTCGATTCTTACGAATCTCGATCTAAACTGCTGTTTCGAGTTTCCCGTAAGTCCGTTTAATTTTGTTAGACGTGTTGTGAACTTCGGTTTGGTTATTCGATCACGTATCGTGATTTTCGGGCGTTTTGGGCCATTTTGTAATTTACCCAAAGTTATGGGTATCCGTATCTGTATCTGTTGTCTCGACCCTTTTCTTGGTCGCGTATGATTAATTATTGCATTATCCTTTCATTTCAGGTCGTTGATGTTGTCCGCGAACTTTTCGTCGTGTTCGTTCCGTACGTTTTTCGGAAATCGAGTCGTCGAGCCCTGGTGGTCGCACCGGCCGGACGGCCATGGATCGGGCCGGACGGTTGGGTTCTCGCCAAGCGATGGCGGGCATCGCCGAGCGATGCCGAGCATCGCCGAAAGGTGCACGCCGCCGAAGTCATCGCCGCAAAGACACTCGTCCGGGCCGCGGCACACTCGTGTTCAATTGTTGGCCGACCCGTCTGTACATTGTGACGCGGCAAATGCCGGCCGGCCGGGCACACCGCGAGCCACGGGAGCGATTTTGGGATCGTGCCGCGGCACACTCGGCCTGGGCCGCGGCACACTCGACACTCAGCATTATATCTGCAGTTTTTGGGCCTGTGCCGCGGCACACTTCGGCTGAGCCGCGGCACACAATGCAGTCAACTGTATAATTATGTTTTTTTGGGCGAGATCAGCTCATTTCCTCCATTTTCTTCATCACATACGAGAGAGAGAGAGAGCTTGAGGAGAGAAGCTTTGCATCACATCACTTGAGGGCTTGATTTTCTTCATTTCCTTTCGATCGTGAAGCCCGAATAGTCGATCCAATGCGTATTCTTCGGATCATAGTGCTTGGATCTTCAAGAGGTAATTTCTTCAACATCTTGGATTTCGATTTGGTATTGAGTAATGATGTTTTGGATGTTAAGATCATGTTGTATGAAGTGATATACGCATGATTTTGGGCATGTTTGATTATTCATTGGATTATTGAAGGATTATTCTAGAACACTTTGAATATTGTGTTGGATTTTGGGGTTTTTCGTAGATTCGTCCGACTTATCCGATTTGAAGCTTGAGAACCTTGAGATTATGATGTATCTATACCGTATGCATGCTTTTCCTATGATTTTACGGGTTGAATTGTGCCGTTTTTGGACTTGTGGGAGTTTGGGCGATTTTCCAACCTTTAGTTGTTTATCCGTGTATTTTCATGAATCGTAGACGAGTTTTGGAAATTTCTTCATGTAATTTGAGTATGGATAATTGATTATCATATTCCTTGCGAATCTTTTAGGTGCCGGAAGCGCGTTCTTGGACCTACCGAACTCATACCGTTTTTCCATTCGATTTCTCGATGTCTCAAAGGCAGGATCAAGCCATGGGCTCAGGTATGGTCTCGAGCTTTTTTGAATCATATGTTTTCCTTTGTATTTATCACACAATATTCTGCTGTGCACTAAGCTGGGGGTCTTCACGGAAACAGCCTCCCTACCGTAATAAGTAGGGGCATGGTCTGCGTACATCTTACCCTCCCCAGACCCTGCTCTGAGCGAGATATACTGGGTATGTTTGGTTTGGTTTGGTTTTATTTCGAGACTTGGTTTCTTTATGATTTTGTTGATATCAGGGGATTGTTTGATACGACACCCGTCGGCAAATTATGCCAAATGTTACTGTTGTTCATAAATAGCCGGTTCAAGGCATTGCGATACTTGTTAGTAAAGTTGTTGTCGATAGCCGGTTCGCGGTATCGACGTATCGATTGTGATTGTGATGGATGTTCCATTGAGATATTGTGGTGACCGTCGTTATTGATATCGGTGTTTTCTATTGATATTGTATTGGCCGATTGAAGGCATTGATGTATTCGATTATCATCTTCGTTATCGGTAACTGATTTAAATGTGCTGAGACATCCGTTGTAACGTTGTTATCGATTTTCCGTTCTAAGGTAATCGAGGTATTGAATTGGAATCGCCGAGGATAGTGCCCATCCATGAGTTATTATTGTCGTGTTGTCCGGCTCAAGGCAGCACACTATTATTCTTGTGAACTCGGTAATTTTGTGATCGTCGAAGGTTGAGGATTTCCCGGATGGTTGTGTTGTGATTGTTGTTCGTGTTAATAGGTCCTTAGAGATTTTGATCCCAGGATGGTTGTTTTGGATATTGTTGGTCGTGTCGATCTTTCATTATTCGTGTGGCATCGTTCGCTTGGTGAGTCGTATGATTCATATCGGATATATTATCCTTTGATTTTCGTTGTCATGTCGTATCGTGGCATATCCGGAATCATATCTGCGTGCCGATTGGTTATGTGTAGGATTTTTAGCCAGGCATACGATGGTCATGCGTGGATGTTTTCGCATTGGACCGTGCATACGAGACGAAGTTCGTGAGGCTAATTAGGTACATTGTCACTCGTATATTCTGGATTCAGTATACGGGGTGGACATGTGCACGGACACATTTCCGGATCGGGCGTACTGTGATGTCCCTCTTGAGCCTTATTGTTTGGTCGTTCGTAGTCCATGTTGTGTTGGATATGTCCGACGATTTGCGACTGGTTGCTCATACGCCGAGGGGTATGTCCGATAGTCAAGTTTGGTTCTTTGAGATCTGTATTGTGATGATTTACAGCTTCGGGCTGTTCGACTTTCAGGCCATTGTGATGTATCAGTATTTTCCGTTGGAGCCTTCGCACATTGTGATTCGTATCTATATCGGTTTTGGTTTGGTTTACCTTCGGGTATTGTATTGTTGTGTTCTATATTGATAATTCGCCATTTGGGCGTAAGTTTTCGGTTCTTGTGTATCATGTTGAGTTTTTCCTAGCGGGATATTTTTCTCCCTACTTTTTTTAAGTTTCGGGACGAAACTTCTTTTAAGGAGGGTAGAATGTAATAACCGTAATTTCGATTTCCGGTAATTTCTTTTTTTCGGCGGAAATCCATTTTGACGACTTGCTCATGACCGTTTCGTCATTATGAGAATGATTAATTCTACACTTTTTGACATCCGAGTTCGTTTCGGTGCCGTTTTGTTGAGTTCCGTGCTTTTTAGCGACTTTTCCGCACTTGAGTTCGATTCTTGTGAATCTCGATCTAAACTGCTGTTTCGAGTTTCCCATAAGTCCGTTTAACTTTGTTAGACGTGTTGTGAACTTCGTTTTGGTTATTCGATCACGTATCGTGATTTTCGGGCGTTTTGGGCCATTTTGTAATTTACCCAAAGTTATAGGTATCCGTATCTGTATCTGTTGTCTCGACCCTTTTCTTGGTCGCGTATGATTAATTATTGCATTATCCTTTCATTTCGGGTCGTTGATGTTGTCCGCGAACTTTTCGTCGTGTTCGTTCGTGACGTTTTCGGAAATCGAGTCGCCGAGCCCTCGTGGTCGCACCGCCGGACGGTTGCGGGATGGCCGGACGGTTGCGGGTTCTCGCCGAGCGATGGCGGGCATCGCCGGCGATGGCGGGCACCGCCGAAAGGTGCACGCTACCGAAGTCATCGCTGCAAAGACACTCGCCCGGCCGCGGCACACTCGTGTTCAATTGCCGTCACCTGCCTCGTACCTTGTGCCGCGGCACATGCCGGCCGGGCCGCGGCACACTGCCGAGCCCTGGGAGCAGTTTTTGGGACTGTGCCGCGGCACACTCGGCCTGGGCCGCGGCACACTCGGCCTGGGCCGCGGCACACTCGACAGTCAGCACTATATCTGTAGTTTTTGGGCCTGTGCCGTGGCAAACTTCGGCTGAGCCGCGGCACACAATGCAGTCAACTGTATAATTACGTTTTTTTGTGCGAGATCAGCTCATTTCCTCCATTTTCTTCATCACATACGAGAGAGAGAGAGCTTGAGGAGAGAAGCTTTGCATCACATCACTTGAGGGCTTGATTTTCTTCATTTCCTTTCGATCGTGAAGCCCGGATAGTCGATCCAACGCGTATTCTTCGGATCATAGTGCTTGGATCTTCAAGAGGTAATTTCTTCAACATCTTGGATTTCGATTTGGTATTGAGTAATGATGTTTTGGATGTTAAGATCATGTTGTATGAAGTGATATACGCATGATTTTGGGCATGTTTGATTATTCATTGGATTATTGAAGGATTATTCAAGAACACTTTGAATATTGTGTTGGATTTTGGGGTTTTTCGTAGATTCGTCCGATTTATCCGATTTGAAGCTTGAGAACCTTGAGATTATGATGTATCTATACCGTATGCATGCTTTTCCTATGATTTTACGGGTTGAATTGTGCCATTTTCGGACTTGTGGGAGTTTGGGCGATTTTCCAACCTTTAGTTGTTTATCCGTGTATTTTCATGAATCGTAGACGAGTTTCGGAAATTTCTTCGTGTAATTTGAGTATGGATAATTGATTATCATATTCCTTGCGAATCTTTTAGGTGCCGGAAGCGCGTTCTTAGACCTACCGAACTCATACCGTTTTTCCATTCGATTTCTCGATGTCTCAAAGGCAAGTATATATTTATGAATGTGCGTTCTCGACTTTGAAAGTAAGAAATATTAATGGCATTGTTGTTGCCCAAAATATTTATCCGAAGATTAATACTGCTGGAAGACGGACAACAAACAAATGCGGGAGCACTTCCGAGAGAAGATAAATAAAACAAGATTTGCCGGGTTTGTTAGGCCCGGGCTTGAATGCTCTCGCGAGATGTTATTAATACGAAAATTCGTGGATACAAGTATTAATGAGAGAAATCTAAATACAATGAGTGTAAAAAGACTCTGTTGATCCGGCTCTTGAGCGAAGCTCGGTGTTCTTCGTCCCGCCGATAATCTGCTCGAGGAGAAAAGGCCGGGAGAAGTAAGACCGAAAGAAAGCTGTTGCCAAGAGTTGGATGTTAGCCAAGAGCTGTATATTGTTTCTGTATTGTGTGCTCAAATCGTGAGGTCGCCGAGTGTTTTGAGAGTCAAAATCTCGGTTTGTGCAGAAGAGTTTCGGTCCCTGGACAAGTGCTGGGAGCCTTGTATATATAGAGGCTGAGGGGCCCTGTCCCCTAGTGGGCGATCGCCTTTCGGCATTTAATGCAATGGGGCGATCGCCCTAAAGGTTACGTGGGCTGCCTGCCAAAAGTCCAAAGCTACAGCTGGTGGCCAGCCGTGCGGTCCAATGAGGATCCAGCACGCGTCCGGAAGCACTGTCACAGGAGGTCCCACTTAGCTACTTTCGGCGGACCTTGTCAGTAGGTGCAGGCTGTAGTCACATGTCTTGTCCGCCAACTCCTTTCGCAGGTCTGGGCCATGCTGGTAGGTGAGGTAGGTGACAAGATTGTCAGCGCCTTTTGTGGATCTGCACGTGGTGCCAGTCTTGAGGCTCGGCCTTTGCCGACTGGATGTCCGTCGGTGGTGATCGACCTGGATGGTCTTCGGAGGTCGACATCTGCCAGTGGATGGAGGTCGCCAAGGGTCGGTCGCCAAGGGTAGGTCGCCAGGTGCCGAGAGACGGTCGATCGCCAAGGGTCGGTCGTCGAGTACCGAGAGGCGATCGTCTTGATGTCGATCGCTCGGCACCGGACTTGTCTGGGCCCTACGGTTGGCGATCTAGCATGCCTGGGTTAAGGCTCGGTCGCACAGTCGCCGATCGGCAGCTTGCCTTGGTCGCTCGGCGAAGTCGGTCGCTCGGCCTCGTAAGTGGTCGCTCGGCCTCGGAGGCGATCGCGGTCGGAAGGTGTTAAATCTTGACACAACAATTGCCCCTGACTTGCTCCTATGTTGAAGACATGGGGCGAGGTGGTTCTTGCCGGTGATCATGTACGGATGAGGACGGCGATCCGAGTGACTTAGGACTCGGACTTGGGCTTAATCATGGACGATTGGCTTAGCTATCTTTAGGTCTTGTACCTGCAAAAAACAACATTGGCCGATCCCCCATGGAAACTTGGTGGTTTCGCTTTGTATGAGGAATCGTGCACAGTCGCCGAGAACGAAGGACCCACCCCCAGACCGTGACTTGGTGCACAAAGACAATGAGAGCCACGTCACTCAGTTGCTTATGACGGTCCACTGTTAGGCTGCGCCTCGCCTTGTTTTTAAACGAAAGGCGTGCGGTCTCGGTCTAGAGGAGTCCTTGCGCGGGGCAGCGTCGGATGAATCAACTCCACGCCCGCGGCTTGTTAGCTCTGCTTCCACCTCGGCCAGCCATGGAGATGGCCGACCTCGACGGTGTACGTTGAGACGGGGTTGTGGAATGAGTCCACGGATTAATGTTGGAGGGCCCTCCGACTACGCCGGCCTCGTATTTAAACGAAGGGCGGGCGATCTTGGCCGAAAGGGACCTTGCATGGCCGAAGCAGCCGGTTCCATCGACTGCCAGGGCCATGGCTTTATGATGTGCGGTGGAGGCGATCCTATGCCTTAGTCCGTCATGTTATATCTCCGGATCAGATGGCGATCGTGTCCTCCGGCTGCGGATGATGTAGCGTGATGATCGGCGATCGGGCTGGAAGACTGTCGATCGTCGCTCGGCTGCCGATCGCTTTATTCGTAGGTCGATATTGGCGATCGGGTGGGAGATCGTCGTCCGGGTGCCGATCGCGCTGCTCACAGGCTAAGAAGAAACCTTTGCCTGGCCGAAAATCTGCGGCTCTTGCCCGGAAGGCTGCGTAGGTCGTAGGTTGGGTCTTTGTAAGATGCCTGAACATAGGCGAAAAACCCTGAAAACCTCCTAGGACCGCGTAGAGGGCGGTCTCATCGCTTATGGGCTCGCCATTGAGGATGATTACGTCTACCCGGTCGATGTAGTCCGAGTCGGACTCTTCTTCTCCCTGCTTGATTTGCATCATGCGAAGGGGACCTTCGGGCCGGACGACCACAGTGGCGAAGTACTCGGTGAAGCCGTGCGCCGGCTCGTTGAAGGAGCCAATGGACCGAGGTGGCAATGAAGTATACCACCGGTGGGCGAGGTCGTCCAGCGTCGGAGGGAACATTCGGCATCCGGTCGCGTCGGATGCCTGCACCGATCATGTAGATGTTGAACTTCCTTAGGTGCACTTGGGGTCCGATCGCCCCACGTATACGGTGTTTGCGGGGAGCGATCTGTCCGCACGGGGCGAGCTCGATGTCGATCGCGGCGGCTCGCTTGGCCGGCGATCGTCTTCTTGGCGCCCGCCTGGATTCGGGAGCGCCTTCATGTCGTTAAGTTGACGTTGCATTGCGGCCATCGCCGTGGCTTGGTCGCTTGCCGATCGGCTTTGGGAGCAGGAGCCGAGGCGATCGTGTACCGATCTCCGGCTCACGCGCCGACCTCGGCAATTCGGCGAGGGGAGCCAGACGGCCTTCTCGGGAGTCGGGTAGGCCGAGCTCTGGTGACGGACTCAAACTCCGCTGCCTCGTAGCCGGGCTCGCGCCTTGGCCGCTGTGTCGGGTCACCGCCTGTGCGATCGAAGACAGAGGTGCCCAGTGGCGAGCGCCTCTTCTGCGGACGGAGCCTCCCGGCGATTGCTCGGCCAAGAGTGCCTTGAGCTCGCTTGATCTCCCGGCGAGAGACCGGGGGCGGTAGCCGGAGGCGCGTCGAGAGCACTTCGCCGCCTGAAGGACGGCCAGTGGCCCCTTCGACCGTTCCTTGGTTCGAACCGATCGAGCGAGAGGCTCGGCCGCCTTCCCGGACGTGGTCGGCGCCTCCGGCCGCGGCGGCTACCTTCCACCATCGGGCCGCGGCTCGACCGGGACGGAGCAGGGTCAGCCGGCCGGCCGCTTTCTTCGACGCGGAGGCGGAAGACATGTTTTCTGAAGGATTTCTTTTGAAGTGCAGTGAGTGTCACTTCAAATATCTGCCCCGAGAACAGTGAGTGTTCTTCGGGACGGTAGGTGTAAAAAATCGAGGGTTGGATGCCCTCCTTCTAGCGCCAATTGTTGTTGCCCAAAATATTTATCCGAAGATTAATACTGCTGGAAGACGGACAACAAACAAATGCGGGAGCACTTCCGAGAGAAGATAAATAAAACAAGATTTGCCGGGTTTGTTAGGCCCGGGCTTGAATGCTCTCGCGAGATGTTATTAATACGAATATTCGTGGATACAAGTATTAATGAGAGAAATCTAAATACAATGAGTGTAAAAAGACTCTGTTGATCCGGCTCTTGAGCGAAGCTCGGTGTTCTTCGTCCCGCCGATAATCTGCTCGAGGAGAAAAGGCCGGGAGAAGTAAGACCGAAAGAAAGCTGTTGCCAAGAGTTGTATGTTAGCCAAGAGCTGTATATTGTTTCTGTATTGTGTGCTCAAATCGTGAGGTCGCCGAGTGTTTTGAGAGTCAAAATCTCGGTTTGTGCAGAAGAGTTTCGGTCCCTGGACAAGTGCTGGGAGCCTTGTATATATAGAGGCTGAGGGGCCCTGTCCCCTAGTGGGTGATCGCCTTTCGGCATTTAATGCAATGGGGCGATCGCCCTAAAGGTTACGTGGGCTGCCTGCCAAAAGTCCAAAGCTACAGCTGGTGGCCAGCCGTGCGGTCCAATGAGGATCGGACGCGTCCTAAGCACTTGTCACAGAGGTCCCACTTAGCTACTTTCGGCGGACCTTGTCGGTAGGTGCAGTGTAGTCACATGTCTTGTCCGCCAACTCCTTTCGCAGTGCAGGCCATCTTTGGTAGGTGAGGTAGGTGACAAGATTGTCGGCGCCTTTTGTGGATCTCGCACGTGGTGCGCCTTGAGGCTCGGCCTTGCCGATTGGATGTCCGTCGGTGGTGATCGACTGGATGGTCTTCGAGGTCGACATGCCGGTGGATGGAGGTCGCCAAGGGTCGGTCGCCAAGGGTAGGTCGCCAGGTGCCGAGAGACGGTCGATCGCCAAGGGTCGGTCGTCGAGTACCGAGAGGCGATCGTCTTGATGTCGATCGCTCGGCACCGGGACTTGTCCTGGGCCCTACGGTTGGCCAGTCTAGCATGCCCGCTGGGTTAAGGCTCGGTCGCCTGGTCGCCGATCGGCAGGCTTGCCTTGGTCGCTCGGCAGTAAGTCGGTCGCTCGGCCTGTAAGTCGGTCGCTCGGCCTCGGAGGCGATCGCCGGTCGGAAGGTGTTAAATCTTGACACAACAGGCATGATTATTTATATCCACTCCGGGACGGGCCAACGGGTCCTCTGAGGGATTCGTAGCCTCTGGTGCGATTCCATGGATAATATGAATTAACCACTCCGGGACGGACCGACGGGTCCTCTGAGGGTTCCGTAGCCTCTGGTGCAGTTCCACGGTATTCATATATGTATTGATGTGATGCTATGAGATTTAGTTATTTTGGAATACTAGTCTTGAAATGATGAATTGACGGTTACATTTACTTTATTGTCGAGGAGTATTGTATTTCATACTGATATACTTGCACTAGCTATCCGACGGCTAACCCCTTTATGGGGGAAATACTTTTTATGTATTTTAGGTTCCAGGAGTACGGACAGGCGGGTATTGGGTCGGCATGAAGATGATGGGCAAGTGTGATACTGTGTCTTTCCTCTGGTTGTGTTTTGTGTTTCTCCATTCAGTGTTGTTGTACTGGAATGGTTATTGAATACTCGAGTATTGTTTTTTTCAGTTTTCCTTGATGTTCCGGCCTGTGTTGCCGATGTATTGAATTATTGTGGTGATGTATATGGTTTCATTGGTTATGGTTTTGAATACCATTTGTATTGTCCTTCTCTTCATTGTATCTAGACCTTCTCGGTCAAGTTTTGCAGTTCCGCACATGAATAGCTTTGTGGGTCCCACGGCGGGGCTCACGGCGCTGTAATATACCCTGAATAACTTGGGGGTGTTACAACCAGAATGTCATCAATAAATACGACTACGAACTTGTCCAAATACTCTATGAACACTTGGTTCATCAATTGCATGAATACAACAGGTGCGTTAGTGAGACCAAATGGCATCACTACAAACTCATAGTGTCTGTAGCGAGTTCTGGATGCTGATTTTAGAACATCGGATTCCTTAATCCTCAACTGATGATATCCCAACCTCAGATCAATCTTAGAAAACACTTTTTCTCCTTGCAACTGGTCAAACAAATCATCAATCCGTGGCAACGGATACTTGTTCTTGATTGTTATCATGTTCAGCTCTCGATAGTCAATACACAATCGAAGCGATCCATCCTTCTTCTGGACAAAAAGACCTGGTGCACCCCAGGGCGAAACACTTGGCTGGATATAGCCTTTGTCTAGTAACTCTTCCAGTTGCTTCTTCAATTCATACATCTCAGTAGGTGCCATACGATACGGCGCCTTAGAAATTGGTGTAGCTCCTGGTTCCAGCTCGATGGTGAATTCTACATCCCGTCGTGGAGGTAGTCCAGGTAATTCGTCAGGAAACACATCCGGAAATTCGTTCACAATAGGAATGGATGAGAGTTCTACTTTTCCATCTTCTTTCTTCATTGCGTAGCACCAGTATCCGGTAAAGCCCTGTTTCAAAAATTTGACAGCTTTCATCGCCTTGATCATCTTTCCTGAGCTTCCTGGTCTCCATCCCTCAAATAGTATTTCGGAACCATCATCAGATATCATTGAGATATTCCTCTCTCGGTAGTTTACAATAGCTCCATATCGATTAAGCCAATCATCTCCGAGTATCAGGTTGTCTCCTTGCATCTCTATCACCATCAGATTCGAGGGCCACTCTCTGCCTCCAATTGATACAGGGAAATCTCTAGTTTCTAAGTTTCCCACAATCCTCTCTCCACTCGATAAACCCACAACATAAGGTTCACAATTATGAAACCCGAAAATATTCGAACGATTTACACAAGACAAGGATATAAATGAATGCGTAGCTCCTGTATCGAATAAAATACTAACTGGCTGTGAAAGGATCTGAACAGTACCTGATGCGACAGCAGCATCCTGGTCGTCTGCCCTCCTTATCTCGTACAGACGTGGGGGAACGGATCCGGCACTCGATGTCCCCTTTTGGTCCAACTGTCCCCTGCCTCGTCCGCGACCAAAATTTTGGGGCAGCTGAACACTCTGCTGCGTCTGCTGAATACTTGTTTCCTTCTGAGCTGGATGTGATGTACGGGCTATAAAAGATCTTGAAACCTCTTCACAGAACACCGCACGATGTCCCTCTCGACCGCAATCAAAACAAGTCACGGCAGGAAGGCGACAATTTCGCCGATAGTGTCCCGTCTGACTACATTTAAAGCACTTCCTTGTCACATCTGTCGTGGCTGATACTGCTCCGAAGTTCTTTCCGCTCTTGGATGGATGTGGAGGTTTCTTGAATGAATGAAAGGATTGTTGGGATTCGGTGCCTAAAACGAAGGCCCAGCGGAAGCGGTAAAACGAAAATTAATTCGATCCATTGCCGCAAGCCGAAAGGGGACCGAGCATCGCCAAGAAGCCGCCCAGGCCGCCGATCGATCGGAAGGGACCGAGACCATTGCCGAGCGGCGGCGGGATGCCGAGCATGTCCGGCAGGTCTGGCATCATGAGGCGCGCCGGACAACTCCAAGCTGCCGGTCCGTTTACGTTGCCTGCTTTTTTCGCGATTCCAAAAATAATATTTTTCTAATCTTTATATTACTCATTTAAATCAGTTTTTCAAAAGAAAAATAGATTTATATTGTAACATAAAATCATGAAAAATTAATTTTTAGATGAACAATAGAAAATCAACGATTAATACGATTATGATTCCAAATCATATACCATCTAATCAAGCATTCCAAATGCCAATATCGTATATACGATCCCAAGACCTACGCTCTGATACCACTGTTGGGATTCGGTGCCTAAAACGAAGGCCCAGCGGAAGCGGGAAAATTAATTCCACTAGTACAAAAGGTGACATAGGCCACGTATATACGAATATCAAAACGAATTCACAAGAGATATAGAAACTCGCCCTTGTAGTCCGTTGATTAGATGGATTCCTTCTCTTGAGCTATTCCCCAAGCTTTAGGCGATCTCCCTGCAATTCAATCCGCTCTAAGCTCTTGAATGATCCAACGCCGAAAGCACCGCGTCTACACTTGGCACGCGCCGGAGAAACGACCGGAACGATGATCACCTTGCTATCCTCCGAGGATACGGCTAGAGCTAAGTGATGAAGCTTCCAATATGAAATTATAACACTCTAAGTGTATAACTCACAATCTCTCTTTTATTTCTCAATTTTCCTCCAAGAAAAATCAAGAATTTGTGAAGAAAAATGGAAGAAGACTTGGAGAAGATGATGAAGACTTTGAGAAAAGTTTTCTCTCTCTCCCTCACTCACTCTCACGTTGGAATCAAAATGGGTAGTGAGTGATTGTCTTCTTTTTCCTTTTTATTCGACTCCCCACATATAACAACTCATGCTAATGAGAATCAACCCCACCTATACAATTATCATCCATTAAAGAATGGAGACAAGAGTCCAAAAGGAAGGTGGCTTGAAATGGGGGGCGGCCCATGTAGAAACCGGACGAGTTCGGTTCGTTTCGGACTCCCGTGAGTCCAAACAGATAAACTCCGATTCTGTTCCGATGTATTTATATCGATTAATTAATCCAATTAATTAATCATATTAAATACATAATAACATAATTAATTTCTCCAAGAAATAATTATATTCATGAATTAAATTAATCACCCGATAATTTATTTAATTAATTAGGCCGTAAATTAATTTATCCAATAAATCAATTTAGACATCCAATGCCCCAAATTAGATATCCAATATCTAATATTGATAATGAGAGAATTAAGCTTGATTTATTCCGTCGTCAATCCTAATGCGCGACTCGGTAGGTCCGTCTCAGTCAGCAATGGGAGGAACCAAAGAGTAGTAGCACCACCTAGCCAGCCTGGCGGCCTAAACTGTACCCCAACTGAAAACAAATGATGGGATCATTCAAGAACTATTCTGTCGTGAATACCAGTATACGCATAAACCCTTCTTTCACATGTACCGATCAAGTTATAGGGTCACGGTCAGTCAAACCCTATACGTACTTGACGCTATGCATGCGTTAATGCAAATCGAGATCATCGAGCTCTCGTGTATCTAATATAACTAGCTCCAATGCTTTGGCCAAAGACTTACGATCTCATCTGCCAATAACCGCACAGGACATATAACCTGCTCACTAACGGGAGAAAGAATTCTATCTTGGTATTCAGTAGGACCTGCTACTTGCCCGTCAAGATGCACGTCGAGGTTGACCCTCGCCTTCTGGTTTACAGGGTCGAACTACTCTAATGAAAATCTTGACGTCACAAGCACATCCCTACTAAATCCTCAAGTCGAAGGTTCAGGAATACCTATCACAACCATTCGATTCCGTCATTGACTGTCCCGGAGTGAAATCTGTGTGATGAATCGAGGGTGAGCCGGTTCGAGTATACTAATCCAATTAGCATACCTATAACATGTGCTCCCACTGACCATTAGTGTTCAACAGGCACTCTCCATGTCAAAGAACACGTCATACAAGTCTTCACATAAACTTAACGCCCAGCCAAGTTTCATCGACTTGCGAACGATTAAGTATTTGAGCTATAAACCTTTCCAGTGCCGACCCCCTTATCCAATAAGGAGTGGAACGATTTGCTCTCAAATACACGGACTAGTTTCTATATGTATATTTACGAGTTAGGAATGCCAGTAACCACCAGTAAATAAAGAAACAACCATTGCCTTATATTAATGATTTACATAATTACAAGTACAATACCCTCACTCAACATCCTCTGAGTGGAATTCGAGGGCATACTCCTAATAATCTCCCACTTGCACTCAATGCCATACACTATGGTATCTAATACCCATGTTCTCCAGAATACGCTCCAAGCTAATCTGAGAATGTGGCTTGGTAAGTGGATCAGCGACGTGGTCGACTGACTTTACTCTATGCAGCATAATGTATCTCTATGCGAAGAAATTCTCTTACGAGATGATACTCTCTCTCAATATGTTTTGTACTGTTGTGAAACCTTGGCTCCTAGGCCTGTGATACTGCTCAGGCAGCGTAGCACAAAGTGTCACGAGAAGTTTACCTAGTAACTTCTTAACCCTTCCTTTGGAGGCCTCCGAGGTAGCTTTATACTCAGCCTAACTGGTGGAGTCAGCAGTCGCGCTATACTTGGCACTATGCCAGGATACTGCTATTCCATTAAGAGTAAATGTAGCCAGAAGTAGACATATAATCGTCTTTCTGTCCTTGGAAGTCCAATACAGTGAATCCCACCACATTCTGTTCTCCACCACCATATATAAGAATCAGATCTCTTAGTACTTCTAAAGTACTTGACAACATTCTTTACGGCGGTCTAATGTTCCCTGACCGGGTTAGCCCGAAACCTACTTACCACGCTTCCAGCATGCGCAATGTGAGGTCTTGTACACAATAAAGTATATGTAAGACTACCCACTGCCGAAGCATATGGTATATAACTCATTTCCTTTCATTTTTTCTCACTATGAGGACATATCTTCAAGGTGAGTTTTACTCCATGTCGCATCAGAAGGAACCCTCTTTAATATCTAATCTATATAGAGGGCCTGGGAAAAACTTATCATTCTCTTCGATCTATCCCAGTAGCGTCGAATCCCAAGAATATAGGTTTCTTCTCCCAAGTCTTTCATGGAGAAATTACTCAAAAGCCAAGCTTTCCCAGAACTGAGCATTCCCACATTATTTCCTATTAGTAGAATGTCATCTACATATAGTACTACGGATGCGATCTAGCTCCCACTAACCCTCTTGTATACACAATGTTCCTCTTCATTTTGCACGAAGTCAAAATCTTTGACTGCCTTGTCAAAACGAATGTCCCAACTACATGAAGACTGCTACAGTCTATTTCATGGAGTCTACATCCACCATTGCTAGGTCATTGGTCGTGGCTCGATCTCTTGTTTATCACCTGGAACCTCGTGGAAACCCAGTTCCTCCAAGTGCATAAAACTATACCTCTCAGGTAAATGAGATACCCTACTAGACCTATGAGGTGGTTGTACTTGTGTTTCAAAAGGTTTGGTTTCATTTTCTTACACAGGTGTCTCCTGAGGAGTTTCATTGTATTCTTCCAATGAAATATTTCTACCTGCTCCGCCTTCCTGAATGAATCTCTTCTTCCAGGAAGTGTGCTTGTTAAGAAACAACGATCTTTTGATCTTCGGACATGTAGAATAGATATCCCATCGTCCCAGATGGGAATCCAATGAAACGTCTCTTCGCGGACCTAGCTTCCAACTTCTCCACCTTAGTCTTCTTGACATAGGCGGGACATCCCCAAATCCTAATATGATTAAGACTTGGTTTCCTGCCCTCCCACATCTCATATGGATTTTTAAGAACGGATTTGGAAGGACATCTGTTCAAGATGTAGGCGGCAGTCAGGAGTGCATACCCCCAGAAGTAAATCGGTAAGTCAGTATAGCCCAGCATGAAACAGATCATGTTCAACAAGGTACGGTTCCTTCTTTCTGACACACCATTTAACTGAGGAGTACCTAGAGGTGTTAGTTATGATACTATTCCATGTTCCTTAAGGAACTCGTCAAACTCCAAACTCATATACTCACCACCTCGGTCCGACCGAAGTGATTTGATATGATTACCAGTTTGTTTCTCGACTAGGGCTTTGAATTCCTGGAATTTCTCAAAAGCCTCGGATTTATGTTTCATTAAGTATACATAACCATACCTAGTATGATCATCTGTAAACGTAATGAAATATTGATATCCATCACGTGCTGCTTCCAAAGCACCACATACGTCGGTATGGATTAATCCCAGTTTATCAGCGGCTCTTTCAAAAGTCCCTGTGAAGGGGGACTTAGTCATTTTGCCTTTAAGGCAAGATTTACAAGTAGGAAAGGGATCTAATCCCAATGGACCCATAAGTCCATCTTTTTCCATCTTGTAAACATTGGTCTAACCAATTTGACCAAGTCTAAGATGCCATTTCTAAACTTCATTGGTTTCATCCCTACCACGTTTTCTAGTCATAGTATTCACAACTACTTTGTTGCTGAGATTTAGATGATACAATCCATTTAACAATGTAGCAGTGCCCACTTGTTTATTTCTGAAATAAATTTTGCAGGAACCATCACCAATGAAAAATGAAAAGCCCTTTCAGTCCATTGTTGGAAAGTAAAACGCAGCGGAAGTGAAGTTTGATAAAGTTGATGATCGCGTTTTACGCATCTACGAGCATTAGATCTATTTAGACATGCTAATTAATTAATTACTAAGACTAATAAGCAATTTAAATATGATTTATTATTTATTAATTAAATGTGTTGATAAATAAAATATCTTAATCTAGATCCAAGATCAAAGGATATTACCTTTTGAAGCGTGTTGGTTACTTCCATCTTGATCGCCTTGTATTTCTACCTTTAGATCTTCTAGAGTATGATCCGCCTTGAACCGGACGTTGTGTGGGCAACGAGCTACCGGATCTTGCTTGGACACCTATGGATCGGTCAATTTCACCTTTGTATGTGATCACTTTATTTTTCTTTGCTCTGTAGTATTTTATGAACACTCTTAGCAAATTAATTGTGTTATCTAAATTGTAGAACCAAAGACACAAGTCTAGATCTACAATTAAACACAAGAGGAAAAAATTTGATCACACAACCTCACAAAACATGTACTAAATCGGCCAAGCTCCATTATGTCCTATTTACAGGCTCTTGGACTACTACTAGGGATCTAAAGGAGGATTATGGAAGGACTCCCTAATAAATTCATCTTACCTTATTAGGACTCTTCCTAATATATGATGAATCTATTAATATCAACTTAGTCCACTAAAAAGTTGATATTGCACTTCCTACCAAAATCCCAAATTATGAAATTGGGCTCCTTATTAAATATATTATTTCCCGTGTTTAAGATATCGAATGTCCATTAATTAAGTATAAGCTACTGACAGCTTTAATTAATTAATATCTTATCCAAGAGTAGTACCACTCGAACCTTATTATTATATCGGAATTAAATCCACCTGCAGGGTTTAATATTGTGACACCCCAAACTAGGCGGATATTACAGTGCCGTGGACCCCCGACTGGGACCCACCAGGCGAATGAAAATGAATGAATTAAACAGGGTAAATGTAGTACCGAACCACATTACAACATTAATTACTCCGATGAGGAGTTTCATACAACACACCCAAGATCTTACACAATACATGTATATTTTATATGGAGATAAAATATACAACACTGAGTAAAATGAATATTCAAATGGAATGTCTGCAGCGGAATAAAATGAAGGAAACATAAATGACTGAAAAGACTGGGGGCCCCTACTAGTATCATTGGGACTCCTCGCCGTCAACGTGCTCTCCCCGTGCTTTTGCCTTGCCATGGCCTGAAAAACAATATCCCCCAATGGGTTTAGTTACACAGAACAACAATCCTCAAGAGTTGAATATACACAATCACAGCCGAAACATACGCAATCAAACATGCTATATGAATCAACTAACAGTACGGCTCAATGGAATGGCGGCACACTACGTCCGGGATGGAAATGTGTCCGTGCACAAGCCACCAACGAGTATCGATCGAATACATGTGTGGTCTTGTACCTAATCAGTCTCACGAAGCCATCAACTCGTGTGCAGTCGATGTGAGGCCACCAACCAACACACGACTTAAATGTGCCCGACATGAAAATCCTACACATACCAACCGGCACGCCAGTATGACCCGGAATGCCACGATATAACAAAAGTGACATCGAAAATGAATAGTGACTCACCAAGATGAAATGATGGTGAAATGAATGACAGCTCAATGAAATGATTGGAATCGTCGTTCCTCGTGAATGAAGTAATTAAGTGACAATTACAAGTTTTGAAACGGTTAGTACCTTATGAATGAATTATGATTATGAATGAACAACAACGAAAGGAATGAATATCCTTTTAACTGAGTAAGAATTAACTGACACAACACCGATGAAGAATGTCCATCCACGAACAACATCCTAAACGAAATGTCGGTCGCTCGAACAACCTTGAATAACAATAATTACCAACAACCGCTCAATACACGACTCAAATACGATCATAACCGACTCAAACGTCGATACAACAATATCCAAACTCGAATATATCGAAACCAACTCCAAGATGAGTATTTCAAACCATCAAAACACTTTCAATGATATCAATAATCCCATAGGAATCCATAGTTCGAGTTAACGACAACATCTAATCGAAAACCCCCAAAATATCAAAGTCAACACCCAAAGT
This sequence comes from Orobanche coerulescens, assembly GCA_033398695.1. Classification (NCBI taxonomy): domain Eukaryota; kingdom Viridiplantae; phylum Streptophyta; class Magnoliopsida; order Lamiales; family Orobanchaceae; genus Orobanche; species Orobanche coerulescens. Next base: position 130,130,904 of record CM065808.1, on the reverse strand, counting down.
GTTCTTGAAATCCGAAATATATGCCATTAAATCCGTAAGAATACATTAATCCAAGGTAGATAATCCATAACTAACATATTCCAACAACAATCTAAGTTCATACGAAGAAATCGGAAGGAAAACCCCAAATATCCGAAATTCTAGATTCAAGAAATCATTACCTTGATTTGATGTGATGAAGATGATTAAATAATGATTAATCCGAATAATGAGCTTGAAGATGATGATTGATGATTACACCTCGAAGAATACTCTCCAAATCGCTCCAAATCGCCCAAAACCGCCAAAGGAGTGAAATGAGATGAAGAAATGACGAAATGGACTGCACTGTCCTATATATAGAAATCCCAGTTTAGCGCGCGCTAGCCCCTATGCTTAGCGTGCGATAACGGGTGTTTTGGGTACTCCAGTACCCACTGTCCGAAAATGGTAGCGTGCGCTACGTACTTCTTGTAGCGTGCGTTACGGATGTACACATAGCGTGCGCTAACCCCGAATGTTAGCGTGCGCTAACGAATTATCTGATGCCCGATCGGAGTCCGTAACCTTCGTCCTCGATCGATCGCGGAAGCGTGCGCCACAAACAATATTTAGCGTGCGCTACTACACCATTTGCGTACGCTAAAACCACTCATAGCGTGCTTTATGAATTAATCCAATTCAGTCCAGTAGCCACTGGACTCAACCTGATCCGACCTTAGCGCGCGCTACACCTACTGCATAGCGTGCGCTACTCCGGCTCACTAGCGCGTGCTACTTACCAATCGTAGCGTGCGCTACTCACAATCCCAACTGCAGTCCAATGCCTTCTGGACTGCCTGCTCAACTACACTAGCGTGCGGTAGTGTTGAGAGGTGGCGTGTGCTATCCGTACTCAATTAGCGCACGCTAAAGAGAGTACGTAGCGTGCGCTACTCCTCACACACAACACACTATGAATGTGACAACGGTGATAAACACGGCACGAAACTCCATCTTGATTGATGATGAATGACGGTGATACCGCATACCATCTGTGAACGATGAATACAATGATTGAATATGAGTGACAAATGATCATTAATGAGTGAAAATTACTGAGCGACCATCACTGAATGATAAATACTGAATAATGACTGAATTACAACCGGGTATTACATACACCCCCCTTAAAAGAGTTTCGTCCCCGAAACTAAGGGTCAAACAACTCGAGATAACTCTCCCGCATACTATCCTCGGTTTCCCAAGTAGCCTCTTCGACTCCGTGTCTAGACCACTGAATTTTAACCAAAGGAATTGTCTTATTCCTCAACTGTTTGATTCGCCGCTCTAAAACTCGTATAGGACGTTCCTCATATGAATGATCATCGGTGATCTCGATTTCGTGGAACTGAAGTATGTGACTCGGGTCGGCAACATACTTCCGCAACTGAGAGACGTGAAACACATTATGAATTCGGCTCAACGCCGGAGGTAAGGCCAATCGATAAGCTAGCTCACCTACTCGATCCAATCTCAAACGGTCCAATGAATCTTGTACTCAACTTTCCCCTCTTCCCAAAACGGAAGATACCACGACTCGGGGATACCTTGACCAAAACATGGTCACCCGTCTCGAACTCTAATGGTCGACGACGATTATCTGCATATGATTTCTGTCGACTCTGAGCGGTCAACAAACAACTCCTGATCAAAGCTACCTTCTCACGGGTGGCTATAAGCATATCGGGCTTGGTGCCGATTGCTTCTGATAAGTCATCCAAACACAAAGGAGATCGACAACGACGACCGTACAAGTCCTCGTAAGGTGCCATCTTAATCGAAGAATGCCAACTATTATTGTACGTGAACTCGATCAACGTTAGTTGGGCTTCCCAATCATCTTTCCAATCGAGGACACATGCCCTCAACATGTCCTCCAAAGTCTGAATAGTCCTCTCTAATTGTCCGTCGGACTGAGGATGAAAAGCTGTACTGAGATTAAGCTGAGTTCCCATAGCACGATGAACTGATTTCTAAAAATAAGACACGAATCGTCCATCACGATCGGAAACGATACTTTTAGGAGTACCGTGCAATCTCACTATCTCTTTGATAAACAACTGGGCAAGTCTCTCGGGACCCCACGTATCCTTAATCTCAAGGAAATGAGCCGATTTAGTTAAGCGATCCACCATTACCCAGATTATATTCATGCCACGACGACTCGTTGGCAAACTCGTGATGAAGTCCATAGAAATATCTTCCCACTTCCATTCTACAATAGGGAGCGGTTTCAGCATACCCGCCGGTCGCTGATGTTCAATCTTGACTTGCTGACAGGTCAAACATCTCGAAACAAAATCCGCGACTTCTCGCTTCATATTACTCCACCAATAATTTTGTTTCAAGTCTTTATACATCTTGCTAGACCCCGTATGAATGGAATAAAGGCTAGCATGAGCTTCTCTCAAAATCGAGTTTTTCAACTCGTCATTCGCCGGTACGCACAACCGATTCTTAAAACGCAAAAGTACATACTCGTGGACCACAAATCCGGGGGCTTTCCCCTGAGTCACATCCTCTCGAATGCGTAACAAAAATGGGTCTGAACCCTGACTCTCCCTGATCGCCTCCTCAAGTGGCGATGAAATCTCTAGCGTACAAAGTTGCCCTTGTACTTGCTGTAACTGCACTCGATCTCGGTCTCAAAATTCTATTTGAAGTTCCTTCGAATCATTGTCGAGCAAGCATCTGCTCCTGAACGGACTTACGACTCAAGGCGTCGGCGACAACGTTCACCTTTCCTGGGTGGTAAAGGATCTCGATATCATAATCTTTGATTAGTTCCAACCACCGTCTCTGTCGCATATTTAACTACTTCTGAGTAAATATATATTTTAAACTCTTATGATCGGTGAATATCTGACAGGTAACGCCGTAAAGATAATGACGCCAAATCTTCAATGCAAACACCACGGCTGCTAACTCCAGGTCGTGGGTCGGATAATTAACCTCATAGGGTCTCAATTGCCGTGAAGCATAAGCAATGACTTTCCCGTTCTGTATTAGTACACATCCGAGACCCTGTCCGGACGCATCACTATAGACCACAAATCCTTCCGTCCCTTGCGGTAAAGAAAGGACAGGTGCTAAAATTAACCGGCTCTTGAGTTCCTCACAACTCTGTTGACACGCGTCGGACCACATGTACTTCTTATCCTTTCGTAAAAGGTTCGTCATGGGTTGAGCGATTTTAGAAAATCCCTCCACAAATCGCCGATAATAACCGGCTAATCAAGAAAGCTTCAGATCTCCTTAACATTCTTCGGAGGTAGCCAATCTCGAATAGCCTCCGTCTTTTGAGGGTCGACACGAACTCCATCTGATGAAATTACATGTTTGAGAAATGTCACTTCGGACATCCAGAACTAACATTTGGAAAACTTTCCAAAAAGTTGCTCTCGTCTCAACACGTCGAGCACTTGATGAAGGTGAAACTTGTGTTCCTCCCGGTTATGAGAATAAATCAAAATGTCATCAATGAAGACAACCAAGAACTGATCCAAATAGTCGATGAAAACCCGATTCATTAACTCCATGAATACCGCAGGTGCATTAGTCAACCCAAACGACATAACCACAAACTCATAATGACCATAGCGTGTTCGAAACTCCGTCCTTGCGATATCCGACTCTCGAATTCGCAACTGATGATATCCAGATCTTAAGTCGATCTTGGAAAATACTGAAGCTCCCTGAAGTTGATCCAAAAGATCATCGATACGGGGTAGAGGATATTTATTCTTGATCGTCACCCTGTTCAACTCCCGATAATCAATACACAAGCGAAACGAACCATCCTTCTTCTTGACAAATAACACTGGTGCTCCCCACGGGGACGCACTCGGTCGAATATAACCCTTCTCGAACAATTCCTCAAGTTGGTTCTTTAATTCCTGCATTTCGGTCGGGGCCATCTGGTACGGTTCCTTTGATATCGGGGATGTACTGGGCTCCAACTCAATCGTGAATTCCACATCTCTCTGTGGAGGCAAACCAGGTAACTCGTCTCGAATAACATCGGCATATTCCCTCACTACCGGAATATCCGTCAACATTACTGATGATTTCTCGGTTTTGTTCATATAGCACCAATAACCAACACACCCCTGATGGAGTAATTTCACTGCTTTCATCAAGTTAATGACTTTACCAGAACAGCCGGTATTACCTCCCTGAAAAACACATTCAACCCCATCATCTGAAATGATAGTGACCATACGCTTACGGACACTAATGATGGCATCGTGACGATCCATCCAATCTATACCCAAGATGACGTCGTCTCTCGGTAGATCCACCACAATTAGGTCTGCTAACCAAATACGGCCATGAAGCTGAATCAGACAATCCTTAATCTCATGATTACCGATAATTCTTCTACCATCAGGTAGGCCAATGACGTAAGGCTCACAACTAGTAGCACTATCCAGACGTAGTCTACTCAAGCATGACTCGTAAATGAATGAATGCGATGCACCAGTATCAAAAATGGTACACACAGGTTGAGATAAAATATCGAGTATACCTGAGATCATTCGGGCCTCTGGATCGTCGATCTTCTTCATCTCATAAATTCGGGGCTTGCCGGCCCCCAAGCTGGACGCTCCCATCTGATAGCTCTTGGCTCCGCCTTTAGCTCCTGTCGTCTTGAACGACGCTGACTGAGTGGCCTGATTCTGCACCGCTGAATGTCATAGGGCCTGAGATGACGCCGGAGTAGGTTTAGAGTCCCTTCGGCAAAAACGGGCCCTATGCCCAGAAATCCCACAGTTGTGGCACGTGACACTCTGTTTCGGACACTTGGTGCTGAAATGACCCTGTTCCTCATAGTTGAAACAGGTGATGGCCGCACTGGCCACTCGTGACTGAGATTCCGCGGGTTTAGGCGCCAAAGGAGGTCGCTCAGAAAAGGTAGAGCCCGTACGTGGTTTCTTGAAAGTGGCCTTACTGCTGTCAGACTGATTACGGTTCTTAGACTTCTTGCCAGCAGATGAAGGTTGTTGCTTAGAAATCTCCTTAGCAGTAAGCTTGTAAGTAAGAGTTTTCTCGATGAATTCGGCCAGAGTGGTACAATTATGATTAAGCAACTGTAGCCGCATACGAGGTTTCATCCTCTTGCTGAAATACTTGATCTTGTCCGCCTCAGAGTGAATGATAGATGAGACGAACGAAAGAAGTTCCTGAAATTTTTCAGCGATGGCAAGAACATCATAGTCCGCTGAGAGGTCGGGAGTGAGTAATTCCGACAATTTAGCCTCCCTGAGTGGGGCTGGATAATACCTCTCCATCATGAGAGTTTTGAACTGATCCCATGTACATGATCCTTCGGTGGGCTTCAACGATAACCACCATGAATGAGCGCTCTTACCAAGATAGTAAGCCGCAACTGAAACTTTATGCCCTTCAGGGCAATCCACCATCGCGAATAACTTCTCGAAATGCTCAAGCCAATGAACAATATCCGCCGGCTCAGATGAGCCCTCGAAGGTAGGTGGTCGCTAGCGAGAGATATCGCCAATGATACTGCTTACACCCCTCTCTTGCCTCTGAGGTGGCGGCGGAGGAGCCTGTTGATTTTGAGTAGTGAAGTTATGCATCGTCTCCATTAGTTGTGCCATATGAGTCATTTGGGCCATCATGCCCTGCATAAAAGCGAGTGGGTCAACCCGAACACCCTCTGACGGAGCTGTGTCCCGGCTACGACTCCCTGATAGTGAATGATTACGCCCAGGTGAATGAGTGGCAGCGTCACTGCTCGATGAGTTAGCATTATTCCTAGCATTCGCGCGTGTATTCACACGAGCTCTCGGGTTTCGGCCTGCACCACAGCCTCTTCCCCCACGTCCTCTGCCAGCTCTTTCCATACTGAAGTGGAAAGTCATATGATGATTCTATATCTCGCATGAATATCACATTATGATTATTTTATGAAATGATGAAAATGAGCATACGTGCTCAAATATAATGATTACATGAATGATCAACTGAAATGACGTGATTATCTGATGGAATTCTTGAAATGAATATCTTGAACAAGTTAACAAGATTAATGACATGATCGTCAAGATCAACAACTGAACAATGAAGTGAACTGAGTGATTAATGAGTTAACATGACCCTCCTGGTCAAAATGAAAATGATGATTGAGGATTGTTAACTGGTGAATTATGAATGAATGATTATTGCCAGAAATTATACCATGGCGTTAGAAATCTTACAGTTCTTGGTCTGATTGGCTCGGCATTTGCACAGGTCACATGTGACGCGAAAGTCCAATGATACTAGTCTGATGACGATGATTTCAAATGAGACATGACTCGGAAGGTAGTATTCAAAACCACGCTCCGATACCAACTCTGTAACACCCCAAACTAGGCAGATATTACAGTGCCGTGGACCCCCGACTGGGACCCACCAGGCGAATGAAAATGAATGAATTAAACAGAGTAAATGTAGTACCGAACCACATTACAACATTAATTACTCCAATGAGGAGTTTCATACAACACACCCAAGATCTTACAGAATACATGTATATTTTATATCGAGATAAAATATACAACACTGAGTAAAATGAGTATTCAAACGGAATGTCTGCAGCGGAATAAAATGAAGGAAACATAAATGACTGAAAAGACTGGGCCCCCCTACTAGTATCATTAGGACTCCTCGCCATCAACGTGCTCTCCCCGTGCTTTTGCCTTGCCATGACCTGAAAAACAATATCCCCCAACGGGGTCAGTTACACAGAACAACAATCCTCAAGAGTTGAATATACACAATTCTGTCGAAACATACGCTGTAACACCCCCAAATCCTATTGGGTTATTACAGTGCCGTGGACCCCACACCAGGAGATCCACCAGGCTAACACGACCAAAAATACAACTAACTGACCAAAAGGGGAATCACAATCCCTACACTGACATCCAACATAATATTCCGATATGGAATTTCAATGACAACAGTGGGCCTACATGGCCCAAATAAAATACAACGACATCCACGAGCCTTGCTCGGGTAATACAAAATGACAATAACTGACAAAACTGGAGTACTCCAACTGCCTGACTGACATGAACACCAAAACATCTCGGACTAGTATCGCTTGAATGCCTCGTCGCCACCGTCATGCCCCTGTGTCTCAACTCTCTCCTCGCAAACACCTAAAACATGAAAACATGTTCCGCCCCACGGTCGAGTCATCCAGATAATGATTATCAAATACATGTACAACATGATATGCATCCAAAGGGCAGAATGAATAGTATAGTAATGGTAATACGAGATGCTCCCAAACCAAAGTAAGAATCGAGCATTCGTGGAATACTATGCCCACGGCATCCGATCAATACCTGCTCAACAGGTTAGAACACAAGTGCCCAACGGCGAATCATCAATACAGAACACAACAATACATCATCCGAAGGTAAACCAATCCAAACACTGAAATAGATACGAATCACAATGCCCGAAGGCTCCGACAGGAATACCGATACATCACAATGGCCTTAATACCAATGACCAAAGCCGTTTATCATCATAATACCTGAATGTCACTCACCAAGCCGTCAATCACCACAATGGCTCAAGTCAAAACAGCCCAAGTGTACCAATGAGGGCGAAGCCACGGCACGGCCGTATCACAATGAGATCATCCAATGGCCGTGACCTTTGAATTGCAGTCCGGGAAACCAACCGCGAAGGTTCAAGCCCTAGACTTACCCATAATGAGATCACCCGGTGGACCGTGACCTCGAATCAGTAGGTGTTGGGAAACCAACCGCGAAGGTTCAAGCCCCAAGCTTACCCATAATGAGATCATTAACATGACCGTGACCATCAATCGTAGGTGTTGGGAAACCAACCGCGAAGGTTCAAGCCTAAAGCTTACCCATAATGAGATCATTAACATGACCGTGACCTACTGAACTGTAGGTGTTGGGAAACCAACCGCGAAGGTTCAAGCCCCAAGCTTACCCATCGAGCACTAGCCGAGACTAGCCTCCAAAACATAATTAATCACAACAGTAACAATCCCAAGATTACCAAATTCACAAGAGTAATAGCGTGCTGCCTTGAGTCGGACAACACGACGACAACAACTCATGGATGGGCACCGTCCACGGCGGTCCCAATTCAAATACCTCGACTGCCTTGGAATGGCCAATCGATCACAACAACTTAACGGATGGAAATTATCCTTGACAGTCCCAATTCAATACGTCGATTACCTTAGAACGGTTAATCGATAACGATGACACAACGAATGGGAATTAACTTCGATAATCCCAATTAAATACGTCGATTACCTTAGAACGGTTAATCGATGACCAATGATACAACGGATGGGAATTATCTTCGATAATCCCAATTAAATAAATCGATTACCTTAGAACGGTTAATCGATAACCAATGATACAACGGATGGGAATTATCTTCGATAATCCCAATAAAATAAATCGATTACCTTAGATCGGTCAATCAATACACAATGATACAACGGATGGGAATTATCTTCGATAATCCCAATTAAATAAATCGATTACCTTAGAACGGTCAATCGATACACAATGATACGGTAGAGTGGATGTCCTGCCTTAAATCGACCACCAAATGTATATAATAAACGAATATATCAAACGCCTTCAATCGGCCAATGCAACATCATAGTAATAGTTCCAATTCGATAATAACGCTTCAACGATGCCTCAGAACGACATTAGCGTCAACAATAATAATCGATACATCGATACCGCGAACCGGCTATCGACAACAAGAATCTCAATGCCTTAAACCGGCCGTTAACGAATAATAATCACAACTGGTAAAATCACCGAAGGGTATTGTATCAAACAATCCCCAAATATCAATAAATCACGAAGAGACTATGTCTCGAAATGATACAACACATTCATACACATATATGATAACATTAATCTCATTGACCAGTACAAGTATAAAACTTGCCTCAAACCGAAGGCGAGAAAGTCCTTCCACGATCTACGTACTGGCACGAAACGACGAACGACGCCTCCCGACGATCACAAACACTCGAACAACCTTGAATGAAAACGATTCATTCAAAAACACAAAATCAATAGAAAACAACGACAAGGACAAAGCCCGATTCAAACACGAATCGATCACACCGCACGAACGAATATCATAGTCCTCAACTTTGAATTCTAACATTCTCCAACACCTCGATGATCAATTAACATGATCATTACGTTCTTAACACTTGTGAAATCCATTCAACAAGATTCATTTAAGAACAATCATCAAAACAAACATCTCAAAGTGATAATATCACCAATATCATCAAATTGATCCTCCTACAATGATAATATTATCACTATTATCATTATCACCCCAAGAACATCATCAACTCAATAATCATGATGTCTGAAACGAAATCCTTCATCAATGCATCATGAATTCGGATTAAACAACAAGATTCACTCAACCATTTTCAAATTATGATAATCACCTCCTGGATCATCATAAATCCTTACTAAAATGGTTAAAATCTTACAAGAACACCACCAACAATAATAATCATCTCAAGACTATGTTAATCATATAACAATCTTAACATAATCTTTCCTAGACATGATTAAAACCTCCAAACAATCTAAAACATCAAGAACATAATCATCCTCAAGCTATACCAACATGTTCTTCATCAAAAGTTCATCCAAACTATGAAGAATCATGATATACTCCATTAATAAAACAATACCCGAAGAAAACAACAACAAAAACATGAAAATCACTTGAAGAACAAGAGATTGAGGGGACTTACCAAAGAAGAACAAGAAGAAGCCTCAAAACACCAAAGGAGCATCAACAAGCTTCCAACTTCAAGCTTCAATCCAAGCTAGGATGATCAAGATCGAGTTGGAAGAGGCTAAACATCAATAACAAGTCCAAATGGACGATTCTAGGGAGAGGAAATGTGTTTTGGTTCGTGAGGAAATGAAAGACGAAACCAAGATAAATAGACTGAACAATTCATTACGTACGTTATACACTATGGTTAACGTACGTAAGAGGCATTACGTACGCTATACTAAGACATTAACGTACGTAATGAAAAATCCAGAACTAACTGGACTAAAATACGAAGGCCTTAATGTACGTAAACAAGAACTTATTACGTACGTTAACAAGACCTGCATTATGTACGTAGAGCTCACCTCTTAACGTACGTAAGGGTCCGTTGACTGCAATAGTGAGATCCGATCGGAAGATGCTCGGGACCCACCGGCCGAAAGTGACAACGTGGAAGGTTCCTGCCACCTACCAAGCATTACGTACGTAACCTTACAGGCATAACGTACGTAATACTCATCCCATAACGTACGTAAGTCTACTCATATAGCGTACGTTAAGGCTAGTGTACTTATCCAAAAATCCAAACTCTCCAACCAACATTCAAACGACGAAACTAACCCGACGACAAGTATAATATTTCGATCCCGAAATATTCCAATACAATATACATTGTATCAGTCCAAAACAACAACACTTATACAATTCCAAATGAATATGTACAACTCAATAGTAACACGAAAAAAATTTATCCCCGGATATTACATACTCCCCCCTTAAAAAGAGTTTCGTCCCCGAAACTCAGGGTGCAAAAACACGGGGTACAAACTATCCATCAGGATAAGAAAACAACATCTCCAGGAATACTCCTCACTGCGAACCACTTCGCCTGAGTAAACGGGCCAACCCCACGGGTTCCCGCGTCTCCTCTGCCTGAACACGTCGAAAAACAAGGGATAAAATACTCAATCAAGTGCGAGATCAATCGAATCATAACTCCTCCGTCAGAGACCAGCCAGGAAGTCGCACCACCCGCAAGACTCGTAACACCGGCGTACACACCCCGCGGGTGCTGCCGATTATACATGTCTACAATCATCGGTGTACACTCCCCAGTTCTCATCGGCATTAAATGCTCAAGCAAACACTGACTCATGCCACAAAAGGAAAATAACAACGCATATGTGGTCCTCGGGACCATATCAACTGCACACCCAAGTCCTCACGACTCGGCGTCTCGGATTGAAATGAACAATTACCCAGATTATTACAAAATCTCGGGTATAACACCAAAAAGGAAGGAAAAACACATCACACGACCTCAAATCTCAAGATTCTCAGATACAATCATTACAAGATAGATCAACCATAAATGGTTCGCAACCACAGTACTAAAGTACAGACCGAGTCAAACATCAATCCGAAAAATAAAGAAACAAATTAAGGCTACATCTCAAATGTATCCAAAATCAACATCCTCCAGGTCATCGAACTCCTCGATCTGATCGACTCGAGGAAGATCCAAATCTGAGCTAGCCGCTCCTCCTCGGGTGTCCATACTTCTGGCTCCCGAAGCCCGATACGACCCCTTGGATAGAGTACGGACTGAAGAAACAAAGTCTCTCGAGGCCCGTGATTTCCCTTGAGATCTACTGGCACTAGAACCCCTGCAGTATTTCTGAAGGTGTCCCTGCCTCCCACACAGAAAACAAGCAATAGACCGCATCGAGCACCGAGTACTGCGATGTCCTATTGTATCACAGTTAAAGCAAACAACAGTCGAACCCGTCGCCTGAGAAGAAGATACTTTCCCAGCACGAGGACGACTAGAAAACGACCTCCTAGATGTCGGAGCTCGATGTCCCTCTGAACGAACCGGTATCCTAGTCCTCTCACCGGAAGAAACTGAAGGGTTCTTCCGAGAAAGCTCCTTGATCAAAAGCTCTGCTCCAAGAGCCTTCTCGATGAATTCACCAAGTGAATTGCAATTATGGTTGAACAACTGCATCCTCAATCGGGTTCGTTTCTTGCTAAAATACTTGATCTTATCCGCCTCGGTACGGATAACGGATGAAGCAAATCAAGGAGTCCCTGAAACTTCTCAGCGATAACAATAACACCCTCGTCCTCGACGGATTCGGGGTTCAAAACCTCTGACAGTTTGGCTTCACGAAGTGGAGCCGGATAATACCTCTCTAACATGAGAGTCCTAAACTCACTCCAAGCACAATCACGATCGGTGGGTTTTACAGAAAGCCACCAAGAATAAGCGCCTTTACTCAAGTGGTAAGTCACATCGCCACCCTACTCTCTTCCGGACACTGAACCATGTCGAAGAGTTTATCAAAATGTTCAAGCCAATGAACAATATCAGCTGGTTCCGATGAACCCTCAAAAATAGGCGGCCTCTGACGAGAGATGTCGCCGATAATCTGACTCACTCTCCTGGACTGTCCATAGAATGGCACTGAGTCCTCGCTCTTGTGTACCACAAACCATCGAGGTCTGCATGGTTTCCATTATCTGCATCATCTGAGTCATCTGGGTCATCATGCCCTTCATAAGCAAGAAAGGGTCGATGTCAGGCTGATCGACTCCTCGAGTATGACGTTCCGAAGGGGAACCGGTCGCATAAGTCAAATCTCAGGCTGAATTCTGATCCATATTGGCACCCGTACGCGTATAAACATGAGGTTCTGGGTTTCGGCCTGCTCTGCAGCCTTTACCCCCTCTGCTACGTCCTCGGATTCCTCTTTCCATACTGAAAGAATAACGTTCGATCATGAACAAAGCTCAAATATGCCTCAACGGCCAATCCACAATGCTAAGTCATTTAGCCAAACATGAATATACATACTCAACAAATAAACAATCACTTCATATATGCTAATTATAGCCAATACTGGGCCGACACGCTCCAAAGCAATTAATCATGAATGGGTCGTAACACAATGCTACATATAGATTTCAACAAAACATGCATAATCAATGGCATATTGAATGTATGAACATACAAGAGAATCGAGTCCTTACACAGGTCATACGAAGCTTCGAGGTCTTGCGATACTAGTCTTCATCGACGACGACTCGATGAAAGAATGACTCGTACAGTCGTTCAACTACTACGACTCACAATGCCTGACTGTCCAGATTGCCATAACCTGACAGTCCACTACTACCGCGTCGGTAGAACCACATAACTCACATATCAGGGTATATCACAACCCAATTCTCTGATACCATCTTCTGTAACACCCCCAAATCCTATTGGGTTATTACAGTTCCGTGGACCCCACACCAGGAGATCCACCAGGCTAACACGACCAAAAATACAACTAACTGACCAAAAGGGGAATCACAATCCCTACACTGACATCCAACATAATATTCCGATATGGAATTTCAATGACAACAGTGGGCCTACATGGCCCAAATAAAATACAACGACATCCACGAGCCTTGCTCGGGTAATACAAAATGACAATAACTGACAAAACTGGAGTACTCCAACTGCCTTACTGACATGAACACCAAAACATCTCGGACTAGTATCGCTTGAATGCCTCGTCGCCACCATCATGCCCCTGTGTCTCAACTCTCTCCTCGCAAACACCTAAAACATGAAAACATGTTCCGCCACGGGTCGGGCCATCCAGATAATGATTATCAAATACATGTACAACATGATATGCATCCAAAGGGCAGAATGAATAGTATAGTAATGGTAATACGAGATGCTCCCAAACCAAAGTAAGAATCGAGCATTCGTGGAATACTATGCCCACGACATCCGATCAATACCTGCTCAACAGGTTAGAACACAAGTTCCCAACGGCGAATCATCAATACAGAACACAACAATACATCATCCGAAGGTAACCCAAGCCAAACACTGAAATAGATACGAATCACAATGCCCGAAGGCTCCGACAGGAATACCGATACATCACAATGGCCTTAATGAACAATGTACCAAGCCGTTTATCATCATAATACCGAATGTCACTCACCAAGCCGCCAATCACCACAATGGCTCAAGTCAAAACAGCCCAAGCCGTACTCAATGAGGGCGAAGCCACGCACGGCCGTATCACAATGAGGTCATCCAATGACCGTGACTCTGAATTGCAGTGCCGGGAAACCAACCGCGAAGGTTCAAGCCCCGTGACTTACCCATAATGAGATCACCCAAAGGACTCGACCTATCGAATCAGAGTAGGTGTTGGGAAACCAACCGCGAAGGTTCAAGCCCCAAGCTTACCCATAATGAGATCATTAACATGACCGTGACTCATCGAATCGTAGGTGTTGGGAAACCAACCGCGAAGGTTCAAGCCCCAAGCTTACCCATAATGAGATCATTAACATGACCGTGACTCATCGAATCGTAGGTGTTGGAAAACCAACCGCGAAGGTTCAAGCCCCAAGCTTACCCATCGAGCACTAGCCGAGACTAGCCTCCAAAACATAATTAATCACAACAAGAATAATCCCAAGATTACCAAATTCACAAGAGTAATAGCGTCGCCTTGAGTCGGCCAACACGCCGACAACAACTCATGGATGGGAACCGTCCACGGCGGGCCCATTTCAAATACCTCGACTGCCTTGGAATGGCCAATCGATCACAACAACTTAACGGATGGAAATTATCCTTGACAGTCCCAATTCAATACGTCGATTACCTTAGAACGGTTAATCGATAACGATGACACAATGGATGGGAATTAACTTCGATAATCCCAATTAAATACGTCGATTACCTTAGAACGGTTAATCGATGACCAATGATACAATGGATGGGAATTATCTTCGATAATCCCAATTAAATAAATCGATTACCTTAGAACGGTTAATCGATAACCAATGATACAACGGATGGGAATTATCTTCGATAATCCCAATTAAATAAATCGATTACCTTAGATCGGTCAATCGATACACAATGATACAACGGATGGGAATTATCTTCGATAATCCCAATTAAATAAATCGATTACCTTAGAACGGTCAATCGATACACAATGATACGGTAGAGTGGATGTCCCGGCGTCTTAAACTGACCACCGAAACAGATATAATAAATGAATATATCAAACGCCTTCAATCGGCCAATGCAACATCATAGTAATAGTTCCAATTCGATAATAACGATTCAATGATGCCTCAGAACGACATTAGCGTCAACAATAATAATCGATACATCGATACCGCGAACCGGCTATCGACAACAAGAATCTCAATGCCTTAAACCGGCCGTTAACGAATAACAATCACAACTGGTAAAATCACCGAAGGGTATTGTATCAAACAATCCCCAAATATCAATAAATCACGAAGAGACTATGTCTCGAAATGATACAACACATTCATACACATATATGATAACATTAATCTCATTGACCAGTACAAGTATAAAACTTGCCTCAAACCGAAGGCGAGAAAGTCTTTCCACGATCTACGTCCTGGCACGAAACGACGAACGGCGCCTCCCGACGATCACAAACACTCGAACAAGCTTGAATGAAAACGATTCATTCAAAAACACAAAATCAATAGAAAACAACGACAAGGACAAAGCCCGATTCAAACACGAATCGATCACACCACACGAACGAATATCATAGTCCTCAACTATGAATTCTAACATTCTCCAACACCTCGATGATCAATTAACATGATCATTACGTTCTTAACACTTGTGAAATCCATTCAACAAGATTCATTTAAGAACAATCATCAAAACAAACATCTCAAAGTGATAATATCATCAATATCATCAAATTGATCCTCCTACAATGATAATATTATCACTATTATCATTATCACCCCAAGAACATCATCAACTCAATAATCATGATGTCTGAAATGAAATCCTTCATCAATGCATCATGAATTCGGATTAAACAACAAGATTCACTCAACCATTTTCAAATTATGATAATCACCTCCTGGATCATCATAAATCCTTACTAAAATGGTTAAAATCTTACAAGAACACCACCAACAATAATAATCATCTCAAGACTATGTTAATCATATAACAATCTTAACATAATCTTTCCTAGACATTATTAAAACCTCCAAACAATCTAAAACATCAAGAACATAATCATCCTCAAGCTATACCAACATGTTCTTCATCAAAAGTTCATCCAAACTATGAAGAATCATGATATACTCCATTAATAAAACAATACCCGAAGAAAACAACAACAAAAACATGAAAATCACTTGAAGAACAAGAGATTGAGGGGACTTACCAAAAAAGAACAAGAAGAAGCCTCAAAACACCAAAGGAGCATCAACAAGCTTCCAACTTCAAGCTTCAATCCAAGCTAGGATGATCAAGATCGAGTTGGAAGAGGCTAAACATCAATAACAAGTCCAAATGGACGATTCTAGGGAGAGGAAATGTGTTTTGGTTCATGAGGAAATGAAAGACGAAACCAAGATAAATAGACTGACCAATTCATTACGTACGTTATACACTATGGTTAACGTACGTAAGAGGCATTACGTACGCTATACTAAGACATTAACGTACGTAATGAAAAATCCAGAACTAACTGGACTAAAATACGAAGGCCTTAACGTACGTAAACAAGAACTTATTACGTACGTTTACAAGACCTGCATTACGTACGTAGAGATCACCTCTTAACGTACGTAAGGGTCCGTTGACTGCAATAGTGAGATCCGATCGGAAGATGCTCGGGACCCACCGGCCGAAAGTGACAACGAGCAAGGTTCCTGCCACCTACAAAGCATTACGTACGTAACCTTACAGGCATAACGTACGTAATACTCAACCCATAACGTACGTAAGTCTACACATATAGCGTACGTTAAGGCTAGTGTACTTAGCCAAAAATCCAAACTCTCCAACCAACATTCAAACGACGAAACTAACCCGACGACAAGTATAATATTTCGATCCATAAATATTCCAATACAATATACATTGTATCAGTCCAAAACAACAACACTTGTACAATTCCAAATGAATATGTACAAATCAACAGTAACACGAAAAAAATTTATCCCCGGATATTACATACGCAATCAAACATGCTATATGAATCAACTAACAGTATGGCTCAATGGAATGGCGCCACACTACGTCCGGGATGGAAATGTGTCCGTGCACAAGCCACCGACGAGTATCGATCGAATACACGTGTGGTCTTATACCTAATCAGTCTCACGAAGCCATCAACTCGTGTGCACAGTCCAATGTGAGGCCACCAACCAACACACGACTTAAATGTGCCCGACATGAA
This sequence comes from Orobanche coerulescens, assembly GCA_033398695.1. Lineage (NCBI taxonomy): Eukaryota > Viridiplantae > Streptophyta > Magnoliopsida > Lamiales > Orobanchaceae > Orobanche > Orobanche coerulescens. Next base: position 130,113,760 of record CM065808.1, on the reverse strand, counting down.
AATCCTACACATACCAACCGGCATGCCAGTATGACCCGGAATGCCACGATATAACAAAACTGACATCGAAAATGAATAGTGACTCACCAAGATGAAATGATGGTGAAATGAATGACAGCTCACTGAAATGATTGGAATCGTCGTTCCTCGTGAATGAAGTAATTAAGTGACAATTACAAGTTTTGAAACGGTTAGTACCTTATGAATGAATTATGATTATGAATGAACAACAACGAAAGGAATGAATATCCTTTTAACTGAGTAAGAATTAACTTACACAACACATATGAAGAATGTCCGTCCACGAACAACGTCCTAAACGAAATGTCGGTCGCTCGAACAACCTTGAATAACAATAATTACCAACAACCGCTCAATACACGAATCAAATACGATCATAACCGACTCAAACGTCGATACAACAATATCCAAACTCGAATATATCAAAACCAACTCCAAGATGAGTATTTCAAACCATCAAAACACTTTCAATGATATCAATAATCCCATAGGAATCCATAGTTCGAGTTAACGACAACATCTAATCGAAAACCCCCAAAATATCAAAGTCAACACCCAATGTGTTCTTGAAATCCGAAATACAAGCCATTAAATCCGTAGGAATACATTAATCCAAGTTAGATAATCCATAACTAACATATTCCAACAACAATCTAAGTTCATACTGTAGGTCACAAGTCGTCCATGAACAAGTCTAGAGGGGGGGTGAATAGACTTGTTGAAACTCTTGAACTCTTTTGCACGAAGAGTGAGTTTCTTCAGCTGATAGTTAGACAAATGACTTGGAGTCGTTTGTTCTTAGATATGTGCGGAAGTCAGCTGATGACGAATAGAAATCAACTTAATGAAACACTTAACAATGTATGCAGCAGTTAAAGTGTGATGCAAGAAACAAGAATAACACAGCAATTATAGTGGTCTCGGAGGTGGGGTAATCCTCTACTAATCCACTTTTCTCCAAACTATTGAGATGAATTCACTATAATTTTCAACCAAAGGATAAATATTACGATGATTCAAACCACACTACAACAGCTTCCAACCAGTGGAAATCCGTGCCGTTGTACACACTTGACTGCCTTGCACCTCTTGATCCTCGATCCTCGGATGCCTTTACAGTCTCTTACTTCAACTAGTGAAGTACCCCGTACTCAAGATTATAGACAAGAGTTTTTGTCTTCTCCAACTTAAGAGCTTCCTTAAGTATGAACTTTTAGATCTGCTCTTTTCACGATGCTATTGATTGCTTTAGATTGCTTGATTGCTTTGATCGCTTGAATGTATGTTCGCACCGGTAGTTGCTCAGTTTCAAATCTTCGGATATATATAGATCACGATCTCTGAGCTTCTTCCTTGTAGCCGTTGCAAATCTTTTGAACAAATCCGTCCGTTGGAGGGAGACTTCATTGTTTATTCTTTCTGAACGTTGCAAGGCTGGATTCCCATTATTTTATTTTATCTTCCGACCGTTGTGAGGACTTCTGCATGTGAGCGCCGAATCTTTTGAATATAAAAGGATTAAAGTCTTCACGGTGGGTCTGGATGATTTATTTAAATCATATCTCTTGCGGGAATCACTCCAATTTGTCTCTTTACGTTGCATGTGAGCTTTCCGTAATATTTGACTTTTCAATGCATGCTGACGTGGACTTGGAGTACTTGGCTGCCTTCGAGTAGGCTGACATGCAGCTAACATCTCTGCAGATAGGTCCTCTCGGCTGTTCACTGTTTGTGACTTATCTGGTCAGGTGACTTCCCTGAGGTACCTCGGCTGCAGTCTGGTCAAACTTCTCTGATATATTTTGTTGACCAGAGCTACACTGACTGGACTCGGCTGTTCCTCTCTGATGGACTAAGCTGTACTTAGTACTTTGCCGTTTTTCAGCCTAACTAATTTTTGGCCTACAGAAGATACTCATTTGGTTCTTCTTTACATTTTGCCAAGTTTTATACTTAACATATTTTGGCCTATGGAAGATACTCATTTGGTTCTTCCTTACATTTTGCCAAGTAATAAACATTTGATTTTATATCAATGACATCATCAAAATCTAACAAGTATTCCTAACAAATTCCCCCTATTTTGATGATGGCAAAACTTTAAGTAAGAAATCAAATGACCAAGTCTGCACTTAAGTGCGAGACACAAACTGAAATCAGTCTAATATTGAGACAAGTGGAAATTGTCATTCAACAGACTGTTTATAAAATTTTCTGACTTATTATTGAAATTTTACAAGAAAGTTTTAGGTACAGAAAATAAAATTACAAGTAAAAGAACTAACAAAAGTCATCTGCCTCTTCCTCTGCCTCTTCGAATAGGCTGCTTGGCAGGCTTGAATGGTTTGGCTCCGATTGGTCTTATCTTGACTGGAGCAAGACCATATTTCCTTTTCACAACAAGTGCTGCAAAGTCTTGTTCTTGCTGGGATCTGAATCTGTTCTCAAGACACAATAGCTTGATTTCCCTTTGAAGTGCTAACTCATCAAGTTCACCATCCATACGGGTCGGTGCTTCCTCTGCTCTGAAAGGAGGGATCATTGGATAAGCATTTTGTTCTTTAGCGTGCTTCTTCAGAACAGCCCAAAGCTTCGGATGGATTTCTTCCATGAAGTTTATGAAAATTTCTTGTGGGGAGAGTTTATCATCCTGGAGTAGTTCCCAGATGTAATAGTCTTTGATGAACCTCTTCCTAGCAGCTCCCCACATCTCAAGAGCTTCAAATGGAATGAAATCCTCAACAAACCATAGCTCCTTCCCTTCCCATTCTAGAGTAGGTTCAAGGCCGCCTCTAGTCCTTCTTCTTTTTCCTTCAGGCTGGTCAGCCTGGTCAATTGGATCTACAGCTTCCTTTCTCTTCAGAGTAGAGGGTCCTTCAATTTGAAGAACATCCTGCTTCTTCTTGCTTCTGATTTCTCTCTCTTCCCCCTGAATTCTCTCTTCCCCCTTTGCCAAAGATCAACAAGGGTAGTTAATCATTGTTCCATCCTGCTCATCCAATCAGACATGCCAAATGGCATTCTGTTGTTGGTAGGGGGAGGAGGCTGAGGGATCTCTCTCTGTAGAAGGGTGTCTATCTTGGCATTTATTGACTGAAGGTCAGGAGTGACCTGAGATGATAGCAGCTCTCCAATAGTGTCCTTGATGATTTGCCTGATCAGCTCAGTCATGGTGGGGGATATTTGAGCTGATGGAGAGTGCTCTCCTGATCCTTCTGCAAGGGAACCACTAGACTGCAGGCTCCTGTCTGCAGATGGTAGGTCAGAGTGGGTTTTCTCCGGGGTCCCTGACCTGGAGTCTTCAGCTCGCTGCCTAGGTGTGTACCCGGCAGTACCTCAAGACTATCTCAGCCTTTGTGAATAGGCTCTGGCTCCGGCTCTTGTTCTGGCTCCTTGTCTCCTTCTCTCTCTTCCTCTTTCCCTTCTTCCTTTTCTCCAGAGTTTTCTTTTTCTTCTTCCTCATCTTTTTCCTTTTCATTTTCTTTTTCTGCTCCTGCTTCTCCTCCATCATCATTATCATCATCATCATCATCATCATCATCATCATTCTTATCATCATCCTTCTCCTTCTTTTCTCCTTCATCATCCTCATCCTCCTTTTCTTCTTCATCTTTTTCTTGATCTACCTCCTCTCCTTCTTCTTCATCTCCTTCATCAGCCACTTCCTCTGTCTTCTCAATATCTTCTGGCTGTTTTTCAACTGAAATATTTTCTCCTGTTTTTCTCTCTTCTTCATCTTCTTCAGCCACCAAATCAATAATTTCATTATCTCCATCTACTTCTTCAATCCTTATCTCCTTTTCAACTTCCTCCTCCTCTTCCTCTCCAAAAACGCCATCAAAAATGCTGAGCATGATAGAATGGATAAAGTGGTCCATGTTTGTTTTAAAATGTGACATGAACCATTTATCCTGGAGGATTAAGCCAAGTCTGATTCTTTGCAAAATTCAATCAGGACCTCCTCAGTGGCTTGGGGATATTCCCAACCATCAGTTGCAATGTAGTTTTGAAGATTTGTAAAAGGCATAGTTTTGAAAGATTTCCACTCTTCAAAAATATGTACAAAAGAGTGTTTTTCTGCTTGTGGTTTAACAAGCTGGAGTTGTTCAATAGAAAGATTGAAGGTATTATTTTCTAACAGGTTAAAAGTATAGTCTGCTTCAGGAATAGAGATTATTAGACCTGCTTCCTCTTCTTCGGATATGTAGACTGGAGGGGTGAGAACAGGTATAATCCGAGTTTCAGTGGTGTGCAGTGCAGTGTGTCTTCGTAATGAACCGTGATCGAACCGATGGGCTGGTAAGGTGTTCAGATTTCTCTCCTCGCTAAATCAGTTTCCTTGGCCTCTTAGGAGAGGGTTCCGGTGATGACTGCAGGTTAGAGGGTCCTTCTGGGGCTGGTCCCCGTCTCTTGAATCTGATAGCAATTGGTGTATCGTCGGACTCGTTGTCGGACTCGACTGCAGTTCCGATCTCAGCTGCAGGTCTGTCCGACTCCTCTGATAAATCGTATCTTCGATATTACCTTGAGTCCGGCAGCTCCTTCAACAACTGAGCTGCTTTCCCAGTGCCTCCGACTTTCTTCTTCTCATGGTCCATATGACCAAGCCTTTTATTGGGGTGGAAAGGGTCAGTGTTTCCCTTAGCCACTCCGGTCTTCTCCAAAAACCAACTAAGATGCGTTCCGAACGCCAGCTTAGTTTTGAACTTCTTCTCATCGTCAAGCCACTCGACCTTGTTCATCTCGCGCACGAGTTGCCTGAAAATATAGTCTGCCCAATCGACTTCCTCTTCCTGGATCAACACACCCAACACCATAAACTTCGATGATGACAGTTGGTCATAACTGCCTGCCATCCCCATGACTATCTTGTTGGTAATATCCAACGCAACACGATAAATCCTTTTTAATTCATTCCTCTTGGCTGTAAACTTCAATTTTTCTGGGATATTTTCGACTTTAATCGTTTTCCAGGTTTCAGCGGCGGATTGCTTGAGCGCTTCGACCGCCAAACCACGATGCTTCATCCCGAATACAGAACGAATCTTCTCTCGATCTATGCTGACAGGTACTCCGCCGACTGTGCTGTTAATCCCATGTTGAATCAGATAAGCATTGCGATAGAACTCAACAACATCCTCTTTGAACAGATGTTGCGGGTTGATGTCGAGAAAAAGGTAGATTCCGTTAAGCTTCATTGCCCGGATCAAATTGAGCATGTCGTAGTCTTCCATATTTGCTTCTAGTAAACCTTCGAAGTCGACAACCATGGAGAAAATGACCTGGTCCTTCACCGCCTTCAAATTCACTCCTTTGAAAGATGCCATTTCTGCAAATAGAGGATTTTTAGTGTATATTTTTGCTCTGTAAATTCTAGGGTTTCTGTAAGCGTAAAAAGTAAAGTGAAAGGTCTTCTTTCCTTATAAAGTAGATGAAAAGACGTTTGTATTAGTTTATTATATATTTGAACGGTGGTACGCCTTTTGATATTCTTTTGAATTTCAAATTTGAATCGGTGGCCCAATTTTAAAATTCGACGGTTGATTCTGATTGGCCATTGTAGAGGTTGATTTAATAGGCCTTTGACACGTGTATTAAAATTGCCACTTGGCTTATAAAATGTATATTTAAATGCCATTTCGTTATCCAAAATAATATTATAAATGTGGCAGATAATAATTAAAAATTTAGAGGTCAGTTTAGAAAACTTAGCTGGTCTCTGCTTGGCTGATCGTTGACCACTCGCAAAAAGTTAGTTGACTTCTCGCTGGTATTACGAACAGCCTAAGTTGCTTCGCCTCGGCCTTCGTCTTCGCCTTTGCATCGCCTAGCCGATTCGAGGGTCCGTCCAACCTTTAACTTGCTTCAGTACTAGATTCCCAATCTAGTAATCCAAGGTCTCTGCTAAGCTCTAGGAATATTTCTTCTGGCAAGGGTTTAGTGAAGATGTCGGCTATTTGGTAGTCTGTGCTGACTCTTTCAACTCTAACCCTTTTGTTAAGCACATGGTCTCTAATGAAATGGTGCTTAACGTCAATATGCTTCATCCTTGAGTGCAAAACCGGATTGTTGGTTATTGCAATAGCACTATTGTTGTCACACCAAATAGGAACTTCGTTGGCAATTATATTATAGTCCCTTGACTGTTGTCTGATCCATAGAATCTGTGCACAACAGCTACCTGCAGCTAGGTATTCTGACTCTGTAGTGGAGATAGAGTTAGAAACCTGCTTCTTGCTAAACCAGGATATCAGTCTGGTTCCTAGGAATTGACACGTTCCACTAGTGCTCTTCCTGTTGATTTTGCATCCTGCGAAATCCGCATCTGAGTATCCTGATAGTTCGAAGTTGTCATCCTTGGGATACCATAGTCCAACATTAATTGTAGACTTTAGGTACTTAATTATTCTCTTGGCTGCATCTAGGTGTGATTGCTTCGGCTTGGACTGGAATCTTGCACAAACTCCAACGGCATATGATATGTCTGGCCTGCTTGCAGTGAGGTACAGAAGAGATCCGATTAGTCCTCTGTAGTGGGTTGAGTCCACTGATATGCCTGCCTCGTCTGCATCTAGGTGAGTACTTGTGCTCATTGGAATTCTTGTGGACTTGGCTGATTCCATTCCATATCTTTTGATAAGATCTCTGGTATACTTTGCTTGGTTGATGAAAATTCCTTTTTCCATCTGTTTAACTTGTAATCCGAGAAAGAAGTTAAGCTTTCCCATCATACTCATCTCAAATTCTCCTTGTATGAGGTTGGAGAATTTCTCTCATAGCTCTGGATTGGTTGACCCGAATATGATGTCATCCACATAAATCTGGACTATTAATATGTGGCCTCCGTGCTCCACTCTGAATAGGGTCTTGTCCACTTTCCCTTTGCAAAATCCATTTTTCTCAAGAAACACAGACAGTGTTTCATACCACGCTCTTGGTGCTTGCTTGAGTCCATACAGAGCCTTCAACAGTTTATAGACTTTGTCTCCTTTGACAAAACCTGGGGTTTGCTCTACATAGACTTCTTCTTCTAAGATTCCGTTCAGAAAAGCACTTTTTACATCCATCTGGTAGACTTCAAAGTCCTTGAATGCAGCATATGCGAGGAATAGTCTGATGGCCTCTAGTCTTGCAACAGGTGCATAGGTTTCATCAAAATCTATTCCCTCACAATGTGCATATCCTTTTGCTACGAGCCTGGCTTTATTCCTAATAATAGCTCCGTCTTCGTCACTCTTGTTTTTATACACCCATTTGGTGCCAATAACTTTCTTGTGATCAGGTCTGTCTATTAGTTCCCAAACTTTGTTTCTTTCCATTTGCTCCAATTCCTCTTGCATGGCATTAATCCATGAATAATCTTCCAAGGCTTGTTCTGTAGTCTTGGGTTCAATTTGCGACATGAAACATGAGAACATCGCCATTCCTGCTGGTAGGGTTGACTGTCTCGTCTTAACTCCATCAGTCAACTTTCCGATAATTTTCTGAATTGGGTGATCCTTGAGCCATTTGGGGATATCGTCCTCTTCTGGGTTTGTTCCCCCTGTTGATTGCTCGTGATTATCTCGCATCACTGGGTTCGTCAGAATCGGATCGCCACGCCTTGTCATCTGCAGCCTTGGTTCGATTCGCAGATGAGTCTTTGTCGCTCCGGCTGGTCTTCTTCAGCAAAGAATCGGATCGAGAGTTTTGGTGATCCTGCCTCGACCGCATTGGGTCTTCAAGAATGCAGGTTGGGTCATCAGCCGATCTGCAGTGAGTCCACCATTCCGTGTCTGTATAATGACTTCTTCAAGGGTTGCCGACTTGAGCTTGTTCTCAATTAGCTCAAGTTGTTTCCTGTACTCAACGGTAGATTCATCAAAAACAACATGGGGTGTTTCCTCCACAACTAAGGTTCTTTTATTAAAAACTCTATATGCCTTGCTTCTTTGGGAATATCCCATAAAGAGACCGTCATCGCTTTAGCATCAAAGGCATTTAGCCGTGTTTTACCGTTGTTGTGGATGAAACACTTACAACCAAAAACATGAAAGTAAGCAACAAGAGGAGTTCTATTATTCCAAACCTCATAGGAGTTTTGCCATGTCTCCCTACTATCATACTCCTGTTCGGGGTGTGACAGTTGTGTTAACAGCCTTCAGCCCGTAACCTTGGGTAGGTCCGCTTCGCAATCATGGACCTTGCCGCTTCCTTCGTGGTTCTTCCTTCTTTTAGCAACACCATTCTGTGGGCGTCCCGCCGCAGAGCTCATGCCGGATCCCATTCGATCGATGTAATCGCTTATCGCCTTGTTGAGAAACTCTCCTCCTCTATCTCGATCTTGATTATGGAGAGGGATTTCTCATTCGGATCCTTCGCATCTCGTAACTTGGTCGTGGTTTCACTTTTCTTGTATAGAAAAATGATCCAAGTGTACCTTGAATAATCATCTACTATTACAAGTGCATGCTTTGGCCGCTCAAAGTCCTTGGCTTGATAGGGCCAAATAGATCCATGTGGAGTAGATCTAAGATCCTTGTTGTGAGCGTTGTAGGCTGAATCCGGCTTGAACGATGCCTTGGTCTCGGTTTCCTTCGACATGCATCACAGAGTGCTTCCTTTTGAATGCTTCATTTGGAAGTCCTCTCACCAGCCTTCGAGAGCTAATCTTGTTGATGGCTTTGAAGTTTAGGTGACATAGTCTTTTGTGCCACAACCATCCATTCTCGCCATCGTCTTGATAGAAAACAGGAGTTAGGTGTTCTGTGTTCCAATCAATCATGTAGACATCTCTTCTTCGAATCCTTGTAGCTTTATTTCTCCAGATAAGATGTCTATCACCATACACTTCAAGATGGTGAAGACTACTAAATTCTTCTCACACGTAATCGGCTTATGCTCGTGGAGGTTGTACTTGAGCCCTTTGACATAATGGACTTTGGATATGACAATGTTTCCTCGGTGCAGCTCTCCAAAGCCTTTTGTCTGTCCTCTAGAGCTATCTCCAAAGGTTACATCGGGACCTCTTTCTTTGATGTATTTGGTCAGCATCTTCTTGTTCCCGGTCATATGCCTCGAGCATCCAGAGTCTACAAACCATTCTTCACCTCCAAAATTTGAGCTTGAGGAGATGTGGTTGTAGTCCTTCCACCTTTTCTGCAATTAAACAAGCAGAGATTTAGGTACCCATATTTGTGTGGGTCCTTTGGGGTTAGTTGGTTTCCTGGAGAATTGATTTGTCCTTGGATTATAGAAATTGTTATCATTATTATTATTATAACCCTTGTAATGTGTCTGTGGTCGAGGTCTGAATCTTCTGGTTGGATTGTATACCGGATATTCCTCAAAATTTTGATAGTGTGGGCCATTTCTAAATCTAGGCTGAGACCATTTATTAAACCTTTGTGGTCTCCACACTTGTTCATTTTGGTAATTAGGATAACCTTGAGGTTTCCATCTGCCCCTCCCATTATTAAATCTATTTTTGGGGAGTTGTTGGTAATAGTGGGCATGTTGTCCTGGCCGCCGTTGCTCAGGCCATCGCTTAGTCGCTGTCTAGGTGGTCATGGGTGTAACCCGATCGCAGCCTAGACGCTTGACTTGGCTCTGCTTTTTGAATATCGGTTTATACATGTGCTCAAGAATGAGACTATTGTTTCTCCCTTGATAAACTTGGTTTCGTAACTAGAGGGAGTGTGAGAATCATATCCAAGGCCTGATTTGGTATATAGTGACCTTTATAAGTACACAATTCGCCTGAGTTGAAGACGCCTTCAGTGGAGGTTATTTCCTGCGCTGAGTTTTATTTATCTCGTGCTGCCTTAGTAAACTCAGCTTTGGCATGAGCAAGTGCAGCTGATTTTTCTTTAAGTAAAATGTTTAGCCGATCTATCTCAGCTGTATTGACATTTGCCTGGTTTTTAAAGTCAGTTGTAGTTGTCTCAACCTTATTTAAATCTAGGCTGAGTTTTTCGAAATCATTTTTCAGCTGCCTATTCTCATCTTGCAGCTGAGTCTTCTCAGCTGATACAGCTTGGTGTGCAGATTTGAGTGTTTCAAAATCTTTAAATAATCGATTTACCGATTCATGTGGATCCATATCTTGTGACATGGTGAGCTATTATTTGAACCGGTGGGTTTAGAAGTTACCTCTTCATCGCCTAGGTTTGCCATCGTGCAATCATACTCCTCGCCTTCATCGTAAAAGAAACCACCGCTTGATTCGATATGCTCTGGTCTTCTCCGATGAGGGCCTTTCTTCTATCTTCCTTTCGCCCACCTCCTTCTTGGTTTCGTCTTCTGAGCTCGGGACAATCCATTTGGATGTGTCCTATTTTGTGACGCTTGTAGCATTCAACTTTCCAGCCTTCCAAATTTTCCGGTTCCTTGTTGGGTTCTCCTTGTAGTTTTTCTTATACTTGGAGTAGTTCTTTCTGAAATTGCTGAACCTTTGCATTATGAAAGCCATTTCTTCCTCAAAATCGAGTGGATTTGGAGGTTTCACATCAGATATGCTCTTGGCAGGGACTCGGCCGCAAATGCGATTCCCTTCTCTCGCAGCTCGCTTGAGGATGAACTTGGAAGCTCGAACTCATAAGCCTTCGATCGGAGAACAGCCTCCGAATCTTTATCTTATTCAGGTCCTTGGATTCTCTCATGGCTACGGCCTTCATGCTCCATTCGGGGTTGAGAGATCTGAGGACCTTTAGTGCCATTTCCTTGTTGCCATAGGTTTTGCCCAGGGAGTTGATCTCATTGATAATTTCAGTGAACCTTGTGTCCACTTGATCTATGGATTCACCATTCTTCATTTTAAAGTTGTCAAATTTTTGGATAGCAATTGACAGCTTGTTTTCCTTGATCAGCTCCGTTCCTTCACACATTAGAGCTAATGTGTCCCAAATTTCTTTGGCATTCTTACAGTTTTTGATCTTGACCATGGTGGATTTGTCAAGAGTTTGATATAACACATCTCTGGCCCGGTTGTCAAGATTGGCCAGCTTTCTTTCTTCGGGAGTAAGCTCCGTCCTCTTCTTAGGAATCTTTTCTGGCCTCCCTGCTGCAATCTCCTCTGCTGTGTTGTCCTTTTCAAAGATGAATGGACCGTCTTCAATGATGCACCACATGTCGTCATGAATTGAAGATAAGTGTGCATGCATTCTTATCTTCCACAGATCATACTCGTCAACTGAAAAGACAGGGAGTATAGAGTGCATGTGTTCCATTATAGAGTGAGAGTCTAATATAGATCTGGTTCGTGAAAAAAAAATGAACCAACCTCTCTGATACCACTTGTAGGTCACAAGTCGTCCAGGAACAAGTCTAGAGGGGGGGTGAATAGACTTGTTGAAACTCTTGAACTCTTTTTCACGAAGAGTGAGTTTCTTCAGCTGATAGTTAGACAAATGACTTGGAGTCGTTTGTTCTTGGATATGTGCGGAAGTCAGCTGATGACGAATAGAAATCAACTTAATGAAACACTTAACAATGTATGCAAAGTAGCTTAAAGTGTCATGCAAGAAACAAGAATAACACAGGCAATTATAGTGGTCTCAGAGGTGGGGTAATCCTCTACTAATCCACTTTTCTCCAAACCAGTTGGAGATGAATTCACTATAATTTTCAGCCAGTGATAAATATTACAGTGATTCAAACCACACTACAATAGCTTCCAACCAGTGGAAATCCGTGCCGTTGTACACACTTGACTGCCTTGCACCTCTTGATCCTCGATCCTCGGATGCCTTTACAGTCTCTTACTTCAACCAGTGAAGTACCCCGTACTCAAGATTATAGACAAGAGTTTTTGTCTTCTCCAACTTAAGAGCTTCCTTAAGTATGAATTTTTAGATCTGCTCTTTTCACGATGCTATTGATTGCTTTAGATTGCTTTGATCGCTTGAATGTATGTTTGCACCGGTAGTTGCTCAGTTTCAAATCTTCGGATATATATAGATCACGATCTCTGAGCTTCTTCCTTGTAGCCGTTGCAAATCTTTTGAACAAATCCGTCCGTTGGAGGGAGACTTCATTGTTTATTCTTTCTGAACGTTGCAAGGCTGGATTCCCATTATTTTATTTTATCTTTCGACTGTTGTGAGGACTTCTGCATGTGAGCGCCGAATCTTTTGAATATAAAAGGATTAAAGTCTTCACGGTGGGTCTGGATGATTTATTTAAATCATATCTCTTGCGGGAATCACTCCAATTTGTCTCTTTACGTTGCATGTGAGCTTTCCGTAATATTTGACTTTTCAACGCATGCTGACGTGGACTTGGAGTACTTGGTCGCTTGAGTAGCCGACATGCAGCTAACATCTCTGCAGATAGGTCCTCTCGGCTGTTCACTGTTTGTGACTTATCTAGTCAGGTGACTTCCCTGAGGTACCTCGGCTGCAGTCTGGTCAAACTTCTCTGATATATTTTGTTGACCAGAGCTACACTGACTGGACTCGGCTGTTCCTCTCTGATGGACTAAGCTGTACTTAGTACTTTGCCGTTTTTCACCTAACTAATTTTTGGCCTACGTAAGATACTCATTTGGTTCTTCTTTACATTTTGCCAAGTTTTATACTTAACATATTTTGGCCTATGGAAGATACTCATTTGGTTCTTCCTTACATTTTGCCAAGTAATAAACATTTGATTTTATATCAATGACATCATCAAAATCTAACAAGTATTCCTAACAAATTCCCCCTATTTTGATGATGGCAAAACTTTAAGTAAGAAATCAAATGACCAAGTCTGCACTTAAGTGCGAGACACAAACTGAAATCAGTCTAATATTGAGACAAGTGGAAATTGTCATTCAGCAGACTGTTTATAAAATTTTCTGACTTATTATTGAAATTTTACAAGAAAGTTTTAGGTACAGAAAATAAAATTACAAGTAAAAGAAATAACAAAAGGTCATCTGCCTCTTCCTCTGCCTCTTCGAATAGGCTGCTTGGCAGGCTTGAATGGTTTGGCTCCGATTGGTCTTATCTTGACTGGAGCAAGACCATATTTCCTTTTCACAACAAGTGCTGCGAAGTCTTGTTCTTGCTGGGATCTGAATCTGTTCTCAAGACACAATAGCTTGATTTCCCTTTGAAGTGCTAACTCATCAAGTTCACCGTCCATACGGGTCGGTGCTTCCTCTGCTCTGAAAGGAGGGATCATTGGATAAGCATTTTGTTCTTTAGCGTGCTTCTTCAGAACAGCCCAAAGCTTCGGATGGATTTCTTCCATGAAGTTTATGAAAATTTCTTGTGGGGAGAGTTTATCATCCTGGAGTAGTTCCCAGATGTAATAGTCTTTGATGAACCTCTTCCTAGCAGCTCCCAGTTTAGCGCGTGCTAGCCCCTATGCTTAGCGTGCGCTAACGGGTGTTTTGGGTAGTCCAGTACCCACTGTCCGAAAACGGTAGCGTGCGCTACGTACCTCTTGTAGCATGCGTTACGGATATACACATAGCGTGCGCTAACCCCGAATGTTAGCGTGCGCTAACGAATTATGTGATGCCCAGTACTGGAGTCCAGAACCTTCTGTCCTCTGATCTGATCGCGGTAGCGTGCGCCACAAACAATATTTAGCGTGCGCTACTATACCATTTGCGTATGCTAAAACCACTCATAGCGTGCGCTATGAATTAATCCAATTCAGTCTAGTAGCCACTGGACTCAACCTGATCCGACCTTAGCACGCGCTACACCTACTGCATAGCGTGCGCTACTCCGGCTCACTAGCGTGCGCTACTTACCAATCGTAGCGTGCGCTACTCACAATCCCAACTGCAGTCCAATGCCTTCTGGACTGCCTGCTCAACTACACTAGCGTGCGCTAGTGTTGAGAGGTGGCGTGTGCTATCCGTACTCAATTAGCGCACGCTAAAGAGAGTACGTAGCGTGCGATACTCCTCACACATAACACACTATGAATGTGACAACGGTGATAAACACGACACGAAACTCCATCTTGATTGATGATGAATGACGACTGATACACAATACAATTACTGTGAACGATGAATACAATGGTTGAATATGAGTGACAAATGATCATTAATGAGTGAAAATTACTGAGCGACCATCACTGAATGATAAATACTGAATAATGACTGAATTACAACCGGGTATTACATACACCCCCCTTAAAAGAGTTTCGTCCCCGAAACTAAGGGTCAAACAACTCGAGATAACTCTCCCGCATACTATCCTCGGTTTCCCAAGTAGCCTCTTCGACTCCGTGTCTAGACCACTGAATTTTAACCAAAGGAATTGTCTTATTCCTCAACTATTTTATTCGCCGCTCTAAAACTCGTATAGGACGTTCCTCATATGAATGATCATCGGCGATCTCGATTTCGTCGAACTGAAGTATGTGACTCGGGTCGGCAACATACTTCCGCAACTGAGAGACGTGAAACACATTATGAATTCGGCTCAACGCCGGAGGTAAGGCCAATCGATAAGCTAGCTCACCTACTCGATCCGAAATCATAAACGGTCCAATGAATCTTGGACTCAACTTTCCCCTCTTCCCAAAACGGAAGATACCACGACTCGGGGATACCTTGACCAAAACATGGTCACCCGTCTCGAAATCTAATGGTCGACGACGATTATCTGCATATGATTTCTGTCGACTCTGAGCGGTCAACAAACGACTCCTGATCAAAGCTACCTTCTCACGGGCGGCTATAAGCATATCGGGCTTGGTGCCGATTGCTTCCGATAAGTCATCCCAACACAAAGGAGATCGACAACGACGACCGTACAAGTCCTCGTAAGGTGCCATCTTAATCGAAGAATGCCAACTATTATTGTACGTGAACTCGATCAACGTTAGTTGGGCTTCCCAATCATCTTTCCAATCGAGGACACATGCCCTCAACATGTCCTCCAAAGTCTGAATAGTCCTCTCTGATTGTCCGTCGGACTGAGGATGAAAAGCTGTACTGAGATTAAGCTGAGATCCCATAGCACGATGAACTGATTTCCAAAAATAAGACACGAATCGTCCGTCACGATCGGAAATGATACTTTTAGGAGTACCGTGCAATATCACTATCTCTTTGATAAACAACTGGGCAAGTCCCTCGGGACCCCACGTATCCTTAATCTCAAGGAAATGAGCCGATTTAGTTAAGCGATCCACCATTACCCAGATTGTATTCATGCCACGACGACTCGTCGGCAAACTCATGATGAAGTCCATAGAAATATCTTCCCACTTCCATTCTGCAATAGGGAGCGGTTTCAGCATACCCGCCGGTCGCTGATGTTCAATCTTGACTTGCTGACAGGTTAAACATCTCGAAACAAATTCCGCGACTTCTCGCTTCATATTACTCCACCAGTAATTTTGTTTCAAGTCTTTATACATCTTGCTAGACCCCGGATGAACGGAATAAAGGCTAGCATGAGCTTCTCTCAAAATCGAGTTTTTCAACTCGTCATTCGCCGGTACGCACAACCGATTCTTAAAACGCAAAAGTCCATCCTCGTGGACAACAAATCCGGGGGCTTTCCCCTGAGTCACATACTCTCGAATGCGTAACAAAAATAGGTCTGAACCCTGACTCTCCCTGATCGCCTCCTCAAGTGGCGATGAAATCTCTAACGTACAAAGTTGCCCTTGTACTTGCTGTAACCAGACCTCGATCTCGGGTCTCAGAAATTTCGCCAAGTTCCTTCGAATCGTTAATCGAGCAAGCATCTGCTCCTGAACGGACTTACGACTCAAGGCGTCGGCGACAACGTTCGCCTTGCCCGGGTGGTAAAGGATCTCGATATCATAATCTTTGATTAGTTCCAACCACCGTCTCTGTCGCATATTTAACTCCTTCTGAGTAAATATATATTTTAAACTCTTATGATCGGTGAATATCTGACATGTAACGCCGTAAATATAATGACGCCAAATCTTCAATGCAAACACCACGGCTGCTAACTCCAGGTCGTGGGTCGGATAATTAACCTCATAGGGTCTCAATTGCCGTGAAGCATAAGCAATGAGTTTCCCGTTCTGTATTAGTACACATCCGAGACCCTGTCCGGACGCATCACTATAGACCACAAATCCTTCCGTCCCTTGCGGTAAAGAAAGGACATGTGCTGAAATTAACCGGCTCTTGAGTTCCTCACAACTCTGTTGACACGCGTCGGACCACGTGTACTTCTTATCCTTCCGTAAAAGGTTCGCCATGGGTTGAGCGATTTTAGAAAATCCCTCCACAAATCGCCGATAATAACCGGCTAATCAAGAAAGCTTCGGATCTCCTTAACATTCTTCAGAGGTAGCCAATCTCGAATAGCCTCCGTCTTTTCAGGGGCGACACGAACTACGTCTGATGAAATTACATGTTCAAGAAACGTCACTTCGGACATCCAGAACTCACATTTGGAAAACTTTCCAAAAAGTTGCTCTCGTCTCAACACGTCGAGCACTTGATGAAGGTGAAACTTGTGTTCCTCCCGGTTATGAGAATAAATCAAAATGTCATCAATGAAGACAACCACGAACTGATCCAAATAGTCGATGAAAACCCGATTCATTAACTCCATGAATACCGTAGGTGCATTAGTCAACCCAAACGACATAACCACAAACTCATAATGACCATAGCGTGTTCGAAACGCCGTCCTTGCGATATCCGACTCTCGAATTCGCAACTGATAATATCCAGATCTTAAGTCGATCTTGGAAAATACTGAAGCTCCCTGAAGTTGATCCAAAAGATCATCAATACGGGGTAGAGGATATTTATTCTTGATCGTCACCCTGTTCAACTCCCGATAATCAATACACAAGCGAAACGAACCATCCTTCTTCTTGACAAATAACACTGGTGCTCCCCACCGGGACGCACTCGGTCGAATATAACCCTTCTCGAACAACTCCTCAAGTTGGTTCTTTAATTCCTACATTTCAGTCGAGGCCATCCGGTACGGTGCCTTTGATATCGGGGATGTACCGGGCTCCAACTCAATCGTGAATTCCACATCTCTCTGTGGAGGCAAACCAGGTAACTCGTCTGGAATAACATCGGCATATTCCCTCACTACCGGAATATCCGTCAACATTACTAATGATTTCTCAGTTTTGGTCATAGAGCAGCAATAACCAACACACCCCTGATGGAGTAATTTCACTGCTTTCATCCAGTTAATGACTTTACCAGAACAGCCGGGATTACCTCCCTGAAAAACACATTCAACCCCATCGTCTGAAATGATAGTGACCATACGCTTACGGACACTAATGATGGCATCGTGACGATCCATCCAATCTATACCCAAGATGACGTCGTCTCTCGGTAGATCCACCACAATTAGGTCTGCTAACCAAATACGGCCATGAAGCTGAATCGGACAATCCTTAATCTCATGATTACCGATAATTCTTCTACCATCAGGTAGGCCAATGACGTAAGGCTCACAACTAGTAGCACTACCCAGACGTAGTCTACTCAAGCATGACTCGAAAATGAATGAATGCGATGCACCAGTATCAAAAAAGGTACACACAGGTTGAGATAAAATATCGAGTATACCTGAGATCATTCGGGCCTCTGGATCGTCGGTCTTCTTCATCTCATAAATTCGGGGCTTTCCGGCCCCCGAGCCGGATGCTCCCGTCTGATAGCTCTTGGCTCCGCCTTTAGCTCCTGTCGTCTTGAACGACGCTGACTGAGTGGCCTGATTCTGCACCGCTGAATGTCATAGGGCCTGAGATGACGCCGGAGTAGGTTTAGAGTCCCTTCGGCAGAAATGGGCCCTATGCCCAGCAATCCCACAGTTGTGGCACGTGATACTGCTTGGACACTTGGTGCTGAAATGACCTGTTCTCACAGCTTGAAACAGTGATGGCCGACCGCCGCTCGTGATCGAGATTCATGGTTTAGGCGCCAAAGGAGGTCGCTCAGAAAAGGTAGAGCCCGTACGTGGTTTCTTGAAAGTGGCCTTACTGCTGTCAAACTGATTACGGTTCTTAGACTTCTTGCCAGCAGATGAAGGTTTTTGCTTAGAAATCTCCTTAGCAGTAAGCTCGTAAGTAAGAGTTTTCTCGATGAATTCGGCCAGAGTCGTACAATTATGATTAAGCAACTGTAGCCGCATACGAGGTTTCAGCCTCTTGCTGAAATACTTGATCTTGTCCGCCTCAGAGTGAATGATAGATGAGACGAACGGAAGAAGTTCCTGAAATATTTCGGCGATGGCAAGAACATCATAGTCCGCTGAGAGGTCGGGAGTGAGTAATTCCGACAATTTAGCCTCCCTGAGTAGGGCTGGATAATACCTCTCCATCATGAGAGTTTTGAACTGATCCCAAGTACATGATCCTTCGGTGGGCTTCAACGATAACCACCATGAATGAGCGCTCTTACCAAGATAGTAAGCCGCAACCGAAACTTTATGCCCTTCAGGGCAATCCACCATCGCAAATAACTTCTCGAAATGCTCAAGCCAATGAACAATATCTGCCGGCTCAGATGAGCCCTCGAAGGTAGGTGGTCGCTGGCGAGAGATATTGCTAATGATACTGCTTACACCCCTCTCTTGCCTCTGAGGTGGCGGTGGAGGAGTCTGTTGATTTTGAGTAGTGGAGTTATGCATCGTCTCCATTAGTTGTGCCATTTGAGTCATTTGGGCCATCATGCCCTGCATAAAAGCGAGTGGGTCAACCCGAACACCCTCTGACTGAGCTGTGTCCCGGCTACGACTCCCTGATAGTGAATGATTATGCCCAGGTGAATGAGTGGCAGCGTCACTGCTCGATGAGTTAGCATTATTCCTAGCATTCGCGCGTGTATTCACACGAGCTCTCGGGTTTCGGCCTGCACCACGGCCTCTTCCCCCACGTCCTCTGCCAGCTCTTTCCATACTGAAGTGGAATGTCATATGATGATTATATATCTCGCATGAATATCACATTATGATTATTTTATGAAATGATGAAAATGAGCATACGTGCTAAAATACAATGATTACATGAATGATCAACTAAAATGACGTGATTATCTGATGGAATTCTTGAAATAAATATCTTGAACAAGTTAACAAGATTAATGACATGATCCTCAAGATCAACAACTGAACAATGAAGTGAACTGAGTGATTAATGAGTTAACATGACCCTCCTGGTCAAAATGAAAATGATGATTGAGGATTGTTAACTGATGAATTATGAATGAATGATTATTGCCAGAAATTATACCATGGCGTTAGAAATCTTACAGTTCTTGGTCTGATTGGCTCGGCATTTGCACAGGTCACATGTGACGCGAAAGTCCAATGATACTAGTCCGATGACGATGATTTCAAATGAGACATGACTCAGAAGGTAGTATTCAAAACCACGCTCCGATACCAACTCTGTAACACCCCAAACTAGGCAGATATTACAAAGCAGTGGACCCCGATCGGGACCCACCAAAGTAATGAAAATGAATGAATTAAATAGGGTAAATGTAGTACCGAACCACATTACAACATTAATTACTCCGATGAGGAGTTTCATACAACACACCCAAGATCTTACAAAATACATGTATATTTTATATGGAGATAAAATATACAACACTGAGTAAAATGAGTATTCAAACGAAATGTCTGCATCGGAATAAAATGAAGGAAACATAAATGACTGAAAAGACTGGGCCCCCCTACTAGTATCATTGGGACTCCTCGCCGTCAACGTGCTCTCCCCGTGCTTTTGCCTTGCCATGACCTGAAAAACAATATCCCCCAACGGGGTCAGTTACACAGAACAAAAATCCTCAAGAGTTGAATATACACAATCCTGTCGAAACATACGCAATCAAACATGCTATATGAATCAACTAACAGTACGGCTCAATGGAATGGCGCCACACTACGTCCGGGATGGAAATGTGTCCGTGCACAAGCCACCAACGAGTATCGATCGAATACACGTGTGGTCTTGTACCTAATCGCCTCACGAAGCCATCAACTCGTGTGCACACCCAATGTGAGGCCACCAACCAACACACGACTTAAATGTGCCCGACATGAAAATCCTACACATACCAACCGCACGCCAAGATGACTGAATGCCACGATATAACAAAAGTGACATCGAAAATGAATAATAACTCACCAAGATGAAATGATGGTGAAATGAATGACACTCAATGAAATGATTGGAACCGCTGCTCGTGAATGAAGTAATTAAGTGACAATTACAAGTTTTGAAATGGTTAGTACCTTATGAATGAATTATGATTATGAATGAACAACAACGAAAGGAATGAATATCCTTTTAACTGAGTAAGAATTAACTTACACAACACCGATGAAGAATGTCCAAACACGAACAACGTCCTAAACGAAATGTCGGTCGCTCGAACAACCTTGAATAACAATAATTACCAACAACCGCTCAATACACGAATCAAATACGATCATAACCGACTCAAACGTCGATACAACAATATCCAAACTCGAATATATCGAAACCAACTCCAAGATGAGTATTTCAAACCATCAAAACACTTTCAATGATATCAATAATCCCATAGGAATCCATAGTTCGAGTTAACGACAACATCTAATCGAAAACCCCCAAAATATCAAAGTCAACACCCAAAGTGTTCTTGAAATCCGAAATATATGCCATTAAATCCATAGGAATACATTAATCCAAGGTAGATAATCCATAACTAACATATTCCAACAACAATCTAAGTTCATACGAAGAAATCGGAAGGAAAACCCCAAATATCCGAAATTCTAGATTCAAGAAATCATTACCTTTATTTGATGTGATGAAGATGATGAAATGATGATTAATCCGAATGATGAGCTTGAAGATGATGATTGATGATTACACCTCGAAGAATACTCTCCAAATCGCTCCAAATCGCCCAAAACCGCCGAAGGAATTAAATGAGATGAAGAAATGACGAAATGGACTACACTGTCCTATATATAGAAATCCCAGTTTAGCGCGCGCTAGCCCCTATGCTTAGCGTGCGCTAACGGGTGTTTTGGGTAGTCCAGTACCCACTGTCTGAAAATGGTAGCATGCGCTACGTACCTCTTGTAGCATGTGTTACGAATGTACACATAGCGTGCGCTAACCCCGAATGTTAGCATGCGCTAACGAATTATCTGATGCCCAGTACTGGAGTCCAGAACCTTCTGTTCTCTGATCTGATCGCGGTAGCGTACGCTACATTAAATAATTAGTGTGCGCTACTACACCATTTGCGTACGCTAAAACCACTCATAGCGTGCGCTATGAATTAATCCAATTCAGTCCAGTAGCCACTGGACTCAACCTGATCCGATCTTAGTGCGCGCTACACCTACTGCATAGCGTGCGCTACTCCGGCTCACTAGCGCGCTACTTACCAATCGTAGCTTGCGCTACTCACAATCCCAACTGCAGTCCAGTGCCTTCTGGACTGCCTGCTCAACTACACTAGCGTGCGCTAGTGTTGAGAGGTGGCGTGCGCTATCCGTACTCAATTAGCGCACGCTATAGAGAGTACGTAGCGTGCACTACTCCTCACACACAACACACTATGAATGTGACAACGGTGATAAACACGGCACGAAACACCATCTTGATTGATGATGAATGACGACTGATACACAATATAATTACTGTGAACGATGAATACAATGATTGAATATGAGTGACAAATGATCATTAATGAGTGAAAATTACTGAGTGACCATTACTGAATGATAAATACTGAATAATGACTGAATTACAACCGGGTATTACAAATATAACAATCATTATCGAGCTCCTCAAGGGGACATCATCAACCCGCACGAGTCGGGACACGATTTCTAGTAATAATAATAACTGTCGTATAAACAATATTATTGCCCAAGATACGAGGCTTATTGAGTCGATCATTTTGACTCTCACCTATGATAAATCAAAGCAATAATTATTATAAATACACAATTAAATATTATATACTTAGAATTAAGAAATAATAATTATCCGAGATTTACGTTCTTCTTACAACAAGACAGTAAGACACTATCTCACCTCGATCCAGTTCAACGTATGCAAATACGCTAATGTATGCTAATAGTCAAGACCAACTATTCTCAAGCATACACTACAACCTTTTATATAATTTGTCTAATAATTATATAGGTTGTGAACTATTATATTATTTTATAAGGCACCGATAATGTGATCTTCCGTGTGACACCAACACACCACATTATCTACAATATAAAATAATTAGACATTTCATTTGCATAACCATAACGTGAATTAATATACAAAACATGTGTTTAAATGTAATTAATATTCTCACAGGTAGTAACAGGGAATTTAGGTAATACAAGCATAAAGTATGCTTTGCAGTATACAATCCTAACAATCTCCCACTTATACTCAAAGCATGCTTTTAAGTATACTACTCTATTACATAGTCTCTCATTTCTCCCACTTATACTCAAAGCAATGCTGCCATACACCATAATCCCATTCCTTCCACATGCCTTTCAAAAACTTTTGAAGGTAGGCCTTTCGTGAAATGGTCAGCAAGATTATCTTCCGATGCAACCCTGGCTACAACTACATCTCATTCCTTTACGAAGTGTCGTATGATGTGGTACTTGCAGTTGATATGTTTACTTTCCTGATGGGCTCGTGGTTCCCTTGAATTTGCGACTGCACCAGTATTATCACAATAAAGTGTAATACCCTCTGCCAAATCGGGAATCACATCTAAGTCCTGCAGGAAGTACTTGAGCCACACTGCCTCCTTGGCTGCCTCAGAGGCTGCCACGTACTCGGCTTCCATGGTAGAGTCCGATATGCATTTCTGCTTCAAACTCCTCCAACTAATGGCTCCACCTCCCAGGCTAAACACATAAACCGAAGTAGACTTGGACTTTTCTTTGTCCGATGAAAAATCTGAGTCAGTGTAACCCAACGAAGACAGGTCGTCTGATTGATATACAAGCATGTACTCCCTAGTCCTTCTCAGGTACTTGAGTATGTGCTTGACAGCAATCCAGTGTCCTGGTCCTGGGTTTGACTGATATCTAGTAGCCATGCCCACGACATGACAGATATCTGGTCTAGTGCAAAGCATAGCATACATGAGACTTCCCACAGCAGATGCATAAGGGACCATCTTCATGTCATCTATCTCCTTTTGTGTCTTAAGACACATGTTCTTAGATAGTTGAATTCCATGTCTGTAAGGTAGAAAACCTTTCTTGGAATTCTCCATGCTAAACCGCTTCAGCACTGTATCGATATAGGATGCCTGGGATAAGCACAACATCCTTTTCTTCCGATCACGAAAGATCCTGATTCCAAGGATGTGTCCTGCTTCTCCTAGATCCTTCATATTGAACTGCTCAAATAGCCATACCCGTACGTTCGACAATTCCTTCACGTTGTTTCCAATCAGAAGGATATCGGCTACATACAGTACAAGAAACACCAACACGTTTCCATCGCATTTCTTATACACACAATTCTCACTCGGACATTGAACGAATCCATATGACTAGACAACTTCATCAAAACGAGTGTTCAAAGATCTAGATGCTTGTTTAAGTCCATAAATGGATTTCTTAAGTTTGCACACCAAGTGCTCTTCTCCTTTAGCAATGAATCCCTATGCTTGGCGCATATAGATTTCCTTGTCTAGACTCCCATTCAAGAATGCAGTCTTGACATCCATCTGCCAAATCTCCAGATCCAAATGCGCAGCTATAGCTAAAAGAATCTGGATTGACTTAAGCATGGCTACCGGCGAAAAGGTTTCATCATAATCGATACCCTCTTTCTGAGTGTAACCTTTTGCAACAAGCCTCGCTTTGAAGGTTTCAACCTTCCCGTCACGTCCTTTCTTTCGCTTTTAGACCCACTTACTCCCAATGGCTTGTACACCATCACGTAGCTCTACTAGCTCCCACACTTGATTGGAATCCATAGATCCCATTTCTGATTCTATTGCTACTTGCGAGGAGTCAGCATCTTTATCTTGGATTGCCTCCTTATAGGTCCAGGGAACTGATTCATCTTCATCTGGGATTGAGTCTGAAGACTTTCCCATGCATATGAATCGTTCGGGCTGATGAACAACCCTCCCACTACGACGAGGCAAATCCTGAGTTGGTGTAAAAGTTTCAGAATCGATACGTGGTGCAGTGTTAGTTGGCGCTTGTACGATTGGTATAGACGGAGTCTCGCCCCTCAGCTCTTCCAGAATTATCTCGCTCATGGGCTTGTGACTAATCATATAATCCTCTTCCAGAAATCGGGCATTGGTGCTAACAATGACCTTCTGATCCTGGGGACTATAGAACAAGCCACCCTTCGTTCCCTTAGGATATCCCACAAACACTCGTACTTCTGTACGATTTGCCAACTTATCAGCTTCCTTATTCAGCACATGTGCTGGAGTACCCCAAATCCGAACATGTCCTAGACTGGGCTTACGCCCACTCCACAGTTCTGTGGGTGTTTTTGGAACTGATTTCGAAGGCACCATGTTTAGAATGTACGCCGCTGTTTCTAAGGCGTATCCCCAAAACGAAATAGGTAAATCTGAATAACTCATCATTGATCTAACCATTTCTAAAAGAGTCCTATTCCTTCTTTCAGCCACACCATTTTGTTGTGGAGTTCCCGGCGCGGTGAGCTGGGACAAAATCCCCTCATTCGCTAAGAAATCCAAAAACTCTCCACTAAGGTATTCGCCATCACGATCAGATCGTAGCGACTTGATACTCTTCCCATGATTCTTCTCGATTTCAGCCTTGAAGTCTCTGAACTTGTCAAAGGCTTCAAACTTACGTCGCATCAAATAGATGTATCCATATCTCGAATAATCATCTATAAACGTGATGAAGTATTCGAAACCACCCCTAGCCTGGATATTCATTGGACCACATACATCCATATGAACCAATTCTAACACATTCTGAGCACGGTTTCCCTTGGTTTTAAAAACCCTTTTGGTCATCTTTCCTTCCAGACAGGATTCACAAATTGGAAATGACTCAACTTGGAGATTATCCAATGGGCCATCATCTACCAATCTTTGAATCCTTCCAAGGTTTACATGTCCTAACCGTAAATGCCACAGATATGTTTGGTTTATGCTTGGAGGTTCTTTTCTCTTTTTAGGTTTAGACAAAGAGTTAAGTGATTTATGCATAGGAGTTTGTGCAGTATTAACGACATATAGTCCATCATTAAAAGTACCTTTGCAAATATATTCACTGCTTATTTTCTTAATAATGGCATCATCATCAAAAGAAACTGAATAACCATTGCTTTTTAATTTAGAAACCGAAATTAAATTCATTCTAAAATCCGGTACTAATAATACATTATTGAGAACTAATAATTTATCATTAATCTTCAACTGCACGACTCCCACTGCAATGTACCATAAGCCCGGAATAATCGCCCCATTGATGGTAATCTCGCCCGCACTAAGCCGCTTGGTTACACGAAAACCATGCGAGTCAAAGCAAACATGATCAGTGGAGCCTGAATCAACTATCCACGAAGTGTAAGAACAAGCTGCCAAACATGTTTTGACTACTAGTGCACGAGACATACCTTTCTTAAGAGCAGGGCAATCCGCTTTAAAATGTCCTTTCTGACCGCACTTGTAGCACTTTCCCTTTCGCTTTTTGTTCGCCTCGGGGTGAGGAGCCTTGCTTTTCACCTCGAGGGTTGCCACTTGCTTCTGGCCAACCTGCTTCTTCTTCTTTCCCCATTTGGGTTTGGAAGAAATAGCACCGGTTGCCGCAAGAATCTGATGATAACCTTGTTTGAAGAGACCTTCAGCAGATCAAGCTCATGGAAGTTCCGCCAAACTATATGTCCTACGGTTCATATTGTAGTTAAGGCGGAACTGCTCAAAGCTTCTAGGTAAGCTGCCTAATATAATATCGACCTGCGTTTCCGCATCGATAGTAGCCCCCAGTATGCTCAGTTCGTTCAAATGAGACATCATTTTTAGAACATGATCCCTCACTGGAGTCCCTTCAGACATTTGGGTTGTCATCAATACCCTCATAGCATTTTGTCTAGCCGCCCGGTTCTGATGACCAAACATCTCGGTGAGACTTTTCATCATTTCCGCGGTCGAGCCCATAGTTTGATGCTAATGCTGCACTACATTTGTCAATGAAGCTAAAATGTAACAGCAAGCCATCTCATCAGACTTTTTCCATTTTCGGAATTCAGCCAACTCTTCGGGAGTGGCATCCGGTTCTGGTTCTAGAGGGCTCTCCTCGATTAAGACAAATTTATGCCCTTCAGCAGTCAGGACAATGTCAAGATTTCTTTTCCAATCGAAAAAGTTAGTGCCATCAAGTTTATTTTCTTTGAGAATAACAGCTAGTGGATTAAAAGATATCTGAGAATAAAAAATTAAAAACATCCATCACATAATGCATAGCAAAATATATCGAAAAACCTTAAAAACACAATATATATGCTAGCAACCAACACCTTGAAAAATCCGCACATGCAAGCCACGATCGTGTGGACGTTTACAGACATATTTTTCAAGTAGAATTTTACGTCTTTAATTTTACTATCTAGTCAAATTACGTTATGACAAGTAAAATTAATAGTTGGATCCTCTTGGCCATGTATTAATTAACATAGACTCCGATGGGGAGCTTATTAATTAATAAACCTAAGTGAACACCATAATTTAACATCCTTAAAATATTATCTTTAAAATAATAGTCCTACAGATGGAGAGGTCCTATCATAAAAAGTAATATTTACCTTATGTTATCATTTTGAAATTTAAAGCTAGTGAACCTATAATTAGCACATCCGATATGGAGGAAGACTCTAATGTCAACGCGCATGCTAATTACTTCACAATTTAAATTAATTATGGAGGCCAATTTGATTTTATTTAAAAATAAATCAATTTAATCACTTAGTTATTTTAGCCTTAAAGTTTTTAATTTTCTCGTCCTAACATGCAAGGAAACATATCACGCATACATCCATACATGCCATACATCAAAACAATAAAAACCAAAAATAAAGCATGAATAATTAATTATCCAATTATCATGGTCTTCTTTCTTGAGTTGAATCCGAGAAAATCTCCGACTCGATCTCTCCCACTGAATCAAGCATCTCGTCGCTCCTCCCCGGCCGGCCCGTAGATTTTCAAAATTAAAATTTCACTTTTCTGCAAAATTAATTACATAAAAAAAATTTAATTTTAAATCCCGACTTCCCAGCGGACGCAACGAACGGCGACGAAAACGGACCGACTAAAATCGATGACCGGCCCAACCAAATCGCCCGGACCAGCCGCCGCTGAATCGAAGCCGTGGCTGTTGCCGCGGCAGTGTGCGGCCGTGTCGGCACCGCTGGCTGTCATTGCTTGCCGCGGCCAGTTAGCCCTTGGCGATCCTGCTTCGCTCTATTTCTTCGTGATCCCGTCTCTTCCAAATTCGATTACAATTTTGTACAAAATAAAATACATCGAAATTACATCAAGATTTACACGAAAAAATAAAACCACCTAGAACTACCCGCGGATTTTCTCACGGGAAAAACCATTACATGCTTAAAAAACGGGCCAAACCAACAATTGCATAATTAATAAAAATAAAAAAAATAAATACACCATTCATATAAACCATGATAATTGGATCATATCACTTGCAAGAACACATCTAGCAAAATATTCCAACATCAAAATATATGAATATTTAAATTGCTATCAATTAATCACTAAAATTAATTAAAATAACAAAAGCCTAAAAATCCGGCTCCGATACCAATTGTTGGAAAGTAAAACGCAGCGGAAGCGAAGTTTGATAAAGTTGATGATCGCGTTTTACGCATCTACGAGCATTAGATCTATTTAGGCATGCTAATTAATTAATTACTAAGACTAATAAGCAATTTAAATATTATTTATTATTTATTAATTAAATATGTTGATAAATAAAATATCCTAATCTAGATCCAAGATCATAGGATATTATCTTTTGAAGCGTGTTGGTTACTTCCGTCTTGATCGCCTTGTATTTCTACCTTTAGATCTTCTAGTGTATGATCCACCTTGAACCGGACGTTGTGTGGGCAACGAGCTACCGGATCTTGCTTGGACACCTATGGATCGGGCGATTTCACCTTTGTATGTGATCACTTTATTTTTCTTTGCTCTGTAGTATTTTATGAACACTCTTAGCAAATTAATTGTGTTATCTAAATTGTAGAATCAAAGACACAAGTCTAGATCTACAATTAAACACAAGAGGAAAAAATTTGATCACACAACCTCACAAAACATGTACTAAATCGGCCAACCTCCATTATGTCCTATTTATAGGCTCTTGGACTACTACTAGATATCTAAAGGAGGATTATGGAAGGACTCCCTAATAAATTCATCTTACCTTATTAGGACTCTTCCTAATATATGATGAATCTATTAATATCAACTTAGTCCACTATTGCACTTCCTACCAAAATCCCAAATTACGAAATTGGGCTCCTTATTGAATATATTATTTCCCGTGTTTAAGATATTGAATGTCCATAAATTAATTATAAGCTACTGACAGCTTTAATTAATTAATATCTTATCCAAGAGTAGTACCACTCGAACCTTATTATTATATCGGAATTAAATCCATCTGCAGGGTTTAATATAATAATCATTATCGAGCTCCTCAATGGGACATCATCAACCTGCACGAGTCGGGACACGATTTCTAGTAATAATAATAACTGTCGTATAAACAATATTATTGCCCAAGATACGAGGCTTATTGAGTCGATTATTTTGACTCTCACCTATGATAAATCAAAGCAATAATTATTATAAATACACAATTAAATATTATATACTTAGAATTAAGAAATAATAATTATCTGAGATTTACGTTCTTCTTACAGTCAGTACAGAAGACACTATCTCACCTCGATCCAGTTCAACGTATGCAAACATGCTAATGTATGCTAATAGTCAAGACCAACTATTCTCAAGCATACACTACAACCTTTTATATAATTTGTCTAATAATTATATAGGTTGTGAACTATTATATTATTTTATAAGGCACCGATAATGTGATCTTCTGTGTGACACGAACACACTACATTATCTACAATATAAAATAATTAGACATTTCATTTGCATAATCATAACATGAATTAATATGCAAAACATGTGTTTAAATGTAATTAATATTCTCATAGGTAGTAACACGGAATTTAGGTAATACAAGCATAAAGTATGCTTTGCAGTATACAATCCTAACATCCATGACCGGAATGGATACAATATTTCTATGCCCCTTGGGCAAAACAAGTACATCTTCTAAAGTCAAAATAAAGCCGGATTCTAAACCCAAAAGAAGTTATCCTATGTCGGTCGCCTCGATACTATGCCCGCTTCCGACTGTGATCATAACTTCTCTAGCTCCAAGCTTCCTACTTTGTTCCAAATCCTGATTCACGGTACAAATATGAGAACTAGCACCAGAATCCAGTATCCAGGAAGTAGAAAATACAGTAGCAGAACAATTTGTTTCCAAAACTAAAAGTTCTCAGACTAAGTGCCATGAAGAATCGGACAGTCTCTAGCCCAGTGGCCCAGCTCACCGCACTTGAGACAAGCATCCTTCTTCTTCATGTTCTTCGGAACCGTTGGGGCCTTGCCCTTGCCCTTGAAGTCCTTGACATGTGGTCCAGTTTGCTTCTTGTTCTTTTTCTTCTTGTTCTTAGACCTCCGAGGTCCAGAAGAAATCACAAGGGCAGACTCCTTCATCCGCGGGGTCTTCATCTGAGACTGAGCGGTCACCAGTTTGTTCATTAGCCCAGCTAAGTTACATGCAATCTCATTGCATTTGAAGTTCATAACAAACTGTGAGATGGAATCAAGGAGAGACTGTAGGATAAGGTCGGTTTGGAGAGAAGTATCCATTTTAAAATCAAGAGCCTCCAATCTCTCGATTATGGATATCATTTTGAGGATGTGTTCCCCAACCTTCTCACCTTCTTCATCCTTGCACCGAACAGTTGCTTGGATATCTCATATCTAGTAGTTCTGCTGTGCTCACCATAAAGTTCGGTTAAGTGAGATAGAATCTGCCTAGCAGAAGTCATTTTCTCATGAGCTCTCTGAAGCTCATTAGACATAGAAGCGCATCATGTATGTTGTTGCCCAAAATATTTATCCGAAGATTAAATACTGCTGGAATGAACGGACAAGAAACAAAGTTGCGGGAGCACTTCCGAGAGAAAATGAATAAACACAAGATTTGACGGGTTTGTTAGGCCCGGGCTTGAATGCTCTCGCGAGATGTTATTAATACAAATATTCGTGGATACAAGTATTAATGTGAGAATCTAAGTACAATGAGTGTAAAAAGACTCTGTTCATCCAGCTCTTGAGCGAAGCTTAGTGTTCTTCGTCCCTGCCGATCGTCTTCTGTATGAGAGAGGCCGAGAGAAGAAAGAACCAAAAGATAGTTATTGCCAAGAGTAGGAGAAAGCCAAGTGTGTATGAAATCTCGTGAGTGTTGAAGAATTTCCGTCCTTTGGACAAGTGCAGGATGCCCTCTATTTATAGGGGCTGAGGAGCCTTGTCTTCTGGCGGGCGATCGCCTTCCGGCCAATATAATAATGGGGCGATCATCTGCCGGCCAATATAATAATAGGGCGATCGTCCTTAAGTTACACGGGTTGTCGGCCTAAAGTCCAAGGCAGCTGCTGGCAGCCAGTTGTGCGGTCCAAAGTGGAGCCAGCACGCGTCCGGGGTCACTGTCACATGCGGTCCTACTGACACCTTTCGGCGGGCGTGTCGGCTGGTGGGAAGATGCTGACAGGCTGTGGTCAACGATCTGTGATATGCGGATCTTGTCTCGGCTCTGCACGTGGATTCTGTCTTGAGGCTAGGCCTTTGCCGATTGGATGACTATCGGCTTCGAGCGACATGAGGCGGTCGGCATCGGTCGGTCACCAAGGGTCGGGCGGCAAGTGCCGAGAGATGTTCGTCCGCTAGTCGGCCACCAGGAGTCGATCGCCAAGTACCGAGAGACGATCGTCTTAGATGTCGATCGATCGGCACCGGGACTTGTCCTGGGACCTTCGGTCGGCAGATCTATCTTGGCTGCCGGGCTAAGGCTAGGCCGCCTGATCGCTGGTCGGCAGTTCTGCCTCGGTTGCTCGGCAGTGGCTAGGTCACCCGATCTCTGAGGCGATTGCCGGTCGGAGAGTGTATTTCTCGACACAACAATTGCCCCCCAGCTTGCTCCGATGTTGAAGACATGGGGCGAGGTGGTTCTTGGTGGCGATCGTGTAAGATGAGGATGGGCGAACCGTTGAGCTGACTTTGGATTCGGACCTGGGCTATCTGGTCGATTGGCTAGCTATCTTTCGGTCTTGTACCTGCAAAAAACAATATTGGCCGATCCCCCTCACAAAGTTGATGGTTTCGTTGTTTTGAGGAATCGTGCACAGTCGCGGAGTTCGATGGACTGACTCCATGACCGTTTCTTGTGCGCGAAGACATTGAGTGTCTCGTGACTCATTTTATTGTGAGGGTCCTCTGTTAGGCTGCGCCTCGCCTCTTATTTAAACGAAGGGCGTGCGGTCTTGGCCTAGAGGAGTCCTTGCGCGGGGCAGCATCGGATGATTCAACTCCACGCCCGCGGCTTGTTAGCTCTGCTTCCACCTCGGCCCGCCATGGAGATGGCGAACCTCGACGGTGTACGTTGAGACGGGGGTAGTGGCACGTGTCGCATTGTCTGGGTACATCATGTTAGATGGTGAACCTTGAGGGCGGACGATCGTGTCCACTAATTAGTTTTGGAGGGCCCTCAGACTACGCCGGCCTCGTATTTAAACGAAGGGCAGGCGATCTTGGCCCGAAGGGACCTTGCATTACCGAAGCAGCCGGTTCCATCGACTACCAGGACCATGGCTGTATGTTGTGCGGTGGAGGCGATCTCGTGCCTTAGTCCATCATGTTAGATGGTGAACCGTCGATGGCGAACGAGTCCTCCGATTTTTGATGATGTTGCTTGAGATCGGCGATTGGGCGGAAAGATTGGCGATCGTCGCTCAACTGCCGATCGCGTTAATTGTTGGTTGGTATCGGCGATCGGGCGGAAGATCGGTGATCGTCGTTCGGACGCCGATCGCGCTGCTCATAGGCTGAGGAGAAACCTTTGCCTGGCCAGAAAGTCTGCGGCCTTAGCTCGGAAGGTCGCGTAGGTCGAGGGTTGGTCTTTAGTAAGGTGCCTGAACATAGGAGAAAGGCCATGGAATCCTCCTAGGACCGTGTAGAGGGCGATCTCATCGCTTACGGGTTCGCCGTTGAGGATGATCTTGTCTACTCGGTCGATGTTGTCTGAGTCGGACTCTTCTTCTCCCTGCCTGATTTGCATCATGCGAAGGGGACCTTCCGGCTGGGCGACCCTGGTGGCGAAGTACGCTGTGAAGACGTTCGCCAGCTGGTTAAAGGAGCTGATGGACCGAGGTGGCAATGAGGCGTACCACCTGTAGGCGAGGTCGTCCAGCGTCATAGGGAACATTCGGCACCTGGTCGTGTCAGATGCCCCACACCCGGTCATGTAGATGTTGAACTTGCTCAGGTGTGTTTCGGGGTCCGATCTCCCCTCGTACAAAGGTGTTTGAGGAGGAGCGATCTTGTGCTGCACGGGGGCGAGCTCGATGTCGACCGCGAGCGGCTCGCTCGGCTCGGCGATCTTCTTCTCGGCGCCTGCCCCGGATTCTAGGAGCGCCTTCATGACGTCGAGCTGGCATTGCATCGCGGCCATCGCCGTGGTTCGGTCGCCCGCGGATGGGCTTTGGGAGCGGGAACCGAGGCGATCGTGTACCGATCTCCTGACTCCGCTGCTGCCGACCTCGGCTATTTGGCGAGGGGGGGCCAGACGGCTGGGCTGCCTTCTGGGAGTCGGGTAGGCCGAGCTCCTGGTGACGGACTCAAACTCGATCGTCTCGTGGCTGGGGCCGGACTGCCCCGGTCGCCAGTAGGGGTCGCTGCCGAGGCGATCGAAAACTGAGGTGCCCCGGCTGGCGAGCGCCTCCTCTTGCGAATGGGAGCCTCCTGGCGATCGCCTGGTCAGCAATGCCTTGAACTTACATTTGGTCTTCCGGCGGATGGCCGAGGGGGTGATAGCGGGAGGCGCGTCGAGAGCACTCCGTCGCTCCTGTAGGACGGCCATGGCCTCGTCGATCTGTTCCGTGGTTCGGAGCTGATCGAGCGAGAGGATTGGGCCGGACCTCAGGGGCGGGATCGAGCGTCTCGGACCGCGGCGGCTACCCTCCGCCATCGGCTGAGGCTCGGAATGAGACGGAACGAGGCATCTGGCGGGCTGGCCGGCGGCTTTCTTCGGAAGTCCGTATTGTGTATTTTGTTATGCATTGTTGTTGCATATTCGATTTGTGTAATATGATACTTGTACTAGCATCGTTTTTCTAACCCCTTCGGGGGTGGACATTTGTTTTGATGTTCAGGTAGCCGAGAAGCGGGATAACAGCCACAGTACTGACATGAGGACGAAGGGGCTCAGTGATGTTTATTGTTATTGTGACTTGTCGTTTTGGTTCATTTCAGTACTCGAGTACGTGTGTCTTATTAATATTTCGAGATGGTTGTAATAATGGACTCATTTGATCTGTTTGAAACCGGTTTTGTATTTTGAACTTTAGGGTATTGTTGTATTATTTCGACGTTTCTTCAAATTAGCCATGTAAATTCTTACTTAAAGGGTTTACGGTGCTATAATTATTCCAAATATCTCGGGGTGTTACATTGGTCCGACGGGATCATCTTGGGATCTATGCCGAGGGTGCTGGTGTAACACCCCCAAAACTATATGGGAATATTACATGCCGTAGACCCCTTTTTACGAGGATCTACCAGGCTATGCCTTACAAAATGACCAAGTGCTTGCCCGGCCAGGGTCAAACAATAAAATACTACAGACCGTCACTTACACGTGAATACACAGACCGATGAGGTCACACAACTCAATCAACAAAACTGACTTATACAACATTACCCACACAGGGGTTGAGACACAATACAGCGGAAGACTGAAATGAACTCTGACAATACCACGAAACTCTACCAACTCTCAACTCTTGATTAGTATCGTAGCTCGTCATCCTCCGGTGCCAATCCTGTGACTGCTCCCCTGAACCTGCATGTACCTGGATGCAAAACAGACATCTACCCCCCGATTACTCGGGGGTTAGTAAAACTCCACTGTTTTACTAGTGCAAGTATCAAATTATACGAAAACTAACGAGCAAACATTGATCATAATCAAATTTAATAACCAAGTACCAAAATATTCCCGGGAGGTTTTAACAAGGGAAATAAGCTATGAAGCATTTAAAAAAATAAACTTATCATCTCGGGAATTTTAGGAACAAAAATCTTTAAAGCCTCAAGTCCCAAGTTACAAATCCTTTCAAAAAACTTTAGGGTCTTAACCCAAATCTTGTTTCATAACTCAACAGTTCTCCATAAAAGTTTTCCTTTCAAAACTTTGATTGTCAAAACATATTCATGACACCGTGATCCACTGTCACGTGTCTCCGTAGGTTCAACAACCCACACGGACTACACCATGCACAAATAAACAAACATAATCAATTCCGACACCGTGATCCACTGTCACGTGTCTCCGTAGGTTCAACAACCCACACGGACTATTCCACATACAGATAACCGAACATAACTAATTCCGACACCGTGATCGACTATCACGTGTATCCGTAGGTTCAACAACCCACACAGACTATATTGATCACAACAATCACACACACAGTCCTAACACCGTAGTCCACTGCCACGCGTCACCGTAAGCCCCGTCGAGCTCACCCGGCTTGACGCACTGTGCCCGAAACTAATGGTCCATTGCCATGTGTTATCGTAGGCCTCGTCAGACCAGCACGATTGGACCTCAGTACCTCACTAAGTTATGACCCCGTAGTCCACTGCCACGAGTCCTCGTAGGTCCCATCGAACCATCACGAGTGAACCTAGCGGTCACACACATATTCACATTCACAATCACATTTCATACAACAATGAGCACAATTAATCATTCACGTTGATCACCACCACATCGTACCTCCCATGCACATAACACAATCTCGACACTCACAACAAACTGTCATCAATCAACGACACATAACCAACATAACACACGATCGATACACAATACATTGCACAACCAAGTGTACAACCATCCCATATGTACGTCGCAATCCTGCACATATGGCACAACACCTAACACGTATATCAATATAACACTATTATCACAAAGCCTTCACATTACAGAATACACAACCAACTCAAACGGAATATATTTACGAAGGCAAGTAAAATCATCATAACCTAATACGTGATTTCTGTTAGGAGTATGCCATTGAATGCCACTCAGAGGATGTTGAGTGAGGGCATTGTACTTGTAATTATGTAAATCATTAATATAAGGCAATGACTGTTTCTTTATTTACTGGTAGTTACTGGCATTCCTAACTCGTAAATATACATATAGAAACTAGTCCGTGTATTTGAGAGCAAAACGTTCCACTCCTTATTGGATGAGTGGGTCGGCACTGGAAAGGTTTATAGCTCAAATACTTAATCGTTCGCAAGTCAATGAAACTTGACTGGGCGTTAAGTTTATGTGAAGACTTGTATGACGTGTTCTTTGACATGGAGAGTGCCTATCGAACGCTAATGGTTAGTGTGAGCACACGTTATAGGTATGCTAATTGGATTAGTATACTCGAACCGACTCACCCTCAATTCGTCACACGGATTTCACTCCGGGATAGTCAATGACGGAATCGAAAGGTTGTGATAGGTATTCGCAAACCTTCGACTTGAGGATTTAGTAGGGATGTGCTTATGACGTCAAGATTTTCATTAGAGTAGTTCGACCCTGTAAACCGGAAGGCAGGGGTCAACCTCGATGTGCATCTTGACGGGCATGTAGCAGGTCCTACTGAATACCAAGATGGAATTCTTTCTCCCGTTAGTGAGCGGGTGATATGTCCTATGCAGTTATTGGCAGATGAGATCATAAGTCTTTGGTCAAAGCATTGGAGCTAGTTGTATTAGATACACGACAACTCGATGATCTCGATTTGCATTAACGCATGTATAACGTCAAGTACAGATAGGGTTTGACTGACCGTGACCCTATAACTTGATCGGGATATTTGAAAGAAGGGTTTATAAATTTACTGGTATTCACGACATAATGGTTCTTGAATGATCCCTATCATTCGTTCTCAGTTGGGGTATAGTGTAGGCCGCCAGGCTGGCTAGGTGGTGCTACTACTCTTTGGCTCCTCCCATTGCTGACTGAGACGAACCTACCGAGTCGCGCAATAGGATTGACGACGGAATGAATCGAGCTTAATATCTCATTATGAATATTAGATATTGGATATATAATTTGGGACATTGGATGTCTAAATTGATTTATTGGATAAATTAATTTACGGCCTAATTAATTAAATAAATTACCAGGAGATTAATTTAATTCATGAATATACACTACGCCATATATGGGCTTCAGTCACACCTAAAAAAGTGTGTTCACAGCCCAAAAAGTGTTGGTAAAAGAAAAAAACAGGCTACGGCTACACTTTGACCAAATTTTAGGGTGTTACAAAAATGGCCGTTACCATAGGGGTCTACGCTAACACTTTTATAGTTTCTCGTAACACCGAGGAAAAGTGTAGCTGTGGACCCCTATGCCAACACTTTTTGGTTCTGTTCCTACACCTTAAGAGGTGTTGTTGTAGATCTATGCCAACACCATTATCTATGTGGTGACACCATTAAAAGTATAGCTGTAGACATATGGCTACACCTGTTTAGTACTACTGTAACATAAAATTGTGAAACACTTCATATTTTTGGCAACACCTTTTATCATTATAGCTACACTTGTTTCTTAAACAATTTAATATCTTTGGCTACACTATGTTATTCTTTTGCCAACACGTATATTTTTGGAGTCAATGGCTACATTTTCACAGGTCTTTTACCAACACTCTAAATGCTAAAAATCAACATATGGTATTTAAAAATAGAATTACCCATTAAAAATAAATTCAAACATACCAATACATAAAAGGTTATCAAACAACCATCCAAATACATAAACCATCCGAAATAACTACATAAATCCACAAGCCATTGTAATACATCTACTACATAAACCAACCATCCAAAATCAGACTTAAATACCATCTAGCCTTAAGTACCGTTTAAAAGCTAAGTACCGTTTAAAAGTAATGCCATCTCAATCGAAAAATATAACAAAACTACTTAGGTTCCTTTTTTCGAATAAGCCTCCCAATCAGGTAAGATGGGCCATGTTCCTTACCAACATGAACAAATTTATTAGCAGCTTCAGCACCTTCATTTTGTAGAACTTTCTCAACATCGGCCTGTAAAAAGAACAAAACATTTGATTCAAAAATAAATACAATAAATAATATCGTCAATGCAATTTATATATGCCCAAACACCGATATCTCAAAAGACAGCAGACGTTTGTGTCCATTTTTAAAAGGAAGCAGTCAATTGATATTACAAAAAGCCAGACGAGACCTAAATGGGCCGAAAGACCAGCGAGAAATTGTAAAAGAGAATGGCAGATGTAATGTAGAAACCATCTAAGCATATAAATCAAGTCCGGATAAAGAATGCATAGATGAACAGAACGTAATATAGGACAAGTTGACAACCTAAATACAAACATATACTAACCTTGAAAGAGATAGTTACATACCAAACACAAAGCTGAACAAAATATTTGCAATTCTAAAACATAAACGGGTTAGTTCTGTAGGTAAACAAGTTTTCGTACGGTGAAGACATAAATCAAGGAAATGTTTCCTAGACTGAAAAATAAATGCAATCTTAATACCAAAATATACCTGAAAAAGAGAATAGCAAAATAGCTGTTGTTATCAGTGAAGAACACGAAATTTTCGTGCAAACAAAGCAATGATAGAGAGTATGTTCTGTTGATGAATAGAAATGATGAAACAGATGATGATACTATTTATAAAAGAATCGATATGTTTAACTATATTCGGAATGAATGAAACGCATCCCGATAATAACAGTGTAAAAATCATTGTTCCAAACCCACAAACCCCGTGACTAAATGTAAAGTTTTACTACTAATGTAAAAACCACATTCTCATCAAACACGTCCTAAAATATTTTATCGGAACAAATATTTGAGGTTACATGGGATACTCATAAATGCCGCTAAATCAAATGGTAACAAAGCTAATGAGCGAGCAATTCTAAAACCTACAAGAGAAATTCATACAAAATCACAAACACTTCTGAAAGAAAAAATAACTAAAAAATTTAGAAAAGAATGGTTGTCGGGGCCTTTCCCGACATGTAAAAAGATTTACACGCCGTATAATAATCGCGATCGCCACAAACATAACCACATATATAAACTAAAACACACTACATAGTCCACACATATATACCACGACATAAAATCCGGACCACACAAACGATACACAACATGTCTAAAGAGAAATAAAAGCGCATTGACAAGGAAAAACATGCATTAAAAATGAAATACATACGGCTACAAGTACACAATTCTGGAGCAAAGACGTAATGAAAATACAACACGACATAGTTTCTAATGAACCATAACTGGAAGAAATCTTACGCAATTACAACTCATCTAATGATATCCGTAAGATGTAAAATAAAGGACGAACAAATTGAAGAAAAAAAGGAAATAAGAAATCTGTTCAAATTTAATTCAGGAGCACATAGCAAGACACCCACCCACCCATAGATAAACCTCAGGCAGGGTATAACAAGGGGCACAAACGACGATCGAACGAAAAACATCTACTCTAACTTATACATCAAACTGGATTGAAGGTACATGTCTGGCCTGAATATAAAATTGCATTCTTGGCGTTTGTCAAAATCAGTGATGAAATACGCACTAAATTTCCAAATGAAAGGGGAAAAACAAGACAATTGATCTTCCCAAAAGCCAAATTCCAAAAATAATTAAAATCAAAGATTTAACACAAAGTGAAAGCAGATTAAAAGCATGAACAGCAATACCTCAGGTAGAGCCTCTAGACGAATCAACACTCTATCAGCTTGTGGCACAACCTACACACACTAAAACAACACAGCTCTGACATAAACATAACCACATATATAAACTAAAACACACTACATAGTCCGCACATATATACCCTGACATAAAATCCAGACCACACAAACGATACACAACATGTCAGTCACGAACATTTGAACAACACATTCTACCTAAATTTGGAGTAGGAATGAACATCAGTAATTGTACTTCGAATATTTTAAGGAATGAAATAGGAAAACTCAAATTTGGAGGATGATAAAAAATTACACCTGATCCCTACCAATTTTGCACATATCATTGTAAACAAAATATGAAAATCAATAGTATATATAATATATATGAATATAGACAATAGAATATGCAGAATTCTTTAAGTTGAATGTTTTACCCCCTTTTTTGAATAATAAGTTGAACGTTTTACTTCCTTTGAATATATAGTATATATAAAACATATGAATATATACTGTTTAGTTTTATTTTATTTTTATTTTTATTTTTTTCCTGTATTATTAGTTTTTTATTTAAATTGTATAATTTGAAAGCGGAATATGAAGAATGGCGATGAGGGTTGAACTGAAGAAGTGAGAGAAACCTAGAACCGCATGTAAAAAGCAGAGGATAACTCTTGCAGCAAAGAATCAAGAAATCAAGAACTGAATCTGCACATAGATATACACGAAAAAAGACGCAAACACATAAACAAACTGAACCATATAGAAAAGTATAAAATAAAAATCACCTGAAAAGTACAGAAAATCAAGAAATGCGTAATATTGAAAGCAGCAAATAGAAAGATCCCGGCAACAAGGGTTGGAAGCGGCGGCTACAAAATCAAAATCAAAATCAAAACAGGAGGAAAACGGAAAGAAATAGGAAGATGTCTAATAAAAAAGAAAAAGAATAACAATATTTGAAAGGGAAATTTAGGCAAAGCTAACCAGCCAAAAC
The DNA here is from genome assembly GCA_033398695.1 of Orobanche coerulescens. Taxonomy (NCBI): domain Eukaryota; kingdom Viridiplantae; phylum Streptophyta; class Magnoliopsida; order Lamiales; family Orobanchaceae; genus Orobanche; species Orobanche coerulescens. The sequence continues at coordinate 130,073,636 of CM065808.1, read as the reverse complement.
AGAAAAACAAATGATCGGTCTAACAAACATGGAGAGGTATACACGGATAAACCTACGAAACAAACCGCAGCAACTAACAGGCCACACTAAAACACACCATAACAGATTATCCCCACCACCACCACAACAACCTATGTTAGTAGAGAAGAACACAAGTCTAAAAAAGAAAATTAATAATATCCAGTACAAACATCTACGATGTAAGTTGATCAGTAGCTGCTGAAGAAAAGATTGATATTTAAGAAAGCAAAACGAGCAAAACCTATCTGTCCCGTCCATACAGGGATTGTGCTTCGCCCTAGTGGGTTTAGGGGTCTTCTTCTTCATATAGATGTCATCGGTTCGAATAGTTTGTCATCGGGTGTTTCTTCGATGAAGGAATAAAGGAAAGCAACCGATTCAATTCGTGTGAGGTGGTGTGAGATCGGAATAGAATAACTTATTCCAAAATAAACGAATCATATACCTGTAGATGGTCTTCCTAGAGCAGATGTATGGTGGCTCATGGCTTTATTTGCACAATGTGGTATAATTCAACCAAACCAGTCCCCAATTACTATAAGTCCAACTTGCACAATCACAGGAAAACCAAAAAAATCAAACAGAAATTATAAAAAGCGCACCAAAGACGAAGTTGGACAACAAAATAGAGGCAGCCCAAACCTAATAGACGAACTAAGAGGACAAACCTGATCGATTGGGAAAATTGAAAAACGAAGGTCACATTTTCAAAAAGGCGCGCCGGTCTTCTCAAGAAGGCTAGCGAGCTCAGCACACTATGCGGTGTCCAGAGCGCTATCATTGTCTTCTCTTCTAGTGAGAAAAACCACTCTTTCGACATCCCAAGCATAGAAACAATCACCAATAGGTTTCTCAATCAAACTGGAAATATTCAAGTACTCATGGCTCACAGTAATTCAACGATAGCACTCAAATTCAGTACGCCACGCGATATAGGAATGCAAATATTGTTCAACCTCATATGTACCTTGAGACGTGTTCTGGCACCAATAAATACAGACTCCTACACAAGTCAAGCACTCTCAATATATTTACCTGTTAGTTTATAATATGTTACACTTTGACAATAACTTATAACATCACCCTAACAGTAGATGCGCCTGCTTGAGAAGCACTTGAACCTATCATGACCGCTGGCCACAAAGGTCCAATTCCAGACAGCATCCGACCATTGTTTCCTCCACTTCCCAAGAAATAGTAGGACATTGATTGTACATATAAAATGTTCGATAAAAAACATAAGGGCAAGCTAAGGTTAAATTCAATTTTCTTCATCATAAAGAAAAAAAGAAGGAACATACTTTCTGAAGTTAGCTGGTCTGTTTTGTAAACACCACAAATCTCAGGGGTATTTTTTTTACTTGCAAGAATGATGACTATAATTCAGAATCATAGGAGGCGGATGAGTTCATTTGACCAGATGATCAAGTTTCATATACTAACTTACATACATTCTTAGCAATAGTATTTATCAAACCAAGTGGCATCCCAATACTCTATAAGATCCACGGTCTAGTAACACCGTCTACCACAATTTGTGGTGTTACCATATCACTATTTATAGGTGACGAACGTCCATGACCGGATACAGTCCTTGCAGACATGTTTGCAACTTGTATTTAATCTCGTCACTTTAAGAAACTCGGTGAGGAATAGTAGGGACAAACTACGAAAATTCCAAGTCGTTCTACTTGAACATGATCGTTCGCATCTCCCCCTAATGATGGGAAAACACATGATAACGCAACGAGTCAAGTTAGGAAAAACTTACCAGCACCGGCGTACTGAGATGATGGCATAGCAGTGATACCATTCAGAAATGACACTCGACTAGACCTAAATAACTGACAACCTAGGTATCCATAAACCTTAGGCTCTGATGCCATTTTTTGTAACACCCCCAAGACGTTCAGGGCATATTACAGCGCCATGGACCCAACCCTTTAAGTCCGCAAGGCTGACACAAATCTCGACTACCCGAGACCAACGACAAACACTACGCAATTAATACAATGTTACTTAATAAAGGCAAACGATAATAAACAATTTGTTTCAAACAACATTAACCCAACAATCGTACACTTTCTCAAACTGGGTCCAAAAATACAATCAAAACGAAGAAAAGTACTCGATTACTGAAGCAAATGATACAATCAAGTTAAAACTCAACGAGAGGAAATGACTCAGTCGAATAACTGAACAGTGTCACTCTTAGCCATCATCCTCGTACTGACTGCGTGCTCGTTCGTCCCTTGGACCTGTACCTGAAATAAAAAAGTATTTCTCCCATTTAAGGGGTTAGCACCAACTGCTAGTGCAAGTATAATACCATTTGAACTACCATTCTATAAACATGATATATGCGCCAAAAGCATTTTCTAAAACATTTATATTTCGGAATATTAAGGTGCACATGCACAAAAATATAGTTATCCAACAAAACATTTCAAAGGTTAATTGTTGGTACGAGACTCGCAGACACCGGACCCTGTAGAGGCCCCGTAGGACCATCCATGGGTGGTTAACCCCAGTTCATGATATGCACACACACGGCACTACGTATCCCCAGAGGCCCCGTCAGACCAACCCTGGGTGAACATATGCATTCACATCCACACATACACACAAAATCATAAATCAGTGCTAGAATACATAAACAAATGTAAAGTACTTGCCTTTGAGACATTGTGATCGAAACGGGATATCTACGATGACTAGGGATGACCTGGAATGACAACGTCCACTCCTAGATGAAATGTTAACACAAATCAATCCTAAACGACACCAATAATCGAGTGGAAAACACCCACAACCCCAACTACACCTCACAACCACCCACACGGTTCGAATCATTGGCGGAAACGAATAGGGAGACACTCATAAACATTAATCGACGTAGAATACTACAATATCAACGGACAATTCGTACACAATTGGACAAATCCCAAAAACTCCCCCAAAAATTACAAAGGTTAGGGTTCTAGCTAATTAACTTCAATTTGGGCGGAGAGAGATGGATTAAGATGATAATAACATCATTTGGAGTACAACAATCGATCTACTATGGAACTCCACGGATTTATCTTCAAGAATCGCTCCAAAACGCTCAAGGAAACTCAAATCGCGGGCAAAGGGAGAAAGAAAAGGGAAATGACGCATCTGAGGTCAACTCAGGTATTTAAATACCTGACAGCAGTTAACGCACGTTATCATGGGGAGTTAGCATACGTTAGGGCCTTAACGTACGTAACACGCTTACCTTAACGTACGTAAGGACTCGGCAGAACTTTCTGCCCAAATCGCTGAAGACGTTAACATGTGTTATGACTAAGAGTTAACGTATGTTAACAGTATACGCATAACATACGTAAGAGAGCATGCATAACGTACCTTATGCATGCAGCAGTTCAGTACTGTTGAGTGCAGTCCACTGCCCAAGAAAGCACATAATTGAAAAGCGACAAAAGATGGAATCCGAAGACACAATTACGAAGTATTCGCGACGACGAGCTTAAGCGCTAAAAGAAAGCACTATTCCCACCCGAAGGCTCGGAATACAACAATTGATGTAATTCCGTAAACTTTTAGAAAATTACAAAATAGACCAAACGTCCAAAAATCACGATACGGTATCGAAATTCTGAATCGAAGTCCACAACATGAATAATTCTACCTTACGGACTTGTAAGAACAATGAAACAATATATTTGAATGAGTTTTAGAAGAATCGAACCTACATGCGACGAACATCATAACATAAAGCGAAGTACGTAAAAAACACCTCCAAAACTCGTCCAAATGGAAAAATACCAAGAACAAAAATAGTTTCAAAATGTCGAAACGGTTACAACCGAGTTTCTAAAAATAGACATACACCAAAAATAAAAACTGCTAAAGATAGAAAGTACGAATATTACATAAACTCTTCATCATCATCATCAACCGGGATATCTTCTTCATTTCTTGACTTCTTTTTAGCTTTCAAAGCTATAGTTTCCTATTTGGGCTTCGGTTTAGCATTATTTTAAAACGATCTCATAGTTTATTAACGAACCGACAAGGGCGCTAAAATCTAACGTGTTTAGATCTTTGGACTCCCTAATAGTCATGACCATTCTATCCCATTCACGAGGTGATCACAATATTTTCTTCACTTTTTCACTACTCGATAATGGTTTCCCAAAGCAAGCAAGTACATTTGTGATGACCGAAAATAGGTTGAGCATGTTTGATATGGTCGCATCATCTTTCATCATGAATAACTCGTAGTTGTGTAGAAGCATATTTATTTTTGTCTTCTTAACCTGAGTTGTTCCTTCGTGGGTTACCTCGAGTATTTTCCAAATTTTTTTGGCACTTTCACATGAAGAATTCTATTGTGTTCTTTTGGATTTAGAGCATAATATAACAACTGTGTTGCTTCACAATTGTAATGGTCACTTTTCCAATCTTCATTGTTAAATTCTTCGAAGCTCTTTAGTGAACCATCGAATTTTGTAGGAATTTTCGGACCAATGAAAATTACCTTCCAAAGTTCGATATCATAAGCTTGGATAAAGATTGACATATTTTTCTTCCATGTAATGAAATTTGATCCGTCGAAAACTAGTGGCCGATTTAAGGCGAGGCCTTCTACTTGAGCAAATATAAACGCCTTCGAATCTTTTTCTCCTCAGATGTTAAGCCCACTATTATAAGAGACCTCTCCAATACCAATTGTTAGGTTTTGGTACCGCCACTAGAAGGGGGGTTGAATAGTGTGGTTAATATTATATGAACTCTTTCTGTGTGGAAGCGATAGATAAGTGTGGAATATAAATGATACAAAGATTTATAGAGGTTCGGGAACGTGCCTCCTCTCTCCTTCACTAACTTTTTCTATAGGTTCAAGATAAACCTTTCCACCTTGTCGTCTATCGGTCCGAGGTGAACTATTACAATCTTATCTTCAATAGGTCCAAGATAAACCATTACAATCTGTCTTTTTGTCAGACCAAGATAAACCGTTTTTCCTTTTCTATCGGACAAGGAAACAACCTTTCTAAATTTTAATCGGTACTAGCAAAACCTCACTTGGATTTATATTATGATTCTAATAATGCTAGATCCGTGATCCTAATAATACCGAATCAAATCTACAATCTTTTCTTTCCTCTCATGTATGGTTGAGTGAATCAAATAGTCTAACGCTTATCAATTAAGCTCGATCACAACAACAATGAATATATGAGATGTTGTTTCTTGAATACCAAATGCAGTGGTATTTATAGGCTCCAAAGCCTTAACTAGTTGTTGCTGCATGCCAATTTATAGCATACGCTATATTGTATTCATTACATACGTTAATCTCATTGCGTACGTAAGACTTGCATTGTTACATACGTTATCATCTGTTCATTGCGGTCCATTATCTTCATTTCTTCCTTTGCATACGTTATATCTTCACATTGCGTATGTTAAGTACAACGGGCATATGATTGTTGTACGTGTTGACCTTCTAGATTTCTCCAACAGGCTGATATTTAAAATTACATTTCAAACTTCATACTGTACGTTAATATCAAAGTATTACGTACATTAACTTTGTCATGTTCCATATGTTAGCTTCTTTCATTGCGTGCATTAACATACCTAAATGATATCGACCAGTTTCTTCTGTCTTAATCTTTTGCATACGTTAATATGCTGATAGCGTATGTTAGCTTCATTTATCTGTATAGCTCTTTGATTACTTCTGGTTCGTTGTGTATCCACTGTAGAGTTTATTATTTCGGTCAAAAGAGTTTGTTTGAAATAATCATTCCATCGACTTTTGCTTTAGCGATTTTCTTCCTCTTTCGCTTTAATCATTTCACTATATTCGTGATTACGCCTTTTCTTTTTCTTTTCTTTTCTTTCCTTTTTCTTTTCTTTCCTTTTGCTTTTCTTTTGAATTTTTGTCCGACTCTTGAGTCTTCGGCTGTTGCTTTCTAATTACTACCTGTGTCCTAGTCTAAGTCGCTCGTGAGTATATTTCACGTAGATTAAGGAGTATTAATATTCAAAGATGTTAGTGGTACAAAAGTAATAATAAAGTAAGAAAGAATAATAAAATAAGGGTAAAAGTAATTGAAATATGATGTGTAAAATTAAAGTAGGGAAAAAGTTAATGGAAAGCTCATGTATAAAGTTAAAGTAGTTTCCATAAATGGAATGAGCAACTTAGATTGGGAGACCCACAATGGAAACATGAGCAACTTAGAGTGGGATGGAGGGAGTATTATTTTTCTTTGATCATCAACACATCATCAAACTCCTTTATTATATTTATGTAGAATAAAATATTTCAACAGAACCTTTCACAAAGTAATACAAATCAAAACCACCGTCATGATCAAGTCAATGTTATCATCCCATAGGGTCATAGAATTATTACACGTGGACCTCTATGGTCCTATGGACCCAATCAGCATGGGAGGTAAGAAATATTGCATGGTCATTGGTGATGATTTTTTCAGGTGCACCTGGATACTATTCTTGAAGAAAAAGGAGACAATGACAAATCTGCCAGAAAATCCTAGCTACATAATGAAAAGGGTTTGAACATTATATCTATTAGATCTGACAGAGGTACATAATTCACAAATTGCTTCATAAAGCAGTACCCTATGGACAATATGATACATGAATGTTAGGCTACAAGGACCCAAAGCAAAATGATGTTGCCGAGCGAAAGAACAGGATGCTAAATTAAGATAACAGGAAAATGATTGCCAAGAGCAAGCCACCACAACGATTTGGGCAAAGCTATAAATACAGCATGCTATACTTAAAATTGCTCTCATCAATGAACATCTAAACAAAACTCTTTGTGAGGTATGGAATAATATAACACCATCAATGACATATTTCTATATTTTTTTGTCAAAAGGGGCAAGGTGAACTCAAGATATTCAATGAGAAATCAGATGAATGAGTTTTCCAAGACTGTTCGAGGATAAGCAATCCTACATGGAGTTTAATAAGAGGATGTTAACCAGTGAGGAGTCAGTCTATGCAGTATTCACCAAGATAGACTGCGATCCCACAAGAATAGATGGAGGGACTCAAGATGTCAAAACTCTCACCCTATAAGAGATCCCACAAACCCATGGGGAACCTGTCACCTCATTAGAAATAAATCCCATAGCTCGAAGGATCGATGAAGTAGTTATAAAATCTGATACATAAACTCCAACTGTAGAACCCCCTAAAATTTGATAGCTCACTACAAGTACGGTTTATTATATCATGATGTATTTTAATAACATTTGTTATGGTATAATATAATTTACATCTAGTTTCATTTTATTTTACTTAATTGTTTCGTAAGTAATAAATCAATTGAAAGTTAAGGTAGAATATTGATTCACCTAATGGGCTATGTTTACCAACATTTACTAATATAAACTTACTAATGGACTCAAACCCATCCTAATAAAATTCTTAAGTTTTGGAATTATGATTGAAAGCCCAACCCAACTACTTAATCCATTTACAATTAAATAAAAACCCAACTAATTATATTAACATTCTACACACTTAAAGTACAATATATATATATATATATATATATATACAACACACACACACACAAAAGGGGCGGCCAAGTGGAGAGGGGGAGAACATCTAGAGTCTTCATGTCCTCCTCATGCAAGACATAACCTTCTGTCTTGTGCTCCCTTTCCCCATGCCTTGACCACCATTTGAACCTTTAAAAATATACACCACTCCTACATTTCAACATAGAAAAATCTGCATTGAGGGACTAGAGAGAGAGAGGGGGCCGAACCCAAGAAGAAGAGATAAGGAAGAAGAGGGTTCAACAAGTAATAGGCAATCTCCTTTCCTACTTTCTTTTTTTTCTCCTCTATAAGTATAAAAAACTTCCTAATCTAACTCTAATCTCAAAACATGCAAACAAAATAAACACCATGGATGCATGAATCGGCTGAACCATATAGAGTAAGTGGGGAGATCGTTTTTCCACTTTCGGGACCTAGAATCGACTAAATACGGCAAGAAATCGAGGTTGGTAAGATTATTTTCTTTCTTTTCTTTTATTCAAAATTATTTTATTATTATTATTTGAGTACGTTGTAATTAGCTCTTTATTTTATGATTATTATTATTATTATTGATAAAATTTTATTTTATTATTGTTATTTGAGTACATTGTAATTAGCTCTTTATTTTATTTAATTTTTTTTTGTTTTTTATTACTTTTTATCTTCTTTTTTTAATTTTTGATTTTTTTAATTTCGGTTTTTATATTATATTGGTTTGATTTCAATTTCTTTTTCAGCGTTTTTTTAATTTTAATTTACCAATAAATAAACTTGTTGGTTATAAACCATCATACTCTTAACTTATTTCGTAGTTGTTTTGATTTTAATAAATACAAAAAAGTTTATTGGACCTTTCGAGATTCTCGAGAGAGTCGAATTAGCTTATCGCTTTGGCATTGCCCCCGGCCTTGAGCAATGTTCATAGCGTTTTCCATGTTTCCCAACTGAGGAAATATCTCTCGAATCCTAGTCATGTCATCGATTATGGTGAGATCGATATTGTCGAGGATATTACTTTCGAGGAACATTCCTTAAAGATCTTAGAGCACCGTGAGAAGCGATTAAGGCATAAGACCATCCCTTTGGTCAAAGTACAGTGGTCGAGACATGGTGTCCTTCCCCCGTTACCATTGAGTCTTGCAATTGGTGTAATGGATCTCACCCTAGCGCGGAGTGCCAAGTCGGAAACCCGTTCGAGCAGCCCCAAATTGAACAAGCTCAGTTCGTAGGAAACGGAAACCGGCAAAATAATCCGTACTCCAACACATATAATCCAGGATGGCGTAATCATCCCAACTTCTCATGAAGAAACGGACAGAATTCGAACCAGCCCCCGTTCGCTCAAAACCAACAGCAGCCTCCTCCCACTCCAAAAGTTTCTCTCGAGGAAGCAATTGCGAAATTGGGAGCGAATACGAGTCAATTCATGACCCGTACTGAAGCAACATTGCAAAATCATTCCGCCTCCATTCGCAACTTGGAAGTCCAGCTGGGCCAGATTGCTAATGTGTTGACAGCCCGCCCGGAGGGAGCATTGCCAAGTACGACCGAGACAAATCCTAGAGAAAGTCTAAATGCGATCAGTTTGAGAAGTGGGAGGGAGGTGTGTGACCAGCCCGAGAGAAGTGAAAAGAGAATTGAAATTGAGGAGAAGAAAAATTTAGCGACGGAGGAACCACAAGATTGGAGACCCTCGATAACATTTCCGGATAACCCGAAGGCATATGTGCCCCCCGTCCCGTTTCCGCAGAGATTACAGCAGAAAAAGGCGGACAAGCAATTCTCTAAGTTCCTCGACGTGTTCAAGAAGCTTCATATTAACATCCCATTTGCCGACGCGTTGGAGCAAATGCCGAGCTACGTTAAATTCATGAAGGAGATATTGTCACAGAAAAGAAAACTCGAGGAGTTTGAGACAGTCGCCTTGACGGAGGAGTGCAGCGCGATTCTTCAGAAGAAGCTTCCACCAAAATTGAAAGATCCGGGAAGTTTCAACATACCGTGCACCATGGGGAATCTCTATTTTAATAAGGCGTTGTGCGATCTCGGTGCTAGTATTAACCTCATGCCTCTGTCTATTTTCAAGAAGCTGGGAATTGGAGAAGCAAAGCCGACGACGGTCTCCTTGCAATTAGCGGATCGATCTATTAAGTATCCGAGGGGAGTGATTGAGGATGTGTTAGTAAAAGTGGATAAATTTATCTTTCCAACGGATTTTATTGTTCTCGACATGGAGGAAGATCAAGATATCCCGATTATCTTGGGACGACCATTTTTAGCGACCGGTAGAACTCTGATAGATGTGTAAAAAGGGGAATTAACTCTGCGGGTTCAAGAAGAGCATGTTACGTTCCAAGTATTCAAATCCTTTTCATGTCCAGGAGGTGTTGATAAGAGCTCACAAAGTGAAAGTGTGGAGGCCGTTGCGAAGGAAAGACACCGAAAAAATCGTCGGTCGAAAAATTCAGATTCCGTTTCAGATGGACCAACTTTTAAGAAAGATGTAGAACGAGTAGCATTTTTCAAGCATGTGAACATGCAATCATCACCATCTGACCAGCCAGAATCGGAAAAGTCTGCTGCTGTCTTAATTTCGTTCGTGAAAGAGGAAAATAAGCCGGAAGTCAAACGGACTTCTAGTCATGAGAAAAACGGGTGTTTCGGAAAGTTGTTCTCGTCAAAACCTTTCCGCAACCAACATTGGGTGTCCGAACCGAAAATCGAATCGTTAATGACCGATGGTCAAAATTTTAAAAACCATATTAACGGTTCGATGAACGGGGTGGAGATCAAATGGAGTTTGCAAAAAGTGAACTGATTTTTAAATAGGTCCGGCTGAAGACTATAAACTTAGCGCTTCTCGGGAGGCAACCCGAGTTCTTAGTTGTATATTGTTGTGTTTCTGTATTTTTCTTGCATTCTTGAATTTTTATTTTTCATCATTTTGTGCTTTGATTTGCTTTTACCTCTCGCTCTTGACGTGTTCTTCTTAAAATTCTGTGCAGAAAAAGTTCCAGGGGAGAAATTTATGCCTGAGCCACGGCGCAAGACTTGTGAGCCGCGGCACACACAAATCGAAAGGGAGAGCTAAACTTTCTGTACTCTGTGCCGCGGCACAACATTACTGAGCCGCGGCACACTTGAGCCCTGAGCCGCGGCACACGGAAGCTGAGCCGCGGCCCACGACAAAACATATGAGCAGGTAATAAGGGACTGTACTCTATGACGCGGCTAACTTGAGCTGTGCCGCGGCACACCATGCGGAATTTGAAGAGCCCAGGTATCTTATAACTCTCATTCGGCCGACTACCCAAGTAAGTTTCCCTTCCCTTTCCTCTCCCTTGCGCGCGCGATCGGCCAACCCTCGTCTCCCTTATTCTTCTTGCAATTTTCTTGCACTTTTCACAATCCAAGCAAGGTAAGTCTAAATCTCTATTCTCAAATTGTTCTATGAATTTAAATGTGAAGTTGTGTTATGCATTTAATGGTTGAATATGTTTATTTCTTCTTTCAAAAGTTCTATGATGGTTAAGTGGAGGATATGATGGTTTTTGGTTGATTTTTCATGATTATGAATGAGTTGAATGTGTCGTTTGTCATGACGAATGAGTCGTGTTTTTGTTCTTAGGGATTTAATCGAGCTATTGCCATATTTGTTCTTGAATTGAACTCATGCCCTTAAAGTGTTTGATGAAATGTCTGAATGAAAAATTTACTTTGTTAAGGCAATATTTTGAATCTTTGTGCAATGTATTCGATCTGGAATTACAGCAACCCCAACCCTTACGTCTAGTTTAAACGTTAAAGCTAAATTTTATTTTTCTCTCACGGCTGCGCTAACTCGTCAAATTCTTGATTTACGGCTGGATATCCTTGGCCGAGTGATGATTATTCTCGTTATTGTTTGAGTAAGTAAACTCCGGTGTTTAATTTTTTTCAGGACTCGCTATGGCTAGGACTAAGAAGCTGAGCAAGAGGGCCAGATCACCATCCCCCACTCGAGGGGAAACTTCTCGTAGTCGCGCCGAGTCTGAGGCGCACCAGTTTTCTGACCCGGAGATCCACAAAATCTTCAACGAGAAGATTCGGCCGCGACCTCTGATCCCGGAGAGGGGATTCACTCCAGCCCCCCAAGACGGGGAATTGCTTACCATGATAGATGAGATGGGGTGGGCCCGTTTTGCTGCACCCCCCGAGCCAGCGGTGATATCGATAGTACAGGAGTTCTATGCCAGCGCGTTATTGAAGCACATTCGAGCAGGACATATGTTGCAGCAGTCAGACACTCGGACTCAGGTCGATGTCCGAGGTATTACGGTTGATTATTCCACAGCTGCTATTCGGAGGTTGTTTGGGCTGCCGGTGGTAGATGAGACGACTTATGACCGAGTTATGGCTAGCCTCACGAAGGAGGCTCTGCTCGAGACTATTACGCAGCCCGACTCCGACTGGGAGCGGTGCGCACCGGGTTCTTCCACTTTCCACTTTAAGAGCTCGCGCCTCAGTCGGCTCGGGCGTGCCTGGCTATATTTTATCTCAAGGCCAGATAGACTCCTACATCTCGATCCACACTGCTTTTTCTCTCCCGAGCCGGACACTATATGCTATCACATCCGGCCGCAATTCGATGTGGCCCTCTCTTGGTCCGATCTATATTCCAAAGGTATCTGTGGAGGGGCCAAGACGGGGTTGAAGCACCCTCTCTTATCTCGCGCCCGTGGCTTCAATGGGCTGACGTGGTCGGACGATGAGCCGATGCTAGCTCCCCAGGCCCCGATCGACCAACGCATCATCTCACATTTTGACCAGTGGGGAGGAGCGCCGGCGCACACTCGGGGGAGAGGATTTCTACTGGATGAAGCCCACGAGGGGTCCCCCGAGCCCCTTCTACTGACACAAGGGCAGGCAGATGCCGGCCCGCCGCCCGACAGAGAGAGATTGCAGGCTATGTTCGACGGGCTGAGGGAGGATATGAGGAGAGAGAGAGAGAGGATATGAGGAGAGATAGAGAGGAGATGAGGAGAGAGAGAGAGAGTATGCTGGCTGCCATGAGAGAGGAGCAGCGGACGGAGAGGGAGAGCTTCATTGCTGCCGTCAGGGATGAGATGCGAGAGAAGGCCCGCCGGGCCAACCGGCGTGAGTCGAGGCGTCTAGCAGCGAGGGACGCCTACCATCAGGAGCACCTTGCCGCATGGACGGCCCACATTTTGCATCCGGACGGTCCATTTATTGCACCTGCTCGGCCAGCCACACCACCCTCCTTACTGGATGATGCCGGCACCAGCTCGTGAGAGGACTCGAGGGGAGTACTTGACCTTTCACTTTTATTGCATATTATATTGTGTCCATTGAGGTCAATGTACATCCTAAGTTTGGGGGGGTCTATTTCTTTTGCTACATTTACTGCTGTACTTATTTCGTTGAACTTTTTGTTATTTCTAGTTATCTTTTTGTCGATAGCCTTGCTTGTCATGATTTTACTATTACTCGTGAATTTTTCGTGCTTCTATTTGTGTAATACTGATGTTACGACACTGTTTTTATCTCTAAAGAAACGGTCGAGTTTTAGTCGGGTTGTAGTCAGTGATTTCTGTTTCTGCTAAGTCTTCATTTAGGTCCGAATTTTTTTTTTCGTGATTGTAGAGGTGTTGGCGGATAAGAGAGGACACATACGTGTTTTAAAATCACCGTCGATACGTTTGGTTACATTTTTCGGTTAGCTAGTCGTCCAGTTACATAAGTCGTGTTGGCACTTAGATTGAGTTTAGAGTCGGTCAGTTTTCCCAAAAGTCGAGATAATATTTGTTCTATGATGGGAAGTCTAGTAACCGGGGGTATTCACGTGACCCGTTGTTTACTCTCGCGTAAAACGACGACCCTGATTAGACTAGTGATTTAGAAATTTCACATGTGCCGAAGACGGGAAGCCTAGTAATCGGGGGTACTCGCGTGACCCGTTGTTTACTCTCGCGTAAAACAGCGACCTTGATTCGGACATACGGGAATAGCTTTGCGAGTTGTTTCTCCGTTGTGGAGGGGAACTTAGTAACTAGAAGCATCCATGTGCCCCATCAGTGTCTTTTACGTCAAACAGTTTCCCAATACATGAGAATGGAAGTTCCACCCTAGGATTATCCCGATGAAACATCCCGAGATCCGAACCTAGTGGTCAACTCGAATCAATTTCTTGAGCATATATATAAGGGAATACTGTCCGAGGGTTATTTTTTATGAAACTCGTGAAAATTTTGCCATTAGACTGTGGAACGGGGCGAACTAGCTTGTTTATTTTAACCTTTCATATTGACGGTTGATTAGATTCACGTTAGTTAATCTTTGAGCTGGATTTTCTTCATGAACGAGTGATTGGGACTGAGTTTGGTTACTTTTCGGAATCAGTGTTCTGAGTGTAGCTCGCTATTACGACACTCGTATTATTCAGAGAGAATTTCAGGATAGTATTGATTAGGTTGAGCACTATGAGTTGCACGATTATTCACGATATTCTTTTGTTGAAATTAATTCTTTTTGCTTGAGGACAAGCAAAGGCTTAAGTTTGGGGGTATTTGTTAGGCGTATTTTTATACGCTTATTTATCATTATTTAGTATTATTTTGGCGAGTAAAATTTGCATAAATGAGCTTTTAATGTCTTAATCTCGCATGTTTGACAGGAGATTGGAGTCCGGAAGCTAAAACAAGGCAAAACGGGCGAAAACGGCGAATTTTGGCCGTGGGCCGCGGCACAGGAAGGCAACCAGCGGGCACCAGAGTAATATGTACTCTGTGCCGCGGCACAGTCCAGGTGAGCCGCGGCCCAGACGTAACACCCAGCGCCCAGGTTTTAAATTACACGCCATGTGCCGCGGCACAGATTAAGTGAGCCGCGGCACACAAGGCGGTTATGATGTGCTCCGCGCGGATTTGGGCCGTTTTGAAGCCAGTTCTCGACCTACTCACACGGACGCGATTTGGAGGCTGTTGGGAACTATAAATAAGGGTTTAAGACCCTAATTAATCATCTTGGAGGCTTGGGAAAAGTAGGAACACAGAAGATTATCGCAGACGAGAGAAACAGAAGACATCAAGGGCAGAGGGCGGAAGCCAGAAGAACGGAGGAATCCGATCTCTTCATATGCGTTTGATTTTCATGCTTTTATCTATTAATTCTGTATTTTCATTATTTAGCATGTCAGGCTAAAATCCTAATCTAGGATTTTGATGAAACCGATGTTTTGACGGATTTGCTTGAGATTATCTATTTAATTCCCTTTTTGTTGAGTTTTCCCAATTGTGTTTAATGCTTTCAATTATCTGGCCAATAGTTGTATTGTTTTAATCACTCAATTCGAATCGGGAGAGGAGAGTTGGTGAGGAACTATTGGTGAGGACCGTTTTATCTTGTGAGATAGGAATATACTCATAGAACTACGTGGCCTTTTGGAGATTTTATGCTTTTTGCCTATTGACGAATTAATTCACCTAGGGATAGAGTGCGTTATTCGCCTTTAGAAAAATCTATTGACCTCGGGAGAGGCGGTAGAGTATATTAGCAATCTTCGACTTCAATAAATTGGGAAAATTAGTAACTTCAGATAATCGAGAGTAAATTCGGATAAACCGAGGTGGATTCAGAATCCTAGACTTATTCATCATTTGATTCTCTTTCTTCAAGCGATCGTTTTTACTGTCTAGTCTTTTATTAATTCTTTTAGTAATTAATTACTACCCAAAGTACGATTGTTCAAATAAAACTGGAATACATAAAAATCGGTAGTTAGTGATTCAGTCCTCGTGGGAACGATACTCACTCATCACTTTATTACTTGTATACGATAACGTGCACTTGCGTTCAACAAATATCGCAACAAGCGCCGTAGATTCTTTTTAGAGAACCTACCAGGCTTAGATCAACATAGAACTCATAAAAAATTAACAAACCACAACATTCACTTTCTTAAAAAAAAAACTGACCTCAACACGACATACTTTACAAAACTAAACAACACATCGTCCCATAGGATCACAACTGATACAACAGATCACAGCTGATACATCAACATCATCAACAATTAACAACGACATGATATACATCACATGACAGTACCCGCGCGAGTACAAAACCCAAATACCACATTGACTATGGCAAGACGTCCACAGACTCAACATAATACATGATATCAATGCTGCCCACCAAGATCCGGTCCGCCCTGTGCTGGCCCGCCCACTGGACCTGTACCTGAATACACAACATGTATATCCACCCCCGAAGGGGTCAGCAAGAAGTCGGTGCAAGTACAACGATTCCAGAATATGTACAACAAGTGAATGAACAACAGAAATCACAGTGCCATCACATATATCACTACTACAAAACTGGCTTTTAACAGCGGTTAAAATGGCCAATTAACGGCGGTTCCGGAACCGCCTTTATATGTACCGCTGTTAATTTCAACAGCGGTTTTGAAAATCGCCGTTGAATTTGTCATTTAACGGCGGTTCATTATAACCGCTGTTAAATACGTTAACGACTGTTCATTATAACCGTTGTTAAATGCGTTACGGCGGTTTCTCGCAACCGCTGTTAAATATGCCATTTAACAGCGGTTATAGGTAACCGCTTTTAAACCTGATACTTAACAGCGGTTATGAAACCGCCGTTTATTTTACAAATAACAGCGGTTTCGGAGGAACCGCTGTTGAAGTTTTAAAAATTTTGTCCAGTTTTTTCCCTATTTTGCACAATCCAGTACCTGAATCGGATCAAACTAATCAATAAACCACCAATTCATCAAATCCAAACACACCGAAAAGAACTAACCAACACCAAATTCATTGAACCACCAATTCATTGAAAAAGATAATACAAAAAACCCCAATTCATCCAAAATAATTTATACAAATATCCTCGATTCACACAAAAACACCAAAATCATGTCGCAAGACGATTTCGAACCTCCAAGAAATAAAGTCCCCGATCAACTCAAATATTATTAAAAACCAAATTCACCGATCGTGATTGTGCTTATTCTTGGTGGCTTTTCGTGAAACCCACCGATCGTGATTGTGCTTGGAGTGAGTTTAAGACTCTCATGTTAGAGATGTATTATCCGGATCCACTTCGTGAAGCCAAGTTGTCAGAGGTTTTGAACCCCGAATCCATCGAGGACGAGGGTGTTATTGTTATTGCGGAGAAGTTTCAGGGACTCCTTCAGTTTGCTTCATCTGTTATCCGTACTGAGGCGGATAAGATCAAATATTTTAGCAAGAGGCTGAACCCGCAGTTGAGGATGCAGTTGTTCAACCATAATTGCAATTCACTTGGTGAATTCATCGAGAAGGCTCTTGAAGCAGAGCTATTGATCAAGGAGCTTGCTTGGAAGAACCCTTAAGTTTTTCCGGTGAGAGGACTAGGATGCCGGTTCATTCAGAGCGACATCGGGCTCCGACGTCTAGGAGGTCGTTTTCTAGTCGTCCTCGTGCTGGGAAAGCATCTTCTTCTCAGGCGACGGGTTCGACCGTTGTTTGCTTTAACTGTGATACAATAGGACATCGCAGTACTCGGTGCTCGATGCGGTCTATTGCTTGTTTTCTGTGTGGGAGGCAGGGACACCTTCAGAAATACTGCAGGGGTTCTAGTGCCAGTAGATCTCAAGGGAAATCACGGGCCTCGAGAGATTTTGTTACTCCAAATTGCATCGCATCCAAGGGGTCCTATCAGGCTTCGGGAGCCAGAGGTATGGACACTCGAGGAGGAGCGGCGAGCTCAAATTTGGATTTTTCTCGAGTCGATCAGATCGAGGAGTTCGATGACCTGGAGGATGTTGATTTTGGATACATTTAAGATGTAACCTTAATTTTTTTTCCTCTTTTCTTTATTTTTCGGATTGATGTTTGACTCGGTCTGTACTTTAGCATTGTGGTTGCGAACCATTTATGGGTGATCTATCATGTAATGATTGTATCTGAGAATCTTGAGATTTGAGGTCGTGTGATGTGTTTTTCCTACCTTTTGGTGTTGTACCCGAGATTTTGTAATAATCTGGGTAATTGTTCATCTCAATTCGGGATGCCGAGTCGTGAGGACTTGGGCGTGCGGTTGATATGGTCGTGAGGACTATGTTTGTGTTGCCATTATTTTTGCGTGGCGTGAGTCAGTGTTTGCTTGAGCGTTTAATGCCGATGAGAACTGGGGAGTGTACACTGATGATTGTAGACATGAATAATGGGCGGCACCCACGGGGTGTGTACGCCGGTGTTACGAGTCTTGCAGGTGGTGCGACTTCCTGGCTGGTCTCTGACGGAGGAGTCATGATTCGATTGATCTCGCACTTGATTGAGTATTTTTATCCCTTGTTTTTCGATGTGTTCAGGCAGAGGAGACGCGGGAAGCCGTGGGGTTGGCCCGATTACTCAGGCGAAGTGGTTCGCAGTGAGGAGTATTCCTGGGGATGTTGTTTTCTTATCCTGATGGATAGTTCGTGCCCCGTGTTTTTGCACCCTGAGTTTCGGGGACGAAACTCTTTTTAAGGGGGGGAGTATGTAATATCCGGGGATAATTTTTTTTTTCGTGTTACTGTTGAGTTGTACATATTCATTTGGAGTTGTACAAGTGTTGTTGTTTTGGACTGATACAATGTATATTGTATTGGAATATTTCGGGATCGAAATGTTATACCTGTCGTCGGGTTGGTTTCGTCGTTTGAATGTTGGTTGGAGAGTTTGGATTTTTGGCTAAGTACACTAGCCTTAACGTACGCTACATGTGTAGACTTACGTACGTTATGGGTTGAGTATTACGTACGTTATGCCTGTAAGGTTACGTACGTAATGCTTGGTAGGTGGCAGGAACCTTCCTCGTAGTCACTTTCGGCCGGTGGGTCCCGAGCATCTTCCGATCGGATCTCACTATTGCAGTCAACGAGCCCTTACGTACGTTAAGAGGTGGGCTCTACGTACGTAATGCAGGTCTTGTTAACGTACGTAATAAGTTCTTGTTTGCGTACGTTAAGGCCTCCGTATTTTAGTCCAGTTAGTTCTGGATTTTTCATTACGTACGTTAATGTCATGGCATAGCGTACGTAATGTCTCTTACGTACGTTAACCATAGTGTATAACGTACGTAATGAGTTTGTCAGTCTATTTATGTTGGCTTCGTATTTCATTTCCTCACGAACCAAAACACTTTTTCTCTCCCTAGAATCGTCCGTTTGGACTTGTTATTGATATTTAGCCTCTTCCAACTCGATCTTGATCATCCTAGCTTGGATTGAAGCTTGAAGTTGGAAGCTTGTTGGTGCTCCTTTGGTGTTTGGAGGTTTCTTCTTGTTCTTCTTTGGTAAGTTTCCTCAATCTCTTGTTCTTCAAGTGATTTTCGAGTTTTTGTTGTTGTTTTCTTCGGGTATTGTTTGATTCATGGAGTATATCATGATTCTTCATGATTTGATAAACTTTTGATGAAGAACATGATAGTATTACTTGAGTTGGATCATGTTCTTGATGTTTTAGATTGTTTGGAGGTTTTTAATCATGTCTAGGAAGGATTATGTTAAGATTGTTATATGATTAACATGGCCTTGAGATGATTATTTTTGTTGGTGGTGTTCTTGAAAGATTTAAACCATTTAGTAAGGATTTATGATGATTTAGGAGGTGATTATCATAATTTGTAAATGGTTGAGTGAATCTTGTTATTTAATCCAAATTCATGATGTATTGATGAAGGATTTTTGTTTCAGACATCATGATTATTGAGTTGATGATGTTCCTGGGGTGATAATGATAATATTGATAATATTATCATTGTAGGAGGATCAATTTGATGATATTGGTGATATTATCACTTTGAGATGTTTGTTTTGATGATTGTTCTTAAGTGAATCTTGTTGAATGGATTTCACAAGTGTTAAGAACGTAATGATCATGTTAATTGATCATCGAGGTGTTAGAAGATGTTAGAATTCATAGTTGAAGAACTACGATATTCGTTCGTGCGGTGTGATCGATTCGTGTTTGAATCGGGCTTTGTCTTTGTCGTTGTCGTTGTTTTCTATTGATTTTGTGTTTTTGAATGAATTGTTTTCATTCAAGGTTGTTCGAGTGTTTGTGATCGCCGGGAGGCGACGTTCGTCATTTCATGCCAGGACGTTGATCGTGGAAGGACTTTCTCGCCTTCGGTTTGAGGCAAGTTTTATACTTGTACTGGTCAATGAGATTAATGTTATCATATATGTGTATGAATGTATTGTATCATTTCGAGACTTAGTCTCTTCGTGATTTGTTGATATTCGGGAATTGTTTGATGCAATACCCTTCGGTGATTATGCCAGACGTGATTGTTATTCGTTAACGGCCGGATTAAGGCATTGAGATTCTTGTTGTCGATAGCCGGTTCGCGGCATCGATGTATCGATTATTATTGTTGACGTTAATGTCGCTCGAGGCATCGTTGAATCGTTATTATCGGTCAGAAGCTATTGCTATGATATTGCATTGGCCGATTGAAGGCATTTGATATATTCGTTTATCATATCTCTGCTTCGTGGTCGGTTTAAGACGCCGGGACATCTATTCTACCGTATCATTGGTTATCGATTAACCGTTCTAAGGTAATCGATGTATTGAATTGGGATTATCGAAGATAATTCCCATCCATTGTATCATTGGTTATTGATTAACCGTTCTAAGGTAATCGATGTATTGAATTGGGATTATCGAAGATAATTCCCATCCGTTGCATCATTGGTTATCGATTAACCATTCTAAGGTAATCGATGTATTGAATTGGGATTATCGAAGATAATTCCCATCCGTTGTATCATTGGTTATCGATTAACCGTTCTAAGGTAATCGATGTATTGAATTGTGGTTATCGAAGATAATTCCCATCCGTTGCATCATTGGTTATCGATTAACCGTTCTAAGGTAATCGATGTATTTAATTGGGATTATCAAAGATAATTCCCATCTGTTGTGTCATCGTTATCGATTGACCGTTCTAAGGTAATCGATGTATTGAATTGGGATGGTTAAGGATAGTTCTACCCGTTGAGTTGTTGTGAATTGGCCATTCCAAGGCAGTCGAGGTATCTGAATTGGGACCGCCGTGGACGGTGCCCATCCATAAGTTGCCGTTGTCGTGTTGGCCGACTCAAGGCAGCACACTATTGTTCTTGTGAAGTTGGTAATCTTGGGATCGTTACTGTTGTGATTAATTATGTTTTGGAGGCTAGTCTCGGCTAGTGCTCGATGGGTAAGCTTGGGGCTTGAACCTTTGCGGTTGGTTTCCCAACACATACAGTTCAGTAGGTCACGGTCATGTTAATGATCTCATTATGGGTAAGCTTGGGGCTTGAACCTTCGCGGTTGGTTTCCCAACACCTACAGTTCAGTAGGTCACGGTCATGTTATTGATCTCATTATGGGTAAGCTTGGGGCTTGAACCTTCGCGGTTGGTCTCCCAACACCTACAGTTCAGTAGGTCACGGTCACTGGGTGATCTCATTATGGGTAAGTCTGGGGCTTGAACCCTCGCGGTTGGTTTCCCAGCACCTGCAATTCAGCAGGTCACGGTCATTGGATGATCTCATTGTGATACGGCTTCGTGCCGTGGCTTCGGCCCTCATTGATACAGCTTCGGGCTGTTTTGGCTTCAGGCCATTGTGGTGATTGACAGCTTCGGCTGAGTGACATTCAGGGTATTATGATGATAAACAGCTTCGGGCTATTCGGCTGTTAGGCCATTGTGATGCATCGGTATTCCTGTTGGAGTCTTCGAGCATTGTGATTCGTATCTATTTCCGTGTTTGGCTTGGGTTACCTTCGGGTGATGTATTGTTGTGTTCTGTATTGATGATTCGCCGTTGGGCACTTGTGTTCTAACCTGTTGAGCAGGTATTGATCGTATGCAGTGGGCATAGTATTCCACGAATGCTCGATTCTTACTTTGGTTTGTGAGCATCTCGTATTACCATTACTATACTATTCATTCTGCCCTTTTGGATGCATATCATGTTGTACATGTATTTGATAATCATTATCTGGATGACTGACCCCGTGGGGGCGGAACATGTTTTCATGTTTTAGGTGCTTGCGAGGAGAGAGTTGAGACACAGGGGCATGACGATGGCGACGAGGCATTCGAGCGATACTAGTCCGAGATATTTTGGTGTTCATGTCAGTCAGACAGTTGGAGTACTCCAGTTTGTTTAGTCTTTGTCATTTTTTATTATCCGAGCAAGGCTCGTGGATGTCGCTGTATTTTATTTAGGTCATGTAGGCCCACTGTTGTCATTGAAATTCCATATCGGAATATTATGTTGGATGTCAGTGTAGGAATTGTGATTCCCCTTTTGGTCAGTTTGTTGTATTTTAGTCATGTTCGCCTGGTGGATCTCCTGGTGTGGGGTCCACGGCGCTGTAATGACCCAATGGGATTTGGGCGTGTTACAGCATGGGCTTCTTGAAGAATTCTCTAACTCAACTTCAAATTATTCGTAACACAAAGTCTGCCCTGAAATCTCAAAATACTGTCCTCATGGACCATAAAACCAGGGGCTCTTCCTTTTATTACATCTTTCTTCAGTTGAAAGATCATCGGGTCACTCCATTGTTTCCCTTTGATGTCATCAACTAAGGACGAAGTAATTTCGAGGGCACACAACTGTCCCTGCACTCTTTGAAGCCAAACTTCTATACCTTGCTCGATTAAGTCCTGACAAATCTTCATCTAGGGTGTAAGAATCTCGAGCATCTGAATCGATGCCGGCTTCCGGCACAAAGCATCCGCGGCGACATTGGCCTTTACCGGATGGTAAAAAATTTCCAAATCATAATCCTTAATTAATTCCAACCAATGTCATTGCCTCATATTCAACTCCTTCTGCCTGAAAATGTATTTCAAATTCTTGTGATTGGTATAAATCCGACACGAGGAGCCATACAAATAATGCCGCCAAATCTTAAGTGCGAAAACAACTACGGCCAAATCTAAATCATGAGTAGCATAATTCATCTCATACAGCTTCCAGTGTCGTGATGCAAAGGCAATGGTTTTATCTTGCTGCATAAGCACACATCCGAGTCCCTGTCCTGAAGCGCCACCATTGTAACACCCCCAAGACGTTCAGGGCATATTACAGCACTATGGACCGAACCCTTTGAGTCCACAAGGCTAACACACATCTCGACCACCCAACCATCGACAAACACTACGACATAAATACACTGATACTAAATAAAGACAACAATAACATACAGACTATCCTACAACATTAACTCAACGATCAAACATCATCCCAAAAACTGGGTCCGAAAACAATACAAAATAAAATGAAGGAAGTACTCAAGTACTGAAGCAAATAATACAATAAATAAAACCCAAACGACAGGACATGACTCACTAATTAACAATAAAGGATCGCACTTAGCAAGATTAATCGCCGCATGCATAACGTACGTTATGCATGCTCCCTTGCATACGCTAAAGTATACTGTTAACATACGTTAATTTTTAGTCATAGCGTACGTTAACGTCTTCAGCATTTTGGCCAGTAGGTTCTGGACTCTGATTTTTGGGCTCTAACTAGCAGGTAGCGTACGCTAGCAGTCTTCCTAGCGCACGTTAAAAGAGTAGGTAACGCGCGTTAAGCTCTTCGTAGCGCACGCTAAAGACAACGGGGAGAAGCTACTGGACTACCGGTGATCCCGTTAGCGCGCATTATTTTTAAGGATTAGCGCATGCTAATAATAGTTAGCATAAATAGGACTCATTAGCACTCCATTCGTCATTTTTCATCTTTTCTGCTCCCTTAGGAGATTTCCGGAGATTTTGGGCGATTTGTGAAGATCCCAGTGAGATATCATCATCTACCAACATCTTCAAGCTATTAGTCCAGATTATTCAACGTTTAATCTTCCTCACTGCTCCGAATCGAGGTAAACTTCGCATAACCCAAGATTTTCAGGAATTGGGGTTTTTTCTTAGGAATTGTCCATTCTAACTCGAATTGTTCATTCGTGTTTCCATACTTCTTATCGATTATTGTTATTGGGTGATTCGCAATCCATTTCCGTCGAGTTAAGTCCGTGAGTTGTTCATTCGGGGGGTTTTGTGAAAACCCTCACCTGTGTTGATCGTATGTGTATTGTTGTGACTAGTAATCGGGGTTATGGGCATATTCCATTTGGTTATTAATGTCATTTAGGACTGATTTGTGTTAACCTTTTGTTTTGGAATGGATGTTGTCATTTAGGGTCATTCCCAGTCCTCGTAGATCTTCCGTTTCGATCGTAATGTCTCAAAGGCAAGTACTTTACATATTCTAGCATTGATTTATGGCTTTGCATGTATGTGTGGATGTAAATGCGTATGTTCACCTAGAGAATGGTCCGAAGGGGCCTATGGGGATACGTAGTGTCGTGTGCGTGCGTATCATGAACTGGGGTTAACCACCCAGGGAGGGTCTGATGGGCCTCTGCGGGGTGCGGTGGCCGTGAGTCTCTTACCAACGGTTAACCTTTGAAATGTTTTGTTGGAGAACTATGTTTTGTGCATGTGCACCTCAATATTCCGGAATATAAATGTTTTAGAAAATGTTTTTGGCGCATATATCATGTTTGTAGAATGGTAGTTCAATGGTATTGTATTTGCACTAACAGTTGGCGCTAACCCCTTAAATGGGGGAAATAGTTTTGTATTTCAGGTACAGGTCCAAGGGATGAGCGAGCACGCGGTCAGTATGATGATGATGGGCAAGAATGACATTGTTCAGTTGGTCTATTGAGTCATGTCCTATCTTTATTGTATTATTTTCTTCAGTACTCGAGTACTTCCTTCATTTTATTTTGAATTATTTTCGGACCCAGTTCTTGGGATGACGTTTGACCGTTGAGTTAATGTTGTAAGATAGTCTGTTTCTATCGTTGTCTTTATTCAATATCGATGTATTTCTATCATAGTGTTTGTCGATGGTTGGGTGGTCGAGATGGGTGTTAGCCTTGTAAACTCAAAGGGTTGGGTCAACGGCGTTGTAATATGCCCTGAATATCTTGGGGGTGTTACAACCATAAACTTCTAATCCTTCACTACCTGTGGCAAACCTAAGAACGGCGCTGAAGTCAAACGTCTCTTCGGTTCATCAAAACTCTACCGTCTCTCATCAATCCAAACAAACCTTTTCGTCTTCCAAGTAATTATGTAAGCGCCGAGCGGGTTTCGAGAACCCTCGACAAACCGAAGATAATACCTAGCAAGACCCAAAAACTACGAACTTCCTTAACATTATTAGGTGGTGCCCAAGCTAGCACGCCTCAATCTTCATGGGTCCACACAAACCCCTTCGATCAAAACCACATGGCCGAGAAACATAACTTCCTTCAACTGAGCTCACATTTTGAGAATTTCGCATAAAGGCGCTCGACTCTCAAAACATCTAGTATTAAACGCAAGTGTAGGGCATGCTCCTCCACATCTCGAGAATAAATCAAAATATCATCAATAAATACGACTTGAATATCTTGTTCATTAACTGCATGAATACTACCGATGCATTTGTCATTCCAAAAGGCATGACCACAAATTCATAATGTTTGTATCTCATCCGAAAAGCAGTTTTTGGAATGTCGGACTCTTTCACTCGAAGATGGTAGTATCCTAATCTCAAATCAATCTTCGATAATACTGCAGTTCCCTGCAACTGATCAAATGATTCATCTATACGGGGCAATGGATACTTGTTCTTAATGGTCACTTTGTTTAGTTCGCGGTAATCAATGCATAAACATAGTGAACCATCGTTATTTCTCACAAAATGAATAGGTGCGCCCCAAGCCGAAGCGATCGATCTAATGTACCCTTTCTCCAACAGTTCTCCGAGCTGATTTTTCAATTTCTGCATTTTTGAAGGTGCCATGCGATATGGTGGGTTAGAAATCGGAGCCGCATCAGGCTCTAAATCAACAGAAAATTCTATCTCTCGATCTGGCGGTAATCCCGGAAGATCGTCTGGAAAAATATCTGGATACTCATTAACAACTGGAATCGAAGAGAAATCAACTCCACTCCCTTCCGACTTCAAAGCATAACATCAATAATCCATGCAACCCTCATTCAAGAGTCTTAAGGTCTTCATGGCGCTGATAAGAAACTTAGGTCGGCCCGATTTACATCCCAAAAAATAATACTCGGAACCATCTTTGGTCATCATAGTGATAACCTTAGTGCGGTAATTCATAATCGCTTGGTGACTCTCAAGCCAGTCCTCACCGAGGATCAAATCCTCACCCTCTATATAAACCACAATCAAATTCAATAATCAATCAATACCTGCTATGCTCACTGGAATATTTCTAATCTCCTGATTCCCCACGATTCGATCCCTGCTAGGCAGTTTCACAATGAAAGAATCGCAAGTCGTCATACAATTCATATTCAAACAGCATACACAATCCAAGGAGATGAAAGAATTTGTAGCACCAGAATCAAAAAGTACTCGAACTGGATGAGATAGAATATGAATGGTACCTGACGCCACCGCCGCATCAGGTTCATTTGCTCGATGCATCTCGTAAATTTGTGGGTGTGCCGAACCAATGCCAGAATCTCCCTCTCTAATGGTCTGACCCTGTCCCCGACCTCTGCCGTAACCCTGATATGACTTGTTAACTAATTGTCGTTGATTCATACTCTGATATCTATGTGCTGAGGCAAAAGCCCGAGTATCCAAAGTCTGATCTTGTTCGGGGTAATAAACTGCCCTGTGTCCCATCTGGCATACTCCTAACATCTACATGGGACGAATTTAAAGATCTGCTGGAGGCTGAGTTTTGTCCTTGGCTAGTGCAAGAAAGGAGGATTCGAGCCTTTTTCGAAGCTAAGTTGCAGAACATTCCAGTCTCACAAGCGATAGTGGAATACAACCACCAAATGATTCATGTGAAGAATCAGGTGCGTGATGAGCGTGACAAGATCTGCCATTTCGACATGCAAATGAATATGGATTTACGGCGTTGTATGGCCGGGTTTGCTTGCACTACTCTCAAAGAATACCAAGACGGGGCTTTGGCATATGACATGTTGTGTTCCAACAATAACACCACAGACGAGTCGAAGAAGCAAATGACCACCGATAATTTTTCTGGCTCTAAGGGTGGAAACTTTCATAGACCTCAGTTGGCTAACCGTTCTGTCGGGCAGTCATCGCGTTCTTTTAACATTAATTTGTATTTGTGAAGTCGGGCGATATACTGTTTACCCGTTGTACTGGGTGATTTCATTTAATTATTGTCATGGTGTTGTGTGTTTCTCGCTAACCGAGATGGTTAGACGAGCGGTATTATTTATTTAGCCCGGTGGATCCCACGTAGGGGTCCACGAGTATAGTTAACGTACGTTAAGATACTAAGAGTTACGTACGCTATGTATACGGCACTACGTACGTAACGAGAGGAATCGGACAGCTCATGCTATGGCCGACAGGTGGGACCCATGGTCGGCAACTTTCAGCGAATAACGTGATTGGTCGAGTCAACTCTCGGTTAATGTATGCTACGAGTAGCTCATTACGTACGTTAAGTGGAGATTTACTGTAGCAAGTCAACGTACATATTACGTATGCTATGAAGGATATGTTATGTACGTAATCGATATAACAAAACAGGTCAATGAGTTCTGGAATGATGTTACGTACGCTATGAGAGACATGTAGCGTACGTAAGGTGCATTATGTGCGTTAATATGGATTGATAACGTATGTAATGAGCGATGAAATTTATAAAATAAGGTTCGTTCTTTCATTTCTTCACGAGAGAAAATCGATATCCTTCCTCCAACTTCGTCCCTCTGCACATGAAAGTGAGAATAAACCTCTTCTATCTTGGTTATGAGCTTGGAAGCATGGATTAGAAGCTTGGATATGAAGATATCAATGATTCTTGAAGGGTTGATTGTGTTATTCATGTTCTTGAGGTATGTTAATGAACTCTACACCTTGAATTTGGATTTTGATGATATTTTTGGTGAATAATTCGTATGAAGATGATTACGGTGTTGTTGTTATGATTCTTGAGGTCATGTGAATTGTATATTGGAAGATACAATGATATATGTCTTCGATTATGTCGTTTGTTATAATCATGATTATGGAATCATGTTGTTCTTGATGTTCCTGATGTTCTTGGTATATATATCACATCAAAGAGGGAAATTTGATAAGATATATGATGGTTTTTAAGTATAGTCATGGAATTGATGATTTAGACCAATGATATGTTGATTGCAGTGATAGAATTTGTATGTTCTTGACGAAATACGAATCATGATAAAAATTTTAAATCCGGAAAGATTATAGTTAATCTTATAACAAGATTATCAATGGTATTGAACTATTTAGATAGTTCGGATTGTCAATTATGTCGATGGTATTGTTCCACTATGAAATTTACAATTATAAACAAGGAGGAATCGTGTTAATTCGTATGAATTCGGAATAGAGTGTGTTATGTAATCCTTGTTATCGAGATGGGTTGATCGTTGATACGATTACCAGATTATGGAAACATATCGTGGTAATGAGTTCATGATTGATTTATTCGGGTTGTTCGGATTTATGTTTAATTGGGACAGTTGTGGAACCGTTGGGTTTATTGATCGATTATATTAATTGTTAAGTATGATCGTCGATTTGCGGTTTGTATTGTATATATGAGTTCGTATTTATTGAGTTGGTTTATTTGGTTTTGTGTATGATCGAGATATAGTTAAACCGTGAGATTGATTGATTGATTGGTCGTATTAGTTGTTGATTGTTATCGGATTATTGTTAATCTATTATTGCAATAGGTTGCGATAATTGACCATTGGTAAGAATCGTGCCTTACGGTCGAGTTCGAGGATGCTCGTGGATTGCATTGATCAGGGTCGAGGAATTTACAGACGACGGCAAGTGATTGGTGATAGCTTCATCAGTATCGAGGCAAGTTATTACTTGCTCAGTTATAATGTTTAATGAATGGTTTCAGTTTCATTTCGTTTATAATGTATATAGCAATGATTATTACTGCAAATTCTGGAGATTGGGATTATATGTTGTCTTTTCGATTCTGGGAGTTAAACATAATGTATATGCTTTATCTCGATTATTGGCATATTCGGCTATTCAGGTTACGTTGCGATAAAGATGAGAATATGAGTATCTATAGTCCATGGTATGTTTGGATTGCCGAGCATTGAGGATAATTGCCGGTGATGTTTTGACGTCGCGACTTCTCCTGAAGGACTCGGGACAAGTATCTTCGTTTGATTCGGTTTAGTGTTGATGATGTTGATCATGCAGGTTGTCATTCATATTGCTGAAAATGAAGTCGTCCTAGTTGTTTCATCATTGTCATTCATATTGCTGAACATGAAGTCGTCCTAGTTGTTTCATCATAGTGTCGTTCACGTTTTTGATTCATATGTTGTTCATGTTGATGAACATATCGAGTTGCATATGTGTATGCATAATTGTACTGTTTATGTTGCGTTGATCAGATGGGATCATGTGATCTATGCTGAGGGCGCTGGACCGGATGTCCACTATGCGTTGGTCCGACGGGATCATTATGGGGATCTATGCTGAGGGCGCTGGATCGTTGGACAGGTTTTCCACCATGCGTTGTCCCGACGGGATCATCATGGGGATCTATGCTGAGGGCGCTAGATCGTTGGATTACCCAGTATTGTGTTGATGGAATCATGTGGATTCGCATCATTGATTTTATCATGTGTTGTTGTGCATATGTATATTGTTGGTTATCCACCTCGTGTTGATCTTGCAGGATCACCGTGAGATCTATGCTGAGGGCGCTGGTGTTAGGGTTGTATACGTCAAAGCATACTTTATGCTTGTATTACCTAATTTCCCGGTCTTTATCTATGAGAATATTTAATTCATTTATCACATGTTTTTCATATTTATTCACGCTATGGTTATGCAAATGCAGTCTAAATTACTTTATATTGTAGATAATGTGGTGTGTAGTATCACACAGAAGATCACATTATCGGTTCCTTATATAGTAATATTTAGTTCACAACCTATATAACATTAGACCGTTATGTGAGAGGTTGTAGTATATGCTTGATATTGGTTGGTCTTGACCATTAGCATATATTAGCGTATACGGTATACATTGAACATGATAGAGGTGAGATAGATTCTTCTGTACTGACTATAAGAAGAACGTACATCTCAGACAATTATTATTTCTTAATTCTAGTGATTAATATTTAATTATATATATTTAATATTTATTGCTTTGATTTATCATGGAGGAGAGCCACAATGATTGACTCAATATTCTCGATATTTTGGGTAATATTATTATCTATATGATAATTAATATTATAGATAGAAATCGTGTCCCGACCAGTCGGGTTGATCATGTCCCTTGAGGCACTCGAAAGGATTATTATATTAAACTCTGCAGGTGGAATTAATTTTCCGATATAATAATAAAGGTCGAGTGGTATACTCATGTATAACACATTAATTAATTAAAAGCTGTCTGTAGCTTAAATTAATTAATGGACATGGAATATCTTAAACACGAGAAATAATTAATTCAAAAAGGAGCCCAATTTCGTAATTTGGGATTTTGGTAGCAAGTGCAATATTAACTTATTAGTGGACTAAGTTGATATTAATAGAGTCTTAATATTAGGAAGAGTCCTAATATGGGAAGAAGATATCTGTTAAGAGTCCTTACCATATCCTCCTTAAGGTCCCTAGAGTAGCCCAAAGCACTTATATATATGAGACTTGGGATGGCCGATTTTTTCACCATTTTATTACCCAAGAAATCGATTTTTTGTGTGTGTTTTAATTATGGATCTTGACTTGTGTCTTGGATTCCACAATTTGGTTAACACAATATTTTTCTAAAATACTCAAAATATTCAAGAAAATAGAGAGAACAAAAATCGTAAGTTTCTTGAGAGGAAAGTTTCGGCCGATCCCTTTGCAGTCCAAGTAGTCCGGTAGATTGTTGCCCACACGACATCCGGACGTAGGTGAGATATACTCTAGAAGATCTTGAGGTAGAAATACAAGAAGATCGGAGAGGAACGCGAAGAGGACATAAATCGACCAAAAGGGATTTTTCTACCACTTTTCGTCAAAGGTAAAAATTACCTACTCCCACGCGTAAATATGTTTATTTAATTATTTATTAATCTGTTTAGTTAATTAGTTGACAAGCCTAAATAGATCCGGTTTTTGCGTTGGTTAGTTTATAAAACCTTTTGTTAAATTATCACCACCAACTTGCTTCCGATGCGTTTTATATTCCAACAATTGGTATCGGAGACGATCTTTATGTTCTGTTCAATTTAATTAATTTAGTGATTAATATGCTAGCAATTAAATATTCGTATAGTATGATTTTTTGGAATATTTGGCTAGAATTTATCTTGCAGGAAAATATGATCCAATTATCATGGCTATGTGATGTTTTTATTTATTTACGCGTTTTGGTAATTTGGCCCGTTTTTGTGGCATGTATAAGTTCTTCCCGTGAGAAAATCCACGGGTAGAATAGGCTTTATTTTTTCTTGTAATTTGATGTAAATTCGATGTATTTTATTTTGAATAAAATTGTAATCGAGTTGGAACACTCAAAGTACGAAAGAAAAAGAAGTCCAGTGCGAAGAGGAGTCCCGATCAGACGAACCGACCGAGACCGGCAGAATGCCGATCGGGACTCAGCCAGCAGCGGCTCGGCCAGCCGGGCAGCGGGTCGGGCAGCGGGCAGCAGGTCAAGTCATCCAGTTCGGGTCGTTCAATTCATTTTTCCGCGAGATGCTTGAAGCAGTGGGAGCAAACGAGCCGAAGATTTTCTCGTTATTCAAAACGAGGAATAAAAAGCCATGATAATTGGATATAATTGTCCAATTTTATTATTTGTTGGTTTTTATTGTTTTGATGTATGGCATGTATGGATGTATGCGTTATATGTTTCCTTGCATGTTAGGACGAGAAAATTAAAAACCTTATTGTTTCAAAATAACTAAGTGATTTTAAATTGATTTTTCAAAATCAAGTTGGCCTCCATAATTGGTTTAAATTGTGAAATAATTAGCATGCGCATTGACATTAGAGTCTTCCTCCACATCGGATGTGCTAAATTATTGGCTCACTGGTTTTAAACTTCAAATTTGATAACAAAAAGGTGAATATTATTTTTTATGATAGGACCTCTCCATCTGTAGGACTATTATCATTAAATAATATTCTAAGGTTTGTTAAATTATGGTGTTCACTTAGGTGTATTAATTAATAAGCTCCCCATCGGAGTCTATGTTAATTTAATACATGGCCAAAGAGGAACCAACTATTAATTTTACTTGTCAAAACGCATCTTGACTAGATAGTAAAATTAAAGACGTTAAAATCTACTTGAAAATGTATGTGTAAACGTCCACACTATCGTGGCTTGCATGTGTGGTTTTTCGAGGTGTTGGTTGATTGCATATATATTGTTTTAAGGTTTTTCAATATATTATGCGTCGAATTATGTGATGAATGGTGTTTTTAATTTTATTCTCAGATGTCTTTAAATCCACTAGCTGTTATTCTCAAAGAAAACAAACTTGATGGCACTAACTTTGCCAACTGGAAAAGAAATCTTGATATTGTCTTGACTGCCGAGGGGCATAAATTTATTTTAACTGAGGAGAGTCCTTTGGAAGCAGAACCGGATGCCACTCTTGAAGAGTTGGCTGAATTCCGGAAATGGAAAAAGTCTGATGAGATGGCTCGCTGTTACATTTTGGCTTCATTGACAAATGTATTGCAAAGACGCATCGACGATGGGCTCGGCCGCGGAAATGATGAAAAATCTCACAGAGATGTTTGGTCATCGAACCGGCGGCTAGGCAAAATGCAATGAGGGTTTTGATGACAACCCAAATGTCAAGGGACCCCAAGAGGGATCACGTTCTTAAAATGATGTCTCATTTGAACGAATCGAGCATCTTGGGGGCCACTATCGATGCGAGAGTCCTGTGTCGATATTATCTTGGGCAGTTTACCAAGAAGCTTTGAGCAGTTCCGCCTAAACTACAATATGAATCGTAGGACTTACACATTGGCGGAACTTCTGACAGAGCTTCAATCTGCCGAAGGTCTCTTCAAACAAGGTTATCATCAAATTCTTGCGGCAACCGGTGCTGCTTCTTCAAAACCCAAATGGGGAAAGAAGAAAAAGCAGGTTGGCCAGAAGCAAGTGACAACCTTCAAAGCTAAGGGCAAGGCTCCTCAGTCAAAGGCTCCTGAGCCGGAAGCGAACAAAAATCCGAAGGTCAAGTGCTTCAACTGCGGTCTGAAAGGACATTTCAAGAGTGACTGCCCTAAAAAAGGTACGTCTCATGCACTAGTAGTCAAAACATGTTTAGCTGCTTGTTCCATCACTTCGTGGATAGTGGATTCGGGCTCCACTAATCATGTTTGTTATGACTCGCAAGGGTTCCAAGTAACCAAGGTACTTAGTGCGGATGAGATTATAATAAGCTGGTGTTGGGATTCGGTGCCTAAAACGAAGGCCCAACGGAAGCGGTAAAACGAAAATTAATT
The DNA here is from genome assembly GCA_033398695.1 of Orobanche coerulescens. NCBI lineage: Eukaryota > Viridiplantae > Streptophyta > Magnoliopsida > Lamiales > Orobanchaceae > Orobanche > Orobanche coerulescens. The sequence goes on along the minus strand of CM065808.1, from coordinate 130,040,420 downwards.
CGATCCGAATCCCTACGAGGATCAATCGAGCTACGTATATACGAATATCAAAAACGAAATACAAGAGATACGAGAAACATACCCTCGTAGTCCGTTGATTAAATGGATAACCTTCTCTTGAGCTATTCCCCAAGCTCTTGAACGATCCAACGCCGAAAGCACCGCGTCTCTACTTGCCACGCGCCGGAAAAACGACCGGAATGACTAAACCTCGTTATCCTCCAAGGATACGGCTAGAACAAGGTTATAGAAGCTAAGCAACTCAAGATTACAACACTCTAAGTGTTTAATCTAGTATCTCTCTATCTCAAAAATATTTTTCTCCAAGAAAAACTTATGAATGATGTGAAGATGATGATGAATAGTATGAAGCCTTGGAAAAAGCTTTTCCCCTCTCCTTCTACTTAACAAAAACGTGATCTCTCTACCAAGCAAGGAGATTTGGTCTTATCTATATATTATCCATCAAATCCCCTCATATCTATCACCTTTTGACAAAATCACCTTAGGTGATATTTTGTCCCCTTGACGAAACATAAGTCTTCCACCAACATGTGGAGACTATGACCAAGGAAAAGGGAAGGAAAGAGGGGAGGCCATCTAGAAGGAGCCGGGCGAGTTCGGTCCGTTTCGGACTCCCGTGAGTCCAAACAGATAAACTCCGATTCCGTTCCGATGTATTTATATTGATTAATTAATCCAATTAATTAATCATATCAAATACATAATAACATAATTAATTTCTCCAAGAAATAATTATATTCATGAATTAAATTAATCACCCAGTAATTTATTTAATTCATTAGGCCGTAAATCAATTTATCCAATAAATCGATTTAAACATCTAATGTTCCAAAATTAGATATCCAATATCTAATATTCATAATGAGAGAATTAGCTTTATTCATTCCGTCGTCAATCCTATCAAGGCGACTCGGTAGGTCCGTCTCGATCAAAGAATGGGAGGAACCAAAGAGTAGTAGCACCACCTAGCCACTGCGCCTACACTATACCCTAACCGAGAACGAATAATTGGGATCATTCAAGAACCATTCGCCGTGAATACCAAGATAATGATAAACCCTTCTTTCAAATGTCCCGATCAAGTTATAGGATCACTCACGGTCAAACCCTATCTCGTACTTGACGCTATGCATGCGTTAATGCAAATCGAGATCATCGAGTACCGTGTATCTAATACAACTAGCTCCAATGCTTTGGCCAAAGACTTATGATCTCATCTGCCAATAACCGCATAGGACATATAACCACTCACTAACGGGAGAAAGAATTCTATCTTGGTATTCAGTAGGACCTGCTACTTGCCCGTCAAGATGCACGTCGAGGTTGACCCCCGCCTTCCGGTTTATAGGGTCGAACTACTCTAATGAAAATCTTGACGTCACAAGCACATCCCTACTAAATCCTCAAGTCGAAGGTTCACGAATACCTATCACAACCTTTCGATTCCGTCATTGACTGTCCCGGAGTGAAATCCGTGTGACGAATCGAGGGTGAGTCGGTTCGAGTATACTAATCCAATTAGCATACCTATAACGTGTGCTCCCACTAACCATTAGCGTTCGACAGGCACTCTCCATGTCAAAGAACACGTCATACAAGTCTTCACATAAACTTAACGCCCAATCAAGTTTCATCGACTTGCGAACGATTAAGTATTTGAGCTATAACCTTTCCAGTGCCGCCCCCCTTATCCAATAAAGAGTGGAACGTTTTGCTCTCAAATACACGGACTCGTTTCTATATGTTTATTTACGAGTTAGGAATGCCAGTAACTACCAGTAAATAAAGAAACATTCATTTGCCTTAGATAAATGGTTTACATAATTACAAGTACAATGCCCTCACTCAACAACCTCTGAGTGGCATTCGAGGGTAAAATCCTAACAATCTCCCACTTGCACTCAATGCCACACACTATGGTATATTATACCCATGTTCTCCAGATGACGCTCCAAGCTAGTCTGAGAAAGTGGCTTGGTCAGTGGATCAGCGACGTTGTCGGCCGAGTCTACTCTGTGCAGCACAATGTATCCATTGCGAACAAATTCTCTTACGAGATGATACTTCCTCTCAATATGTTTAGTGCTGTTGTGAAACCTCGGCTCCTTGGCCTGCGCTACAGCTCCGTCATTGTTGCAAAGACAGGAACAGCAATTCAAAGACATGGTATCACTTGAAGTTCTCCCAGAAACTTCTTAATCCAGAACCCTTCCTTGGAAGCCTCCGAGGCTGCTTGATACTCAGCCTGACAGGTGGAATCAGCAGTCGCGCTTTGCTTGGCACTACGCCAAGATACTGCTCCTCCATTAAGAGTAAATATTGAGCCAGAAGTGGACATCGAGTCGTCCTTCAGTCCTTGGAAGTCCGAATCAGTGAATCCCACCACATCCAAATCCCCACCGCCATACATAAGAACCATATCTCTCGTTCTTCTCAAGTACTTGAGAACGTTCTTTACATCAGTCCAATGTTCCCTACCTGGGTTTGCCTGAAACCTACTCACCACGCTTACAGCATGCGCGATGTCAGATCTTGTACACAACATAGCATACATAAGGCTACCCACGGCCGAAGCATATGGTATATTACTCATTTCCTTTCGTTGTTCCTCACTTTGAGGACACATCTTCAAAGAGAGTTTTATTCCATGTTGCACTGGGGTTAACCACCCAGGGAGGGTCTGATGGGCCTCTGCGGGGTGCGGTGGCCGTGAGTCTCTTACCAACGGTTAACCTTTGAAATGTTTTGTTGGAGAACTATGTTTTGTGCATGTGCACCTCAATATTCCGGAATATAAATGTTTTAGAAAATGTTTTTGGCGCATATATCATGTTTGTAGAATGGTAGTTCAATGGTATTGTATTTGCACTAACAGTTGGCGCTAACCCCTTAAATGGGGGAAATAGTTTTGTATTTCAGGTACAGGTCCAAGGGATGAGCGAGCACGCGGTCAGTATGATGATGATGGGCAAGAATGACATTGTTCAGTTGGTCTATTGAGTCATGTCCTATCTTTATTGTATTATTTTCTTCAGTACTCGAGTACTTCCTTCATTTTATTTTGAATTATTTTCGGACCAGTTCTTGGGATGACGTTTGACCGTTGAGTTAATGTTGTAAGATAGTCTGTTTCTATCGTTGTCTTTATTCAATATCGATGTATTTCTATCATAGTGTTTGTCGATGGTTGGGTGGTCGAGATGGGTGTTAGCCTTGTAAACTCAAAGGGTTGGGTCAACGGCGTTGTAATATGCCCTGAATATCTTGGGGGTGTTACAACCATAAACTTCTAATCCTTCACTACCCTGTGGCAAACCTAAGATCGGCGCTGAAGTCAAACGTCTCTTCGGTTCATCAAAACTCTACTGTCTCTCATCAATCCAAACAAACCTTTTCGTCTTCTGAAGTAATTATGTAAGCGGCCGAGCGGGTTTCGAGAACCCCTCGACAAACCGAAGATAATACCTAGCAAGACCCAAAAAACTACGAACTTCCTTAACATTATTAGGTGGTGCCCAAGCTAGCACTGCCTCAATCTTCTGCGGGTCCACACAAACCCCTTCGACTGAAACCACATGGCCGAGAAACATAACTTCCTTCAACCAGAGCTCACATTTTGAGAATTTCGCATAAAGGCGCTCGACTCTCAAAACATCTAGTATTAAACGCAAGTGTTGGGCATGCTCCTCCACATCTCGAGAATAAATCAAAATATCATCAATAAATACGACTTGAATATCTTGTTCATTAACTGCATGAATACTACCGATGCATTTGTCATTCCAAAAGGCATGACCACAAATTCATAATGTTTGTATCTCATCCGAAAAGCAGTTTTTGGAACGTCGGACTCTTTCACTCGAAGATGGTAGTATCCTAATCTCAAATCAATCTTCGATAATCCGCGGTTCCCTCGTAAATCGATCAAATGATTCATCTATACGGGGCAATGGATACTTGTTCTTAATGGTCACTTTGTTTAGTTCATGGTAATCAATGCATAAACATAGTGAACCATCGTTATTTCTCACAAAATGAACAGTGCGCCCAAGACGAAGCGATCGGTCTAATGTACCCTTTCTCCAACAGCTTCTCGAGCCGATTTTTCAATTTCGCATTTTTGAAGGTGCCATGCGATATGGTGGGTTAGAAATCGGAGCCGCATCGTGCTCTAAATCAACGAAAATTCTATCTCTCGATCCGCGGTAATCCCTAAGATCGTCTGAAAATATCTGGATACTCATTAACAACTGGAATCGAAGAGAAATAAACTCCACTCCCTTCCGACTTCAAAGCATAACATCAATAATCCATGCAACCCTCATTCAAGAGTCTTAAGGTCTTCATGGCGCTGATAAGAAACTTGGGTCGGCCCGATTTACATCCCAAAAAATAATACTCGGAACCATCTTTGGTCATCATAGTGATAACCTTAGTGCGGTAATTCATAATCGCTTGGTGACTCTCAAGCCAGTCCTCACCGAGGATCAAATCCTCACCCTCTATATAAACCACAATCAAATTCGATAATCAATCAATACCTGCTATGCTCACTGGAATATTTCTAATCTCCTGATTCCCCACGATTCGATCCCTGCTAGGCAGTTTCACAATGAAAGAATCGCAAGTCGTCATACAATTCATATTCAAACAGCATACACAATCCAAGGAGATGAAAGAATTTGTAGCACCAGAATCAAAAAGTACTCGAACTGGATGAGATAGAATATGAATGGTACCTGAGGCCACCGCCGCATCAGGTTCATTTGCTCGATGCATCTCGTAAATTTGTGGGTGTGCCGAACCAATGCCAGAATCTCCCTCTCTAATGGTCTGACCCTGTCCCCGACCTCTGCCGTAACCCTGATATGACTGGTTAACTAATTGTCGTTGATTCATACTCTGATATCTATGTGCTGAGGCAAAAGCCCGAGTATCCAAAGTGTGATCTTGTTCGGGGCAATAAACTGCCCTGTGTCCCATCTGGCATACTCCTAACAGCTACATGGGACGAATTTAAAGATCTGCTGGAGGCTGAGTTTTGTCCTTGGCTAGTGCAAGAAAGGAGGATTCGAGCCTTTTTCGAAGCTAAGTTGCAGAACATTCCAGTCTCACAAGCGATAGTGGAATACAACCACCAAATGATTCATGTGAAGAATCAGGTGCGTGATGAGCGTGACAAGATCTGCCATTTCGACATGCAAATGAATATGGATTTACGGCGTTGTATGGCCGGGTTTGCTTGCACTACTCTCAAAGAATACCAAGACGGGGCTTTGGCATATAACATGTTGTGTTCCAACAATAACACCACAGACGAGCCGAAGAAGCAAATGACCACCGATAATTTTTCTGGCTCTAAGGGTGGAAACTTTCATAGACCTCAGTCGGCTAACCGTTCTGTCGGGCAGTCATCGCGTTCTTTTAACATTAATTTGTATTTGTGAAGTCGGGCGATATACTGTTTACCGGTTGTACTGGGTGATTTCATTTAATTATTGTCATGGTGTTGTGTGTTTCTCGCTAACCGAGATGGTTAGACGAGCGGTATTATTTATTTAGCATGGTGGATCCCACGTAGGGGTCCACGAGTATAGTTAACGTACGTTAAGATACTAAGAGTTACATACGCTATGTATACGGCACTACGTACGTAACGAGAGGAATCGGACAGCTCATGCTATGGCCGACAGGTGGGACCCATGGTCGGCAACTTTCAGCGAATAACGTGATTGGTCGAGTCAACTCTCGGTTAATGTATGCTACGAGTAGCTCATTACGTACGTTAAGTGGAGATTTACTGTAGCAAGTCAACGTACATATTACGTATGCTATGAAGGATATGTTACGTACGTAATCGATATAACAAAACAGGTCAATGAGTTCTGGAATGATGTTACGTACGCTATGAGAGACATGTAGCGTACGTAAGGTGCATTATGTGCGTTAATATGGATTGGTAACGTATGTAATGAGCGATGCAATTTATAAAATAAGGTTCGTTCTTTCATTTCTTCACGAGAGAAAATCGATATCCTTCCTCCAACTTCGTCCCTCTGCACATGACAGTGAGAATAAACCTCTTCTATCTTGGTTATGAGCTTGGAAGCATGTATTAGAAGCTTGGATATGAAGATATCAATGATTCTTGAAGGGTTGATTGTGTTATTCATGTTCTTGAGGTATGTTAATGAACTCTACACCTTGAATTTGGATTTTGATGATATTTTTGGTGAAAAATTCGTATGAAGATGATTACGGTGTTGTTGTTATGATGCTTGAGGTCATGTGAATTGTATATTGGAAGATACAATGATATATGTCTTCGATTATGTCGTTTGTTATAATCATGATTATGGAATCATGTTGTTCTTGATGTTCCTGATGTTCTTGGTATATATATCACATCAAAGAGGGAAATTTGATAAGATATATGATGGTTTTTAAGTATAGTCATGGAATTGATGATTTAGACCAATGCTATGTTGATTGCAGTGATAGAATTTGTATGTTCTTGACGAAATACGAATCATGATAACAATTTTAAATCCGGAAAGATTATAGTTAATCTTATAACAAGATTATCAATGGTATTGAACTATTTAGATAGTTCGGATTGTCAATTATGCCGATGGTATTGTTCCACTATGAAATTTACAATTATAAACAAGGAGGAATCGTGTTAATTCGTATGAATTTGGAATAGAGTGTGTTATGTAATCCTTGTTATCGAGATGGGTTGATCGTTGATACGATTACCGGATTATGGAAACATATCGTGGTAATGAGTTCATGATTGATTGATTCGGGTTGTTCGGATTTATGTTTAATTGGGACAGTTGTGGAACCGTTGGGTTTATTGATCGATTATATTAATTGTTAAGTATGATCGTCGAGTTGCGGTTTGTATTGTATATATGAGTTCGTATTTATTGAGTTGGGTTATTTGGTTTTGTGTATGATCGAGATATCGTTAAACCGTGAGATTGATTGATTGATTGGTCGTATTAGTTGTTGATTGTTATCGGATTGTTGTTAATCTATTATTGCAATAGGTTGCGATAATTGACCATTGGTAAGAATCGTGCCTTACGGTCGAGTTCGAGGATGCTCGTGGATTGCATTGATCAGGGTCGAGGAATTTTCAGACGACGGCAAGTGATTGGTGATAGCTTCATCGGTATCGAGGCAAGTTATTACTTGCTCAGTTATAATGTTTAATGAATGGTTTCAGTTTCATTTCGTTTATAATGTATATAGCAATGATTATTACTGCAAATTCTGGAGATTGGGATTATATGTTGTCTTTTCGATTCTGGGAGTTAAACATAATGTATATGCTTTATCTCGGTTATTGGCATATTCGGCTATTCAGGTTACGTTGCGATAAAGATGAGGATATGAGTATCTATAGTCCATGGTACATTTGGATTGGCGAGCATTGAGGATAATCGCCGGTGATGATTTGACGTCGCGACTTCTCCTGAATGACTCGGGACAAGTATCTTCGTTTGATTCGGTTTAGTGTTGATGATGTTGATCATGCAGGTTGTCATTCATATTGCTGAAAATGAAGTCGTCCTAGTTGTTTCATCATTGTCATTCATATTGCTGAACATGAAGTCGTCCTAGTTGTTTCATCATAGTGTCGTTCACGTTTTTGATTCATATGTTGTTCATGTTGATGAACATATCGAGTTGCATATGTGTATGCATAATTGTACTGTTTATGTTGTGTTGATCAGATGGGATCATGTGATCTATGCTGAGGGCGCTGGACCGGATGTCCACTATGCGTTGGTCCGACGGGATCATTATGGGGATCTATGCTGAGGGCGCTGGATCGTTGGACAGGTTTTCCACCATGCGTTGTCCCGACGGGATCATCATGGGGATCTATGCTGAGGGCGCTAGATCGTTGGATTACCCAGTGTTGTGTTGATGGAATCATGTGGATTCGCATAATTGATTTTATCATGTGTTGTTGTGCATATGTATATTGTTGGTTATCCACCTCGTGTTGATCTTGCAGGATCACCGTGAGATCTATGCTGAGGGCGCTGGTGTTAGGGTTGTATACGTCAAAGCATACTTTATGCTTGTATTACCTAATTTCCCGGTCTTTATCTATGAGAATATTTAATTCATTTATCACATGTTTTTCATATTTATTCACGCTATGGTTATGCAAATGCAGTCTAAATTACTTTATATTGTAGATAATGTGGTGTGTAGTATCACACAGAAGATCACATTATCGGTTCCTTATATAGTAATATTAGTTCACAACCTATATAACATTAGACCGTTATGTGAGAGGTTGTAGTATATGCTTGATATTGGTTGGTCTTGACCATTAGCATATATTAGCGTATACGGTATACATTGAACATGATAGAGGTGAGATAGATTCTTCTGTACTGACTATAAGAAGAATGTACATCTCAGACAATTATTATTTCTTAATTCTAGTGATTAATATTTAATTATATATATTTAATATTAATTGCTTTGATTTATCATGGGTGAGAGCCACAATGATTGACTCAATATGCTCGATATTTTGGGTAATATTATTATCTATATGATAATTAATATTATAGATAGAAATCGTGTCCCGACCAGTCGGGTTGATCATGTCCCTTGAGGCACTCGAAAGGATTATTATATTAAACCCTGCAGGTGGAATTAATTTTCCGATATAATAATAAAGGTCGAGTGGTATACTCATGTATAACACATTAATTAATTAAAAGCTGTCTGTAGCTTAAATTAATTAATGGACATGGAATCTCTTAAACACGAGAAATAATTAATTCAAAAAGGAGCTCAATTTCGTAATTTGGGATTTTGGTAGGAAGTGCAATATTAACTTATTAGTGGACTAAGTTGATATTAATAGAGTCTTAATATTAGGAAGAGTCCTAATATGGGAAGAAGATATCTGTTAAGAGTCCTTACCATATCCTCCTTAAGGTCCCTAGAGTAGCCCAAAGCACCTATATATATGAGACTTGGGATGGCCGATTTTTTCACCATTTTATTACCCAAGAAATCGATTTTTTGTGTGTGTTTTAATTATGGATCTTGACTTGTGTCTTGGATTCCACAATTTGGTTAACACAATATTTTTCTAAAATACTCAAAATATTCAAGAAAATAGAGAGAACAAAAATCGTAAGTTTCTTGAGAGGAAAGTTTCGGCCGATGCCTTTGCACCCAAGTAGTCCGGTAGATTGTTGCCCACACGACATCCGGACGTAGGTGGGATATACTCTAGAAGATCTTGAGGTAGAAATACAAGAAGATCGGAGAGGAACACGAAGAGGACATAAATCGACCAAAAGGGATTTTTCTACCACTTTTCGTCAAAGGTAAAAATTACCTACTCCCATGCGTAAATATGTTTATTTAATTATTTATTAATCTGTTTAGTTAATTAGTTGACAAGCCTAAATAGATCCGGTTTTTGCGTTGGTTAGTTTATAAAACCTTTTGTTAAATTATCACCACCAACTTGCTTCCGATGCGTTTTATATTCCAACAATTGGTATCGGAGACGATCTTTATGTTCTGTCCAATTTAATTAATTTAGTGATTAATATGCTAGCAATTAAATATTCGTATAGTATGATTTTTTGGAATATTTGGCTAGAATTTATCTTGCAGGAAAATATGATCCAATTATCATGGCTATGTGATGTTTTTATTTATTTACGCGTTTTGGTAATTTGGCCCGTTTTTGTGGCATGTATAAGTTCTTCCCGTGAGAAAATCCACGGGTAGAATAGGCTTTATTTTTTCTTGTAATTTGATGTAAATTCGATGTATTTTATTTTGAATAAAATTGTAATCGAGTTGGAACCCTCAAAGTACGAAAGAAAAAGAAGTCCAGTGCGAAGAGGAGTCCCGATCGATTTAACCGACCGAGACCGTGAGAATGCCGATCGACTCAACAAGCTGCTCGCCACCGGCCGGCAATGGCCTGGGCACTGGGCAAGCAGTCAAGTCATCCGGTTGGGTCGTTCAATTCATTTTTCCGCGAGATGCTTGAAGCAAAGGGGAGCAAACGAGTCAAGATTTTCTCGTTATTCAAAACGAGGAATAAAAAGCCATGATAATTGGATATAATTGTCCAATTTTATTATTTGTTGGTTTTTATTGTTTTTATGTATGGCATGTATGGATGTATGCGTTATATGTTTCCTTGCATGTTAGGACGAGAAAATTAAAAACCTTATTTTTTCAAAATAACTAAGTGATTTTAAATTGATTTTTCAAAATCAAGTTGGCCTCCATAATTGGTTTAAATTGTGAAATAATTAGCATGCGCATTGACATTAGAGTCTTCCTCCACATCGGATGTGCTAAATTATTGGCTCACTGGTATTAAACTTCAAATTTGATAACAAAAAGGTGAATATTATTTTTTATGATAGGACCTCTCCATCTGTAGGACTATTATCATTAAATAATATTCTAAGGTTTGTTAAATTATGGTGTTCACTTAGGTGTATTAATTAATAAGCTCCCCATCGGAGTCTATGTTAATTTAATACATGGCCAAAGAGAAACCAACTATTAATTTTACTTGTCAAAACGCATCTTGACTAGATAGTAAAATTAAAGACGTTAAAATCTACTTGAAAATGTATGTGTAAACGTCCACACTATCGTGGCTTGCATGTGTGGTTTTTCGAGGTGTTGGTTGATTGCATATATATTGTTTTAAGGTTTTTCAATATATTATGCGTCGAATTATGTGATGAATGGTGTTTTTAATTTTATTCTCAGATGTCTTTAAATCCACTAGCTGTTATTCTCAAAGAAAACAAACTTGATGGCACTAACTTTGCCAACTGGAAAAGAAATCTTGATATTGTCTTGACTGCCGAGGGGCATAAATTTATTTTAATTGAGGAGAGTCCTTTGGAAGCAGAACCGGATGCCACTCTTGAAGAGTTGGCTGAATTCCGGAAATGGAAAAAGTCTGATGAGATGGCTCGCTGTTACATTTTGGCTTCATTGACAAATGTATTGCAGCATCAGCATCAGACGATGGGCTCGGCCGCGGAAATGATGAAAAATCTCACAGAGATGTTTGGTCATCAGAACCGGGCGGCTAGGCAAAATGCAATGAGGGTTTTGATAACAACCCAAATAAATCAAGGGACCCTAAGGGATCACGTTCTTAAAATGATGTCTCATTTGAACGAACTGAGCATACTGGGGGCCACTATCGATGCGGAGTCCCAGGTCGATATTATCTTGGGCAGTTTACCAAGAAGCTTTGAGCAGTTCCGCCTAAACTACAATATTAATCGTAGGACTTACACATTGGCGGAACTTCTGACAGAGCTTCAATCTGCCGAAGGTCTCTTCAAACAAGGTTATCATCAAATTCTTGCGGCAATCGGTGCTGCTTCTTCAAAACCCAAATGGGGAAAGAAGAAAAAGCAGGTTGGCCAGAAGCAAGTGACAACCTTCAAAGCTAAGGGCAAGGCTCCTCAGTCAAAGGCTCCTCAGCCGGAAGCGAACAAAAATCCGAAGGTCAAGTGCTTCAACTGCGGTCTGAAAGGACATTTCAAGAGTGACTGCCCTAAAAAAGGTACGTCTCATCCACTAGTAGTCAAAACATGTTTAGCTGCCTGTTCCATCACTTCGTGGATAGTGGATTCGGGCTCCACTAATCATGTTTGTTATGACTCGCAAGGGTTCCAAGTAACCAAGGTACTTAGTGCGGATGAGATTACAATAAGCTGGTGTTGGGATTCGGTGCCTAAAACGAAGGCCCAGCGGAAGCGGTAAAACGAAAATTAATTCGATCCGAATCCCTACGAGGATCAATCGAGCTACGTATATACGAATATCAAAAACGAAATACAAGAGATACGAGAAACATACCCTCGTAGTCCGTTGATTAAATGGATAACCTTCTCTTGAGCTATTCCCCAAGCTCTTGAACGATCCAACGCCGAAAGCACCGCGTCTCTACTTGCCACGCGCCGGAAAAACGACCGGAATGACTAAACCTCGTAATCCTCCAAGGATACGGCTAGAACAAGGTTATAGAAGCTAAGCAACTCAAGATTACAACACTCTAAGTGTTTAATCTAGTATCTCTCTATCTCACAAATATTTTTCTCCAAGAAAAACTTATGAATGATGTGAAGATGATGATGAATAGTATGAAGCCTTGGAAAAAGCTTTTCCTCTCTCCTTCTATTTAACAAAAACGTGATCTCTCTACCAAGCAAGGAGATTTGGTCTTCTCTATATATTATCCATCAAATCCCCTCATATCTATCACCTTTTGACAAAATCACCTTAGGTGATATTTTGTCCCCTTGACAAAACATAAGTCTTCCACCAACATGTGGAGACTATGACCAAGGAAAAGGGAAGGAAAGAGGGGAGGCCATCTAGAAGGAGCCAGGCGAGTTCGGTCCGTTTCGGACTCCCGTGAGTCCAAACAGATAAACTCTGATTCCGTTCCGATGTATTTATATTGATTAATTAATCCAATTAATTAATCATATCAAATACATAATAACATAATTAATTTCTCCAAGAAATCATTATATTCATGAATTAAATTAATCACCCAGTAATTTAATTAATTCATTAGGCCGTAAATCAATTTATCCAATAAATCGATTTAAACATCTAATGTTCCAAAATTAGATATCCAATATCTAATATTCATAATGAGAGAATTAGCTTTATTCATTCCGTCGTCAATCCTATTGCGCGACTCGGTAGGTCCGTCTCAGTCAGCAATGGGAGGAACCAAAGAGTAGTAGCACCACCTAGCCAGCCTGGCGGCCTACACTATACCCCAACTGAGAACGAATGATTGGGATCATTCAAGAACCATTCTGTCGTGAATACCAGTATACGTATAAACCCTTCTTTCAAATGTCCCGATCAAGTTATAGGATCACGGTCAGTCAAACCCTATCTGTACTTGACGCTATGCATGCGTTAATGCAAATCGAGATCATCGAGCTGTCGTGTATCTAATACAACTAGCTCCAATGCTTTGGCCAAAGACTTATGATCTCATCTGCCAATAACCGCATAGGACATATAACCCACTCACTAACGGGAGAAAGAATTATATCTTGGTATTCGCAGACTCGCTACTTGCCCGTCAAGATGCACGTCGAGGTTGACCCCCGCCTTCCGGTTTATAGGGTCGAACTACTCTAATGAAAATCTTGACGTCACAAGCACATCCCTACTAAATCCTCAAGTCGAAGGTTCACGAATACCTATCAAACCTTTCGATTCCGTCATTGATCGTCCCGTGAGTGAAATCCGTGTGACGAATCGAGGGTGAGTCGGTTCGAGTATACTAATCCAATTAGCATACCTATAACGTGTGCTCCCACTAACCATTAGCGTTCGGCTGTGCACTCTCCATGTCAAAGAACACGTCATACAAGTCTTCACATAAACTTAACGCCTACCAAGTTTCATCGACTTGAACGATTAAGTATTTGAGCTATAACCTTTCAGTCGCCGCCCTTATCCAATAAAGAGTGGAACGTTTTGCTCTCAAATACACGGACTAGTTTCTATATGTTTATTTACGAGTTAGGAATGCCAGTAACTACCAGTAAATAAAGAAACATTCATTTGCCTTAGATAAATGGTTTACATAATTACAAGTACAATGCCCTCACTCAACAACCTCTGAGTGGCATTCGAGGGCATAATCCTAACAATCTCCCACTTGCACTCAATGCCACACACTATGGTATATTATACCCATGTTCTCCAGATGACGCTCCAAGCTAGTCTGAGAAAGTGGCTTGGTCAGTGGATCAGCGACGTTGTCGGCCGAGTCTACTCTGTGCAGCACAATGTATCCATTGCGAACAAATTCTCTTACGAGATGATACTTCCTCTCAATATGTTTGGTGTCATGAAACCTCGGCTCCTTGGCTGCGCTACACTCCGTCATTGTCGCAAAGATGTGGAACAGTACTCAAGACATGGTATCACTTGAAGTTCTCCTGAAACTTCTTAATCCGTAACCCTTCCTTGAAGCCTCCGAGGCCGCTTGATACTCACCGACAGTGTGGAATCAAGAGCCGCGCTTTGCTTGGCACTACGCCAAGATACTGCTCCTCCATTAAGAGTAAATATGTAGCCAGAAGTGGACATCGAGTCGTCCTTCAGTCCTTGGAAGTCCGAATCAGTGAATCCCACCACATCCAAATCTCCACCGCCATACATTAGAACCATATCTCTCGTTCTTCTCAAGTACTTGAGAACGTTCTTTACATTAGTCCAATGTTCCCTACCTGGGTTTGCCTGAAACCTACTCACCACGCTTACAGCATGCGCGATGTCAGATCTTGTACACAACATAGCATACATAAGGCTACCCACGGCCGAAGCATATGGTATATTACTCATTTCCTTTTGTTGTTCCTCACTTTGAGGACACATCTTCAAAGAGATTTTTATTCCATGTTGCATTGGTAGGAACCCTCTTTTAGAATCATCCATCTTAAATCGCTTTAAGATTTTATCTATATATAGGGCTTGGGAAAGACCTATTGTTCTTTTCGCTCTATCCCGGTAGAGTCGAATACCAAGAATATAAGTAGCTTCTCCCAAGTCTTTCATAGAGAAATTACTCGAAAGCCAAGCTTTCACAGAACTGAGCAATCCCACATCATTTCCTATTAGTAGAATGTCATCTACATATAGTACTAAGAATGTTATCTTGCTCCCACTAACCCTCTTGTATACACAAGGTTCCTCCTCATTTTGCACGAAATCAAACTCTTTGATTGCCTCGTCAAAACGAAGGTTCCAACTACGCGACACTTGCTTCAGTCCATAAATGGAACGCTGAAGCTTGCACACTTTCTGAATATCGACTTCGGACACAAAGCCTTTAGGCTGCTCCGTATAGATTTCCTCCTCGAGGAATCCATTAAGGAAAGCCGTCTTTACGTCCATTTGCCATATCTCATAATCGTAGTAGGCAGCTATAGCAAGCATCATGCGAATAGACTTGATCATGGCTACGGGCGAGAAGGTATCGTGGTAATCGATCCCTTCCTTCTGGGTATAACCCTTTGCCACAAGCCTGGCCTTATAGGCGTCAACCTTGCCATCACCATCAGTATTTCTCTTGTAGATCCACTTGTTCCCAATAGGCACTATGCCCTTGGGGCGGTCTACTAAAGTCCAGACCTGATTTACATGCATCGAGTCTATCTCAGCTTCCATAGCTTCACGCCATTTCGCGGAGTCTACATCCACCATCGCTTGGTCATAGGTCGTCGGGTCGGTCTCTTGGCTATCACTTGGAACCTCATGGAGACCCAGTTCCTCCAAGTGCACAAGCCCATACCTCTCAGGTAAATGAGACACCCTACTAGACCTACGAGGTGGTTGTACTTGTGGTTTAGAAGGTTCGGTTCCAGTTTCTTGCACAGGTGTCTCCTGAGGAGTTTCATTATATTCTTCTAGAGAAATACTTCTACCTACTCCGCCTTCCTGAATGAACTCATCTTCCAGGAAGTGTGCTTGTAAAGCAACAATGATCCTTCGATCTTCGGGCATGTAGAATAGATATCCCATCATCCCAGACGGGAATCCAATGAAACGTCCCTTCGCAGACCTAGCTTCCAACTTTTCCACCTTAGTCTTCTTGACATAGGCGGGACATCCCCAAATCCTAATATGATTAAGACTTGGTTTCCTTCCCTCCCACATCTCATGTGGAGTTTTAGGAACGGATTTAGAAGGACATCTGTTCAAGATATACGCGGCAGAGTGCATACCCCCACTGTAAATCGGCAAGTCGGTATAGCTCAAGATGGAACGGACCATGTTCAACAGGTCCGGTTCCTTCTTTCGACACACCATTTAACCGAGGAGTACTGGAGGTGTTAGTTGTGAAACTATTCCATGTTCCTTAAGGAACTCGTCAAACTCCGTACTCATATACTCGCCACCTCGGTCCGACCGAAGTGCTTTGATATGATTACCAGTTTGTTTCTCAACTAGGGCCTTGAATTCCTGGAATTTCTCAAAGGCCTCGGATTTATGTTTCATTAAGTATACATAACCATACCTAGTATAATCATCCGTAAACGTAATGAAATATTGATATCCGTCACGTGCTGCTTCCAAAGCACCACAAACGTCAGTATGGATTAATCCCAGTTTATCAGCGGCTCTTTCAAAAGTCCATGTGAAGGGGGACTTAGTCATTTTGCCTTTAAGGCAAGATTCACATGTAGGAAAGGGATCTGATCCCAATGGACCCATAAGTCCATCTTTTTCCATCTTGTAAACCTTGGTCTGACCAACATGACCAAGTCTAAGATGCCATTTCAAAACTTGATTGGTTTCATCCCTACCACGTTTTCTAGTCATAGTATTCACAACTACTTTGTTGCTGAGATTTAGATGATACAATCCATTCAACAATGTAGCAGTACCCACTAGTTTATTTTTAAAATAAATTTTGCAGGAACCATCACCAATGAAAAATGAAAAGCCTTTTCGGTCCATGACCGAATGGATACAATGTTTTGTGCCCCTTGGGCAAAACAAGTACATCTTCTAAAGTCAAAACAAATCCGGATTCTAAACCCAAAAGAAGTGATCCTATGTCGGTCGCCTCGACACTATGCCCGCTCCGACCGTGATCATAACTTCTCCACTCCAAGCTTCCTACTTTGTTCCAGATCCCGATTCACGGTACAAATATGAGAACTAGCACCGTAATCCAGATTCAGAAGTAGAAAATACAATAGCGTAACAATTTGTTTCCAAAACTAAAAGTTCTCAGACTAAGTGCCATGAAGAATCGGACAGTCTCTAGCCCAGTGGCCCAGCTCACCGCACTTGAGACAAGCATCCTTTTTCTTCTTGTTCTTAGGAACCATCGGGGCCTTGCCCTTACCCTTAAGGTCCTTAACTTGTGGTCCAGTTTGCTTCTTGGTCTTTTTCTTCTTGTTCTTAGACCTCCGAGGTCCAGAAGAAATCACAAGAGCAGACTCCTTCATCCGCGGAGTCTTCATCTGAGACTGAGCGGTCACAAGTTTGTTCATTAGCCTGACTAAATTACATGCAATCTCATTGCAGTTGAAGTTCATAACAAACTGTGAGAAGGAATCAGGGAGAGACTGTAGGATAAGGTCGGTTTGGAGAGAAGTATCCATTTTAAAATCAAGAGCCTCCAATCTCTCGATCATGGATATCATTTTGAGGACGTGTTCTCCAACTTTCTCACCTTCCTTCATCCTTGCACCGAAAAGTTGCTTGGATATCTCATATCTAGCAGTTCTGCTGTGCTCACCATAAAGTTCGGTTAAGTGAGATAGAATCTGCCTAGCAGAAGTCATTTTCTCATGAGCTCTCTGAAGCTCATTAGACATAGAAGCCATCATGTATGCACGGACTTTTACGTCATCCTTAACCCAATTTTCATGGTTTTCAATCTCTTCCTGATTGGCTCGGGTCCGCACAGGAGGCGCCGGAATGTCCGTCTCCAAGACGTATCCCAGTGCCTCTATACTGAGGACAATCATCAGATTGCGGAGCCAATATACAAAGTTAGGTCCCATTAAGGTGTTCTTTTCGAGTAGAATTGCGAGTGGATTCATTGTCATATTGAGTTATGTCTGCATTAAGCATAACAGATTAATTAGTGACTAGTTATATTATGTTCTGGGTATAGAATTAAGGTCTTTTCTATTCTTGTTACCCAGCTCCCACTATTTTTATCGGAATAACACACTCCCATGTGAAATCCGGAAGTATCATCACTCTACTTCATAGTGGTGATCGAGTTCTTTATAAATCTTAATAGAGGGCAACCGAACAGGTTTCTAGTCTATTAATTTTCATAAAGTGGTGTCCAACACCAACCCATCTAATGGATGATTCGATCTTCTTTTTCCCCTTGTTCACTCCCCTCAACCTATATGGTTTCTATGGTTCGTGAACAAGTTAAGTTTATACCATCGACGCAAATCAGTTTCACAATTGAATCTTATCCGGCAACCTATCAGGTTTCTAGGGATAAAATTTGCTCCAACCGAAGGCATCCAATGCGCTCTCGGTAATTTATCCGTCCTCCCCGAACGACTACCCCGATAACTCGGAAGCATAGCACATCCGGTTTGGATTTCAATTTCCCGAAAACTCGATGGAGGGAAGGAAAACCTTGAAACCTTATAAACTTAATAATTTATCGTGGGAGAATTTTCGCGATTAGTGTTACACTTTACACATTAATCGTTTAAGCGCGTTTGAGGCATTCATACAATATGAAACAACCATTCACAACCTAGTTGCTACCAACATGTGGTTCATGGACCGTTCCTAAAAAACAAAAACTCCGTAATCTAATTACAAGTCTTCGTCTTGAATCTTCGTCTTCTCGAAATGGATTTTCCTCCGGTCTTCGTCATTACATATAAATTTTACATTGAAAATTGCATCCTAGATACAAATATTTCTAGTAAAATAAATAGGCTCAAAACGGCCTTTACAACCCAATCGAATAAAACGAACGATTCAAAACTAAGTCCACGAACCACATCCCCATTCAAAAGCATTCATCCAATAAATACTAAATAAATGGAAAGCGTAGACATACATTGATCCAATCAACAATACGAACCGATCAAATCGATTCACACAATCGGTAATATGAAAACGTTCAAAATAATTCGGTCGACCATAAATATTCCAATTAATCAAATTTCCCTAAAAAATGAAATACCATAAATCATTTTAATCATATTAAATCCAATTTAACATGCGGGAGATTAATTTTCAAGAATACATGGAAAAAACGAGTCGGGGCGAAATTGGCCTGCAATGGCCGAGTCACTGCCGGCAGACATGCCTGGCATGGCCGATCACGCTCGGCATCAGCCGGCCGGCTGCCCAGCAGCCCTGTGCCGCGACCCCTGGAGACTGTGCCGCGGCCCACGATGCTGGCTGCCTGTGCCGGGCCGCACAGCCCTGGGCCGCGGCCCCCGACTTCCGGACCCCTCCCGGACCGTCCAACGGCATTTCGGGACTAGTTTTTCGACCGGATATCCAATATCTATATTCTCCAACATTCATATCTTCAATATAAATCATATTTCAAAGAAATTAATATTTATATTTAGACATAAACTTACGAAAAATATAACTACAACGAACGTAAAAACATATACCACGATTATGACTAAAATGATTCCAAATCATTCACCATCTAATCGAGCATTCCAAATGCTAATATCGTATATACGATCGCAAGACCTACAGCTTCGATACCACTGTTGGGATTCGGTGCCTAAAACGAAGGCCCAGCGGAAGCGGTAAAACGAAAATTAATTCGATCCGAATCCCTACGAGGATCAATCGAGCTACGTATATACGAATATCAAAAACGAAATACAAGAGATACGAGAAACATACCCTCGTAGTCCGTTGATTAAATGGATAACCTTCTCTTGAGCTATTCCCCAAGCTCTTGAACGATCCAACGCCGAAAGCACCGCGTCTCTACTTGCCACGCGCCGGAAAAACGACCGGAATGACTAAACCTCGTAATCCTCCAAGGATACGGCTAGAACAAGGTTATAGAAGCTAAGCAACTCAAGATTACAACACTCTAAGTGTTTAATCTAGTATCTCTCTATCTCACAAATATTTTTCTCCAAGAAAAACTTATGAATGATGTGAAGATGATGATGAATAGTATGAAGCCTTGGAAAAAGCTTTTCCTCTCTCCTTCTAATTAACAAAAACGTGATCTCTCTACCAAGCAAGGAGATTTGGTCTTCTCTATATATTATCCATCAAATCCCCTCATATCTATCACCTTTTGACAAAATCACCTTAGGTGATATTTTGTCCCCTTGACAAAACATAAGTCTTCCACCAACATGTGGAGACTATGACCAAGGAAAAGGGAAGGAAAGAGGGGAGGCCATCAAGAAGGAGCCGGGCGAGTTCGGTCCGTTTCGGACTCCCGTGAGTCCAAACAGATAAACTCCGATTCCGTTCCGATGTATTTATATTGATTAATTAATCCAATTAATTAATCATATCAAATACATAATAACATAATTAATTTCTCCAAGAAATAATTATATTCATGAATTAAATTAATCACCCAGTAATTTATTTAATTCATTAGGCCGTAAATCAATTTATCCAATAAATCGATTTAAACATCTAATGTTCCAAAATTAGATATCCAATATCTAATATTCATAATGAGAGAATTAGCTTTATTCATTCCGTCGTCAATCCTATTGCGCGACTCGGTAGGTCCGTCTCAGTCAGCAATGGGAGGAACCAAAGAGTAGTAGCACCACCTAGCCACTGCGGCCTACACTGCACTTAACCGAGAACGAATGATTGGGATCATTCAAGAACCATTATGTCGTGAATACCAAGATAATGATAAACCCTTCTTTCAAATGTCCCGATCAAGTTATAGGGTCACGGTCACCAAACCGTATCCGTACTTGATGCTATGCATGCGTTAATGCAAATCGAGATCATCGAGTGCCGTGTATCTAATACAACTAGCTCCAATGCTTTGGCCAAAGACTTATGATCTCATCCGCCAATAACCGCATAGGACATATAACCCACTCACTAACGGGAGAAAGAATGCTATCTTGGTATTCAAGGACCTGCTACTTGCCGTCCAAGATGCACGTCGAGGTTGACCCCGCCTTCCGTTTATAGGGTCGAACTACTCTAATGAAAATCTTGACGTCACAAGCACATCCCTACTAAATCCTCAAGTTGAAGGTTCACGAATACCTATCACAACCTTTCGATTCCGTCATTGATCGTCCCGAGTGAAATCCGTGTGACGAATCGAGGGTGAGTCGGTTCGAGTATACTAATCCAATTAGCATACCTATAACGTGTGCTCCCACTAACCATTAGCGTTCGGCAGTGCACTCTCCATGTCAAAGAACACGTCATACAAGTCTTCACATAAACTTAACGCCTACCAAGTTTCATCGACTTGCGAACGATTAAGTATTTGAGCTATAACCTTTCCAAAGGCCGCCTTATCTAATAAAGAGTGGAACGTTTTGCTCTCAATTACACGGACTAGTTTCTATATGTTTATTTACGAGTTAGGAATGCCAGTAACTACCAGTAAATAAAGAAACATTCATTTGCCTTATATAAATGGTTTACATAATTACAGGTACAATGCCCTTACTCAACAACCTCTGAGTGGCATTCGAGGGCATAATCCTAACAATCTCCCACTTGCACTCAATGCCACACACTATGGTATCTTATACCCATGTTCTCCAGATGACGCTCCAAGCTAGTCTGAGAAAGTGGCTTGGTCAGTGAATATGCGACGTTGTCGGCCGAGTCTACTCTGTAATATCCGCATTTTTCTTTCCTTTGTATTTTTATTTTTGGTGTATTTCTCGATCGTAGTGACCCTCGTGTATCTTTTAGTGTATCCTTCCTGTCATCTGTTGAACTGTATTCTCGTTATTGTTGTGCGGAACCGCCATTCCGGGGTTGCCGTGGATCCATTTCGTGTTATTGGTTCCCAAATATTGATTCATATTGCTTTTATTCTCTTCCAGGATCATTTTTCATCATTTAGGACCCAAAAGGGGGTGTGGGCCGCGGCTCAAGGTGTGTGCGCCGCGGCACACACATTTCTGATTTTGCCGAGCGGATCAGATCTTGTGCCGCGGCGCACCCGTCGGGTGCCGCGGCACACCTGTCTGTGCCGCGCACGCTGTGGTGGCATTTTCGCCAAAACCCGATCAGACGGTGCCGCGGCATATGTCACCGAGCTGCACACTGCCGAACCCTGGGAGTAATTTTTTGGCCTGTGCCGCGGCACACAATGCGGTCAACCCTCTATAATTGTGTTGTTTTGAGCGAAAACAGCTCATTTCCTTCTTCTTCTTCCATTGACGCGAGAGAGAGTGAAAAAGGAGGAGAGCTTCTCATCATTCATCAATTGGGGGTTGATTTTCATCATTCTTCTTCGGTTGTGAAGCCCGGATAATCAATCTAACGCGTGTTCTACTAATCTAAGTACTTGAATCTTCAAGGTAATATCTCTTGGAACCCTACCTTTTGGTTAATTGGGGATTTTGGGGTTTTTGTCCGATTCTTTCCGTTTTGTTGGTGGATTCTTGATGAATACGATTAATATTGTTAGTATCATTAACTTTCCTACGGATTCATGGTATATTTCGTGATTTTTACGAAATCGAGAGGGTTTGGTTGTGGTCCGCCCTCGTTGTTATTTTTGTACGAATATACATGAATCGTAGGCGGGTTCTCGGGGGTATTCCATTTCCGTATTCGTCTAGAGTTGGTTGTTATTATGTTCTTCAAATCGTTAGGTTCGGTTCCGTTGGTTCTTAACGTTCGTCGGTGATTATCCTTTCTGTTCGTTGCGTCATCAATTACTCAAGGCAAGTATTTTTGGAAACCTTTATGCTTAACGTGAAATGGTGATGTATATTGTGTGTGCTTTACTCACCTCGGGAGGGTCCGACGGGGCCTCGAGGGAATCTATGGCTTCGTCCTGGATTCATGAGTTTGATTCGCTAGCCAGCTCGGGAGGGTCCTTAGAGGCCTCGAGTGGGATTCGTGGCTTCGTCCCGGTCCTAGGTGACGTGTGGTGCTTGATTTGTTTTATGAATGTGGCCAGCTCGGGAGGGTCCTTAGAGGCCTCGAGTGGGATTCGTGGCTTCGTCCCGGTCCTAGGCAAATTAATTGTGACTGTTTGTTTCCAGAAAAGACATGTCTGGTTTTGGTTTTTGAAATGATATTGGTGCATGTACTATGAAATGTGTAAGCGATTGGTTGCCTTGATTACTTGTACTAGCGTAATTGCTAACCCCTATGGGGACCCGTTTTGGGGAAATTCTTATTATGGATTTCAGGTTATGATTATCCGGACGAGCGGGCACCTGGACAGTACGAGGACGTTGGCCAGGGTCGTTGACATGTGCATTTGGGTCTTTCTAATTCTTTCGTCCATTTCGATTTGGTTGTTCTAATAATTATAAACTTACAGAGTGTACTCGCGAGTACTTAGGCTTTTCATTACAAACTCCGCATTGTACTACTTTTAAATTGTTACATTGTTGGTTGATGATCATTTCGCCGGTTGCTCCGGGCGTAACTTTTTATGTCATATAATTAAATGTGTGTCCTCGCTAACCGGGATGGTTAGTCGAGTGGAGTTTTTCTTGTTTGTAGCCTGGTGGGTCCCATGTGGGGGTCCACGGCGCTGTAATATACTCTGAATATCTCGGGGTGTTACATACTCTGTGCAGCACAATGTATCCCTTGCGAACAAATTCTCTTACGAGATGATACTTCCTCTCAATATGTTTGGTGTTGTTGTGAAACCTCGGCTCCTTGGCCTGCGCTACATCTCCGTCGTTGTCGCAAGATGAACAGTAAACAAGACATGGTATCACTTGAAGTTCTCCCAGAAACTTCTTAATCCAGAACCCTTCCTTGGAAGCCTCCGAGGCTGCTTGATACTCAGCCTGACAGGTGGAATCAGCAGTCGCGCTTTGCTTGGCACTACGCCAAGATACTTCTCCTCCATTAAGAGTAAATATGTAGCCAAAAGTGGACATCGAGTCGTCCTTCAGTCCTTGTAAGTCCGAATCAGTGAATCCCACCACATCCAAATCTCCACCGCCATACATAAGAACCATATCTCTCGTTCTTCTCAAGTACTTGAGAACGTTCTTTACAGCAGTCCAATGTTCCCTACCTGGGTTTGCCTGAAACCTACTCACCACGCTTACAGCATGCGCGATGTCAGGTCTTGTACACAACATAGCATACATAAGGTTACCCACGGCCGAAGCATATGGTATATTACTCATTTCCTTTCGTTGTTCCTCACTTTGAGGACACATCTTCAAAGAGAGTTTTATTCCATGTTGCATTGGTAGGAACCCTCTTTTAGAATCATCCATCTTAAATCGCTTTAAGATTTTATCTATATAGAGGGCTTGGGAAAGACCTATTGTTCTTTTCGCTCTATCCCGGTAGAGTCGAATACCAAGAATATAGGTAGCTTCTCCCAAGTCTTTCATGGATAAATTACTCGAAAGCCAAGCTTTCACAGAACTGAGCAATCCCACATCATTTCCTATTAGTAGAATGTCATCTACATATAGTACTAAGAATGCTATCTTGCTCCTACTAACCCTCTTGTATACACAAGGTTCCTCCTCATTTTGCACGAAATCAAACTCTTTGATTGCCTCGTCAAAACGAAGGTTCCAACTACGCGATGCTTGCTTCAGTCCATAAATGGAACGCTGAAGCTTGCACACTTTCTGAATATCGACTTCGGACACAAAGCCTTTAGGCTGCTCCATATAGATTTCCTCCTCGAGGAATCCATTAAGGAAAGCCGTCTTTACGTCCATTTGCCATATCTCATAATCGTGGTAGGCAGCTATAGCAAGCATCATGCGAATAGACTTGATCATGGCTACGGGCGAGAAGGTATCGTGGTAATCGATCCCTTCCTTCTGGGTATAACCCTTTGCCACAAGCCTGGCCTTATAGGCGTCAACCTTGCCATCACCATCGCCTTTCTCTTGTAGATCCACTTGTTCCCATAGGCACTATGCCCTTGGGGCGGTCTACTAAAGTCCAGACCTGATTTACATGCATCGAGTCTATCTCGGCTTCCATAGCTTCACACCATTTCGCGGAGTCTACATCCACCATCGCTTGGTCATAGGTCGTCGGGTCGGTCTCTTGGCTATCACTTGGAACCTCATGGAGACCCAGTTCCTCCAAGTGCACAAGCCCATACCTCTCAGGTAAATGAGACACCCTACTAGACCTACGAGGTGGTTGTACTTGTGTTTGAAGGTTCGGTTCCAGCTTTCTTGCAGTGTCTCCTGAGGAGTTTCATTATATTCTTCTAAAGAAATACTTCTACCTGCTCCGCCTTCCTGAATGAACTCATCTTCCAGGAAGTGTGCTTGTAAAGCAACAATGATCCTTCGATCTTCGGGCATGTAGAATAGATATCCCATCATCCCAGACGGGAATCCAATGAAACGTCCCTTCGCAGACCTAGCTTCCAACTTTTCCACCTTAGTCTTCTTGACATAGGCGGGACATCCCCAAATCCTAATATGATTAATACTTGGTTTCCTTCCCTCCCACATCTCATGTGGAGTTTTAGGAACGGATTTGGAAGGACATCTGTTCAAGATATACGCGGAAGTCAGGAGTGCATACCCCCACAGGTAAATCGGCAAGTCAGTATAGCCCAGCATGGAACGGACCATGTTCAACAGGGTCCGGTTCCTTCTTTCTGACACACCATTTAACTGAGGAGTACCTGGAGGTGTTAGTTGTGAAACTATTCCATGTTCCTTAAGGAACTCGTCAAACTCCGTACTCATATACTCGCCACCTCGGTCCGACCGAAGTGCTTTGATATGATTACCAGTTTGTTTCTCAACTAGGGCCTTGAATTCCTGGAATTTCTCAAAGGCCTCGGATTTATGTTTCATTAAGTATACATAACCATACCTAGTATGATCATCTGTAAACGTAATGAAATATTGATATCCGTCACGTGCCGCCCAAAGCACCACAAATGTCGGTATGGATTAATCCCGCTTTATCGGCTCTTTCAAAAGTCCTGTGAAGGGGGACTTAGTCATTTGCCTTTAAGGCAAGATTCACAAGTAGGAAAGGGATCCGATCCCAATGGACCCATAAGTCCATCTTTTTCCATCTTGTAAACCTTGGTCTGACCAACATGACCAAGTCTAAGATGCCATTTCAAAACTTGATTGGTTTCATCCCTACCACGTTTTCTAGTCATAGTATTCACAACTACTTTGTTGCTGAGATTTAGATGATACAATCCATTCAACAATGTAGCAATACCCACTAGTTTATTTCTGAAATAAATTTTGCAGGAACCATCACCAATGAAAAATGAAAAGCCTTTTCGGTCCATGACCGGAATGGATACAATGTTTTTGTGCCCCTTGGGCAAAACAAGTACATCTTCTAAAGTCAAAACAAAGCCGGATTCTAAACCCAAAAGATGTGATCCTATGTCGGTCGCCTCGACACTATGCCCGCTTCCGACTGTGATCATAACTTCTCCAGCTCCAAGCTTCCTACTTTGTTCCAGATCCTGATTCACGGTACAAATATGAGAACTAGCACCAGAATCCAAGATTCAGAAGTAGAAAATACAGAGTGAACAATTTGTTTCCAAAACTAAAAGTTACGCACCAAGTGCCATGAAGAATCTGGACAGTCTCTAGCCCAAAGGGCCCACTCACCGCACTTGAGACAAGCATCATTTTTCTTCTTGTTCTTCGGAACCATCGGGGCCTTGCCCTTACCCTTAAGGTCCTTAACTTGTGGTCCAGTTTGCTTCTTGGTCTTTTTCTTCTTGTTCTTAGACCTCCGAGGTCCAGAAGAAATCACAAGAGCAGACTCCTTCATCCGCGGAGTCTTCATCTGAGACTGAGCGGTCACAAGTTTGTTCATTAGCCCAGCTAAATTACATGCAATATCATTGCAGTTGAAGTTCATAACAAACTGTGAGAAGGAATCAGGGAGAGACTGTAGGATAAGGTCGGTTTGGAGAGAAGTATCCATTTTAAAATCAAGAGCCTCCAATCTCTCGATCATGGATATCATTTTGAGGACGTGTTCCCCAACTTTCTCACCTTCCTTCATCCTGTAACACCCCCAGATCGAACCGGGAATATTACACGCCGCAGATCCTCTCCTAGAGGATCCACCAGGCTAGACATCAAAACAACACATTACATTACATACCGACGAATCAAAATAACGAACCAATAGACCAAGTTGGTCTTTCGACACTGACTTACAAATAAAAATACATAAACTCATCCAGACTCATACCCACGCAAGGGTAAAATAATTACCACCACAAACAATAAGACAGCGGAAAAGACAATACAATGGACTCCGACTAACTGAACCCAAAACTGGCCTTCGTGTGATTAGTATCATTCGTCTTTCATCATCCCTCGTACCGATCCTGTCTTGCTCCCGAAAACCTGCGTGTACCTGGACACAATACAGATATCCACCCCCCGATTACTCGGGGGTTAGCAAAACTCCACTGTTTCGCTAGTGCAAGTATAAAGTGCAAATACGAGCCATACACAACACATTCCGAGAATATAACGAAAGACTTCCTGAGATATATTTAGTTAAAAATAGTTCAAGTCTTGAAAGCAGAAACGAAGCAAGTAAGCATTTTGAAAATATCTCCAAATCTCGGGAGTTTTGAAAACATCAGAAATTTAAAAGTTCTTAATTCCTCGAAAGCCATTTAGGGTCACAGCCCCAAAGTTCATTTTCCAAAATACAAATCCGTTTAACAAAACACGGGGTCCACGACCCAACCGTTCCGGTCACAAAACAAAGGGTCCACGACCCGGTCATCCACTTCAATTCACTACAAGGACACATTACACATAACACATTATTCTTATGCCATTCTAGCCGAGCACCAAGACTCGATATATAATGTCTCTTGACCCCGAGCGTAAAGCATTGTGATACTCCGGACATATCACAATTAATTATCAAAACATCAACATCAGTATCACAAAAACCACACTTGGCAAGCCGTGTGTAATACCACCAGTATTACATGCTTTTTCACTTTGGGCACTCACGTCCATTTCTCCTGTTTGATAAATAAATGTACTCCATTGCAATAAAACATATTTTGTATAATATGGTTGTACGGTATCGCATCTATTATTCGTGTATTGTGATGGTATGATGATTGACGAACTTTTAGTGACATACCTCGATGTCGTTAGGTAATTATCGGTGCGAATATGACGGTGGCCAACATCTTGTTCCCCGAGAGATTTCCAGACGACATGGAGAGGGAGTCGTGTCATAAGAAATTAATGTGATAATAATTTGGCAAACAAAACTGTCCTTTACGTACGTTATACTCCGACTCATTACGCACGCTATATCTGAGCCATTACGTACGTTAAATATCGGCCCTTACGTACGTAACATCGGTCTTCGGTCTTCGGACAGGAATCTTCGTCTGGTAGTACGCGTGCCGACCAACTTTCGGCGTGATTGCGACAGGCAAGTCAACGAGGTGTTACGTACGTTAACCCGCTTTCGTTACGTACGTAACGATGTGAGTGAATTGTTCTAGCGAGTTCCTTACGTACGTTAAGTATTTTGCCATAACGTACGTAAAGCCTTTTATGTACGTAAACCGTAAGGCATAACGTACGTAAGGGCAATCTGAGTTTATAAAAGAACACTTTGCCTTTCATTTCTTCCGTCCCAAAAATCATTCTTCTTCCTTGTACACTACTCTCCACCATCATTGAACCAATTCTAACCTCCCAATTGAAGTGCTATCCTAATAGAGTACGATAATCAAGCTTCGGGGAAGGTCTTGAAGGTGTTATCCTCTCGTTCTCCTTCGTCCACCGTCGTTCTTCATCATCTTTTGTCAGTAAAGGTAAGTTTATCCAACCTTGAACTCATTTCAGTATTGTTTAGTAAGTTTTAGTAAACCTCGGATGCCTTGGGTAGCTTAGAACCCTCAGTAATGATCGAACCGGTATATAACTATCGCAATTGTTAATCGATATCCATCAAAGCTAGAAATTGGAATGAATAATGGTAGAACTCATAATCATATTGCTAATCACCAACTTCTCGGAATCATCTTGAAGGGTTTCATGTATAACCGTATTATCATGTTGAATAAAACCGTTAATGAATCCTTGATGAAGTTACCAACAATTTCTAGCCGAATAGATACCGAAACACGTTAAGATGATGGATTAATCGTTCTAGACTTGCATATTAAGACAACGATGAAATCTTGGTGATTGTTGGTTATCATTAACTAGGAATGTTGTGTTAGAACACTATTGTTTAGCGGAAGGATAACTTATAAAGAATGTTGCCGAACCTAAGAAATTAATGGCACGTATTATGGATAAAAATGGAGAAATTCGATTCCGACATCATAAGCAACTAGGATAGGGTTCTAACAGGCGGGAGGGGGACGAACGTCATTGATCATCATTATTATCATAAGATGTTAATCGACAAACATGTAATAGGTCGGATTTCCAAGTGCGATCGTTCAAGCCTTTGCCTTGTCAAGAAATAACTCGCGTCGGATTTGAGGCAAGTGAATCTTGTTCAGACTTTACGTCTTATAATTTTAGACATAGTAAATGTTACTATTGTGGAATGGTGCTCTTACGATTATCTTGTCCGGAGTATTCCCGAGTAGATACTACCGTGACCCTTGGCCGCGGCCTTGGGAGTTTTCTTGTTGGACCGTGTTGCGGGATAAAACCTGAATGGTACCCACGTCCGGAGTAGTCCTGTGTAGATACTTCCGTGACCCTTGGTTGCGACCTTGGGAGTTTATATGCTGATAAGAGGAATAACATGGAACATTCGGTGACAACTTTATTCCTTGAAATTATTAGATTTTACCTGTGAGTTTGGTTTGGATTGTTTCTGACCTAGGTTACTGGCACGACATGTCGTGCCAGGTAAATTTGTTGAATTTGTGCAGGACACCCCGAAGGTTACGCTGTGCATGAGCTGTGTTGGAAGAAGGCCTGTAAATTTCTTAAATAAATTTGAACATTCCACGTTGTGTAATAACCGTATGTACGGACACTATTTGCTTTTGGTACTTTGGGTTGTACGAAGACTTTCTTAATTACTTCCGTATTTTACCACTTTTAAATAAAATATTTTAGAAAATATTTTCAAAACTTGCCTTGTGGGTCCCTCATGGGATCTACGGCACTGTGGCGTCCCGGTTCATTTTGGGGCGCATGTAAAATGGTATCGAGCCTAAACACTCACGTGGAAAGTTTTACCAAAAATATTTTGAAAACGTTTTGCCTTCAAAATCCAACACTTCTGACGACCGTAACTCCTCGAGGGATGTCGAGGTAAAATACATGTAAATTCTTAAGGATCAAGTATGATGTTTGGATTCAGTAAGAACTCAGAGAATGTTTGCATTAAACTAACCTGTTAGATTGAACGAACATCACCAATGGCACGTAGAGGAGCTAGAAGAAATGTAAATGACGCACAAGGTTCCGCTATGAACCAGTAGGAAGACAGAAACACCGGAGAAACTAATCCGGCCGGAAATCAACCACCACCTGTTAATCAGAACGAACAGGAAGCGGAAAACCAGAACAACGGGGGATTTGATCCAGCCTTTGTTCAGACTCTCGCCCAGGCCATTGCTATGGGAATCGCTCAGGTCAACCGGGCAGAACAAGTACCAGTCATTAACATAGAAGAGAACACCGGAAAGGACCGTTGGCTGGGAGAAATGCTGAAGGCCAGACCGCCATTATTCGACAGGTCAGGGGATAAGCACATGGACGATTGGATCTCGGAAATGGAGAATGCCTTCGAGGTGATCGGCTACCCAGGAAACCGAAGAGTGCCACTCTGGATCAACCAGCTCCGTGACACCGCAGCCCGATGGTGGAGGACCTATAAGCCAGAGGACAGAATAGTCGTATGGCCCGAGTTTTCCAAACTATTGAGAGACGAGTACTGTCCCCGATCAGTTCAAACTGCACGAGCGCGGAGTTTCTTCAGCGCAGGGCCTCAGAATTTGCCAGTACAAGAAATCATTCGGGCATACAGGACCGAGCTAAGCTATGTCGCACAGATGGTTCCATCCGAAGAACAGCGAATTTGTCACCTTGCTCAACGGTTGCCGGAGGATGTTCAACACTACGCGACGGGGTTTCATTGCACCACGTTGAGGGCATATGAGGACGTAGTCACAGCATACGCCGGTACGGTTGTCAGTTCGGATGCCGGGCACAACCAAAAGAAGCAGAAGACCGCAAATCAGTCCGGGAGCACCAGCAGAGTGAATTTGGGAATTGGGTTCCCCTCCAAATCAGCAGCTTCGTCCCAACAGAAAGGAACATCTGACGGGCCTTCTCGTCGTAGCTGTTTCAATTGTGGCATAGCAGGGCATACCATGAGTCAGTGTCGTAAAGCATCGACAAAGTGCTTTTCATGCGGAAGGGGTGGGCACATGTCTCGCTACTGTTCTCGGATCAAACCTACACCAAACCCAGCTCCTCAGAGTCAACAAGGCTCGGTACAGACATCCAGAGCGTCTGCCATGTCCGACTACCGATCTCTACCTCACCAGTCTCCTCTACACGGTGTCGGAAGAGGACGTGGTCACGGGGGAGGTACTGCACCCTCCTCGGGGACACTGCCGTCCCGCGTGTTTGAACTAAGGGCTACTGACGACCAGACTACTCCTGCTGTCTCAGGTACACTCCTTATTAAATCTCAGCCTGTTCATGTACTGTTTGATACTGGAGCAACCCACTCGTTTATATCTGTAGAATGTTTTAACCGTTTGCATCTCCCTTGTGTACCCGATGAGTCCTTTACTGTTAAACTACCCGAGGGCAGCAGGGTGGAGAGTAACTTGGAAGTTCGAAACTGTCCGATTCGTATCAATAATCTGGGCTGGACAGCCAATCTCATGGTCTTTCCACTCCAAAACGAAGATGTGATTTTAGGTATGGACTGGATGACGATGCACAAGACGGTATTGGATACCTATCACCTGACCGTTTATATTACGACCCATGACGGTGCCACTCACACAATTAGAGGCCGAGAGCACTTCAGCACAAAAGGGTCCCTCAGTCTCCTTTCAACAGTAGCATCTCATGATGATCGAGGAGCGTATTACTGGTGCTATATTCTTCAGGAGGGCACGTCACAATTGTCGGTTGCTAATATTCCTGTAGTGAACGAATTTCCGGACATATTCCCCGACGAACTACTTGGATTACCACCACAAAGGGAGGTCGATCTCTCAATCGAGCTTGAGCCAGGAACGACGCCTATCTCCAAGGCACCATACAGGATGGCACCAGCCGAAATGAAGGAACTAAAGTCACAAGTCAAAGAATTGCTAAGGAAGGGGCTCATTCGTCCAAGTACTTCGCCATGGGGTGCGCCAGTTCTTTTTGTGAAGAAAAAGGACCGCTCTCTGCGCCTGTGTATCGATTACAGGGAACTTAATAAGGTCACTATTAAGAACCGTTACCCACTTCCAAGGATTGATGATTTACTGGACCAACTGCAAGGGGCGACTGTATTTTCAAAGATCGACTTATGTTCGGGATATCACCAATTGAGAATTCGAGAGGAGGATATTCCTAAGACCGCATTTCGATCGAGATATGGGCACTACGAGTACATGGTGGTGTCGTTTGGCCTGACTAATTCTCCAGCTGTTTTTGTGGAATTGATGAACAGGGTTCTGACAGAGTTTCTCGATAAGTGTGTGGTGGTTTTCATTGACGATATTTTAATTTATTCCCGAAGCCGATGGGAGCACGAGGAACACTTGAGGCAGGTGTTGAGCATTTTAAGGCAACATCAACTGTATGCTAAACTTTCTAAATGCGAGTTCTGGATGCCAGAGGTTGTGACACCCCCAAGACGTTCAGGGCATATTACAGCGCCGTGGACCCCACACTGTGGAATCCACCAGGCTAACATACCAACAAGACATTCGACAACGACAAACTATCATTAATAAAACGACAATTCAAATAAAAGACTACAAACCGACAATTAAAATCTGACATCAAATCCATTTCCCAAAACGGGAACACAACATTAACAATTTCAAACAGGAAGTACTCGAGTACTTAAACCAACTTTATAATACGTAAATCCCAAAATCGGACATCAATAGTAACCGACAGACATAACATCAAAAATCAAATACTGGACAATATCATGCTTGCCCATCATCCTCATACGGCTAGACTGCTCGTTTGTCCCCACGATCAATACCTGAAATACAAAAAGTATTTCCCCCATTTAAGGGGTTAGCGACAACTGCTAGTGCAAGTACAATCCATTTGAACTACATTCTAATCAGATGAATATATGCGCCAAAAAGTCGTTTTAGAAAATATTTTATATTCGGGAATATTTATGATGTACAAACACAAAACACATTATCTCCAACAAATCATAATTCAAAGTTAACCGTTGGCACGAGACTCACGGCCACCGTACCCCGCAGAGCCCCGTCGGACATCCCTGGGTGGCTAACCACAGTTCATGATACGCACACTCACGGCAATACATATCCCTAGAGGTCCCGTCGGACCATCCCTAGGTGAACATACACATAACCATCCACAACAACCACGATACAGCCATAATTCAAATACTAGAACATGTAAACAAATGTAAAGTACTTGCCTTTGAGACATTCCTGATGAAACGGAAGTGAAACACGACTACGAACGGTCCGGGTGGAAAACGACGGTTCCTAAATGAAGGATCAATACAGTTCAGTCCCAACGGACAACAATACTCTATTGGAATACACCCATAACCCCAATTACATAATACGACAATGGACGATCAATTGATACGGGCGAGGGTTTACGCAAAATCTCCCCGTATTGATAATTCGCGGATTAAAATCAAGGAAATTGGATTTGGAATCATTCAATAATCACAATCGGTGAAGAATATCGTAACATACTGGAATAATTCGAGTCCAATTAGTAAAACCCGGAAAACCCCCCAAATTTAACGAGTTAGGGCTCTAGACGAAAATACCTTGATATCGGATGATGGATGGCGATTATGCTGATGATAATATGTTAGCACGACTCTACGGTGATGGAATTTGAAGAGAACTCCGATCAGGACCGGTGGAAATCGTCTCTGAGGTCGCACGTCGAAGAAACGAAGAGAAAAGAACAAAACTGCTGCTCTGAAAACTGCCCGCTGGGCTTATATAGTTTGTGAAGTTAGCGCACGCTAACTGCCATATGTAGCGTGCGCTAACGGGGCCGTGACAGGTCCAGTGGCTACTGCCACCATTCGTTAGCGTACGCTAACAATAGGGGGTTAGCGTACGCTAACTGCACTTCGGTAGCGCACGCAAGGCAACAGGGGTAGCGTGCGCTACCTACACAGCAGTTCAGCACTGCTGATGTCACATCAGCAGTAAGCTGCTGTCGAGGGTATAAAACACGAAACGCACGACGGAACCAGAATCCAGGAACATAGACGCGAAGCATACAAGACGACGGAGCTAAGCGCTGAAAGAAAAATACAATTCCGACCACCGAAGGGTCCGTAATGCGACAACGAAAACGAGATTCCCTAAACTATTAGGAAATTACAAAAATGGCCCAAGTGCCCGAAAATCACGAAACGACGTCGGATTTACAAACCGAAAGTCTCCACATGACCAACTCAACCATACGAACTTGTACAAACCAAGAAACAACGAAAACGAACGAGTTTTACAAGAATCGAATGTTCATACGGCAAAACATGACACAAAATGAAATTACGTGAAAACATCATCAAAACTCATCCAAATGGAAAAACTCCAAGAACAAGGTAGATTCAAAATGTCGAAACGGTTACAAGCGAGTCGATAAAAATAGATATACACCAAAAATGGAAACTGCTAAAAATGGAAAATTACGGATATTACATTCTCCCCCTCTAAAAATAAAGTTTCGTCCCGAAACTTAAGAATCAAGAAGCTCGGGGTATCTCGAACGCATATCCTCCTCTAGCTCCCACGTCGCTTCTTCTACTCCGTGCCTCGACCATTGCACCTTAACCAAAGGAATGGTTTTGTGCCTTAACTGCTTGTCACGACGCTCCAAAATTCTGACGGGCCTCTCTTCAAACGTAATATCCTTCTCGATCTCCACGTCCCCAAAGTCAATAATGTGGGACGGGTCCGGAACGTACTTCCTCAACTGGGAAACGTGAAATACGCTATGAACATGACTCAGTGACGGAGGTAACGCCAAACGGTATGCCAACTCACCGACTCTCTCCAATACCTCGAAAGGTCCAATATATCTCGGGCTGAGTTTCCCCTTCTTCCCGAAGTGGAAAACTCCTTTAAATCGGAGACACTCTCAACGAACATGATCTCCCACCTCAAACTCCAAAGGTCTACGCCTAACATCCGCATAAGACTTTTGTCGACTACGAGCGACCAACATCCTCTTTCTAATCAATTCAACTTTCTCCCTCGTCTCCAACACAAGGTCCGGCTCGGTGCCAACCAAATCGGACGGCTCATCCCAGCATA
This sequence comes from Orobanche coerulescens, assembly GCA_033398695.1. Taxonomy (NCBI): domain Eukaryota; kingdom Viridiplantae; phylum Streptophyta; class Magnoliopsida; order Lamiales; family Orobanchaceae; genus Orobanche; species Orobanche coerulescens. The sequence goes on along the minus strand of CM065808.1, from coordinate 130,005,166 downwards.
TCGGCGATCGGCAACGTCGCCCATAAAGTGCCTCATACGGTGCCATCTTAATCGACGCGTGCCAGCTATTATTATAAGTAAACTCAATTAAGGCCAAATGCTCCTCCCAGTTACTACTCGATCCTAACGCACACGCGCGCAACAAATCCTCGAGCGTCGAATGGTACGTTCGGATGCTTATCGATGCAGGGATGGAACGAAGTGCTCAAACGTAACTGTGTCCCCAATGCCTTATGCACCGCCTGCCAAAAATGCGATACAAACCGGCCATCTCTATCTGAAATAATGGTCCTCGGCGTACCATGTAGCCTCACTATCCGTGCAATAAAAATACGAGCCAACTTTTCTGGACCCCAAGTATCCTTGATGCCCAGAAAATGTGCCGACTTAGTCAGTCGGTCTACAATCACCCACACCATATTCATACCAGTCTTCGTCCTCGGCAAACCCGTGACAAAATCCATAGAGATATCCTCCCACTTCCATTCCGGGACGGGAAGTGGTTTTAATAACCCGGCTGGCCGCTGATGCTCAATCTTGACTTGCTGACAAGTCAAACACTTAGCCACAAACTGAACTACCTCTTTCTTCATATCGTTCCACCAGAAATTTTTCCTCAGATCTTTATACATTTTACTCGAGCCCGAATGGACTGAGTAAGGTGATGCATGAGCCTCTCGCATAATACTCTGTCTCAATTCCGAGTTGTTCGGAACACACAACCGACCTCGGAATCTCAACACTCCGTCCTCATGAATATCGAATCCCAGGGCTTTCCCCTTCTCTACACTCTCCCGAAGCTGAATAAACATCGGGTCCTCCAACTGCCCCGATTTAATTTCCTCGACCAGAGAGGAAGAAATCTCAAGAGTACGCAACTGCCCGGAACTCTCTGGCAGTACGATCTCAATGATCAATCTCATAAACTCTCGCCGAAGTCCCGACTGGTCCGTAAGCAACTCAAGCGCTCGAAGCGATACCGATTTCCGGCTCAAGGCATCTGCTACCACATTAGCCTTGCCCGGATGATAAAGGATCTCGAAATCGTAATCCTTAATCAATTCCAACCATCTCCTCTGTCTCATATTAAGCTCTTTCTGGGTGAAAATGTACTTCAGGCTCTTATGATCGGTGAAAATCTGACACGACAAGCCATACAAATAATGACGCCAGATCTTCAACGCAAATACGACTGCGGCCAACTCGAGATCGTGCGTAGGGTAATTCAATTCATACGGTTTCAACTGACGGGAAGCATAGGCAATCGTCCTCCCATGCTGCATAAGTACGCATCCGAGCCCTTGGCCAGAAGCATCGCTATAAACTGAGAAACCATCATTACCACTCGGTAAAGCCAAAACGGGAGCGGTCGTCAACCGCTTCTTCAACTCCTCAAAACTATTCTGCCTCTCATCGGTCCACACAAACTTCTCTGACTTCTGTAACAACTGAGTCAGCGGTCGAGCGAGTTTAGAGAACCCCTCGGCGAATCTACGGTAATACCCGGCTAATCCCACAAAACTGCGGACCTCTTTAACGTTCTTGGGCGGCGCCCAATCCAACACTGCCTCTACCTTATGTGGGTCCACACGAACACCCTCGACCGAGATCACATGACCGAGAAACATAACCTCCCGTAACCAAAACTCGCACTTTGAGAACTTCGCAAAAAGATGCTGAGTTCTCAAAATGTCTAACACGATATGCAAATGACGGGCATGCTCCTCCTCACTCCTCGAGTAAATCAGAATGTCATCGATAAAAACGACTACACATTTATTGAGGAACTCGATAAAGACTTTGTTCATAAGCTGCATGAACACGTCTGGTGCGTTGGTTAGCCCAAAAGGCATAACCACAAACTCGTAGTGACCGTATCTCGTCCGAAAGCCCGTCTTCGGAATGTCGGTATCCTTCACTCGGAGCTGATAATACCCCGATCTCAAATCAATTTTCGAAAACACAGTTGCCCCTTGCAACTGATCAAACAAATCATCAACCCTTGGTAGCGGATACTTGTTTTTGATGGTCACTTTGTTCAACTCTCGGTAGTCAATACACAAACGAAGTGACCCATCCTTCTTCTTCACAAACAGGACCGGTGCGCCCCAAGGTGAAGCGCTCGGTCGAATATATCCCATGTCTAGCAACTCTCCCAATTGTTTCTTCAACTCAAGCATCTCGGCAGGCGCCATACGGTATGGCGTCTTAGAGATAGGTGCTGCACCCGGCTCTAAATCGACGGTAAATTCAACCTCTCGGTCCGGCGGCAAAGCCGGCAACTCATTTGGAAAAACGCCAGGATACTCACATACTACCAGAATAGACGAGAGCTCGACTCCCCCTTCTTCCGATCTCAAAGCGTAACACCAATAGCCCGTGCAACCTCCCCGAAGAAGTCTCACCGCCCTCAAAGCGCTGATCAGTAACCTCTGGCTACTCCGCTTACGCCCCACAAAAGAATGCTCGGTACCATCAGAGGCTAACATCGAAACAGTCCTCGTTCTATAATTCATGATCGCCCCATGACGGTCCAGCCAATCCTCACCCAGAATCAAATCCTCATCTCTAATATCTACCGCAATCAGATTAGAAGGCCAATCCCTCCCCGCGATACTCACAGAAAAATCTCTAATCTCACGGTCCCCCACGATGTTATCCCCGCTAGGAAGTTTAACAACAAAAGGCTCACAAGCAACAAGGCAATCAACATGCAAACGACGCACACAATCCATAAATATAAAGGAATGCGTAGTACCAGAATCGAACAATACGGAAACAGGATGGTCAAGGATGTGGACGGTACCTGTAGCCACCGTCGCGTCGGGATCTCCGGCTCGCCTCATCTCATACACACGGGGAAGAACAGACCCCGCACTAGAAGCTCCCCCTCTAGAAGGCTGACCACGACCTCGACCTCTACCAAAACTCTGCTGCCGAGTGAGGCGTCAGTGCCTGATTCACACTCGGCTCTCCCGCAGCTGGAGCTGATATCTGAGTAACTGGAGCCCGAGCTGCATCCGTACAAAACTTAGCACGGTGACCCATACGACCACAAGCAAGACACTGAATCGGAGGCCTATCACACTCACTCATCATATGGCCCGGACGACTGCAGTTGAAGCACGTAGGACCACGAACGGAACCAGCAGGAGCAGACCTATAACTGTTTCCTCGACCAACTGATGGCGACTAACTCCCGAAGACTCGCGAACCGGACTGAGCCTTCGGATACCCTCCTGACTTGCCTCCCGAAAACTGACCGGAGGTCTTCTGCTTCTTTCCTTCGGTTGCCGTCTCTGTCGCCGAAAACGACATCTCATAAGCCATAGCTTTATTCTGATAATCTTTCAAAGTCGTGCACCCCAGACCAGACATGTAGTGGCGCACCCTCGGCTTCATCCGCATATCAAAGTGGCGGATCTTATCAAGCTCATCGTGGACTTGGTTTCTCACATAATGTAGCTGTTGATTGTAGTCTTTGATTGCTTGGGATATAGGAACATCTTGGGGCTTAGCCTCAAAGAAGGCTCGGATCCTCCCCTCTTTCACTTGCCAAGGACAGAATTCGTCTTCCATCAGATCCCGGAACTCTGCCCACGTAGCTGCTCGGTCACGCGGTTTCACCGCTTGCCACCATGTCGCTGCCTTCTTGGCGAGGAAGTACTGAGCAATGGGTACCTTCCTCTCCTCAGGACAATTAGCAGCCTCAAACACTTTCTCCATCTCGAATAGCCAATTCTCCCAACCAGAAGGGTCGGAAGCACCATCAAACTGTGGAGGACGCATACGAATCACGTCCTGAAGTAGCTTATCATTACCGGATCCAATAGGCGGAACCGGGTTGGCATTAGCATGGCCAACCAGAACGGCCTGAGTCAGCAGCGTCATCTGGTTCGCTACTTGCTGCAATATGTTGGCCACTCCAACATTCTCATGTGCATTATCGGAGCTAGCAGACTGGTCCTGCTGACCTCCGGAACTAGGGGGAACACTATTCGACAAAGAAGGCATCGCAGAATCAGTTCCCGAGTGATCGGACATGGCCGCCCCACCGGCTGCGCCACGTCCCCTACCGCGTCCGCGTCCTCTACCAGCAGGAATTCTGAAGAAGCAACGGGTAAGTACAATTCAAACGCAAAACACAACAAGATACTAAGACAGGAATAGAACCGAACAACGAAACGAATCAAGTTAGGAAAAACTTACGAGCACCGGCGTACTGAGATGATGGCATAGCAGTGATACTGTCCCAAAAACGACACTTAACTAGACCCAAATGACGGACAGCCTAGGTATCCATAAACCTAAGCTCTGATACCATATTCTGTAACACCCCCAAGACGTTCAGGGCATATTACAGTGCCGCGGACACCACACTGTAGAATCCACTAGGCTAACATACCAACAAGACATTCGACAACGACAAACTATCATTAATAAAACGACAATTCAAATAAAAGACTACAAACCGACAATTAAAATCTGACATCAAATCCATTTCCCAAAACGGGAACACAACATTAACAATTTCAAACAGGAAGTACTCGAGTACTTAAACCAACTTTATAATACGTAAATCCCAAAATCGGACATCAATAGTAACCGACAGACATAACATCGAAAATCAAATACTGGACAATATCATGCTTACCCATCATCCTCATACGGCTCGAGTGCTCGTTTGTCCCCACGATCAATACCTGAAATACAAAAAGTATTTCCCCCATTTAAGGGGTTAGCGACAACTGCTAGTGCAAGTACAATCCATTTGAACTACATTCTAATCAGATGAATATATGCGCCAAAAAGTCGTTTTAGAAAATATTTTATATTCCGGAATATTTATGATGTACAAACACAAAACACATTATCTCCAACAAATCATAATTCAAAGTTAACCGTTGGCACGAGACTCACGGCCACCGTACCCCGCAGAGCCTCGTCGGACATCCCTGGGTGGCTAACCACAGTTCACGATACGCACACTCACGGCAATACGTATCCCTAGAGGCCCCGTCGGACCATCCCTAGGTGAACATACACATAACCATCCATAACAACCACGATACAGCCATAATTCAAATACTAGAACATGTAAACAAATGTAAAGTACTTGCCTTTGAGACATTCTTGATGAAACGGAAGTGAAACACGACTACGAACGGTCCGGGTGGAAAACGACGGTTCCTAAATGAAGGATCAATACAGTTCAGTCCCAACGGACAACAGTACTCTATTGGAATACACCCATAACCCCAATTACATAATACGACAATGGACGATCAATTGATACAGGCGAGGGTTTACGCAAAATCTCCCCGTATTGATAATTCGCAGATTAAAATCAAGGAAATTGGATTTGGAATCATTCAATAATCACAATCGGTGAAGAATATCGTAACATCTTTGGAATAATTCGAGTCCAATTAGTAAAACCCGGAAAAACCCCCAAATTTAACGAGTTAGGGCTCTAGACGAAAATACCTTGATTTCGGATGATGGATGACGATTATGCTGATGATAATATGTTAGCACGACTCTACGGTGATGGAATTTGAAGAGAACTCCGATCAGGACCGGTGGAAATCATCTCTGAGGTCGCACGTCGAAGAAACGAAGAGAAAAGAACAAAGCTGCTTGCTCAAAAGCGCTACTGGGCTTATATAGTTTGTGAAGTTAGCGCACGCTAACTGCCATATGTAGCGTGCGCTAACGGGGCCGTGACAGGTCCAGTGGCTACTGCCACCATTCGTTAGCGTACGCTAACAATAGGGGGTTAGCGTACGCTAACTTCACTTCGGTAGCGCACGCAAGGCAACAGGGGTAGCGTGCGCTACCTACATGCAGCCAAAGATTCGGCCGATGTCACATCGCAAGAAGTCTTGCCGAGGGTATAAAACACGAAACGCACGACGGAACCAGAATCCAGGAACATAGATGCGACGCATATAAGACGACGGAGCTAAGCGCTGAAAGAAAAATACAATTCCGACCACCAAAGGGTCCGTAATGCGACAACGAAAACGAGATTCCCTAAACTATTAGGAAATTACAAAAATGGCCCAAGTGCCCGAAAATCACGAAACGACGTCGGATTTACAAACCGAAAGTCTCCACATGACCAACTCAACCATACGAACTTGTACAAACCAAGAAACAACGAAAACGAACGAGTTTTACAAGAATCGAACGTTCATACGGCAAAACATGACACAAAATGAAATTATGTGAAAACATCATCAAAACTCATCCAAATGGAAAAACTCCAAGAACAAGGTAGATTCAAAATGTCGAAACGGTTACAAGCGAGTCGATAAAAATAGATATACACCAAAAATGGAAACTGCTAAAAATGGAAAATTACGGATATTACAGAGCTAACCTTTTTGGGGCATGTGATTTCAGCAGGAGGCGTTAAAGTAGACCCCCAGAAGATCGAGACAGTTATGAATTGGGAACCACCTAGAAATGTCAAAGAGGTGAGAAGTTTCCTGGGGTTGGCGGGATATTATCGACGGTTCGTCGGGGCCTTCTCCTGTGTCGCTCGGCCATTAACAAATGCGCAGGAAGAACACCAAGTTTGTCCGGACAATGATTGTCGGGAGAGTTTCGACAGGCTAAAAGGAAGCTTACTACCGCCGGTGTTGGTACTACCGCGAGTACGAAGGGATTCGTAATATGCACCGTGCGTCTAAGCACGGTGGGATGTGTGTTCATGCAAAATGACAGGTTATCGCTTACGCCTCTCGTCAACTTAAACCTTATGAGGTGAACTACCCGACACATGACTTGGAACTAGCCGCAGTGGTCCACGCTCTTAAGATTTGGAGACATTACCTATATGGGGTTACACGTAAGATCTTTACGGACCACCAGAGTTTAAAGTACATTTTCAGGCAGACAGAGTTAAAGATGCGCCAGCGGCGTGGCTGGAGTTAATCCAGGATTACGATGTAGTGATGCTATATCACCACAGGAAGGCCAACGTCGTAGCGAGACCTTGAGTCGGAAAGCTGCGCAGGAGGTGACACTATCTCGGTTTGACATGCAGTGGAGTTGCGGCAAGATCTCGGGAGAAATGACATTGAAGTGTGGATACAACACCGCCAGGGACAGTTGTGCTCGATTGATATTTGCTCGTCCTGCTGGACGAGATACGCCTAGCACAGATGGAGGATCCAGAACTTCGTGCGATCGGCGCAAAGGCCGAAAGGGGAGTTATTTCAGACTACAGGATCCAAGGGGGCTTAGTTAGATTCAAGAACAGGATTTGCATTCCACCTAAAGACGAGCTTAAGCAAACTATACTCAAGGAAGCTCATTCTACTCCCTATTCGATACATCCCGGGGCGAGCAAAATGTACAAAGACCTGCCAAAGAGTTTCTGGTGGAAGAATATGAAGCAAGAGGTAGCAAGGTTTGTCGCTCGATGTATGATATGTCAACAGGTGAAGATTGAACACCGTAGACCGGCCGGAATCATGCAGCCCTTACCCATTCCGGAATGGAAATGGGAGAGCATATCAATGGACTTTGTCACCAAGTTACCAGTGACGGCGGGGGGAAAGGACACGATATGGGTTATTGTAGACCGACTGACAAAGTCGGCACACTTCATTCCAATTCAGGAGGCCATCGGAACAGAACAGCTGGCTACCATCTTTGTTCGGGAAATCGTGAGGTTACATGGCGTTCCCTCGGGGATTATTTCGGATAGAGACACTAGATATGTGTCCCGCTTCTGGAAGGCTGTCCACCAGGCCATGGGTACTCAACTGCATTTCAGCACTGCCTATCATCCTCAAACGGATGGACAAACAGAACGCACCATACAGACCCTGGAAGATATGTTGAGAGCATGTGTACTCGATTGGGGCAAGGACTGGGCTAAACACCTCTGCTTAGCGGAATTTTCGTACAACAACAGCTGGCATGCAAGCATAGGCATGGCCCCCTTTGAGGCCTTGTATGGTAGAAAGTGCAAGTCTCCCCTATGTTGGGACGATGCATCCGATGTCATCGCCACCGAGTTGGATCTAATCCAGGAATCTATTAAGAAGATATCCATTGTTCGAAAACACATGTTGGCAGCGCAGAGTCGCCAAAAGTCTTATGCTATGGACCGGCAGCGACCGTTGGAATTTATGGTTGGGGATCATGTTTGGGTTAAAGTATCGCCAATGCGGGGCATTCGACGCTTCGGCCAGAAGGGCAAGCTAAGCCCGAGATTTATTGGCCCGTTCGAAATACTGGACCGAGTCGGTAGACTCGCTTATCGGATAGCATTACCACCATCGTTAGACGGAGTGCATAATGTCTTCCACGTCTCCCAGCTGAGAAAGTACGTGTATGATCCTAGCCACAGGATCAACTTCGAGGAAGTAGAGATTTCCAATGATGCTACCTTTAGGGAAGTTCCAACAGCGATTTTGGATCGACGCGTAAAGACACTAAGGAACAAGAACATACCCCTTGTTAAAGTTCAGTGGTCGCACCACGGTACGGAAGAAGCGACTTGGGAGACCGAGGCGAGCATGAGAGAGAATCATCCCGAGTTATTTTCTTACTTTCGGGACGAAACTATTTTTAAGGGGGGTGGTATGTAATACCACCAGTATTACATGCTTTTTCACTTTGGGCACTCACGTCCATTTCTCCTGTTTGATAAATAAATGTACTCCATTGCAATAAAACATATTTTGTATAATATGGTAAATGCGGTATCGCATCTATTATTCGTGTATTGTGATGGTATGATGATTGTGAACTTTCGGTGACATACCTCGATGTCGTTAGGTAATTATCGGTGCGAATATGATGGTGGCCAACGTCTTGTTCCCGAGAGATTTCCAGACGACATGGAGAGGGAGTCGTGTCATAAGAAATTAATGTGATAATAATTTGGCAAACAAAGCTCGCCTTACGTACGTTATACTCCGACTCATTACGCACGCTATATCTCGAGCCATTACGTCGTTAAATATCGGCCCTTACGCACGTAACATCGGTCTTCGGTCTTGGACAGAATCTTCGTGCAGTATGCGCGTGCGACCAACTTTCGGCGTGATTGCGGCGGGCAAGTCAACGAGGTGTTACGACGTTAACCGCTTCGTTAAATGCGTAACGATGTGAGTGAATCGTTCCAGCGAGTTCCTTACGTACGTTAAGTATTTTGCCATAACGTACGTAAAGCCTCTTACGTACGTAAACCGTAAGGCATAACGTACGTAAGGGCAATCTGAGTTTATAAAAGAACACTTTGCCTTTCATTTCTTCCGTCCCAAAAATCATTCTTCTTCCTTGTACACTACTCTCCACCATCATTGAACCAATTCTAACCTCCCAATTCAAGTGCTATCCTAATAGAGTACGATAATCAAGCTTCGGGGAAGGTCTTGAAGGTGTTATCCTCTCGTTCTCCTTCGTCCACCGTCGTTCTTCATCATCTTTTGTCAGTAAAGGTAAGTTTATCCAACCTTGAACTCATTTCAGTATTGTTTAGTAAGTTTTAGTAAACCTCGGATGCCTTGGGTAGCTTAGAACCCTCAGTAATGATCGAACCGGTATATAACTATCGCAATTGTTAATCGATATCCATCAAAGCTAGAAATTGGAATGAATAATGGTAGAACTCATAATCATATTGCTAATCACCAACTTCTCGGAATCATCTTGAAGGGTTTCATGTATAACCGTATTATCATGTTGAATAAAACCGTTAATGAATCCTTGATGAAGTTACCAACAATTTCTAGCCGAATAGATACCGAAACACGTTAAGATGATGGATTAATCGTTCTAGACTTGCATATTAAGACAACGATGAAATCTTGGTGATTGTTGGTTATCATTAACTAGGAATGTTGTGTTAGAACACTATTGTTTAGCGGAAGGATAACTTATAAAGAATGTTGCCGAACCTAAGAAATTAATGGCACGCATTATGGATAAAAATTGTAATATCCGGATTTATTACAGTGTATTTCATCTGTATTCAAACCCTGTATTATTCGGATTGGTGATTTTGATTATTGGAGTATGATATTTCGTGCATTGATATCATTGTACATAAGTATAGGAACATGCAAAATTGCTCAAACAACCTCGTGATAGCGCACGCTAAGAATGTATCTTAACGCGCGCTATCGGGCCATTATTAGCGCACGCTATGAAGATAGGAGTTGTGTGCGCTAAGAACTCAATTATTGAGCGGGACGGCTAGCACATGCGCCAGCCGGGACATGGGTCCGGATAAGATTCCCGCGGACGCACCGGGACAATTCTGAAGTCAACCATTATTAGCGCACGCTACGGAATGCTTAGTAGCGTGTGCTAACTTGTTAATAATGCAGAATATTATAAATGGGACAACAACCGTTTTGGCTTTCATTTCTTTCGCCCATTCTTCATCCTTGAGAGTTCACAGAGCTGTAGTAATACTTCTATACACCTAGAACACATCTTGTTGGTGTTGTATATTGGTTATCACTTGGGAATATTCATTGAAGTGGAATAGCACCTTGGAGTGGCATACAACCAACCGGAGTTGGATTCTACCTTACGGTTCAGTGATTTTAATCATATTAAGGTATGTTCAATCTATCTCAAGACTTATAGTTGGATTCTAACGATTTGTATGATCATGTTAACAAGATATGGATTTTCATAGATGAATTATCCAAGTATATCATGTTTGGAATATTGAGATGATTAAGCCTTAAGTACCTTGATTATAATCATCATGATTCGAATCTTATTACACTGAATATGTGAAGAGAAGCTTCTATCATTGGTAATTCGAATCTAGTAGATGACTTCATAATAATCATGGACTTGACTTTAACAATCATTATTGATGGATAAATCTAAAGGATTGATCATGGAAAGATTTATCTAGTATAGAGGGAACGTCTAACAACTTCAACATGATAATATTGATTGATATAAGGTGTTGATATCAACCGTTAAGCTTTTCGAATTATCGTATGAAGATTTGTAGTCGGAATGGAATATGGTTTCATATGGGTATGCATATCCTTGAATCCGAAGTTGTCTTTATCCGTAAGATCATTCAGAATCGTATATACATGATATTCATGGAGGTAACATGAAGTATCACGGAAGATTTCATTGTTTCGATCATGGCGAGGACAGATTCTTGCTCGGCTGATGGCGCCATGCACAGATAGCGCACGCTATGCTTTGATTATTAACGTGCGCTATCGAGCACGAGTTAGCGTACGCTACGTTTGGTACGTAACGTACGCTAGGCCAACAGACGAGTTAGTCGACTGATCAGAGAAGTACTGACCATGCACAGTTAGCGTACGCTAGGCTTTGTTGTTTGCGTGCGCTATCAAGCAGACTTAACGCACGTTACACAGAGTACTTAGCGTGCGCTAAGCAGTTTGGGCAGATTGCATTTTATGAACTTTTGGCCGTGAATCGAATTGTTAAACATTCATACAACGTGAGATAAATCCTATATCATTTCTTTTGTTAAGGTTTGGTCTCGTTACGTGATTGATTGAGGAGGACGACCTTCGAGTGTTCATTTTCGTGGAAGTATTGTTATTGTCTTCAAATCGAGGCAAGTACCTTAATTTTTTTATGTATTGTTGTTATACATATTGTCGTGCATGTATGTCGTTATTGTATGTGCACCTCGTGTTGGTCCGACGGGATCATCGGGGGATCTATGCTAGCGTGCGCTGGATCATCGGACGGGTTTTTCCACCACGGGTTGGTCTGACGGGATCATCATGGGTTCTAGGCAGTGAACGCTGGATCGATGGAATTACCATGTGTATGTATTGATATCATGTTGTGATTATCAGTTGTGTATGTTATGTTTGAGTTTCTTGTAGGAGAAGACTCGTTGGTATTTTGTCGTTTACGTTATTATTATTCTTCGTGAGATATGAATAATATGTTGTGGTACTTGTACTAGCATCGTTGTGCTAACCCCTTCGGGGGTGAACATTTTGTTTGTGTTCAGGATCCAGGAGAGCGGGGAAACAACCACTGGAACTGTATGACGATGAGGGTGCAGAGTGATGTCCCGACCGGGTTTATTTATCTGTTGTTTACTCGTTATTTCAATAAGTACTCGAGTACGAAGTCATTTGTGATGATTTGAATTTGGTGATGTATTATTGAGTTCTGCTGAACAATTGTACTATTTCTGTATTGGGTCAGAACTGTTGTACCGTAATTTCGTTATTTCCATTCGTTAGTACCTTTTAATGCCTGTTTAAATTCTTCAGCCTTGTAAATCCTTATGTAAAGGATTTACGGCGCTATAAAATTCCTGAATATATCGGGGGTGTTACAGAATATGGTATCAGAGCTAAGATTATGGATATCTTGGCCGTTGGGTTAAAATAGGGGTCATTTATGTCTTTTGGGGTAACCGGCCGTGAATGACATCACTGCACTGCCTACGTCTTCATGCGAACAGTGGTTGTAAGTTTCTAAACTCTATCTTGTTCTTTACATGTTGTGTCTCTTTATACTCGAATATTAGAACGATGTTGTTTCCTGTATATTGAGTATTTATGCTTACAGTATGTTGAGAGGTGGACGTGGACGTGGTCGCGGTCGTGGACGCGGACGAAGAAATGCCGAAAGGGAGGCGTCGCCTTCTAACCAGGCCAGTGATAGCTCAGGCGAGCCGCAACAATCTATTAATAATGAACCGGATCCTGCTGTACCAGAGATCCTTCGTCAAGTGGTGAACCAGATGACTCAGTTCGCCCAGGTCGTGGACCGAATGCAAGTGGCGGTGGGACTACAGCAGGGAGAGAGACAGCAAGGGATCCCAGACATGGGAAATCGAGGTGACCGGTGGCTGCAAGAGGTGGCGAAGATGCAACCACCCAAATTCGACGGTATTTCTGAGATTCCCACCTGGGATCATTGGTTGAAAGAACTGGAGAAAATCTTTGCTGGAATTAAGCGCCTGGCAATAGGAGAGCCTCTATCGCTCAATATTTTACGATAGGGAAGCGTTCGAATGGTGGGAAGCCATCCGGCTGTAGACCATGATGCCGATTGGACGAGTTTAGATTGATGATGGAAGCTCGATTGCCCTCGTCTGTGAGGAAGCCAAAGTTCGGGAGTTTTTCTCCGCTTAGCCTTCTGATGTGTCAGTATCCTAGGCAATTAAGACGTTTAACCAGCAGCTGGCATTTGTTCGACATCTGGTCAGAACAGATGCAGAAATGATGATCCATTTCGATATGAGGATGAAACCAGAAGTTCAAAGGTACATGTCCGGATTCGAATGTACCACACTCCGCCAATACCAGGATAAGGCGTTGGCATATGAGATCAAGGAAGCAGCCATGGAGAAATTTTCGGAATCCAAGAAACAGAAAGTCTCTGGTACTTTTACAGAGCACAAGAACAGTGGGCCCCGTAAGGCCCAGTCATCCTTTCACTCTTTCAAGAAACCTCCGCACCCAGTTAGAAGCGGAAAGAACTTCGGAGCGACATCAACTATTACTGATGTTACCAGGAAATGCTTTAACTGCGCGAGACAGGCACTATCGCGAATTGCCCCCTTCTGCCGTGACTTGTTTTGATTGTGGACGAGAGGACATCGGGCGGTGTTTTTGAAGAGGCTGCAAAGTCTTTTAGAGCCCGTACACCACGGCCGGTCGAGAAGGAGGCCAGTATTCCACAGACGCAGCAAAGTGTTCGGATGCCTCGGAATTTTGGCCGCGGGCGAGAGGACAATGGGACCGAAAGGGGACATCGAGTGCGGATCTGCTCCCCACGTGCATGCGAGATGAGGAGGACAGGACGATCAAGATCTTGTTGTCGCATCAGTGCATGTCCAGATCCTTTCCCGGCCGATTAGCATTTTATTCGATACAGAGCTACACATTCTTTCATATCTTTGTCTTGTGTAAATCGTTTGAATATTTCCGGTTTTCATGCTTGTGAACCTTATGTTGTTGGTTTACCGAGTGGAGAGAGGATTGTCGGAAATTTAGAAACTAGAAATTTCCTGTATCATTTGGAGGCAGAGTGGCTCTCAAATCGATCGTGATAGAAATGCAAGAGACGACACGATACTCGGAGACGATTGGCTTAATCGATATGGAGCAATTGTGAACTACCGAAGGAGGAATATCTCGCTGATCGCTGACGATGGTTCCGAGATTCTGTTTGAGGGATGGAAACCGGGAAGCTCAGGAAAATTGATAAAGGCGATGAAAATTTGTCAAATTGTTGAAGCAGTGCATCTGAATCGGTGTTACGCAATGAAGAAAGAAGACGAAATTGTGGAACTTTCATCCATTCCTGTTGTGAACGAATTTCCAGATGTATTTCCTGACGAGTTACCTGGGCTACCTCCACGAAGGGATGTAGAAAATACTATTGAGCTGGAACCCGGAGCTACACCAATTTCTAAGGCGCCGTATTGTATGGCACCTACTGAGATGTACGAACTGAAGAAGCAGCTAGAGGAGTTACTGGATAAGGGCTATATTCAGCCAAGCGTTTCACCCTGGGGAGCGCCAGTCCTTTTTGTCCGAAAGAAGGATGGATCGCTCCGACTGTGTATTGACTATCGAGAGCTGAACAAGTTGACGATTAAGAACAAGTATCCGTTGCCACGGATTGATGATTTGTTTGACCAGTTGCAAGGGGCAACAGTATTTTCTAAAATCGATCTGAGATCAGGATATCATCAGGTGAGGATTAAGGAATCTGATGTTCCGAAGTCAGCGTTCAGAACTCGCTACGGGCATTATGAGTTTGTAGTGATGCCGTTTGGTCTCACTAACGCACCTGCTGTATTTATGCAATTGATGAACCGTGTGTTCATTGAATTTTTGGATAAATTTGTGGTCGTGTTTATTGATGACATTCTGGTGTATTCTAAGAGTCCGGAAGAACATGCGCAGCATTTGCGGATTGTATTGGAACTTTTGAGAAACGAACAATTGTACGCCAAACTTTCTAAGTGTGAATTCTGGCTAAAGGAAGTAATGTTCCTCGGCCATGTAGTGTCAGCTGAAGGAGTCCGAGTAGATCCTCAGAAGACCGAAGCAATTATGAATTGGGAGCTTCCAAAGAACGTGAAAGAAGTCCGAAGCTTCTTAGGACTTGCTGGATATTATCGTCGATTCGTGGAAGGGTTTTCTAAAATCTCCCGCCCACTTACTTGACTCCTGCAGAAAACTCAAAAGTTTGAGTGGAATGAATTGTGTCAGATTAGCTTTGATGAATTGAAGAAGAGATTGACGACGTCACCGATTCTATCACTTCCGAGGCCGAAGGATTCATAGTTCTGATGATGCTTGAACCAAGGACTTGGGTGCGTGTTGATGCGTAATGATAAGGTGATCGCTTATGCGTCGCGACAACGAAACCTTATGAAGTGAATTACCCGACACATGATTTGGAGCTAGCGGCGGTGGTTTTGCCTTGAAGATCTGGAGGCATTATCTGTACGGGACTCACTGTCAGATCTTTACGGATCATAAGAGTCTCAAGTACATATTTAGTCAGAAAGAGTTGAACATGCGGCAAAGGAGATGGTTGGAACTGATTAAGGACTATGACTTGGAGATTTTATATCATCCAGGCAAAGCAAATGTAGTAGCCGATGCACTTAGCCGCAAGCCTGTCTCTATTCAGATGCTGGAGACGCTGACATCCCAACTTAGCCTTCAACGAGAGATGATTCGTGAAGGGATTGAAGTGTGGTTACAAAGAGTCTAAGGACAACTGTGCGTGATGGAGATAACTTCATCTTTAACCGAAGAAATCAAATCTAGACAGGCAGATGATCCTCTGATGATTCGGTTACATGATGAAGTGATCAAAGGAAAGGCCCCCGGATTCATAATTCATGATGATGGGGTTTTGAGATTTCAAAACCGACTCTGCGTTCCCGATGATGATGTTCTGAAACACACAATTATGAAGGAAGCTCACAGTTCGCCCTATTCTGTCCACCCAGGCACCAGTAAGATGTATAATGACTTAAAGCAGAATTTCTGGTGGGGCAACATGAAGAAAGATGTAGCGGACTACGTTTCGAAATGCTTGACTTGTCAACAGGTTAAGATCGAGCATCAACGGCCTGCCGGAATGTTGAAGACACTCCCGATTCCTGAATGGAAGTGGGAGGACATATCGATGGACTTTATCACTAATATGCCGAAAACCAGGACAAGAATGAACATGATTTGGGTTATAGTTGATCGTTTAACCAAATCGGCTCATTTTCTAGGCATTAAGGATACGTGGGGACCATAGAGGTTGGCACGAGTATTTATTTCGGAGATAGTTCGATTGCATGGTACGCCGAAGACCATTGTTTCTGATCGAGACGGTCGTTTTGTGTCTCACTTTTGGAAAGCAGTTCATAAGGCCTTGGGGACCGAATTGAACTTGATCTGACTTATCACCCATGGTGACGGACAATCTGAGAGAACTATACAAACGGTGGAAGACATGCTAAGGGCCTGTGCCTTAGATTGGTCAAACGATTGGAAAGTTCATCTACCGTTGATTGAATTTACCTACAACAATAGTTGGAATGCTTCTATTAAGATGGCATCGTTTGAGGCATTATACGGAAGGAGATGCAGATCGCCCCTATCTTTGGGGACGATTCATCGGACTTGATCGAACAGAACGAGTTGATCGAGCGGACTCGAGAGAAGATAGCCTTAATTCGTGAAAGGTTGTTGGCGCCCAGTCGCCAGAAATCTATGCGGACGCACGCCGCCGCCCATTGGAGTTGATCTTGGAGATCACGTACTTTTGAAGGTTTCTCCTACTCGGGAATCTTTCGTTTGGAAGGAAAGGAAAGGCTGAGTCCGAGATATATCGGACCATTTGAGATCCTCGAGAGAGTTGGGGAGTTGGCATATAGATTGGCATTGCCGCCGTCATTGTGCCATGTTCATAACGTGTTCCACGTATCCCGATTCTGGAGGTATATACGGATCGATCCATATCATTGATTTCGGCGAGATCGAAGTCGCGCAGGATGGGACGTTTGAAGAAAGACCAGTCAAGATACTCGAGAGTCGAGTTAAACAACTGAGGAACAAACCAATCGTTTTGGTCAAAGTTCAGTGGTCACGTCACGGAATGGAAGAAGCCACCTGGGAAACGGAAGCTGATATGAAGTCTAGATATCCCGAGTTATTTTCGTCTTGAGTTTCGGGACGAAACTCCTTTTTAGTAGGAGAGTATGTAATATCCGGATTTATTACGGTGTATTTCATTTGTATTCAAACCCTGTATTATTCGGATTGGTGATTTTGATTATTGGAGTATGATATTTCGTGCATTGATATCATTGTACATAAGTATAGGAACATGCAAAATTGCTCAAACAACCTCGTGATAGCGCAGGCTAAGAATGTATCTTAACGCGCGCTATTGGGCCATTATTAGCGCACGCTATGAAGATAGGAGTTGCGTGCGCTAAGAACTCAATTATTGAGCGGGACGGCTAGCACATGCGCCAGCCGGGACATGGGTCCGGATAAGATTCCCGCGGACTTGCAGGACAATTAAAGTCGGCCATTATTAGCGCACGCTAAGGAATGCTTAGTAGCGTGCGCTAACTTGTTAATAATGCAGAATATTATAAATGGGACAACAACCGTTTTGGCTTTCATTTCTTTCGCCCATTCTTCATCCTTGAGAGTTCAGAGAGCTGTAGTAATTCTTCTATACACTTAGAACACATCTTGTTGGTGTTGTATATTGGTTATCACTTGGGAATATTCATTGAAGTGGAATAGCACCTTGGAGTGGCATACAACCAACCGGAGTTGGATTCTACCTTACGGTTCAGTGATTTTCATCATATTAAGGTATGTTCAATCTATCTCAAGACTTATAGTTGGATTCTAACGATTTGGATGATCATGTTAACAAGATATGGATTATCATCGATGAATTATCCAAGTATATCATGTTTGGAATATTGATATGATTAAGCCTTAAGTACCTTGATTATAATCATCATGATTCGAATCTTATTACACTGAATATGTGAAGAGAAGCTTCTATCATTGGTAATTCGAATCTAGTAGATGACTTCATAATAATCATGGACTTGACTTTAACAATCATTATTGATGGATAAATCTAAAGGATTGATCATGGAAAGATTTATCTAGTATAGAGGGAACGTCTAACAACTTCAACATGATAATATTGATTGATATAAGGTGTTGATATCAACCGTTAAGCTTTTCGAATTATCGTATGAAGATTTGTAGTCGGAATGGAATATGGTTTCATATGGGTATGCATATCCTTGAATCCGAAGTTGTATTTATCCGTAAGATCATTCAGAATCGTATATACATGATATTCATGGAGGTAACATGAAGTATCACGGAAGATTTCATTGTTTCGATCATGGCGAGGACAGTTCTTGCTCGTGAAAGCGCCATGCAGAATAGCGCACGCTATGCTTTGATTATTAACGTGCGCTATCGAGCACGAGTTAGCGACGCTACGTTTGGTACGTAACGACGCTAGGCCAACAGACGAGTTAGTTGGTGATCGGTGAAGTAATGACCATGCACGATTAGCGACGCTAGGCTTTGTTGTTTGCGTGCGCTATCGAGCAGACTTAACGCACGCTACGAGTACTTAGCGTGCGCTAAGCGGTCGCGGTGCATTTTATGAACTTTTGGCTGTGAATCGAATTGTTAAACATTCATAGAACGTGAGATAAATCCTATATCATTTCTTTTGTTAAGGTTTGGTCTCGTTACGTGATTGATTGAGGAGGACGACCTTCGAGTGTTCATTTTCGTGGAAGTATTGTTATTGTCTTCAAATCGAGGCAAGTACCTTAATTGTTTTATGTATTGTTGTTATACATATTGTCGTGCATGTATGTCGTTATTGTATGTCCACCTCGTGTTGGTCCGACGGGATCATCGGGGGATCTATGCTAGCATGCGCTGGATCATCGGACGGGTTTTTCCACCACGGGTTGGTCTGACGGGATCATCGTGGGTTCTAGGCAGTGAACGCTGGATCGATGGAATTACCATGTGTATGTATTGATATCATGTTGTGATTATCAGTTGTGTATGTTATGTTTGAGTTTCTCGTAGGAGAAGACTCGTTGGTATTTTGTCGTTTACGTTATTATTATTCTTCGTGAGATATGAATAATATGTTGTGGTACTTGTACTATCATCGTTGTGCTAACCCCTTCGGGGGTGAACATTTTGTTTGTGTTCAGGATCCAGGAGAGCGGGGAAACAACCACTGGAACTGTATGACGACGAGGGTGCAGAGTGATGTCCCGACCGGGTTTATTTATCTGTTGTTTACTCGTTATTTCAATAAGTACTCGAGTACGAAGTCATTTGTGATGATTTGAATTTGGTGATGTATTATTGAGTTCTGCTGAACAATTGTACTATTTCTGTATTGGGTCAGAACTGTTGTACCGTAATTTCGTTATTTCCATTCGTTAGTACCTTTTAATGCCTGTTTAAATTCTTCAGCCTTGTAAATCCTTATGTAAAGGATTTACGGCGCTGTAATATTCCTGAATATATCGGGGGTGTTACAAAAATGGAGAAATTCGATTCCGACATCATAAGCAACTAGGATAGGGTTCTAACAGGCGGGAGGGGGAGGAACGTCGTTGATCATCATTATTATCATAAGATGTTAATCGACAAACATGTAATAGGTCGGATTTCCAAGTGCGATCGTTCAAGACGTTGCCTTGTCAAGAAATAACTCGTGTCGGATTTGAGGCAAGTGAATCTTGTTCAGACTTTACGTCTTATAATTTTAGACATAGTAAATGTTACTATTGTGGAATGGTGCTCTTACGATTATCTTGTCCGGAGTATTCCCGAGTAGATACTACCGTGACCCTTGGCCGCGGCCTTGGGAGTTTTCTTGTTGGACCGTGTTGCGGGATAAAACCTGAATGGTACCCACGTCCGGAGTAGTCCTGTGTAGATACTTCTGTGACCCTTGGTTGCGACCTTGGGAGTTTATGTGCTGATAAGAGGAATAACATGGAACATTCGGTGACAACTTTATTCCTTGAAATTATTAGATTTTACCTTTGAGTTTGGTTTGGATTGTTTCTGACCTAGGTTACTGGCACGACATGTCGTGCCAGGTAAATTTGTTGAATTTGTGCAGGACACCCCCGAAGGTTACGGCCAGGCATGAGCTGTGTTGGAAGAAGGCCTGTTAATTTCTTAAATAAATTTGAACATTCCACGTTGTGTAATAACCGTATGTACGGACACTATTTGCTTTTGGTACTTTGGGTTGTACGAAGACTTTCTTAATTACTTCCGTATTTTACCACTTTTAAATAAAATATTTTAGAAAATATTTTCAAAACTTGCCTTGTGGGTCCCTCATGGGATCTACGGCACTGTGGCGTCCCGGTTCATTTTGGGGGCGTTACACCGTGGCCATACCCATTAGTATCGGCCCCAGAGGTCCCGTCGGACCATCCCCAGGTGGGAAACCACTTCCGCGGCCGTACCCATTAGTATCGGCCCCCAGAGGTCCCGTCGAACCGTCCCCAGGTGGAAGAACATCAACACACGCACCCAAGTCCACTTTCGTGGCCGTACCCATTAGTATCGGCCCCCAGAGGCCACATGCCATCCCCAGGTGGAAGAGTAACAACTCACAGATTACAAAACCACGACTCTCAAAGGTCAAACACACAAAATATATATAGTCGAGGTACCTTGCTAGAATGGCCAAATTATCCAACACGTACTCACGACCCAGAGCTATATCAATTCACAAGGGAGCACAAGATCTCAACAGCACCGAATGACACAACCAATATCTCCAAAAACTCACATATTCATCCATAACCACAGGACTCCAAGCACATAATTTGTCAAGAGAATTACACTTTACATTTACCAACGACATAATCATACGCAATGACATCACAAGAAAGTAAGGTGATTCTATACTTGACACTAGCACACATATTCAACTAAGCACATTAATTCCCGACACACGCGGGTCACCTTTACAAAAACCATGATGGTAAATATACCGATTCTTTGGAAAAATGGTTATTAATATTCATTTAGCACATATCGACGATTAATAACCATAATATCCACAAAACACGTAATGTATGGGCAAGATACTTGCCTCGAATAACCACAACGCAGAGAATCGGCCGAAGTAGGTTGGCACGAACCGACTACGAACTCACCGACTCCACCGAACGACAATCCGCAACAATGAACTACGAACGAAAACAATAATAACGAAAATAAATTCCAAAGTACGACCCAAAGCTGCTAAATTCAAAGAACGAATGACGAAAGTTCAAGCGTTTCCCCCAAAACGGCCAAGAACACGATTCGTTCCGTCAAAACCAAAACGAATTCCAAGTTGAAATATGGATATACAATCCATAAAATATGTTTAAAAACATCATTTAACCACAATCGATCCATCAAAAACGGATGAAAAACGAGATCGAGAACAAATCCCCCAAAAAGTCAATTTGAAGGAAATCAAGAAATATACTTCGATTCGACGAAGAACAATGGATTAAATGATGTTAAACACAATAATACTACCAAGATTAATCATACCCATCATGAATTAATCAACAACACGGAACGAATTGGACAAAAATGCAAAAACCCCCAAATTCACGAAATTAGGGTTCTAAGGAAGATTACCTTGATTCGCTGGATCAAAGGATGATAACGGATGATTGATTGATGATATGAACTCAAGAACTTCATGGATTTGTTGTCAAACAACATGGCTCCATGGTAAGATCACCCTCAGTCACGGAAGAGAAGGAGAAGAAGGAGAAAAATGGCCAAAAACCCGTGTGCAGGACCATAAATAGGCTGCACAGTGCCGCGGCACAGGGCCAAAAATGGCTCCCAGTGGTCGGCAGTGTGCCGCGGCCCGGCCGACGTGTGCCGCGGCACCCGGTACAGTCGGTTTGGCCGAAAAATGCCACAGAGTGTGCCGCGGCCCTGCCGGCATGTGTCGCGGCCCACGGTGCGGCCTGCTCGGCCAGGAGCTGCCGAGCACTACCGGCCGTGACTCGGCCAGAAGCTGCCGAGCACTACCGGCCGTGACTCGGCCAGTGCCGGCCTGGGCCCAGACTACCCGGCGATGACTCGGCCGGGGCCAATTCCGACGGCCCGAACGACCCCGAAACCCGAACCTGAATACGAATCGATGATACGGTTACGACGTACTCGCAAAGACGAATCTAAGAGCTAAAAGAACACACAATTCCGACCACCCGAAGGCTCGGAATTCGACAACGGAAGTAATTACCCAAAACTTTGGGAAATTACGAAAATGGCCCAAAACGTCCGAAAATCACGATACGCGATCGAAACACCAAACCAAAGCTCACAACATGAATAATAACATTAAATGAACTTACGAGAAACTCGAAACAACAGTTTCAGACGAGATTCGCAAGAATCGAACTCAAGTGCGGAAAAGTCGCTAAAAAGCTCGGAACTCAACAAAACGATACCGAAATGAACTCGGATGACAAAAAGTGCAGAATTAATCATTCTCTAAATGACGAAACGGTCATGAGCGAGTCGTCAAAACGGACTCCGGCCGAAAAAGAAATTTACCGAAAATCGAAAATTGCGGATATTACATTATACCCTCCTTAAAAGAAGTTTTGTCCCGAAACTTAAAACAAGTAGGGAGTAACAATATCCCGCCAGGAAAACTCAACGAGATACGCAAGGAAATGCGTAACTTACGCCCATCGGCGAAACGTTACAAGCAACGCAAAGGAATATATGGCGTGAAAACACGCTCCACGACGACCAACACAACGCCGCCGTTAGGGATATAATAAAACCACAAGCGTCATCAAATGGATAATACAATCAAGTCAATTATCCGAACAATCACACAACACAATGAACAAAAATCAATACGATTGACCAACCCAATGGTACATCAATCAAAACGCGAGCCAATCGCTGAACAAATACGGAATTCCACCGCCCAAGGGTTGGAAGATCGAAAACGAGACTAATTTTCCGAACTTGGAAAGGTCACAACGATATATAGATCAATTTAGGACAATATCAGAACTCGTTTGAATGACAAAGCTGGGAAACAACACCAGGTCAGAAGCATCAACGAGCACAGTCGAGTCGATACGGTTGGACGAAACAGAAGAGAAAGAAAGAAAAATGTGGGTATTACATCATATCACCTTTAAAAGAGGTTTCGTCCCGAAACCTAAACAACGAGAGCGAAGTGCTGGAATAGCAACCTTCCCGACCATACCCCTCTTGGTCCACATCCGATCTTCATGGCCAATAGTATCGTGGTCACGACTGTGTCCTCTGCCCAACGGCATACTAAGCGGATTCCCACTCAATACGATTACACAACTTCGCAAAATATTATACGAAAGTACCAACTCAGCACGACATATCACATAAGGTAACCAATAACAACTCGAAAAGAAAATCCACGAGGTATCCTTTTAAAGGAAATCTTTTGAAAATCCTTGGATTTGTATGCTATTTAAAATAAACTTTAAAAGTACTTTTGGTACCTCGGGTTGTTTCATCAAAACTTGTAAACAACATACTTTAACCGTCTCATTTGAAATCATTTGAAGTCATCATGCCTCTACGTATCATCATCGCCGTTAACAACTAACAAGTTAACCATACAAGATCATCAAATCATTCTTACATACTCTAACATTTCCGAATCCGAGTTTGAACTTTACATCGAGTGAGATTTCTCATCTTTCACTATATATTTTTGAAAATAAAAATCGCATTGGTTTTTGAAATAAAATATTTTTATGGTGTGAAAGATTTTGAAAATCATTCACTCGAATTATTTGAAAATGCAACAATACGTTAAAATTATTTTCGAAAATTCTCCCAACACTTCACAAACATCAACGACGGTAAAATCTTACAAAATGTTCAAGGTACTTTAAAACAACTCTTTCAAATACCGTCGAGGTTTTATTTGAGAATCCTAGGCCGGCTCGCAAATTTCAAACAGTTTCCAAAGTTCATACGAAGCCGCCGGCTAATCGCACTTCCACAAACTTATGAAGGTTTTAGAAAAGCGTGTTCGAACACACTCGCAGCAGACATAATTTATCAATTTGCCGAACCCAATCAATTATCACTTAGCGCAACGAAAAAAAATCATAACGCACATTCATACAAAACAGTTGTCATTACTTGACAACACACATAGAATACAGTCCCGGGTGATTGACTGCTAAGGTTAGGCTTAACGGCTAAAAGAAATGTAGTTCCCTAGCCTCTGTCTGCATCGACTAACTCGCGCTACAACACATATTTAGCGTGCGCTACCCATCTCGCATTAGCGCGCTAGCCTTACACTTAGCATGCGGCGGTTCTATTTTAGCAACATGATTGCGAACATATATACGACATTCCTGGAATCGAAGGTCACAAATAAACAACAACAATATTCGAATCTCAAAGCCATCGATTCACATAATTACAACACATCATGAGCAACCATCAAAAGGCAATTGTCATTCAAAACCGAAAAGTTAAAAGCAAGGATCACGTCTTGAGTATATTTTGTAGAACTCATTTGAGTTCAAAACTCGTGTTTTGAAAACTTATAGTACACAGTGGAAAAGAATTATCAATAATTCGAGTTTTCAGAACTTTCTGCCTTGAGGTTAACATACAAAAATCAACTTTTTCCTCCCTTGGAGGACATTTTAAAAATTTTACGTGACTCCCCGAAAGGATTCGAAAACTTAAAATTCCAAGGTTTATACTCTTGCAAGAAAAACGATTTATACAAAGATACATTCAGCAATATCATTCTACATTTTAGAGCAAGACGGGAATCAACAAATATATGTTACTTACTCACGATGCACCTTCAAATACTAACTACATAACACAGAATCACACAGGCTCGTATAGCTCGTGGTACAATCCGTAGTAGGGAGACTTACATCCACAGATCGCACGAAGATGATGGCTGCACCCTGATACTAATCACGGCCGACATTCCAAACGACGCGTCGCGACAAGACTCAGTCAGACAAAATCTAACAATACAAGACTCAACAACACATAACTCGACCCGACAGCCTAGGTTTTCTCAACCTATGCTCCGATACCATAAATGTAACACCCCCAGATCGAACCGGGAATATTACACGCCGCAGACCCTCTCCTCGAGGATCCACCAGGCTAGACATCAAAACAACACATTACATTACATACCGACGAATCAAAATAACGAACCAATAGACCAAGTTGGTCTTTCGACACTGACTTACAAATAAAAATACATAAACTCATCCAGACTCATACCCACGCAAGGGTAAAATAATTACCACCACAAACAATAAGACAGCGGAAAATACAATACAATGGACTCCGACTAACTGAACCCAAAACTGGCCTTCGTGTGATTAGTATCATTCGTGTTTCATCATCCCTCGTACCTATCCTGTCTTGCTCCCGAAAACCTGCGTGTACCTGGACACAATACAGATATCCACCCCCCGATTACTCGGGGGTTAACAAAACTCCACTGTTTCGCTAGTGCAAGTATAAAGTGCAAATACGAGCCATACACAACACATTCCAAGAATATAACGAAAGACTTCCCGAGATATATTTAGTTAAAAATAGTTCAAGTCTTGAAAGAAGAAACGAAGCAAGTAAGCATTTTGAAAATATCTCCAAATCTCGGGAGTTTTGAAAACATCAGAAATTGAAAAGTTCTTAATTCCTCGAAAGCCATTTAGGGTCACAGCCCCAAAGTTCATTTTCCAAAATACAAATCCGTTTAAGAAAACACGGGGTCCACGACCCGGTCATCCACTTCAATTCACTACAAGGACACATTACACATAACACATTATTCTTATGCCATTCTAGCCGAGCACCAAGACTCGATATATAATGTCTCTTGACCCCGAGCGTAAAGCATTGTGATACTCCGGACATATCACAATTAATTATCAAAACATCAACATCAATATCACAGAAACCACACTTGGTAACCCGTGGCCGTACCCATTAGTATCGGCCCCCAGAGGTCCCGTCGGACCATCCCCAGGTGGGAAACCACTTCCGCGGCTGTACCCATTAGTATCGGCCCCCAGAGGTCCCGTCGAACCGTCCCCAGGTGGAAGAACACCAACACACGCACCCAAGTCCACTTCCGTGGCCGTACCCATTAGTATCGGCCCCCAGAGGCCACATGCCACCCCCAGGTGGAAGAGTAACAACTCACAGATTACAAAACCACGACTCTCAAAGGTCAAACACACAAAATATATATAGTCGAGGTACCTTGCTAGAATGGCCAAATTATCCAACATGTACTCACGACCCAGAACTATATCAATTCAAAAGGGAGCACAAGATCTTAACAGCACCGAACGACACAACCAATATCACCAAAAACTCACATATTCATCCATAACCACGGGACTCCAAGCACATAATTTGTCAAGAGAATTACACTTTACATTTACCAACGACATAATCATACGCAATGACATCACAAGAAAGTAAGGTGATTCTATACTTGACACTAGCACACATATGCAACTAAGCACATTAATTCCCGACACACGCGGGTCACCTTTACAAAAACCATGATGGTAAATATACCGATTCTTTGGAAAAAGGGTTATTAATATTCATTTAGCACATATAGACGATTAATAACCATAATATCCACAAAACACGTAATGTATGGGCAAGATACTTGCCTCGAATAACCACAACGCAGAGAATCGGCCGAAGTAGGTTGGCACGAACCGACTACGAACTCACCGACTCCACCGAACGACAATCCGCAACAATGAACTACGAACGAAAATAATAATAACGAAAATAAATCCCAAAGTACGACCCAAAGCCGCTAAATTCAAAGAACGAATGACGAAAGTTCAAGCGTTTCCCCCAAAACAGCCAAGAACACGATTCGTTCCGTCAAAACCCGAAAACGGAATTCCAAGTTGAAATATGGATATACAATCCATAAAATATGTTTAACAACATCATTTAACCACAATCGATCCATCAAAAACGGATGAAAAACGAGATCGAGAATGTAACACCCCCGATATATTCAGGGATATTACAGCGCCGTAAATCCTTTACATAAGGATTTACAAGGCTGAAGAATTGAACAGACATTAAAAGGTATTAACGAATGGAAATAACGAAATTAAGATACAGCAGTTCTGACCAACTGCGAGTACAATTGTTCAACAGGAACTTAATAATACATCACAAAATTCAATTTCAACATAAATGACTTCGTACTCGAGTACTTATTGAAATATCAAATAAACAACAGACAAATAAACCCGGCCGAAACATCACTCTGCACCCTCGTCGTCATGCAGCTCCAGTGGTTGTTTTCCCGCTCTCCTGGATCCTGAACATAAACAAAATGTTCACCCCCGAAGGGGTTAGCACAATGATGCTAGTACAAGTACCACAACATATTATTCATATCTCACGAATAACGTAAACAACAAGAAAAATACCAACGAGTCTTCCCCTACGAGAAACTCAAAAATGACATGCACAACTGATAATCACAACATGATATCATAACATACACATGGTAATTCCGTCTATCCAGCGTTCACTGCCTAGAACCCACGATGATCCCGTCAGACCAACCCGTGGTGGAAAAACCCGTCCGGTGATCCAGCGCACGCTAGCATAGATCCCCCGATGATCCCGTCGGACCAACACGAGGTGGACATACAATAACGACATACATGCACGACAATATGTATAACAACAATACATAAAACAATTAAGGTACTTGCCTCGATTTGAAGACAAGGACAACACTTCCACGAAAATGAACACTCGAGGGTCGTCCTCCTCAATCAATCACGTAACGAGACCAAACCTTAACAAAAGAAATGATACAGGATTTATCTCACGTCGTACGAATGTTTAACAATTCGATTTACGGCCAAAAGTTCATAAAATGCAATCTGCCTGAACTTCTTAGCGCACGCTAAGTACTCTATAAGTCTGCTCGATAGCGCACGCAAACAACAAAGCCTAGCGTACGCTAACTATGTATGGTCAGTACTTCGCTGATCAGTCGACTGACTCGTCTGATGTCTTAGCGTACGTTACGTACCAAACGTACGCTAACTCGTGCTCGATAGCGCACGTTAATCATCATAGCTTAGCGTGCGCTATCTATGCATGGCAGTTTACTGCTGGGCAGTAAACTTTTCTCATCATGATCAAAACAATGAAATCTTCCGTGATAATTCATGTTACCTCCATGAATATCATGTTCATACGATTATGAATGATCTTACGGATAACAACAACTTTGGATTCGAGGATATGCATACCATTATAAAACCATATTCCATTTCGACTACAAATCTTCATACGACAATTCGAAAGACTTAACGGTTGATAGCAACACCTTTATATCAATCAATATTATCATGCTGAAGTTGTTAAACGTTCCATATATACTAGATAAATCTTTCCATGATCAATCCTTTAGATTTATCCAACAATAATGATGTTAAAGTCAAGTCCAAGATTGCTATGAAGTCATCTACTAGATTCGGATTACCAATGATAGAAGCTTCCTTTACTTGTTAGATGTAATAAGATTCGAATCATGATGATCATAATCAAGGTACTTAAGGTTTAATCATCTCAATATTCCAAACATGATGTACTTTGGATAATTCACTTATGAAAATCCATATCTCGTTAACATGATCATCCAAATCGTTAGAATCCAACTCTAAGTCTGGAGATAGATTGAACATACCTTAATATGATGAAAATCACTGAACCGTAAGGTAGAATCCGACTCCGGTTGGTTGTATGCCACTCCAAGGTGCTATTCCACTTCAATGATTATTCCCAAGTGATAACCAATATATAAACACCAAAAAAATGTGTTCTAAGTGTGTAGGAGGATATATTAGCTCTCTGGCCTCTCAAGAATGCAGAATGGTCGAGTAAAATGTAAGCCAAAACGAGTTGTTGTCCCATTTATAATATTCTGCATTTTAAAAAGTTAGCGCACGCTACTAAGCTTTCCTTAGCATGCGCTAATAATAGTTGACTTCAGAATTGTCCGGGTTCGTCCGCGGGAATCTTATCCGGACCCATGTCCTGGCTGGCGCATGTGCTAGCCGTCCCGCTCAATAATTGAGTTCTTAGCGCACGCAACCCCTATCTGCATAGCGTGCGCTAATAGTAGCCCGATAGCGCGCGTTAAGATACATTCTTAGCGTGCGCTATCACGAGTTTGCATGAGGAATTTTGCATGCTTCTATACTTATGTATAATGATATCAATGCAAGAAATATCATACTCCAATAATCAAAACCACCAATCCGAATAATACAGGGTTTGAATACAGATGAAATACACCGTAATAAATCCGGATATTACATACTCTCCTACTAAAAAGGAGTTTCGTCCCGAAACTCAAGACGAAAATAACTCGGGATATCTAGACTTCATATCAGCTTCCGTTTCCCAGGTGGCTTCTTCCATTCCGTGACGTGACCATTGAACTTTGACCAAAATGATTGGTTTGTTCCTCAGCTGCTTAACTCGACTCTCGAGTATCTTGACCGGTCTTTCTTCAAACGTCCCATCCTGCGCGACTTCGATCTCGCCGAAATCAATGATATGACTGGGATCTGGTATATACCTCCGTAACTGGGATACGTGGAACACGTTATGAACATGGCACAATGACGGCGGCAATGCCAATCTGTATGCCAACTCCCCAACTCTCTCGAGGATCTCAAATGGTCCGATATATCTCGGACTCAGATTTCCTTTCCTTCCGAAACGAAAGATTCCCCGAGTAGGAGAAACCTTCAAAAGTACATGGTCTCCAGTATTGAACTCCAATGGGCGACGGCGTACGTCCGCATAGGATTTCGCGACTACAGGCGGTCAATGACCTTTCACGAATGAAGGCTATCTTTTCTCGAGTCTGCACGATCAACTCTGGTTCTGTTCCGATCAAGTCTGATGAATCATCCCAGCATAGGGGCGATCTGCATCTCCTTCCGTATAATGCCTCAAACGGTGCCATCTTAATGGAAGCATGCCAACTATTGTTGTATGTAAATTCAATCAACGGTAGATGAACTTCCCAATCGTTTGACCAATCTAAGGCACAGGCCCTCAGCATGTATTCCACCGTTCATATAGTTCTCTCAGATTGTCTGTCTGTCTGCGGGTGATAAGCTGTACTGAAGTTCAATTCGGTCCCCAAGGCCTTATGAACTGCCTTCCAAAAGTGAGACACAAAACGGCCGTCCCGATCAGAAACAATGGTCTTCGGCGTACCATGCAATCGAACTATCTCCAAAATAAATACTCGCGCCAATTTCTCTGGTCCCCATGTGTCCTTAATGCCTAAGAAATGAGCTGATTTGGTTAAAAGATCAACTATCACCCAAATCATGTTCATTCCTGTCCTGGTTCTCGGCATATTAGTGATAAAGTCCATCAATATGTCCTCCCACTTCCATTCAGGAATTGGGAGTGGCTTCAACATTCCGGCAGGCCATTGATGCTCGATCTTAACCTGCTGACAAGTCAAGCATTTCGAAACATAGTCCGCTACATCTTTCTTCATGTTGCCCCACCAGAAATTCTGCTTCAAGTCCTTATACATTTTACTGGTGCCCAGGTGGATAGAATAGGGCGAACTGTGAGCTTCCTTCATGATCGTCTGTTTCAGAACATCATCATCGGGAACGCAGAGTCGGTTCTGAAATCTCAAAACTCCATCATCATGAATTATGAATCCGGGGACCTTTCCTTTGATCACTTCATCACGTAACCGGATCATCAGAGGATCATCTGCCTGTTTAGATTTGATTCCTTCGGTTAATGATGAAGTTATCTCCATCACGCACAGTTGTCCTTGGACTCTTTGTATCCACACTTCAATTCCTTCTCAAATCATCTCTCGTTGAAGGCTAAGTTGGGAGGTCAGCGTTTCCAGCATCTGAATAGAAACAGGCTTGCGGCTAAGTGCATCGGCCACTACCTTTGCTTTGCCTGGATGATACAAAATATCCAAGTCATAGTCCTTGATCAAACCATCTTCTTTGCTGCATGTTCAACTCTTTCTGACTGAATATGTACTTGAGACTCTTATGATCTATAAAGATCTTACAGTGAGTCCCGTACAGATAATGCCTCCAGATCTTTAAGGCAAAAACTACTGTTGTAAGCTCCAAATCATGTGTTGGGTAATTCACTTCAAAAGGTTGTAGCTGTCGCGACGCATAAGCGATCACCTTATCATTCTGCATCAATACGCACCCGAGTCCTTGGTTCGAAGCATCACTGTAAACTATAAATCCTCCAGTTCCCTGTGGAAGTGATAGAATCGGTGCCGTCGTCAATCTCTTCTTTAATTCATCAAAGCTAATCTGACACAACTCATTCCACTCAAACTTTTGAGTTTTCTGCAGGAGTCGAGTAAGTGGGCGGGAAATTTTTGAAAATCCTTCCACGAATCGTCGATAATATCCAGCAAGTCCTAAGAAGCTTCGGACTTCTTTCACGTTCTTTGGAGGCTTCCAATCCATAACTGCTTCGGTCTTCTGAGGATCTACTCGGACTCCTTTAGCTGACACCACATGGCCGAGGAACATTACTTCCTCTAGCCAGAATTCGCACTTAGAAAGTTTGGCGTACAATTGCTCGTTTCTCAAAAGTTCCAATACAATCCGCAAATGCTGCGCATGTTCTTCCGGGCTCTTAGAATACACCAGAATGTCATCAATGAACACGACCACAAATTTATCCAAAAATTCAATGAACACACGGTTCCTCAATTGCATAAATACAGCAGGTGCGTTAGTGAGACCAAACGGCATCACTACAAACTCATAATGTCCGTAGCGAGTTCTGAACGCTGATTTCGGAACATCAGATTCCTTAATCCTCAGCTCATGATATCCTGATCTCAGATCGATTTTAGAAAATACTGCTTCCCCTTGCAGCTGGTCAAACAGATCATCAATCCGTGGCAACGGATACTTGTTCTTAATCGTCATCTT
This sequence comes from Orobanche coerulescens, assembly GCA_033398695.1. Classification (NCBI taxonomy): domain Eukaryota; kingdom Viridiplantae; phylum Streptophyta; class Magnoliopsida; order Lamiales; family Orobanchaceae; genus Orobanche; species Orobanche coerulescens. Next base: position 129,973,044 of record CM065808.1, on the reverse strand, counting down.
GTTCAGCTCTCGATAGTCAATACACAGTCGGAGCGATCCATCCTTCTTTCGGACAAAAAGAACTGGCGCTCCCCAGGGTGAGACGCTTGGCTGAATATAGCCCTTATCCAGTAACTCCTCCAGTTGCTTCTTCAGTTCGTACATCTCAGTAGGTGCCATACGATACGGTGCCTTAGAAATTGATGTAGCTCCGGGTTCCAGCTCAATGGTAAATTCCACATCCCTTCGCGGAGGTAGTCCAGGTAACTCGTCAGGAAATACATCTGGAAATTCGTTCACAATAGGAATGGATGAAAGTTCCAAAATTTCGTCTTCTTTCTTCATTGCATAACACCAGTACCCGGTACAGCCCTGTTTCAACAATTTGACAGCTTTCATCGCCTTGATCAATTTTCCTGAGCTTCCCGGTTTCCACCCCTCGAACAATATTTCAGAACCATCGTCAGCGATCAACGAGATATTCCTCCTTCGGTAGTTCACAATTGCTCCATATCGTTTAAGCCAATCGTCTCCGAGTATCAGGTCGTCTCCTTGCATTTCTATCACGATCAGATTTGAGAGCCACTCTCTGCCTCCAAATGATACAGGGAAATTTCTAGTTTCTAAATTTCCGACAATCCTCTCTCCACTCGGTAAACCAATAACATAAGGTTCACAAGTATGAAAACCGGAAATATTCAAACGATTTACACAAGACAAGGATATAAAAGAATGCGTAGCTCCTGTATCGAATAAAACGCTAACTGGCTGGGAAAGGATCTGGACAGTACCTGATGCGACAGCAGCATCCTGATCGTCTGTCCTCCTCATCTCGTACAGACGTGGGGGAGCAGATCCGGCACTCGATGTCCCCTTTCGGTCCCATTGTCCTCTGCCTCGTCCGCGGCCAAAATTCTGAGGCATCTGAACACTTTGCTGCGTCTGTTGGATACTGGCTTCCTTCTGGACTGGCTGTGGTGTACGGGCTCTAAAAGACTTTGCAGCCTCTTCACAAAACACTGCCTGATGTCCCTCTCGTCCACAATCAAAACAAGTCACGGCAGGAAGGGGGCAATTCCGTCGATAGTGCCCCGTCTGGGCGCAGTTAAAGCATTTCCTGGTAACATCAGTAATAGTCGAGGTCGCTCCGAAGTTCTTTCCGCTCCTAACTGGGTGCGGAGGTTTCTTGAAAGAGTGAAAGGATGACTGGGCCTTACGGGCCCCGCTGTTCTTGTGTTCTGTAAATGTACCAGAGACTTTCTGTTTCTTGGATTCCGAAAATTTCTCCATGGCTGCTTCCTTGATCTCATATGCCAACGCCTTATCCTGGTATTGACGGAATGTGGTACATTCAAATCCGGACATGTACCTCTGGATTTCTGGTTTCATTCTCATATCGAAATGGATCATCATTTCTGCATCTGTTCTGACCATATGTCGAACAAATGCCAGCTGTTGGTTAAACGTCTTAATCGCCTGGGATACTGGCACATCAGAAGGCTGAGCGGAGAAAAACTCCCGGACTTTGGCTTCCCTCACACGACGAGGCCAATACTGGGCTTCCATCATCAATCTAAACTCTGTCTAATCGGCATCATGGTCTACAGGCCGGATGGATTCCCACCATTCGGACGCTTCCCCTATCAGAAAATATTGAGCGATAGAGGCTCTCCGATCGTCTGGGCAGTTAATTCCGGCAAAGATTTTCTCCAGTTCTTTCAACCAATGATCCCAGGTGGGAGTCTCAGAAATACCATCGAATTTGGGTGGTTGCATCTTCGCCACCTCTTGCAGCCACCGGTCACCTCGATTTCCCATGTCTGGGATCCCTTGCTGTCTCTCTCCCTGCTGTAGTCCCACCGCTACTTGCATTCGGTCCACGACTTGGGCGAACTGAGTCATCTGGTTCACCACTTGATGAAGGATCTCTGGTACAGCAGGATTTGGTTCATTATTAATAGATTGTTGCGGTTCGCCTGAGCTATGACTGGCCTGGTTAGAAGGCGACGCTTCCCTTTCAGCATTTCTTCGTCCGTGTCCACGACTGCGACCACGTCCACGTCCGCCTCTCAACATACTGTAAGCATAAATACTCAATATATAGGAAACAACATTGTTCTAATATTCGAGTATAAAGAGACACAACATGTAAAGAACGAGATAGAGTTTAGGAACTTACAACCACCGTTCGCATGAAGACGTAGGCAGTGCAGTGATATCATTCACGGTCGGTTACCTCAAAAGACATAAATGACCCCTATTTTAACCCAACGGCCAAGATATCCATAATCTTATCTCCGATACCATATTCTGTAACACCCCCGATATATTCAGGGATATTACAGCGCTGTAAATCCTTTACATAAGGATTTACAAGGCTGAAGAATTGAACAGACATTAAAAGGTATTAACGAATGGAAATAACAAAATTAAGATACAGCAGTTCTGACCAACTGAGAGTACAATTGTTCAACAGGAACTTAATAATACATCACCAAATTCAATTTCAACATAAATAACTTCGTACTCGAGTACTTATTGAAATATCAAATAAACAACAGACAAATAAACCCGGCCGAAACATCACTCTGCACCCTCGTCGTCATGCAGCTCCAGTGGTTGTTTTCCCGCTCTCCTGGATCCTGAACATAAACAAAATGTTCACCCCCGAAGGGGTTAGCACAACGATGCTAGTACAAGTACCAAAACATATTATTCATATCTCACGAATAACGTAAACAACAAGAAAAATACCAACGAGTCTTCCCCTACGAGAAACTCAAAAATGACATGCACAACTGATAATCACAACATGATATCATAACATACACATGGTAATTCCGTCGATCCAGCGTTCACTGCCTAGAACCCACGATGATCCCGTCAGACCAACCCGTGGTGGAAAAACCCGTCCGGTGATCCAGTAAGACGCTAGCATAGATCCCCGATGATCCCGTCGGACCAACACGAGGTGGACATACAATAACGACATACATGCACGACAATATGTATAACAACAATACATAAAACAATTAAGGTACTTGCCTCGATTTGAAGACAAGGACAACACTTCCACGAAAATGAACACTCGAGGGTCGTCCTCCCCAATCAATCACGTAACGAGACCAAACCTTAACAAAAGAAATGATATAGGATTTATCTCACGTCGCATTTAATGTTTAACAATTCGATTTACGGCCAAAAGTTCATAACATGCACCGCTCAATCGCTTAGCGCACGCTAAGTACTGTAGCGTGTGTTAAGTCTGCTCGATAGCGCACGCAAACAACAAAGCCTAGCGTACGCTAACTATGTATGGTCAGTACTTCACTGATCAGTCGACTGACTCGTCTGATGTCTTAGCGTACGTTACGTACCAAACGTACGCTAACTCGTGCTCGATAGCGCACGTTAATCATCATAGCTTAGCGTGCGCTATCTATGCATGGCGCCATCTTTGGTGAAATCGCTTCTCATCATGATCAAAACAATGAAATCTTCCGTGATAATTCATGTTACCTCCATGAATATCATGTTCATACGATTATGAATGATCTTACGGATAACAACAACTTCGGATTCGAGGATATGCATACCATTATAAAACCATATTCCATTTCGACTACAAATCTTCATACGACAATTCGAAAGACTTAACGGTTGATATCAACACCTTTATATCAATCAATATTATCATGCTGAAGTTGTTAAACGTTCCATCTATACTAGATAAATCTTTCCATGATCAATCCTTTAGATTTATCCAACAATAATGATGTTAAAGTCAAGTCCAAGATTGCTATGAAGTCATCTACTAGAATCGGATTACCAATGATAGAAGCTTCCTTTACTTGTTAGATGTAATAAGATTCGAATCATGATGATCATAATCAAGGTACTTAAGGTTTAATCATCTCAATATTCCAAACATGATGTACTTTGGATAATTCACTTATGAAAATCCATATCTCGTTAACATGATCATCCAAATCGTTAGAATCCAACTCTAAGTATGGAGATAGATTGAACATACCTTAATATGATGAAAATCACTGAACCGTAAGGTAGAATCCGACTCCGGTTGGTTGTATGCCACTCCAAGGTGCTATTCCACTTCAATGATTATTCCCAAGTGATAACCAATATATAAACACCAACAAAATGTGTTCTAAGTGTGTAGGAGGATATATCAGCTCTCTGGCCTCTCAAGAATGCAAAATGGTCGAGTAAAATGTAAGCCAAAATGAGTTGTTGTCCCATTTATAATATTCTGCATTTTAACAAGTTAGCGCACACTACTAAGCTTTCCTTAGCGTGCGCTAATAATAGTTCACTTCAGAATTGTCCGGGTTCGTCCGCGGGAATCTTATCCGGACCCATGTCCCGGCTGGCGCATGTGCTAGCCGTCCCGCTCAATAATTGAGTTCTTGCAACCCCTATCTGCATAGCGTGCGCTAATAGTAGCCCGATAGCGCGCGTTAAGATACATTCTTAGCGTGCGCTATCACGAGTTTGCATGAGGAATTTTGCATGCTTCTATACTTATGTATAATGATATCAATGCAAGAAATATCATACTACAATAATCAAAACCACCAATCCGAATAATACAGGGTTTGAATACAGATGAAATACACCGTAATAAATCCCCCAAAAAGTTAATTTGAAGGAAATCAAGAAATATACTTCGATTCGACGAAGAACAATGGATTAAATGGTGTTAAACACAATAATACTACCAAGATTAATCATACCCATCATGAATTAATCAACAACACGGAACGAATTGGACAAAAATGCAAAAAACCCCAAATTCACAAAATTAGGGTTCTAAGGAAGATTACCTTGATTCGCTGGATCAAAGGATGATAACGGATGATTGATTGATGATATGAACTCAAGAACTTCATGGATTTGTTGTCAAACAACATGGTTCCATGGTAAGATCACCCTCAGTCGCGGAAGAGAAGGAGAAGAAGGAGAAAAATGGCCAAAAACCTGTGTGCAGGACCATAAATAGGCTGCACAGTGTGCCGCGGCCCAGCGGGAGTGTGCCGCGGCACAGGGCCAAAAATGGCTCCCAGTGGTCGGCAGTGTGCCGCGGCCCGGCCGACGTGTGTCGCGGCACCCGGTACAGTCGGTTTGGCCGAAAAATGCCACAGAGTGTGCCGCGGCCCTGTCGGCATGTGCCGCGGCCCACGGTGCGGCCTGCTCGGCTAGGAGCTTCCGAGCACTACCGGTTGTGACTCGGCCAGTGCCGGCCTGGGCCCAGACTGCCCGGCCATGACTCGGCCGGGGCCAATTCCGATGGCCCGAACGACCCCGAAACCCGAACCTGAATACGAATCGATGATACGGTTACGACATACTCGCAAAGACGAATCTAAGAGCTAAAAGAACACACAATTCCGACCACCCGAAGGCTCGGAATTCGACAACGGAAGTAATTACCCAAAACTTTGGGAAATTACGAAAATGGCCCAAAACGTCCGAAAATCACGATACGCGATCGAAACACCAAACCAAAGCTCGAAACATGAATAATAACATTAAATGAACTTACGAGAAACTCGAAACAACAGTTTCGGACGAGATTCGCAAGAATCGAACTCAAGTGCGGAAAAGTCGCTAAAAAGCTCGGAACTCAACAAAACGATACCGAAATGAACTCGGATGACAAAAAGTGCAGAATTAATCATTCTCTAAATGACGAAACGGTCATGAACGAGTTGTCAAAATGGACTCCGGCCGAAAAAGAAATTTACCAAAAATCGAAAATTGCGGATATTACACATCCTTGCACCGAACAGTTGCTTGGATATCTCATATCTAGCAGTTCTGCTGTGCTCACCATAAAGTTCGATTAAGTGAGATAGAATCTGCCTAGCAGAAGTCATTTTCTCATGAGCTCTCTAAAGCTCATTAGACATAGAAGCCATCATGTATGCACGGACTTTTACGTCATCCTTAACCCACTTTTCGTGGTTTTCAATCTCTTCCTGATTGGATCGGGTCCACACAGGAGGCGCCGGAATGTCCGTCTCCAAGACGTATCCTAGTGCCTCTATACTGAGGACACTCATCATATTGCGGAGCCAATCTACAAAGTTAGGTCCCATTAAGGAGTTCTTTTCGAGTAGAATTGCGAGTAGATTCATTGTCATATTGAGTTATGTCTGCATTAAGCATAACAGATTAATTAGTGACTAGTTATATTATGTTCTGAGTATAGAATTAAGGTCTTTTCTATTCTTGTTACCCAGCTCCCACTATTTTTATCGGAATAACACACTCCCATGTGAAATCCGGAAGTATCGTGCTCTACTTCATAGTGGTGATCGAGTTCTTTATAAATCTTAATAGAGGGCAACCGAACAGGTTTCTAGTCTATTAATTTTCATAAAGTGGTGTCCAACATCAACCCATCTAATGGATGATTCGATCTTCTTTTTCCCCTTGTTCACTCCCCTCAACCTATACGGTTTCTATGGTTCGTGAACAAGTTAAGTTTATACCATCGACGCAAATCAGTTTCACAATTGAATCTTATCCGGCAACCTATCAGGTTTCTAGGGATAAAGTTTGCTCCAACCGAAGGCATCCAATGCGCTCTCGGTAATTTATCCATCCTCCCCGAACGACTACCCTGATAACTCGGAAGCATAGCACATCCGGTTTGGATTTCAATTTCCCGAAAACTCGATGGAGGGAAGGAAAACCTTGAAACCTTATAAACTTAATAATTTATCGTGGGAGAATTTTCGCGATTAGCGTTACACTTTGCACATTAATCGTTTAAGCGCGTTTGAGGCATTCATACAATATGAAACAACCATTCACAACCTAGTTGCTACCAACATGTGGTTCATGGACCGTTCCTAGAAAACAAAAACTCCGTAATCTAATTACAAGTCTTCGTCTTGAATCTTCGTCTTCTCGAAATGGATCTTCCTCCGGTCTTCGTCATTACATATAAATTTTACATTGAAAATTGCATCCTAGATACAAATATTTCTAGCAAAATAAATAGGCTCAAAACGGCCTTTACAACCCAATCGAATAAAACGAACGATTCAAAACTAAGTCCACGAACCACATCCCCATTCAAAAGCATTCATCCAATAAATACTAAATAAATGGAAAGCGTAGAAATACATTGATCCAATCAACAATACGAACCGATCAAATCGATTCACACAATCGGTAATATGAAAACGTTCAAAATAATTCGGTCGACCATAAATATTCCAATTAATCAAATTTCCCTCATAAAATGAAATACCATAAATCATTTTAATCATATTAAATCCAATTTAACATGCGGGAGATTAATTTTCAAGAATACACGGAAAAAACGAGTCGGGGCGAAATTGGCCTACCATGGCCGAGTCATCACGGCAAAGATGCCGGCAGACATGCCTGCATGGCCGATCACGCTAAGCGGCCGGCCGGCTGCCCGGCAGCCTCGTGCCGCGGCCTCGGAGAGCGTGCCGCGGCCTACTGATGCTGCCGCCTGTGCCGGCCGCACAGCCCTGCGCCGCGGCCCCCGACTTCCGGACCCCTCCCGGACCGTCCAACGGCATTTCGGGACTAGTTTTTCGACCGGATATCCAATATCTATATTCGCCAACATTCATATCTTCAATATAAATCATATTTCCAAGAAATTAAGATTTATATTTAGACATAAACTTACGAAAAATATAACTACAACGAACGTAAAAACATATACCACGATTATGACTAAAATGATTCCAAATCATTCACCATATAATCCAGCATTCCAAATGCTAATATCGTATATACGATCGCAAGACCTACAGCTCCGATACCACTGTTGGGATTCGGTGCCTAAAACGAAGGCCCAACGGAAGCGGTAAAACGAAAATTAATTTGATCCGAATCCCTACGAGGATCAATCGAGCTACGTATATACGAATATCAAAAACAAAATACAAGAGATACGAGAAACATACCTTCGTAGTCCGTTGATTAAATGGATAACCTTCTCTTGAGCTATTCCCCAAGCTCTTGAACGATCCAACGCCGAAAGCACCGCGTCTCTACTTGCCATGCGCCGGAAAAACGACCGGAATGACTAAACCTCGTTATCCTCTAAAGATACGGCTAGAACAAGGTTATAGAAGCTAAGCAACTCAATATTACAACACTCTAAGTGTTTAATCTAGTATCTCTCTATCTCACAAATATTTTTCTCCAAGAAAAACTTATGAATGATGTGAAGATGATGATGAATAGTATGAAGCCTTGGAAAAAGCTTTTCCTCTCTCCTTCTACTTAACAAAAACGTGATCTCTCTACCAAGCAAGGAGATTTGGTCTTCTCTATATATTATCCATCAAATCCGCTCATATCTATCACCTTTTGACAAAATCACCTTAGGTGATATTTTGTCCCCTTGACAAAACATAAGTCTTCCACCAACATGTGTGTTGTTGCCCAAAATATTTATCCGAAGATTAATACTGCTGGAAGACGGACAACAAACAAGTGCGGGAGCACTTCCGAGAGAAGATAAATAATACAAGATTTGCCGGGTTTGTTAGGCCCGGGCTTGAATGCTCTCGCGAGATGTTATTAATACAAATATTCGTGGATACAAGTATTAATGAGAGAAATCTAAATACAATGAGTGTAAAAAGACTCTGTTGATCCGGCTCTCGAGCGAAGCTCGGTGTTCTTCGTCCCGCCGTAATGCTCGAGGAGAAAAGGCCGGAGAAGTAAGACCGAAAGAAAGTCTGTTGCCAAGAGTTGGATGTTAACCAAGTGTAAGTAATTTGCTTCTCAGATTGCGTTTGTATTGCAAGAGAGTGCGGTGTTTTTAGAGTCGAATCTCGGTCCTTGGACAAGTGAAGGCCGCCTTGTTTATATAGGGGCAATGGGTCTCGTCTGTAGTGGCCGATCGTCACGGTCATTTTAATATTCGGCCGATCGTCACGGGCCAATACTTTAATGGGGCGATCCTCGGGCCATCAAAGCTAAAGTCCAAATAAGATGCCGGCCGGGCTAAAGTCCAAGGAAGAGGTCGCCACACTGGCGGTCCAATAAGGAGCCATCACGTGTCCGAGTCACCAACATGTGGCCCTACCGACAAGCTTTCCGGCTGTCTACCGGTGGAGGGAATCACAGCTTTGGTCAATGGCCCGGATTCGCGGATCTTGTCCCGGCCTTCGCACATGGTGCCGGTCTTGAGGCTCGGCCTTTGCCGACTTGGATGGCCATCGGTGGTGATCGACTGGATGGTCTTCGAGGTCGTCATCGGCCGGTGGATGGAGGTCGCCAAGGGTCGGTCGCCATGGGTAGGTCGTCAGTGCCGAGAGACGGTCGATCGCCAAGGGTCGGCTGCCGAGTATCGAGAGGCGATCGCCTTGATGTCGATCTCTCGGCACCGGATTCGCCACAGGCCCTTCGGCCGCGCCTAGCATGTCCACCGGGCTAAGGCTCGGTCGCACAGTCGCGATCGGCAGCTTGCCTTGGTCGCTCGCGGTGACTCGGTCGCTCGGCCTGTAAGTCGGTCGCTCGGCCTCGGAGGCGATCGCCGGTCGGAAGGTGTTAAATCTTGACACAACAATTGCCCCCCAGCTTGCTCCTATGTTGAAGACATGGGGCGAGGTGGTTCTTGCTGGTGATCGTGTCTGGATGAGGACGGGCGATCTGAGCCGACTTAGGACTCGGACTTGGGCTTAATCACGGTCGATTGGCTTAGCTATCTTTCGGTCTTGTACCTGCAAAAAACAACATTGGCCGATCCCCCACGGAAACTTGGTGGTTTCGCTTGTTTGAGGAATCGTGCACAGTCGCGGAGATCGATGGACCGACCCCATGACCGTGTCTTGATGCACAAAGACAATGAGTGCCTCGTGGCTCACTTTATTATGAGGGTCCTCTGTTAGGCTGCGCCTCGCCTTGTTTTTAAACGAAAGGCGTGCGGTCTCGGTCTAGAGGAGTCCTTGCGCGGGGCAGCGTCGGATGAATCAACTCCACGCCCGCGGCTTGTTAGCTCTGCTTCCACCTCGGCCAGCCACGGAGATGGCCGACCTCGACGGTGTACGTTGAGACGGGGTTGTGGAATGAGTCCACTGATTAATGTTGGAGGGCCCTCCGACTACGCCGGCCTCGTATTTAAACGAAGGCGGGCGATCTCGGCCGAAAGGGACCTTGCATGACCGAAGCGGCGGTTCCATCGTTGCCAGGGCCATGGCTTTAGGATGTGCGGCGGAGGCGATCTTACGCCTTAGTCCGTCATGTTATATCCGGATGTAGATGGCGATCGTGTCCACCGGGTTCTTGATGATGTTGCGATCTGGCCGGATGATGGCGATCACCGCTCGGCGGCCGATCGCTTTATTCGTAGGTCGGATATCGGCGATCGGCGGGAGCCGATCCCTTATTTAGAATGTTGGATGTAAGGTGTGGCGAGTCCTCGGCTCTTACGGATAGTAGCGATCGGCCGGTAGACCGGAGGTCGTCGTACGGGCGCCGATCGATCTACTCCTAGCCGAGAAGAAGCCTTTGCAGACAGGAAATCTGCGGCTCTAGCCGGAAGGCTGCGTAGGTCGTCGGCGGGGTCTTCGTGAGATGCCCGAACATAGGCGAGAAACCCTTAAAACCTCCTAGACGGCGTAGAGGGCGGTCTCATCGCTACGGGCTCGCCGTTGAGGATGATCATGTCAACCGGTCGATGTAGTCCGAGTCGGACTCTGTTCTCCTTGCACGATCCGCCACATGCGATGGGGACCTTACGGCGAGCGGCCCCGGTGGCGAAGTATTCCGTGAAGACGTGCGCCACTCGTTAAAGGAGCCTATGGACCGAGGTGGCAATGAGGTGTACCACCGGTGGGCGAGGTCGTCTAGTGTCGAGGGAACATTCGGCACACTGTCGCGTCCGATGCCCCACACCAGGTCATGTAGATTTTGAACTTGTGCAGGTGTGCACGGGGTCCGATCGCCCTTGGTACACGGGTGTCTTAGGAGGGCGATCGTGTGCCGCAGGGCGAGCTCGATGTCGATCGCGAGCGGCTCGCTCGGCGGGCGATCGTCTGGTGGCGCTTGCCCGGATTGCGGGAGCACCTTCATGTCGTCAATCGGCGTTGCATTGCGGCGATCGCGCGGCTCGGCTTGCGGATCGGCTTTGGGAGCGGGGCCGAGGCGATCGTGTACCGATCTCCGGACCCCACCGCCGACCTCGGGAATTTGGCGGCGGGAGCCAGCGGTGGATCGTCTTGTGGGAGCCGGGTAGGCCGAGCTCTGGTGACGGACACCAACTCCGTCGTCTCGTAGGCTGGGGCCGGGTGCCCGGTCGCCGAGTTGGGTCGCCCGTGCGATCGAAGACAGACGTGCCCGGCTGCCGGCGCCTCTTCTCGCGGGCGAGAGCCTCTGGCGCTTGCTCGGCGGTGGTGCCTTAAGCTTCCGCTTGATCCTCCGGCGAGAGACCGGGGCGGCGGAGGCGCGTCGAGAGCACTCTGTCGCTCTGAAGGACGGCGGGGCCCCTTCGATCTGTTCCTTGGTTTGGAACCGGCCGAGCGAGAGGCTCGGGCCGCCTTCCCGGGACGTGGTCAGCGCCTCGGCCGCGGCGGCTACCTTCCACCATCGGCCGCGGCTCGGATGGGGCCAGGGAAGTCAGCCGGGCGGCGGCGGCTTTCTTCGACGCGGATGCGGAAGACATGATTTCTGAAGGATTTCTTTGAAGTGCAGTGAGTGTCACTTCAAGTATCTGCCCCGAGAACAGTGAGTGTTCTTCGGGACGGTAGGTATAAAAAATCGAGGGTTGGATTTGCCCCCCTTCCTCTAGCGCCAATTGTTGTTGCCCAAAATATTTATCCGAAGATTAATACTGCTGGAAGACGGACAACAAACAAGTGCGGGAGCACTTCCGAGAGAAGATAAATAATACAAGATTTGCCGGGTTTGTTAGGCCCGGGCTTGAATGCTCTCGCGAGATGTTATTAATACAAATATTCGTGGATACAAGTATTAATGAGAGAAATCTAAATACAATGAGTGTAAAAAGACTCTGTTGATCCGGCTCTCGAGCGAAGCTCGGTGTTCTTCGTCCCGCCGGTAATCTGCTCGAGGAGAAAAGGCCGGGAGAAGTAAGACCGAAAGAAAGCTGTTGCCAAGAGTTGGATGTTAACCAAGTGTAAGTAATTTGCTTCTGTATTGCGTTTGTATTGCAAGAGAGTGCAGCGTGTTTTTAGAGTCAGAATCTCGGTCCTTGGACAAGTGAAGGCTGCCTTGTTTATATAGGGGCAGCCGGGTCCTGTCCTGTAGTGGCCGATCGCCTGCCGGTCATTTTAATATTCGGCCGATCGCCTGCCGGCCAATACTTTAATGGGGCGATCCCCTGGGCTGTCAGGCTAAAGTCCAAATAAGATGCTGGCTGTCGGGCTAAAGTCCAAGGAAGAGGCTGCCACAGCCTGGGCGGTCCAATAAGGAGCCATCACGTGTCCGGAGTCAGTCAACATGTGGCCCTACCGACAAGCTTTCGGCGGCCTGTCGGCTGGTGGAGGGAATCTGTCAGGCTTTGGTCAATGGCCCGGGATTCGCGGATCTTGTCCCGGCCTTCGCACATGGTGCCAGTCTTGAGGCTCGGCCTTTGCCGACTTGGATGGCCATCGGTGGTGATCGACCTGGATGGTCTTCGGAGGTCGTCATCGGCCAGTGGATGGAGGTCGCCAAGGGTCGGTCGCCATGGGTAGGTCGTCAGGTGCCGAGAGACGGTCGATCGCCAAGGGTCGGTCGCCGAGTACTGAGAGGCGATCGCCTTGATGTCGATCGCTCGGCACCGGGATTCGCCCTGGGCCCTTCGGTTGGCCAGTCTAGCATGTCCACTGGGCTAAGGCTCGGTCGCCTGGTCGCCGATCGGCAGGCTTGCCTTGGTCGCTCGGCAGTGACTCGGTCGCTCGGCCTGTAAGTCGGTCGCTCGGCCTCGGAGGCGATCGCCGGTCGGAAGGTGTTAAATCTTGACACAACAATGTGGAGACTATGACCAAGTAAAAGGGAAGGAAAGAGGGGAGGCCATCTAAAAGGAGCTGGGCGAGTTCGGTCTGTTTCGGACTCCCGTGAGTCCAAACAGATAAACTCCGATTCCGTTCCGATGTATTTATATTGATTAATTAATCCAATTAATTAATCATATCAAATACATAATAACATAATTAATTTCTCCAAGAAATAATTATATTCATGAATTAAATTAATCACCCAGTAATTTATTTAATTCATTAGGCCGTAAATCAATTTATCCAATAAATCGATTTAAACATCTAATGTTCCAAAATTAGATATCCAATATCTAATATTCATAATGAGAGAATTAGCTTTATTCATTCCGTCGTCAATCCTATTGCGCGACTCGGTAGGTCCGTCTCAGTCAGCAATGGGAGGAACCAAAGAGTAGTAGCACCACCTAGCCAGCCTGGCGGCCTACACTGTACCCCAACTGAGAACGAATGATTGGGTTCATTCAAGAACCATTCTGTCGTGAATACCAGTATACGTATAAACCCTTCTTTCAAATGTCCCGATCAAGTTATAGGGTCACGGTCAGTCAAACCCTATCTGTACTTGACGCTATGCATGCGTTAATGCAAATCGAGATCATCGAGCTGTCGTGTATCTAATACAACTAGCTCCAATGCTTTGGCCAAAGACTTATGATCTCATCTGCCAATAACCGCATAGGACATATAACCCACTCACTAACGGGAGAAAGAATTATATCTTGGTATTCAGTAGGACCTGATACTTGCCCGTCAAGATGCACGTCGAGGTTGACCCCCGCCTTCCAATTTATAGGGTCGAACTACTCTAATGAAAATCTTGACGTCACAAGCACATCCCTACTAAATCCTCAAGTCGAAGGTTCACGAATACCTATCACAACCTTTCGATTCCGTCATTGACTGTCCCGGAGTGAAATCCGTGTGACGAATCGAGGGTGAGTCGGTTCGAGTATACTAATCCAATTAGCATACCTATAACGTGTGCTCCCACTAACCATTATCGTTCGACAGGCACTCTCCATGTCAAAGAACACGTCATACAAGTCTTCACATAAACTTAACGCCCAGTCAAGTTTCATCGACTTGCGAACGATTAAGTATTTGAGCTATAACCTTTCCAGTGCCGCCCCCCTTATCCAATAAAGAGTGGAACGTTTTGCTCTCAAATACACGGACTAGTTTCTATATGTTTATTTACGAGTTAGGAATGCCAGTAACTACCAGTAAATAAAGAAACATTCATTTGCCTTATATAAATGGTTTACATAATTACAAGTACAATGCCCTCACTCAACAACCTCTGAGTGGCATTCGAGGGCATAATCCTAACAGCTGGGGCGACTATTCCAGGCTGAAGGCTGTTGCAGTGGGAGTCGTGCAGCTAAAAGTTGATGATAGGATTTTTTAGTTCATAATAATGTATTATTGGTACCTGATTTTAGAATGAATTTGATTTCAGTTTCTAAATTGCGTCGTGATGGATATTCAGTTTCTTTTGAAGATAATCTAGTTAATAAAAGAAACGGTGCACGAGTACTTATAATGAAGGACTTTATATCATTAATGCTGCACCAGCTCCCTTACATAATTATAAATCGCTTAATTCTTTGACTAATCCTAATAATAGAAAGGAACCTTCGAGCATAAATCCAACATATTTGTGTCATTTACGATTGGGTCATATTAAACTTAGAAGGATTCAAAGATTGGTGAGTGATGGCCCATTGGATTCGCTCCAAGTTGAGTCATTTCCAACCTGCGAATCCTGTCAGGAAGGTAAAATGACTAAAAGGGCTTTTCAAAGCAAAGGAAATCGTACACAAAAGGTGTTGGAATTGGTTCATACTGATGTATGTGGTCCAATGAACATCCAGGCTGAGGGTGGTTTCGAATAATTTATCACGTTTATAGATGGTTATTCGAGATATGGATACATTTATTTGATGCGACGTAAGTCTGAATCTTTTGATAAGTTCAAAGAATTCAAGGCTGAAACGGAGAAGCGTCATGGGCAGAGTATCAAGTCACTATGATCTGATCGTGGTGGCGAATACCTTAGTGGAGAGGTGATAAGTGTCATTTTTGTACACTTATCCATGGTTTGTATCGATAAAATTCACCCATAATTGAGCTAGTCTACTCGTTTTTTGCTTTTAATTTATTAGTTTTAATAATTTTATTTTTATTGGATGATGATCGGATTAAATAACTGAATTACTCAAGAAACAACATGTTTAATAAATATTCCCTTTATTGAATTTTGATATATTCATGTTGTAGGGCTTTTCGAGACGAATTCGGCAGTCTTTCCGGATTCAAAATCAGAGTTATATATCAAAAGTTATCATCCGAAGAAGATCTGGGGCAAAAACGCAAAGTCTGAGGAATTCAGGGCTGAAAACTTAACTATCAAAGCTTCAAATGAGCAAATTTACGAAGCCACGTTACGGCCGAAACATTCAGGGGTTACGGCCGTAAGTCACCTAGTTCTGGCCGTAACTCCCGAATGTTACTAGTAACTCTTGACAGATTGCTATGATTTGTCTAATTTTTATACTTTTTGTGTATTATTGAGGGGATGGTGGCATTGATCCGATATAATGTAATAATGCTGTAGTTTTGGAGCTATTAGATGACTTTAGGTGTATAAATAGACCCCTTAGATCCTTCATCATTCACCATTCATCATATAATTTTCCATTTTCTTGTAAACTTTTCTTTTTGTGTGAAGAACACACTTGTGTTCTTGAGTGATCTTTGTAAGTGTGGTGTAGTATATGTTGTTCAGAGAGTTTATTGCTTCTATCTCCTTTATCTACTAAGGAGTTAGGATCAATTCTTTCTCTTGATTCAACTAAGAATGACCACCAAAGCTTGTAATATGTGTAATAAACCCTTTATGGGCTAAGTTTCTTAAGTTGGGATTATAAACAAGGTTAGTCATGTTATTTATGTTTGTATAAAGATATATTATGAATTACTTATTATTGTGTGTGATTTTCATTGTTTTAACAATCTTTATTTATTTGGCCAATTAATGAAGATATTTATGATCTTCATATGTTTGAAAGAAAATATGTTTGATTAGATCAAATGATCTTCACTCTAAGTTGTTCTAGGGGATAGAAATATACCCCTAGTCCTTAGATGATTCATTGAGTTATTTTCACAAATCCTAATGCTATGTATTGAAGCCAATCAACATAGAAATAAAGTGGATTGATTCAATAGGTAAGGGGCGGTTTATAGTTCGATAGAGAAACCGTCTTTTTAAGGAAAATCGAATCTACACAACATAATAAGTAAATTCATCTTATGATCTCCAATACATCTTTTATAACTAATGACGAACTAAGTTTGTAATCCCAACTATTTCATTTTATCGATAATCAATCTATTATTATTGCTATCTTTTTATTTCCTTATAATATTAGAACTATTATTGCAATTTCTTTGCAATTATTAAACCAAACTTTTTAATTGTGTGTTTCACTCATCTTAAGTATCTATAAAAATAGACTAATAGTGTATAATTCAAATTATAACATAACTTCCTTGTGGGATCGATAAACCGGACTCAAAAAGTCTACTTTACTACTTGATACGATATCGTGCACTTGCGATAGTTACACAAAAAGCGTGTCAAGTTTTTGGCGCCGTTGCCGGGGAAGTATAAGTTATATTTGAACTCTTACATTATAAACTATTTGTGTAGGTACAAATTTCTTGACGTTGTAACTTAGTACTAAATTGTGTTTGTCCGGTCAAGTGGCGGATAACGGTACTCCGTGACTATTAAAGTCGGATTTTGATTTCCCACAACAACCGATATTTGTATATATTTTTTTTTATTTTATTTTCATTGTCTTTTTATTTTTTGTTTTTTTTATCATGGATGAAACATTGTTTAAAATTGAAAAAAGATTTCCCTTTCTAAGCAAAAATGCAATTTTAAAAATTTACAAGACAAGGCTTGAAAGGATGAGGTTGCTTACGAATAAAAGCATACCTTTTGACATAAGATTCATTATCGAAGCCAAAGTAAGAATAGAAGGTGAATTCACAGAAACACCAACTAGATTTTTACCAGGGCTTGGAAAAAGTTCATATGCAAAGAAACGACGAGCAAAGATTCTAGCCGTTTGCTATAAATGTGCTAGATGGAACTGTAATGCAAAATGTCGATCTTTAGGAATTCCATCTACAAACGAGAGAAGATAAAATTCGGTTCATTAATGATGGTCCGAATAAGGAGAATTTAGATAATATCGAAATTTCTCTTGACACGCATCCTAGTGGACTTGTGTATTACGGAATTCAATGTTTGTGGAATAAATTCAAACCAGAATATGAACAACGTCTTGGGAATCTGACGTTAAAAGACCCTGTTTGCCAATTTGTAAGAAAATTGGATAGGAAGCTTCTCCCCGACTCATAGAAGGCGTTTAGGCCGTTTCTGAACGTAAAATCAGAGGAAGATGTGAGCCACAATCACAACTACTGTACATACGCGTAAGTATCTTTTATTTTTGTCGTGTGGTGAGATTTTACGAATAAAAAATGTGATACGCGATAAAAGCTTTCATTATTCTATTGAGTAGTTGAAGCACAATCAACCGCAATCACAAACTTGTTATACAATTTTTACCTTCTTTTTCTTCTATAAATAAACTTTCTCTTGGTCTCTTTCATTCATCCCTCAAACTTGCACTTTTCTCTGTTTCTCTCTAAAATTTTTTTTTCTTTTCAAAAATGGAGTCATCATCTTCAACAAAAAAATTTTACACAGTATGCATTTTTGGTGGATCTAGTTCTGGAAAAGAGGCATGCTTCACTGAAGCAGCCCACAACTTGGGTCGTACCTTAGGAGAAAAATGCATTCATGTAGTTTACGGAGGAGGAAGTCTAGGATTAATGGGGCGAGCTGCTGTCGCCTATATGGAAGGAGTAAGAGTGTTGGGAGTAATCCCAAAACCTCTGGCTGAAAGTAAAATCACTGGGTCAACTATTGGAGATGAGTTTAGATCTGTGAATATGCAAGATCGCATAACTCACATGATAAATAATTCTGGCGCCTTTATCGCCCTCCCCGGTGGTTTTGGCACACTTGAGGAACTTTTTCATGTGGTTACCAGAGCCCAGCTAAATGTTCATCAAAAACCAATAGGAATGCTTAATGTCAATGGTTTCTTTGATGGTTTACTGTCTTTCATCGACTACTCTGCTGAAAAGGGATTTATTTCAGGCGTGCAAAACGAATCATAGTCGTTGCAACAACACGAGAAGAACTAATCGAAAAACTCAATGAATTTGTTCCTCAACCGAGATCCACTCTAGCTAAAATTATGCAGGTAGAAGATTTTACCGTGAGAAAACGAAAAGTAGATTCATTCCTCTCCCTTTGATAACCCATGTCGGACCCCTTGTATTTTTACTTTTTGTCGTGTGTAATAATCGTGCTAAATAATGGCAGCTTAAGGAGTTTCTTCTTGATCTCTTGACGCGCATCTATTCACGATTTATGTATTTTTATTTCATTACTATAATGTTTATTTCGTGTTTTGCTTTTATAAAAACTTTGATGGCAGCGTAAGGCGACTCTTCGGACTTTCTTGATGCGCATCTAAAAAATTATGTTATACTTACGAGTATATTTTATTTTCTTTTGTGTGTGCCTCGTATATTTATTCTCTTGCAGATTCTAAAAGGCGTTAGGCTCAGACATCAACTTTCTTAACAGGGAGTATTCTGCTTTTCTGCATTGATTTTTATTTTTTATTTTTATTTTATTTTTAAACTGAGGACAGTTTTATTTTCAAGTTTGGGGGTGGTTTGTTTTAGTATTTGTGTTTGTTTAATAATTTTGGTGTGTTTTGATTGATTTGGTTATTTGCCTTAATTTTTTTTTTTTATATATATATATTTATAGTATTTTGATTTTTGAGATTTTTAAATCTGGCCATAACACCAATAAATTAGCTTTATACAAACTTCTAAAATTGTTTTAACCGGTAAAAAAATTGTATATTCCAAAATTTTTTGAGCCTTAATCTCTCTTTCCAAGCCTTGTAATTATCATATAAAATCGAGTCATTCGTTACCTTGAGAAAAGAAGAATCAATTGGTTAATGAAAAATAAAACTGAAATTTACTTAATTTGTGGAGTTTTTGATTTTTCATGCTTAACTAAAAATGATTTTCTTCAAAAATTCTATTCCCTAAAAAAGGAGTCATTGGTGAAAAGAGCTACGTTAGCAAATAACGGTGTGAAAGCTATCACCTAAAAAAATAAATGACGAAAAGGAGAAGTGTTGAGCGACATTTGCCTAATTTTGGAAGTCTTAAATTTTGCGAAAAATAAAGGACTAACCATTGTTGGTGCGTAGCTGCCGTCTCAGGAAAAATTGGTGAAAAGAGCTACACGTTAGCAAATAACGGTGTGAAAGCTATCACCTTTTTACAAAAAAAAATGAGATAGAAATTGTGTTAGTGAAAAGAGCTACACGTTAACAAATAACGGTGTGAAAGCTATCACTAAAAGGGATGTAGTTTATGAGCAGATTTGAATTAATTAGCAGCTGAATTTCAATACACTCAATTTTGTAAAAATCACAATATTTGATGACGCCAATGAAATTCTTCTTCATATTGAGTCGAAAAATAAACGAGTGATCGAGAGCAACCATTAAAGGGAGTCGTGTGTATCACGAGTGGGAAAGAAATAATCAACCTTTTGGGGGGAAAACCTTACATTTTGGAATTACAAAATAAAAACCGTGTTTTAACTTCAAAAACATTAGTAGATTTATTTTGAATCTTGATTCATTTCTATCTACTGTATAAAGCTGGTTGTTGTTTATTAATGGCATTTTGATCTCCTTTTCTCTTTTTATATTTTAATTTATGTGTGTATTAATTTTCTTATTTTTGTTATTTTTATTTTTATTTTTGGAGTGTGAATAATAAAGAGTCTTGCTCGGGACTAGCAAGAATTCAAGTTTGGGGGTGTGATAAGTGTCATTTTTGTACACTTATCCATGGTTTGTATCGTTAAAATTCACCCATAATTGAGCTAGTCTACTCGTTTTTTGCTTTTAATTTATTAGTTTTAATAATTTTATTTTTATTGGATGATGATCGGATTAAATAACTGAATTACTCAAGAAACAACATGTTTAATAAATATTCTCTTTATTGAATTTTGATATATTCATGTTGTAGGGCTTTTCGAGACGAATTCGGCGGTCTTTCCGGATTCAAAATCGAGTTATATATCAAAAGTTACCATCCGAAGAAGATGCAGGGCAAAACGCAAAGTCCGAGGGAATTCGGGCTGAAAACGTAACTATCAAAGCTTCAAATGAGCAAATTTACGAAGCCACGTTACGTAGTAACATTCGGGGGTTACGGCCGTAAGTCACCTAGTTACGGTAGTAACTCCTGAATGTTACGTAGTAACTCTTGTGATTGCTATGATTTGTCTAATTTTTATACTTTTGTGTATTATTGAGGGGATGGTGGCATTGATCCGATATAATGTAATAATGCTGTAGTTTTGGAGCTATTAGATGACTTTAGGTGTATAAATAGACCCCTTAGATCCTTCATCATTCACCATTCATCATATAATTTTCCATTTTCTTGTAAACTTTTCTTTTTGTGTGAAGAACACACTTGTGTTCTTGAGTGATCTTTGTAATTGTGGTGTAGTATATGTTGTTCGGAGAGTTTATTGCTTCTATCTCCTTTATCTACTAAGGAGTTAGGATCAATTTTTTCTCTTGATTCAACTAAGAATGACCACCAAAGCTTGTAATATGTGTAATAAACCCTTTATGGGCTAAGTTTCTTAAGTTGGGATTATAAACAAGGTTAGTCATGTTATTTATGTTTGTATAAAGATATATTATGAATTACTTATTATTGTGTGTGATTTTCATTGTTTTAACAATCTTTATTTATTTGGCCAATTAATGAAGATATTTATGATCTTCATATGTTTGAAAAGAAAATATGTTTGATTAGATCAAATGATCTTCACTCTAAGTTGTTCTAGGGATAGAAATATACCCCTAGTCCTTAGATGATTCATTGAGTTATTTTCACAAATCCTAATGCTATGTATTGAAGCCAATCAACATAGAAATATAGTGGATTGATTCAATATGTAAGGGCGTTTTATAGTTCGAAGAGAAACCGTCTTTTTAAGGAAAATCGAATCTACACAACATAATAAGTAAATTCATCTTATGATCTCCAATACATCTTTTATAACTAATGACGAACTAAGTTTGTAATCCCAACTATTTCATTTTATCGATAATCAATCTATTATTATTGCTATCTTTTTATTTCCTTATAATATTAGAACTATTATTGCAATTTCTTTGCAATTATTAAACCAAACTTTTTAATTGTGTGTTTCACTCATCTTAAGTATCTATAAAAATAGACTAATAGTGTATAATTCAAATTATAACATAACTTCCTTGTGGGATCGATAAACCGGACTCAAAAAGTCTACTTTACTACTTGATACGATATCGTGCACTTGCGATAGTTACACAAAAAGCGTGTCAAGAGGTTTTGGATTTCTTGGAACATGAGGGGATTACTTCCCAGCTCACATCGCCTGGTACACCACAACAAAATGGTGTTGCTGAACGAAGGAATCGTACTTTATTAGAGATGGTTAGGTCAATGATGAGTTATTCTGATTTGCCTATTTCGTTCTGGGGATACGCCTTGGAAACAGCGGCGTACATTCTAAACTTGGTTCCTTCGAAATCAGTTCCAAAAACACCCACGGAACTGTGGAATGGGCGCAAGCCGAGTCTAGGACATGTTCGGATTTGGGGTTCACCAGCACACGTGCTGAATAAGGAAGCTGATAAGTTGGCATCTCATACAGAAGTACGAGTGTTTGTAGGATATCCTATAGGAACGAAGGGTGGCTTATTCTATAGTCCTAAAGACCAGAAGATCATTGTTAGCACCAATGACCGGTTTTTAGAAGAGGACTATGTGATAAGTCACAAGCCTAGGAGTGAGGTCATTCTAGAAGAACTTAGGGGCGAGATTTCGACAATACCAATTGTGCAAACACCTAGTGTACCACGTATCGATACTATTGTGGATACGCAAACTAAGGACACGCCTCATCATAGTGGGAGGGTTGTTCGTCAACCCGAATGTTTCATTGGCGTGGGAGCGTCTTCGGACCACTCCCCGAACCAGGATGAAACGGATCCATGTACGTACAAACAGGCAGTTCAAGACAAGGATGCTGAATCCTGGAAAATAGCAATGGAATCCGAAATGGGATCTATGGATTCTAACCAAGTGTGGGAGCTAGTAGAACTACCCAATGGGGTAAAACCCATTGGAAGTAAGTGGGTCTACAAACGTAAGAGAGGATCGAAAGGTAAGGTTGAAACCTACAAAGCAAGGCTTGTTGCGAAAGGTTACACTCAGAAGGAGGGCATCGACTACGATGAGACCTTTTCGCCAGTAGCCATGCTTAAATCGATCCGTATTCTCTTGGCTATAGGTGTGCATTTGGATATATTGATTTGGTAGATGGATGTCAATACTGCATTGTTGAACAGGAGTCTTGATAAGGAAATCTATATGCGCCAACCTGAGGGATTCATTGCTGAAGGAGAGGAGCACTTAGTGTGCAAGCTTAAGAGAGCCATTTATGGTCTTAAGCAAGCATCAAGGTCTTGGAACATGCGATTTGATGAAGTTATTCAATCGTATGGTTTTGAACAGTGTCCTACTGAGGTTTGTGTATACAAAAAGTGCGATGGAAACGTGCTGGTGTTTCTTGTACTATACGTAGATGATATACTTCTAATTGGAAACAATGTGAAGGTATTATCAGACATAAGGGTATGGCTGTCTGAGCAGTTCGATATGAAGGATTTGGGAGAAGCTGGGCACATCCTTGATATTAAGATCTTTCGAGATCGCAAGAAAAGGATGTTGTGCTTATCTCAGGCATCCTATATCGATATGGTGCTTAGGCGGTTTAGCATGGAGAATTCCAAGAAAGGTTTCTTACCTTACAGACATGGAATTCAGCTATCTAAGGCTATGTATCCTAAGACACAGAAGGAGATAGATGACATGAAGCTGGTCCCTAATGCTTCGGCAGTGAGAAGCCTCATGTATGCTATGCTTTGCACTAGGCCTGATATCTGTCATGCTGTAGGCATGGTGGCGAGATATCAGTCGAACCCAGGACTAGGACATTGGATTGCTGTCAAGCATATACTCAAGTACCTGAGAAGGACTAGGGAGCATATGCTTGTATATCAATCATATACGCTTTGTCCTTTGGGTTACACTGACTCGGATTTCAGTGCAGACAAAGAAAAGTCGAAATCAACTTCTGGATATGTTTTCACTTTGGGAGGTGGAGCCATCAGTTGGAGGAGTGTGAAGCAGAAATGCATAGCAGACTCTACCATGAAAGCCGAATATGTAGCAGCCTCAGAGGCAGCTAAAGAGGCGGTATGGCTCAAGTACTTCCTAAAGGATTTGGGTGTGATTCCTAATTTGCCCAGGAGTATTACACTGTATTGTGATAATACCGGTGCTGTTGCAAATTCGAAGGAACGACGAGCCCACAAAGCAAGCAAACATATCAAGCGCAAATATCATATCATTCGAGATTTTGTGAAGAGAAGGAGGATTATTGTATCCAAGATAACATCTGAAGACAACCTAGCTGATCCTTTCGCGAAAGGGTTGCCCTCAAAGTCATTTGAAGGGCATGTGGAAGGAATGGGGTTGAGATGTATGGCAGCATTGCTTTGAATATAAGTGAGAGATAGATAGACATAGTCTAGATAGTATACTTCAAAAGCATGCTTTGAGTATAAGTGGGAGATTGTTAGAGTTGTATACGTCAAAGCATACTTTATGCTTGTATTACCTAATTTCCCGGTCTTTATCTATGAGAATATTTAATTCATTTATCACATGTTTTGCATATTTATTCACACTATGGTTATGCAAATGCAGTCTAAATTACTTTATATTGTAGATAATGTGGTGTGTAGTGTCACACAGAAGATCACATTATCGGTTCCTTATATAGTAATATTTAGTTCACAACCTATATAACATTAGACCGTTATGTGAGAGGTTGTAGTATATGCTTGATATTGGTTGCTCTTGACCATTAGAATATATTAGCGTATACGGTATACGTTGAACAGGATCGAGGTGAGATAGATTCTTCTGTACTGACTATAAGAAGAACGTACATCTCAGACAATTATTATTTCTTAATTCTAGTGATTAATATTTAATTATATATATATTTAATATTTATTGCTTTGATTTATCATGGGTGAAAGCCACAATGATTGACTCAATATGCTCGATATTTTGGGTAATATTATTATCTATATTATAGCTAGAAATCGTGTCCCGACCAGTCGGGTTGATCATGTCCCTTGAGGCACTCGAAAGGATGATTATATTAAACCGAGCTGCCTCTGCTCACCAAACTAATACCAGGAGAGGAGCTCATACTCTACTTATCCGTATGAGAGGGGGCGGTTAGATCGGTCTTGCTACGAGAAGAAGAGAACAAGCAAAAGCCTATCTATTATACAAGCCGAATTTTGCAAGGGGCAGAACGGAACTACTCCGAGCTAGAGAAGGGAGCACTGGCATTAGTAGTTACAGCTCAGCGATTGAGGCCATATTTCCTAGCCCACCGAATAAAACTGCGAACCAACTTGCCCTTAGAGAGACACTAGGGTGACCTAATGCGTCAGTTCGCCTGACATGGAGTATGAACCGAGAACGACGATCAAAGCTCAGGCCCTAGAGGATTTCATCCAAGAGGGGGCCACATCATCGCTGCCGGAAGGGCAGTGGCTACTAAATGTGGATGTATCAGCAATGACCGGTTGCTCCGGGGCAGGGATAGTCCTCACTACCCCAGAGGGCGAACAGCTAGAGTATGCCGTAAAATTCGATTTCAAAACCTCTAACAACGAGGCCGAGTACGAAGCCCTGGTTAAAGGAATGCAGCTGGGAATAGACTTGGGTGCGCGACGACTTATAGATTATTCTGATTCTCAGTTGGTTACACAGTAGGTAGGAGGAAAATTTGAGATAAATCAGGAGCGGATGAAGAAGTATGTCGAAGAAGTGAAAGAGGCCGCCAAAAAACTAGGGGAATGGAAATTGATCCATATTCCTAGGGCGGAAGATGTAAAAGCTGACTACTTAGCAAAAATGGGAAGCTCTTTGGTGGGATTGTTGCTCACGGACATTACCGATTTTAGGAGCAGCTCGAAGTAGCATCGCGAAACAGGTGATGGAGGTGAGCGAGATAGTGGACTGGCGAACTCCTTTGTTGGCATACCTGAGAAGAGCAGAACTACCAAATGAAATGTAAGAGAGCGAAAATTGTACGGAGGGCAGCGAGGTTCTGTTGCATTAACGATGCATTATAGAAGAGATCCTACCTCGGTCCATACCTGAGATGTGTCTCGGCAGAAGAAGGGCGGGGTATACTGGAAGAAATCCATGAAGGGTGCTGCGGTGATCATACCAAAGGAAGGGCGCTAATTAGTAAAACACTAAGAGCTGGCTTTTTCTGGCCGAACAATGAGCAAGTGGAGATGGTTAAGCGGTGCCAAAAATGTCAAATACACGCACCCTTGATACACATCCCAGCGAAAATATGATCACCATGGGAGCACCCTGCCCTTTTGCTAAATGGGGAATCGATATCATGGGGCAGTTTACACCTGGCTTGGGAGGAAGGAAATTTTTAGTAGTAGCCATAGACTACTTCAGCAAGTGGGTAGAGGCCGAGACCGTGGCCACCATCAACGAGCAAAGAATCATAAGCTTTCAGTTTAACAACATTTGTTGTAGGTACGGAGCGCCTCAAATACTTATCTCATATAATGGAACCTAATTGAATGGAAAAGAACCCAGTCCTGGTGCGAGGGGATGCACATTAAACAAAGGTTCGCCGCAGTAGCTCACTGTAATACCCGGATTTTCAGTATAAATTTTTCGCGTTATTTTATCTGAGGTATACTGTATAGTTTGGTATCTATACAGTATGGATAAAATAAATTGAGAACCGAGACAGTTATACTTGTGTAATTGACGTTTTGATTGACAATTATATTGAGGATTTGTTGTATCAGGTTGAACTGATTTGGATATCAGGTATATCGTATGAGAATATTTTTGGGTTGAGTATATGTGTATTCAGTATGCCGTATGTTCGTATCCAGTATGTCGAGATGTCGGACAGGAACAATTGGATTTTTGGCTTAGCATATAGGCCATTACATACGCTAAACTTCAGAGCTAACGAACGTTAAGTTGATAGTGTTACGTACGTTATGGCTAATATATTACGTACGTAACAAGAGGAATCGGACAGTTGGGCTCGGTGTCGGCAGCTCGGCACAGATGTGGACAGGTGAGTCAACGGATGGAGTTACGTACGTTATACAGGGTGTATTACGTACATAATACGAGTATAATACTGTAGCAAGTCAACGTACGTATTACGTACGCAACGGATTAAGTGTTACGTACGTTACGGGGCGGCTGGCCGAGTCATGGCCGAGAGGACCTGTAGTGGCCGAGCATGGTCGGCAGTGACTCACAGGGATGGCCGATCACGGTCGGCAGTGACTCGCTGGGGGCTAGGACTGGCCGATTACGTACGTAGGCTGTGGCCGGTTATGGCCGTAAGGGCCGATTACGTACGTAAGGAAG
Organism: Orobanche coerulescens; assembly: GCA_033398695.1. Taxonomy (NCBI): domain Eukaryota; kingdom Viridiplantae; phylum Streptophyta; class Magnoliopsida; order Lamiales; family Orobanchaceae; genus Orobanche; species Orobanche coerulescens. The sequence goes on along the minus strand of CM065808.1, from coordinate 129,946,267 downwards.
CTGTCGGTTACGTACGTAAGGCTGTCGGCCAAAATGGACAAAAGGGTAGGGCACGGCCGGCTACGTATGTAAGGACCCGCCGGTTACGTACGTAAGGTACCGGCAGGTCTCGGCCTATATAAGACCTGGACCGAGTCACATCCGGCATTTTTCATTTTTCTTCGTTCCTTCCGTGATTTTTCACCATAGATGGATGGATTTTAGTAAGAACATCTTATAGCAACATGTTTTGGAAGTTGGAATCATGGATTAACATCATCTTCCACCCGGATCGAAGGTAAGAACACCTAAACTTTTGGTTTTTGGATGTTCTTGAGGTTTCTTCGTGTTTTTGCTGATTTGCTTTGTTTTGATTCAGATTGTTGATTGAACTTGATTGTAAACTTGTAATATTTCAATACTCTTGAAGTTTTGTGGAACGAATTCGAGTATTTCTTTGAATAATCGATTGAATTGGACTATGCCTTCAAAGTGTTCGATGAAATGTCTCAATGAGTTGAACTTGGAAAATTCTACACGTTTTCGTATGAATGGTGATGGAATTGATATTTTTGTGATGATTCTTGGTACTTACGGGATTTGTTAAGGGAAGATAATGAATTGATGATCAAATGCCTTGATTATGTTGTTATGATTATGGAATCGTAGTATTCTCGATGTTCTTGGTAGTTTGTTGCGATTCATGATGTTATGAGAAGTATATATGTTGAAGGACATGATTATATATTCCTTGAATTGTGAATAAGGATTGTTTAGATGTTAGAACACATCGGATTATGTCGTTTGAGGATTTTGAATGTGATGTCGGAATAAGTTGTGTTCTTAAGGAACTCTTGGATGATATGAATTGATGAATATGTTTAAGTGATGTCGGTGTTTTGGATATGAATATGGAATATTCATATCTAGAACTAAGTTATGTGTTTTGGTACAATATTTGTATAGGAATACGAATATGGTTCGGGTTTGATAAGATTATGATTCACTTTTGAGTTTGAGAATTCATACGTGTTGAATAAGTGTTCAATTCAGATAATGGTATTATTTGAAGCCTTTGGAATATGGTTATCTATAATGTTGAATTAATCGGATCGTCCGGATTGGTGATGATAATCGGTAATTGGTTTTTATTATGAATTTACAAGGAGAAAACTTGTAATCATATTTAAGATTGAATTTGGAATCGGTAATGCTTAGACTTGGTTAAATTGATTATTGATATTATCTTCAGATTGTGGAATCGTATTGTAGTTTTGAATTCGTGTTTTATTAGTTCAGGTTGTTTGGATATGTGTTTAATCGGGATATTGTAGAACCGCTGTGTTTGTTGATTGGTTATTATTTGTTATTTGTGATCATCGAGTTACGGCTTGTATCGTGGATATGAGTTCGTATTTGTTTGAGTTGTATTGTTTGGTTTTGTATATGATCGAGGTTTTGTTGAACCGTTGAGTTTGTTGGTTGGGTATGTCGGTTATTGATTTTTATCGAATGTGTGTTAATCGGTTATTGGAATAGGTTGATATGTTTTGATTGTGAATTATGGCCGTTGTGTTGCGGTTGAGGCTAAAGAGTTCGTAGATTAATTTTGGTCGGGGCTGAGGAGCTCGTATACTAAGGCAATGGATTTTGGTAACAGCTTCGTGGTATCGGTATCGAGGCAAGTTTATACTTGTTCAGTTTATAATATTTGATGAATGGTTTCGTTTTCATTTCATTTACAATTCGTATAGCAATGTTGTTAGAAATGTAAGTTGTCGGTATAATGGTTTGTATATCATACTCTCGTTGTAATAAATCATAAGGTATATGATTTAATTGTGTTCAGGGAAGACGTGAGTTATCTTTGGTCAAGGATATAGAATATCGGATGTTGGCCACTAAGTATACTGGATACAGTTTGGGAAATAGTTTAAACAACAAACTGTACAGATTTTAAATCTGAGTGCGTAGCGGAAGTCTTAGATACAGTAGGTTGTTGTGGATACAGCAACTAAATGTATAGTGTATACTTAATTAATCACAGTAATTCAAACAGTAAAAAATGAAGGTAAATAACACAGTAATTAAAGTGGTTCGAGGTAAACCCCTCTACGTCCACTGGTCCTCCACACAGAAGTAAAAAGTTTATTATAATTACTACGTACACAACTACGTAATTATAACAACACACAATCAATATAGCGTTCACACGGATTGATATAAAGATCTTAGCTTCAACCGTTCACACAGATTGGTTTTGAGCTAATGCGTTGACTTGCTTCTTCACACACAGTTATGAAGGTTCGTCTTCTTCAATGCAAATCCTTCACACACAGTTCCGAAGAAGCATAGATTGCTCAGTCCACACAGGGCTGATCTGGGTTTGTTCAAAGTATAGAACAGATGGTGAACAACAACTTTGACTTTAAGAGCTTTCAGCTGATGAAATGTTGTTCAGGATGGTGAGCACTGTATATCTCTTTTGATCTGAGTTGCAGTAAGCTTTGAAGATATGTTTTGCTCTGATAATAATTTCGATAGCTTGGGTAACTGATCTTCAGCATCTTGATGTGATATATATATAGACTTTGAAATATATATCCGTTGAGATGTATCCGTTGAGTGAGATTCCATTCTAACGGATTTATAACACGATCCGGATTTAGCGGGATTTGAAGATCTGTTGACTGACAGTATTTAAATACTTTATCCTTGAGTATTTAAATACTTCTTTATTCAACAGGACTTGACTTGTGGAGATTCCTTCTTTGTCCTGTTGTGAGCTGTATGGAAGATAACTGTATTGGAGATTCGAGACAGTTTCAATACTTGGTCTTTTATAAGACTTCTTGTTGTACTGAAGGGCTTCACTATATGCTGATTCGAGGCGGGTCTTCGATACAGGATAATGCCTCAATACTCCGATACAGTTTCTTTTACTGTATGCGAATTGGCATATATGTCAAAATCTCTTATCAAATACCATTCGATACAGGGATTGGATATCCCGGCTGTTTCGATACAGGGTTCTTGTTTTCCCAACAATTTCCCTCTTTTTGACAATTTGCCAAGACTTACTTTCTTAACTTTTCAAGTCTTCTTGATGATGCCAAAACCTTCTTCATGAAGTGATCTTCTTTGATGTCTTCTGGCAGATTTCTTGGTCTTTCGTCAAAAGGTCTGTCTTTCAGTAACTTAGTCTAAATAATGAACTGCTCATAGGCGAGTTCGATACAGTTAAGGATTTTTACAACTTAAGCTTATGATTGGCGCGCAGGCACAATCTTACAATGTATTCTAAGCTTACAACTGAAATCATGAACTGTTCGTAGACTAGTTAAATGCTGACTTTATTTTCAATCAAGTTTGTATACTTGAGATTGTTATCAAACAATTTAAGTAATCATACATCAACACGATGATTACGAGTTGTAATCTTTCAAGACAAACAAACACTTTTATTGATATTCAAAATAAATTGAGTACATGGTTTCTGTTTGAAGAGAAAAATTACAAATCAAGAATAATATACAGAGATTTCAGCTCCTATCTCGTAGTCCGCATGCCTCCATGGCTTTTTCCCTGGATCATTCTCGGTACCACGCCACCGATTACGTAGGGAATCGTTGTCTCGATCCTGGTATATAGCTCTTCCTTCATTGGATCGATCAAAGGCAAGAATCCAGTCTTCTGGATGGGTGATCCGATCTCCTTTCCTGTGCTTTCTCTTCATATGAAGCTGGAGAGGGAGTTTTCCGTCTTCTAGCATCTTCGTAAATTTGTCTGCGGCCTCCGCTAACGTTTTATAGTTCTTGAAGATGGCGGATTCCCTGATGAGTTTGACAAAGTATCTCATCAGTTCGTTTTTCCTCCATTGCTTCACTTCATCGGCAGTAGGATGGCGGTTGGTCGGCAAACGAATTTCAGAAGGTCTCTGGATTAGATTTTGCCACGGAACATTTGGATCATGAAATTCAGGTCGGGAGCCTGAAATCCTAAAACTTGGGAGGGAGGGGCTAGCTTGTTTAACACGGAAGTGATGTTGTCTTGAGCGGCCTCGAATTCCCTTTCTTGCTGTATCCTGATTCTCCTAGTAGCTTCTCATGCCTCTTCCCCCTTTTTGGCTTCATCAAGACGTTCTAGGATCTCTAATGCAGCATCCTGTTTCGTCTCGATGTTAGTCATTCTTTCTACAAGGGCGGAAAGCGTCTGCGACATGTCCTGGATACATTTTTCGTGAGCGTGCAATTGAGAGCTGTTTTCAATCATAGCACATGTGGTCTTGGCTTCAGCTATTCGCGTTTTGGTTGCTTCTTCCTTCAGGAGTTGCTCCTGCTTGTCTTCCATGATTTTCAGAGCTTGTTTGAACACTTCTGGCAAAATGACGAATGCCTCGACAACACGAGATACTTCATGTTGTAGAGTGGTCATCTCCTCCACGGCAGAAGTATGCATCCAATTCAATGCTTTAACAACAGAAGACAGAGCATTCACTGCATCCTGGATGAATACAGTTTGAAGACCAAGTGCACGCAGGCGCTCTTTCCTAGCGGCAGAAATCGGAGAATCTGGTTGAGCAAAGTCTTCAGAGCTGTTTAACCTCCTTACATTCACGGTTGGGCATGAAGTAAGTTGGACATCCTCAGGTACGATACCGTCCTCGGATTCCACGGTTGAAGGGGCGGGAGCAGCTTGTTCTGGTTCGGCGACAGGGGGTTGAGTGGCTTCCTGTTGCGAAGTTTCCTCAGTAGACATGGATACAGGAGGGACTGAATCCTCCTGTTCTCTCTCAGTGACAACTTCTTCGGTGGCAGCAGGCTCATGTGCCTATTCCAAGACTGCTTCAACTTCCTCGACTAGAGGGACTGATTCCTATTCGTCGGGAATTAACTCTTGCTATGGCAAAGGGGGATTGCTTCGAGTCGATGGCCCTTCGTCACCTTTTGGTGGAGAGGCGTCTCTAGCTTGAGCCTCTTCATGACTCATCCTCAGACCAGCTTGAAAAGCATTGTTGTCGTCGTCTGAGTCATTGTCATTGTCGTCTTTTGGATTTGCGGGAGAGTCCTCTGACTTGTCCTTTCCTTTCCTTCTTGCGTCAGATTTATGCAAAAGATGGCTTTCAATCAGCTCCTTGCAGAAGGGATTGTCCCATCGGATCAGGGCTTCAATTTCCATTGAGTCCGTCACTTCTGATACGAATCTTTCTTCTTGGCTCCAATCGCTCCAGTTGTACAGTGTTTCATACGGAGCTAGCCTGTAGCCTTTCCATGTTAGAAATCTCTCGTAAGCATGTTCAATTTGAACAGAGAGAAGGGTCTTATGAATAATGGTGTCAGGGGAGGGACTACGTACAACGTCTGGAGACGCTGTAACGAGGGATTCTTGTACAGGTATGGGATCCTGTATGGAAGTGGGATTCCTTACAGGGGATGGTGCCCTGACGGAAGATGGATCCTGTACGGGTGTGGGATCCCGCAGAGGAGAAGTAGCTGTTGGCTCCAAATGGGCAGCCGACTCGCTAAAGTCTTGTTCGTTGGCAAATGTCTCATCATCTGTCCTAGCCGCCAAAGGCTCAGGATCTACTGTCGATACAGTAGTGGACACCTCTTCCACAGGGGTTGGGACCTAGGGTTGTTCTTCAGTGGGTTGAGCCACGGGGGAAACTTCTTCGGAGGTCTTGGCAGATTTGACTTTAGAAAGCCTCCTAAGTTTCTTCTTGGGCTTCTCACCAGCAATGGGTTTCTTGCTGTGAGATCGCTTTCTCTTCTTTGAAGATTCCACGTCCTGGAACTTCAAAGACTCATCTCATGGATTTGCGGAAACTGGCATACTTTCAGTTTTTGGGTGGTTGCAGAACAGAGTGGTTTGATTATACGCAGTAGGCTTGACGCCTCCTAGGTATATTCTGGAGTTATTCTTCTTAGCATCGGGATTACGGCGATCCGCATTTCGTCAGGATATGGTTTAACATCAAACCAAAAGATTTCTTCTGGGTGGAAGGCTTGCACACCTCCTCTTGCAGGCACTTCAGGATTATCTGGCACCAGTTGACCTTTTCACAGGTCAGAATAGCCACCATCATCCTGAACCTCAGATTGGTACACATTTCGAACGCACCGGTTCGATTCTCAATTATCCTGCAGCAAAAATCATGAAGATACACATATGGGAGACAAAAAATTTTCTTGTGACATGTAGTCTGAACCATGTCAACAACTTTGGAGCCTGTGAACAGTCCATAAAATTTAGTGATTAGCTCTTGAGACCCAAATGTCTCAAGTTGATCCATTGTCAGGCCATCACGGTAGCTTTGTAGATATTCTGGAGCAGATCGTTATCAACACATATTTCAACTCCTTGGATTGTAGCGGTAATGTCAGCAACATGACCTCCTTGGGCCAATGACAAAAAGCGTACGGCGGCGTTGAGGTAAAATTCCTCATCCAGATGAGCATCGTACTTATCAGCAGTCTGACTTCCAAGGCGATAGAGGCCTTGTTGACGAAGACGAGTTATCATGTACTCCATGGGTTCTGCGTCGTTGGTTTCAGACAGAATGCGCTCAATGATAACAGATCTTGAAAAGATCCGTCCATCGATGATGTTAGCAGTTTTCTTCAGAGCGGGAGAAGAAGTTTGTCCAGCCATTTGATGATTTCTTAAGAAAAAGTGCAAGAAAATAATCGAAATATGCAGTAAAATGCAGAAAAGTATGTAGGTTGTTTTTGCTTGAGAACTCTTGAATTTGCAGAAAGCGTAAAGAGTCTCTAATGGCGATTGATCCTTTTATAGTTGGGCAGCGAAATAGGGTTTTGCAGAGTACGAATGGTCAGATTTGAAGGGATGGGAACCGGTTTTTGAAATCAACGGTTAAGATGGACTGAGTGTAACTGGTACGCTAATCCATTAGAATGTTTAAATAAAAAATGAGCGGGTCCCACTTCTGACATTTGTGTCACCCTAAATGCCTGAAACGGTGGTTTTAAAACAATAAACAATTTAAAACATCGCGGTTTTTGAGATTCAGTTGTCCAGATGTCGTGTAAGGCATTTAATGTACATGACGTTTGACATAAAAACAAGGCACGTGGACAAAAATCATTTTGAAAAGAAATAATATTATATTATATATATACTGAATCGAAATCCTAAGTATGTGCTGTTTCCGCGTCGATACAGCGTTACCCCTTAAAAGGTAAATATAGGTTTTAGATTCCATACAAAGAATTTTTTTGGATTAATCTCGTATTCATGGGTCATCTTGTATTCCCCCTTAATTATTGCACACGCCACCGTAGGATTCATATGTCTTCGCTCACTACAAAGGTCTTGTATTGACGGTTACGAGTGTACAAATAATTAACGTGGGATCAGTATTCTTGTGTCTTACTGACATTCCCTCAATTGTTGAGTAAAACAAGAATTTACTTACAGGGAGTCCGTGTAGCATTCCCAATTCTTGTCTGAGCATGTTGAATCTTGCTGTGTCGAGCGGCTTGGTGAAGATGTCGGCCAACTGAACGTCTGTATGAACTTTTTCAAGGCGAACATCCTTGTTCTCGACATGATTCCTTATAAAATGATGCTTCATGTTGATATGCTTAGTGCGCGAGTGCAGGACAGGATTGTGTGTGATTGCAATTGCACTCGTGCTATCACACATGATTGGAGTCTCTCTGGCATCGATTCCATAGTCTGACATTTATTGCTTTGCATCCAAAGGATCTGCATACAAAGAACTACCAAAGAAGATAGTACTGATTCAGCCGTGGAAAGAGAATTAGCCAATTACTTCTTACTGAACCAAGAAACGAGTCTAGGTCCAAGAAAGTGACAAGTTCCACTTGTACTCTTCCTATCTAGCTTGCAGCCTCCGAGATCCGAGTCGCTGTATCCAACTAAATCGAATCCGCCTTCTTTAGGATACCATAGTCCTGCATCGACTGTTCCTTTAATGTACTTCAGGATTCGTTTAGCTGTATTGAAGTGTGATTCATTTGGGGCTACTTGATACCTTGCACACACTCCAACAACAAACTGGATATCGGGCCTGCTAGCCGTTAGGTACAGGAGCGAACCAATGAGCTTCCTGTAGAGTGATTGGTCAAACGTCTTTCCGGCTTCATCAGCACTGATTTGCACGGAAGTGCTCATGGGGGTTGGCGAGGATTTGGAAGTGTTCATGCCAAATTTGTTGAGAAGCTCCTTGCTGTATTTTTCTTGGTTGATGAAAATACCTGTAGGCAACTGCTTTACCTGCAAACCTAGGAAATAACTAAGTTCCCCCATCATACTCATTTCAAATTTACTTTGCATGAGATGAGAGAACCTTTGACATAAAGCAAGGTTAGTTGAACCAAAAATAATATCATCCACATAGATTTGCACCATAAGAAGGTCATCAACTTCATGTATCTTGAACAAGGTCTTGTCCACAGCACCTTTCTCAAATCCGTTGATAGTTAGATACTGGGACAAGGTTTCGTACCAGGCTCTAGGGGCTTTTTTAAGTCCATACAGCGCTTTCCTTAGCCTGTAAACTAAATCGATACCGTCTGTGTTGGCAAACCCTGGTGGTTGTTCAACATAAACTTCTTCTGCAAGGTCTCCATTCAGGAATGCATTCTTGACGTCCATTTGGTATACAATAAAGCTCTTATGGGCGGCAAAGGCTAGAAATATCCTGATGGCTTCTAGTCTGGCTACAGGGGCGAAGGTTTCATCATAGTCTATGCCTTCTTCCTAACTATAGCCTTGTGCGACTAGTCTGGATTTATTCCTTATAATAAGTTCATTTCGATCCTTTTTGTTTCGAAATACCCATTTGGTTCCTATAACCGATTGATGTGTAGGTCTGGGTACAAGATACCATACATTGTTTCTTTCGAAACCGTTAAGCTCTTCTTCCATAGATGTTATCCAATGAGAATTATTAAGAGCGTCTATGGTCGAAACAGTTCGATCGGGCTAAGAATACAGCGATAGTGCACATATTGAGTCTTCTAAGCTCGGATTGAGATTTCCATTCAGGAAACTGTGATTTCTCAGTATCAGATTCTTCTTGTGCACAAAGTACATTTCCTTGTGTACTCTATATTCTCCTACGAGTAGAAACACCAGCATTTATGTTTCCAATGATCAGCTCTTGCGGGTGATCTCTCAACCATCTTCGGTCGGGTTCTAATTCAGGATCCCGTACTGTATCGAAAGATTCTGTGGATACAGCTTCAGATTGTACAGCGTCGGCTTCATCCACATCAATTCTTACAGTTGCGGGGTTGATTTCTAAATCAACGACATGTTCTATGGGAGTTGGAGGATCCAAGATAGATAGATGTTGAAAGTTCTGGGTAATATCATCTACTCCTTTAGGGTCATGATGGGGTTCGTCGAACACTACATGAACTGATTCCTCGATCGTCAGCTTCCTTTTATTAAGGATTCTGAAAGCTTTGCTGACGGAGGAGTATCCTACGAATATTCCTTCATCTGATTTCTCATCAAAGGTTCTAAGTTGGTCCTTCCCATTATTCAATACATAACACCTGCATCCAAAAATGTGGAAATACGAAACTAATGGAGTTGTGTTGTTCCATACCTCATATGCTGTTTTGTTGTGGTGCTTGTTGACGATACAGTGGTTTTGAGTGTAGCATGCTGTATTGGTTGCTTCACCCCAGAAACGCTGTGGCAATTTGCTTGCGGCAATCATTGTCCTTGTTGCTTCTTTCAACGTCCTATTCTTTCGCTCGGCAACACCATTTTGTTGAGGTGTACGGGCATCTGAGTATTCGTGATGTATTCCATTCTCCGAACAGTATTGCTCTATTAAGCGGTTAGTAAATTCTATACCTCTGTCGGAACGAATGCACACGATACTCAATGCCTTTTCATTTTGCAACTTTCTCAGGAGCTCGGGCAGCTTTGATGTTATTTCCTTCTTCTTGCTAAGGAAGATCGTCCAAGCATACCTGGAATAATCATCAACAACAACCATGCAGTATTTCTTACCTCCCAAACTTACTGGGTCTACAGGACCGTAGAGATCCATGTGTAGCATTTCCAACACTCTTTGGGTTGAAAGGTAGGATTTGCTCTTCAGGGTTGACTTGATTTGCTTGCCTTTGTGACATGGTCCGCAGACGCTATCCTTCTTGAATGACACATTTGGCAAACCTCTAACCATTCCCTGTCTTGAGATCTTGTTGATTGTCTTGAAGTTGACGTGAGACATCCTCTTGTGCCATAACCAGCTAAGATCTGCAGTGCCTTTGGCAACAAAGCATGGAATTGAGGAGCTCATAGGCTTCAAACAAGAATATACATGTTACCTGATCTGCTTCCTGTAAGCACAACTTCCTTGGTTTGGATGTTTTTGACTCTACAGCGATCTATATAGAACTTCACCGAGAACTGTTTATCACTGAACTGGCTAATACTAAGTAGATTATACTGTAAGCCTTCAACATATGCAACATCGGTGACTTTGAATTTTCTGACAAGTAGGTTTCCTTTCCCTCTTGTTCTTCCTTTAGATTTATCACCGAAACGAACTTCTGGACCGCGACCTTCTACAAAATCTGATAGCTTGCTCCTATCTCCGGTCATGTGTCGATAGCATCCACTATCAAAGTACCAGGTATCCTCCTCTAGAATGTCCTCATCATCGCTATCTTCACCTTCGGGAATGTCTTTGGCCATAAAGCACATATATGCTTTATCATCGAACTCATCGTCAGATGAATCACTTTCAGTGACCACCTGAAGACATTCTGCTGATTTGGATGGTGTGGGGGAGGCTTCTGATTCTTCAATCAGGGCCTTGAGCTTTTCTTTCCAAGCACGTCTTCTTTCATCTCTCTTTTGTTGCTCGGCCTCCGGCAACCTTTGGACTTTGGGATGAGGACATTTATTTGCATAATGCCCTAGTTTCCTGCAATTATAGCACAGGTTAGCGTCACTAGATGATGTTTCGGTACTTACCTTGTGGACAGGTTTGGGCCTGTAGGGAGTCTTTCCAGACTGTTTGATGAACTTTTTGAATTTGTGCATGAGAAGCACCATTTCATCTTGAGACAAGATGTCGTCGTCACTGTCAGCATTCTTGTGACTAGGCTTCGACGAGCTGGGCATGCTGTGTCTACGGTTCGATACAGCAGCTAGTGCTGTGACCTTTGAAGGAGATTCTTCAGCTTTCTCTCTTCTGTCAATATCATACTCAAAAGCTTTGAGGTCAGAGAAGAGATCAAAAGTAGATATTTCATTAAGATTGCAAGATACACGCATAGATGTGGTCTTAATGTCCCATCGGGCTTGGAGATATCTGAAAATTTTTAAATTCTTCTCCTTTTGGGTATAAATTTTGCCCAACGCTTCAAGTTCACCAACAATACCAGTGAATCTGAGGTCAAGTTCCTCAAGTGTCTCAGTTGGTTTCATTTCGAAAGATTCAAATTGCTGAGTCAGTTTTGAAATCTTGTTTTCTTTTGAGAGCTCAGTTCCCTCACAAATCAACTTGAGTTTATCCCAGATTTCTTTGGCTGTTTTGCAGCTCTTTACCTTTGAGAACATGCCTTTGTCAAGAGTGACAAATAAAGCGTTCTTAGCCACGTTGTCAAGGTTTGCTCGCTTTCTTTCATCTGTGGTCCATTGCTCGCGATCCTTCTCGAGCATCTCAGCATGGGCTTGGCCTTCAATCCTTGCGGCCGTGTTTACCTTCATGATCATGATGGGGCCATCCTGTATCACAAAAATCATCTCTTTGTACATTGCTGCAAGATGAGCCTCCATCCTAATTCTCCAATCATCAAATTCGTTAATAGAGAACATAGGTACTTTGTTGATCATAGAAGTATCCATGTGATAATACAGAAATGAAAGAGAATGTTTTGAAAATAAGTGATTTTGGATCTGATTCGGTTAAAAATACGACTGATTCTTTTTAGAATCAACCTCTCCGATACCACTTGTTGGCCACTAAGTATACTGGATACAGTTTGGGAAATAGTTTAAACAACAAACTGTACGGATTTTAAATCTGAGTGCGTAGCGGAAGTTTTAGATACAGTAGGTTGCTGTGGATACATCAACTAAATGTATAGTGTATACTTAATTAATCACAGTAATTAAAACAGTAAAAACTGAAGGTAAATAACACAGTAATTAAAGTGGTTCGAGGTAAACCCCTCTACGTCCAGTGGTCCTCCACACAGGAGTAAAAAGTTTATTATAATTCCTACGTACACAACTACGTAATTATAACAACACACAATCAATATATCGTTCACACAGATTGATATAAAGATCTTAGCTTCAACCGTTCACACATATTAGTTTTGAGCTAATGCTTTGACTTGCTTCTTCACACACAGTTCTGAAGGTTCGTCTTCTTCAATGCAAATCCTTCACACACAGTTCCGGAGAAGCACAGATTGCTCAGTCCACACAGGTCTGATCTGGGTTTGTTCAGAGTATAGAACGGATGGTGAACAACAACTTTGACTTTAAGAGCTTTCAGCTAATGAAGTGTTGTTCAGGATGATGAGCACTGTATATCTCTTTTGATTTGAGTTGCAGTAAGCTTTGAAGATATGTTTTGCTCTGATAATAATTTCGATAGCTTGGGTAACTGATCTTCAGCATCTTGATGTGATATATATAGACTTTGAAATATATATCCGTTGAGATGTATCCGTTGAGTGAGATTCCGTTCCAACGGATTTATAACACGATCTGGATTTAGCGGGATTTGAAGATCTGTTGACTGACAGTATTTAAATACTTTATCCTTGAGTATTTAAATACTTCTTTATTCAATGGGACTTGACTTCTGGAGATTCCTTCTTTGTCCTGTTGTGAGTCAGATGGAAGATAAGCGTATTGAGATTCGAGACAGTTTCCATACTTGGTCTTTTATAAGACTTCTTCAGCATCAAGGGCTTCACTATATGCTGATTCGAGGCAGGTCTTCGATACAGGATAATGCCTCAATACTTCGATACAGTTTCTTTTACTGTATGCGGATTGGCATATATGTCAAAACCTCTTATCAAATACCATTCGATACAGGGATTGGATATCCCGGCTGTTTCGATACAGGGTTCTTGTTTTCCCAACATCGGATATCGAGGATAGTTATCGTGATGACATAAGTATCGGGATAAAGGTTTATTGGTATTGCATGGATGGTACCTTATTTGAGATTATTTGTAAAATTGTGTATTCGTTCAGGGATGTTGTTCGTGGAAAGGATGTTGTCTTCGGCTTTGAGGTAATTTATGTATTGTTCAGTTATGAGATAATTATTATGTTGAGTTGTTGTATATGTTGTTGAGGATTCGCATATTGAGATTCGTACTGGTTGTTCGTTGAGGGATGTTGATCCCAAGACTATTGTTGGTATTAATGGTTGTGTTGATCGTCTCATTGGGGGATGTTGATGGATATGGTCCTCGACTTTGAGGTAATCTAAGTATTTGTTCAGTCATGTGGCTAATTAGTATGTTGAGTTGTTGTATATGTTGAGGTTTCGTGTAATGAGTTTCGTATCGGTTATTCGTTGAGGGATGTTGATCCCAGGACTGTTGTATTGAGATCGTAGATCGTGTTGGTCATTCATTTAGGGATGATGATCCCAGGATTGATGTTTTGGATATTTATTAGTCGTGTCGACTTTTCATTGTCAGTATGTTGTTCACTTCGGTAACTGATACACGGTCATAAATTGCCAACGATGAAAACGAATGAATGAATCATGAATGATGAGTGATTATTAATGAGTGAAAAATTACTGAGTGACCAATACTGATTGATAAATACTCAATGATAATGAATGAATTACAACCGGGTATTACACCTATGGGCCAGATCGCCTAATGTTAACTGGAATATTCGGCACCTGGTCGCATCTCACGCCCCACATTCAGTCATGTAGATCCGGAACTTGCTCAAGTGGGTCTCGGGGTCCGATCTCCCCTCATACAAAGGTGGTTGAGGTGGAGCAATCCTTGGTTGCACGGGGGCAAGCTTGATGTGGACCGCGAGTGGCTCACTCGGTCCGGTGATCTTTCTACTGGCGCCTGCCCCAGTTTCCATGAGCGTTTTCATCTCCTCGCGCTAGCATTGCATAGAGGCCATCGCCGCGGCCTGGCTCTAGGACCGGGATCCGAGGCGATCAAGTACTGATCCCCTGGCTCCGCTGTAAATGATGTCTTTGCCGCGGGGCTCGAATCCTCGGCGAATGGGAGCCAAACGGCCGACCTGTTTTAGTTTGGGAGTTGGGTATGCCGAACTCCTGGTGACGGATTCGGACTCCGTCGTCTCGTGGTTGGGGCCAGAATGCCCCGGTCGTCACGATGGATCACTTCCTAGGTGGCTGAAGATAGAACCGTCCCGCCTCGCGAGTGCCTTTTCTCACGAATAGGGGCTTTCTAACGATCGCTCGATAAGTAACTCCTTGAGCTTCTGTTTGCCCGCGCGGCGGATGGCTGAGGGGGTTATAGCGAGCGATTCGCATGCTCTCCGTCGCTCCCTTAGGATGGCCATGGCCTCCTCGATCTATTCCGCAGTTTGGAACTGGTCGAGTGAGAGGCTGGGGCCGTCCCTCGGGGGCGGGATTGAGAGTCTCGCGTCGCCGTGGCTACCCTCCGTCGTAGGATGGGACTCAGCTCGGGCCGTAATAAGACGTCCGGCGGATCGGAGAGTGGCTCTCTTCGATGTGGTGGCAAACGACATTCTTCTGAAGGTTTTTCTTTGAATAACAGTGAGTGTCTCTTCAAGTATATGCTCCGGAGAACAGTGAGTGTTCATCGAAGCGGTCGGAATGAAAATGAGGGTAAATCCCCTTCCTCTAGCGCCAATTGTTGTTACCCAAAATATTATTCGAAAGGGTTTGCTGAAATGGATGAGTAACAAACAAAATGCGAGAGCACGTCCGAGAGAAAATAAATAACACAAGATTTGCCGGGGTTGTTAGTCCCGGGCTTGAATGCTCTCGTGAGATATTATTAATACGAATACTTGGGAGTACAAATATTAATGTTAGAGTACAATTACAATGAGTGTAAAGACCCTAGTTATCTAGCTCTTGAGTGCTGATGATTGCCGGAAGAATCAGAGTTGATGCTTTGTGAGTTCTTGTAACGACGATGGAGTGTTGTAGTCAACCGTGAGAAATTGACTGTCTCTCACTGTGTGAGTTTAGCTGATATTCCTGGGATGGAAGTCTGATCATTTCTCGTGTGAAATCAACAGTTTCTGAACCTTCTTCCAGTTGCTGGAGGTTTCCTATTTATAGGAGTGCAGGTAGTTGGGCGATCGCCTCTATTATATTATAATAAGCGGGCGATCATCTTTAGCACATGGGTTGGTCTCCTTAAAGTCCGCAGCAGCTGCTGACAGCCGGATGTGCGTACCAATGAGAAGACAACACGCGTCCTATGTTACTGTCTTGGGAGGTCCCACCTGGGGCCTTTCGGCGAGTCTGTCGGTAGGTGAGGCAGTCCTTGTCGTTGACAGCTGTTGATGGGATGGAGTCAAAGATCCTTATTCTGCGGCGCCATTCGCAGATCTGTACGTGGGTCTTCACTCCGAGATCCGGTCTTCGTAGGTATGACGAATGCTGGTTTTCCACGTGGCATGGGGCGGTCGTCTTTAGTCGGGCACCAGATTCGGTCGCTAGGTGCCAAGAGGCGATCGCCCTGGACGTCGATTGCTCGGTACCTGATCTCGGTCTGGACTCTTCGCTTGGAAAGTCCGCCTTAGATTATCTGATGCTGGCTTCGGTCGCTCGGCATAAGTCCGATCGCCGCTGAGGCGTGTAAATCGACGCACAATAGAGGTGAACTACTTAAATGAAGTTTTCACATACCACCAGCCGTCCCAATGACCAGTTCAATGTCATTTCGACCGGTTTTTGACCACAAGGTTGATGGTTTTAGAATCCTAAACACCTGTTTATATATGCTCATGAAATTTTTAGGTGCTTGGGGCTGGTGAAGGGAGTGAACTCTTCAATAAAGCACTAGTGGTTCAATAAAACCAACGGCCTATCATTGGTTCAATCGTTTCATTATGTTCGATCCTGGTGGTGCATGGTGGCGGTTTTGTTGGATTCTCAAGACCAGTAGCATCGGTCAACATGTCATATTCACCTATACCTATCATCATTCAAATGCTTAGTTACAAGTGTTATCGTATGCATTTTGTTAACTGGATTGTGTTAACACTGAAAACCTTTATCGTCCACATATTCATGTGCCAAAGTGCGTCACCACAACTCATTATGACGCGTTATAAATGATGAATATGACATGCGCTTTAACTCGTAGTCCGCTTAAAATATACCTTGGCAGACGATCTCATAAGTCACTTTGATGAGCCAGTCTTCATGTCGTTAGGGGGAGATGCGGACGATCATGTTCGAGTAGAACGACTTGGAATTGTCGTAGTTTGTCCCTACTGTGTCTCACCAAGTTCCCTAAAGTGATGAGATTAAATACATGCTGCAAACATGTCTGCAAGGATTGTGTCCGGTCATGGACATTCGTCACCTATAAATGGTGATATGGTAACACCACAAATTGTGGTAGAAGGTGTTACTAGGCCGTGGATCACATCGAGTATTGGGATGCCACTTGGTTTGATAAATACTCTCACTAAGAATGTATGCGAGTTTGGTACATGAAACTTGATCATCTGATCAAATGAACTCATCCGTCTCATATGATTCTGGATTATAGTCATTATTGGGGGACGCCTCAATGAATGTCAATCCATAAAAAGTACTCTATGAATAAATCCGGTACATGAGGACGTGGAATGTGAGTTTAATCGAGCCATACTCCGTTGAAAATCTACAACATTGTAGCCTTAGACTAAAAATAGAAATATATGCGACTCCAGTATGAACAAAGTGATAGCCCTTTGTTGAAGTGGTGCCGACACTCCAAAGATAAGATCTATCCATATACTTTGTCAAAGCGAGTGAGAAAAGGAGTTAAAATCACCTCATGGCGCGAGGTTTCTCATGAACGCATTGGAATTGACTACGATGACACGAAACTAAGTTATGTTATTGTAATGGATGTTATAGCATCCACTATCTTTTCAGTTAGATAGTTTCCCAAAAACCGACTTGGAGCTTGTGGTTAAATCTTATCTTAGTGGGGAAATAAGTTAAGTGATGAAAGGATCTCGTGGTGGATCAGACTCAAATCAAGTGGCTCCTGACGACAGAGCACGTCGGCAAGTGATTGTCGGTAATGCATAGTAAGTATATACTTGATTTGGAAGAGATATGAAGCTTTTGCATGTAAAACTAAGGGTTTATAGTGATGTACTCTTGTGAGACTAAGAGATTCCGCTAAATCCAAAGTTAAGAATGAAAGGATCTTGGGGACACTTGATGATGCGTATTCACCAATCAGTTTAAGACAGTCTAAGGGACGGTTCCTAATAGACGATAAGGTAATGCCTATCTGATTCCCAATGACTAGTCGAAGTCATAATAAGACTTGGCTCACTTAAGTGATGATGCAGTCTTAAGAGAAAAGTTCGGTATTATGTACTCATGTTTGACTCGATGTACTCATTCGTACTAATACGGCAAAGCCACTGTGATGATGGCCTAGGATGCGCTCACGCAATGTCTGTGATTAGCAAGAAGCTTGAAGCTCGCTCTATCTCGATAAAAGGACACTTGAAAACTGATACCCAAATCTGCCTAGAATGTATTGGTCTATCTCCCATATGACCTACAGGGTAGCTCACTTGTTGGAAAATGGTGAAATTGGTACCATTGGAAAGGTTTGTGTCTACTTTCCATGGAAACCAACCATTTGATCACATCCATCATGTTGAGTGACATATGACTATTGTTGCAAAGTAGGACAGGATATGTCAGGTAATTTGCTGAGTCAACTTCGATAGAGCTTTGTGATCTGCTCAGGTCGATCTAGGTTACATACTGTATGTGAATGAAAAGCTATGTGTGTCTAGTTTTCATAAGTTCTTACAGTTTCGTTGATACCTTTTGAATCGAAGAAGTTATGACTGATTTAGTGCATGGAGGTCAATACTTAGGAAAACTTGATAAGTCTTTAGCGAATCTGCACTTTGGATGTGTCGCGCTCTTTTTGTCCTTAGACCAAGGTTTATTTTTTCCCATTGGGTTTTCACTTGGTAAGATTTTTAACGAGGCGACCTATGAGAACATCCATACAAATGATGTGTTGTACTTCTGTTCAACTTAGACCAAGAGGTATTTTTCCCATTGGGTTTCTCCTTGGCATAGTTGTGAGGGCAACTTGGCATCTGACTCCTATGATTTGAGGTACTCATTAGGGGAGTCGTTGTGTATACATCAGGTGGAGTATACATGACATGTTATTTTGGTGCGTTGCAATCTTTCCTCATCAAGCCTTTATTTTTCCCATGAGGTTTTGTTTTAGCTTTGAATAGGTTTTTACGAAGGCAACATCTTCTGCACCATTGTTGTATTAGTGCTCGACACAGGGGGAGTGTTCCGGGAATTATTATTCCCGTGATGTGTCTTACCTTATCTAGGAATCCTATGGGAAGGACTCTCATCAGAATGCCTATATAAAGCGCCTCTATCACCTTGAATACAATTGATTGACTCGTATTTACAATCTTTTACTTTCTCCTGAAACACATAATATATATTAGGTCTATATATGTATATATATGTATACATATATACATATATATATATATATAATTAAATAATACAATATACATGTATATTATATATAATACACATAATAAATATTAGGCATATATACGTATATATACATATTTATTGTATTATTTAATTATATATATATATATACACGTAATACAACAGATAATATATATTTTATATAAAAATATAACACTGTTAGTAACATAAACCCTAATCTTTATTTTTTTCTTGGCATTTTTGCACTGCACAACCGCTACTTCAAAAGAAAATATCCTTCTCTATTCTTCTTCTCCCAACATTCCCGTTGAAATCCTTTCTTCTTACTTCTTTTTCACCAGTGTCAGTGTCCCGCCGAGGCACCATCATCATCTCGGCGAGCCACCACCCCTTTCTTATGCCGTGTTATTTGTAAGCATCTTTTGGAGGGTAGGTTTTTGTCCCTAAAATTGTCCAGCTGGAATTGGAAAAGACCAAGATTGCCGAGTATAAACATTCACTTCATAATCAGCTAACGACCCACCACTCTTCATCAAAAAGTTGCAGTAGTAATAACTAAAGTTATTTTGGGGATAAAATTCTGAGAAAGTAATTATGTAAGTGACAATTCTGAAAGATATTTTCAAAGGAATTGTGAAAGGTTAAACTTTTTTCTGGGAACCGAAGGCCAGAAACCGTAAGAGGTTCAGCTATAAATTTCTTTCTTTTCTTTGCTTTCTTTTTTTGTTTTGCTTCCCTTATATCTTCTTTCTATTCTGTGGCATTCGCGGGCTGGACCCACCCACTCGGAATGAACCGAGATTTCCAGACCCATGGGATTGGGTTCTGAGATGAAGCGATTATGCTATTAATTTCTGAGATCAGGTATTGCATGATTATGATATATCTGATTCTGAGGTAAAGGAAGAGACGGTATTTCTCTATTCACTTTGAGGCCGAAGGCGCAGTTCCTTGGCTCAAATTTTATTCTAATCTGTTCTGTATCTTTCTCTCTTTCCTTCTCATTTTTACTTACGGATGTTACTTTTTCATTTTTTTTCCAACGAGACACGAGGGATGTTGCTCCTCAGTTCGGATACTACCTACACCCATAAGACTACCAAAACTCTTAGGCGGTTCTGCTGGACCTAAGGTAATAAACACGATTTCTATTCTGATTCTTTTTTTTTAACTGAATGTGTTCTGATTTTTTTGTTATTTTTTTTCAGTCGTGATGAAATTTCAGTTTTTATTGTATAGATGATTAAATGAAATTAGGCTAAACGGGGGATCTACCCACCCCAGATTTTGTGAAAATGGTTATGAAACAAGGGCAGTTTCTCATAGAGTGCCATTCATTTGCCAACCATGACCTCAAGTCCTTAGTTGAAAAATAACCATCTCAAGACGAATAGGTCTCGGCCCAAAATCACTTTTCGTAAAATGATCTTTACAAAATCGTTGGGATCTCATCCCAAATCTCATCAAATCACGCATCGAGAACAATAGCAAGGTCTGTTTTCCAATATCAAAACCTCACAACTAAAGGACTAAACACATACGATAAAATACTCTAGTGCCATCCTAGCCAAGAGGCCAAGTCAACAACTTACCTCTTACACACTTACCAATGCATGCAATCATGAAATCACCGCTCAAAACACTCGCTTCTCGAAATGATATAACCTAAAACACATTTATAAAATGCACCACAATTAACCATTGATCCACCCTCCGTGACCCCGACCGAGACCCCGTCGGATCTAACCTATAGTGGTTAAAAGCAAAGCTCGTCGATCCACCCCTCCGTGGACCCCTATCGAGACCCCATCGGATCTAACCCGTAGTGAGCATACACACACACATCACTCATGAAATACTAATGTGTTAAGAATGTAAGTTCATTAAGAATACTTACTAGAGATGGCCACCTACCCGACACCATTATCATACTCTTCACAATACATCCATCATAAATAATCAATCACAACACAACAACACAATTAACATGAAATACACGATCCCAAAATTAAACAAGCAAGAGTATCATTAAAGCCTTCAACGTTCAAAATAATCAAATCATAATCAATTCACACTAATCATATTCACGAGGGTAGACCAACCATCGTAAAACCAACATGTAAACTCAATTTGCAGGACACAAATCGCATAAGAAAAAACTTGCCTCGAAACCACGATCGAAACGAGACGATAAATGGGATGCGGTCTGGCAGCCCCAAACTCCTGAACATAATCGAGAATACAATAAAGACCGCAAACACCACGACAAAATCACCACACGAATTACCAACAAAATGGAGGTCAACTAGGAATCCTCGAGCACCTATAATCCTCCGGAAGAAACAACAAAAACATGATTACGACGAGGATCAAGACCAAAAACAATGGAGATCACATTAAACTATCAAAGGAAAACTCATTCGAACATTAAATGTTCACTACACCGAAATCACTCTTCGGGTTTACACGAACCAAAGATATAGATATAAAATCCATAAAACATGTTTTTACAACAACATCCAACACCAATCGATTCACCTAAACCGGATTGGATTCGGAATCAAGAACAAAATTCCCAAAAAGTCAACTCTAGGGAATCAAGAAGAATACCTTGATCTGACGAAGAACAATGGATTAAATGATGTTAAACTCATCCAAATCCATCCCAAGATGACGCTTGATGATGAAGATCGCCCAAAAATGCTCCAAGAATTCCCTCCCGACGAAAAGAGACGAAGAGGGAGAGAAATGATGGAATAAAGGGTGTTGTCAAGCATTTATACTGGACAGTTATTAGCGTGCGCTAAGCACACCACATTAGCGCGCGGTAACGAGGTCACTGCCCCAGACATTCTGCCGCAACACTGTTAGCGTGCACTAGACAATACGCGTAGCGTGCGAATAACGAGCCAAGAATCCAGTCCAGTGGCTCCTGGACAAATCTGCACCTACCAGGTAGCATGCGCTAGAAAGGACAGATAGCGTGCGCTACCAAACCTGTAGCGTGCGCTCGCTACTGCACCTTAGCGCGCGCTAACCACCAGGATGTAGCGTGCGCTAACGACTAAAAAATAACAGGAACAATACCCTCAAAAATGGGTACGACGATGGATTTCTCCGACTGAATTTTCAAGTTCAAGATACACACGGAAAGCTCCAGAATATGATCATACTAAGAGCTTGAGCTCTAATCAAACTCACACGCGACCATGAAAAGAGTTGAAACAATAAATACGAAGCAGATACCCACAACTTTGGGAAATTACAAAATAGCCCAAAATGCCCGAAAAACATGATACGTGATCGAATAGCAAACCAAAGCTCATAAAACATCTAACAAAGTTAAACGGACTTACGGAAAACACGAAACAACAGTTTCGAATGAGATTTGCAAGAATCAAACTCAAATGCGGAAAAGTCGCCAAAAAGCACGGAACTCAACAAAACGACACCGAAACAAACTCGAATGTAAAAAAGTGCAGAATTAATCATTCTCTGAATGACGAAATGGTCACAAGCGAGCCGTTAAAACGGACTCCTACCAAAAAAAGAAATTTACCGAAAATCGAAATTGCGGATATTACGATTGGAGAAAGGGTACATTAGACCGAGCGCTTCGCCTTGGGGCGTGCCTGCTCTTTTTCTGAGAAAGAAGGATGGTTTACTATGTTTGTGCATTGATTACCGTGAGCTAAACAAAGTGATCATCAAGAACAAGTACCCACTGCCTCGTATAGATGATTTATTTGATTAGTTGGAGGGAGCTGCAATATTCTCAAAAATTGATTGGAGATCGGGATACTACCATCTCCAGGTGAAAGAGTTAGACATTTCGAAAACTGCATTTCGGATGATATACGGGCATTATGAATATGTGGTCATGCCTTTTGGATTGACTAATGCACCGGTAGTATTCATGCAACTAATGAACAAGATATTCAACGAGTACCTTGAAAATTGTGTGGTCGTCTTTATTGACGATATATTGATTTATTCACGTAATGAGGAGGAACATGCTCGACACTTGCGTTTGATATGTAATACCCGGTTGTGAATTCATTTATCATCACTCAGTAACTATCACTCAGAATTTTTTTTTCCACTCAGTAATACCCATTCATCATTCATGTTCATTCAATCGTGACCATTGTTCGGCGTACTTTGGAATTGCATATCAGTTGCTATTCGTCATTCATCACTGTTTGAGATCGAGTCGAGATTATTGTCATCATCATCATCATGTTTTAATTTTCAGTTTGAGAGGTAGCGCACGCTACACATTCTGGTTAGCGCGCGCTAATGGGTGCAGGTAACGCACGCTATGATTCAGTATTAGCGCACGCTAGCCCAAGTGAGGCAGACAGTCCAGAAGGTACTGGGCTGATTTGGGAAATTTGTAGCCCATGCTACGAGTGGTAGTAGCATACACTAACTGTGCTGGTAACGCACGCTAAGTCATATTAGTAGCGCACACTAATGCGTGCAAGGCAGAGGACAGTAGGTTCTAGACTTCAGTTTTTGAGTATCACACATCAGTTAGCGCACGCTAACAATTTGGGATAACGCACGCTATCGGTAAGGTGTTAGCGCACGCTACCAAGTCGTAGCGCACGCTAACGAGGCATTTCAGAGCTCACTGGACTACCCAGTAAACTGCTAGCGCACGCTAAATATCAGGTCATAGCGTGCGCTAAGCTGGGACAGTATAAATAAGATAGTTCAGTCCAACCTTCGTCATTTCTTCATTTCTCAACCATTTCGGACGATCTTGGGAGATTCAAAAAGGTCTTTTCGAGCTGCAATCATCTAGCATCA
The DNA here is from genome assembly GCA_033398695.1 of Orobanche coerulescens. NCBI lineage: Eukaryota > Viridiplantae > Streptophyta > Magnoliopsida > Lamiales > Orobanchaceae > Orobanche > Orobanche coerulescens. Next base: position 129,922,770 of record CM065808.1, on the reverse strand, counting down.
TCTTCAAGCTCCTAAGTTGGATTAATCATCATCTAATCAGTTTCATCACTCCAAATCAAGGTAATTTTTCATTTAATCTTGAATTTCGGGATTTGAAGGTTTTATCCCCGATCTCTTCGAGTTAGCTTACTTTCATTTTGGATTATGTTAGATATGGATTAGCTATCTTGGATACATGTGTTCTTACGGATTCTTTGATGTAATTTTCGGAAATTATGAATCATTGAGGAATTTTTCAAGAACACCTTGGTGTTGACTTTGGAATTTGGGAGTTTTCGACTAGAAGTGGTTGTAATCCCGATTTAAGTATTCCTGTTGGATTATTGATAATATTCATGAGGTTTTGTTGGATTGAATCATTCATTTGAAGTTGGTTTCGGATGTAATTGAGTTTTGGTTGTAAACAATTGGAGAATGTTTACAACGCGTTTGTTTAAATGCCCCAATGAGTTTCGGGTATTGCTGTATCGACTTTTGAGTTGGTTGTGATCATGCTTGATTCGTGTATTAAGAGAATTGTTGGTATTTGTGTTGTTCAAGGTTGTTCGAGCGGCCGATAATTTCATTAAGGACGTTGATCGTGGAAGTACCTTCTCGCCTTCGGTTTGAGGCAAGTTTTATACTTGTACTAGTCAATGAGATTAATGTCATCATATATGTGTATGAATGTGTTGTATCATTCCGAGACTTAGTCTCTTCATGAATTCATTGATATTAAGAGATCGTTTGATACGATACCTTTCGGCAACTATGCCAAATGTTTATTATTGTTCGTTAATGGCCGATTCAAGGCATTGTGATACTCGTTATTAATGTCATTGTCGATAGCCGGTTCGCGGTATCGATGTATCGGTTGTTGTTAATATCGTTGAGATCATTGTTATTCCTGTTGGGTCGTCATTAAAACTGTATTGGCCGATTAAAGGCATTGGCGTATTCAGTTCTCATCTTCGTCGTCGGTCACCGATTAAAGGTGCTGAGGCATCCTTCGTATCATTGTTGTCGATTGGCCATTCTCAGGCAAATCGAAATGTTCAATCATTCACTATATCATTCTTATCGATGGACCATTCTAAGGCAATCGAGGTATTCAATCATTCATCGTATCATTCGTATCGATTGGCAATTCTAAGCCAATCGAAGCGCTCAATCATTCATGGAATCATCCGCTGCATCATTGTTATCGGTTGGCCATTCTAAGACAATCGAGGTGTTAAATTGGGACTGTCGAGGACGGTGCCTATCCATGTGTTACTGTCATCGTGTTGGCCGACTCAAGGCAGCACACTATCATTGATTGTGATACGGCTTCGTGCCGTGGCTTCGGCCCTAATTGTGATACGGCTTCGTGCCATGGCTTCGGCCCTAATTGTGATACGGCTTCATGCCGTGGCTTCGGCCCTAATTGTGATACGGCTTCGTGCCGTGGCTTCGGTCCTAATTGTGATACGGCTTCGTGTCGTGGCTTCGGCCCTAATTGTGATACGGCTTCGTGGCGTGGCTTCGGCCCTAATCGATCTGACTTGGTGTTTGGCTTCAGTGATTGTGATATTTGACTTAAATGCTCGAGTGGCTTTCAGGTCTTTGTGATTGTCTCGATAATTTCATTGGAGCCTTCGGGTATTGTGATTCATAATTAATTCAGTTCTGGTTTGGTTCATATTCTTGTAATTCATTGTGGTGTTCTATAATTATGATTCGCCGTTGGGCATTTACATTCCAACCTGTCGAACAGGTATTAATCGTATGCCGTGGGCATAGTGTTTCAAGAATGCTCGGTTCTTACATTGGGTTGTGAGCATCTCGTATTATTATTATCATTGTACCGTTTCATTCTGCCTTTGGATGCATATCATGTTATACGTGTATTTGATGTTCATTATCTGGATGACTGACCCCGTGGGGGCGGAACATGTTTTCATGTTTTAGGTGCTTGCGAGGAGAGAGTTGAGACACACGGGCATGATGATGGCGACGAGGCATTCGAGCGATACTAGTCCGAGTTGTTCATGTTGGTCAGTCAGTTGGAGTGCACTCTAGTTTGTCAGTCATTGTCATTATGTTTTACCCGAGCAGATGCTCGTGGATGTTGTTGTATTTTATTTTTGGCCATGTTGGCCCATCGTTGTCGTTGAAATTCCTTATCGGAATATTGTGTCGGATATCATGGTAGGGACTATGATTTTCCCTTGTTGTTTAATTTAATGACTTTTAGTCATGTTCGCCTGGTGAATCTCCTAGCGTGGGGTCCACGGCACTGTAATAACCCAATAGGATTTGGGGGTGTTACAGAAGATGGTATCAGAGATTTTGGGTTGTGAGATAACCTGATATGTGAGTTATGTGGCTCTACCGATGCGGTAGTAGTGGGACTGTCAGGTTATGACAATCTGGACAGTCGGGTTTTGTGAGTCGTGAAATTTGTATGACTGCACGAGTCATTCATTCATCGAGTCATCGTCAGTGAAGACTACTATCGTGAGACCTCGAAGCTTCGTATGACCTGTGTAAGGACTCGATTCTCTTTATGTTCATACATTCATCATGTCATTAATTATTCATGCTCTGTTGAAATCTATATGTAATATTAGTGTTATGATTGATTCATGACTAATTGGTTTGAAGCACGTGTGACTTGTGTAAGCGTTAAGGATCAACTCATTCATCAGTTAATAATCCTCAATCATCATTTTGATCTCATCACTCAGTTAATTCATTCATCACTCAGTTAATTCATTCATCACTCAGTCAATATCATTACTCAGATAATTTATTCATCACTCAGTTAGTTCATTCATCACTCAGTTAATTCATTCATCACTCAGTCAATATCATTACTCAGATAATTCATTCATCACTCAGTTAATTCATTCATCACTCAGTCAATATCATTACTCAGATAATTCATTCATCACTTGGTTAATTCATTCATCACCCAGTCAATATCATTTCTCAGTCAATTCATTCATCATTCAGTTAATTCCTTCATCACTTAGCCCATCTCATTGTTCAGATTAATTCATTAATCATCCAGTCCATCTCATTGTTCAGTTGTTGATCTTGTGGATCGAATTTTCAACCTTGTTAACTTGTTCAAGGTAATCGTTTCAGGAATTTCAGCAGGTAATCATGTTACCTCATTCGATCTTTCATGCGACCTTATCATATTTCGGCGTCATGTTGACGATCATGTTATTACATTATTAATGCATTCATTGTGTTATAGCATGTATGCTCATTGTTATCATTCCACCTCGTAGTCATAATGCGATCTTCATACGAGATCTATAATTATCATGTGGCTTTCCTGCTTCAGCATGATAGAGCTGTCAAAGGACGCATGGGAAGAGGCCGCGGTGCGGGCCGGAACCCGGGATCTTGTGTGCATACCCACGCAAACGCGAGGGATATCATTAATTCATCAAATAGCGAGGCTACTCATTCATCAGCAGATAATCATTCACTGTCAGGGAGTCATACCCAAGATGCATCTCACTCGGAAGGTGTTCGGGTTGACCCATTCATACTTATGCAGGGCATGATGGCCCAGATGACTCAGATGACGCGGATGGTAGAGACTATGCAGACCTCGATGGTTCGTGGTCCACCGTAACAGGGATTCCAGGTGCCGTTTCATGGACAAACTGGAGGAGTGAATCAGATTGTTGGCGATATCTCTCGTCAGAGGCCACCTACTTTTGAAGGTTCGTCAGAACCATCCGATATTGTTCATTGGCTTGAGCATTTTGATAAACTCTTCGACATGGTTCAGTGTCCGGAAGAGTGTAAAGTGGCAGTAGCGGCTTATTACTTGATTAAGGGTGCTTATTCGTGGTGGCTTTCTGTGAAACCCGCCGATCGCGATTGTGGTTGGAGTGAGTTCAAGACCCTCATGTTAGAGAGGTATTATCCGGCTCCACTTCGTGAAGCCAAGTTGTCAGAGGTTTTGAACCTCGAATCCGTCGAGGATGAGGGTGTTATTGTCATTGCTGAGAAGTTTCAGGGACTACTTCAGTTTGCTTCGTCAGTTATCCGTACTGAGGCGGATAAGATCAAATATTTTAGCAAGAGGCTAAATCCATGATTGAGGATGCAGTTGTTCAATCACAATTGTAGTTCACTTAGTGAATTCATCGGGAAGGCTCTTGGAGCAGAGCTTTTGATCAAGGAGCTTACTCAGAAGCATCCTTCAGTTTCTTCGGATGAGAGGACTAGAATGCCGGCTCGTTCAGAGGGACATCGGGCTCCGACGTCCAAGGGGTCGTTTTCTAGTCGTCTTCGTGCTGGGATAGCATCTTCCTCTCAGGCGATGAGTTCGACTGTTGTTTGCTTTAAGTGTGATTCAGGAGGTCACGTTAGTACCCGGTGTACGGTGCCAGCTATTTTTGTTTTACGTGTGGGAGGCGGGGACACGGCATAAATCGAAGGAGTTCTAGTGCCGAGAAATCTCAAGAGAGCTCAAGGGCCTCGAGAGACTTCATTACTCCATCCGTGCATCATCCAGGACCACTATCAGGCCTCGAGGGCCAGAGGTAAGGACATTCATCACCGGTTTGAACAAGTTAATTCTTGTTCGTTAATAGTATAATCATTCATTTCGTTGTCGATCATTCATTCATATAATTCATTCATCATACATCAATCATGTTGAGACTTGTCATCATGAAACTAATCATTCAATTCAGAGGAACAACGGTTCCAATAATTTCACTTGAACTATCACTCATGACGTTATTAATTCACCTTGGTGAGTCATTATTAATCCTTGTCGGATTTATAGTCATTTATCATTCATCATTCATTTTAGTCACTTTCATTCTCGTGACCTTCTGAGATCATATTTAGCGGCGAGTTCATCTTCGGATATACCTTAAATCGTTGAGATAGAGGAGATCGATGATATGGAAGGATATCGATGTTGGGTATATTTGAGATGTAACCTTGTTTTTGGATGACTGTGTAAATCTATCCGTAATAATGTATCGTGACTGTGGATCATTTATTGTTGATCTATTTTATTATGATCATATTCGATAATCTTGAGATTTGGGTCATTTGTTGAGAATTCGTCCCTTTGGCGTTGTACTCAAGATTTCGTGATAATTTGGGAAATCGTTCACTGTGATTCAAGACATCAAGTTTTGGGGACTTGGGCGTGCGATTGATTTGGTCCCAAGGACTATTTTGGCATTATTGTTTTCAGATCATGATGGATAGTTCATCTCCCGAGTTGTTTACCCTTAGTTTCGAGGACGAAACTCTTTTTAAGGGGGGGAGTATGTAATACCCGGTTGTGAATTCAATTATCATCACTCAGTAACTGTCACTCAGAATTTTTTTTTTCACTCAGTAATACCCATTCATCATTCATGTTCATTCAATCGTGACCATTGTTCGGTGTACTTTGGAATCGCATATCAGTTGCTATTCGTCATTCATCACTGTTTGAGATCGAGCCGAGATTATTGTAATCATCATCATCATGTTTTAATTTTCAGTTTGAGAGGTAGCACACGCTACACATTCTGGTTAGCGCGCGCTAATGGGGTGCAGGTAACGCACGCTATGATTCAATATTAGCGCACGCTAGCCCAAGTGAGGCAGACAGTCCAGAAGGTACTGGGCTGATTTGGGAAATTTGTAGCGCACGCTACGAGTGGTAAGTAGCATACGATAACTGTGCTGGTAACGCACGCTAAGTCACATTAGTAGCGCATGCTAACGCGTGCAAGGCAGAGGACAGTAGGTTCTGGACTTCAGTTTTTGACTATCAGACATCAGTTAGCGCACGCTAACAATTTGGGATAACGCACGTTATCGGTAAGGTGTTAGCGCACGCTACCAAGTCGTAGTGCACGCTAACGAGGCATTTCATGTAACACCCCCAAAACCGTATGGGAATATTACACGCCGTAAACCCTTTCCGCAAGGATCTACCAGGCTACACGTCCATAAACAACCAAATGCTTGCCCGGCCAGGGTCAAACAATATAATAATACTGCTAAGGTGACTTACACATAATCACACTGACCGATGAGGTCTCACAAATCTATCAACAGGATCGACTAACAACATTACCCACACGGGGGTGAAATACAATCTGACGGAAAGTGAATCAACTCTAACAATACAACTAAACTCTACCAACTTTCAACTCTTGATTAGTATCGCAGCTCGTCATCCCCTTGTGCCAATCCTGTGACTGCTCCTCTGAACCTGCATGTACATGGACGCAGAACAGACATCCACCCCCCGAATACTCGGGGGTTAGTAAAACTCCACTGTTTTACTAGTGCAAATATCAAACCATACGAAATGTAACAAGCAAAAAGCAACTACGAATTTAATACGGAAATCCATTATCAAAATGTTCCCGAGAAGTTTTAGAATTTCGAAGTCAAGTAAGAGATATTTGAAAAGGAACACATCATCTCGGGGATTTTTAAAGCAGAAAATCTTTTGGACCTCGAGTCCCAATTTACAAAACCTTTTCGTAAACAATAGGGTCTTAGCCCAATTCTCGTTTCAAAGCATACTAAATAATATATCATTATGAGTCCGAGATCCATATTTAAAATGTTACCCGAACAGTCACTGCTACACGATCACTGTTCGTACACATCATGTACCGAACTCCGGAGGCCTCGACGGACCTTACCCGGACTACACACATTGTTCGTACACATCATGTACCGAACTCCGGAGGCCTCAACGGACCCTACCCGGACCACACACACTGTTCGTACACATCATGTACCGAACTCCGGAGGCCTCAACGGACCCTACCCGGACCACACACACTGTTCGTACACATCATGTACCGAACTCCGGAGGCCTCAACGGACCCTACCCGGCTACAACATCGTTCGTACACATCATGTACCGAACTCCAGAGGCCTCGTCAGACCCTACCTGGATCACACACCTTGTCCGTACACGTCATGTACCGGACTCCAGAGGCCTCGTCAGACCCTACCTGGTTCACACACTTTGTTCGTACACATCATGTACCAAACTCCAGAGGCCTCGTCAGACCCTACCTAGATCACACACACATCGACTCGACACAATTCATAATCATTAAATGTCAAGTCATTCCACATTACGCCGAAATGTACAATCAAGCATGTAAACCAAAACAACACAAACATCATGATCATCACAACGACTCTTAACCAACACAACACACATTCGGTACACAATACTTTGAACAAACACATGTACAACCATCTCATATGTGCATCGCAATCCTGCACAAATGGCACAACGCCTAACACGTATACCAATATATCACTATTATCACAAAGCCTTCAAATTTCAGAAAACACAACCAACTCAACGGAACATATTTACGGAGGCAAGCAAAATCGTCATACAAATCATACGTAATTACTATTCACAAGATACAAGTCGTATAATAAGATACTTGCCTTAATAACTGCTACCAAACGCTCCGAAGAACACGGTTCGATCGGGAAGCTCGGACCCCAAAGGAGACAACGAACGGAAGGGTTCCGACTCGAGTTCTTCACAAGAATTCGACCCTAACAACATATAATCAATAAATCATCGATCATACGAGGAAGAATAATCGTAGAACGCTCGAATTCTCTTTGTGACATTTTATCGAACACCTTCAAGGCGTCGATAAAATACTCAATAAAACGACAAATCCGTGGCAATCCAACCGTGGAATAACAAGGAATTAGATATAATATAGCTTAACAATCATCAATCCATCAATATTACGAGTTAAAGCGGATTAAACGGACAAATCGAACAAAATCCCCAAAACTATATTTTAAGAAAACTTGCCTTGATTCGGTCGATCGGAGCAAGTTATGGAAGGATTAATCGATGTTATGAACTTCAAAACTTCATGGATTTAACCCCTAACAACATCCCTCCATGATCATCAAAGTTACAGCCGCGGAAGAGGAAGAAACAAGTGAGAAAAATGAAGAAAAACCCATCGCTCTGCCATATTTTTAGCCTGCCGGACACGGCGCGGCAAGCAGCCAGACCGGGCCGGGTGTCTCGGCCGTGTCTCGGCAGGCTGCTGGTCCTGGCCGACCGGCGCAAGACACGGCCCAGGCGGCGCCGTTTCGAGCCGTTCGCATGGTCCGGCCCGACCATGACTCGGTCGATCCGACGGTCAGAAAAATCCGAAACTCGGACACGAACGTAAACCGAAAGCACGGTTACGAAGTACTCGTAAATACGAATCCGAATACCGAGAGAACACCTGATTCGACCACGAAGGCTCGAAATTCGACAACGGAAAGTAATTGCCCAAAACTTTGGGAAATTACGAAAATGGCCCAAAACGTCCGAAAATCACGATACGCGATCGAAACACCAAACCAAAGCTCGCAACATGAATAATAACATTAAATGAACTTACGAGAAACTCGAAACAACGATTTGGACGAGATTCGCAAGAATCGAACTCAAGTGCGGAAAAGTCGTTAAAAGCTCGGAACTCGGAAAACGATGCAAACGAACTCGGATGACAAAAAGTGCAGAATTAATCATTCTCAGAATGATGAGACGGTCCCAAGCGAGTCGTCGAAACGGACTCCGGCCGAAAAAAGAAATTTACCGAAAATCGAAAATTGCGGATATTACATTCTACCCTCCTTAAAAGAAGTTTCGTCCCGAAACTTAAAACAAGTAGGGAGAAGCAATATCCCGCCAAGAAAACTCAACGAGATACACAAGAACCGAAAAAAATTCGCGCCCAACGGCGAAACGTTACAAGCAATACGAAAGAATATACAGCATGAAAACACGCCCCACGACGACCAACACGACGCCACCGGTAGAGACATAATAAAATCAACAAGTGACAAGCGTCATCAAACAGATAATACAATCGAGTCGATTATCTGAACAATCACAAAACACAACAAACAAAAATCAATACGATTGACCAACCCAACGGTTCATCAATCAAAACGCGAGCCAAACGCTGAACAAATACGGAATTCCACCGCCCAAGGGTTTGAAGATCGAAAGGAGACAAATTTTCGAACTTAAGGGAATTACGAAGGAGTCTGAACGTTCAACAATCACGAAACGAGATCAACAAAAACCGATCAATCAAACGATCGAATCACAGCGATCGAGACAACAAAAATCGAACAATCACGTTCGAATCACGAAGGACAATAAAATTCAACCAACAACTCCAAGGTTCACATCTCGACTCGAGACAATATATGATCCGGTGAAAACAACATGTGCCTTCACATAAGATCCACACGAAAGGGAATAGAAATTAAAAAGTCACAACAACAAACGAGTTATTAGAAACAATACCACCTCGTTCGATCAACAAAAGCAAGGGCGGGACAAGCTCAGAAAATGTCAATGAACATAAACGAGTCGACAGAGTCGAAAATACAGAAGTTCAAAATCCGATCCTCTTCGAATAAAGGAACTAATAGAACCAAAAGATGTTACTTCCGAACAAGGTTCACAAGAATCGAACCGGACTCGGAAAAGTCACAACGATAACCAGATCGACCCAAAACAAGATCACAGCTCGTTCGAACGATGAAACCGAAATACCGAACAAGTTCAGAAAGTATCAACGAACACGAGCGAGTCGATAGACCTGAGAAAGAGGAAATGCAGAAGTCAAAACGATACAGGCATTACATTCGACCTCTTATAAAAGAAATGTCGTTCCCGCAACTCACAACAACTGGAGTAAGGTGACAACACAAAAAGCAAACGGCAGAAACATCTCCCATTGGCCTCTCAGAGCCGATCCTCATATCTGTACTGAAGTTCGCGCCCCGAAAGACTCGGAACTCAACTCGCAAAACTGAATCATATGTCTCTCGGGTCCACACTTGAAAAGCGTTACAGACAAGAAGGACAATTTGCACGTATATGCCCCCGGCACAATACGTTCGAAATGCCTCGGCTCGGCATATCGAAAATACAGATGCTAGATACAATAGAATATAACACCGCAAAACAACATACCGGAGATGCCAACTCAGCATAACAAAGAATCATAACACATATCATATACAACGATTACCATCGTAAAGTAATACACACACAAACACTACTACAACGACGGTATCGTTCGGTGACCTCAACGGCCCGAACAATAATCAGCACATAATTACAAACATTATGAAACAATCACACATGTACACAAACGTACAAACCCAAGCTTCAACATCTCACACTCGTGCGACAACACGCAAATCGCCACGAGGTGATAAACAGTAAACACCAGTTCACACCTCTCACAGAGGGCTAGTACAATAATTGCGTGGCAACGCCTCAACATTCATGCCACCAATTCGATCATACTCAGGAGGAACATCAAAACGACAAAGCAAAAATCACACATACATTCCCAAACGCAAACGGGAATTGATAGGTTTAAACAAAAGAAATAAAAACCACCTTTTGAAAATAATTTAGAAAAACACCGGTTGATCTTGGGTATCACCTTTCAAAAAAGTACAAACGTGAAACATCGTTATCGAGACTTTGGAAAACCATTTCGCATTTGAGAAAAATGAGGACACTTTCTCTTAGTGGAAAACTTTCAGAATATTCGACCCTCGGGTCTAAGTAAAAGTGTTTATAAAACATTGAAAAATATCTCAAAACATTTTGATCCTCGAGGTAGAAGAATTCTGAAACATATCGTGGCACCTTGAAAGTACCACGAGAAAACAATTCATTTTAAACGTACGTCTCGAAATTTATTTCTAGGATACTCAAGGTTTTCAAAGATAATTCAATGGGCTAGAATGCCCAAAAATCTCAGGTAATTACACGGAACATTATAGCGTCGTGGGTCCCGCGCCGGAACCCACCAGGATAAAAACCATGTACAAAAACGCCAAAAGGGTCGATGATGGTAATATTTTACAATGTCCGAAGTATTTCAAAACACGTTTTTCAAATACCGTCTGATTGTGTCATTTGAAAATACACGGCCCATTTGTCAAAATTTAACAAATTTTAAAAAAATCCATATAAACCATGGTTTGACCGCACCACCAAAATATTTTCCAAAAATTGATTTCTACAAAATTCTCAAACTGTAAAGTCCTTCAGGAAATATTCTCAAACTTACCCATAGCGGATAAAAATTACAACATTCCAAAAGCGATCGAATTTAAAACCATATGCCCAAATGGCAAAGTGGTCGCCAATTCAATCACATACATCTCATGGCATCAAGTTTAAACACAAAGAAAATCATTCATCGCAGCTTTCTCACAAACTCTACCGTAAAACACATCAAGGTTCACAACTTTCACACAATACCAACAACGATGTGGCTCAATGGCCAATCATCAATACATCCAGTTCTATACACGTACAGTATCCAGTATCGAATACAACTTCATTACACAACAGTGTAAATAAAATTATTCACCACAAATATCACACATAAATGAAATCATGAACACGAGATATTATGCATAAAAGAGGAGACTTACGTCCACGGGCCGCACAGGAGACGGTCGCCCACGATACTAATCTCATCCGACAACATATCCAACGCGTTGTGACTACGCACAACTCAACTTGTCACCTGACGACTCGAACGACAAGACAACACATTACTCGACAAATCACAACTCGACTCGACCCGACAGCCTAGGTTTCTGCAACCTAAGCTCTGATACCATAAATGTAACACCCCCAAAACCGTATGGGAATATTACACGCCGTAAACCCTTTCCGCAAGGATCTACCAGGCTACACGTCCATAAACAACCAAATGCTTGCCCGGCCAGGGTCAAACAATATAATAATACAGACCGTTAAGGTCACTTACACATAAACACACAGACCGATGAGGTCACACAACTCTATCAACAGGACTGACTAACAACATTACCCACACAGGGGTCGAAATACAATACAGCGGAAGACTGAATCAACTCTAACAATACAACTAAACTCTACCAACTTTCAACTCTTGATTAGTATCGCAGCTCGTCATCCCCTTGTGCCAATCCTGTGACTGCTCCTCTGAACCTGCATGTACCTGGACGCAGAACAGACATCCACCCCCCGAATACTCGGGGGTTAGTAAAACTCCACTGTTTTACTAGTGCAAATATCAAACCATACGAAATGTAACAAGCAAAAAGCAACTACGAATTTAATACGGAAATCCATTATCAAAATGTTCCCGAGAAGTTTTAGAATTTCGAACTCAAGTAAGAGATATTTGAAAAGGAACACATCATCTCGGGGATTTTTAACGCAGAAAATCTTTTGGACCTCGAGTCCCAATTTACAAAACCTTTTCGTAAACAATAGGGTCTTAGCCCAATTCTCGTTTCAAAGCATACTAAATAATATATCATTATGAGTCCGAGATCCATATTTAAAATGTTACCCGAACAATCACTGCTACACGATCACTGTTCGTACACATCATGTACCGAACTCCGGAGGCCTCGACGGACCTTACCCGGACTACACACATTGTTCGTACACATCATGTACCGAACTCCGGAGGCCTCAACGGACCCTACCCGGACCACACACACTGTTCGTACACATCATGTACCGAACTCCGGAGGCCTCAACGGACCCTACCCGGACCACACACACTGTTCGTACACATCATGTACCGAACTCCGGAGGCCTCAACGGACCCTACCCGGCTACAACATCGTTCGTACACATCATGTACCGAACTCCAGAGGCCTCGTCAGACCCTACCTGGATCACACACCTTGTCCGTACACGTCATGTACCGGACTCCAGAGGCCTCGTCGGACCTACGGTTCACACACTTTGTTCGTACACATCATGTACCGAACTCCGAGAGCCTCGTCGGACCTACCCGGATCACACACACATCGACTCGACACAATTCATAATCATTAAATGTCAAGTCATTCCACATTACGCCGAAATGTACAATCAAGCATGTAAACCAAAACAACACAAACATCATGATCATCACAACGACTCTTAACCAACACAACACACATTCGGTACACAATACTTTGAACAAACACATGTACAACCATCTCATATGTGCATCGCAATCCTGCACAAATGGCACAACGCCTAACACGTATACCAATATATCACTATTATCACAAAGCCTTCAAATTTCGAAAACACAACCAACTCAACGGAACATATTTACGGAGGCAAGCAAAATCGTCATACAAATCATACGTAATTACTATTCACAAGATACAAGTCGTATAATAAGATACTTGCCTTAATAACCGCTACCAAACGCTCCGAAGAACACGGTTCGATCGGGAAGCTCGGACCCCAAAGGAGACAACGAACGGAAGGGTTCCGACTCGAGTTCTTCACAAGAATTCGACCCTAACAACATATAATCAATAAATCATCGATCATACGAGGAAGAATAATCGTAGAACGCTCGAATTCTCTTTGTGACATTTTATCGAACACCTTCAAGGCGTCGATAAAATACTCAATAAAACGACAAATCCGTGGCAATCCAACCGTGGAATAACAAGGAATTAGATATAATATAGCTTAACAATCATCAATCCATCAATATTCGAGTTAAAACGGATTAAACGGACAAATCGAACAAAATCCCCAAAACTATATTTTAAGAAAACTTGCCTTGATTCGGTCGATCGGAGCAAGTTATGGAAGGATTAATCGATGTTATGAACTTCAAAACTTCATGGATTTAACCCCTAACAACATCCCTCCATGATCATCACTGTTACTGCCGCGGTAGAGGAAGAAACGAGTGAGAAAAATGAAGAAAAGCCCGATCGCTCTGCCATATTTATAGCCTGCCGGACACGGCGCAGCCGAGACCGCGCCGGGTGTCTGTCTCGGCCGTGTCTCGGCAGGCTGCTGGTCCTGGCTGACCCGGCGCAAGACACGGCCAGGCGGCGCCGTTTCAGGCCGTTTCGCATGTGTCCGGCCACCATGACTCGGTCGATCCGACGGTCAGAAAAATCCGAAACTCGGACACGAACGTGGCAAAGCACGGTTACGAAGTACTCGTAAATACGAATCCGAATACCGAGAGAACACCTGATTCCGACCACCCGAAGGCTCGAAATTCGACAACGGAAAGTAATTGCCCAAAACTTTGGGAAATTACGAAAATGGCCCAAAACGTCCGAAAATCACGATACGCGATCGAAACACCAAACCAAAGCTCGCAACATGAATAATAACATTAAATGAACTTACGAGAAACTCGAAACAACAGTTTCGGACGAGATTCGCAAGAATCGAACTCAAGTGCGGAAAAATCGTTAAAAAGCTCGGAACTCAGGAAAACGATACCGAAACGAACTCGGATGACAAAAAGTGCAGAATTAATCATTCTCAGAATGATGAGACGGTCCCAAGCGAGTCGTCGAAACGGACTCCGGCCGAAAAAAGAAATTTACCGAAAATCGAAAATTGCGGATATTACATTTCAGAGCTCACTGGACTGCCCAGTAAACCGCTAGCGCACGCTAAATATCAGGTCATAGCGTGCGCTAAGCTGGGACAGTATAAATAAGACAGTTCAATCCAAGCTTCGTCATTTCTTCATTTCTCAACCATTTCGAACGAGCTTGGGCGACTCGGAAAGGTCTTTTCGAGATGCAATCATCTAGCATCATCTTCAAGCTCCTAAGTTGGATTAATCATCATCTAATCAGTTTCATCACTCCAAATCAAGGTAATTTTTCATTTAATCTTGAATTTCGAGATTTGAAGGTTTTATCCCCGATCTCTTCGAGTTAGTTTGCTTTCATGTTGGATTATGTTAGATATAGATTATCTATCTTGGATACATGTGTTCTTACGGATTCTTTGATGTAATTTTCGGAAATTATGAATCATTGAGGAATTTTTCAAGAATACCTTGGTGTTGACTTTGGAATTTGGGGGTCTTCGACTAGAAGTGGTTGTAATCCCGATTTAAGTATTCCTGTTGGATTATTGATAATATTCATGAGGTTTTGTTGGATTGAATCATTCATTTGAAGTTGGATTCGGATGTAATTGAGTTTTGGTTGTAAACAATTGGAGATTGTTTACAACGCGTTTGTTTAAATGTCCCAATGAGTTTCGGGTATTGTTGTATCGACTTTTGAGTTGGTTGTGATCATGCTTGATTCGTGTATTAAGAGAATTGTTGGTATTTGTGTTGTTCAAGGTTGTTCGAGCGGCCGATAATTTCATTAAAGACGTTGATCGTGGAAGTACCTTCTCGCCTTCGGTTTGAGGCAAGTTTTATACTTGTACTAGTCAATGAGATTAATGTCATCATATATTTATATGAATGTGTTGTATCATTCCGAGACTTAGTCTCTTCGTGAATTCATTGATATTAAGAGATCGTTTGATACGATACCTTTCGGAAACTATGCCAAATGTTTATTATTGTTCATTAATGGCCGATTCAAGGCATTGTGATACTCGTTATTAATGTCATTGTCGATAGCCGGTTCGCGGTATCGATGTATCGATTGTTGTTAATATTGATGTCAATATAAGACATCGTTGAGATCATTGTTATTCCTGTTGGGGTCGTCATTAAAACTGTATTGGCCGATTAAAGGCATTGGCGTATTCATTTCTCATCTTCGTCGTCGGTCACCGATTAAAGGTGCCGAGGCATCCTTCGTATCATTGTTATCGATTGGCTATTCTCAGGCAAATCAAAATGTTCAATCATTCACTATATCATTGTTATCGATGGACCGTTCTAAGGCAATCGAGGTATTCAATCATTCATCGTATCATTCGTATCGATTGGCCATTCTAAGCCAATCGAATCGCTCAATCATTCATGGAATCATCCGCTGCATCATTGTTTTCGGTTGGCCATTCTAAGACAATCGAGGTGTTGATTTGGGACTGTCGAGGACGGTGCCTATCCGTGTGTTACTGTCATCGTGTTGGCCGACTCAAGGCAGCACACTATCATTAATTGTGATATGGCTTCGTGCCGTGGCTTCGAGCCTAATTGTGATATGGCTTCGTGCCGTGGCTTTAGCCCTAATTGTGATACGGCTTCGTGCCGTGGCTTCGGCCCTAATTGTGATACGGCTTCGTGCCGTGGCTTCGGCCCTAATTATGATACGCCTGCCGTGGGTTCGGCCTAATCGATATAGCTTTGGGTATTTTGGCTTCAGTGATTGTGATATTTGACTTAAATGCCCGAGTGGTTTTCAGGCCTTTGTGATTGTCTCGATAATTTCATTGGAGCCTTCGGGCATTGTGATTCATAATTAATTAAGTTCTGGTTTGGTTCATATTCCTGTAATTCATTGTGGTGTTCTATAATTATGATTCGCCGTTGGGCATTTACGTTCTAACCTGTCGAACAGGTATTAATCATATGCCGTGGGCATAGTGTTTCACAAATTCTCGGTTCTTACATTGGGTTGTGAGCATCTCGTATTATTATTATCATTGTACCGTTTCATTCTGCCTTTGGATGCATATCATGTGATACCTGTATTTGATGTTCACTATCTGGATGACTGACCCCGTGGGTGCGGAACATGTTTTCATGTTTTAGGTGCTTGCGAGGAGAGAGTTGAGACACTGGGGCATAATGATGGCGACGAGGCATTCGAGCGATACTAGGCCGAGTTGTTCATGTTGGTCAGTCAGTTGGAGTGCTCTCCAGTTTGTCAGTCATTGTCATTATGTTTTACCCGAGCAGATGCTCGTGGATGTTGTTGTATTTTATTTTTGGCCATGTAGGCCCATCGTTGTCGTTGAAATTCCTTATCGGAATATTATGTCGGATATCATGGTAGGGACTATGATTTTCCCTTGTTGTTTAATTTAATGTATTATAGTCATGTTCGCCTGGTGGATCTCCTGGCGTGGGGTCCACGGCACTATAATAACCCAATAGGATTTGGGGGTGTTACATACTAGACATTTTGAGAGCTGGGCACCTTTATGTGAAATTCTCGAAATGTGAGTTCTGGCTGAAGGAAGTTATGTTTCTCGGCCATGTGGTTTCAGCCGAAGGGGTTCGTGTAGACCCACAGAAGATTGAGGCAGTGCTAGACTAGGCCCTACCTAAAAATGTTAAGGAAGTTTGTAGCTTTTTAGGACTTGCTGGGTATTACCGTCGGTTTATCGAGGGGTTCTCAAAACTAGCTCAGCTGCTTACACAATTACTTTAGAAGACGGAAAATTTTGTTTGGACTACTGAGAGACAGCAGAGCTTCGATGAGCTGAAGAGGCGTTTGACTTCAGCGCGGATCTTAGCCTTACCACAGGGTGGTGAAGGATTTTCAGTTTATAGTAACGCTTCAGGACAGGGACTTGGATGTGTGCTTATGCAGCACGATAAAACGATACCATTTGCATCACGACAGTTGAAGCCGTATGAGATGAATTACCCTACTCACGATTTGGAACTGGCCGCGATTGTTTTCGCACTTAAGATTTAGCGACATTATTTGTATGGATCTTCATGTCGGATACATGCCGATCACAAGAGTTTGAAATAAATTTTTAGTCAGAAATAGTTGAATATGAGGCAATGACATTGGTTGGAATTCATTAAGGATTACGATTTGGAAATTCTTTAGCATCCGGGAAAAGCCAATGTCATCGCGGATACTTTGAGCCGCAAACCGGCATCACTCCAGATGCTCGAGGTTCTTACACCGCAGACGAAGATTCGCCAGGATTAATCGAGCAAGGAATAGAAGTTTGGCTTCAAAGAGTACAGGGACAGTTGTGCACTCTCGAAATTACTTCATCCTTGGTTTATGACATCAAAGGGAAACAGTGGAGTGACCCGATGATCTCTCAACTGAGGGAGATGTAACTAAAGGAAAAGCCCCTGGTTTTATGGTCCATGAGAATAGAATTTTGAGATTTCAGGGCAGGCTTTGTGTCCCGAATAATCTAGAGTTAAGATAGAGAATTCTTCGAGAAGCCCATGCTACGCCTTACTCAATCCATCCCGGAACGAGTAAGATGTACAAAGATTTGTAGCGCAATTTTTGGTGGAATAATATGAAGAAAGACATCACATAATTTGTATTGCAATGTTTGATGTGTCAGCAGGTCAAGATAGAGCACCAACGACCAGTGGGGTTGTTGAAACCACTTCCCATTCCCGAGTGGAAGTGGGAAAACATCTCTATGGACTTTATCACTGGTATGCCGAGGACTAGATCAGAAAGGAATACGATTTGGGTAATCGTCGATCGGTTAACCAAGTCTGCACAGTTCTTGGGTATTAAGGATACTTGGGGACCGGAGATGTTGGCTCAAACCTTTATAGATGAGCTTGTGAGATTGCATGGTGCCCCTAAAACGATTGTTTCCGATTGAGACAGTCGCTTCCTATCCTATCGCATTTTTGGCAAACTGTCCATCAAGCTTTGGGCACCGAGTTGGGATTGATCACGTCTTTTCATCCTCAATCAGATGGTCAGACTGAGCGAACGATTCAAACGTTAGAGGATATGTTGCGGGCTCATGCCCTAGATTGGAGTAACGATTGGGAACATCATTTTCCGTTGATCGAGTTTGCCTACAATAATAGTTGGCATGCGTCGATCAAAATGGCACCTTTTGAGGCACTTTATGGTAGGTGGTGTAGATCACCATTATGTTGGGATGAGGCTTCGGAGCTATTCGGAATGGAACCAGATATGTTGATGGAGACTAAGAAAAAGATTTCTATTATCCGAGACCGATTGTTGACTGCCGGAGCCATCAGAAATCTTATGCTGATACTCGCCGTCGACCTTTGGAATTCGAAGTGGGAGACCATGTTCTAGGTGTCGCCGACCAAAGGAGTTTTCTGCTTCGGGAAAAAGGGGAAACTTAGTCCGAGGTATATCGGACCTTTTGAAATTCTAGACAGGGTTGGAGATTTAGCTTATCGCTTGGCATTGCCTCCAGCTTTGAGTCACGTCCACAACATTTTTCATGTCTCTCAGCTGAGAAAGTACGTGCCGGATCCAATACATATTATAGATTATAGCGAGATTGATGTAGCCGGGGATGTTACCTTTCCAGAGAGACCGGTGAAGATCCTGGAATGTCGAGAGAAGCAACTTCGGAACAAAACAATTTCGTTGGTTAAAGTACAATGGTCAAGACATGGAGTCGAGAAGGCAACTTTGGAGACGAAAGAGAAGATGCGATCGAAATACCCCAAACTTTTTATTTCTTAAATTTCGGGAAGAAACTTCTTTTTAGAGGGGGAGAATGTAATATCCGCATTTTTCTACTTTCTGTATCTTTATGATTTGGTATTTTTACGATTCTGGCGACTCGCTTGTAATAATGACGATATTTTGAAAATTTTATTTTTCTGCACCTTTGTATTTGATCAAGCCTCGAACCCATTGTAGTCGAATTCGAGTAATATTGTGACTATACCATGTTTTGGTCCGATTCTCGTAAATATTGTTTGGAACTATCGTTTCATCTATCCTATAAGTTCATTCAATGCATTTAGACGCGTTGTGAGCGTCGGGTTTGTTATTTGAACTTATATCGTGATTATTCGGACGTTTGGGCCGTTTGGTAATTTTCTAAAGATTTGGGCAATTTTCCCTTTTATTAATCCTCCGTACCTTCGGGTGGTTGGAATGTCAGTTTCGTATAGCACTTGGATCCGTATATTGACGTTACTCATGAGCACTTCGTAAGTTAGTGCTGTCCATTGAGTTCCGCATCATTCGTATCATTTTGAGCTGCCAGACTCAGGTTTAGTGTCGCGGTCGGGTGTTACGGCCATAAGTTGCGTTCGTCAAAGCCTGCTAGTCAATTAGCATAGTTACGGCCGTATACTTTTTCAATTACGATCGTAAGACGGTCAGTTACGGCCGTATGTCCTTTCGTGTTATGGCTGTAAGTTGCCTTCGTCAAGACCTTTTAATTCTAGTGTCATTTCTACGGCCGTATCCATTTGTACCTTACAGCCATAAGAGTTGAATGTTACGGCCATAATCCTTGAATGTTACGGCCATAATCTGCATTCGTTAAACTGGGAGTTGCCTAGTAACATAGTTAAGGCCGTAAGATGTAATAGTTACGGCCGTAACATCGGTCAACCTATATAAACTTGAGGGACGGGTTTCTAAACTCATTTCCTCCTTCTTCCTCTCTATTGGTGCGATTTGGGCGATTTCAAGGTGAAAAATCGACGGGAGTTCATCAATCATCATCATCTCGAGTTCATAACGTGATTTAATCATCACAATACCGTCTCTTCTCCTTCAAATCGAGTAAATCTTTGTGAAAACCTTACTTGGGTAATTTTGGGGGGTTTTGTTTGATTCGGTCATGTAACTCATTTTTTACCATGGTAGTCTTGAGTTTGTAATTAATCTCTCTTGTATATACATCGACCCTATGATTTCATGTCCTACTTCGGGTTGTGTTGCGAATTCAAGAGTGTTTGGGTGTTTCCCAACCCTATGTTCATGATTTTGTAATCGGGGGAAATCGTTAGTGGGTTTCGTGAGTTTCTCCGTGTGACTTGCGTATTGATTATTAATTATCGTATTCCTTACGAATCGTTTAGGTGCCAGAAGTGCATTCTTGGACCTACCGAACTTGTATACATTTCCTTCCAATTCTCGATGTCTCAAAGGCAAGTATATGTTATGATTGTACGTTCTCGACTTTGAAAGTGAAGTATATGAATTGTATGATTTTACATATTCACTCTGGGAGGGTCCGACAGGGCCTCAGAGGGTTCCTTTACCTTTGGTGTGGTTCCACGAATATTTTAGGTTAACCACTCTCGGAGGGTTCCGTTGCCTTTGGTGCGCTTCCTTGGTTAATCACGAATGTTATAAATGAAATGCTTTGAGATGTAGTTATTCCAGAATACTAATCTTGAGGTTGATGAAATGATTATTACATTTACTTTATTGTCGAGAAGTATTATGTTTTATATTCGATATACTTGTACTAGCTATTCGACTAATACCTTTTTGGGAAATACTTTTCATGTATTTCAGATCTAGGAAAGGAGAAAGGCATGTACCGTGTCGGCATGAAGATGATGGGCAAGAGTGATCTTTGTGTCTTTTTCTATCTGTTTGTACTATGTCCCATTCGGTTTAGTTGTACTTGGAATGGTTTGAATACTCGAGTAATGTTTCGACGCTCATTTATGTTGGGATCGATGTTGTCTTGGAATTGATTCCCGATGTATCGTGTTTTGTCTTATCTAATATTATCTTAGTTGTCAACTTTATTTTCTTCCAATAGATTGTGTTTTAGACCATATCGGTCAAAGTTTATGGTTCCGCGTATGTCAATCCTTGTGGGTCCCACGGCGGGGCTCACGGCGCTGTAATATACCCCGAATAACTTAGGGGTGTTACGAATATGGTATCGAGCTTAGGTATATGGATACCTAGGTGTCGGACTTTGGGTCGAAATTAAGTTATCGTTCGAATAAAGTATCACTATATTGCCATCATCTTGGTGCGACCGGTACTAGTAAGTTTTTTTTCTCTTCTTGTATTTTCTTTCCTAATCGCTTCGCTTTAAATTTGGTATTCTTGGGAATCGGTCACCTCGATGATGGGCGATTTGAATTGTACTTGTGTATTTTGTGTATCCTTCAGAATGTCTGCTGAAAGAGGTCGAGGACGAGGCCATGGTCGTGGACGCGGGCGAGGACATGGCGCGGCCACTTCCCTCAGTTCCGTTGCGGGGTCAGCTACTCCTAATTTATCTAACTCGGTGCATCCCGATACCAAGAGTCAAAACGACCAGTCGACCGGTCAAGGGACTAGTACTGATGTTGGGACTACAAATATTCTTCAACAGTTGGCAAATGAGATGACTATTCTGGACCAAGCTATTCAGTTGAATAATCCTAATAAGGCGGCGGACGTTCTGCTCCAAAATATGGTCCGTATGCATCATCTGCAGTTTAGCGGTATGAGGAAATTGTATACCATAAAAAACTGTCACTATGAGGAAACATGTCGCCTCTTAGGTGCTCACAATAATATTTAGACTTTCTGAGCAAAAAAAAAAAAAAGAAAACATTTTAATATTTATACTTACTATGTATCATCAGCGCAGGCCTGCATTACATATATTAATAGATAATATTGAGTTGTGTTAAAAAACCTGAGGCTGCTCGAAAATTTTCTTGGCAAAAGAGTTCAGCTCATACTGGATCTTCTTGGCCTTTTGAGAAGCCTTGTCAACTAAAGCATAAGCAAGTCCTTCTGAATCTACATTTGCGGTATGATGATCGGATTTTATGACTTTGTATGGTTTTGGAGCACAAATACTTAATATCAGTAGATGCCAATTTACGACCTGTTGACGAATGAGTCGGCTGGCATAAAGATGATGAACACAAGAATGAAACAAATAAGGTACGAAAAATAGCCATGTCAATTTCTTCTTGTTTTCTTTCTTTCTTTCTTTCTTTGGGTTGGCCTGTCTTAATGCCTAGTTATGCTATGCTCAAGCAGGAGGATCTCCTGTATAAGAGTTTGATTAAAGCACTAAATTCAACATTAGCAAAGTTTTATTAATAGGAATTAAATGTTTGACAAATGGTCATTTATATTACCTTTCACTCTTTACAAATTTTACTAAAATGCATATATTAATTATTGTTTGCAAATTGTTATTCTCAACTACTATAATAGATGGGTGTTCCTTGGAATAGGTAGCTTTGTAGTTACCTGTTTGTAGATAATTCAATCGTAATCGTTAAATTATGTTCAAAGCAATCATGAGTGTCGAATTTTAACCACTACAATGGATTGTTGTACTTTTAGTATATTAATATTGTAATACCCATTTTTTTATTTTTTATTTTAAAATAATTAAATAAGATTATAATTCCTATATTGCCCTTATTGATTATAAATTACGTATTCAGATTATTTTTAAAATTAGTTTGTACATTGAACATACCTCTTTTATTTTAGTTAATTACTTAATTTTTGACATTAAAAAAATCGATACGAGAAGACAGGAAAAGAAAAAGAAATGGAATGGATTTTTTTTTTTGGTAAATTCTAAATAATAACATAAAAAGAAAGGCTAAATTTTTATTTCTTTATTCATTTTGTAAAATTAAGGTTAGTTTTGTAATTAATAATTTTTTGTTTTTAATTTTATTAATTAATATACTACAATCTTAATATCTACTTGTATGCCAAGAATTTCCCATAATAGATAGAACTGAACTTAGGATGAAATAAAATGAAAATAAAAAGAGTACAATCATCATAATTGATATTGTGCAAAATTGATTAGGTGAAATATGTGAGCATTGGCGATCTTTCTTTCACATTTATGTTTTCTATATTCAAGTGGTCATTTATTTAACTTTCACTATAATAGGTTTAATATTATTTTACAATCTGAATTATGCGAGTTTTTTCGGGTTTGTAACTAAACTATTATTTTTATCAAAAAGCAACTTGTAATTCTCGAATTTATCAATTTGCAACATCCGGCAACAAATTCTGGGAAAAAATATAAAAATATTAAATAAATCAGAAATTATAAAATTATTTAAAAAGGTGAACATGTCTTAAATTCGAAAATTCTTAAAAAATCATCAAAACTAACTGAAAAATATTTGATTTCTAAAAAGTTATTTTAAAAAAAGTAACGGAATTATTTTCATATAACTATCATATTATTATTTTTTTTCTGGTAAAAAGTTTGTCGAATTATTTTATAAAATCTAAAAACTGTTTTGGAATATCAAGAAATTCATTCAAGATATGTGAAAATATATGAGATGCTGGAAGTACTTTCGGGAAAATTATTTTTCTTAAAATATTTAACTTAATTTACAAAAAATATAAAAAATATTCAAAATTTAGAAAATATATTTCTGAAATAAGTAGAGTTTTAAAGTTCCGAAAATTTAAAATTTTGAATCCGTTTAAAAAATTAAATTAATTTCGAAAATATAAAACTTTAAGTTTTAAGATTTATTTTGAAACAACCCAGTTATTTTTTAACATTTTAAATGAGTTAAAAATATTTCTCAGATTTTTTAAATAGTTTTCTAATATTTTATTTTATTTTTTAATATTTTCAGATTTTTGAAGCAATTTTATAACTTTTAAATATTTTTTATTTTTTTGCCGGAATTTCTCATTGGAGGTTGTTGGTAAATTGGGGGAGTACATGTTGCTATTTGGTAAAAATAATAGTTTAGGCACAAAACTGAAAAAAACTCGCATAATTCATGTTATAAAATGATATTAACCCTATTATAAAATTGATAGTCTATCATTTGGTAATATTCTAAATTTTCTAAACAATCAATTTTAATATTATTTGATTATAGAATAGTTGTGATCTTTGGTAAATTTTTCGGTGGATTCATGTTGAATCCACGTGAAGATGACAAATGTGTGTTTTGGTTTTATGTCACCTGGTGATTGAATTATTTTGAATTACAGTATTTGTTTGTTTTTGCTGGTTTTTTCAATTTTGGATGTTGTTTTGGCATTAACGTTTGTTGCGGTGATGATCGGACTTTAAGATTTTGTTGCACTCTCCAAAGTTGTTTGGGTAATTCTAGAGTTCACCCCTCCTTATATTAGATTAACGTTAACCTATTTTAATTGTATTCATTCACAACTCTTGGATTAGTTGTAAAACTAAAAAAACTGTTAGTACTAAATCTCCATCGTTCATACAACTTCAAATTGTACAAGCGTTTTCTTCTAATTTTTCCTACATACTATAGCCGATGCGATTAAGTTGAAAAATGAATCCTTTTGGTTGATAAAATTATACATTGTGCTTCTTTTCGACCTTTCCATTGCCATGACACTTTCCCAAAGGCTTCAAGCATTTTGAGCTTCAATGCACATCTCACCAAGCTAGAGTCGGCATAAATAGAAAAGTCGGGTTTGGTTGAATCCATGGTGGTGGAACGAGCGGGCCTCACAGGAAACTTGGGGCTGCAAAAGGCAGCCTCCAATTACTCTAGTAATTAAAAAACACTAATTAAAAACATTATTTTTGTCCCTATCATATCGTCTTTCTTAATTTATTTTTTTATGGGAGAATCCCCTATCAATGAACCCTAATAAAACTTTTCATCTCTCTACCATAGAACCTTAATCCATGGTGCTGGAGGTCAGGGTGCGTCAATTACAAGTGGCGACCGCAATAACAGCTTGTCAAAGATAATTTTTAATTAGTGAATGATTACTTTAATTTGATGCATGATGGAAGGTTATAAATCATCTTTGAGGTTTTGGATGTTTATGTGAAATGGAAGCAGCAGCAGACAATGTGATGTGTGTGTGTGAAGTATGATGAAGATGAATCATGATTAGGGAAGAAAGAGTATATATGTTGTGATGGAAAAGTTTGAGTGCCCGCGTGTGCGCACGTGCGTGCGTTTTATATCTATTGTTTACTTTTGTGTTTGCGATGGCAAAAACGTTTACTATGTTTTAATTCAATTTTGTGCTGGCCTTATCATATCAGAGTGAGTTAAGGAGCATTTCATGTGATGCAGAGGCGGACATAAAATTTCATTTTGGGCTAAAATTAGCAAAATTTAGGACATGGATGATGGCTTCGAACCATTTTTTTTAACAAGTGATTGGATCTTATGAAATTTCTCTGTATGCTGAATGTCGTTCTGCCCAACTTGATTCCGCGCTGGTGATATGACGTTAATTCCAAAATTATGTTGCGACATCTGAGTTTTATGCCGTAATTCTTAGCCGCAAGGTTAATCTTTAAAGTATTTGACGAAATAAGATTAAGATATGTCACAGGCACATTAGCGTGCAAGATTTTGCCGCGCCATATTTTTTATGGGAAAAAAAAGCTAAAAAAGTGAAAAAAAAATAAGAAAATGAAAATTCCTAAAAATTGAAAAAATTAGATTCCTGCTACTCTATATAAATATATGTTGTTCTTGCTTTTTAAGATGAAATAGATTTTTAATTAAATTATAAAATATTATCAAAGAAACACGCCTGAAATGGCGAAAAAGAAATCTCAATCTGGCGTTAAGAAGAGGTGAGGTCTGTAATATCCGCAATTTCGATTTTCGATAATTTTATTTTTTTTGACAGGAGTCCATTTTAATGACTCTTTTGTGACCTTTTCATTAATCCGAGAATGATTAATTCGCACTTTTGACATTCGAGTTCGCTTTATCGTTTTGCTGAGTTCCGTGCTTCTTAGCGACTTTTCCGCACTTGAGTTCAATTTTTGCGAATCACGTCCGAAACTGTTGTTTCGAGTTTCTCATAAGTTCATTTAATGTTATTATACATGTTGTGAGCTTTGTCTTGGTGTTTTAATCGTGTATCGTGTATTTCGGGCCATTTTCGTAATTTCCCAAAGTTTGGGGTAATTACTTCCATTATCGAATTATGACCTAACGGGAGGACGGAATCGAGTGTTCTCTTAGCGCTTAGATTCGTCTTTGCGAGTACTTCGTAACCGTATCTTCGGTTTATATTCAGGTTGTTGGTGCAAAATCAGAATATGCGCCGTGTTGCGGAAGCGAAAATATAAAGTGCGGAAAATAAACGACACAAGGATTTATAGAGGTTCGGCTATAAACGAGCCTACATCCTCTCTCGGTATATTTTTCTATAGGTTCAAGATAAAAACATCTGCACCTCTCTTCTATCAGTCGAGGGATAACCGTTACAATCACGTCTTCTATTGGTCCGTGATAAACCACTCGTACTTATGTTTGTGTCGGTCCAAGTTAAACCGTTTTCCTTTTCGTAGGACAAGGAATAAACCTCTCTAGGTTTCTATGGATACTAGATAAACCTCACTAAGATAGCGATTGCGATTCTAATAATGCCGGATCCTTGATCCTAATAACACCGAATCCAATCGTATCTTTTCTTTTGCCTCTCGTGTATAATGTTGAATGTATAAACACTAAAACTAACAATGTAAGGTCAACATTACAACAACAATAATATCAATATGAATATCTGATCAATGAGATGTTTGCTTGAAGTTGTTATATGGAATAATAGCAAAGGAATGGTATTTATAAGCTTCATCACCCAAACTAGCCGTTGCACCTTCAGACTTGATTACGTACGCTATTTGCGTCCCATTACGTACGTAAGACTGTTTACGTACGTTATATTACCAAGGTTACGTACGTTAACGTGTATGCATTTTAGTTCAGTAGGTTTCGTTCCTTTCCTTACGTACGTTAGCCAATCTCGCATTACGTACGTTAGCTATACGTCATTGGTGACGTCATATATCCGTTGCTGCTTTTCTCACTTTGACTCTTCCCAACGTTCTTCTCGTTTGAATACCTTTACGTACATTATGTACCATCTTTCACGTACGTTATTTCACATATGTTACGTACGCTATGATTGTAAGTTTACGTATGTTAGCCTTGCAAATTCCAGCTTTTTGCACTTCGTCTTCTTCGATTCTTTGCTTCGTCTCTTTGTTGTTTTGTCTTGTGTAACAACTTAATCATCAAAACATTATTAATACATGTATGGAACAAAATATTCCAACAATCTCCCCTTTTTGATGATTACAAAACAACACTTCACAATGGGATTTACTCGCAAAAATATAAATACATGTATATGTGTATTGACAAAAGTTTTCGACTTTGTCTGTTTTGTTAGTTTTTTCTCCCATTTGTTTTTCGACTCCTTCTTTCCTTTTCTTTCTCTTTTATCATTTTCAATTTTTCATCATCTTTTCGACATCTCCTCATTTTTCTTTTCAACTTCATCTTTTCGACTTTTCTTCGATTTCAATTTTTTCTCCCCCTTTCAGGGTTAATCCCATTCTCCTTTCTCTCCCCCTTTTTGTTTTCATCAAAAAAGTGTAATATAATGATACCAAATATAAAATATGCATGAAAAAAAATATGCAATAATAGGGTATAAAACTCCCCCTGAAAATAATATCTCTCCTTTAAGAAAATATTACTCCCCTTTGAAAAAATATCACTCCCCCTAAGTATAATACCAATTGTTAAAAATTAATTTTTGGGAATCCAACCGAGAGTTGGTTTTTCATTTGAAACATAGACGATATTTGAAATATTTGTTCCTTTAGGAACCCAAATCTTTTTAATTTTAATCGTCCGCCGTGGGCTTTTACAATTCGTAATATGATGCCCAATTTTCAAACATTTTTCGCAATGGGGTATTTTGAAATTTACGGATTCGTTTTTAAAACGAGGTGTGAACCCCAACCCTTGTTTGTTCAAAGTAAATTTCGAACCGAGAGAATTTGTTCAAATTTCTCGTTTCCACACGAGAATTTCTTAGTTAAATTTTTGAGCTCGGTTTGAATTTTAACAAGATCATTCTTTAAAGTATTTTCATTTTCAAGGCACTTTGAATGATCGATCTCGACATATTTTGCCTTTTCAAGAATTTTGGAAATTTCATTTTCCAATGATTTATTTTTAGTTTGAAGGGATTTGATTTCTTTTAAAGCATTTTGGAAATCGGTATGTAATAATTCAAATGCCTCAAATAATTCATTGTGAGAATTACTTACTTGGCTTTCGACGTCGCTATCATCGAATGAACTTCGGGCCATGAGAGCGAGATTATTTTGATTGATAAAATCATCATCTTCGCTGCCATCGCTCCATGTTACAACGAGAACCTCCTTCTTGGATTTATCTCGGCAATTCTTTGCAAAATGTCCTAGTTTACCACATAATCGACAAGAGTTGTCGAATTTCTTTGATTCGCCCGAGATGTCTTTCTTTCTCCGGTTTAATAAGGTTTGGAACTTATTAATATTCTTGCCATAATATGCCGATTCTTCGTCGCTTTCTTCAACTGGGATTACTTCCTTCTTATACATCTTAGTCTTTAAGGCTATTGATCATTCCTTCGGCTTTGGTTTGACACTTCGTGATTTAAGAACTATCTCATAATTAATTAGTGACCAACGAGGGCGCTAAAATCAAGCGTATTGAGATATTTAGATTCCATAATCGCGGTTATGGTGCCGTTCCATTCGCTAAGTAGTGATCGTAAAATTTTATTGACTTTTTCACTACTAGATAATGGTTTACCGAATGAAGCAAGTCCATTAGTGATGACCGAAAATCGATCGAGCATGTTGATGATGGACTCGTCACCTTTCATCATGAATAACTCGTAGTCATGGAGAAGCATATTGATCTTCGTCTCCTTGACTTGAGTTGTCCCATCGTGTGTGATTTCAAGAATTTTCCATATTTCTTTAGCACTTTCACACGATGAGATTCGATTGACTTCTTCCGTATTTAAGGCACAATATAAGAGTTGAGTAGCCTTACAATTTAGATGGTCGTTTTTCCAATCTTCGTCGTTATATTCATCGAAACTCTTGAGAGATCAGTCAGGTTTGATTGGAACTTTTGGGCCAAGACAAATGATCTTCCAAATATCAATATCATAAGCACGAATGAAGATCAATATCTTTTTCTTCCACGTCATGAAATTTGCGCCATCAAAATATAGTGGTCGGTTAAGAGCAAGGCCTTCGATCGAGCAAATTGAAATACCATTCGGATCAACTCCTCGGATGTTAAGCCATGTATTGAGGTACCGCCCGATACCAATTGTTGGTGCAAAATCGGTATATGTGCCGTGTTGCGGAAGCGAAATTATAAAGTGCGGAAAATAAACGACACAAGGATATATAGAGGTTCGGCTATAAACGAGCCTACGCCTCTCTTGGTATCTTTTATATAGGTTCAAGATAAAAACCTCTCGCACCTCTCTTCTATCGGTCGAGGGATAACCGTTACAATCACGCTTTCTATTGGTCCGTGATAAACCATTCGTACTTGTCTTCGTGTCGGTCCAAGTTAAACCGTTTTCCTTTTCGTAGGACAAGGAATCAACCTCTCTAGATTTCTATGGGTACTGGATAAACCTCACTAAGATAGCGATTGCGATTCTAATAATGCCGGATCCTTGATCCTAATAACACCGAATCCAATCGTATCTTTTCTTTTGTCTCTCGTGTATAATGTTGAATGTATAAACACTCAAATTAACAATGTAAGCTCAATATTACAACAACAACATTATCAATATGAATATCTGATCAATGAGATGTTTGCTTGAAGTTGTTGTATGGAATAATAGCAAAGGAATGGTATTTATAAGCTTCATCACCCAAACTAGCCGTTGCACCTTCAGACTTGATTACGTACGCTATCTGCTTCCCATTACGTACATAAGACTGTTTACGTACGTTATATCACCAAGATTACGTACGTTAACGTGTATGAATTTCAGTTCAGTTGGTTTCGTTCCTTTCCTTACGTACGTTAGCCAATCTCGCATTACGTACGTTAGCTATACGTCATTGATGACGTCATATATCCGTTGCTGCTTTTCTGACTTTGACTCTTCCCAACGTTCTTCTCATTTGAACACCTTTACGTATGTTATCTACTATCTTTTACGTACGTTATTTCACATATGTTACATACGTTATGATTGTAAGTTTACATATGTTAGCCTTGCAAATTCCAGCTTTTTGCACTTCGTCTTCTTCGATGCTTTGCTTAGTCTCTTTGTTGTTTTGTCTTGTGTAACAACTTAATTATCAAAACATTATTAATACATGTATGGAACAAAGTGTTCCAACACAGGTTTGGGTTTTGGGATTGTCCGGGCAGTCGGAAGTGGCCACGGCCGAGTCACGGCCGCACATTTTTGAACAAGGACTGGCCTGGCCGAGTTATGGCCGTAAGGTGCCGGTTACGGCCATAAGTGATCGGCAGGCACAGGCTGGACGAATGCCGGTTATGGACGTAAGGGGGTATCGGTTACGACCGTAAGTGATCGGTAGTCGCTGGGCAGGATTTTCACGAATGCCGGTTACGGCCGTAACCCTGTCGGCCATAAATAGGCCTGTGTCGGGCCAGACTTCATTTTACTCGTTTTTCTCATTCCTTGCGGCGGCTGGCGATGGGAGGCTCGGGAACTCGGGTTCTTGGCCGATTCTAATCATTTCCAAGGTGTTTTGGAAGATGTTTTTCGATTATATCATCATCCAATCCGTGTTCTTCATCTAATCGAGGTATTTTCTTACATAGAACCCTAGTTGTGTAATTTTTGGGGGATTTCTTCGTCATTCATTGATTTGTCCGATTTTGATGAATGATCTTCGGATTTTATAACTGGTTCACCGATTTGTACCACCCGGAACTTGATTTCCGATTTCCTCGAAGAACCCTCGGATTTTTGTTGTTTTTCAGGTTGATTCGGTTTCCGTTTAGCGTTATTTATTCATGGTGATGTTATTTTCGTAGCACTCGTGAGGTTTTCGAGTTCTTGGTCGTTTTTGGAGGTTCGAGGGCTACCCGATCATGTCCGTTCGTCATTTCATTGCTCGTGGTATTGAGGCAAGTATCTTGCCCATACTTTTCATGTTTCGTAGACGGAATCATTGATAAATGATTTTATGTGCAATCCGAATGTTTGAATGAACTCTAAAAAGGATCGGTATGTTCTCGATAAATATAGTCTTCCAAAAGATAACTCGTTTACTTCATAAACAAATGTGTTTTCGGTATATGTTTGTTGGTTACGTATGTTTGGTGATGTTAAAATAATATTTAGTGATGTTAGTAGACCGAAATTATTTGCCGAGGATTGGGTATTGATATGTGTAATTGTTCGGTGAATATGTGTTGTTGTGTGCTATTAGTTGTTATTCCTTCGTAAGGAAGTTGTGGCGCTTGGTGTTGTTTGGTACTGGTAATTGCTGCTGGTTGTGTGATATTAGTTGTGAGTATACGTCGACTAAAGTGGCCATTCTAGCGAAGTACCTATCATTTGTATGCATATTCTAGTATTCGAATTATGGATTCCCGTGGCGTTGTGGATGATATGTGTATGTTCACCTAGGGACGGTCTGGCAGGGCCTCTAGGGATACGTATTGCCATGTGTGTGCGTATCGCGAACTAGGGTTAACCACCCAGGGATGCCCGATGGGGCTCTGCGGGGTACGACGGCCGTGAGTCTCGTACCAACGGTTAACTTTGTAATGTTTTGTTGGAGAACTGTGATTTTGGCGCATATTTCGTCTGATTAGAATGGCAGTCCAAATCGTATCGTACTTGGATGTAATGACACCAGTAAATGTGTTGTGTGTGATTTGTCCCTTGGCTGTGATAATTTGGTATGGGTACGTGAGTCCTGTGGTTGCTCGTATTGTAGCTCGTGGTGTATCAAGTTCGACCGTATGGTTAAGTTGTAAAGTTGTGCTCTCTCTTATGCCTGCTAGATCGTTGTTATGGTAATATTTGACACGGTGTAGTTTTCGTCGGGTTATTCTCGCGAGTATGTGATGTGGATAATTTGGGTCGTGGACCCCGTGTTTGTGATCGAATGTTATGATTGGGGCGTGGACCCCGTATTTCGTTATCGGAATTGTATTTTGAAATAAATAATTTTGGGTTGTGTCCCTAAGTGTTTCAAAAGACTTGAGAGTTCAGAATCCCAAATGTTTTCAAAACTCCAAATCGTAAAATTTTTGTAAGATGTAAATGGTTTTATTCCTATCTTTCATAATTCAAACTGCTTTGATCAAGTGAATTATCTTGGGAAGTATATTCACGATTCTATGTTTTCGAGTATAATATGTATGGCTTGTCTTTGTATTTATACTTGCACTAGCAAAACAAAGGAGTTTTGCTAACCCCGAGTATTCGGGGTGGATGTCTCAGACAAGGCCCGTATTTGCAAAGGTCGGGAGAGATTAACAGGATCGTTACGAAGGATGATGGAAGACGGCGATACTAATCACATGAAGACCGGTATTGAGTATTTGGTGATGTCTTGTTGTTTTGTCCTTCTGTTGTGTTTATTTCCCCCTTTTATGGGAATGTTGGTTTATGTTAACCCCTACGTGGGTGTGAGTTGCGAGAAAGAGTAATGTATGGTTGATGTGTATATTGTGGTAAAAGACCAAATCGGTCTAATGGTTCGTTAATTGCCCATGTTGGTATGTTTTGTATCGTAGTGTTTTCTGTATTTAGTCTAGTAGATCCTCACAGAGGGGGTCTATAGCGCTGTAATATTCCTGAGTGGTTTGGGGGTGTTACAGAATATGGTATCAGAGCTTAGGTTGCGGAAACCTAGGCTGTCGGGTCGAGTTGTGTATTTCCGGGCCTTGTCTTGTCTTGTCTTGTCAGATTTTGTCTGACTGAGTCATGTCGCGACGCGTCGTTTGAGTTGTCGGTCGTGATTAGTGTCGAGGTGCAGCCATCATCTTCTGCGATCTGTGGATGTAAGTCTCCCTACTTTGTTGTGTCTCGTGTTATACGAGCTTGTGTGATTATGTGTTATTATGTGGAGTTTAAATTTGAATTGTGAATACGTAATCCATGCTTGTTGATTCTTGTGTTGTACTGGAATGAAAAGTGATATCGGTGTATAAATATGTATATATATTCTGTGAATCGTTTTACTGGAGTAACGTTTTGGTGTGATCTCGCAAGGAAAGTTTGTCAATGTGATATTCAAAGTTTAATTATTTTTGAAGAGTCACGTAAATTTTATTTTAAAACATTCTTCTAGAAAGGAAAAATTTTAATTTCGTATAATGACCTCGAGACCGAAATTTTTAAAAATTTAAACTACTTATATTTTATTTCCACCTTGCATTGCAAATTTTCAAAATATGAAATTTGATTTTGAAAACTCAAATGAGGTCTACCAAAAATTTACTCAAACGTGGCTCACTTTCGACTTTTGATTTCATGATCGCTGTCGGGGTATGTATTGATGTTGGCACTAGTATTTGGTCAATAATGCTCAAAACTGTGATTAAGTTGGTGGTGTGAACGTTAAGTCGTCCTAAATGCACCTGTTGTGAGAGTCCTCATTACTGAGAGGTAAGATTTCGGTTTAAATGTTAATTATCTTTTGACTATTGCTTGTGTGATACTGTAATTATATGGACTGATGATGTTGACGTGTGATTGAATTTGATCGTAATGGCTCGTATTTTGATAAAATGATATATTATGTCTGTTGTGTGTGTATGTTCGGAAATGCTTTCCTGAAAATTTTATAAACTTGAGCAAGTTGTAGAAATTAAATTTCATACAGTTTTGACGGTTCGCTTAATCGGCGGCTTCGTGTGGACTTTGAAAATCGTTTAAACCGGCCTTAAATTTCCTAAAGGAACCCCGACGGTATTGAAAGAGTCATTTTAAAGTACCTCTGAATATTTTGTGAAATGTTACTGTCGTTGATTATTGTGTAGTGTTGAGAAGATTTTCAAAAATGATTTTTGACGGACTGTTGTATTTTCAAATGATTCGAGTACATGATTTTCAAAAATCTTTCACACCATAAAATTTTTTATTTTCAAAAACCAATACAATTTTATTTTCAAAAATATATTGTGAAAGATGAAGAATCTTACTCGACTTAACTTTAAACTCGGATTTAGAAAAGTTTTCTGTACTGAGCCAGTTATCGTGCGTGATCTTGAATCACTCCAAACTGATGATGTGTAGTGGCATAGTGATTTTGATAGTGCCGGTTGTAAGGAAATATTGTTTCGCAGATAATTTCAAATGAGACAGTTAAAGTCCGTTGTTAAAAGTTTTGACAAAAAGCCCGAGGTACCAAAAATACTTTCAAAGATTTATTTTGAATAAGCATGCAAATCCAAGGATTTTCAAATGATATCATTTAAAAGAATACCTCGTGGATCTTCTTATCGAATTGCTATTAGTTGTCTTATGTGATATGTCAAGCCGAGTTGGCCGTTTGGTATATTATTTTGCGATGTTGTACCATTGTATTGAGAGAGTATCC
The DNA here is from genome assembly GCA_033398695.1 of Orobanche coerulescens. Lineage (NCBI taxonomy): Eukaryota > Viridiplantae > Streptophyta > Magnoliopsida > Lamiales > Orobanchaceae > Orobanche > Orobanche coerulescens. The sequence continues at coordinate 129,887,972 of CM065808.1, read as the reverse complement.
GCTTAATATGCTGAGGGGCAAAGGGCGCGGTCGTGACCGCGATACAGGCAGTCTTGGAGATCAGATGAGGGACCAAGAGAAGATTTCCGGGAAGGTTGCTATTCTAGAACTTCATTCTCGTTGTTTAGGTTTCGGGGACGAAACCTCTTTTAAAAGTGATATGGTGTAAAACCCATATTTTTCGCTTTCGTTTTGTTCGACTCTATCGGCTCGTTTATGTTCGTCGATATTTTCTGAACTTGTTCTATCCTTCACTTTTGTTGCTCGAATGACTTGTGGTATTATTCGAGTTAATCTGTTTGTCGTTGTGACTTTTCCCGAATTCGGGTCCAATCCTGTGAATCTTATGTAAATGCATACCTTGTCATTTTTACGAGATCACTTATCATCTCGAGTCAAGGTATGAACTTTGGAATTGTCATTGATTTTTGTTGGTCGTCGTGGAGCGTGTTTTCACGCCTTATATTTCTCTGTGTTGCTTGTCACGTTTCGTCGTTGGGCGCGAATTTTCGCTTCTTGTTTATATCGTTGAGTTTTCCTGGCGGGATATTGCTTCTCCCTACTTGTTTTAAGTTTCGGGACGAAACTTCTTTTAAGGAGGGTAGTATGTAATATCCGCAATTTCGATTTTCGGTAATTTTCTTTTTTTGGCAGGAGTCCATTTTAACGGATCGCTTGTGACCCTTTCGTCAATATGAGAATGATTAATTCTGCACTTTTTGATATCCGAGTTCGTTTCGGTGTCGTTTTGCTGAGTTCCGTGCTTCTTAGCGACTTTTCCGCACTTGACTTCGATTCTTGCGAATCACGTCCGAAACTGTTGTTTCGAGTTTCTCGTAAGTTCATTTAATGTTATTATGCATGTTGTGAGCTTTGTCTTGGTGTTTCGATCGTGTATCGTGTATTTAGGACGTTTTGGGCCGTTTTCGTAATTTCCCAAAGTTTGGGGTAATTACTTCCATTGTCGAATTTCGAACTTTCGGTTGGTCGGAATCGTGTGTTCTCTTAGCGCTTAGATTCGTCTTTGTGAGTACTTCATAACCGTATCTTCGTTTATATTCAGGTTTGGGTTTCGGGGTTGTCCGGGCCGTCGGAAGTGGCCACGGCCGAGTCACGACCGCACATTTTCGAACAAGGACTGGCCTGGCCGAGTTACGGCCATAAGGTGCCGGTTAAGGCTGTAAGTGGTCGGCAGGCACATGGTGGACGAATGCCGGTTACTGCCGTAAGGGCTGTCGGTTACGACCGTAACCCTGTCGGCCATAAATAGGCATGTGTCGGGCCAGACTTCATTTTACTCGTTTCTCTCATTCCTTGCGGCGGCTGGCGATGGGAGGCTCGGGAACTCGGGTTCTTCGCCGATTCTAATCATTTCCAAGTTGTTTTGGAAGATCCTTTTCGATTATATCATCATCCAATCCGTATTCTTCGTCGAATCGAGGTATTTTCTGACGTAGAACCCTAGTTGTGTAATTTTTGGGGGATTTCTTCGTGATTCATTGATTTGTCCGATTTTGATGAATTGATTATTGTATTCTTGTTGTCTTGGCCATGATTTCCGGATTTTATAACTCGTTCAGCGATTTATACCACCGGAACATGATTTTCGATTTACTCGAAGAAACCTCGGATTTTTGTTGTTTTTTGGGTTGATTCGGTTTGCGTTAAGCATTATTTATTCATGGTGATGTTATTTTCATAGCGCTCGTGAGGTTATCGAGTTCTTGGTTGTTTTTGGAGGTTCGAGGGCTACCCGATCGTGTCCGTTCGTCATTTCATTGCTCGTGGTATCGAGGCAATTATCTTGCCCATACCTTTCATGTTTCATAGACGGAATCATTGATATATGATTTTATGTGCAATCCAAATGTTTGAATGAACTCTAAAAAGGATCGATACGTTCTCGATAAATGTTGTCTTCCAAAAGATAACTCGTATACTTCGTAAACAAATGTGTTTTTGGTATATGTGTGTTGGTTACGTATGTTTGGTGATGTTACAATAATATTTAGTGATGTTAGTAGACCGAAATTATTTGCCAAGGATTGGGTATTGATATGTGTAATTGTTCGGTGAATATTGTTAGGAGTATGCCCTCGAATGCCACTCAGGGGATGTTGAGTGAGGACATTGTACTTGTTATTATGTAAATCATTTATATAAGGCAATAGATGTTTCTTTATTTACTGGTAGTTACTGGCATTCCTGACTCGTAAATATATATGTAGAAACTAGTCCGTGTATTTGAGAGCAAAACGTTCCACTCCTTATTGGATAAGGGGATCAGCACTGGAAAGGTTTATAGCTCAAATACTTAATCGTTCGCAAGTCGATGAAACTTGATTGGGTGTTAAGTTTATGTGAAGACTTGTATGACGTGTTCTTTGACATGGGAAGTGCCTGTCGAACACTAATGGTTAGTGGGAGCACATGTTGTAGGTATGCTAATGAGATTAGTATACTCGAACTGACTCACCCTCGATTCGTCACACGGATTTCACTCCAGGACAGTCAACGACGGAACCGAAAGGTTGTGATAGGTATTCGTGAACCTACGACTTGAGGATTTAGTAGGGATGTGCTTGTGACGTCAAGATTTTCATTAGAGTAGTTCGACCCTGTAAACCGGGAGGCGGGGGTCAACCTCGACGTGCATCTTGATGGGAAAGTAGCAGGTCCTATCAATACCAAGATAGAATTCTTTCTCCTGTTAGTGAACGGGTTATATGTCCTATGCGGTTATTGGCAGATGAGATCATAAGTCTTTGTCCTACACGAGACCTCAATTATCTCGATTTGCATTAACTCATGCATAGCACATTTTGGCTTCACTGACAAATGTATTGCAACACAACATCAGACGATGGCCTCAGCCGCGGAAATGATGAAAAATCTCACCGAGATGTTTGGTCATCAGAACCGGGCAGCTAGGCAGAATGCAATGAGGGTATTGATGACAACCAAAATATCCGAAGGGACTCCATTAAGGGAGCATGTTCTGAAAATGATGTCTCATTTGAATGAACTGAGCATACTAGGGGCCACTATTGATAGCGAGTCGCAGGTCGATATTATCTTGGGCAGCTTTCCAAGAAGCTTTGAGCAGTTCCGCCTCAACTACAATATCAATCGTAGGACTTACACTTTGGCGGAACTTCTGACAGAGCTTCAATCTACCGAAGGTCTCTTCAAACAAGGTTATCATCAAATTCTTGCGGCAACCGGTGCTAATTCTTCAAAACCCAAATAGGGAAAGAAGATAAAGCAGGTTGGCTGCAAGTGGCAACCTTCAAAGCTAAGGGCAAGGCTCCTCATCAAGTAAACAAAAAGCCGAAGGGAAAATGCTATAAGTGCGGTCTCAAGGGGCATTTCAAGAGTGATCGCCCTAAGAAAGGTACGCCTCATGCACTAGTAGTCAAAACATGTTCGCTTCCTGCTCTATCACCCGTGGATAATAGATTCGGCCCACCGATCGTGTTTGTTATGACTCGCAGGGGTTCCAAGTAACCAATGTATTTAGTACGGATGAGATTACTATTAGCTGGGGCGACTATTCCAGGCTGAAGGCTGTTGCAGTGGGAGTCGTGCAGTTAAAACTTAATGATAAGATTCTAGTCCTAAATAATATGTTAGAATGAATTTAATGATAGAATGAATTTAATTTCAGTTTCTAAATTGTGTTGTGATGGATATTCAGTTTCTTTTGAAGATAATGCAGTTATTAAAATAAATGGTGAATATTTTTGCACGAGTACTTATAATGAAAAACTTTATATCATTAATGTTGCACCAGCTCCCTTGCACAATTATAAATCACTTAATTCTTTGACTAATCCTAATAAAGAATAGAACCTTCGAGCATAACTCAAACATATTTGTGGCATTTACGATTGGGTCATATTAACCTTAGAAGGATCCAAAGATTGGTGAGCGATGGCCCATTGGATTCGCTCCAAGTTGAGTCATTTCCAATCTGCGAATCCTGTCTAGAAGGGAAAATGACTAAAAGGGCTTTCCAAAGCAAAGGAAATCGTGCACAAAATGTATTGGAATTAGTACACACCGATATATGTGGTCCAATTAACATCCAATCTAAGGGTGGTTTCGAATACTTCATCACGTTTATAGATGATTATTCGAGATATAGATTCATCTATTTGATGCGACGTAAGTCTGAATCTTTTGATAAGTTCAAAGAATTCAAGGCTGAAACGGAGAAGCGTCATGGACAGAGTATCAAGTCACTATGATCTGATCGTGGTGGCGAGTATCTAAGTGGAGAGTTTTTGGATTTCTTGGCACATGAGGGGATTACTTCCCAGCTCACTGCGCCTGGTACACCACGAAAAAATGGTGTTGCTGAACGAAGGAATCGTACTTTATTAGAGATGGTTAGGTCAATGATGAGTTATTCTGATTTGCCTATTTTGTTTTGGGGATACGCCTTGGAAACAGCGGCGTACATTCTAAACTTGGTGCCTTCGAAATCAGGTCCAAAAACACCCACAGAACTGTGGAATGGGCGTAATCCCAGCCTAGGACATGTTCGGGTTTAGTTCACTAAAGACACGTGCTGAATAAGGAAGCTGATAAGTTGGCATCTCATACAGAAGTACGAGTGTTTGTAGGATATCCAAAGGGAACGAAGGGTGGCTTATTCTACAGTCCTAAAGATCAGAAGGTCATTATTAGTACCAATGCCCAGTTCTTAGATGAGGACTATGTAATAAGCCACAAGCCTAGGAGTGAGGTCATTCTAGAAGAACTTAGGGGCGAGATTTCGACAATACCAATTATACAAACACGTAGTGTACCACGTATCGACACTATTGTGGATATGCAAACCAAGGACATGCCTCGTCAGAGGGGAGGGTTGTTCGTTAACCCGAACGCTTCATCAAGATGGGTGCATCTTCTGACCACTCCCGACTGTGATGAAACGGATCCATGTACGTATAAGGCATAGCTCAAGACAAGGATGTCAATCCTTGCAAACAAAGAATGAAATCCAAAATAGGATCTATGGATTCTGACCAAGTGTGGGAGATAGTAGAGCTACCCAATGGGGTAAAACCCATTCGAAGTAAGTCGGTCTACAAGCGTAAGAGAGGATCGAAAGGGAAGGTTGAAACCTTCAAAGCAAGGCTTGTTGCGAAAGGTTACACTCAGAAGGAGGGCATTGACTACGATGAGACCTTTTCGCCAGTAGCCATGCTTAAATCGATCCGTATTCTCTTAGCCGTAGGTGCGCATTTGGATATGGATATTTGGCAGATGGATGTCAAGACTGCGTTCTTGAATGGGAGTCTTGATAAGGAAATCTATATGCGCCAACCTGAGGGATTCATTGCTGAAGGAGAGGAGCACTTAGTGTGCAAGCTTAAAAGAGCCATTTATGGTCTCAAGCAAGCATCAAGGTCTTAAAACATGTAATTTGATGAGGTCATTCAATCGTATGGTTTTGAACAGTGTCCGAGTGAGGTTTGTGTATACAAAAAGTGCGATTGAAACATGCTAGTGTTTTTTGTACTGCATGTAGATGATATACTTCTAATTGGAAACAATGTGAAGGTATTGTCAGATGTAAGGGTATGGCTGTTTGAGCAATTCGATATGAAGGATTTGGGAGAAGCTGGGCACATCTTTGGTATCAAGATCTTTTGAGATTGCAAGAAAAGGATATTGTGCTTATCTCAGGCATCCTATATCGATACGGTGCTAAAGCGGTTTAGAATGGAGAATTCCAAGAAACGTTTCTTCTCTTACGGACATAGAATTCAGCTATATAAGGCTATGTGCCCTTGGACACAGAAGGAGATAGATGACATGAAGCTGGTCCCGTATGCTTCGGCAGTGGGGAGCCTCATGTATGCTATGCTTTGCACTAGGCCTGATATCTGTCATGTTGTAGGCATGGTGGCGAGATATCAATCGAACCCACGACCGAGACATTGGATTGCTATCAAGCATATACTCAAGTACCTCAGAAGGACTAGGGAGCATATGCTTGTATATCAATCGGATACACTTTGTCCTTTGGGTTACACTGACTGCATTTCAAGGCGCATAAAGAAAAGTCGAAATCAACTTCCGGATATATTTTCACTTTGGGAGGTGGAGCCACCAGTTGGAGGAGTGTGAAGTAGAAATGCATAGCGGACTCTACTATAGAAGCCGAGTATGTAGCAGCCTCAGTGGCAGCTAAAGAGGCGGTATGGCTTAAGTACTTCCTAAAGGATTTGGGTGTGATTCCTAATTTGCCTAGGAGTATTACACTTTACTGTGATAATATCGGCGCTGTTGCAAATTTGAAGGAACCACGGGCCCACAAAGCAAGCAAACATATCAAGCACAAATATCATATCATTCGAGATTTTGTGAAGAGAGGGAAGATTATTGTCTCCAAGATAGCATCTGAAGACAACCTAGCTGATCCTTTCACGAAAGGGTTGCCCTCAAAGTTATTTGAAGGGCATGTGGAAGGAATGGGGTTGAGATGTATGGCAGTATTGCTTCGAGTATAAGTGGGAGATAGATAGACACAGTCTAGATAGTATACTTCAAAAGCATGCTTTGAGTATAAGTGGGATATTGTTAGGGTTGTATACATCAAAGCATACTTTATGCTTGTATTACCTAATTTCCGGCCTTTATCTATGAGATTATTTAATTCATTTGTCACATGTTTTGCATATTTATTCACGCTATGGTTATGCAAATGTTGTCTAAATTACTTTATATTGTAGATAATGTGGTGTGTCGAGTCACACAGAAGATCACATTATCGGTTCCTTATATAATTATAAATTAGTTCACAACCTATATAACATTAGACCGTTATGTGAGAGGTTGTAGTATATATTTGAGAATGGTTGATCTTGACCATTAGCATATATTAGCGTATTCCGTATACGTTGAACAGGATCGAGGTGAGATAGATTCTTCTGTACTGCCTATAAGAAGAACGTACATCTCGGAAAATTATTATTTCTTAATTCTAGTGATTAATATTTAGTTATATATATTTAATATTTATTACTTTGATTTATCATGGGTGAGAGCCATAATAATTGACTCAATATGCTCGATATTTTGGGCAATATTATTATTTATATAATAATTAATATTATAGCTAGAAATCGTGTCCGACTAATCGGGTTGATCGTGTCCCTTGAGGTACTCGAAAGGATTATTATATTAAACCCTAGGTGGAATTAATTTTCCGATATAAGAAAAAGTCGAGTGGTATACTCATGTATAGCACATTAATTAATTAAAAGTCACAAGATCTTAAATTAATTAATGGACATTGAATATCTTAAACACGAGAAATAATTAATTCAAAAGGGAGCCCAATTTTGTAATTTGCGATTTTGGTAGGAAGTGCAATATCAACTTTTTTAGTGGACTAAGTTGATATTAATAGAGTCTTCATATTAGGAAGAGTCCTAATATTGGAAAGAAGATATCTATTGGGAGTCCTTACCTTATCCTCCTTAAGGTCCCTAGAGTAGCCCAAAACACCTATAAATAGGATCTATGGGGGGGCGATTTTTCACCCTTGTTGGAACAAGAAATTTTCGATTTTTTCATATCTTGTGTTTAATTGTTGATCTTGACTTGTGTCTTGGATTCCACAATTTAGTTAACAAGATATTTTTCTAAATACTAAAATATTCAAGAAAAATAGAGAAAAAAATTGTAAGGTATTTCTTGGGAATAATTCGGCCGATCCATATTGCTTTCCGAGTAGTCCGGTAGATTGTTGCCCACACGACATCCAGATATAGGCGGGATATATTATAGAAGACTTTGAGGTAGAAATACAAGTAGATCAAGGAAGAATAAAAGGTGTGTTCGATCGACTGTAAAGGGATTTTTCTACCACTTCGCTTCAAATGTATAAATCACCAATTTATACTTCAAATACATATATTTAAATTGTTAATTAACTGCTTAATTAATTAATTGAGAAGCCTAAATAGATCCGTTATTTACATTGGATAGTTTATAAAACCTTTATTCCATCTCACTTCCGCTGCGCTTTATACTCCAACATCGATAGCATCATAGCGACCGCGCCAATGACTATGGGAATTGTCTGTCGAAATCACCACCGAAAATAATGGTTTTGCCTCCGAAAGGTATGTCAATCTCCATGAGGTCACACAAGAAAGTATCAACCGCCTCAATACTTTTGCGGTGTGCCATGGAAGCCTCTTCCAAATAATAAGTTTTGGCAAAGAATAATGACGCGAGCATGTACACTTTGTTTGATAATTATGCAGGCCTCATCCTCTACAACGATAGGAAGTTTGAATCTTGAGTGAGTCAGACGGCCGCTGGGAGTAAGGATGCCCACTCCGAGGATGCGACTTCAAGAGCAAAAATGGACAGCTGCCAAAAGAGCTACATGACAGCTGGATGTATTTCACTTAATATGAAAGCATAATTTCTCCACATAGCCTCAGGAGCACACAACCACCGAGCCGACTGAAAATCTGTAATTTCATCAAACTGTGGAGTGGATGGTCGTTCAACAACGTTGAATGCAATCTTGTTGGTGCTGCAAAAGTACTTATAGAGGTATTTAATGAGCTTGAGGCCGATGCATATCTCCAAATTAATATGGCAACCAAATTTAGCTAGAAGGTAAGTGTTATATGGGACAACCCACCTATTGTCAAGATTTTGACCTCGAATGCACACCGCCTTCCCGTTGTTTCTTCTTCTGTACAATGGATAACTGTCGTCATGTCGCGAGGTGTTCCCATAATCCTTAAGATACTTATTTTTGCATTTTGTATCCCGCATGCATATATTTGAGGGTTTAGCAAGCCATAAGGATTGTGCATCATATGTCTTACAACACATGCATGAAGATGTCCATGCAAAGTTGACATTAGGCAACTCGCGCTAACATAACGATCATATGCATCGATGAGGTTATTTTACATTTCATGGCAGGATAATGATCCAAAGGAGCATGCTAAGACCTCTTTTTTGAAATTCTATGACGTAAAGATACGCTACAACCTCTACGAAATTTTTTTCCTTCAGAATCTCATTCTTGAATTCCTCATTTCGACCTCTAAAGACTCTTGCTACGAGGTCAGACCTATTCTGAGCCTCTTTGTCAGGTAGCAGACCCTCATATATTTCTGGCCAATTTGGATTGCACGTCATTGTGATGAAAAAATCTGGCTTTCCATATTCGCTCAACAAAGACAATGTGTTAAGATACCGTCAACGCATGTCTCGGGGGATGCCAACATACGATGCGGAGAGCATAAATTTTTGGCCATTATTGGATCCCCTGAGATTGCCTTCGCAGGCCATGCTCTCAATAATTCCTTCAAATGTCAAGCCGTAAATTTTGGTGCATTTGTTCACTCCTTAGATAATCCAAGCACTGAGTCTCGATTTTCACATAGCAATCAATTTGCTATTGTTGTGCTACTCTCCCTGTTCGCAGTATATTTGTGGCATTGTTGGGTCGACTTTGAAATAGATAGCAGTACAGTTCTCGAGCAGCTACATTGTTTTGCTTTCATCAATTTGTATTTAAATATGTTTCAAACGAACAAATAAATTGTGACATATAACCAGCAATCTGACCGCTACATCGTGCATGACGCCAGCTATTAGTGTCAGCAGCGAGTGACAATCGACGAATTCCTGTATGCCAGCCATGTTCTCCATAAGGAAATAATAATGGATATTGCAGTGGGTCATAACAGCCGTAATAATAGTGCACATAGTGTGTTATTCGTGATGAAGTATAGACATGAATGTCATGCAGTTGATCTGTAGGAACATCAGCCAATTAATTCCAAATTGCAGCGACCTGATTAACTGTGGGCAAATTTTATATTCTCATGTCCAAAGATGGATCAGCATGCACAACAATGTTGCACTCCTGTAAATTATTCAATTCTCAAAATCCACGGAAGAAAATTCTGTATGGATTAAGTTTCATCAACTCAAGAAGGTCCTGCAAAATATGCGGATCGAGTTCTCCCGATTGAGATAGTCTATTTTGCAGTTCGTTTCAGTTTCATAAAAATATAGTTGCAGCTAACAGCCATGACCTTCCGCGGGTATTAAATCCCACATGAAATGATAAACAGCTCCCTGAATGCTGATACTGTATATGCCTTTATTAGATTTAGCTAAGGCCTAATCGTATGTAATGCCAAGAGAACTACAAGCAGTAGTATTGTTGTATGTCCGAAAATGTTTTCGAAAACAAATTGCATCAGACGATCCCAATGAAGTGTATAACTCCCAATGCTTTGGTGGCATCTTAGGTAAAGCCAAGGAGATCTGACCACGCAAGCAGCAAAACTCTTGGGTTCTCTCAAATAACACTGGGCTTTGCAGAACTGGCATGCAGCAGCAAAGGGCAAAGACCATGCATGTAAGGGGATTTTCTCCATTTTTCTGAGCAAATCATGTTGGATATGAGAGATGTCTCTTGTCAGTTTCGTCCGAAGGGTCGTAGTTTTACCGCTGGTAGAAGGAATCGCTCTATTGGCAAGTGCTACTACAAAAAAGAGCATATAACATACATTTAATAAAATTGACCAATAAAATTAAGGAAGTAAAAAAATAATCATATAGAAATAAACATCTAAAAAGTAATATACCTTGTTGTTTGTACTCAATTCTTCTATTGTCTAGCAGGGAGGCCTTCTTTTGAGCGGCCATTGATGCATACGTGGCTCGCTTACTTGCATTCTTTTCCAGACGGATCACAGTCTGGTCTAATGTCCAAAATAAAAGAAAGTGGACGATTTTCTAAGGAATTAGTTTTAGTAGATGATGGAAATAAAAAGAAAGAAGGAAGTCACGTACCAAAATGCAGTGATTGTGCATTGATCAAGCAGTCGTCCTGAGGATCTAGGAAAACAAATCATGATAATCTGATAATTACAGTGCAAGACAAGGAGGAAAAAATTTAATATTTCAGAAATCGCACATGAAATCTGGCTGAGCTCGTTGTTGAGAGGTACTTGCCATGCAATACTATTTGAATCAGCACTGAAAATGTCTCTGTTTTTTTGTAAAAAACATAGAGGAATAAAGAGTTAGGATAAATTACGCAACAAGAGTGAAGCTAAATGAATTTATTAAATTTCAAAATCTACAGATGTCGGGATATAACACTATAAGGTTTTTTTAAGAAAAAGGCAGTCCGAAATCGAGCACCATGTTTCATATTTGATAAACTAAGAAAAAAGGACATGTTTATTTTGAAGATATTAACAATCTTTCCGATGTAAAGATATAATAAATCTGAAGTGAGACCAAATATTGGAAAAAATATTAAATATGTTATACACAGAATATTGCAAAATAATATTATGAAATATTTTGGAACTGAGTTGGAGCAGAAATAAATATATAAGTAGATAGTATATGGAGAATAGGAAGAACTTGAGAAGTAGTGACATGGAATATCCGAGAGTAGTGTAACACCCCAAATCTCATAAGGGACATTACACGCCGTAGAACCTTCAGCAAGGTCTACCAGTGTAACACCCCCAAAACCTTACGGGAATATTACAGCGCTGTGGGCCCCACATTGGAGCCCACAAGGCTAAAATCATTTTCGCAAACATTTAAAAATGCTAAAAGGCCCTTTTGAAGTACACACACACAGCATAGTTCAGAAGAATGCCGAAAATCCATTAAGAAACGTACACACACAGCGGATGAAACATAATTAAATACATTTGCAGCGGAATTATAAAAACCAGAAAGAACACCCGAATCCCAACAACTACGCCATAGCCAGTATCACCGGAAAGCTCATCCCTTCACGACCGCTACTCGCTCGAACTCCGAGTACCTAAAAGATAAAGCCCACGACGGGGTCAGCCATAATACTCAACAATGATAACGATCACATCACAAAAACAATACATATCAATGTAATTACAAGGTAAGAAAAATTCCAATATGATCTCACCGAAGTAACCTTACCAACTTGTCACAACCATAACAATCAAATCTTACCATATCCCACGCCTCGTGTCCTTAAGTAATGAACGAATTCAAATGTAATCACCTGCATCAGATCCGAAACACTACCAAGATTTCCAAACAGAAACATATCTCGAGTATAGAATAATCTGGTCAAGTTCGATTCTGCCGGCTGGGTCGCACAATCGGAACCCAATACTGATAGGAACTGATATCACACGATACATCTGCAAATCAACTGTCCCAAAACAATGGCAAGTCCCGGATATCAATACAAAGCATGAATGCTCACACAATCAATAATGATAACAATCAATGCATCACACCAGAAATATCAATGACATGATAGTTCCACACAAGATCGACAAAGGGATCAACCACGAATGAGAATACCAATAATGTGGTAACTCCAACAAGATCAATGAAGAATCAATAACAGGGAATACCGACAATACGGCAAATCCAAACGAGGTCAATAAAAGGTCGACAACCGAGAATACCGACGACACAGTAAGGATCAACGAAGAATCAATAATCGAGAATACTGACGACACGGTAAGGATCAATGAAGAGTCAATAACCGAGAATACCGACGACACGGTAAACTCTAACAAGGTCAATAAGAGTCGACAACCAGAATTACCAACGGTACGATAAACTTAAATGAGAACAATAAAGGGTCAATAACCGAGAATACTGACGACACAGTAAACTCTAGCAAGATCAATAAGGACCAACAACCGGGAATACCAACGATACGGTAAACTCCAATAACATCAATCAAGGACTAATAACCAAGAATACCAACGGTGAGACAACTCCCAAACGGAATCAATAAGGATCAATAACGAACGAGATTACCAATGACAGGGTGAACTCCAAACGAGATTTATAAAGGATCGATATCAATGAGTTGACCATCGATATGGTAACTCCGAACGAGATTAGTAAAGGTTCAACGGCGACAGATACATGAGAGAATAAAATCGTCAACCATATACAAATCATATATACGGGGTTTCAAAGACAACCCGAATATCGAATGCACTCCAATTATACATGGACTGTGAACGACCAATCAATAAGACTCAAGATGGACGTCACGATATGCTCGATCCGGACATGTGTCCATGTACAAGCCAACCACGGGTATTGATCAATACACGTCTGGTCTCGTACCTAATCAGCCTCACGAAGTACGTTTCGTGTGCACGGTTCAATATGAGGTCGAAACCAACATATGCTACACGTGCCCGTCCCGAAAATCCTACACATGAACGATCAGAACGTATCTGACTCCAGATATGTCACGATACAACATGACAACCAATCTCAAAGAAACGCATATCCAACAAGGATCAGAAATTTTCCAGAGGGAAACAATAACTCGATCATGAAAGACCGACACGACCACAATGTCGTATTCCGTCAGACGATAGTTCACAGCAAGCTCAACAATGCATATAATAATAGCACATAAACTCCCAAGGCAGCAGCCAAGGGTCACTAAGCATCTACTCAGAATACTCCTGACAATAACACATAAACTCCCAAGGCAAAGAAATGAGGGTCACGGAAGCATCTACTCAGGAATACTCCGGACATAGGTGCTATTTAGGTCTTATCCCCTAACACATTTCCATTCGGGTACCATACAGGTTTTATCCCCAACACATCGGCCCCACAGATTACGGCTCAAGAAAGAGCACTTCACAAAACGTAACAAACAATGGTGCACACTCACCGCATGAAATATCAACACACACATGTAATAATGCAACATGATGATTATTATAATCTAACAACATTAATTTATCTCAAGCTGGAGACGCTAACCTTTCCACGACCAACCGTCCTGAACAAATACACGGTTTATCCAACAATCCAAAATGAAGTACAGTCCATAACTAATACCAAACCACCATCCCGAGTTCAACATCGACACGATAACTAACCTTGATATCCAACTTCTCATGCAATAGACCAAATTATAATTCACGTTCCCATTTCCAGTAGACATCCTTAAAATCATATACATTATGATTTATCTTACATACCACCATTCCGACAATTCATATATTCCATAATACCATTGCTATATGAATCATAAATGAAATGAAAACGAAATCATTTATTAACATTATGAACTGAGCAAGCATAACTTGCCTTGATACCACCCGACGAAGCCACTATCAATCCCGCCGTCTTCGCCTACAAGCTCCGCACTCGTCCGCAAAGACAACGGTTAACTTCAACGATCACTAAACGCAACCTAATGCAATAATTAGTTAACGATACGTTCAATAACAATCAACCGAAATGATCAACTAATCAAACTCGATGGTTCAACGACATCTCGATCATACGAAACCAAACCGTATCAACTCTTAACAATACGAACACAAGCCGAAATTCGTGTTCAATGGTCCTAACGACGCCTTCAACATATATACTTCTCATAACATCACGAATCGCAACAAACTACCAAGAACATCGAGAATATTACGATTCCATAATCATAACAACATAATCGAATCATTTGATCACCAATTCATTATCTTCCTTAACAAAATTCTCGTAAATACCAAGAATCATCACGAAAATATCAATTCAACCATCATTCATACGAAAACGTATAGAATTTCCCAAGTTCAACTCATTGGGGCATTTCATCGAACACTTTGAAGGCATAATCCAATTTAATCATTTTAACGAAGAAATACTCAATTTGTTCCACAAAACTTCAAGAGTATTGAATGATTACGAGTATACAATCAAGTTCTATCAATAATCAATCAAAACGAAGCAAATCGCCAAAACACCAAGAAACCTCAAGAACATCCAAAACCAAAAGTTCATGTGTTCTTACCTTCGATCCGGTGGAGAATGATGTTAATCCATGATTCCAACTTCCAAAACATGTTGTTATAAGTTGATTCTACTCAAAACCATCATGTTTGTCAAGAAATCGTGGAAGGAATGAAGAAAACGAAGAAATGAGCAGATGACTCGGTCCAGCCTTATATGCCGAGGCTCGCCGCCGATTACGACGTAATCGGCCGTGGCTTACGACGAATCGCCGTGGCCTACCTTATCGCCATTTTGTTCGGCACTTTACGTACGTAATCGGCACTGCTTACGTATGTAATCGCCTACGGCCAGAATCGCCACCGCTTACGTACGTAATCGCCGATCCTAGCCCCTGCCGAGTCACCGCGACCATGATCGCCATCCCAACGAGTCACGGCCGCCATGCTCGGCCATCCAGTCATCTCGCCACGACTGCCAGCCGCCGTAACGCACGTAACACTTATTCCGTTGCGCACGTAATACGATGTTGACTTGCTACAAGACAATGGTCGTGTTACGACGTAACACGCCCCGTATAACGACGTAACACGACGCTGACTCACCTGTCAACATCCTCCGCCGAAAGTTGCCGACACAGGGTCCCACCGCCGACCACGACTCGATCGTCTGATTCCCATGTTACGACGTAATGTCTCGCCATAACATACGTAACTCTACCAATTTAACGCACGTAAGCTTCAACACATAACGCACGTAATGGCTTCCATACTTGGCCATTTCCGGCAATTCTGTCCAACATATCGACATAACAAATGTGAACATACGACAATATCGAACACATATACGAAATCCCGAAAATATTCTCGCATTTACGCCCGATGCACGATACCCCAATTACAATCGTCGACCAAGTACGGCAATCATACAAATACCCATACGGTATATCCGACATCGAAAAACACATCAAGCATGTAATATCCTAGAATCAAAATAACCTCGATGACATACCGCACGATCACACGGTTTCCAAAATTATCCGCTCATATCGTGCCTGGCCCCACTGCATAAGACATCCCGTATAAAATAATGCGAAAATTCATAGTGAAATTCTGTGGATATTACATATCTACCCACTTAAATAAGTTTCGTCCTCGAAACTCAAAATCTGTCACACCGCATCTCAATCCCGAAATATCTCAATCACGACACCATACTCAAATAATCATCATCAAACCGAAATAATCGAAAGAACACACTTACAGTCCGTGAAGTCGGTGATCTTCCGTGATACCAAAGATACGACTCCCATACAAATTTAAACACACCGCATCGCAAATACAATAATTTGAAAATATTTCAAAATTTTGAAACCTCCAAAATCGGTTTGACCCAAAAGTCGAAAATCATTTTCAAAAGTCACGCTACTACCGCACCCAGAGAGCCACATAACACACACGCCCGGTTTTATGAAACCCAAGCTCGATACCATCTTCTCGTAACACCCCCAAAACCTTACGGAATATTACAGCCGTGGCCCCACATTAGACCCCACAAGGCTAAAATCATTTTCGCAAACATTTAAAAATGCCAAAAGGCCCTTTTGAAGTACACACACAAAGATAGTTCAAGAATGCCGAAAAGCCATTAAGAAACGTACACACAAATGATGAAACATAATTAAATACATTTGCAATGAATTATAAAAACCAGAAAGAACACTCGAATCCCAACAACTACGCCATAGCCGTATCACCGGAAAGCTCATCCTTCACGACCGCTACTCGCTCGAACTCCGAGTACCTAAAAGATAAAGCCCACGACGGGGTCAACCATAATACTCAACAATGATAACGATCACATCACAAAAACAATACATATCAATGTAATTACAAGGTAAGAAAAATTCCAATATGATCTCACCGAAGTAACCTTACCAACCTGTCACAACCATAACAATCAAATCTTACCATATCCCACGCCTCGTGTCCTTAAGTAATGAACGAATTCAAATGTAATCACCGCATCAGTATCCGAAACAATACAAAGATTTCCTAACTGAATCTTATCTCGAGTATAGTATTATCTGGTCAAGTTCGATTCGCCTACTGGGTCGCACAATCGGAACCCAATACTGATAGGAACTGATATCACACGATACATCTGCAAATCAACTGTCCCAAAACAATGGCAAGTCCCGGATATCAATACAAAGCATGAATGCTCACACAATCAATAATGATAACAATCAATGCATCACACCAGAAATATCAATGACATGATAGTTCCACACAAGATCGACAAAGGGATCAACCACGAATGAGAATACCAATGATGTGGTAACTCCAACAAGATCAATGAAGAATCAATAACCGGGAATACCGACAATACGGCAAATCCCAACGAGGTTAATAAAAGGTCGACAACCGAGAATACCGACGACACAGTAAGGATCAACGAAGAATTAATAATCGAGAATACCGATGACATGGTAAGGATCAATGAAGAGTCAATAACCGAGAATACTGACGACACGGTAAACTCTAACAAGGTCAATAAGAGTCGACAACCAGAATTACCAACGGTACGATAAACTTAAATGAGAACAATAAAGGGTCAATAACCGAGAATACTGACGACACAGTAAACTCTAGCAAGATCAATAAGGACCAACAACTGGGAATACCAACGATACGGTAAACTCCAATAACATCAATCAAGGACAAATAACGAAGAATACCAACGGTGAGACAACTCCCAAACGGAATCAATAAGGATCAATAACGAACGAGATTACCAATGACAGGGTGAACTCCAAACGAGATTTATAAAGGATCGATATCAGTGAGTTGACCATCGATATGGTAACTCCGAACGAGATTAGTAAAGGTTCAATGGCGACAGATACATGAGAGAATAAAATCGTCAACCATATACAAATCATATATACGGGGTTTCAAAGACAACCCAAATATCGAATGCACTCCAATTATACATGGACTGTGAACGACCAATCAATAAGACTCAAGATGGACGTCACGATACGCTCGATCCGGACATGTGCCCGTGTACAAGCCAACCACGGGTATTGATCAATACACGTCTGGTCTCGTACCTAATCAGCCTCACGAAGTACGTTTCGTGTGCACGGTTCAATATGAGGTCGAAACCAACATATGCTACACGTGCCCGTCCCGAAAATCCTACACATGAACGATCAGAACGTATCTGACTCCAGATATGCCACGATACAACATGACAACCAATCTCAAAGAAACGCATATCCAACAAGGATCAGAAGATTTTCCAGAGGGAAACAATAACTCGATCATGAAAGACCGACACGACCACAATGTCGTATTCCGTCAGACGATAGTTCACAGCAAGCTCAACAATGCATATAATAATAGCACATAAACTCCCAAGGCAGCAGCCAAGGGTCACAGAAGCATCTACTCAGGAATACTCCGGACAATAACACATAAACTCCCAAGGCAGCAGCCGAGGGTCACAGAAGCATCTACTCAGGAATACTCCGGACATAGGTGCCATTTAGGTCTTATCCCCTAACACATTTCCATTCGGGTACCATACAGGTTTTATCCCCAACACATCGGCCCCACAGATTACGGCTCAAGAAAGAGCACTTCACAAAACGTAACAAACAATGGTGCACACTCACCGCATGAAATATCAACAAACACATGTAATAATGCAACATGATGATTATTATAATCTAACAACATTAATTTACCTCAAGCTGGAGACGCTAACCTTTCCACGATCAACCGTCCTGAACAAATACACGGTTTATCCAACAATCCAAAATGAAGTACAGTCCATAACTAATACCAAACCACCATCCCGAGTTCAACATCGACATGATAACTAACCTTGATATCCAACTTCTCATGCAATAGACCAAATTATAATTCACGTTCCCATTTCCACTAGACATCCTTAAAATCATATACATTATGATTAATCTTACATACCACCATTCCGACAATTCATATATTCCATAATACCATTGCTATATGAATCATAAATGAAATGAAAACGAAATCATTTATTAACATTATGAACTGAGCAAGCATAACTCGCCTTGATACCAATTCGATGAAGCCACTATCAATCCCGCCGTCTTCATCTACAAGCTCCGCAGCCCCAGCTCGTTCGCAGCACAACGGTTAACTTCAACGATCACTAAACGCAACCTAATGCAATAATTAGTTAACGATACGTTCAATAACAATCAACCGAAATGATCAACTAATCAAACTCGATGGTTCAACGACATCTCCATCATACGAAACCAAACTGTATCAACTCTTAACAATACGAACACAAGCCGAAATTCGGTGTTCAATGGTCCTAACGACGTCTTCAACATATATACTTCTCATAACATCACGAATCGCAACAAACTACCAAGAACATCGAGAATATTACGATTCCATAATCATAACAACATAATCGAGTCATTTGATCACCAATTCATTATCTTCCCTTAACAAAATTCTCGTAAATATCAAGAATCATCACGAAAATATCAATTCAACCATCATTCATACGAAAACGTATAGAATTTCCCAAGTTCAACTCATTGGGGCATTTCATCGAACACTTTGAAGGCATAATCCAATTTAATCATTTTAACGAAGAAATACTCGAATTTGTTCCACAAAACTTCAAGAGTATTGAATGATTACGAGTATACAATCAAGTTCTATCAATAATCTGAATCAAAACGAAGCAAATCGGCCAAAACACCAAGAAACCTCAAGAACATCCAAAAACCAAAAGTTCATGTGTTCTTACCTTCGATCCGGGTGGAGAATGATGTTAATCCATGATTCCAACTTCCAAAACATGTTGTTATAAGTTGATTCTACTCAAAACCATCATATTTTCTGAAGAAATCGCGGAAGGAACGAAGAAAAACGAAGAAATGAGCAGATGACTCGGTCCAAGCCTTATATAGGCCGAGGCCTGCCGGCCAATTACGTCAGAATCGGCCGTGGCTTACGACGAATCGCCGTGGCCTACCTTATCGCTGCTTTGTTCGGCACTTACGTACGTAATCGGCACCGGCTTACGACGTAATCGCCCTTACGGCCAGAATCGCCACTGCCTTACGTACGTAATCGGCCAGTCCTAGCCCCCAGCGAGTCACTGCCGACCATGCTCGGCCATCCCAACGAGTCACGGCCGTCCATGCTCGGCCATCCAGGTCATCTCGGCCACGACTCGGCCAGCCGCCCCGTAACGTACGTAACACTTTTTCCGTTGCGTACGTAATACGTACGTTGACTTGCTACAGTACAATGGACGTGTTACGTACGTAACACGTCCTGTATAATGTACGTAACACGTACGTTGACTCACCTGTCAACATCCTCCGCCGAAAGTTGTCGACACAGTGTCCCACTGCCGACCACGACTCGATCGTCTGATTCCCATGTTACGCACGTAATGTCTCGGCCATAACGCACGTAACTCTACCAATTTAACGACGTAAGCTTCAACACATAACGCACGTAATGGCTTCCATACTTAGCCATTTCCAAAGAATTCTCGTCCAACATCTCGACATAACAAATGAGAACATACTACAATACAGAACACATATACGAAATCCCGAAAATATTCTCGCACGGTACGCCCGATGCACGATACCCCAATTACAATCGTCCGACCAAGTACGGCAATCATACAAATACCCATACGGTATATCCGACATCGAAAAACACATCAAGCATGTAATATCCTAGAATCAAAATAACCTCGATGACATACTGGCACGACTGTCACGGTTTCCAAAATAATCCGCTCATATCGTGTCGGTCCCACTGCATAAAGACATCCCAGATAAAATAATGCGAAAAATTCATAGTGAAATTCTAAGATATTACAACCAGGCTAGCACATGATGTAACACCCCAAAGATATTCAGGGTATATTACAGCTCCGTGGACCCCTACATGGGGATCCACCAGGATAAATAAACAATATCGCTCGTCTAACCATCTCGGTTAGCGAGAAACACGCAACACCACGACAATAATTAAATGAAATCACCCGGTACGGCCGGTAAACAGTACATCGCCCGACTTCACAAATATAATTCACGTACAAAACATATCCCAAATTTGGAAAACAACATATCAAAAAATAGACAACGAAAATAAAGGGACTCTATCGCACACGTCAACATCCCCGACCAAAGATTCTCAGATCGCTCCAAAGGTTTCGCTCAATCGATTGAACACCACCTGAAATTCATAACAAGAATTTCTCCAAAATAGGTCCCCAAAGGGGCTAGCAATTACGCTAGTACAAGTAATCAAGGCAAACCATTTGCTCACACCTTTCATAGTACATGCATCAATTCATTTCAAAAACCAAAACTAGATATGTCTTTTCCTAAACAAGCAAATAATAATCAATTTGCCTATGACCAGGGTGAAGCCACTGGTCCCATTCAAGGCCTCTAAGGACCCTCCCGAACTGGCCATAATCATTAAACAAATCATGCACAGGCATCGCCTAGGACCGGGGTGAAGCCACTGGTCCCATTCGAGGCTTCTAAGGACCCTCCCAAACTGGCTAGCGAACAAGCTCGTGAATTCGGAGTGAAGTCACGGATTCCCCCGAGGCCTCGTCAGACCCTCCCGGAGTGAGCAAAGCACATACATATTATACATCACCATTTCATGTTAGTCATAAAGGTTTCCAAGAATACTTGCCTTGAGTGATTGACGACAACACGAACCGAATCAAAAATCATTAAATGTCAAGTCATTCCACATTACGCCGAAATGTACAATCAAGCATGTAAACCAAAACAACACAAACATCATGATCATCACAACGACTCTTAACCAACACAACACACATTCGGTACACAATACTTTGAACAAACACATGTACAACCATCTCATATGTGCATCGCAATCCTGCACAAATGGCACAACGCCTAACACGTATACCAATATATCACTATTATCACAAAGCCTTCAAATTTCAGAAAACACAACCAACTCAACGGAACATATTTACGGAGGCAAGCAAAATCGTCATACAAATCATACGTAATTACTATTCACAAGATACAAGTCGTATAATAAGATACTTGCCTTAATAACCGCTACCAAACGCTCCGAAGAACACGGTTCGATCGGGAAGCTCGGACCCCAAAGGAGACAACGAACGGAAGGGTTCCGACTCGAGTTCTTCACAAGAATTCGACCCTAACAACATATAATCAATAAATCATCGATCATACGAGGAAGAATAATCGTAGAACGCTCGAATTCTCTTTGTGACATTTTATCGAACACCTTCAAGGCGTCGATAAAATACTCAATAAAACGACAAATCCGTGGCAATCCAACCGTGGAATAACAAGGAATTAGATATAATATAGCTTAACAATCATCAATCCATCAATATTCTGAGTTAAAACGGATTAAACGGACAAATCGAACAAAATCCCCAAAACTATATTTTAAGAAAACTTGCCTTGATTCGGTCGATCGGAGCAAGTTATGGAAGGACTAATCGATGTTATGATCTTCAAAACTTCATGGATTTAACCGCTAACAACATCCCTCCATGATCATCAAAGTTACAGCCGCGGAAGAGGAAGAAACGAGTGAGAAAAATGAAGAAAAACCCGACTGCTCTGCCATATTTTTAGCCCCACGGACACGGCGCAAGAAACGGCCTGCACCGGCGCCGGGTGTCTCGGCCGTGTCTCGGCAGGCTGCTGGTCCTGGCCGACCCGGCGCAAGACACGGCGCTGGGCAGCGCTGCTTCTGTGGCCGTTTCGCATGTGTCCGCCACCATGACTCGGTCGATCCGACGGTCCGAAAAATCCCGAAACTCAGACCTGAACGTAAACCGAAAGCACGGTTACGAAGTACTCGTAAATACGAATCCGAATACTGAGAGAACACCTGATTCCGACCACCCGAAGGCTCGAAATTCGACAACGGAAAGTAATTGCCCAAAACTTTGGGAAATTACGAAAATGGCCCAAAACGTCCGAAAATCACGATACGCGATCGAAACACCAAACCAAAGCTCGCAACATGAATAATAACATTAAATGAACTTACGAGAAACTCGAAACAACAGTTTCGGACGAGATTCGCAAGAATCGAACTCAAGTGCGGAAAAGTCGTTAAAAAGCTCGGAACTCAGGAAAACGATACCGAAACGAACTCGGATGACAAAAAGTGCAGAATTAATCATTCTCAGAATGATGAGACGGTCCCAAGCGAGTCGTCGAAACGGACTCCGGCCGAAAAAAGAAATTTACCGAAAATCGAAAATTGCGGATATTACATTCTGCCCTCCTTAAAAGAAGTTTCGTCCCGAAACTTAAAACAAGTAGGGAGAAGCAATATCCCGCCAAGAAAACTCAACGAGATACACAAGAACCGAAAAAAATTCGCGCCCAACGGCGAAACGTTACAAGCAATACGAAAGAATATACAAAGATGAAAACACGCCCACGACGACCAACACGACGCCACCCCAGAGAGACATAATAAAATCAACAAGTGACAAGCGTCATCAAATGATAATACAATCGAGTCGATTATCCGAACAATCACAAAACACAATAAACAAAATCAATACGATTGATAAACACAATGGTTAATCAATCAAAACGAGAGCCAAACTCTGAACAAATAATTAATTCCACCGCCCAAGGGTTTGAAGATCGAAAGGAGACAAATTTTCGAACTTAAGGGAATTACGAAGGAGTCTGAACGTTCAACAATCACGAAACGAGATCAACAAAAACCGATCAATCAAACGATCGAATCACAGCGATCGAGACAACAAAAATCGAACAATCACGTTCGAATCACGAAGGACAATAAAATTCAAACAACAACTCCAAGGTTCACATCTCGACTCGAGACAATATATGATCCGGTGAAAACAACATGTGCCTTCACATAAGATCCACACGAAAGGGAATAGAAATTAAAAAGTCACAACAACAAACGAGTTATTCCGAAACAATACCACCCTCGTTCGATCAACAAAAGCAAGGGGCAGGACAAGCTCAGAAAATGTCAATGAACATAAACGAGTCGACAGAGTCGAAAATACATAAGTTCAAAATCCGATCCTCTTCGAATAAAGGAACTAATAGAACCAAAAGATGTTACTTCCGAACAAGGTTCACAAGAATCGAACCGGACTCGGAAAAGTCACAACGATAACCAGATCGACCCAAAACAAGATCACAGCTCGAACGATGAAACCGAAATACCGAACAAGTTCGAAAGTATCAACGAACACGAGCGAGTCGATAGACTCGAGAAAGAGGAAATGCGTAAGTCAAACGATACGTGCATTACATTCGACCTCTTATAAAAGAAATGTCGCTCCCGCAACTCACAACAACCGGAGTAAGGTGACAACACAAAAGCAAACGACAAACATCTCCCATTGGCCTCTCGAGCCGATCCTCATATCTCAGATTGAAGTTCGCGCCCGAAAGACTCGAACTCAACTCGCAAAACCGAATCCTATGTCTCTCGGGTCCACACTTGAAAAGCGTTACAGCATAAGAAGGACAATTTGCACGTATATGCCCCGGCACAATACGCTCGAAATGCCTCGGCTCGGCATATCGAAAATACGGATGCTAGATACAATAGAATATAACACCGCAAAACAACATACCGGAGATGCCAACTCAAAGATAACAAAGAATCATAACACATATCATATACAACGATTACCATCGTAAAGTAATACACACACAAACACTACAACAACGACGGTATCGTTCGGTGACCTCAACGGCCCGAACAATAATCAGCACATAATTACAAACATTATGAAACAATCACACATGTACACAAACGTACAAACCCAAGCTTCAACATCTCACACTCGTGCGACAACACGCAAATCGCCACGAGGTGATAAACAAGAACACTACCACACCTCTCACAGAGGGCTAGTACAATAATTGCGTGGCAACGCCTCAACGTTCATGCCACCAATTCGATCATACTCGGGAGGAACATCAAAACGACAAAGCAAAAATTATACATACATTCCCAAACGCAAACGGGAATTGATAGGTTTAAACAAAAGAAATAAAAACCACCTTTTGAAAATAATTTAGAAAAACACCGGTTGATCTTGAGTATCACCTTTCAAAAAAGTACAAACGTGAAACATCGTTATCGAGACTTTGGAAAACCATTTCGCATTTGAGAAAAATGAGGACACTTTCTCTTAGTGGAAAACTTTGAATATTCGACCCTCGGGTCTAAGTAAAAGTGTTTATAAAACATTGAAAAATATCTCAAAACATTTTGATCCTCGAGGTAGAAGAATTCAAACATATCGTGGCACCTTGAAAGTACCACGAGAAAACAATTCATTTTAAACGCACGCCTTGAAATTTATTTCTAGGATACTCAAGGTTTTCAAAGATAATTCAATGGGCTAGAATGCCCAAAATCTCGAGTAATTACACGGAACATTATAGAAGGCCGTGGGTCCTGCCGAACCCACCAGATAAAAACCATGTACAAAAACGCCAAAAGGGTCGATGACGGTAATATTTTACAATGTCCGAAGTATTTCAAAACACGTTTTTCAAATACTGTCTGATTGTGTCATTTGATAATACACGGCCCATTTGTCAAAATTTAACAAATTTTAAAAAATCCATATAAACCATGGTTTGACCGCACCACCAAAATATTTTCCAAAAATCGATTTCTACAAAATTCTCAAATCAGAAAGTCCTTCAGAAACATTCTCAAACTTACCCATAGCGGATAAAAATTACAACATTCCAAAATAAATAATTTAAAACCATATGCCCAAATGGCAAACAGTGGTCGCCAATTCAATCACATACATCTCATGGCATCAAGTTTAAACACAAAGAAAATCATTCATCGCAGTTTCTCACAAACTCTACCGTAAAACACATCAAGGTTCACAACTTTCACACCATACCAACCACGTGGTGGTTCAAGGGCCAAACATCAATACATCCAGTTCTATACACGTACAGCGTATCCAAGTATCGAATACAACTTCATTACACAACACCGTGTAAATAAAATTATGCACCACAAATATCACACATAAATGAAATCATGAACACAGATATTATGCATAAAAGAGGAGACTTACGTCCACAAAGCCGCACGGAGACGACGGTCGCCCACGATACTAATCTCATCCGACAACATATCCAACGCGTTGTGACTACGCACAACTCAACTTGTCACATGACGACTCGAACGACAAGACAACACATTACTCGACAAATCACAACTCGACTCGACCCGACAGCCTAGGTTTCTGCAACCTAAGCTCTGATACCATAAATGTAACACCCCCAAAACCGTATGGGAATATTACACGCCGTAAACCCTTTCCGCAAGGATCTACCGTGCTACACGTCCATAAACAACCAAATGCTTGCCCGGCCAGTGGTCAAACAATATAATAATACTGCACTGCTAAGGTCACTTACACATAAACACACAGCACCGATGAGGTCACACAACTCTATCAACAGGATCGACTAACAACATTACCCACACAGGGGTCGAAATACAATACTGACGGAAGACCGAATCAACTCTAACAATACAACTAAACTCTACCAACTTTCAACTCTTGATTAGTATCGCACTCGTCATCCCCTTGTGCCAATCCCGTGATCGCTCCGAACTCGCATGTACCGGACGCATCAGACATCCACCCCCCGAATACTCGGGGGTTAGTAAAACTCCACTGTTTTACTAGTGCAAATATCAAACCATACGAAATGTAACAAGCAAAAAGCAACTACGAATTTAATACGGAAATCCATTATCAAAATGTTCCCGAGAAGTTTTAGAATTTCGAACTCAAGTAAGAGATATTTGAAAAGGAACACATCATCTCGGGGATTTTTAACGCAGAAAATCTTTTGGACCTCGAGTCCCAATTTACAAAACCTTTTCGTAAACAATAGGGTCTTAGCCCAATTCTCGTTTCAAAGCATACTAAATAATATATCATTATGAGTCCGAGATCCATATTTAAAATGTTACCCGAACAATCACTGCTACACGATCACTGTTCGTACACATCATGTACCGAACTCCGGAGGCCTCGACGGACCTTACCCGGACTACACACATTGTTCGTACACATCATGTACCGAACTCCGGAGGCCTCAACGGACCCTACCCGGACCACACACACCGCTCGTACACATCATGTACCGAACTCCGAGGCCTCAACGGACCCTACCCGACCACACACACGCTCGTACACATCATGTACCGAACTCCGAGGCCTCAACGGACCCTACCCGGCTACAACATCGTTCGTACACATCATGTACCGAACTCCGCAGGCCTCGTGACCCTACCCGGATCACACACCTTGTCCGTACACGCCATGTACCGACTGCAGGCCTCGCTGGACCCTACCGGTTCACACACTTTGTTCGTACACATCATGTACCGAACTCCGCAGGCCTCGCTGACCCTACCTGGATCACACACACATCGACTCGACACAATTCATAATCATTAAATGTCAAGTCATTCCACATTACGCCGAAATGTACAATCAAGCATGTAAACCAAAACAACACAAACATCATGATCATCACAACGACTCTTAACCAACATAACACACATTCGATACACAATACTTTGAACAAACACATGTACAACCATCTCATATCTGCATCGCAATCCTGCACAAATGGCACAACGCCTAACACGTATACCAATATATCACTATTATCACAAAGCCTTCAAATTTCAGAAAACACAACCAACTCAACGGAACATATTTACGGAGGCAAGCAAAATCGTCATACAAATCATACGTAATTACTATTCACAAGATACAAGTCGTATAATAAGATACTTGCCTTAATAACCGCTACCAAACGCTCCGAAGAACACGGTTCGACGGAAGCTCTGACCCCAAAGGAGACAACGAACGGAAGGGTTCCGACTGAGTTCTTCACAAGAATTCGACCCTAACAACATATAATCAATAAATCATCGATCATACGAGGAAGAATAATCGTAGAACGCTCGAATTTTCTTAGACATTTTATCGAACACCTTCAAGGCGTCGATAAAATACTCAATAAAACGACAAATCCGTGGCAATCCAACCATGGAATAACAAGGAATTAGATATAATATAGCTTAACAATCATCAATCCATCAATATTCGAGTTAAAACGGATTAAACGGACAAATCGAACAAAATCCCCAAAACTATATTTTAAGAAAACTTGCCTTGATTCGGCCGACGGAGCAAGTTATGGAAGGATTAATCGATGTTATGAACTTCAAAACTTCATGGATTTAACCCTAACAACATCCCTCCATGATCATCAAAGTTACAAACGGAAGAGGAAGAAACGAGTGAGAAAAATGAAGAAAAGCCCGATCGCTCGCCATATTTATAGCCCTCACGGACACGGCGCAAAGAAACGGCCTGCACTGGGCCGGTGTGTCTCGGCCGTGTCTCGGCAGGCTGCTGGTCCCGCTGACCCGGCGCAAGACACGGCGCTGGCGCGCTGCTTCAGGGCCGCTGCATGTGTCCGGCCAGCCATGACTCGGTCGATCCGACGGTCCGAAAATCCCAAACTCGGACACGAACGTAAACCGAAAGCACGGTTACGAAGTACTCGTAAATACGAATCCGAATACCGAGAGAACACCTGATTCCGACCACCCGAAGGCTCGAAATTCGACAACGGAAAGTAATTGCCCAAAACTTTGGGAAATTACGAAAATGGTCCAAAACGTCCGAAAATCACGATACGCGATCGAAACACCAAACAAAAGCTCGCAACATGAATAATAACATTAAATGAACTTACGAGAAACTCGAAACAACAGCTTGACGAGATTCGCAAGAATCGAACTCAAGTGCGGAAAAATCGTTAAAAAGCTCGGAACTCAGGAAAACGATACCGAAACGAACTCGGATGACAAAAAGTGCAGAATTAATCATTCTCAAAATGATGAGACGGTCCCAAGCGAGTCGTCGAAACGGACTCCGGCCGAAAAAAGAAATTTACCGAAAATCGAAAATTGCGGATATTACATTTCAGAGCTCACTGGACTGCCCAGTAAACCGCTAGCGCACGCTAAATATCAGGTCATAGCGTGCGCTAAGCTGGGACAGTATAAATAAGACAGTTCAATCCAAGCTTCGTCATTTCTTCATTTCTCAACCATTTCGGACGAGCTTGGGCGACTCGGAAAGGTCTTTTCGAGATGCAATCATCTAGCATCATCTTCAAGCTCCTAAGTTGGATTAATCATCATCTAATCAGTTTCATCACTCCAAATCAAGGTAATTTTTCATTTAATCTTGAATTTCGAGATTTGAAGGTTTTATCCCCGATCTCTTCGAGTTAGTTTGCTTTCATGTTGATTATGTTAGATATAGATTATCTATCTTGATACATGTGTTCTTACGGATTCTTTGATGTAATTTTCGGAAATTATGAATCATTGAGGAATTTTTCAAGAATACCTTGGTGTTGACTTTGAATTTGGGGGTCTTCGACTAGAAGTGGTTGTAATCCCGATTTAAGTATTCTGCTTGGATTATTGATAATATTCATGAGGTTTTGTTGGATTGAATCATTCATTTGAAGTTGGATTCGGATGTAATTGAGTTTTGGTTGTAAACAATTGGAGATTGTTTACAACGCGTTTGTTTAAATGTCCCAATGAGTTTCGGGTATTGTTGTATCGACTTTTGAGTTGGTTGTGATCATGCTTGATTCGTGTATTAAGAGAATTGTTGGTATTTGTGTTGTTCAAGGTTGTTCGAGCGGCCGATAATTTCATTAAAGACGTTGATCGTGGAAGTACCTTCTCGCCTTCGGTTTGAGGCAAGTTTTATACTTGTACTAGTCAATGAGATTAATGTCATCATATATGTATATGAATGTGTTGTATCATTCCGAGACTTAGTCTCTTCGTGAATTCATTGATATTAAGAGATCGTTTGATACGATACCTTCGGAAACTATGCCAAATGTTTATTATTGTTCATTAATGGCCGATTCAAGGCATTGTGATACTCGTTATTAATGTCATTGTCGATAGCCGGTTCGCGGTATCGATGTATCGATTGTTGTTAATATTGATGTCAATCTAAGACATCGTTGAGATCATTGTTATTCCTGTTGGGGTCGCCATTAAAACCGTATTGGCCGATTAAAGGCATTGGCGTATTCATTTCTCATCTTCGCCGTCGGCCACCGATTAAAGGTGCCGAGGCATCCTTCGTATCATTGTTATCGATTGGCTGTTCTCAGGCAAATCAAAATGTTCAATCATTCACTATATCATTGTTATCGATGGACCGTTCTAAGGCAATCGAGGTATTCAATCATTCATCGTATCATTCGTATCGATTGGCCATTCTAAGCCAATCGAATCGCTCAATCATTCATGGAATCATCCATTGCATCATTGTTTTCGGTTGGCCATTCTAAGACAATCGAGGTGTTGATTTGGGACTGCCGAGGACGGTGCCTATCCGTGTTATCGCCATCGTGTTGGCCGACTCAAGGCGGACACTATCATTAATTGTGATATGGCTTCGTGCCGTGGCTTCGAGCCTAATTGTGATATGGCCGTGCCGTGGCTTTAGCCCTAATTGTGATACGGCTTCGTGCCGTGGCTTCGCCCCTAATTGTGATACGGCTTCGTGCCGTGGCTTCGCCCTAATTATGATACACCTTCGTGCGTGGCTTCGCCCTAATCGATATAGCTTTGGGTCGCTTGGCTTCAGTGATTGTGATATTTGACACTTCTGCCTCGAGTGGTTTTCGTGCCTTTGTGATTGTCTCGATAATTTCATTGGAGCCTTCGGCATTGTGATTCATAATTAATTAAGTTCTGGTTTGGTTCATATTCCTGTAATTCATTGTGGTGTTCTATAATTATGATTCGCCGTTGGGCATTTACGTTCTAACCTGTCGAACAGGTATTAATCGTATGCCGTGGGCATAGTGTTTCACAAATTCTCGGTTCTTACATTGGGTTGTGAGCATCTCGTATTATTATTATCATTGTACCGTTTCATTCTGCCTTTGGATGCATATCATGTGATACCTGTATTTGATGTTCATTATCTGGATGACTGACCCCGTGGGTGCGGAACATGTTTTCATGTTTTAGGTGCTTGCGAGGAGAGAGTTGAGACACCGGGGCATAATGATGGCGACGAGGCATTCGAGCGATACTAGGCCGAGTTGTTCATGTTGGTCAGTCAGTTGGAGTGCTCTCCAGTTTGTCAGTCATTGTCATTATGTTTTACCCGAGCAGATGCTCGTGGATGTTGTTGTATTTTATTTTTGGCCATGTAGGCCCATCGTTGTCGTTGAAATTCCTTATCGGAATATTATGTCGGATATCATGGTAGGGACTATGATTTTCCCTTGTTGTTTAATTTAATGTATTTTAGTCATGTTCGCCTGGTGGATCTCCTGGCGTGGGGTCCACGGCACTATAATAACCCAATAGGATTTGGGGGTGTTACATACTAGACATTTTGAGAGCTGGGCACCTTTATGTGAAATTCTCGAAATGTGAGTTCTGGCTGAAGGAAGTTATGTTTCTCGGCCATGTGGTTTCAGCCGAAGGGGTTCGTGTAGACCCACAGAAGATTGAGGCAGTGCTAGACTAGGCCCTACCTGGATCACACACCTTGTCCGTACACGTCATGTACCGGACTCCAGAGGCCTCGTCAGACCCTACCTGGTTCACACACTTTGTTCGTACACATCATGTACCGAACTCCAGAGGCCTCGTCAGACCCTACCTGGATCACACACACATCGACTCGACACAATTCATAATCATTAAATGTCAAGTCATTCCACATTACGCCGAAATGTACAATCAAGCATGTAAACCAAAACAACACAAACATCATGATCATCACAACGACTCTTAACCAACATAACACACATTCGATACACAATACTTTGAACAAACACATGTACAACCATCTCATATCTGCATCGCAATCCTGCACAAATGGCACAACGCCTAACACGTATACCAATATATCACTATTATCACAAAGCCTTCAAATTTCAGAAAACACAACCAACTCAACGGAACATATTTACGGAGGCAAGCAAAATCGTCATACAAATCATACGTAATTACTATTCACAAGATACAAGTCGTATAATAAGATACTTGCCTTAATAACCGCTACCAAACGCTCCGAAGAACACGGTTCGATCGGGAAGCTCGGACCCCAAAGGAGACAACGAACGGAAGGGTTCCGACTCGAGTTCTTCACAAGAATTCGACCCTAACAACATATAATCAATAAATCATCGATCATACGAGGAAGAATAATCGTAGAACGCTCGAATTCTCTTTGTGACATTTTATCGAACACCTTCAAGGCGTCGATAAAATACTCAATAAAACGACAAATCCGTGGCAATCCAACCATGGAATAACAAGGAATTAGATATAATATAGCTTAACAATCATCAATCCATCAATATTCTGAGTTAAAACGGATTAAACGGACAAATCGAACAAAATCCCCAAAACTATATTTTAAGAAAACTTGCCTTGATTCGGTCGATCGGAGCAAGTTATGGAAGGATTAATCGATGTTATGAACTTCAAAACTTCATGGATTTAACCCCTAACAACATCCCTCCATGATCATCAAAGTTACAGCCGCGGAAGAGGAAGAAACGAGTGAGAAAAATGAAGAAAAGCCCGACTGCTCTGCCATATTTATAGCCCTGCCGGACACGGCGCAAAGAAACGGCCGGACTGGCGCCGGGTGTCTCGGCCGTGTCTCGGCAGGCTGCTGGTCCTGGCTGACCCGGCGCAAGACACGGCGGCGGCGCCGTTTCCAGTGGCCGTTTCGCATGTGTCCGGCCGGCCATGACTCGGTCGATCCGACGGTCCGAAAAATCCGAAACTCGGACACGAGCGTGGCAAAGCACGGTTTCGAATTACTCGTAAATACGAATCCGAATACCGAGAGAACACCTGATTCCGACCACCCGAAGGCTCGAAATTCGACAACGGAAAGTAATTGCCCAAAACTTTGGGAAATTACGAAAATGGTCCAAAACGTCCGAAAATCACGATACGCGATCGAAACACCAAACAAAAGCTCGCAACATGAATAATAACATTAAATGAACTTACGAGAAACTCGAAACAACGATTTGGACGAGATTCGCAAGAATCGAACTCAAGTGCGGAAAAATCGTTAAAAAGCTCGGAACTCAGGAAAACGATACCGAAACGAACTCGGATGACAAAAAGTGCAGAATTAATCATTCTCAGAATGATGAGACGGTCCCAAGCGAGTCGTCGAAACGGACTCCGGCCGAAAAAAGAAATTTACCGAAAATCGAAAATTGCGGATATTACATTTCAGAGCTCACTGGACTGCCCAGTAAACCGCTAGCGCACGCTAAATATCAGGTCATAGCGTGCGCTAAGCTGGGACAGTATAAATAAGACAGTTCAATCCAAGCTTCGTCATTTCTTCATTTCTCAACCATTTCGGACGAGCTTGGGCGACTCGGAAAGGTCTTTTCGAGATGCAATCATCTAGCATCATCTTCAAGCTCCTAAGTTGGATTAATCATCATCTAATCAGTTTCATCACTCCAAATCAAGGTAATTTTTCATTTAATCTTGAATTTCGAGATTTGAAGGTTTTATCCCCGATCTCTTCGAGTTAGTTTGCTTTCATGTTGGATTATGTTAGATATAGATTATCTATCTTGGATACATGTGTTCTTACGGATTCTTTGATGTAATTTTCGGAAATTATGAATCATTGAGGAATTTTTCAAGAATACCTTGGTGTTGACTTTGGAATTTGGGGGTCTTCGACTAGAAGTGGTTGTAATCCCGATTTAAGTATTCCTGTTGGATTATTGATAATATTCATGAGGTTTTGTTGGATTGAATCATTCATTTGAAGTTGGATTCGGATGTAATTGAGTTTTGGTTGTAAACAATTGGAGATTGTTTACAACGCGTTGTTTAAATGTCCCAATGAGTTTCGGGTATTGTTGTATCGACTTTTGAGTTGGTTGTGATCATGCTTGATTCGTGTATTAAGAGAA
Source organism: Orobanche coerulescens (assembly GCA_033398695.1). NCBI lineage: Eukaryota > Viridiplantae > Streptophyta > Magnoliopsida > Lamiales > Orobanchaceae > Orobanche > Orobanche coerulescens. The sequence goes on along the minus strand of CM065808.1, from coordinate 129,853,999 downwards.
TTGTTGGTATTTGTGTTGTTCAAGGTTGTTCGAGCGGCCGATAATTTCATTAAAGACGTTGATCGTGGAAGTACCTTCTCGCCTTCGGTTTGAGGCAAGTTTTATACTTGTACTAGTCAATGAGATTAATGTCATCATATATGTATATGAATGTGTTGTATCATTCCGAGACTTAGTCTCTTCGTGAATTCATTGATATTAAGAGATCGTTTGATACGATACCTTTCGGAAACTATGCCAAATGTTTATTATTGTTCATTAATGGCCGATTCAAGGCATTGTGATACTCGTTATTAATGTCATTGTCGATAGCCGGTTCGCGGTATCGATGTATCGATTGTTGTTAATATTGATGTCAATCTAAGACATCGTTGAGATCATTGTTATTCCTGTTGGGGTCGTCATTAAAACTGTATTGGCCGATTAAAGGCATTGGCGTATTCATTTCTCATCTTCGCCGTCGGTCACCGATTAAAGGTGCCGAGGCATCCTTCGTATCATTGTTATCGATTGGCTGTTCTCAGGCAAATCAAAATGTTCAATCATTCACTATATCATTGTTATCGATGGACCGTTCTAAGGCAATCGAGGTATTCAATCATTCATCGTATCATTCGTATCGATTGGCCATTCTAAGCCAATCGAATCGCTCAATCATTCATGGAATCATCCGCTGCATCATTGTTTTCGGTTGGCCATTCTAAGACAATCGAGGTGTTGATTTGGGACTGTCGAGGACGGTGCCTATCCGTGTGTTACTGTCATCGTGTTGGCCGACTCAAGGCAGCACACTATCATTAATTGTGATATGGCTTCGTGCCGTGGCTTCGAGCCTAATTGTGATATGGCTTCGTGCCGTGGCTTTAGCCCTAATTGTGATACGGCTTCGTGCCGTGGCTTCGGCCCTAATTGTGATACGGCTTCGTGCCGTGGCTTCGGCCCTAATTATGATACAGCTTCGTGCCGTGGCTTCGGCCCTAATCGATATAGCTTTGGGCTGTTTTGGCTTCAGGTGATTGTGATATTTGACAGCTTCGTCTGAGTGGTTTTCAGGCCTTTGTGATTGTCTCGATAATTTCATTGGAGCCTTCGGGCATTGTGATTCATAATTAATTAAGTTCTGGTTTGGTTCATATTCCTGTAATTCATTGTGGTGTTCTATAATTATGATTCGCCGTTGGGCATTTACGTTCTAACCTGTCGAACAGGTATTAATCGTATGCCGTGGGCATAGTGTTTCACAAATTCTCGGTTCTTACATTGGGTTGTGAGCATCTCGTATTATTATTATCATTGTACCGTTTCATTCTGCCTTTGGATGCATATCATGTGATACCTGTATTTGATGTTCATTATCTGGATGACTGACCCCGTGGGTGCGGAACATGTTTTCATGTTTTAGGTGCTTGCGAGGAGAGAGTTGAGACACCGGGGCATAATGATGGCGACGAGGCATTCGAGCGATACTAGGCCGAGTTGTTCATGTTGGTCGATCGGTTGGAGTGCTCTCGGTTTGTCGATCATTGTCATTATGTTTTACCTTGGCGGATGCTCGTGGATGTTGTTGTATTTTATTTTTGGCCATGTAGGCCCATCGTTGTCGTTGAAATTCCTTATCGGAATATTATGTCGGATATCATGGTAGGGACTATGATTTTCCCTTGTTGTTTAATTTAATGTATTTTAGTCATGTTCGCCTGGTGGATCTCCTGGCGTGGGGTCCACGGCACTATAATAACCCAATAGGATTTGGGGGTGTTACATACTAGACATTTTGAGAGCTGGGCACCTTTATGTGAAATTCTCGAAATGTGAGTTCTGGCTGAAGGAAGTTATGTTTCTCGGCCATGTGGTTTCAGCCGAAGGGGTTCGTGTAGACCCACAGAAGATTGAGGCAGTGCTAGACTAGGCCCTACGGATCACACACCTTGTCCGTACACGTCATGTACCGGACTCCAGAGGCCTCGTCGGACCCTACAGGTTCACACACTTTGTTCGTACACATCATGTACCGAACTCCAGAGGCCTCGCTGACCCTACCGGATCACACACACATCGACTCGACACAATTCATAATCATTAAATGTCAAGTCATTCCACATTACGCCGAAATGTACAATCAAGCATGTAAACCAAAACAACACAAACATCATGATCATCACAACGACTCTTAACCAACATAACACACATTCGATACACAATACTTTGAACAAACACATGTACAACCATCTCATATCTGCATCGCAATCCTGCACAAATGGCACAACGCCTAACACGTATACCAATATATCACTATTATCACAAAGCCTTCAAATTTGAAAACACAACCAACTCAACGGAACATATTTACGGAGGCAAGCAAAATCGTCATACAAATCATACGTAATTACTATTCACAAGATACAAGTCGTATAATAAGATACTTGCCTTAATAACCGCTACCAAACGCTCCGAAGAACACGGTTCGATCGGGAAGCTCGGACCCCAAAGGAGACAACGAACGGAAGGGTTCCGACTCGAGTTCTTCACAAGAATTCGACCCTAACAACATATAATCAATAAATCATCGATCATACGAGGAAGAATAATCGTAGAACGCTCGAATTCTCTTTGTGACATTTTATCGAACACCTTCAAGGCGTCGATAAAATACTCAATAAAACGACAAATCCGTGGCAATCCAACCATGGAATAACAAGGAATTAGATATAATATAGCTTAACAATCATCAATCCATCAATATTCTGAGTTAAAACGGATTAAACGGACAAATCGAACAAAATCCCCAAAACTATATTTTAAGAAAACTTGCCTTGATTCGGTCGATCGGAGCAAGTTATGGAAGGATTAATCGATGTTATGAACTTCAAAACTTCATGGATTTAACCCCTAACAACATCCCTCCATGATCATCAAAGTTACAGCCGCGGAAGAGGAAGAAACGAGTGAGAAAAATGAAGAAAAGCCCGACTGCTCTGCCATATTTATAGCCCTGCCGGACACGGCGCAGCAAACGGCCCAGACCAGCGCCGGGTGTCTCGGCCGTGTCTCGGCAGGCTGCTGGTCCTGGCTGACCCGGCGCAAGACACGGCGCTGGGCAGCGCCGTTTCCAGGGCCGTTTCGCACAGGTCCGGCCAGCCATGACTCGGTCGATCCGACGGTCCGAAAAATCCCGAAACTCAGACCTGAACGTAAACCGAAAGCACGGTTACGAAGTACTCGTAAATACGAATCCGAATACCGAGAGAACACCTGATTCCGACCACCCGAAGGCTCGAAATTCGACAACGGAAAGTAATTGCCCAAAACTTTGGGAAATTACGAAAATGGTCCAAAACGTCCGAAAATCACGATACGCGATCGAAACACCAAACAAAAGCTCGCAACATGAATAATAACATTAAATGAACTTACGAGAAACTCGAAACAACAGTTTCGGACGAGATTCGCAAGAATCGAACTCAAGTGCGGAAAAATCGTTAAAAAGCTCGGAACTCAGGAAAACGATACCGAAACGAACTCGGATGACAAAAAGTGCAGAATTAATCATTCTCAGAATGATGAGACGGTCCCAAGCGAGTCGTCGAAACGGACTCCGGCCGAAAAAAGAAATTTACCGAAAATCGAAAATTGCGGATATTACATTTCAGAGCTCACTGGACTGCCCAGTAAACCGCTAGCGCACGCTAAATATCAGGTCATAGCGTGCGCTAAGCTGGGACAGTATAAATAAGACAGTTCAATCCAAGCTTCGTCATTTCTTCATTTCTCAACCATTTCGGACGAGCTTGGGCGACTCGGAAAGGTCTTTTCGAGATGCAATCATCTAGCATCATCTTCAAGCTCCTAAGTTGGATTAATCATCATCTAATCAGTTTCATCACTCCAAATCAAGGTAATTTTTCATTTAATCTTGAATTTCGAGATTTGAAGGTTTTATCCCCGATCTCTTCGAGTTAGTTTGCTTTCATGTTGGATTATGTTAGATATAGATTATCTATCTTGGATACATGTGTTCTTACGGATTCTTTGATGTAATTTTCGGAAATTATGAATCATTGAGGAATTTTTCAAGAATACCTTGGTGTTGACTTTGGAATTTGGGGTCTTCGACTAGAAGTGGTTGTAATCCCGATTTAAGTATTCCTGTTGGATTATTGATAATATTCATGAGGTTTTGTTGGATTGAATCATTCATTTGAAGTTGGATTCGGATGTAATTGAGTTTTGGTTGTAAACAATTGGAGATTGTTTACAACGCGTTGTTTAAATGTCCCAATTAGTTTGGGTATTGTTGTATCGACTTTTGAGTTGGTTGTGATCATGCTTGATTCGTGTATTAAGAGAATTGTTGGTATTTGTGTTGTTCAAGGTTGTTCGAGCGGCCGATAATTTCATTAAAGACGTTGATCGTGGAAGTACCTTCTCGCCTTCGGTTTGAGGCAAGTTTTATACTTGTACTAGTCAATGAGATTAATGTCATCATATATGTATATGAATGTGTTGTATCATTCCGAGACTTAGTCTCTTCGTGAATTCATTGATATTAAGAGATCGTTTGATACGATACCTTTCGGAAACTATGCCAAATGTTTATTATTGTTCATTAATGGCGATTCAAGGCATTGTGATACTCGTTATTAATGTCATTGTCGATAGCGGTTCGCGGTATCGATGTATCGATTGTTGTTAATATTGATGTCAATCTAAGACATCGTTGAGATCATTGTTATTCTGTTGGGTCGTCATTAAAACTGTATTGGCGATTAAAGGCATTGGCGTATTCATTTCTCATCTTCGCCGTCGGTCACCGATTAAAGGTGCCGAGGCATCCTTCGTATCATTGTTATCGATTGGCTGTTCTCAGGCAAATCAAAATGTTCAATCATTCACTATATCATTGTTATCGATGGACCGTTCTAAGGCAATCGAGGTATTCAATCATTCATCGTATCATTCGTATCGATTGGCCATTCTAAGCCAATCGAATCGCTCAATCATTCATGGAATCATCCACGCATCATTGTTTTCGGTTGGCCATTCTAAGACAATCGAGGTGTTGATTTGGGACTGCCGAGGACGGTGCCTATCCGTGTGTTCTTGTCATCGTGTTGGCCGACTCAAGGCGGACACTATCATTAATTGTGATATGGCTTCGTGCCGAGGCTTCGAGCCAAATTGTGATAAGGCTTCGTGCCGTGGCTTTAGCCCTAATTGTGATACGGCTTCGAGCCGTGGCTTCGGCCCTAATTGTGATACGGCCGTGCCGTGGCTTCGCCCTAATTATGATACGCCTTCGTGCCGTGGCTTCGGCCCTAATCGATATAGCTTTGGGCATTTTGGCTTCAGTGATTGTGATATTTGGACTTAAATGCCCGAGTGGTTTTCGTGCCTTTGTGATTGTCTCGATAATTTCATTGGAGCCTTCGGGCATTGTGATTCATAATTAATTAAGTTCTGGTTTGGTTCATATTCCTGTAATTCATTGTGGTGTTCTATAATTATGATTCGCCGTTGGGCATTTACGTTCTAACCTGTCGAACAGGTATTAATCGTATGCCGTGGGCATAGTGTTTCACAAATTCTCGGTTCTTACATTGGGTTGTGAGCATCTCGTATTATTATTATCATTGTACCGTTTCATTCTGCCTTTGGATGCATATCATGTGATACCTGTATTTGATGTTCATTATCTGGATGACTGACCCCGTGGGTGCGGAACATGTTTTCATGTTTTAGGTGCTTGCGAGGAGAGAGTTGAGACACCGGGGCATAATGATGGCGACGAGGCATTCGAGCGATACTAGGCCGAGTTGTTCATGTTGGTCAGTCAGTTGGAGTGCTCTCCAGTTTGTCAGTCATTGTCATTATGTTTTACCCGAGCAGATGCTCGTGGATGTTGTTGTATTTTATTTTTGGCCATGTAGGCCCATTGTTGTCGTTGAAATTCCTTATCGGAATATTATGTCGGATATCATGGTAGGGACTATGATTTTCCCTTGTTGTTTAATTTAATGTATTTTAGTCATGTTCGCCTGGTGGATCTCCTGGCGTGGGGTCCACGGCACTATAATAACTTGATAGGATTTGGGGTGTTACATACTAGACATTTTGAGAGCTGGGCACCTTTATGTGAAATTCTCGAAATGTGAGTTCTGGCTGAAGGAAGTTATGTTTCTCGGCCATGTGGTTTCAGCCGAAGGGGTTCGTGTAGACCCACAGAAGATTGAGGCAGTGCTAGACTAGGCCCTACCTAAAAATGTTAAGGAAGTTTGTAGCTTTTTAGGACTTGCTGGGTATTACCGTCGGTTTATCGAGGGGTTCTCAAAACTAGCTCAGCTGCTTACACAATTACTTTAGAAGACGGAAAATTTTGTTTGGACTGCTGAGAGACAGCAGAGCTTCGATGAGCTGAAGAGGCGTTTGACTTCAGCGCGGATCTTAGCCTTACCACAGGGTGGTGAAGGATTTTCAGTTTATAGTAACGCTTCAGGACAGGGACTTGGATGTGTGCTTATGCAGCATGATAAAACGATACCATTTGCATCACGACAGTTGAAGCCGTATGAGATGAATTACCCTACTCATGATTTGGAACTGGCCGCGATTGTTTTCGCACTTAAGATTTAGCGACATTATTTGTATGGATCTTCATGTCGGATCCATGCCGATCACAAGAGTTTGAAATAAATTTTTAGTCAGAAATAGTTGAATATGAGGCAATGACATTGGTTGGAATTCATTAAGGATTACGATTTGGAAATTCTTTAGCATCCGGGAAAAGCCAATGTCATCGCGGATACTTTGAGCCGCAAACCGGCATCACTCCAGATGCTCGAGGTTCTTACACCGCAGACGAAGATTCGCCAGGATTAATCGAGCAAGGAATAGAAGTTTGGCTTCAAAGAGTACAGGGACAGTTGTGCACTCTCGAAATTACTTCATCCTTGGTTTATGACATCAAAGGGAAACAGTGGAGTGACCCGATGATCTCTCAACTGAGGGAGATGTAACTAAAGGAAAAGCCCCTGGTTTTATGGTCCATGAGAATAGAATTTTGAGATTTCAGTGCAGGCTTTGTGTCCCGAATAATCTAGAGTTAAGATAGAGAATTCTTCGAGAAGCCCATGCTACGCCTTACTCAATCCATCCCGGAACGAGTAAGATGTACAAAGATTTGTAGCGCAATTTTTGGTGGAATAATATGAAGAAAGACGTCACATAATTTGTATTGCGATGTTTGATGTGTCAGCAGGTCAAGATAGAGCACCAACGACCAGTGGGGTTGTTGAAACCACTTCCCATTCCCGAGTGGAAGTGGGAAAACATCTCTATGGACTTTATCACTGGTATGCCGAGGACTAGATCAGAAAGGAATACGATTTGGGTAATCGTCGATCGTTTAACCAAGTCTGCACAGTTCTTGGGTATTAAGGATACTTGGGGACCGGAGATGTTGGCTCAAACCTTTATAGATGAGCTTGTGAGATTGCATGGTGCCCCTAAAACGATTGTTTCCGATTGAGACAGTCGCTTCCTATCCTATCGCATTTTTGGCAAACTGTCCATCAAGCTTTGGGCACCGAGTTGGGATTGATCACGTTTTTTCATCCTCAATCAGATGGTCAGACTGAGCGAACGATTCAAACGTTAGAGGATATGTTGCGGGCTCATGCCCTATATTGGAGTAACGATTGGGAACATCATTTTCCGTTGATCGAGTTTGCCTACAATAATAGTTGGCATGCGTCGATCAAAATGGCACCTTTTGAGGCACTTTATGGTAGGTGGTGTAGATCACCATTATGTTGGGATGAGGCTTCGGAGCTAGTCGGAATGGAACCAGATATGTTGATGGAGACTAAGAAAAAGATTTCTATTATCCGAGACCGATTGTTGACTGCCGGAGCCATCAGAAATCTTATGCTGATACTCGCCGTCGACCTTTGGAATTCGAAGTGGGAGACCATGTTCTAGGTGTCGCCGACCAAAGGAGTTTTCTGCTTCTGGAAAAAGGGGAAACTTAGTCCGAGGTATATCGGACCTTTTGAAATTCTAGACAGGGTTGGAGATTTAGCTTATCGCTTGGCATTGCCTCCAGCTTTGAGTCACGTCCACAACATTTTTCATGTCTCTCAGCTGAGAAAGTACGTGCCGGACCCAATACATATTATAGATTATAGCGAGATTGATGTAGCCGGGGATGTTACCTTTCCAGAGAGACCGGTGAAGATCCTGGAATGTCGAGAGAAGCAACTTCGGAACAAAACAATTTCGTTGGTTAAAGTACAATGGCCAAGACATGGAGTCGAGAAGGCAACTTTGGAGACGAAAGAGAAGATGCGATCGAAATACCCCAAACTTTTTATTTCTTAAATTTCGGGAAGAAACTTCTTTTTAGAGGGGGAGAATGTAATATCCGCATTTTTCTACTTTCTGTATCTTTATGATTTGGTATTTTTACGATTCTGGCGACTCGCTTGTAATAATGACGATATTTTGAAAATTTTATTTTTCTGCACCTTTGTATTTGATCAAGCCTCGAACCCATTGTAGTCGAATTCGAGTAATATTGTGACTATACCATGTTTTGGTCCGATTCTCGTAAATATTGTTTGGAACTATCGTTTCATCTATCCTATAAGTTCATTCAATGCATTTAGACGCGTTGTGAGCGTCGGGTTTGTTATTTGAACTTATATCGTGATTATTCGGACGTTTGGGCCGTTTGGTAATTTTCTAAAGATTTGGGCAATTTTCCCTTTTATTAATCCTCCGTACCTTCGGGTGGTTGGAATGTCGGTTTCGTATAGCACTTGGATCCGTATATTGACGTTACTCATGAGCACTTCGTAAGTTAGTCTTTGTCCATTGAGTTCGCATCATTCGTATCATTTTGGTGCCAGGACTCGTGTTTAGTGTCGCGATCGGGTGTTACGGCCATAAGTTGCGTTCACAAAGCACGCTAGTCAATTAGCATAGTTACGGCCGTATACTTTTCAATTACGATCGTAAGGCGGTCGATTACGGCCGTATGTCCTTTCGTGTTATGGTGTAAGTTGCCTTCGTCAAGACCTTTTAATTCTAGTGTCATTTCTACGGCCGTATCCATTTGTACCTTCTGACCATAAGAGTTGAATGTTACGGCCATAATCCTTGAATGTTACGGCCATAATCTGCATTCGTTAAACTGGGAGTTGCCTAGTAACATAGTTAAGGCCGTAAGATGTAATAGTTACGGCCGTAACATCGGTCAACCTATATAAACTTGAGGGACGGGTTTCTAAACTCATTTCCTCCTTCTTCCTCTCTATTGGTGCGATTTGGGCGATTTCAAGGTGAAAAATCGACGGGAGTTCATCAATCATCATCATCTCGAGTTCATAACGTGATTTAATCATCACAATACCGTCTCTTCTCCTTCAAATCGAGTAAATCTTTGTGAAAACCTTACTTGGGTAATTTTGGGGGGTTTTGTTTGATTCGGTCATGTAACTCATTTTTTACCATGGTAGTCTTGAGTTTGTAATTAATCTCTCTTGTATATACATCGACCCTATGATTTCATGTCCTACTTCGGGTTGTGTTGCGAATTCAAGAGTGTTTGGGTGTTTCCCAACCCTATGTTCATGATTTTGTAATCGGGAAATCGTTAGTGGGTTTCGAGAGTTTCTCCGTGTGACTTGCGTATTGATTATTAATTATCGTATTCCTTACGAATCGTTTAGGTGCCAGAAGTGCATTCTTGGACCTACCGAACTTGTATACATTTCCTTCCAATTCTCGATGTCTCAAAGGCAAGTATATGTTATGATTGTACGTTCTCGACTTTGAAAGTGAAGTATATGAATTGTATGATTTTACATATTCACTCTGGGAGGGTCCGACAGGGCCTCAGAGGGTTCCTTTACCTTTGGTGTGGTTCCACGAATATTTTAGGTTAACCACTCTCGGAGGGTTCCGTTGCCTTTGGTGCGCTTCCTTGGTTAATCACGAATGTTATAAATGAAATGCTTTGAGATGTAGTTATTCCAGAATACTAATCTTGAGGTTGATGAAATGATTATTACATTTACTTTATTGTCGAGAAGTATTATGTTTTATATTCGATATACTTGTACTAGCTATTCGACGGCTAATACCTTTTTGGGGAAATACTTTTCATGTATTTCAGGATCTAGGAAAGGAGAAATGCATGTACCGTGTCGGCATGAAGATGATGGGCAAGAGTGATGCTGTGTCTTTTTTCTATCTGTGTTTGTACTATGTCCCATTCAGTTTAGTTGTACTTGGAATGGTTTGAATACTCGAGTAATGTTTCAGACGTTCATTTATGTTGGGATCGATGTTGTCTTGGAATTGATTCCCGATGTATCGTGTTTTGTCTTATCGAATATTATCTTAGTTGTCAACTTTATTGTCTTCCAATAGATTGTGTTTTAGACCATATCGGTCAAAGTTTATGGTTCCGCGTATGTCAATCCTTGTGGGTCCCACGGCGGGGCTCACGGCGCTGTAATATACCCTGAATAACTTAGGGGTGTTACAGAATATGGTATCAGAGCTTAGGTATATGGATACCTAGGCTGTCGGACTTTTTGGGTCGAAATTAAGTTATCGTTCGAATAAAGTATCACTATATTGCCATCATCTTGGTGCGACCGGTACTAGTAAGTTTTTTTTCTCTTCTTGTATTTTCTTTCCTAATCGCTTCGCTTTAAATTTGGTATTCTTGGGAATCGGTCACCTCGATGATGGGCGATTTGAATTGTACTTGTGTATTTTGTGTATCCTTCAGAATGTCTGCTGAAAGAGGTCGAGGACGAGGCCGTGGTCGTGGACGCGGGCGAGGACATGGCGCGGCCACTTCCCTCAGTTCCGTTGCGGGGTCAGCTACTCCTAATTTATCTAACTCGGTGCATCCCGATACCAAGAGTCAAAAGCGACGATCGGCAGTCAAGGGACTAAATCGATGTTGGGACTACAAATATTCTTCAACAGTTGGCAAATGAGATGACTATTCTGGACCAAGCTATTCAGTTGAATAATCCTAATAAGGCGGCGGACGTTCTGCTCCAAAATATGGTCCGTATGCATCATCTGCAGTTTAGCGGTATGAGGAAATTGTATACCATAAAAAACTGTCACTATGAGGAAACATGTCGCCTCTTAGGTGCTCACAATAATATTTAGACTTTCTGAGCAAAAAAAAAAAAGAAAACATTTTAATATTTATACTTACTATGTATCATCAGTATGCAGCTCGCATTACATATATTAATAGATAATATTGAGTTGTGTTAAAAACCCGAAATTGCTCGAAAATTTTCTTGGCAAAAGAGTTCGGCTCATCTTGGATCTTCTTGGCCTTTTGAGAAGCCTTGTCAACTAAAGCATAAGCAAGTCCTTCGAATCTACATTTGCGGTATGATGATCGGATTTTATGACTTTGTATGGTTTTGGAGCACAAATACTTAATATCGTAGATGCCAATTTACGACCTGTTGACGAATGAGTCGGCTGGCATAAAGATGATGAACACAAGAATGAAACAAATAAGGTACGAAAAATAGCCATGTCAATTTCTTCTTGTTTTCTTTCTTTCTTTCTTTCTTTGGGTTGGCCTGTCTTAATGCCTAGTTATGCTATGCTCAAGCAGGAGTAACTACTGTATAAGATTTTGATTAAAGCACTAAATTCAACATTAGCAAAGTTTTATTAATAGGAATTAAATGTTTGACAAATGGTCATTTATATTACCTTTCACTCTTTACAAATTTTACTAAAATGCATATATTAATTATTGTTTGCAAATTGTTATTCTCAACTATTATAATAGATGGGTGTTCCTTGGAATAGGTAGCTTTGTAGTTACCTGTTTGTAGATAATTCAATCGTAATCGTTAAATTATGTTCAAAGCAATCATGAGTGTCGAATTTTAACCACTACAATGGATTGTTGTACTTTTAGTATATTAATATTGTAATACCCATTTTTTTATTTTTTATTTTAAAATAATTAAATAAGATTATAATTCCTATATTGCCCTTATTGATTATAAATTACGTATTGATTATTTTTAAAATTAGTTTGTACATTGAACATACCTCTTTTATTTTAGTTAATTACTTAATTTTTGACATTAAAAAATCGATATGAGAAGACAGGAAAAGAAAAAGAAATGGAATGGATTTTTTTTTTTGGTAAATTCTAAATAATAACATAAAAAGAAAGGCTAAATTTTTATTTCTTTATTCATTTTGTAAAATTAAGGTTAGTTTTGTAATTAATAATTTTTGTTTTTAATTTTATTAATTAATATACTACAATCTTAATATCTACTTGTATGCCAAGAATTTCCCATAATAGATAGAACTGAACTTAGGATGAAATAAAATGAAAATAAAAAGAGTACAATCATCATAATTGATATTGTGCAAAATTGATTAGGTGAAATATGTGAGCATTGGCGATCTTTCTTTCACATTTATGTTTTCTATATTCAAGTGGTCATTTATTTAACTTTCACTATAATAGGTTTAATATTATTTTACAATCTGAATTATGCGAGTTTTTTCGGGTTTGTAACTAAACTATTATTTTTATCAAAAAGCAACTTGTAATTCTCGAATTTATCAATTTGCAACATCCGGCAACAAATTCTGGGAAAAAATATAAAAATATTATATATATCAGAAATTATATTATTATTTTAAAAGGTGTACATGTCTTAAATTCGAAAATTCTTAAAAATCATCAAAACTAACTGAAAAATATTTGATTTCTAAAAAGTTATTTTAAAAAAGTAACGGAATTATTTTCATATAACTATCATATTATTATTTTTTTCGGTAAAAAGTTTGTCGAATTATTTTATAAAATCTAAAAACTGTTTTGGAATATCAAGAAATTCATTCAAGATATGTGAAAATATATGAGATGCTGGAAGTACTTTCGGGAAAATTATTTTTCTTAAAATATTTTAACTTAATTTACAAAAAATATAAAAAATATTCAAAATTTAGAAAATATATTTCTGAAATAAGTAGAGTTTTAAAGTTCAAAATTTAAAATTTTGAATCCGTTTAAAAATTAAATTAATTTCGAAAATATAAAACTTTAAGTTTTAAGATTTATTTTGAAACAACCCAGTTATTTTTTAACATTTTAAATGAGTTAAAAATATTTCTCAGATTTTTTAAATAGTTTTCTAATATTTTATTTTATTTTTTAATATTTTCAGATTTTTGAAGCAATTTTATAACTTTTAAATATTTTTTATTTTTTTGCCGGAATTTCTCATTGGAGGTTGTTGGTAAATTGGGGGAGTACATGTTGCTATTTGGTAAAAATAATAGTTTAGGCACAAAACTGAAAAAAACTCGCATAATTCATGTTATAAAATGATATTAACCCTATTATAAAATTGATAGTCTATCATTTGGTAATATTCTAAATTTTCTAAACAATCAATTTTAATATTATTTGATTATAGAATAGTTGTGATCTTTGGTAAATTTTTCGGTGGATTCATGTTGAATCCACGTGAAGATGACAAATGTGTGTTTTGGTTTTATGTCACCTGGTGATTGAATTATTTTGAATTACAGTATTTGTTTGTTTTTGCTGGTTTTTTCAATTTTGGATGTTGTTTTGGCATTAACGTTTGTTGCGGTGATGATCGGACTTTAAGAGTTTGTTGCAGCTCCTAAAGTTGTTTGGGTAATTCTAGAGTTCACCCCTCCTTATATTAGATTAACGTTAACCTATTTTAATTGTATTCATTCACAACTCTTGGATTAGTTGTAAAACTAAAAAAACTGTTAGCACTAAATCTCCATCGTTCATACAACTTCAAATTGTACAAGCGTTTTCTTCTAATTTTTCCTACATACTATAGCCGATGCGATTAAGTTGAAAAATGAATCCTTTTTGGTTGATAAAATTATACATTGTGCTTCTTTCTGATCTTTCCATTGCCATGACACTTTCCCAAAGGCTTCAAGCATTTTGAGCTTCAATCTACACATCTCAGCCGTTAGAGTCGGCATAAATAGAAAAGTCGGGTTTGGTTGAATCCATGGTGGTGGAACGAGCGGGCCTCACAGGAAACTTGGGGCTGCAAAAGGCAGCCTCCAATTACTCTAGTAATTAAAAAACACTAATTAAAAACATTATTTTTGTCCCTATCATATCGTCTTTCTTAATTTATTTTTTTATGGGAGAATCCCCTATCAATGAACCCTAATAAAACTTTTCATCTCTCTACCATAGAACCTTAATCCATGGTGCTGGAGGTCAGGGTGCGTCAATTACAAGTGGCGACCGCAATAACAGCTTGTCAAAGATAATTTTTAATTATTGAATGATTACTTTAATTTGATGCATGATGGAAGGTTATAAATCATCTTTGAGGTTTTGGATGTTTATGTGAAATGGAAGCAGCAGCAGACAATGTGATGTGTGTGTGTGAAGTATGATGAAGATGAATCATGATTAGGGAAGAAAGAGTATATATGTTGTGATGGAAAAGTTTGAGTGCCCGCGTGTGCGCACGTGCGTGCGTTTTATATCTATTGTTTACTTTTGTGTTTGCGATGGCAAAAACGTTTACTATGTTTTAATTCAATTTTGTCTTTGGCCTTATCATATCGAGTGAGTTAAGGAGCATTTCATGTGATGCGAGGCGGACATAAAATTTCATTTTGGGCTAAAATTAGCAAAATTTAGGACATGGATGATGGCTTGAACCATTTTTTTAACAAGTGATTGGATCTTATGAAATTTCTCTGTATCTTTGAATGTCGTTCGCCCAACTTGATTCCGCGTTGGTGATATGACGTTAATTCCAAAATTATGTTGCGACATCTGAGTTTTATGCCGTAATTCTTAGCCGCAAGGTTAATCTTTAAGGTATTTGACGAAATAAGATTAAGATATGTCACAGGCACATTAGCGTGCAAGATTTTGCCGCGCCATATTTTTTATGGGAAAAAAAAGCTAAAAAAGTGAAAAAAAAAATAAGAAAATGAAAATTCCTAAAAATTGAAAAAATTAGATTCCTGCTACTCTATATAAATATATGTTGTTCTTGCTTTTTAAGATGAAATAGATTTTTAATTAAATTATAAAATATTATCAAAGAAACACGCCTGAAATGGCGAAAAAGAAATCTCAATCTGGCGTTAAGAAGAGGTGAGGTCTGTAATATCCGCAATTTCGATTTTCGATAATTTTATTTTTTTTGGCAGGAGTCCATTTTAACAGCTCTTTTGTGACCTTTTCGTCAATCTGAGAATGATTAATTCTGCACTTTTTGACATTCGAGTTCGTTTCGGTATCGTTTTGCTGAGTTCCGTGCTTCTTAGCGACTTTTCCGCACTTGAGTTCAATTTTTGCGAATCACGTCCGAAACTGTTGTTTCGAGTTTCTCATAAGTTCATTTAATGTTATTATACATGTTGTGAGCTTTGTCTTGGTGTTTTAATCGTGTATCGTGTATTTCGGGTCATTTTCGTAATTTCCCAAAGTTTGGGGTAATTACTTCCATTATCGAATTTTGACCTTTCGGGTGGTCGGAATCGTGTGTTCTCTTAGCGCTTAGATTCGTCTTTGCGAGTACTTCGTAATCGTATCTTCGGTTTATATTCAGGTTGTTGGTGCAAAATCGGAATATGCGCCGTGTTGCGGAAGCGAAAATATAAAGTGCGGAAAATAAACGACACAAGGATTTATAGAGGTTCGGCTATAAACGAGCCTACGTCCTCTCTCGGTATATTTTTCTATAGGTTCAAGATAAAAACCTCTGCACCTCTCTTCTATCAGTCGAGGGATAACCGTTACAATCACGTCTTCTATTGGTCCGTGATAAACCACTCGTACTTATGTTTGTGTCGGTCCAAGTTAAACCGTTTTCCTTTTCGTAGGACAAGGAATAAACCTCTCTAGGTTTCTATGGATACTAGATAAACCTCACTAAGATAGCGATTGCGATTCTAATAATGCCGGATCCTTGATCCTAATAACACCGAATCCAATCGTATCTTTTCTTTTGCCTCTCGTGTATAATGTTGAATGTATAAACACTAAAACTAACAATGTAAGGTCAACATTACAACAACAATAATATCAATATGAATATCTGATCAATGAGATGTTTGCTTGAAGTTGTTATATGGAATAATAGCAAAGGAATGGTATTTATAAGCTTCATCACCCAAACTAGCCGTTGCACCTTCAGACTTGATTACGTACGCTATTTGCGTCCCATTACGTACGTAAGACTGTTTACGTACGTTATATTACCAAGGTTACGTACGTTAACGTGTATGCATTTTAGTTCAGTAGGTTTCGTTCCTTTCCTTACGTACGTTAGCCAATCTCGCATTACGTACGTTAGCTATATGTCATTGGTGACGTCATATATCCGTTGCTGCTTTTCTCACTTTGACTCTTCCCAACGTTCTTCTCGTTTGAATACCTTTACGTACGTTATGTACCATCTTTCACGTACGTTATTTCACATATGTTACGTACGCTATGATTGTAAGTTTACGTATGTTAGCCTTGCAAATTCCAGCTTTTTGCACTTCGTCTTCTTCGATTCTTTGCTTCGTCTCTTTGTTGTTTTGTCTTGTGTAACAACTTAATCATCAAAACATTATTAATACATGTATGGAACAAAATATTCCAACAATCTCCCCCTTTTTGATGATTACAAAACAACACTTCGTCAATGGGATTTACCTGCAAAAATATAAATACATGTATATGTGTATTGACAAAAGTTTTCGACTTTGTCTGTTTTGTTAGTTTTTTCTCCCATTTGTTTTTCGACTCCTTCTTTCCTTTTCTTTCTCTTTTATCATTTTCAATTTTTCATCATCTTTTCGACATCTCCTCATTTTTCTTTTCAACTTCATCTTTTCGACTTTTCTTCGATTTCAATTTTTTCTCCCCCTTTCAGGGTTAATCCCATTCTCCTTTCTCTCCCCCTTTTTGTTTTCATCAAAAAAGTGTAAAAAAATATAATGATACCAAATATAAAATATGCATGAAAAAAAATATGCAATAATAGGGTATAAAACTCCCCCTGAAAATAATATCTCTCCTTTAAGAAAATATTACTCCCCTTTGAAAAAATATCACTCCCCCTAAGTATAATACCAATTGTTAAAAATTAATTTTTGGGAATCCAACCGAGAGTTGGTTTTTCATTTGAAACATAGACGATATTTGAAATATTTGTTCCTTTAGGAACCCAAATCTTTTTAATTTTAATCGTCCGCCGTGGGCTTTTACAATTCGTAATATCATGCCCAATTTTCAAACATTTTTCGCAATGGGGTATTTTGAAATTTACGGATTCGTTTTTAAAACGAGGTGTGAACCCCAACCCTTGTTTGTTCAAAGTAAATTTCTGAACCGAGAGAATTTGTTCAAATTTCTCGTTTCCACACGAGAATTTCTTAGTTAAATTTTTGAGCTCGGTTTGAATTTTAACAAGATCATTCTTTAAAGTATTTTCATTTTCAAGGCACTTTGAATGATCGATCTCGACATATTTTGCCTTTTCAAGAATTTTGGAAATTTCATTTTCCAATGATTTATTTTTAGTTTGAAGGGATTTGATTTCTTTTAAAGCATTTTGGAAATCGGTATGTAATAATTCAAATGCCTCAAATAATTCATTGTGAGAATTACTTACTTGGCTTTCGACGTCGCTATCATCGAATGAACTTCGGGCCATGAGAGCGAGATTATTTTGATTGATAAAATCATCATCTTCGTCGTCATCGCTCCATGTTACAACGAGAACCTCCTTCTTGGATTTATCTCGGCAATTCTTTGCAAAATGTCCTAGTTTACCACATAATCGACAAGAGTTGTCGAATTTCTTTGATTCGCTTGAGATGTCTTTCTTTCTCCGGTTTAATAAGGTTTGGAACTTATTAATATTCTTGCCATAATATGCCGATTCTTCGTCGCTTTCTTCAACTGGGATTACTTCCTTCTTAGACATCTTAGTCTTTAAGGCTATTGATCATTCCTTCGGCTTTGGTTTGACACTTCGTGATTTAAGAACTATCTCATAATTAATTAGTGAACCAACGAGGGCGCTAAAATCAAGCGTATTGAGATATTTAGATTCCATAATCGCGGTTATGGTGCCGTTCCATTCGCTAGGTAGTGATCGTAAAATTTTATTGACTTTTTCACTACTAGATAATGGTTTACCGAATGAAGCAAGTCCATTAGTGATGACCGAAAATCGATCGAGCATGTTGATGATGGACTCGTCACCTTTCATCATGAATAACTCGTAGTCATGGAGAAGCATATTGATCTTCGTCTCCGTGACTTGAGTTGTCCCTTCGTGTGTGATTTCAAGAATTTTCCATATTTCTTTAGCACTTTCACACGATGAGATTCGATTGACTTCTTCCGGATTTAAGGCACAATATAAGAGTTGAGTAGCCTTACAATTTAGATGGTCGTTTTTCCAATCTTCGTCGTTATATTCATCGAAACTCTTGAGAGATCCGTCAGGTTTGATTGGAACTTTTGGGCCAAGACAAATGATCTTCCAAATATCAATATCATAAGCACGAATGAAGATCAATATCTTTTTCTTCCACGTCATGAAATTTGCGCCATCAAAATATAGTGGTCGGTTAAGAGCAAGGCCTTCGACTGGAGCAAATTGAAATACCATTTGGATCGACTCCTCGGATGTTAAGCCATGTATTGGAGGTACCGCTCCGATACCAATTGTTGGTGCAAAATCGGTATATGTGCCGTGTTGCGGAAGCGAAATTATAAAGTGCGGAAAATAAACGACACAAGGATTTATAGAGGTTCGGCTATAAACGAGCCTACGTCCTCTCTTGGTATCTTTTTATATAGGTTCAAGATAAAAACCTCTGCACCTCTCTTCTATCGGTCGAGGGATAACCGTTACAATCACGTTTTCTATTGGTCCGTGATAAACCATTCGTACTTGTCTTCGTGTCGGTCCAAGTTAAACCGTTTTCCTTTTCGTAGGACAAGGAATCAACCTCTCTAGATTTCTATGGGTACTGGATAAACCTCACTAAGATAGCGATTGCGATTCTAATAATGCCGGATCCTTGATCCTAATAACACCG
This sequence comes from Orobanche coerulescens, assembly GCA_033398695.1. Taxonomy (NCBI): domain Eukaryota; kingdom Viridiplantae; phylum Streptophyta; class Magnoliopsida; order Lamiales; family Orobanchaceae; genus Orobanche; species Orobanche coerulescens. The sequence continues at coordinate 129,834,850 of CM065808.1, read as the reverse complement.
AATCCAATCGTATCTTTTCTTTTGTCTCTCGTGTATAATGTTGAATGTATAAACACTCAAATTAACAATGTAAGCTCAATATTACAACAACAACATTATCAATATGAATATCTCATCAATGAGATGTTTGCTTGAAGTTGTTGTATGGAATAATAGCAAAGGAATGGTATTTATAAGCTTCATCACCCAAACTAGCCGTTGCACCTTCAGACTTGATTATGTACGCTATCTGCTTCCCATTACGTACATAAGACTGTTTACGTACGTTATATCACCAAGATTACGTACCTTAACGTGTATGAATTTCAGTTCAGTAGGTTTCGTTCCTTTCCTTACGTACGTTAGCCAATCTCGCATTACGTACGTTAGCTATACGTCATTGATGACGTCATATATCCGTTGCTGCTTTTCTGACTTTGACTCTTCCCAATGTTCTTCTCATTTGAACACCTTTACGTATGTTATCTACTATCTTTTACGTACGTTATTTCACAAATGTTACATACGTTATGATTGTAAGTTTACATATGTTAGCCTTGCAAATTCCAGCTTTTTGCACTTCGTCTTCTTCGATGCTTTGCCTAGTCTCTTTGTTGTTTTGTCTTGTGTAACAACTTAATTATCAAAACATTATTAATACATGTATGGAACAAAGTGTTCCAACACAGGTTTGGGTTTTGGGATTGTCCGGGCAGTCGGAAGTGGCCACGGCCGAGTCACGGCCGCATATTTTTGAACAAGGACTGCTTTGGCGAGTTATGGCCAGGTGCGATTCTGACCATAAGTGATCAGCGAGCCGGAGTGGGCGAATGCCGGTTATGGACGTAAGGGGGTATCGGTTACGACCGTAAGTGATCGGCAGTCGCTGGGCAGGATTTTCATGAATGCCGGTTACGGCCGTAACCCTGTCGGCCATAAATAGGCCTGTGTCGGGCCAGACTTCATTTTACTCGTTTTTCTCATTCCTTGCGGCGGCTGGCGATGGGAGGCTCGGGAACTCGGGTTCTTGGCCGATTCTAATCATTTCCAAGGTGTTTTGGAAGATGTTTTTCGATTATATCATCATCCAATCCGTGTTCTTCATCTAATCGAGGTATTTTCTTACATAGAACCCTAGTTGTGTAATTTTTGGGGGATTTCTTCGTCATTCATTGATTTGTCCGATTTTGATGAATGATCTTCGGATTTTATAACTGGTTCACCGATTTGTACCACCCGGAACTTTATTTCCGATTTCCTCGAAGAACCCTCGGATTTTTGTTGTTTTTCAGGTTGATTCGGTTTCCGTTTAGCGTTATTTATTCATGGTGATGTTATTTTCGTAGCACTCGTGAGGTTTTCGAGTTCTTGGTCGTTTTTGGAGGTTCGAGGGCTACCCGATCATGTCCATTCGTCATTTCATTGCTCGTGGTATTGAGGCAAGTATCTTGCCCATACTTTTCATGTTTCGTAGACGGAATCATTGATAAATGATTTTATGTGCAATCCGAATGTTTGAATGAACTCTAAAAAGGATCGGTATGTTCTCGATAAATATAGTCTTCCAAAAGATAACTCGTTTACTTCATAAACAAATGTGTTTTCGGTATATGTTTGTTGGTTACGTATGTTTGGTGATGTTAAAATAATATTTAGTGATGTTAGTAGACCGAAATTATTTGCCGAGGATTGGGTATTGATATGTGTAATTGTTCGGTGAATATGTGTTGTTGTGTGCTATTAGTTGTTATTCCTTCGTAAGGAAGTTGTGGCGCTTGGTGTTGTTTGGTACTGGTAATTGCTGCTGGTTGTGTGATATTAGTTGTGAGTATACGTCGACTAAAGTGGCCATTCTAGCGAAGTACCTATCATTTGTATGCATATTCTAGTATTCGAATTATGGATTCCCGTGGCGTTGTGGATGATATGTGTATGTTCACCTAGGGACGGTCTGACAGGGCCTCTAGGGATACGTATTGCCATGTGTGTGCGTATCGCGAACTAGGGTTAACCACCCAGGGATGCCCGATGGGGCTCTGCGGGGTACGACGGCCGTGAGTCTCGTACCAACGGTTAACTTTGTAATGTTTTGTTGGAGAACTGTGATTTTGGCGCATATTTCGTCTGATTAGAATGGCAGTCCAAATCGTATCGTACTTGGATGTAATGACACCAGTAAATGTGTTGTGTGTGATTTGTCCCTTGGCTGTGATAATTTGGTATGGGTACGTGAGTCCTGTGGTTGCTCTGTGTATTGTAGCTCTGTGGTGTATCAAGTTCGACCGTATGGTTAAGTTGTAAAGTTGTGCTCTCTCTTATGTCGTTCTGTTAGACTGTTGTTATGGTAATATTTGACACGGTGTAGTTTTCGTCGGGTTATTCTCGCGAGTATGTGATGTGGATAATTTGGGTCGTGGACCCCGTGTTTGTGATTGGAATGTTATGATTGGGGCGTGGACCCCGTATTTCGTTATCGGAATTGTATTTTGAAATAAATGATTTTTGGGTTGTGTCCCTAAGTGTTTCAAAAGACTTGAGAGTTCGTAAATCCCAAATGTTTTCAAAACTCCTGAAATCGTAAAATTTTTTGTAAGATGTAAATGGTTTTATTCCTATCTTTCATAATTCAAACCGTTTTGATCAAGTGAATTATCTTGGGAAGTATATTCACGATTCTATGTTTTTGGAGTATAATATGTATGGCTTGTCTTTGTATTTATACTTGCACTAGCAAAACAGTGGAGTTTTGCTAACCCCCGAGTATTCGGGGGGTGGATGTCTGTATTGCGTCCAGGTATTTGCAGGTTGCTGGGGAGTGATTCACAGGATCGTTACGAAGGATGATGGAAGACGGCGATACTAATCACATGAAGACCGGTATTGAGTATTTGGTGATGTCTTGTTGTTTTGTCCTTCTGTTGTGTTTATTTCCCCCTTTTATGGGAATGTTGGTTTATGTTAACCCCTACGTGGGTGTGAGTTGCGAGAAAGAGTAATGTATGGTTGATGTGTATATTGTGGTAAAAGACCAAATCGGTCTAATGGTTCGTTAATTGCCCATGTTGGTATGTTTTGTATCGTAGTGTTTTCTGTATTTAGTCTAGTAGATCCTCACAGAGGGGGTCTATGGCGCTGTAATATTCCTGAGTGGTTTGGGGGTGTTACAGAATATGGTATCAGAGCTTAGGTTGCGGAAACCTAGGCTGTCGGGTCGAGTTGTGTATTTCCGGGCCTTGTCTTGTCTTGTCTTGTCAGATTTTGTCTGACTGAGTCATGTCGCGACGCGTCGTTTGAGTTGTCGGTCGTGATTAGTGTCGAGGTGCAGCCATCATCTTCTGCGATCTGTGGATGTAAGTCTCCCTACTTTGTTGTGTCTCGTGTTATACGAGCTTGTGTGATTATGTGTTATTATGTGGAGTTTAAATGTGAATTGTGAATACGTAATCCATGCTTGTTGATTCTTGTGTTGTACTGGAATGAAAAGTGATATCGGTGTATAAATATGTATATATATTCTGTGAATCGTTTTACTGGAGTAACGTTTTGGTGTGATCTCGCAAGGAAAGTTTGTCAATGTGATATTCAAAGTTTAATTATTTTTGAAGAGTCACGTAAATTTTATTTTAAAACATTCTTCTAGAAAGGAAAAATTTTAATTTCGTATAATGACCTCGAGACCGAAATTTTTAAAAAATTTAAACTACTTATATTTTATTTCCACCTTGCATTGCAAATTTTCAAAATATGAAATTTGATTTTGAAAACTCAAATGAGGTCTACCAAAAATTTACTCGAAACGTGGCTCTCAGTTTCGACTTTTGATTTCATGATCGTCGGTTCGGGGGTATGTATTGATGTTGGCACTAGTATTTGGTCAATAATGCTCAAAACTGTGATTAAGTTGGTGGTGTGAACGTTAAGTCGTCCTAAATGCACCTGTTGTGAGAGTCCTCATTACTGAGAGGTAAGATTTCGGTTTAAATGTTAATTATCTTTTGACTATTGCTTGTGTGATACTGTAATTATATGGACTGATGATGTTGACGTGTGATTGAATTTGATCGTAATGGCTCGTATTTTGATAAAATGATATATTATGTCTGTTGTGTGTGTATGTTCGGAAATGCTTTCCTGAAAATTTTATAAACTTGAGCAAGTTGTAGAAATTAAATTTCATACAGTTTTGACGGTTCGCTTAATCGGCGGCTTCGTGTGGACTTTGAAAATCGTTTAAACCGGCCTTAAATTTCCTAAAGGAACCCCGACGGTATTGAAAGAGTCATTTTAAAGTACCTCTGAATATTTTGTGAAATGTTACTGTCGTTGATTATTGTGTAGTGTTGAGAAGATTTTCAAAAATGATTTTTGACGGACTGTTGTATTTTCAAATGATTCGAGTACATGATTTTCAAAATCTTTCACACCATAAAATTTTTTATTTTCAAAAACCAATACAATTTTATTTTCAAAAATATATTGTGAAAGATGAAGAATCTTACTCGACTTAACTTTAAACTCGGATTTAGAAAAGTTTTCTGTACTGAGCCAGTTATCGTGCGTGATCTTGAATCACTCCAAACTGATGATGTGTAGTGGCATAGTGATTTTGATAGTGCCGGTTGTAAGGAAATATTGTTTCGCAGATAATTTCAAATGAGACAGTTAAAGTCCGTTGTTAAAAGTTTTGACAAAAAGCCCGAGGTACCAAAAATACTTTCAAAGATTTATTTAGAATAAGCATGCAAATCCAAGGATTTTCAAATGATATCATTTAAAAGAATACCTCGTGGATCTTCTTATCGAATTGCTATTAGTTGTCTTATGTGATATGTCAAGCCGAGTTGGCCGTTTGGTATATTATTTTACGATGTTGTACCATTGTATTGAGAGAGTATCCGCTTAATATGCTGAGGGGCAAAGGGCGCGGTCGTGACCGCGATACAGGCAGTCTTGGAGATCAGATGAGGGACCAAGAGAAGATTTAGGGAAGGTTGCTATTCTAGAACTTCATTCTCGTTGTTTAGGTTTCGGGGACGAAACCTCTTTTAAAAGTGATATGGTGTAAAACCCATATTTTTCGCTTTCGTTTTGTTCGACTCTATCGGCTCGTTTATGTTCGTCGATATTTTCTGAACTTGTTCTATCCTTCACTTTTGTTGCTCGAATGACTTGTGGTATTATTCGAGTTAATCTGTTTGTCGTTGTGACTTTTCCCGAATTCGGGTCCAATCCTGTGAATCTTATGTAAATGCATACCTTGTCATTTTTACGAGATCACTTATCATCTCGAGTCAAGGTATGAACATTGGAATTGTCATTGATTTTTTTTGGTCGTCGTGGAGCGTGTTTTCACGCCTTATGTTTCTCTGTGTTGCTTGTCACGTTTCGTCGTTGGGCGCGAATTTTCGCTTCTTGTTTATATCGTTGAGTTTTCCTGGCGGGATATTGCTTCTCCCTACTTGTTTTAAGTTTCGGGACGAAACTTCTTTTAAGGAGGGTAGTATGTAATATCCGCAATTTCGATTTTCGGTAATTTTCTTTTTTTGGCAGGAGTCCATTTTAACGGATCGCTTGTGACCCTTTCGTCAATATGAGAATGATTAATTCTGCACTTTTTGATATCCGAGTTCGTTTCGGTGTCGTTTTGCTGAGTTCCGTGCTTCTTAGCGACTTTTCCGCACTTGACTTCGATTCTTGCGAATCACGTCCGAAACTGTTGTTTCGAGTTTCTCGTAAGTTCATTTAATGTTATTATGCATGTTGTGAGCTTTGTCTTGGTGTTTCGATCGTGTATCGTGTATTTAGGACGTTTTGGGCCGTTTTCGTAATTTCCCAAAGTTTGGGGTAATTACTTCCATTGTCGAATTTCGAACTTTCGGTTGGTCGGAATCGTGTGTTCTCTTAGCGCTTAGATTCGTCTTTGTGAGTACTTCGTAACCGTATCTTCGTTTATATTCAGGTTTGGGTTTCGGGGTTGTCCGGGCCGTCGGAAGTGGCCACGGTCGAGTCACGACCGCACATTTTCGAACAAGGACTGGCCTGGCCGAGTTACGGCCATAAGGTGCCGGTTAAGGCTGTAAGTGGTCGGCAGGCACATGGTGGACGAATGCCGGTTACTTCCGTAAGGGCTGTCGGTTACGACCGTAACCCTGTCGGTCATAAATAGGCATGTGTCGGGCCAGACTTCATTTTACTCGTTTCTCTCATTCCTTGCGGCGGCTGGCGATGGGAGGCTCGGGAACTCGGGTTCTTCGCCGATTCTAATCATTTCCAAGTTGTTTTGGAAGATCCTTTTCGATTATATCATCATCCAATCCGTATTCTTCGTCGAATCGAGGTATTTTCTGACGTAGAACCCTAGTTGTGTAATTTTTGGGGGATTTCTTCGTGATTCATTGATTTGTCCGATTTTGATGAATTGATTATTGTATTCTTGTTGTCTTGGCCATGATTTCCGGATTTTATAACTCGTTCAGCGATTTATACCACCGGAACATGATTTTCGATTTACTCGAAGAAACCTCGAATTTTTGTTGTTTTTTGGGTTGATTCGGTTTGCGTTAAGCATTATTTATTCATGGTGATGTTATTTTCATAGCGCTCGTGAGGTTATCGAGTTCTTGGTTGTTTTTGGAGGTTCGAGGGCTACCCGATCGTGTCCGTTCGTCATTTCATTGCTCGTGGTATCGAGGCAATTATCTTGCCCATACCTTTCATGTTTCATAGACGGAATCATTGATATATGATTTTATGTGCAATCCAAATGTTTGAATGAACTCTAAAAAGGATCGATATGTTCTCGATAAATGTTGTCTTCCAAAAGATAACTCGTATACTTCGTAAACAAATGTGTTTTTGGTATATGTGTGTTGGTTACGTATGTTTGGTGATGTTACAATAATATTTAGTGATGTTAGTAGACCGAAATTATTTGCCAAGGATTGGGTATTGATATGTGTAATTGTTCGGTGAATATTGTTAGGAGTATGCCCTCGAATGCCACTCAGGGGATGTTGAGTGAGGACATTGTACTTGTTATTATGTAAATCATTTATATAAGGCAATAGATGTTTCTTTATTTACTGGTAGTTACTGGCATTCCTGACTCGTAAATATATATGTAGAAACTAGTCCGTGTATTTGAGAGCAAAACGTTCCACTCCTTATTGGATAAGGGGATCAGCACTGGAAAGGTTTATAGCTCAAATACTTAATCGTTCGCAAGTCGATGAAACTTGATTGGGTGTTAAGTTTATGTGAAGACTTGTATGACGTGTTCTTTGACATGGGAAGTGCCTGTCGAACACTAATGGTTAGTGGGAGCACATGTTATAGGTATGCTAATGAGATTAGTATACTCGAACTGACTCACCCTCGATTCGTCACACGGATTTCACTCCAGGACAGTCAACGATGGAACCGAAAGGTTGTGATAGGTATTCGTGAACCTACGACTTGAGGATTTAGTAGGGATGTGCTTGTGACGTCAAGATTTTCATTAGAGTAGTTCGACCCTGTAAACCGGGAGGCGGGGGTCAACCTCGACGTGCATCTTGATGGGAAAGTAGCAGGTCCTACTGAATACCAAGATAGAATTCTTTCTCCTGTTAGTGAACGGGTTATATGTCCTATGCGGTTATTGGCAGATGAGATCATAAGTCTTTGTCCTACACGAGACCTCAATTATCTCGATTTGCATTAACTCATGCATAGCACATTTTGGCTTCACTGACAAATGTATTGCAGCGTCAACATCAGACGATGGCCTCAGCCGCGGAAATGATGAAAAATCTCACCGAGATGTTTGGTCATCAGAACCGGGCAGCTAGGCAGAATGCAATGAGGGTATTGATGACAACCAAAATATCCGAAGGGACTCCATTAAGGGAGCATGTTCTGAAAATGATGTCTCATTTGAATGAACTGAGCATACTAGGGGCCACTATTGATAGCGAGTCGCAGGTCGATATTATCTTGGGCAGCTTTCCAAGAAGCTTTGAGCAGTTCCGCCTCAACTACAATATCAATCGTAGGACTTACACTTTGGCGGAACTTCTGACAGAGCTTCAATCTACCGAAGGTCTCTTCAAACAAGGTTATCATCAAATTCTTGCGGCAACCGGTGCTAATTCTTCAAAACCCAAATAGGGAAAGAAGATAAAGCAGGTTGGCCAGAAGCAAGTGGCAACCTTCAAAGCTAAGGGCAAGGCTCCTCAGTCTGAATTAAACAAAAAGCCGAAGGGAAAATGCTATAAGTGCGGTCTGAAGGGGCATTTCAAGAGTGACTGCCCTAAGAAAGGTACGTCTCATGCACTAGTAGTCAAAACATGTTTGGCTTCCTGTTCTATCACTCCGTGGATAATAGATTCGGGCTCCACTGATCGTGTTTGTTATGACTCGCAGGGGTTCCAAGTAACCAATGTATTTAGTACGGATGAGATTACTATTAGCTGGGGCGACTATTCCAGGCTGAAGGCTGTTGCAGTGGGAGTCGTGCAGTTAAAACTTAATGATAAGATTCTAGTCCTAAATAATATGTTAGAATGAATTTAATGATAGAATGAATTTAATTTCAGTTTCTAAATTGTGTTGTGATGGATATTCAGTTTCTTTTGAAGATAATGCAGTTATTAAAATAAATGGTGAATATTTTTGCACGAGTACTTATAATGAAAAACTTTATATCATTAATGTTGCACCAGCTCCCTTGCACAATTATAAATCACTTAATTCTTTGACTAATCCTAATAAAGAAGAGAACCTTCGAGCATAACTCAAACATATTTGTGGCATTTACGATTGGGTCATATTAACCTTAGAAGGATCCAAAGATTGGTGAGCGATGGCCCATTGGATTCGCTCCAAGTTGAGTCATTTCCAATCTGCGAATCCTGTCTAGAAGGGAAAATGACTAAAAGGGCTTTCCAAAGCAAAGGAAATCGTGCACAAAATGTATTGGAATTAGTACACACCGATATATGTGGTCCAATTAACATCCAATCTAAGGGTGGTTTCGAATACTTCATCACGTTTATAGATGATTATTCGAGATATAGATTCATCTATTTGATGCGACGTAAGTCTGAATCTTTTGATAAGTTCAAAGAATTCAAGGCTGAAACGGAGAAGCGTCATGGACAGAGTATCAAGTCACTATGATCTGATCGTGGTGGCGAGTATCTAAGTGGAGAGTTTTTGGATTTCTTGGCACATGAGGGGATTACTTCCCAGCTCACTGCGCCTGGTACACCACGAAAAAATGGTTTTGCTGAACGAAGGAATCGTACTTTATTAGAGATGGTTAGGTCAATGATGAGTTATTCTGATTTGCCTATTTTGTTTTGGGGATACGCCTTGGAAACAGCGGCGTACATTCTAAACTTGGTGCCTTCGAAATCAGTTCCAAAAACACCCACAGAACTGTGGAATGGGCGCAATCCCAGCCTAGGACATGTTCGGGTTTGGGGTTCACCAGCACACGTGCTGAATAAGGAAGCTGATAAGCTGGCATCTCATACAGAAGTACGAGTGTTTGTAGGATATCCAAAGGGAACGAAGGGTGGCTTATTCTACAGTCCTAAAGATCAGAAGGTCATTATTAGTACCAATGCCCAGTTCTTAGATGAGGACTATGTAATAAGCCACAAGCCTAGGAGTGAGGTCATTCTAGAAGAACTTAGGGGCGAGATTTCGACAATACCAATTATACAAACACGTAGTGTACCACGTATCGACACTATTGTGGATATGCAAACCAAGGACATGCCTCGTCGTAGTGGGAGGGTTGTTCGTTAACCTGAACGTTTCATCAGCATGGGTGCATCTTCGGACCACTCCCCGGACCAGGATGAAACGGATCCATGTACGTATAAGCAGACAGTTCAAGACAAGGATGCTGAATCCTTGCAAACAGCAATGAAATCCAAAATAGGATCTATGGATTCTGACCAAGTGTGGGAGATAGTAGAGCTACCCAATAGGGTAAAACCCATTCGAAGTAAGTCGGTCTACAAGCGTAAGAGAGGATCGAAAGGGAAGGTTGAAACCTTCAAAGCAAGGCTTGTTGCGAAAGGTTACACTCAGAAAGAGGGCATTGACTACGATGAGACCTTTTCGCCAGTAGCCATGCTTAAATCGATCCGGATTCTCTTAGCCGTAGGTGCGCATTTGGATATGGAGATTTGGCAGATGGATGTCAAGACTGCGTTCTTGAATGGGAGTCTTGATAAGGAAATCTATATGCGCCAACCTGAGGGATTCATTCTTTGAAGGAGAGGAGCACTTAGTGTGCAAGCTTAAAAGAGCCATTTATGGTCTCAAGCAAGCATCAAGGTCTTAAAACATGTAATTTGATGAGGTCATTCAATCGTATGGTTTTGAACAGTGTCCGAGTGAGGTTTGTGTATACAAAAAGTGCGATTGAAACATGCTAGTGTTTTTTGTACTGCATGTAGATGATATACTTCTAATTGGAAACAATGTGAAGGTATTATCAGATGTAAGGGTATGGCTGTTTGAGCAATTCGATATGAAGGATTTGGGAGAAGCTGGGCACATCTTTGGTATCAAGATCTTTTGAGATTGCAAGAAAAGGATATTGTGCTTATCTCAGGCATCCTATATCGATACGGTGCTAAAGCGGTTTAGAATGGAGAATTCCAAGAAACGTTTCTTCTCTTACGGACATAGAATTCAGCTATATAAGGCTATGTGCCCTTGGACACAGAAGGATATAGATGACATGAAGCTTGTCCCTTATGCTTCGGCAGTGGGGAGCCTCATGTATGCTATGCTTTGCACTAGGCCTGCTATCTGTCATGTTGTAGGCATGGTGGCGAGATATCAGTCGAACCCAGGACCGAGACATTGGATTGCTATCAAGCATATACTCAAGTACCTCAGAAGGACTAGGGAGCATATGCTTGTATATCAATCGGATACACTTTGTCCTTTGGGTTACACTGACTCAGATTTCAGTGCGTACAAAGAAAAGTCGAAATCAACTTCCGGATATATTTTCACTTTGGGAGGTGGAGCCACCAGTTGGAGGAGTGTGAAGTAGAAATGCATAGCGGACTCTACTATAGAAGCCGAGTATGTAGCAGCCTCAGTGGCAGCTAAAGAGGCGGTATGGCTTAAGTACTTCCTAAAGGATTTGGGTGTGATTCCTAATTTGCCTAGGAGTATTACACTTAATGTGATAATATCGGCGCTGTTGCAAATTTGAAGGAACCACGGGCCCACAAAGCAAGCAAACATATCAAGCACAAATATCATATCATTCGAGATTTTGTGAAGAGAGGGAAGATTATTGTCTCCAAGATAGCATCTGAAGACAACCTAGCTGATCCTTTCACGAAAGGGTTGCCCTCAAAGTCATTTGAAGGGCATGTGGAAGGAATGGGGTTGAGATGTATGGCAGTATTGCTTCGAGTATAAGTGGGAGATAGATAGACACAGTCTAGATAGTATACTTCAAAAGCATGCTTTGAGTATAAGTGGGATATTGTTAGGGTTGTATACATCAAAGCATACTTTATGCTTGTATTACCTAATTTCCCGGTCTTTATCTATGAGATTATTTAATTCATTTGTCACAAGTTTTGCATATTTATTCACGCTATGGTTATGCAAATGTTGTCTAAATTACTTTATATTGTAGATAATGTGGTGTGTCGAGTCACACAGAAGATCACATTATCGGTTCCTTATATAATTATAAATTAGTTCACAACCTATATAACATTAGACCATTATGTGAGAGGTTGTAGTATATATTTGAGAATGGTTGGTCTTGACCATTAGCATATATTAGCGTATTCCGTATACGTTGAACAGGATCGAGGTGAGATAGATTCTTCTGTACTGCCTATAAGAAGAACGTACATCTCGGAAAATTATTATTTCTTAATTCTAGTGATTAATATTTAGTTATATATATTTAATATTTATTACTTTGATTTATCATGGGTGAGAGCCATAATAATTGACTCAATATGCTCGATATTTTGGGCAATATTATTATTTATATAATAATTAATATTATAGCTAGAAATCGTGTCCTGACCAGTCGGGTTGATCAGGTCCCTTGAGGTACTCGAAAGGATTATTATATTAAACCCTGGGTGGAATTAATTTTCCGATATAAGAAAAAAAGTCGAGTGGTATACTCATGTATAGCACATTAATTAATTAAAAGCTGTCAGTATCTTAAATTAATTAATGGACATTGAATATCTTAAACACGAGAAATAATTAATTCAAAAGGGAGCCCAATTTTGTAATTTGCGATTTTGGTAGGAAGTGCAATATCAACTTTTTTAGTGGACTAAGTTGATATTAATAGAGTCTTCATATTAGGAAGAGTCCTAATATTGGAAAGAAGATATCTATTGGGAGTCCTTACCTTATCCTCCTTAAGGTCCCTAGAGTAGCCCAAAACACCTATAAATAGGATCTATGGGGGGGCGATTTTTCACCCTTGTTGGAACAAGAAATTTTCGATTTTTTCATATCTTGTGTTTAATTGTTGATCTTGACTTGTGTCTTGGATTCCACAATTTAGCTAACAAGATATTTTTCTAAATACTAAAATATTCAAGAAAAATAGAGAAAAAAAAATTGTAAGGTATTTCTTGGGAATAATTCGGCCGATCCATATTGCTTTCCGAGTAGTCCGGTAGATTGTTGCCCACACGACATCCAGATATAGGCGGGATATATTCTAGAAGACTTTGAGGTAGAAATACAAGTAGATCAAGGAAGAATAAAAGCAGGTGTTCGATCGACCAGAAAGGGATTTTTCTACCACTTCGCTTCAAATGTATAAATCACCAATTTATACTTCGAAATACATATATTTAAATTGTTAATTAATCTGTTTAATTAATTAATTGAGAAGCCTAAATAGATCCGTTATTTACGTTGGATAGTTTATAAAACCTTTTATTCCATCTCACTTCCGCTGCGTTTTATACTCCAACATCGATAGCATCATAGCGACTGCCGCCAATGACTATGGGAATTGTCTGTCTGAAATCACCACCGAAAATAATGGTTTTGCCTCTGAAAGGTATGTCAATCTCCATGAGGTCACACAGTAAAGTATCAACTGCCTCAATACTTTTGCGGTGTGCCATGGAAGCCTCTTCCAAATAATAAGTTTTGCAGCAATAATGACGCGAGCATGTACACTTTGTTTGATAATTATGCAGGCCTCATCCTCTACAACGATAGGAAGTTTGAATCTTGAGTGAGCTGTACGGCCGCCTGGGAGTAAGGATGCAGCCACTCCTGAGGATGCGACTTCAAGAGCAAAAATGGACAGCTGCCAAAAGAGCTACATGACAGCTGGATGTATTTCACTTAATATGAAAGCATAATTTCTCCACATAGCCTCAGGAGCACACAACCACCGAGCCGACTGAAAATCTGTAATTTCATCAAACTTTGGAGTGGATGGCTGTTCAACAACGTTGAATGCAATCTTGTTGGTGCTGTTGCAAAAGTACTTATAGAGGTATTTAATGAGCTTGAGGCCGATGCATATCTCCAAATTAATATGGCAGTCAAATTTAGCTAGAAGGTAAGTGTTATATGGGACAACCCACCTATTGTCAAGATTTTGACCTCGAACAGACACCGTCTTCCCGTTGTTTCTTCTTCTGTACAATGGATAACTGTCGTCATCTGCGAGGTGTTCCCATAATCCTTAAGATACTTATTTTTGCATTTTGTATCCTGCATGCATATATTTGAGGGTTTAGCAAGCCATAAGGATTGTGCATCATATGTCTTACAACACATGCATGAAGATGTCCATGCAGGTTGACATTAGGCAACTCTGCGCTAACATAACGATCATATGCATCAGATGAGGTTATTTTACATTTCAGTTGCAGGATAATGATCCAGTGAGCATGCGGAAGACCTCTTTTTTGAAATTCTATGACGTAAAGATACGCTACAACCTCTACGAAATTTTTTTCCTTCAGAATCTCATTCTTGAATTCCTCATTTCGACCTCTAAAGACTCTTGCTACGAGGTCAGACCTATTCTGAGCCTCTTTGTCAGGTAGCAGACCCTCATATATTTCTGGCCAATTTGGATTGCACGTCATTGTGATGAAAAAATCTGGCTTTCCATATTCGCTCAACAAAGACAATGTGTTAAGATACCGTCAACGCATGTCTCGGGGGATGCCAACATACGATGCGGAGAGCATAAATTTTTGGCCATTATTGGATCCCCTGAGATTGCCTTCGCAGGCCATGCTCTCAATAATTCCTTCAAATGTCAAGCCGTAAATTTTGGTGGATTTGTTCACTCCTTAGATAATCCAAGCACTGAGTCTCGATTTTCACATAGCAATCAATTTGCTATTGTTGTGCTACTCTCCCTGTTCGCAGTATATTTGTGGCATTGTTGGGTCGACTTTGAAATAGATAGCGATCGGTTCTCGGCGGCTACATTGTTTTGCTTTCATCAATTTGTATTTAAATATGTTTCAAGCGAACAAATAAATTGTGACATATAACCAACAATCGACCGCTACATCGTGCATGACGCCTTGACTATTAGTGTCGGCGAGTGACAATCGACGAATTCCTGTATGCCAGCCATGTTCTCCATAAGGAAATAATAATGGATATTGCAGTGGGTCATAACAGCCGTAATAATAGTGCACATAGTGTGTTATTCGTGATGAAGTATAGACATGAATGTCATGCAGTTGATCTGTAGGAACATCAGCCAATTAATTCCAAATTGCAGCGACCTGATTAACTGTGGGCAAATTTTATATTCTCATGTCCAAAGATGGATCAGCATGCACAACAATGTTGCACTCCTGTAAATTATTCAATTCTCAAAATCCACGGAAGAAAATTCTGTATGGATTAAGTTTCATCAACTCAAGAAGGTCCTGCAAAATATGCGGATCGAGTTCTCCCGATTGAGATAGTCTATTTTGCAGTTCGTTTGATTTCATAAAAATATAGTTGCGACTAACACCATGACCTTCCGCGGGTATTAAATCCCACATGAAATGATAAACGGCTCACCGAATGCGTCTTGTATATGCCTTTATTAGATTTAGCTAAGGCCTAATCGTATGTAATGCCAAGAGAACTACAAGCAGTAGTATTGTTGTATGTCCGAAAATGTTTTCGAAAACAAATTGCATCAGACGATCCCAATGAAGTGTATAACTCCCAATGCTTTGGTGGCATCTTAGGTAAAGCCAAGGAGATCTGACCACGCAAGCAGCAAAACTCTTGGGTTCTCTCGAATAACACTGGGCTTTGCAGAACTGGCATGCAGCAGCAAAGGGCAAAGACCATGCATGTAAGGGGATTTTCTCCATTTTTCTGAGCAAATCATGTTGGATATGAGAGATGTCTCTTGTCAGTTTCGTCCGAGGGGTCGTAGTTTTACCGCTGGTAGAAGGAATCGCTCTATTGGCAAGTGCTACTACAAAAAAGAGCATATAACATACATTTAATAAAATTGACCAATAAAATTAAGGAAGTAAAAAAATAATCATATAGAAATAAACATCTAAAAAGTAATATACCTTGTTGTTTGTACTCAATTCTTCTATTGTCTAGCAGGGAGGCCTTCTTTTGAGCGGTCATTGATGCATACGTGGCTCGCTTACTTGCATTCTTTTCCAGACGGATCACAGTCTGGTCTAATGTCCAAAATAAAAGAAAGTGGACGATTTTCTAAGGAATTAGTTTTAGTAGATGATGGAAATAAAAAGAAAGAAGGAAGTCACGTACCAAAATGCAGTGATTGTGCATTGATCAAGCAGTCGTCCTGAGGATCTAGGAAAACAAATCATGATAATCTGATAATTACAGTGCAAGACAAGGAGGAAAAAATTTAATATTTCAGAAATCGCACATGAAATCTGGCTGAGCTCGTTGTTGAGAGGTACTTGCCATGCAATACTATTTGAATCAGCACTGAAAATGTCTCTGTTTTTTTGTAAAAAACATAGAGGAATAAAGAGTTAGGATAAATTACGCAACAAGAGTGAAGCTAAATGAATTTATTAAATTTCAAAATCTACAGATGTCGGGATATAACACTATAAGGTTTTTTTAAGAAAAAGGCAGTCCGAAATCGAGCACCATGTTTCATATTTGATAAACTAAGAAAAAAGGACATGTTTATTTTGAAGATATTAACAATCTTTCCGATGTAAAGATATAATAAATCTGAAGTGAGACCAAATATTGGAAAAAATATTAAATATGTTATACACAGAATATTGCAAAATAATATTATGAAATATTTTGGAACTGAGTTGGAGCAGAAATAAATATATAAGTAGATAGTATATGGAGAATAGGAAGAACTTGAGAAGTAGTGACATGGAATATCCGAGAGTAGTGTAACACCCCAAATCTCATAAGGGACATTACACGTCGTAGAACCTTCAGCAAGGTCTACCAGTGTAACACCCCCAAAACCTTACGGGAATATTACAGCGCCGTGGGCCCCACATTGGAGCCCACAAGGCTAAAATCATTTTCGCAAACATTTAAAAATGCTAAAAGGCCCTTTTGAAGTACACACACACAACATAGTTCAGAAGAATGCCGAAAAGCCATTAAGAAACGTACACACACAGCGGATGAAACATAATTAAATACATTTGCAGCGGAATTATAAAAACCAGAAAGAACACCCGAATCCCAACAACTACGCCATAGCCAGTATCACCGGAAAGCTCATCCCTTCACGACCGCTACTCGCTCGAACTCCGAGTACCTAAAAGATAAAGCCCACGACGGGGTCAGCCATAATACTCAACAATGATAACGATCACATCACAAAAACAATACATATCAATGTAATTACAAGGTAAGAAAAATTCCAATATGATCTCACCGAAGTAACCTTACCAACTTGTCACAACCATAACAATCAAATCTTACCATATCCCACGCCTCGTGTCCTTAAGTAATGAACGAATTCAAATGTAATCACCTGTACTGTATCCGAAACACTACCAAGATTTCCAAACAGAAACATATCTCGAGTATAGAATAATCTGGTCAAGTTCGATTCTGTATTTGGTCGCACAATCGGAACCCAATCGATAGGAAGGCTGATATCACACGATACATCGCAAATCAAGCTGTCCCAAAACAATGGCAAGTCCCGGAGATCAATACAAAGCATGAATGCTCACACAATCAATAATGATAACAATCAATGCATCACACCAGAAATATCAATGACATGATAGTTCCACACAAGATCGACAAAGGGATCAACCACGAATGAGAATACCAATAATGTGGTAACTCCAACAAGATCAATGAAGAATCAATAACAGGGAATACCGACAATCGGCAAATCCAAGCGAGGTCAATAAAAGGTCGACAACCGAGAATACGGCGACACGGTAAGGATCAACGAAGAATCAATAATCGAGAATACCGACACGGTAAGGATCAATGAAGAGTCAATAACCGAGAATACCGACGACACGGTAAACTCTAACAAGGTCAATAAGAGTCGACAACCGAATTACCAGCGATGCGATAAACTTAAATGAGAACAATAAAGGGTCGATAACCGAGAATACCGGCGACACGGTAAACTCTAGCAAGATCAATAAGGACCAACAACCGGGAATACCAACGATACGGTAAACTCCAATAACATCAATCAAGGACTAATAACCAAGAATACCAGCGGTGAGACAACTCCCAAGCGGAATCAATAAGGATCAATAACGAGCGAGATTACCAATGACGGGGTGAACTCCAAACGAGATTTATAAAGGATCGATATCAATGAGTTGACCATCGATATGGTAACTCGAACGAGATTAGTAAAGGTTCAACGGCGGCAGATACATGAGAGAATAAAATCGTCAACCATATACAAATCATATATACGGGGTTTCAAAGACAACCGAATATCGAAACAGCACCCGATTATACATGGGTGAGCGACCAATCAATAAGACTCAAGATGGGCGTCACGATACGCTCGATCCGGACATGTGTCCATGTACAAGCCAACCACGGGTATTGATCAATACACGTGGTCTCGTACCTAATCGGCCTCACGAAATGCGTTTCGTGTGCGGTTCAATATGAGGTCGAAACCAACATATGCTACACGTGCCCGTCCCGAAAATCCTACACATGAACGATCAGAACGTATCTGACTCCAGATATGTCACGATACAACATGACAACCAATCTCAAAGAAACGCATATCCAACAAGGATCAGAAATTTTCCAGAGGGAAACAATAACTCGATCATGAAAGACCGACACGACCACA
The DNA here is from genome assembly GCA_033398695.1 of Orobanche coerulescens. Classification (NCBI taxonomy): domain Eukaryota; kingdom Viridiplantae; phylum Streptophyta; class Magnoliopsida; order Lamiales; family Orobanchaceae; genus Orobanche; species Orobanche coerulescens. The sequence continues at coordinate 129,816,558 of CM065808.1, read as the reverse complement.
ATGTCGTATTCCGTCAGACGATAGTTCACAGCAAGCTCAACAATGCATATAATAATAGCACATAAACTCCCAAGGCAGCAGCCAAGGGTCACGGAAGCATCTACTCAGGAATACTCCGGACAATAACACATAAACTCCCAAGGCAGCAGCCGAGGGTCACGGAAGCATCTACTCAGGAATACTCCGGACATAGTTGCTATTTAGGTCTTATCCCCTAACACATTTCCATTCGGGTACCATACAGGTTTTATCCCCAACACATCGGCCCCACAGATTACGGCTCAAGAAAGAGCACTTCACAAAACGTAACAAACAATGGTGCACACTCACCGCATGAAATATCAACACACACATGTAATAATGCAACATGATGATTATTATAATCTAACAACATTAATTTACCTCAAGCTGGAGACGCTAACCTTTCCACGACCAACCGTCCTGAACAAATACACGGTTTATCCAACAATCCAAAATGAAGTACAGTCCATAACTAATACCAAACCACCATCCCGAGTTCAACATCGACACGATAACTAACCTTGATATCCAACTTCTCATGCAATAGACCAAATTATAATTCACGTTCCCATTTCCAGTAGACATCCTTAAAATCATATACATTATGATTTATCTTACATACCACCATTCCGACAATTCATATATTCCATAATACCATTGCTATATGAATCATAAATGAAATGAAAACGAAATCATTTATTAACATTATGGCGAGCAAGCATAACTTGCCTTGATACCAATTCGACGAAGCCACTATCACTCCCGCCGACTTCGTCTACAAGCTCCATGACCCGACTCGTCCATGCACAATGGTTAACTTCAACGATCACTAAACGCAACCTAATGCAATAATTAGTTAACGATCGTTCAATAACAATCAACCGAAATGATCAACTAATCAAACTCGATGGTTCAACGACATCTCGATCATACGAAACCAAACCGTATCAACTCTTAACAATACGAACACAAGCGAAATTCGGTGTTCAATGGTCCTAACGACGTCTTCAACATATATACTTCTCATAACATCACGAATCGCAACAAACTACCAAGAACATCGAGAATATTACGATTCCATAATCATAACAACATAATCGAATCATTTGATCACCAATTCATTATCTTCCCTTAACAAAATTCTCGTAAATACCAAGAATCATCACGAAAATATCAATTCAACCATCATTCATACGAAAACGTATAGAATTTCCCAAGTTCAACTCATTGGGGCATTTCATCGAACACTTTGAAGGCATAATCCAATTTAATCATTTTAACGAAGAAATACTCGAATTTGTTCCACAAAACTTCAAGAGTATTGAATGATTACGAGTATACAATCAAGTTCTATCAATAATCTGAATCAAAACGAAGCAAATCGGCCAAAACACCAAGAAACCTCAAGAACATCCAAAAACCAAAAGTTCATGTGTTCTTACCTTCGATCCGGGTGGAGAATGATGTTAATCCATGATTCCAACTTCCAAAACATGTTGTTATAAGTTGATTCTACTCAAAACCATCATGTTTGCTGAAGAAATCGTGGAAGGAACGAAGAAAAACGAAGAAATGAGCAGATGACTCGGTCCAGGCCTTATATAGGCCGAGGCCTGCCGGCCAGTTACGTACGTAACCGGCCGTGGCTTACGTACGTAACCGGCCGTGGCCTACCTTGCATCGGTTTGTTCGGCACCCTTACGTGCGTAGCCGGTGGCTTACGTGCATGCGCCCTTACGGCCGTATCGGCCTTGCCTTACGTCATGTCGGCGATCCTAGCCCCCGAGTCACTGCCGACCATGATCGGCCATCCCAACGAGTCACGGCCGGCCATGCTCGGCCATCCAGTCATCTCGGCCACGACTCGGCCAGCCGCCCGTAACGTCGTAACACTTATTCCGTTGCGTCGTGTACGTATGTTGACTTGCTACGATCTGATGAGTGGTGTTACGTGCGTAACCGATCTGTATAACGTACGTAACACGTACGTTGACTCACCTGTCAACATCCTCCGCCGAAAGTTGCCGACACAGGGTCCCACCTGCCGACCACGACTCGATCGTCTGATTCCCATGTTACGTACGTAATGTCTCGGCCATAACGTACGTAACTCTACCAATTTAACGTATGTAAGCTTCAACACATAACGTACGTAATGGCTTCCATACTTGGCCATTTCCAGCAATTCCTGTCCAACATATCGACATAACAAATGTGAACATACGACAATACTGAACACATATACGAAATCCCGAAAATATTCTCGTGCAGTGCGTCGATGCACGATACCCCAATTACAGCGTCGACCAAGTACGGAAATCATACAAATACCCATACGGTATATCCGACATCGAAAAACACATCAAGCATGTAATATCCTAGAATCAAAATAACCTCAATGACATCGCACGACGGTATCACGGTTTCCAAAATTATCCGCTCATATCGTGTCGGTCCCACTCTGTACAGTACATCCCAGATAAAATAATGCGAAAAATTCATAGTGAAATTCTAGGATATTACATATCTACCCACTTAAATAAGTTTCGTCCTCGAAACTCAAAATCCTGTCACAATCAGTATCTCAATCCCGAAATATCTCAGAATCACGACACCATACTCAAATAATCATCATCAAAACTGAAATAACTGAAAGAACACACTTACAGGTCCGTGAAGTCGGTGATCTTCCGTGATACCAGCATACGACTCCCATACAAATTTAAACACACCGGCATCGCAAATACAATAATTTGAAAATATTTCAAAAATTTTGAAACCTCCAAAATCGGTTTGACCCAAAAGTCAGAAAATCATTTTCAAAAGTCACGCTACTACCGCACCGGTAGAGCCACATAACACACACGCCCGGGTTTTATGAAACCCAAGCTCTGATACCATCTTCTGTAACACCCCCAAAACCTTACGGGAATATTACAGCGCCGTGGGCCCCACATTAGACCCCACAAGGCTAAAATCATTTTCGCAAACATTTAAAAATGCCAAAAGGCCCTTTTGAAGTACACACACACAGCATAGTTCAGAAGAATGCCGAAAAGCCATTAAGAAACGTACACACACAGCGGATGAAACATAATTAAATACATTTGCAGCGGAATTATAAAAACCAGAAAGAACACTCGAATCCCAACAACTACGCCATAGCCAGTATCACCGGAAAGCTCATCCCTTCACGACCGCTACTCGCTCGAACTCCGAGTACCTAAAAGATAAAGCCCACGACGGGGTCAACCATAATACTCAACAATGATAACGATCACATCACAAAAACAATACATATCAATGTAATTACAAGGTAAGAAAAATTCCAATATGATCTCACCGAAGTAACCTTACCAACCTGTCACAACCATAACAATCAAATCTTACCATATCCCACGCCTAGTGTCCTTAAGTAATGAACGAATTCAAATGTAATCACCTGTACTGTATCCGAAACACTACCAAGATTTCCAAACAGAAACATATCTCGAGTATAGAATAATCTGGTCAAGTTCGATTCTACGGTGGTCGCACAATCGGAACCCAATCGATAAGGCTGATATCACACGATACATCCGCAAATCAATCGTCCCAAAACAATGGCAAGTCCGGATATCAATACAAAGCATGAATGCTCACACAATCAATAATGATAACAATCAATGCATCACACCGAAATATCAATGACATGATAGTTCCACACAAGATCGACAAAGGGATCAACCACGAATGAGAATACCAATGATGTGGTAACTCCACAAGATCAATGAAGAATCAATAACCGGAATACCGACAATACGGCAAATCCCAACGAGGTTAATAAAAGGTCGACAACCGAGAATACCGGCGACACGGTAAGGATCAACGAAGAATTAATAATCGAGAATACCGATGACATGGTAAGGATCAATGAAGAGTCAATAGCGAGAATACGGCGACACGGTAAACTCTAACAAGGTCAATAAGAGTCGACAACGGAATTACCAGCGATGCGATAAACTTAAATGAGAACAATAAAGGGTCAATAACCGAGAATACTGACGACATAGTAAACTCTAGCAAGATCAATAAGGACCAACAACTGGGAATACCAACGATACGGTAAACTCCAATAACATCAATCAAGGACAAATAACGAAGAATACCAACGGTGAGACAACTCCCAAACGGAATCAATAAGGATCAATAACGAACGAGATTACCAATGACAGGGTGAACTCCAAACGAGATTTATAAAGGATCGATATCAGTGAGTTGACCATCGATATGGTAACTCCGAACGAGATTAGTAAAGGTTCAATGGCGACAGATACATGAGAGAATAAAATCGTCAACCATATACAAATCATATATACGGGGTTTCAAAGACAACCCAAATATCGAACAGACCCAATTATACATGGGTGTGAGCGACCAATCAATAAGACTCAAGATGGACGTCACGATACGCTCGATCCGGACATGTGTCCGTACAAGCCAACCACGGGTATTGATCAATACACGTCTGGTCTCGTACCTAATCGGCCTCACGAAATGCGTTTCGTGTGCACGGTTCAATATGAGGTCGAAACCAACATATGCTACACGTGCCCGTCCGAAAATCCTACACATGAGCGATCGAGCGTATCGACTCCGGATATGCCACGATACAACATGACAACCAATCTCAAAGAAACGCATATCCAACAAGGATCGGAAGATTTTCGGAGGAAACAATAACTCGATCATGAAAGACCGACACGACCACAATGTCGTATTACGTGAACGATAGTTCACAGCAAGCTCAACAATGCATATAATAATAGCACATAAACTCCCAAGGCAGCAGCCAAGGGTCACAGAAGCATCTACTCAGGAATACTCCGGACAATAACACATAAACTCCCAAGGCAGCAGCCGAGGGTCACGGAAGCATCTACTCAGGAATACTCCGGACATAGGTGCCATTTAGGTCTTATCCCCTAACACATTTCCATTCGGGTACCATACAGGTTTTATCCCCAACACATCGGCCCCACAGATTACGGCTCAAGAAAGAGCACTTCACAAAACGTAACAAACAATGGTGCACACTCACCGCATGAAATATCAACAAACACATGTAATAATGCAACATGATGATTATTATAATCTAACAACATTAATTTACCTCAAGCTGGAGACGCTAACCTTTCCACGATCAACCATCCTGAACAAATACACGGTTTATCCAACAATCCAAAATGAAATCTGATCCATAACTAATACCAAACCACCATCCCGAGTTCAACATCGACATGATAACTAACCTTGATATCCAACTTCTCATGCAATAGACCAAATTATAATTCACGTTCCCATTTCCACTAGACATCCTTAAAATCATATACATTATGATTAATCTTACATACCACCATTCCGACAATTCATATATTCCATAATACCATTGCTATATGAATCATAAATGAAATGAAAACGAAATCATTTATTAACATTATGAACTGAGCAAGCATAACTCGCCTTGATACCAATTCGATGAAGCCACTATCAATCCCGCCGTCTTCGTCTACAAGCTCCGCATGACCCGTCCGTCCAAAGACAACGGTTAACTTCAACGATCACTAAACGCAACCTAATGCAATAATTAGTTAACGATACGTTCAATAACAATCAACCGAAATGATCAACTAATCAAACTCGATGGTTCAACGACATCTCCATCATACGAAACCAAACCGTATCAACTCTTAACAATACGAACACAAGCCGAAATTCGGTGTTCAATGGTCCTAACGACGTCTTCAACATATATACTTCTCATAACATCACGAATCGCAACAAACTACCAAGAACATCGAGAATATTACGATTCCATAATCATAACAACATAATCGAATCATTTGATCACCAATTCATTATCTTACCTTAACAAAATTCTCGTAAATACCAAGAATCATCACGAAAATATCAATTCAACCATCATTCATACGAAAACGTATAGAATTTCCCAAGTTCAACTCATTGGGGCATTTCATCGAACACTTTGAAGGCATAATCCAATTTAATCATTTTAACGAAGAAATACTCGAATTTGTTCCACAAAACTTCAAGAGTATTGAATGATTACGAGTATACAATCAAGTTCTATCAATAATCTGAATCAAAACGAAGCAAATCGGCCAAAACACCAAGAAACCTCAAGAACATCCAAAAACCAAAAGTTCATGTGTTCTTACCTTCGATCCGGGTGGAGAATGATGTTAATCCATGATTCCAACTTCCAAAACATGTTGTTATAAGTTGATTCTACTCAAAACCATCATGTTTGCTGAAGAAATCGCGGAAGGAACGAAGAAAAACGAAGAAATGAGCAGATGACTCGGTCCAAGCCTTATATAGGCCGAGGCCTGCCGGCCAATTACGTTCGTAACCGGCCGTGGCTTACGTACGTAACCGGCCGTGGCCTACCTTACTGTACAGTTTGTTCGGCACCCTTACGTACGTAACCGGCAGCTGGCTTACGTACGTAACTGGCCCTTACGGCCGTAACCGGCCACTGCCTTACGTACGTAATCGGCCAGTCCTAGCCCCCAGCGAGTCACTGCCGACCATGCTCGGCCATCCCAACGAGTCACGGCCGGCCATGCTCGGCCATCCAGGTCATCTCGGCCACGACTCGGCCAGCCGCCCCGTAACGTACGTAACACTTTTTCCGTTGCGTACGTAATACGTACGTTGACTTGCTACAGTACAATGGACGTGTTACGTACGTAACACGTCCTGTATAATGTACGTAACACGTACGTTGACTCACCTGTCAACATCCTCCGCCGAAAGTTGTCGACACAGGGTCCCACCTGCCGACCACGACTCGATCGTCTGATTCCCATGTAACGTACGTAATGTCTCGGCCATAACGTACGTAACTCTACCAATTTAACGTACGTAAGCTTCAACACATAACGTACGTAATGGCTTCCATACTTAGCCATTTCCAGCAATTCCTATCCAACATCTCGACATAACAAATGTGAACATACGACAATACTGAACACATATACGAAATCCCGAAAATATTCTCAAATGCAGTCGATGCACGATACCCCCAATTACAACTGTCGACCAAGTACGACAATTATACAAATACCCATACGGTATATCCGACATCGAAAAACACATCAAGCATGTAATATCCTAGAATCAAAATAACCTCGATGACATACTGGCACGACTGTCACGGTTTCCAAAATAATCCGCTCATATCGTGTCGGTCCCACTCTGTACAGTACATCCCAGATAAAATAATGCGAAAAATTCATAGTGAAATTCTAGGATATTACAACCAGGCTAGCACATGATGTAACACCCCCAAGATATTCAGGGTATATTACAGCTCCGTGGACCCCTACATGGGGATCCACCAGGATAAATAAACAATACCGCTCGTCTAACCATCTCGGTTAGCGAGAAACACGCAACACCACGACAATAATTAAATGAAATCACCCGGTACGACCGGTAAACAGTACATCGCCCGACTTCACAAATATAATTCACGTACAAAACATATCCCAAATTTGGAAAACAACATATCAAAAAATAGACAACGAAAATAAAGGGACTCTATCGCACACGTCAACATCCCCGACCAGCATTCTTGTACTGCTCCAGTGCTCGCTCAATCGATTGAACACCACCTGAAATTCATAACAAGAATTTCTCCAAAATAGGTCCCCAAAGGGGCTAGCAATTACGCTAGTACAAGTAATCAAGGCAAACCATTTGCTCACACCTTTCATAGTACATGCATCAATTCATTTCAAAAACCAAAACTAGATATGTCTTTTCCGGAAACAAGCAGTCAATAATCAATTTGCCTATGACCAGGGTGAAGCCACTGGTCCCATTCAAGGCCTCTAAGGACCCTCCCGAACTGGCCATAATCATTAAACAAATCATGCACAGGCATCGCCTAGGACCGGGGTGAAGCCACTGGTCCCATTCGAGGCTTCTAAGGACCCTCCCAAACTGGCTAGCGAACAAGCTCGTGAATTCGGAGTGAAGTCACGGATTCCCCCGAGGCCTCGTCAGACCCTCCCGGAGTGAGCAAAGCACATACATATTATACATCACCATTTCATGTTAGTCATAAAGGTTTCCAAGAATACTTGCCTTGAGTGATTGACGACAACACGAAGCGAATCGAAAATCAACCACGATCGCTAGGAACCGACAAACCCGAACCTAACGATTCGAAGAATACAATGACAACCATTTCTAAATGAGTATAGAAATGAAATACACCCGGAAAGCCCACCTACGATTCATGTAATTTCGTACAAAAACAACAACGAGGGCAGATCGCAACTGAACCCTCTCAATTTCACAAATACCACGAAACTTACCATGACCTTGTAGAGGAAACAAGAATACCACCAATATTAATCATATATTTCATGGATTAATCAACAATACGGAACGAATCGGATAGAAACTCAAAACCCCCCAAATTTCCTAAAAGATAGGGTTCCAGGAGATTACCTCGGATTAAGAACGAAGAACACGAGTAGATGTTGTTAATATACACCAAGAACTCAAGGAATATGATAGTTGAAGTGATTGGAAGAAGAAATTGCTTTACGATCGCTCGGCCGCGGGGAAGGAAGAGAAATGAGTAAAGTGGGCGAATCTGGGTCAACTTTTGGGTATATTATAACCAGGTGGCTTAGCGTGCGCTAACGGCTCACGGTTAGCGCGCGCTAACCTACCAAAAACTAGTCCAGAACCTGCGGTTCTGACCCGTTAGCATGCGCAACCAGAAAACAGCATGCCCTAACAGTCCCCCGATAGCGCGCGCTATCGGGCCATATCGTGCGCTACCTGTTCGCCAACCCCAGTACAGAAGCATTCTGCCCAGTCTGGACTACCGAATTAGCACGCGCTGCCGGACACATAGCGTGCGCTAAGTCTCAATCATATCGTGCGCTAATATACAGATTTAGCATGCACTAAGCTGCTCGTCAAGGGAGCAGAAACAACCTATTGCCACTGCTGTGCTCGAGTCATTAACACGCGCTACAAAACAAATATAGCATGCGCTACACAACGACATTAGCGTGCGCTACACAATAGAATTAGCGCGCACTAGCGAGTGCAGGCAGTGGTACAGACAGAACCCAAAGATGGAAAAACGGCGAACTCTTCCCCAGATGAAAACAACGCGCACCCGACACCAAACAATGGCTGGAAGAAAACACACGAACGATGAGTTCGATTCAGAACTGAGGTACTAAAAGAAAACATGATTCCAACTACCCAAAGGTTCAGAAAACGACAACGATAATAATTGCCGCATAACTTTAGGAAATTACAAAACGGGCCAAAACATCTGAAATGCACGATACCTGATAGAAACGCCAAACGAAAGGTCAAAACATGCATAATAACATAATATGGATTTGTGGCAACCCCGAAATGGCAGTTCCGATCAACAATTACGAGAATCGAAGCAAATAGCGATGGAAATGACATTAAATACAGAATTGAGTAAAACAGGTCCGAAACACGCTCGGATAACAATACGTCCAGTATTAAATATTCTCAAAATATTAATACGGTTACAAACAAGTCAATAAGCACAAAAAATACACCAAAACGAAAAATACAGAAAAAGAAAAAAAATGCAGATATTACATTCTACCCCTCTAAACATAAGTTTCGTCCCGAAACTTAAGAAACAAACAACTCGGGGTACCTAGCATGCATACTATCCTCGATTTCCCAAGTTGCCTCCTCAACACAGTAATACCCGGTTGTCAATTCATTTTATCATTCAGTAATTGTCACTCAGTAATTTTTCACTCATTAATAATCATTCATCATTCATATTCATTCATTGTGTTTCACTGTTCGGCATACTTTTGAATCGTATATCAGTTATCATTCGTCATCCAACCCTGTTGAGATTCGAGTCAAGAACTCTATAATTATCCTCGTTGTTGGCATCCTGTGTGAAGAGAAGCGCACGTTACATACTCTTTTTAGCGCACGCTAATTGAGTACTAGTAGCGCACGCTATCGTTGAGCATTAGCACACGCTAGTGCAATTGAGACAGACAGTCCAGAAGGCACTGGACTGAATTGGAGTATTCTTAGCACATGCTATGAGTGGAAAATAGCGTACGCTAGTTGTATCAGTAGCGCACGCTATTGGCCTTCGTTAGCGCACACTACTTGTGTAATTGTGACAGGCAGTCCAGTAGGTACTGGACTGAATTGGAATTCGTAGTGCACGCTATGGGTGGAAATTAGCATACGCTAAAGGTATTAGTAGCACACGCTACATTGCCAGTGTAATTCACGCTAAGGCGAGTAAGTAAGAGGACAGTAGGTTCTGGACTCCAGTTACTGGGCACCAACTATCAGGTAGCGCACGCTAACACAAGGTTAACGTATGCTAAGTAGGAGGCTTTAGCGCACGCTACCTGGTTCGTAGCGCATAACGATGCAGGCAGTGGGTACTGGACTACCCGATGAACCCGTTAGCACACACTAATCATAGGAGCTAGCACGCGCTAAGCTGGTTGAGGTATAAATGGGACAGTTCAGCCCTTCTTCGTCATTTCTTCATTTCTCCTCCTTCCTTGGGCGATTTTGGCCAATTTTGGATGATTTATGAGGATCTTTTCAAGCTGTTATCACCTATCATCATCTTCAAGCACCTAGTTCAGATTAATCAACATTTAATCCTCTCCTCCACTCCAAATCAAGTTAAACTTTTCTTGAATCTAGAATTTCGGGATTTGAGTGTTTTCCTTCTGATCTCTTCAAGTTAGGTTGCTATTATATTGGAATATGCTGAATATGGATTATCTACTTTGGATACATGTGTTCCTATGGATTTATTGGTGTATTTTTCGGATTTGTTGAGTAATTGGGGAATTGTTAAAGAACACCTTGAGTGTTGACTTTAGAATTTTGGGGTTTCGACTAGATGTTGTTGTAATCTCGAACGGAGTATTCCTATTGGATTATTGATTGTATTGATGATGTTTTGTTGGATTGAATCACTCATTTGGAGGTTGGTTTCGATATAATTTGGGTTGGTTGTAAACGATTGATGAATGTTTGCATAGTGTTTGTCAAAATGCCCAATGAGTTTGGAATTGTTGTATCGACTTCTTGAATTGGTTATGATCGTAATTGATACGTATATTAAGCGAATTGTTGGTACTTGTGTTATTCAAGGTTGTTCAAGCGACCGATAACTACTTTATGGATGTTTGTTCGAGAAAGGACATTTCATCACCGGTATTGAGGCAAGTTAATTCTTGCTCGGTTAAAAGGATAATCATTCCTTTCGTTGTTATTCATTCATACATATAATTCATTCATCATACATCAATCATGTTGAGACTTGTAATTATCAAACTAATCATTCAATTCACAAGGAACAATGATTCCAATCATTTCATTTGAAGCTATCACTCATTGCGTTATTATTTCACCTCGGTGAGTCATTATTGACCCTTGCCAGCTTTCTATTCATTGTTCTTCATTATGGTCGCTTATGTTCTTGTGACCTTCCGAGATTGTATTGCGTTATGGGTGGTATGTGTGTGGAAGTTTTAGTCGGGCACACTAAGGTCATTGTGTATATGCGGGAATCCGGACAAATTGGACTGTACACACGGTAACGTGCCTCCGTGAGACTAATTAGGCCAAGTTTTGCGGGTGTTTATGCGGGACGCCGGGCACTCGGCAGGCTTGTTCACTTGCACAACCCATTCGTGGAGTACTGTGATGCCTATCGTTCAACTTTATTTCACAATTAATTCATGTGATTATTGTATTTGTTCAACTCTTGAGGATTGTTGTTCTGTGTAACTGACCTCGTTGGGGATGTTGTTTTTAGGTCATGGCAAGGCAAAGGCACGGGAAGAGAACGTTGACGGCGAGGAGTCCCAGTGATATTAGTAGGGGGGCCCAATCTGTCCACTTATTCATGTTTTCTTTGATGTGTATTTTCCGCTGCAGTTCCATTTGGATTTTCACGACGGTACTATCTTTAACCCACGACGGTACTATCTTTAAAACATTTGAAGACTATATAAAATTTGTTTATCAAAACCGTCGTAAATTCTCGTTTGAAAGGACAAGGCCTGAAATGACAGAACTCAACAGTTTAAAAACATACATTAAGCTATCGCTTACACGTACCGACAAAATAGTTTAAAAAATGGTTTCCAAAGTAACCTAAGTTACCAGATGCCAGAAAGGCCATTTAAAAATACTCACGCAGCGGAAAAGACAAACAATTAAAAATACTCTAGCAGCGGAATACAACAACTGATCAGGAAACTCAATACACAATTACATGCCCTAGCCAGTATCCTCCGGGAAGCTCATCTCTCCACGACCGCTACAAGCTCGATATCTCAAGAACCTAAAAAGAAAGCCCACGACGGGGTCAGCCATAATATCCAACAATGATAACCGTCACATCACATTAATAATTACATATCAATGAGAATACAAAATAAGAATATGACAGATGTAATCTTATCGTCATAACTTTACCAAAATTCACATCTCGCATAGTACCCAAGGTTCTCAAAACATCATCATAACTCACTGTTACGAAATCTACTAACTCTGTCCAACCCAAATCCGTCGGGTAACATCATCACATCTCGACACGAAAACCAAGTGTCCATCAAAGACAAATACCAAGGGAAATACGGAACATACCTTGAGATGCACAATACCACGACAATCATGTCACTCTAATCCGAGATCATATCAATGGAACATACGGGCACGGTCCTAACACAAAACCTACAAATGCATACTCATATGACAACGTCAATATGCTCAAAACAATAACAACAGTGTATACTCAATGGAAATCCCATGATCCAGCTGTTGGAATATAAAACGCAGCGGAAGCAAGTTGGTGGTGATAATTTAACAAAAGGTTTTATAAACTAACCAACGCAAAAACCGGATCTATTTAGGCTTGTCAACTAATTAACTAAACAGATTAATAAACAATTAACTAAACATATTTACGCATGGGAGCAGGTAATTTTTACCTTTGACGCGAAGTGGTAGAAAAATCCCTTTTGGTCGATTTATGTCCTCTTCGTGTTCCTCTCCGATCTTATTGTATTTCTACCTAAAGATCTTTTAGAGTATATCCCACCTACGTCCGGATGTCGTGTGGGCAACAATCTACCGGACTACTTGGACTGCAAAGGGATCGGCCGAAACTTTCCTCTCAAAAAACTTACGATTTTTGTTCTCTCTATTTTTCTTGAATATTTTGAGTATTTTAAAAAAATATTGTGTTAACCAAATTGTGGAATCCAAGACACAAGTCAAGATCCATAATTAAAACACACACAAAAAATTGATTTCTTGGGCAATAAAAGGGTGAAAAAATTGGCCATCCCAAGTCTCATATATATAGGTGTTTTGGGCTACTCTAGGGACCTTAAGGAGGATATGGTAAGGACTCTTAGTAGATATCTTCTTCCCATATTAGGACTCTTCCTAATATTAAGACTCTATTAATATCAACTTAGTCCACTAATAATTTAATATTGCACTTCCTACCAAAATCCCAAATTACGAAATTGGGCTCCTTTTTGAATTAATTATTTCCCGTTTTTAAGATATTCCATGTCCATTAATTAATTTAAGCTACTGACAGCTTTTAATTAATTAATGTGTTATACATGAGTATACCACTCGACCTTTATTATTATATCAGAAAATTAATTCCACCTATGAATGTTGTGGCTTGCTCGAGCATGGTATTTCTTTATATTACTCGATAAATGAGTTAAAAACTGACTCTTGTTTTTCTTCATTTGTATTTCCGCTGCAAAATTCCGTTTGGGATGTTTATTAATTCAGGGTGGTGTATTTTATCTTCATATAAAATATACTAGTATTCTATATTGTCCTGGTGTATTGTACTCAAGCTCCTCATCGGAGTATTTGGTAATATAATGTGGTTCGGTACTACAATTATATTATTTAATTCATCAGTTTTCATTCGCCTGGTGGGTCCCAGTCGGGGGTCCACCGTATGTTGAACGGATTTGTTGGTAATTGTGTTATTCAAGGTTGTTCGAGCGACCGACATCTCATTTAGGACGTTTGTTCGTGGAAGGACATTTGTCACCGGTGTTGTGTAAGTTAATTCTTACTCGGTTAAAAGGATATTCATTCCTTTCGTTGTTTTTCATTCATAATCATAACTCATTCATAATGTATTAACCGTATTGAGACTTGTAATTGTCGAATAATCACTTCATTCACGAGTAACGACGGTTCCAATAATTTGATTGAGCTATCATTCACTTCACTATTATTTTCATCTCGGTGAGTCATTCTTGACCTTGTCGGATTATTATTCATTAATATTCATTATGGTCATTCTCATTCATATGACCTTCTGGGTTTATATTGCGTGGCCGGGTGTAGATGTGTGGAATTTTTAGTCGAGCACACGATAGTCATGTATTGGGTTCACCGATACATTGGACTGTGCATACGGTAACGTTTACCTCCATGAGACTAATTAGGTACAAGGACTGGTGTGTCCGGGCACTCGTCTTGTACACTTGCACAGAACATTACGGGCGTACTATGATGCTCCTCTTCAGCTTAAATTCATAACTAAGGATATTTCATAATTGAAAAATATCATGATTGTGTATATTCAACCCTTGAGGATTGTTGTTATGTGTAACTGACCCCGTTGGGGGATTTTGTTTTCAGGTCATGGCGCTCTTCCAAAGAGATATTTCTACCCGATCCACCTTACTGAATGAACTCATCCTCAAAGAAGTGCGCTTGTAAAGCCACAAAGACCCTATGGTCTTCTGGCATGTAGAATAGATAACCCATCGAGTCCTCTGGGTATCCAATGAAACGTCCTTTGATGGACCTCGCTTCCAGTTTGTCTACCTTAGCCTTCTTGACATCGGCTGGACATCCCGAAATCCTTATGTGATTAAGACTTGGTTTCTTACCCTCCCACATCTCATGCAGAGTGATAGGAATGGATTTGGAAGGACATCTATTAAGGATATAGGCAGCGGTAAGTAAGGCGTACCCCCACAGGTAAATTGGTAAATCAGTGTAATTCAACATGGAGCGGACCATGTCCAAAAAAGTCCGATTTCTCCTTTCTGAAACACCATTTAACTGTGGGGTTCCCAGCGGCGTAAATTGTGAAACTATTCCATATTCCTTAAGGAACTCATCAAACTCTATGCTCATATATTCGCCACCTCAGTCTGACCGAAGTGCTTTGATATGACATCCAGTGTGTTTTTCAACTAGGGCCTTAAATTCCTTGAATTTAGTAAAGGCTTCGGATTTATGTTTCATCAAGTACACAATCCCATACCTAGTATGATCATCTGTGAATGTTATGAAATATTGATATCCGTCTCGGGCTGCTTCCAAAGCACCATAAACACCGGTATGTACCAACCAAAGTTTTTCAGCAGCCCTTTCAAATGTCCCCGTGAAGGGGGACCTAGTCATTTTGCCTCTAAGGTAGGATTCACAAGTTGGATAGTGTTCGACACCCAATGGACTTAAAAGTCCATCTTTCTCCATTTTGTGAACTTTGGTCTGACCAACGTGACCAAGTCTAAGGTGCCACTTAAGAGCTTGATTAGTATCTTGCCTGTCATGTTTCCTAGTTATAGTGTTCACTGCTGATTTATTTTGTAAGTTCAGATGATATAAACCATTCAACAATATAGCTGTGCCAACCAATTTATTTCGAAAATAAATTTTACAACTACCATTGCCAATGAAGAAAGAAAATCCTTTCCGATCCAAGACTGGAATGGATACAATGTTTTTATTCCCCTTGGGCAAAACAATTACTTCATCTAACTTCAAAATAAAACCGGATTCTAAACCCAGTAGGAGTGATCCAATATCGGTTGCCTCGATACTTTGTCCGCATCCGACAGTGATCATCACTTCCCCAGCTTCAAGCTGCCTACTTCGTTCCAGATCCTGATTCATAGTACAAATATGAGAAGTAGCACTTGAATCCAGAATCCATGAAGCAGAATATACTATAACGGAACAATTGGTTTCAAAAGCAAAAAGTTCCGTACCGGTTGCGCCATTGATCTTGGGACAAGTCCTACGCCAGTGGGCCATCTCACCACATTCAAGACATTTATTCGTAGGTTTTGGACCGCGCACCTTTTGAACCTTTTGGGCCTTGCCCTTGCCTTTCTGCACCCCTTTCTTGGGTTTATACTACTCGTAGGTCTTTTTATTCTTGTTCTTGGACCTCCAAGACCCAGAAGAAATCACAAGAGCAGCCTCCCTCAGTTTAGTCTTCATGTTAGATTGTCCCGTCACCAGTTTATTCATTAGCCCAGCTAATGTGCATGAAATCTCATTACAAACTGCATGAAGGAGTAAGGTAGAGATTGAAGGATTAGATCAATCTGAAGGGATAAATCCATATGAAATTTGAGCACCTCGAGCCTCTCAGTCATAGAGATCATCTTGAGGACTTGGTCTCCCATTTTCTCCCCTTGTTTCATCCTAGCACTGAACAACTGCTTCGATATCTCATACCTAGCAGTCCTACTGTGCTCTCCATAAAGTTCGGTCAAGTGTGCGAGAATCTGCCTAGCCGAAGTCATTTTTTTGTGCGCTCTCTGCAGCTCATTAGTCATTGAGCCCATCATAAAGCCACGTACCAGCACGTCATCCTTGACCCATTTTTCCTGGACGTCAATCTCTTCCTGATTACCCCTAGTCCGGACTGGAGTTGATAGAATGTCCACCTCCAAGACGTATCCCAAAGACTCCATACTGAGAACAATCATCATATTCCGCAACAATTCAACAAAGTTGGGGCCATTTAGGAGATTCCTTTCAAGTAATATTGCTAGTGGGTTCTTTGCCATTTTAGAGAGATATAGTTACGTTTCTCTGCATTGATATAGACAAAGTTGAATTAGTGACTTGTTTTATTATGATCGAGTATAGAATTTAAGGGCTTGTATAATTCTTATCTAGGCTCCCACTAATTTTATCGGAATTACACACTCCCATGTTATAATCCGGAAGTCATGGTAAGATCAACTTCTTAGTGGTGATCAAGTTCTTTATAAATTTTAACAGACGCAATGTGTCAGGTTTCTTGCCTATTAATTTCAGCAAAGTGGTGTCCAACACCAACCCGTCCAACAGACGATTCTATCTTATTTTACCCCTAGTCTTCATGCTCTCAACCTATCAGGTTTCTTGGAAATCCAGAGTATCTAAGTTGTTTACCATCAACGTCTATCAGTTTGACTATTGAATCTCACCCGACAACCTATCAGGTTTCTAGGGGGGAAATTTATCACCAACCGAAGGAATCTAATGCACTCAAGAATTTTTCAACCTCTACCAAATGTACTACCTCGATAACTCAGAAGCATAGCACACCAGCTCGGGTATCAATTTTCTACGAGTTTGATGGAGGGTAGGAAACCTCGTAACATTTTTCAAACTTAGTCTATTGTTGTCGGGAGAATTTCGCGATTAATGTTACACTTTGCACATTAATTCATTTATATGCGCGTTTGTGTGTCAATCATTCAAAATGAAAAACAGTAAATAGCAACCTAGTTAGGCTCTGTTCTTTTGGACTGAATGAATCTGAACTGAACATATATATATATATATATATATATATATTAAAGGTAAATAATAATAATAATAATAACAATAAAATAAAAATAAAATAATAATAAAAATAATAATATAATAAAATATAAATGATCAGTTAAGATCTATTTGATAAGGGTAAATTAGAAAAAATATAAATTATAGCTAAAATATCAAATAATTTGCCAAATTCAAACTTTTGTTTTTGTAAAAATTAAATAAAATTGTTGGCAATCCAAAGTGACAGTATGATGATGTCTAATTTCAGGGGCGGAGCCAATATAGGACCTGTCTACCCCTTGAAGATTTTTTAATATTAAAATAATTAAATTAGGTTTTGCTAAAAACCTAATATTTTAAAAGATTTTTTAAAAATAATATAAAAGTCCACATCCCCAACCCAATTACCCATAACCCAACAAAATTGATAACAAAATTAATAACAATAACGATAATAACTATAATAATAATGATAATAACAATGATAATAATGATAAATAATAATAATAATAATAATAGTAATCAACAACAACAACAACGATAATAATTAATATTATTATTAATAATAGTAAATATTATTTAGTAATAATAACAATAATAATAACCAAGATTATTATTATTAATAATAAAAATTAAAAATAATAATAATAATAATAATAACTGAACTGAACTGAACTAAACTGAACTGAACTGAAAAACTGAAAAATAAGTCCAAAAGAATAGGGCCTCACTACCAACATATACCTCATGGACCTTTTCCTAAGTACTGGGCCAAGTGAATGACCCAATAAAGAAAAATAAAATAGTCTTCGATTCTTCATCTTCTCGGTCGGTTGTCTTCGGTCTTCGTCATAGCCAAATAAATAATTACATCATAGAAAAATGCAACCCATTATACAAATTTTCTAGTAAAAATAAATAGGCTCAAAACGAATTTTACAACCAAATCGAATCGAACAAATCAAAACTAAGTCCACGAGCTATATTACCATCACATAAGGATTCCATATAACGGCAATGAAATTAAATAATTAGTTTAATATATATTAATACAATTAATGTATAAAATTAATCTATTCAATATCTACAATATTAATCTAATTAATATATATGGCATTAAAATTAAATAATTAATTAATGTATTAATCCAATCAATATAAAAATTAATCAATTCAATTTTAATGGTATTAATCCAATTAATACTAATTATCGTCA
Organism: Orobanche coerulescens; assembly: GCA_033398695.1. Classification (NCBI taxonomy): domain Eukaryota; kingdom Viridiplantae; phylum Streptophyta; class Magnoliopsida; order Lamiales; family Orobanchaceae; genus Orobanche; species Orobanche coerulescens. The sequence goes on along the minus strand of CM065808.1, from coordinate 129,797,628 downwards.
TTTCAATTCATTCGATGTAATCCGGCCAAAAATAGTATTTTCGTTTAATATCTTTCCCATTTAAAACAATATTCTAAATATTCATTTTAATTAAATTAAATCTAAATAAAATGTGGGAAAATATTACAACGTAATACAGAGAATAAACAAAGTCCCGGACAAGTCGGAACGGGCCCACCCGCAAAGCGAGCCCGAAAAAGGGGGCTGGCCGAGGGTGACCCGCTGGAGCGAGTCACTTGTCTGCTACTATCCGGGTAGCAGGCAGCCCGTCCGGCCACCCTGCCAGGCACCGCCTGGCAATGACTCGAGCAGCCCCGGGCTGCCGAATTCGACCTCCGTTCGGCTTGTTTTTTCAGCTCGTTTCCAAAACGTGATGTTTCTAATTTTTATGTAGGACTTATAAATCAATAAATAAAATTTTACAGATTTATAATTCACATAAAATCATAGAAACAAAATTTACAACGAATAATTAAAAATCTCCGATTATACCAATAATGATTCTAAATCATAAACATCAACCAATAGCATTCAAAATGCACAAATAATCGTATATACCGTATCATTGACCTCGCTCTGATACCACTGTTGGTATTCCGAAAACAATATCGAATACGCAGCGGACACTACAAAAAAACAGTTTTTACCGACGCCCGTACCCGCCCTTGTTAAAATTATAATTTACCGACGCCATTACTGACGCCCGTTATTTAATTGATTTACAGACGCCATTACCGACGATCGGTTCGCAGACTTATTTTTTTTCTTTTTTTTCACAATTAACGACGCCGTTTACCGACGCCATTTACCGACGCCCTTATCGACGCCATTTTGGCGTTGGTAAATTTCTTATTTTATTTTATTTTATTTTTTTCACAATTACCGATGCCGTTTACCGATGTTATTTACCGACGCCCTTACTGACGCCATTTTGGCATTGGTAATTTTTTTTTCTTTTTTTCACAATTAACGACGCCGTTTACCAACGTCAGTATTTACCGACGCCGAAATGGCGTCGATAAATTTTTTACACGATTCCACATCGAAAAAACAATAGTGTATTGTGTTGTTTATATACCAAAATTTTTTAAGTCACAAGTAAACAGCCCCTTAGCCATTTGAAATTGAATGGAGCCCGGACCGGACCCACCCGACCTGCCTGAGCCTGGACCTGGACCTGACCCGCCCGACCCGCTTGAGCCCGGATCTAACCCGCCTGAGCCCCGCCTGAGCCCGGACGTGACCCGCCTGAGTCCTGACCTCACTTTTTTAGATTTTTTTTATTTTTAATTTTACAACGCCAAAAAATGACGTCGGTAAATAGTGGCGTCGGTAATTGCGTCGATAAAAAATTACCGACAAGCGTTTTTCCAACGGCGGATTGCCATCGTTAAACTTTTTACTGACGCCATGTTCTGTTTTACCAACGGCGTTTGGCGTCGGTAAAAACTGTTTTTTTTGTAGTGGGAAAAAATAATAAAGAATCCCAAACAGGATCGATCAAGTAACATATATACGAAAAGAATAATGAAGATAAAAGGATTAAGGTCCCATACCCTTGAAGCCTTTGAAAATATCTTCGTAAGTTGATGATGATCACGAACCCGAGCACGAACACGAAATCCCTTCGTCCCCAAAACCGAAAACACGATGCCTCTATGTCACCACGCGTCGGAAGTTGCCTGGAAAAATCTACAAAACTCCGTTCTCCAAGAACACGGCTAGGGAAACTCGTAGGAAATTTTCTCTCTTTATTTCTTATCTTTTTCTCACCTCCAAGATGAAGATTTGAACTCAAGAAAAATATTTTCTCCCTCCCCTTGATGCTCTCGGCCGTAGCTCCGAGATGTGGAGTTGGTGATGTTTTATTTTTGTTATGTTAAGTCTAAGATGCCTTCCCATCACATGATATAAGTAGACTAATTATGGGAATCAAAAGAAATCCCATAATATCAAATAAAATATCATGATGGGATCACAACACCACATAACAACAAACAAAGGAAATAACCAAGAAAGAGAGAGGGAGTGGGGCGGCCCTAGTGGAAAATACTAGGAAACGGGCCGAGTCACTCGGCTCGTGTGTCGGACATTCGTCAAACGACTCCGTTAAATACACTCCGTTTTATCACCAATGTATTTATACTATTTAATTAATCCAATTAATTTATTATATCAAATACAAATATATTTCTCTAAGAAATATTACTTATGAATAAAATTAATCACCCAGTAACTTAATTTTAATTCATAAGACCGCTATTTGATTTATCCAATAAATCATAATTAGATATCCAATATCTAATATTATTAGAGAGATTATAAATTCACATTTATCCGTCAACGATCCTGATGCGCAACTCTATAGGTATATCTCAGTCGGCATCGGGAGGAACCAATGAGTGCGGACAACACTTAGCCAGCCTAGCGGGTCGCACTGTAAACCCCGACTGAAAATGAATGAAGGGATCATTCCAGAACCATTATGTCGTGAATACAATATATGTATAGACCCTTCATCAGATGTACTGATCAAGTCTTCGGGTCACGGTAAAGTCAAACCCTACTATTGACTAGACACTATACATGTGTTAATGCAAATCAAGACCACCTGATTATTAGTGTATCCAATACAACTAGATCAGAATGCTTTGGCCAAAGACTAAGGATCTTATTTGCCATTAACCGTACAGGACATTCTTCTGCTCACTAACAGGAGATAGAATCCTTTCTTGGCGTACAGTAAAGACTGCTACTAGTCCGTTTAGTCCGCACTTTGAGGTTCACCTAGCGATTAAGCAAATGGGTCTAACTACTCTAATGACAAAACTAAATGTCACAGGCACATCTCTTACTGAACCCTCAAGTCAAAGGTTCATGTATACTATCACAACCTTTCGATTTGTCATCGACTCTCCAAGAGTGAATACCATGTGACTGAATCAAGTATGAGTCGTGTTCGAGTATACTGGTCCTACCGATATACCTATAACTATGCTATCAATACGTGCACATGACCTAGCATCAGTTATACAAGTTTTACTCAAAACTTAATGCCCATTTATGTTTATCGACTTGCGAACGATTTACGTAAATAAGCCCTAAACACTTCCAGTGCACTTCTCTCTTATCCGATAACTAGAGTGGAATGTTCGCTCTTATTTACATGGACTTCACTTCAAAGTTTACCAAATCAAGAATGCATTTGAAATACAATAAACAATGAATGAATCATATCGCCTTTTTATTTATTTATTTCGTAATTACAAGTACAATGCCCCTACTCTCTCATCCCCTGAGTGGCATTTGAGGGCTTATTACTAACAATATTCCACTTGCACCCAATGCCATACATCACGGTATCCAATGCCTATGTTCTTCAGATGTCTTTCCAAGACATCCTGAGATAACGGCTTAGTCCGCGGGTCAGATACATTGCCTTCTGAGTCTACTCTTTGCAACGAAAACGATTTACCATACTAACAACATAGGCTAAGTATGTTCTCGTGTACAACATAGCGTACATGAGGCTACCCACTGCCGAGGCATAGGGCACCTTACTCATTTCTCTTTTGTCTTCCTCACTTTGAGGACACATTTTCATGGTGCGATGAATTCCATGTTGCATGGGAAGGAACCCTCTTTTAGATTCATCCATCTTGAATCTTCTCAGTATTTTATTTATATAGAGGGCTTGGGAAAGTCCTATCATTCTTCGTGGTCTATCTCTGTAAATACGGAACCCTAGAATATAGGAAGCTTCTTCCAAGTCTTTCATGGGGAACATTTTAGAAAGCTAAGCTTTCACAGTGCTGAGCATTGCTACGTTATTTCCTATAAGTAGAATATCATCTACATATAGTACTAAGAACACAATGTTGCTCCCACTGACCTTTTTGTAAACACATGGTTCCTACTCATTTCGCACGAAGTCAAAGTCCTTGACTGCTTCGTCAAATCGAAGGTTCCAACTCCGAGAAGCTTGCTTCAGCACATAAATGGCTTGTTGCAGCTTACACACCTTATGAATATTAACTTTGGACACAAAACCCTTAGGCAGTTCCATATAGATTTCCTCCTCGAGGTATCCATTTAGAAAAGCCATTTTGATGTCCATTTGCTATATTTCATAATCGTAATAGGTAGCAATGGCAAGCATCATGCGAATTAACTTGATCATAGCTACGGGCGAGAAGGTATCATGATAATCGATCCCTTCCCTTTGGGTATAATCCTTTACCACAAGCCTGGCCTTATAGGCGTTAACCTTGGCATCCCCATCAGTATTTTTCTTATAGATCCATTTACTTCCAATAGGCCTCATGCCAGTTGGTAGATCTACTAGAGTGCAGACCTGATTGGCATGCATCGAGTCTATCTCAGCTTCTATTGCTTTTTGCCATTTATCGGAGTCCACATCCACTATTGCTTGGTCATAGGTAATAGGGTTGTCCTCATGGCTATCAGGTGCATCGTGGAGACCCAGTTCCTCGACATGTGTATAGCCATACCTTTCAGGTAAGTGAGACACCCTATCAGACCTTCGAAGTGGAGGTTGTGTTACAATAGGTTCAGTTCGTGATCCTTGATCAGATGTCTCCTCAGGACTTTCATTATGCTCTTCCAAAGAGATATTTCTACCCGAGCCATCTTCCTGAATGAACTCATCCTCAGGGAAGTGCGCTTGTAAAGCCACAAAGACCCTATGGTCTTCTGGCATGTAGAATAGATAACCCATCGAGTCCTCTGGGTATCCAATGAAATGTCCTTTGATGGACCTCGCTTTTAGTTTGTCTACCTTAGCCTTCTTGACATCGGCTGGACATCCCCAAATCCTTATGTGATTAAGACTTGGTTTCTTACCCTTCCACATCTCATGCAGAGTGATAGGAATAGATTTGGAAGGACAGCTATTAAGGATATAGGCAGTGGTAAGTAAGGCGTACCCCCACAGGTAAATTGGTAAATCAGTGTAATTCAACATGGAGCGGACCATGTCCAAAAAAGTCTGATTTCTTCTTTCTGAAACACCATTTAAATGTGGGGTTCCCGACGGCGTGAATTGTGAAACTATTCCATGTTCCTTAAGGAACTCATCAAACTCTGTGCTCATATATTCGCCACCTCAGTCCGACCGAAGTGATTTGATATGACATCCAGTCTGTTTTTCAACTAGGGCCTTAAAGTCCTTGAATTTAGTAAAGGCTTCGGATTTATGTTTCATCAAGTACACAATCCCATACCTAGTATGATCATCTGTGAACGTTATGAAATATTGTTATCCGTCTCGGGCTGCTTCCAAAGCACCACAAATGCCGGTATGTACCAACCCAAGTTTTTCAGCAGTCCTTTCAAATGTCCCTGTGAAGGGGGACCTAGTCATTTTGCCTCTAAGGTAGGATTCACAAGTTGGATAGGGTTCTACACCCAATGGACTTAAAAGTCTATCTTTCTCCATTTTGTGAACTTTGGTCTGACCAACGTGACCAATTCTAAGGTGCCACTTAAGAGCTTGATTAGTATCTTTCCTGCCACGTTTCCTAGTTATAGTGTTCACTGCTGATTTATTTTGTAAGTTCAGATGATATAAACTATTCGATGATGTAGCTGTGCCAACCAATTTATTTCGAAAGTAAATTTTACAACTACCATTGCCAATGAAGAAAGAAAATCCTTTCCGGTCCAAGACTGGAATGGATACAATGTTTTTATGGTCCTTGGGCAAAACAAGTACTTCATCTAACTTCAAAATAAAATCGGATTCTAAACCTAGTAGGAGTGACACATTATCGGTTGCCTCAACACTTTGTCCGCTTCCGACAGTGATCATCACTTCCCAAGCTTCAAGCTGCCTACTTCGTTCCAGATCCTGATTCATAGTACAAATATGAGAAGTAGCACTTGAATCCAGAATCCATGAAGCAGAATATACAGTAGCGCAACAATTGGTTTCAAAAACAAAAAGTTCCGTACCTGATGCGCCATTGATCTTGGGACAAGTCCTACGCCTAGGGGTGTGCAGAAAAACCGAATCCGAAAAACCGAACCGAAAATCCGAAAATCCGATCCGAACCAGTCCGATCCGATGTCTTCGGATCGAATTTCGGATTAGAATTTTACAGATCCGAAAATTTCGGATCGGATCGGATTAAATCCGCGGATTTTCGGATTAATCCGATTGATCCGAAATATAAAAAAAAAGAATTTTTTTATTATTTTTAGGTAAAACGCCAGAAAAAACTTCGGATCGATCGGATTAACCGCGGAATTTCGAATTAATCCGATCCATCCGAGATATATATATATATATATATATATATATATATATATATATATATATATATAAAAATGAAATTTTTATTATTTTTGGATTATGATTTTTATTATTTTTATTATTTTTTAAAATTTTTGGATTTTTCGGATTAAATCCGATCCGATCCGATCTGGATTTGGATTGATCCGAATCCGATCCGAACGATCGGTTCGGATTTCGGATTGAGCAAAAGGTGATCCGAAATTTTGGATCAATCCAAATTCGGATCGGATCGGATCGGATTGATCCGAATGCACACCCCTACCTACGCCAGTGGCCCAGCTCACCACATTTAAGACATTTGTTCATAGGTTTTGGACCGCCTACCTTCTGAACCTTTTGGGCCTTGCCCTTGGCTTTCTGCACCCCTTTCTTGGGTTTACTGCTCGTAGGTCTTTTTATTCTTGTTCTTGGACCTCCGAGGCCCAGAAGAAATCACAAGAGCAGCCTCCCTCGGTTTAGTCTTCATGTTAGACTGTGCCGTCACCAGTTTATTCATTAGCCCAGCTAATGTGCATGAAATATCATTACAAACTGCATGAAGGAGTCAGGCAGAGATTGAAGGATGAGATCAATCTGAAGGGATAAATCCATATGAAATTTGAGCACCTCGAGCCTCTCAATCATAGAGATTATCTTGAGGACTTGGTCTCCCATTTTCTCCCCTTCTTTCATCCCAGTACTGAACAACTGCTTCGATATCTCATACCTGGCAGTCCTACTGTGCTCTCCATAAAGTTCGGTCAAGTGTGCGAGAATCTGCCTAGCAGAAATTATTTTCTTGTGCACTCTCTGCAGCTCATTAGTCATTGAGCCCATCATAAAGCCACGTACCAGCACGTCATCCTTGACCCATTTTTCATGGACGTCAATCTCTTCCTGATTACCCCTAGTCCGGACTGGAGTTGATAGAATGTCCACCTCCAAGACGTATCCCAGAGACTCCATACTGAGAACAATCATCAGATTCCGCAACAAGTCAACAAAGTTGGGGCCAGTTAGGAGATTCCTTTCAAGTAATATTGCAAGTGGGTTCTTTGCCATTTTAGAGAGATATAGTTACGTTTCTCTGCATTGATATAGACAAAGTTGAATTAATGACTTGTTTTATTATGACCGAGTATAGAATTTAAGGGCTTGTATAATTCTTATCTAGGCTCCCACTAATTTTATCGGAATTACACACTCCCATGTTATAATCCGGAAGTCATGGTAAGATCAACTTCTTAGTGGTGATCAAGTTCTTTATAAATTTTAACAGATGCCACCTGTCAGGTTTCTTGCCTATTAATTTCAGCAAAGTGGTGTCCAACATCAACCCGTCCAACGGACGATTCTATCTTATTTTACCCCTAGTCTTCATGCTCTCAACCTATCAGGTTTCTTGGCAATTCAGAGTATCTAAGTTGTTGACCATCAACGTCTATCAGTTTGACTATTGAATCTCACCCGACAACCTATCAGGTTTCTAGGAGGGAAATTTATCACTAGGGGTGGGCACAAAAATTCAAAATTCCGATCCCGTCCCGGTCCCATCCCAAAATTACCCGGGATGGGACGGGATCCAAAATTAAAAACACTAGGCCCGTCCCGTCCCATCCCATTAGAGTAACTACGGGACGGGACACGGGACAAAAAATATGAGGCCCGTAAGGCCCGTCCCATCCCGCTAAGTTTTTAACCCTTTTTAAAACCATATATGTTTATTATTTGTAACCCTTTTTTAATTAATTTTTAATAATAAACTATTTTTATTTTTTACTATCTATATTTTATAATTATATACAAACCTAATCAACCAACATAAAGTTAGTAACTGATATTTTTTCAAAAAAAAAAAAAAATGGATATGTTGTATTCAATGTTAATAATTATTATCTTAAAAGTTTAATTTAGGCTATTAAATTAGTTTGTTGGATATTTTTCCCGAATTTAGATGTATAAAATTATAGATTTTCTTACTTTTTTTAATTTATATTTTGAACTTTTTTATGCGGGACTAAACCTGTCCCGTCCTGTTCCGTCCCGTCCCAACCGGGATAAGGCCCACGCGGGATGAAATTTTGAAATCACCAATCTCGTCCCGTCCCGTCCCGCTTGTTATAACACGGGACGGGACGTGGGATGACCCCAGGCCCGTCCCATCCCGTCCCATGCCCACCCCTATTTATCACCAACCGAAGGCATCTAATGCACTCAAGAATTCTTCAACCTCTACCAAATGTACTACTCCAATAACTCGGAAGCATAACACACAGCTCGGGTATCAATTTTCTACGAGTTTGATGGAGGGTAGGAAACCTCGTAAACTTTGCACGAATTTCGGGAGAATTTCGCGATTAGTGTTACACTTTGCACATTAATTCATTTATATGAGCGTTTGTGTGTCAATCATTCAAAATGAAAAACAGTAAATAGCAACCTAGTTAGGCTCTGTTCTTTTGGACTGAATGAATTTGAATCGAATCGAATCGAATGGACTCGAATCGAATCGAATCGATATATATATATATATATATATATATATATATATATTAAAGGTAAATAATAATAATAACAATAAAATAAAAATAATAAAATAATAATAAAAATAATAATATAATAAAATATGAATGATCAGTTGAGATCTATTTGATAAGGGTGAATTAGAAAAAATATAAATTATAGGTAAAATATCAAATAATTTGCCAGATTCAAACTTTTGTTTTTGTAAAAATTAAATAAAATTGTTGTCAATCCAAAGTGACAGTATGATGATGTCTAATTTTAGGGGCTGAGCCAATATAGGACCCGTCTGATGTAACACCCCCAGGATATCCGAGGTATATTACAGCGCCGTGAATCCCTATATGGGACCCACCAGGCTGAACAGCATCATACACAACGACTCACAGAAACGATAAAATAACACCACGTCATAAAGACGCAAAACAGAACAATCCACCCGGTTCAACCGGTCAATATAACATCATCATCCAACACAACATAATAAGCAACAATACAATTCAAACGAACAAGAACCCCTTAAGTACTCGAGTACAACTATTAGTTCAAAACCACAAAAGACAAAAAGGTAAAAGACACTAAAACATCACTCGTGCACCATCATCACGCACGGCCATCATCCGTGTAATGGTCCGGGCCCGCTCGTCTCGATGAACCCGACTGAAATTCATAAAACGAATTTCCCCAAAACGGGTCCCCAGAGGGGTTAGCAATTACGCTAGTACAAGTAACCAAATGAACATTTTACATCTTACACATATAGTAATGCATGCCATCAAGAAATCATAGTTTCCAAAACGCTCATTTCCGGAAATGCCAATGACCAAACCACATTTGTAAAAATGCACCACAATTAATCGCGGACCCACAGCTTCGTGGATCCCTGCCGAGACCCCGTCGGATCTAACCCACAGTGGTTAAAATCAAGCTCGCGGTCCACAGCTTCGTGGAACCCTACCGAGACCCCGTCGAGTCTAACCCGTAGTGAGCATACACACACACACACAATTTCTCATACAAAACTACTATGTCAAGATCGTAAGTTCATAAGGGTACTTGCCTCGATTAATTAGACGATGACACGAACGGAACGGAAGAGTAGAACACGACCGCAAGGAACCGGCGGAAATGAACCTAACGATTCGAATAACACAATCACAACCAACTCTAGACGATTACGGAAATGAAATACACCCGGAAACCCGCCTACGATTCATGTATATTCATACAAAAATAACAACGAGGGCGGACCACAACCAAACCCTCTCGATTCCGTAAAAATCCACAAAATATCCATGAATCCGTAGGGAAACTAAAGATACTAACAATATCAATCGTATACATCATGAATTCACCAACAAAACGGAACGAATCGGAAGAAAAACCCAAAACCCCCAAATTAATCGAAAATAGGGTTTTAGAACATTACCTTAGGAGATTCAAGTACCAAGATCCGAAGAACGCGCGTTAGATTGATTTCCCGAGCCTTACAACCGAAGGAAGATGATGAAAAATCGGCTCCCGAATGAAGAATGCTTGAGAGTTCTCCCCTCCCTTAGCTCTCTCTCTCTCTCGCGCAGTGAAAAATGGGGTGGAAATGGCCGATTTCGTCTAATAAAGACGAATCGCACGATTGAAGCCGTGTGCCGCGGCAGCCTAAAGTGTGCCGCGGCAAGACTGCGTGTGCGCGGCGCACACGGCATGCTTTAGTTTTGGTCGCATAAGACACACGAGTGTGCCGCGGCACCGGATAGGTGTGCCGCGGCACTGGCCTGGCACTGTGCCGCGGCACCGTATGGGTGTGCCGCGGCACACAGTACAGTTTGTTCGACTATCAATTGAAGGAATTTGTTTGCCGCGGCGCACACACCTTGTGCCGCGGCCCATACCCCCTTTTGGGTTCCAAAATGCTAAAAATGATCCGGAAAAGGGAATAAAACGATAGGAATCAATATTTGGGGGCCAACAACACGCAATGGATCCACGGCAACCCCGAAACGGCAGTTCCGCACAACAACAACGAGGATACTTCAACGGTTTGACAGAAGGACACACCGAAGATACACGAGGGTCACTACGACCGAGAAATACACCAAAAACGAAAATACAAGGAAAAGAAAATACGGATATTACATTCTACCCCTCTAAAAATAAGTTTCGTCCGAAACTTAAGAAACAAACAACTCCGGGTACCTAGCACGCATGCTATCCTCGGTTTCCCAAGTTGCTTCCTCGACACCGTGTCTCGACCACCGCACCTTGACCAAAGGTATGGTCTTATGCCTCAATCGTTTCTCACGATGCTCCAAAATCTTCAAAGGACGCTCCTCAAAAGTAATATCTTCAAGAATATCAATCTCGCCATAATCGATGACGTGACTAGGATCCTAACATATTTCTCAATCGGAAACATGGAAAACGCTATGAACATGACTCAAGACCGAGGTAACGCCAAACGGAATGCCAACCCACCAACTCGCACGAGGATCTCAAAGGGGCCGATAAAACACGCACTCAACAACCCATTCTTCCCTAAACGAAAAACTCCCTTCGTCGGCGACACCTTTAGCAAAACGTGGTCTCCCACCTCGAATTCCAAAGGTCGACGACGGACATCGGCATATGACTTCTGTCGACTCTGGGCAGTCAACATCCGTTCTCGAATTAACTCTATCTTCCGCCTCGTCTCTAAAACGACATCCGGCTCGGTCCCGACCAAATCGGACGCCTCATTCCAACAGATCGGTGATCGACATCGCCGTCCGTAAAGTGCCTCATACGGTGCCATCCGAATCGACGCGTGCCAACTGTTGTTGTACGTGAATTCGATCAGCGGCAAATGTTCCTCCCAGTCACTACTCCAATCGAGAGCACAGGCACGCAACAAGTCCTCGAACGTCTGGATAGTGCGTTCCGATTGTCCATCTGACTGGGGATGAAAAGAGGTACTCAAATGTAAACGGGTACCCAACGCCTTATGCACAGCCTGCCAGAAGTGCGATACAAAACGGCCGTCACGATCCGAAACAATAGACTTCGGGGTACCATGAAGTCTCACAATCTGCGCGATAAACACACGAGCTAACTTCTCCGGGCCCCAAGTGTCCTTGATGCCCAGAAAATGTGCCGACTTGGTCAGACGATCGACAATCACCCAAACCATATTCATGCCCGACTTCGATCTCGGCACTCGTAATGAAATCCATCGATATATCTTCCCATTTCCATTCTGGAACGGGAAGTGACTGCAAAAGTCCGGCCGGTCGCTGATGCTCGATTTTGACCTGCTGACAAGTCAAACATCTCGCTACAAACTGTGCGACCTCATCCTTCATGTCATTCCACCAGAAGTTCCTTCTCAAGTCCTTGTACATCTTACTCGAACCAGGATGAACGGAGTAAGGTGTAGCATGGGCCTCCCGCAAAATACTCTGTCTCAACTCTGAGTCGTTCGGCACACAAAGACGACTCTGAAATCTCAAAATACCATCCTCGTGAATCATAAACCCAGGAGATTTTCCTTTAAGAACGTTCTCTCGGATTTGAGTAATCATCGGATCCTCCGATTGCTTCAGCTTAATTTCATCGACCAGAGACGACGAAATCTCTAAAGCACGAAGTTGCCCAACGGCTCCAGGCAACAAAACTTCAACATCTAACTCGATCAAAGCCCGCCGAAGCTCAGACTGCGACGTAAGGATCTCGAGCATTCGCAACGCAACCGGTTTCCGACTCAAGGCGTCGGCCACGACGTTTGCCTTGCCGGATGATAAAGGATTTCGAGGTCATAATCCTTAATCAGCTCTAACCACCTCCTCCGCCTCATATTCAATTCTCTGGGTAAATATGTATTTGAGACTTTTATGATCAGTAAAAATCTGACATGTGGAGCCGAAAAGATAGTGACGCCAAATCTTGAGCGCAAATACGACTGCCGCTAACTCCAAATCATGAGTAGGGTAGTTAAGCTCATACGGCCTCAACTGTCTCGATGCAAAGGCGATGGTCTTGCCATGCTGCATTAATACACACCCAAGACCCTGACCCGAAGCATCGCTATAAACGGCAAAACCCTCGTTGCCACATGGCAACGCCAAAGCTGGGCTGAAGTCAAACGCTTCTTGATTCCTCAAAACTCGATCTCTCGTCATTCCGCATTTAACTTCTCAGATTTCGGAGCAACCGTGTAAGTGGCGAGCCGGTTTCGAGAAACCCTCGACGAACCTACGATAGTAGCGGCTAAACCCAAGAAACTACGGAGCTCCTTCACATTCTTGGCGGTGCCCAATCCAACACGGCCTCAATCTTCGCGGATCCACACGAACCCCCTACTGAAATCACGTGAGCTAAAAACATCACTTCCTTCAGCCAGAACTCACATTTCGAGAACTTCGCATAGAGTTGCTCGGTCCTCAAAATGTCTAATACTACCCGCAAATGATGGGCATGCTCTTCCTCATTCCTCGAATAAATAAGAATATCTTCAATAAAGACGACGACGCACTTATCCAAATACTCGATAAAAACTTTGTTCATCAACTGCATGAACACCGCCGGCGCATTAGTTAACCCGAAGGGCATGACTACGAACTCATAATGTCCGTACCTCGTCCGAAAGGCTGTTTTCGGCACATCGGACTCTCTCACCCGGAGCTGATAGTATCCCGATTTCAAATCAATTTTCGAGAATACCGCAGCTCCCTGCAACTGATCGAACAAGTCATCAATTCTCGGCAAAGGATACTTGTTCTTGATGGTCACCTTGTTTAGTTCGCGATAGTCGATACACAAACGTAGTGAACCATCCTTCTTCCGCACAAACAGACCGGTGCGCCCCAAGGCGAGGCACTCGGTCGAACATACCCCGATTCAAGAAGCTCACTCAATCGCTTCTTCAACTCGGACATCTCTCGAAGGTGCCATGCGATAGGGTGCCTTGAAATAGAGCCGCACCCGGCTCTAACTCTATAGTGAACTCGACCTCTCGATCCGGTGGCAATCCCGTAACTCGTCAGAAAACATCAGAAATTCATTAACGATTGGAATCGACGAAAGCTCGACTCCACCACTCTCCGCCTTCAAGGCATAGCACCAATAACCAATACATCCCTTTCGCAGAGTTTCATCGCCTTCAAGGCGTTAATAACGAGTTTGGTTCCCCGCTCGCCCGGCGAAAGAGTGCTCGGTGCCATCATCGGCCAACATGGTGATGATTCTCGTGCGGTAGTTCATGATTGCACCATGCCGCTCGAGCCAATCATCACCAAGAATCAAATCCTCACCCTCGATACTCACAACAATAAGATTAGAGGGCCAAGTCCTCTCACAAATAAGCACAGAACAGTCTCGAACCTCATGATCACCAACGATCCCATCACCGCTAGGAAGCTTAACGATGAAGGGTTCACAAGGCGTCAAACGGTCGAGATTCAAACGGCGCACACAATCCAGAGATATGAACGAATGCGTAGCACCAGAATCGAAAAGCACACTGACAGGATGAGAAAGAATATAAACGGTACCTGTCGCTACGGTAGCCGCTGGATCATCGGCTCTCCGCATCTCATAGACACGCGGGTGGGCGGAGCCGACACTGGAAGCTCCCCTCTTAGAGGGCTGACCCGACCTCCCCCGACTAGCACTCGGCGGAGATTGAGGAACAAACGATCCCTGATTCACACTTGGTTCCCTAGGCGCTGAAATCGAAGCTCGGGCACCAAGGATTTTCTCCCTCTCAGCACAGAAAGCAGCTTTGTGACCCGACTGGCCACACTGATTACACGTCAGCAAAGGGTTCGGACAAACACGACTGATGTGGCCCGTACGACCACAATTGAAACACTTCACATTACGATAAGGAGCACTGGTAGTTCCACGAGGACCCCCAGTGAACGAGCTGGACCACCGCCGGCGGGGAAGTTAGCGATTGGGATCTCTGCCGACCCCCACTCTTGTGGCCCGAAAAGTTCCCGGACTTCGCTTCTTACTCTCGCGGGCCGCCTCACTCGCCGTCACCGACATATCATAAGCAAGGGCCCTACTCGATAATCCTTCAATGTAGTGCATACGAGCCCCGACATATAGTCCCGAATGGGCAACTTCATCCGCTGGAGAAATGGAAAATCTTGTCACTCTCCTCGACAACTTGGGTCTTCACATAACCCAACTCTTTGTTAAAATCAGCAATAGCTTGAGCTACGGGGATATCCCGTGGTTGAGCATCATAAAAGCATGTACCCGAGCACATCTCGATCGCCACGGGCAATATTCATCTCCATCAACTCTTGAAACTCAGCCCACGAAGCGGATGATCTTTGGGCCCAACGGCCTCCCACCGGTCGTAGCGTCCCCAGTGAGAAAATATTGAGCAATAGGGACTTTACGGTCCTCGGGACAGTTAGTGGCAACGAAGACCTTAGACATCTCCTTGATCCACCCTTCCTAGCCAATCGGGTCTGAAGCTCCCGAAAACTGAGGAGGATGCATCTTGATGACATCTTGGAGCCAACGGTCCGCTCCGCCCCGATTAGCATGGGCTTGATCCGGGTTCGAACCGCCCGAGCTATTGCCGCCATTTGGTTCACCATCTGTTGCATAACGGCCGCAATACCAAGATCGCACGCTCCCGAGAAGAAGCATGGCTATGACGGTCGCCAGACGCCGGCTCGAAGATCGTGACGTGGCCGCCCACCGCCGCCCCACGTCCCTGGCCGCGTCCACGACCACGACCGCGACCACGACCTCTTCCAAAGATCCATCGGAGTTAAATAAGTAGCAAAAGCCATACGAGGATCAAGACAAGAAAAGAACAATTACAAATCGAGAATCAAGGGTACGATACAAGGAATTAATGAACAGAGGAAGGAAAACTTACGGACCTTTGGTAGTCAGGAATCATGGCAGCGTGACGATGATGTGCAAAACCAAACACCACAAGACCCAATAAACCAACAAGCCTAGGTATCCATAAACCTAGAGCTCGATACCATTTTCTCGTAACACCCCGTGATATCCGAGGTATATTACAGCCGTGAATCTCTATATGGGACCCACCAGCCGAACAAAGATCATACACAACGACTCACGAAACGATAAAATAACACCACGTCATAAAGACGCAAACAACAATCCACCCGGTTCAACCGGTCAATATAACATCATCATCCAACACAACATAATAAGCAACAATACAATTCAAACGAACAAGAACCCCTTAAGTACTCGAGTACAACTATTAGTTCAAAACCACAAAAGACAAAAAGGTAAAAGACACTAAAACATCACTCGTGCACCATCATCACGCACGGCCATCATCCGTGTACTGGTCCAGCGCCCGCTCGTCTCGATGAACCTGACCTGAAATTCATAAAACGAATTTCCCCAAAACGGGTCCCCAGAGGGGTTAGCAATTACGCTAATACAAGTAACCAAATGAACATTTTACATCTTACACATATAGTAATGCATGCCATCAAGAAATCATAGTTTCCAAAACGCTCATTTCCGGAAATGCCAATGACCAAACCACATTTGTAAAAATGCACCACAATTAACCGCGGACCCACAGCTTCGTGGATCCCTGCCGAGACCCCGTCGGATCTAACCCACAGTGGTTAAAAGCAAGCTCGCGGTCCACAGCTTCGTGGAACCCTACCGAGACCCCGTCGAGTCTAACCCGTAGTGAGCATACACACACACACAATTTCTCATACAAAACTACTATGTCAAGATCGTAAGTTCATAAGGGTACTTGCCTAGATTAATTAGACGATGACACGAACGGAACGGAAGAGTAGAACACGACCGCAAGGAACCGGCGGAAATGAACCTAACGATTCGAATAACACAATCACAACCAACTCTAGACGATTACGGAAATGAAATACACCCGGAAACCCGCCTACGATTCATGTATATTCATACAAAAATAACAACGAGGGCGGACCACAACCAAACCCTCTCGATTCCGTAAAAATCCACAAAATATCCATGAATCCGTAGGGAAACTAAAGATACTAACAATATCAATCGTATACATCATGAATTCACCAACAAAACGGAACGAATCGGAAGAAAAACCCAAAACCCCAATTTTAATAGAAAATAGGGTTTTAGAACATTACCTTATGAGTTTCAAGTACCAATATCCGAAGAACGCTGCGTTAGATTGATTTCCGAGCCTTACAACCGAAGGAAGATGATGAAAAATCGGCTCCCGAATGAACAATGCTTGAGAGTTCTCCTCCCTTAGCTCTCTCTCTCGCAGTTGAAAAATGGGGTGGAAATGGCCGATTTCGTCTAATAAAGACGAATCGCATGATTGGCCAACCGTGTGCGCGGCACGTGCCAAGAAAATACTCCTGTGTTTCGCGTTGTGCCGCGGCCACGGCTGCGTGTGCCGCGGCACACGGCAGTCTGATTTGGTTTTGGTCACGAAGACACACGAGTGTGCCGCGACTTGGCACAGCCTTTGTGCCGCGGCACGGATGGGTGTGCCGCGGCACAAAGATGCTTTGTTCGACTATCAATTGAAGGAATTTGTGTGCCGCGGCGCACACACCTTGTGCCGCGGCCCATACCCCCTTTTGGGTTCCAAAATGCTAAAAATGATCCGGAAAAGGGAATAAAACGATAGGAATCAATATTTGGGGGCCAACAACACGCAATGGATCCACGGCAACCCCGAAACGGCGGTTCCGCACAACAACAACGAGGATACAGTTCAACAGTTTGACAGGAAGGACACACTGAAAGATACACGAGGGTCACTACGACCGAGAAATACACCAAAAACGAAAATACAAGGAAAAGAAAAATACGGATATTACATCTGACCCCTTGAAGATTTTTTAATATTAAAATAATTAAATAAGGTTTTGCTAAAAATCTAATATTTTAATAGATTTTTTAAAAATAATATAAAAGTCCACATCCCCAACCCAATTACCCATAACCCAACAAAATTGATAATAAAATTAATAACAACAACGATAGTAACTATAATAATAAAGATAATAATGATAAATAATAATAATAATAATAATAATAATAATAGTAATCAACAACAACAACAATGATAATAATAAATATTATTATTATTATTAATAGTAAATATTATTTAGTAATAATAACAATAATAATAACCAAGATTATTATTAATAATAATAAAAATTAAAAATAATAATAATAATAATAATAATAACAATCGAATCAATCGAATCGAATGAACTAAATCGAATCAATCAATTGAATCAAAATCAAAATAAGTCCAAAAGAAGAGGGTCTCACTACATATAGCTCATGGACCTTTTCCTAAGTACTGGGCCAAGCGAATGACCCAATAAAGAAAAATAAAATAGTCTTCGATTCTTCATCTTCTCAGTCGGTTGTCTTCGGTCTTCGTCATAGCCAAATAAATAATTACATCATAGAAAAATGCAACCTATTATATAAATTTCTAGTAAAAATAAATATGCTCAAAACGGATTTTACAACCAAATCGAATCGAACAAATCAAAAACTAAGTCCACGAGCTATATTACCATCACATAAGGATTCCATGTAACGGCAATGAAATTAAGTAATTAATTTAATATATATTAATCCAATTAATATATAAAATTAATCTATTCAATATCTACAATATTAATCCAATTAATATATATGGCATTAAAATTAAATAATAAATTAATGTATTAATCCAATCAATATAAAAATTAATATATTCAATTTTAATGGTATTAATCCAATTAATACTAATTATCGTCATTTCAATTCGTTCGAAGTAATCCGGCCAAAAATAGTATTTTCGTTTAATATATTTCCCATTTTAAATAATATTCTAAATATTCATTTTAATCAAATTAAATCCAATTTAAAATGTGGGAAAATATTACAACGTAATATAGAGATTAAATGAAGTCCCGGACAAGTCGGAATGGGCACAACCTGCAAACCGAGCCCGAAAAAGGGGGCTGGCCTAGGGTGACCCGCTGGAGCAAGTCACCTGCCTGCTACTATCCGGGTAGCAGGCAACCCGTCCGGCGCCTGACAGTGACTCGGGCAGCCCCGGGCTGCCGAGTTCGACCTCCGTTCGGCTCGTTTTTCGGCTCGTTTCCAAAACGTGATGTTTATAATTTTTATGTAAGACTTATAAATCAATAAAATAAAATTTTACACATTTATAATTCACATAAAATCATAGAAACAAAATTTACAACGAATAATTAAAAATCTCCGATTATACCAATAATGATTTTAAATCATAAACATCAACCAATAGTATTCAAAATGCACAAAGAATCGTATATACGGTATCATTGACCTCGCTCCGGTACCACTGTTGGGAAACAATATCGAATACACAACAGACACTACAAAAAAAATAGTTTTTACCGACGCTCGTACCCGCCGTTGTTAAACTTATAATTTACCGACGCCATTACTGACGTCCGTTATTTAATTGATTTACCGACGCCATTACCGACAATAGGTTCGCAGACTTATTTTTTTCTTTTTTTTCACAACTAGCGATGCCGTTTACCGGCGCCATTTACCGACGCCCTTATCAACGCCATTTTGGCGTTGGTAAATTTTTTATTTTTTTTTTCTTTTTTTTCACAATTACCGACACCGTTTACCGACGCCCTTACTGACGCCATTTTGGCGTTGGTAATTTTTTTTTTCTTTTTTCACAATTAACGACGCCGTTTACCAACGTCAGTATTTACCGACGCCATTACCGACGCCGAAATGGCATCGGTAAATTTTTTACACGATCCCACATCGGAAAAACAGTAGTGTATTGTGTTGTTTATATACCAAAATCTTTCTCAGCCATTTGAAATTGAATGGAGCCCGGACCTGACCCGCCCGACCCGCTTGAGCCCGGAGCTAACCCGCCTGAGCGCCGCCTGAGCCCGGACGTGACCCGCCTGAGACCTGACCTGACTTTTTTAGATTTTTTTATTTTTAATTTAGCAACGCCAAAAATGGCGTCGGTAAATTGTGGCGTCGGTAAAAAATTACCGATGAGCATTTTTTCAACGGCGGATTGCCGTCGGTAAATTTTTTTCCGACGCCATTTTCTGTTTTACCAACGGCGTTTGTCGTCGGTAAAAACTGTGCTTTTGTAGTGGGAAAAATAATAAAGAATCCCAAACAGAATCGATCAAGTAATGTATATACGAAAAGAAATAACGAAAATAAAAGGATTAAGGTCCCATACCCTTGAAGCCTTTGAAAATATTTTCGTAAGTTGATGATGATCACGAATCCGAGCACGATCACGAAATCCCTTCGTCCCCAACACCGAAAACATGATGCCTCTATGTCACCACGCATCAGAAGTTACCCGGAAAAATCTACAAGACTCCGTTCTCCAAGAACATGGCTAGAGAAACTCTTAGGAATTTTTCTCTCTTTATTTCTTATTTTTTTCTCAACTCCAAAATGAAGATTTGAACTAAGAAAAATATTTTCTCCCTCCCCTTGATGCTCTCGGCCGTAGCTCCAAGATGTGGAGTTGGTGATGTTTTGTTTTTGTTATGTTAAGTCTAAGATGCCTTCCCATCACATGATATGAGTAGACTAATCATGGGAATTAAAAGAAATCCCATAATATCTAATAAAATATCATGGTGGGATCACAAAACCACATAACAACAAACAAAGAAAATAACCAAGAAAGAGAGAGGGAGTGGGGCGGCCTTAGTGGAAAATACTAGGAAACGGACTGAGTCATGTGACTCGTGTATCGGACGTTCGTCAAACGACTCGTTAAATACACTCTGTTTTATCACCAATGTATTTATACTCATTAATTAATCCAATTAATTTATTATAACAAATACAAATATATTTCTCTAAGAAATATTATTTATGAAATAAATTAATCATCCAGTAACTTAATTTTAATTCATAAGACTGCTATTTGATTTATCCAATAAATCATAATTAGATATCCAATATCTAATATTATTAGAGAGATTATAAATTCACATCTATCCGTCAACGATCATGATGCGCGACTCTATAGGTCCGTACTTAGCCATCTTAGCGAGCCGTACTGTAAACCCCGACTGAAAACGAATGAAGGGATCATTCCAGAACCATTATGTCGTGAATACCATATACGTATAGACCCTTCATCAGATGTCCCGGTCAAGTTTTCGGGTCATGATAATATCAAACCCTACTGTTGACTAGACACTATATATTTGTTAATGCAAATCAAGACCGCATGATTATTAGTGTATCCAATACGACGAGATCAGAATGCTTTGGCCAAATACTTATGATCTTATTTGCCATTAACCGTATAGGACATTCGCCTGCTCACTAACAGGAGATAGAATCCTTTCTTGGCGTACAGTAAAGACTGCTACCTGTCTGTTTCACTACCAAAATTCACATTTTAGCCGACGACCAATACTGCCGTCGGCTAAACAGTTTTAGCCGACGACTTGTTCTGGGTCGTCGGCTAAAATGTAACATAATCGTCGGCTAAAGTGTTAAACTTTAGCCGACGACTTTTGCAACGGTTTAGCCAAAGACCTAGATCAAGTCGTCGGCTAAACACTTTTTCAAAAGAAAAATAATATACTTTAGCCGACGACTTGATCTAGGTCGTCGGCTAAACCCCATTCGAAAAAAAATAATATACTTTAGCCGACGACTTGATCTAGGTCGTCGGCTAAACACTTTTTCAAAAAAAAAATATACTTTAGCCGACGACTTGATCTACGTCATCGGCTAAACCCCTTTCGAAAAAAAAATAATATACTTTAGCCGACGACTTGATCTAGGTCGTCGGCTAAACACTTTTCAAAAAAAAATAATATACTTTAGCCGACGACCTAGATCAAGTCGTCGTCTAAAGTATATTATTTTTTTAAATACTTTAGTCGACGACCTAGATCAAGTCGTCGGCTAAACCTCGAATTTAAAATTATATATCGTCCTCAGTTCTCCTCGGCATCCAGAAAAAAATAAACAAAAAAATTGGGGTTTAGCCGACGACTTAGATATAGTCGTCTGCTAAACCTCTAAATATATATATACCCTCTTCTCTTCTTTCTTCTTCATTTTCTTCTTTTTTTTCTTCCCCCACCCACCCGTCAGCCGCCCGACGACACCAGACCGCCCGTCACCCACCCGCCGGAACACCGCCGCTCGACCGTCCGCCCGCCGCCCGACCTCCGCACAAGCAACCCGTTTTTTTGTGCATTTTTAGTGTATTAATTTTATCTGTAATTAGGTTGTTTTTCATGTAGTTTTTATTACTTTTTAGTTTATTAGGTTAGGTTTTATTTAGTTTTTAGATTTTTGTGTTTTATTTAGTTTTCATTTGTTTGATGAATTTATTGTATTTGTTTGATGTATTGTTGGTGTATTGTGTTATTAATTGGTGTATTGTGTTGAATTGGATGTATTGTTGGTATGTTGTGATATTAATTGGTGTATTCTGTTGAATTGGCGTATTTTTGTTGTTGTTGAATTGGTGTATTGTATATGTGTTATGTATTTGTGTTGAATTGTTATGTATTTTTTCACTAATTTATTAATTGGTGTATTGTGTTGACTATAAATTATTCCCAAAATCTGAATTTTTTTTTTTAAAAAAAAAAATGTTTTAGCCGACGACTTTGTTAAATGTCGTCGGCTAAAGTATATTACTTTTTTTTTAAATAAAATGTTTTAGCCGACGACATTTAACAAAGTCGTCGGCTAAAGTATATTACTTTTTTTTTTTTGAAAAAACTTTAGCCGAAGACATTTGTAAAGTCGTCAGCTAAACCTCAAAGTTTAGCCGACGACTATGAAAAAAGTCGTCGGCTAAACCTGTAATATCCACGTTTTCCATTTTTAGTAATTTCTATTTTTGAGTGTATATTCATTTCGGACAACTCGCTTGGCACTGTTTTGGAATTCTGAATCTATTTTGTTCTTGGAGTTTCTCCGTTTGGACGAGTCTCGATGATGTTTTTACGTAATTTCATCTTGAGTTATATTTTGTCGCATGTGTATTCGATTCTCGTTAAACTCGTTCGATTTCGTCATTTTCCTATTTCCATGAGTTCGCATGGTTGAGTAGAGCATGTTGTGATTTCGGATTGTTAATCCGATGTTGTATCGTGATTTTCGGATGTTTGGGCCGTTTTTGTAATTTCCTATAAGTTTAGGGAATTTGTTCCTTGTTCGGTTTTGATTGTGTACCTCAGACTGTTTTGGGTTACTGGTTATTGTTTCTTGTTGTGTGTATTTTCCTCGGTCGGTTGGGTCGGCATATCGTGTTTTGGTGATCGTCTTTTTCGTTTTTGGTAGCGTTGTTTTCTATCCAGAATGCTGTCTGTCAGGACCTGTGCAAAACGGCGCAAGACCCGCGGCATTTTGCGCCGTGTCATGCGCCCGTGTTGCCCGATGGTGCCATTGCCTTGCGAAACGGCGCAAGACTCGCGGCATTTTGCGCCGTGTCGCACAGGGGTCGGCCGCTGACCATCAATACGGCGCTGAAACACGGCGCTATTTGGACCGTTTGTTGCGCCGTGTTCTGTCCAGTATATAAAAGACAGACGGGTGTTTTAACCCCATTTCTTCCTTTCTCTCCCATTTCTCCACTCTCTCCTCGCGACTTTGGGGGATTTCAACCAGATATTGCATTCTAGCATCTTATAACTCGGATTTGGACATTCTAACACGAATCAATCATCTTCCTTCCACCATTCCATCGTTGAATTGAGGTAATTGGTCATTATACCTAATTTTAGGGTTCTTGGCTATAATTCATTTTTCCTTTCGTTTTTGCTTCGATTGATGATGAATATTAGTTGGGTGATCATGGTGTTATGTTTTCCTAGAACTTTAGCGGATAAATTACAAGTTTTTCCCCTTCGTTGATCGAATTTGAACTTTATGCCTCAATAGTGTTTGGCGGATTGTCTCTTAGGATAGAACGTCGATTAATTCGTGATTTCTCAGTGGAATTGTAGTTGATTGAGTCTCTATTGTTGTTAGGGTTAGATTCGTGAAGATTGTTTGGACCGAAACCTTTCCATTCACCATTTTTCCTTCACGTCGTGTTATCCAAGGCAAGTACATGTATTACATTCCGTTATGTATGTTACGTTTTCAAAGTGAATGATGGATTGTGGTTTTCGGGTGTGTGAGTTGTGTTCCTTTCACCCGGAGTGTCCGACGGGATGTCTGGGGGTCGATACTAAGGGGTACGGCCGCGGAAGTGGACTTGGGTGCGTGTGTGGTTGAACTTCCACCCGGAGTGTCCGACGGGATGTCTGGGGGTCG
Organism: Orobanche coerulescens; assembly: GCA_033398695.1. Classification (NCBI taxonomy): domain Eukaryota; kingdom Viridiplantae; phylum Streptophyta; class Magnoliopsida; order Lamiales; family Orobanchaceae; genus Orobanche; species Orobanche coerulescens. The sequence goes on along the minus strand of CM065808.1, from coordinate 129,773,507 downwards.
ATACTAAGGGGTACGGCCGCGGAAGTGGTATCCCACCCGGAGAGTTTGACGTGATGTCTGGGGGTCGATACTAAGGGGTACGGACACGGGATACCAGTTGTGATTTTGTGATATCTTGATGATTGGAAACTGGTTTGATTGCCAACGTAGTATTCCGGAATATTTATGGCAAATGATTTCTGATTAAGAACATTGTGTAAAAACCGTATTTGTATATAATGTTGTGTAATTGTGTACTTGCACTAGCTATTCGAATGCTAACCCCTTAAATGGGGGAAATGCGTCTTATGCATTTCAGGTACTGGGAGAGCTGAGGAGCAGGCACGAGACATGCATGCAAAGGATGGGCTGGCTTGATGATGTGGCTTGAGTCTGTATTTTTATGTTTTGTCATTGCATTTGTCGAGTACTGGAGTTAGACTGTTTACTTCTAAACTTGGTTTAAGTCCCCTGCATGGGCAATGAATTGATATTTACATTATGTTTCATGTACTCCGTTGAAATGTTTTGGCCGAGGCCACGGCCTTATTTACTTTTGAGTGCATTTTTTGGGGGTTTCATTGTGGCTATGTGTCATGTGTTAGCCTGGTAGACCTCACGAGCGTTCTACGGTGTGTAATGTCCTATTTGTGAATTGGGGTGTTACATTTATTGTATCAGAGCTTAGGTTTTGAATACCTAGACTATCGGTTAATTTTTGGGTCTGTTAGTTGCGTCATTAGAGTCAGTCGTTGAGCCTAATATCATCATGCTACCGTCTTTTCGTGCGACCCGTGACTGTAAGTCTCCTCGAACTCTTATATTTCTATATTCGTTTTCTTACGTTGTTTGGGATTGTGAATTGTGATACCAACCTTATAGATTGTGAATCTTTCTAATCTTGTTCTTTTCGTATTTTCTTCAGTATGTTGAGAGGTCGTGGTAGACCAGCTAGGGGATGCGGCCGAGGCCGTGGTCGGGGTGCTGATAATGAAGAGGGCTCACTTTCTCAGTCCTCTGCAGACTCAGCCTCTCACTCAGTGCCGTCGGGTAATAATGCCGACGCCGGGGCTACTGCCGTACTTCAGCAGTTAGTAGCCCAGCTTGCTCAGATAGCTCAGGGTGGACGCCAGAATCCGCCCCCGACACCTGAAGAGGAAGCTAGTAAGTGGCTTCAGACGGTGACTAAGATGCACCCTCCTCGTTTCTCCGGATCTTCTGACTCCCTCGGTTGGGAGAATTGGCTCTTTCAGTTGTCCAGGACCTTCGATGCCGTAGCTTGTCCTGAAGACAGGAGGGTACATATTGCCCAGTACCTCCTGGATAAGGAAGCTGCGGAATGGTGGGAGGCCGTTGCGCCCAGAGACCGTCGGGCCACTTGGGAGGAGTTCAGGGCTGCAATGGAAGCAGAATATTGTCCGCCGCCAGTTAGAGAACGCAGAATTGTGGAGTTCTTCACCGCTACACCTCAGGATGTGCCTATTTCTCAGGCCATCATTACTTACAATCAACAGTTGGGTTTCGTGAGAGATCAGGTGAGGACGGAGGCTGATAAAATCCGTTACTTCAATATGCGCATGAAGCCGCATATCAGGCAGAGTATGGCACCGCTCATGTGTGCCACTTTGAAGGAATACCAGGATCGCGCTCTGGCGATCGAGATGGCTGTCCCGAAATCAGAGTCGGTTTCGGAAGCTAAGAAGCAGAAGACTACTGGCGGGTTCTCGGCCGGTAAAGGTGGTCAGTTTTCGAGGTCTCGTTCTGCTCCTACACCCGGGAAGAGACCGTTTCACCAGGCTAGGGGATCTCAGGGTAATCGTTCAGTCCAGTCCGTTGCTTCTGGTGGCAGGGTTTGTTTTAACTGCAACCAATATGAGCATTTGACGAAGGATTGCCCTTCTCCTCCAGTTACTTGCTTTACTTGCGGGCAGACCGGGCATCGGGCAGCCCATTGTGAGAGGTCCACCAGGGCCGCTAGAGTCCTGACTAACACCGCCGATCAGAGGGAGCACAGCATCCCAGTTACTTATGTTCCGCAGGGTTCGGGCCGTGGTAGGGGTTGGGGTCAGCCGGATCGCCGTACAGCGTCGAGTTCGGGTTCAGTTCACCCCCGATTGTATCAGATGAGGCGCACAGAGGAGACAGACGTTCCGGTGGCGTCAGGTACCACTCAGATCCTTACTCATCCAGTTTCAGTGCTTTTTGATTCGGGTGCTACCCATTCCTTTATTGCTTCGGATTGTGTGAATCGTATTGGCTTTGACTGCTTGTTTGAGTGTGAACCGTTTGTAGTGGGTACGCCTAGCGGGGATCGTATGATTGGGGACCGGGAGGTTAGAGATTGCCCTGTGAGGATCGGGAGCCGGGATTGGCCCTCGAATCTCATTGTTATAGACCTTAATGGTGAGGATTTGATCCTTGGGGATGATTGGTTGGATCGTCACGGTGCTATCATGAACTATCGGACTCGTACCATCTCAATAGTGGCCGAGGACGGCACCGAGCATACTCTCGTCGGTAGTACGCCGGGGAGATCGGGGAGTGTGATTAGCGCCTTAAAGGCGATGAAACTTCTGAACCAGGGTTGTGTCGGCTATTGGTGTTACGCTCTGCAGGCGGAGGATGGTGGGGTTGACATGTCGTCGATTCCAGTTGTTAGTGAGTATCCTGACGTATTCCCGGATGACTTGCCGGGATTACCACCACAACGAGAGGTGGAGTTTCCTATTGATCTTGAGCCGAATGCGGCCCCTATTTCTCGAGCACCGTACCGTATGCCACCGTCAGAGATGTTAGAATTGAAGAAGCAGTTGGGAGAGTTGTTGGAAAAAAGGTACATTCGACCGAGCGCATCGCCTTGGGGTGCGCCTGTACTTTTTGTTAAAAAGAAGGATGGATCACTTCATTTATGCATTGATTATCGAGAATTAAACAAGTTGACCATCAAAAATAAATACCCTTTGCCCCGGATTGACGACTTGTTTGATCAGCTTCAGGGGTCGACAGTCTTTTCGAAGATTGATTTGCGATCGGGCTACTACCAGTTGAGGATTCGGGATACCGATATACCGAAAGCTGCCTTTCGGACGAGATATGGCCATTACGAGTTTGTGGTTATGCCTTTCGGGCTAACCAATGCCCCATCAGTGTTCATGCAGTTGATGAACAAAGTTTTTATTGAGTATCTGGACAAATTCATAGTCGTCTTTATCGATGACATCCTTATCTATTCACGGAGTCAGGAGGAGCAGGCTTTACATCTCTGGATTGTATTAGACATTTTGAGAGCTGAGCAGTTGTATGCGAAGTTCTCTAAGTGTGAGTTTTGGCTCGAGGAAGTGATGTTCCTCGGGCATGTGATTTCAGCAGAGGGAGTTCGGGTAGATCTGCAGAAGATAGAGGCAGTGATGGCTTGGGAGCCACCTAAGAATGTGAAGGAGGTGAGGAGTTTTGTGGGTCTTGCCGGCTATTACCGTCGATTTGTTGAGGGATTTTCTAAGATTGCTAAACCGCTCACTCAGTTGCTCCAGAAGACTCAGAAATTCGAGTGGACCGCAGACAGACAGGGTAGTTTTGACGAGTTGAAGAGACGACTAACTACCGCACCCGTGTTAGCGTTGCCTCAGGGGAACGAAGATTTTGTGGTATATAGTGATGCTTCGGGCCTCGGGCTCGGATGTGTTTTGATGCAGAGAGACAGGGTTATTGCCTATGCGTCCCGCCAGTTAAAACCTTATGAGGTGAATTACCCCAGACACGATTTGGAGTTAGCTGCGGTTGTTTTCGCCTTAAAGATCTGGAGGCATTATCTCTATGGGTCGTCGTGTAAGATTTTTATGGATCACAAGAGTTTGAAGTATATCTTCAGTCAGAAAGAGTTGAATATGAGACAACGTAGGTGGTTAGAGCTGATTAAATATTACGACCTCGAGATACTTTACCATCCGGGTAAGGCTAACATAGTGGCTGATGCGTTGAGCCGGAAGCCGATAGCGTTACAGATGTTAGAGGTACTTACACCACAGAGTAGGATCCAGCGAGATTTTATCTGTCAGAATATCGAGGTTTGGGTTCAGAGAGTTCAGGGTCAGTTATGTACGTTAGAGATCACTTCGTCCTTGACTGATGATATCAAGGCGAAGCAGTATGACGATCCGTTTTTGGTCCAGTTGAGGGAGGATGTGAGGAAGGGGAAAGCCCCCGGATTTGTGGTTCACGATGATGGAGTTTTGAGATTTCGCGGCAGACTATGTGTACCGAGTGTTGTTGAGCTGAGACAGAAGATCTTGAGTGAAGCTCATACCACACCTTACTCCATACATCCTGGTATGAGTAAAATGTACAAGGATGTGAGGAGTAACTACTGGTGGAGTAATTTGAAGTCAGACATTAGCGAGTTTGTATCGAGGTGTTTGACCTGTCAGCAGGTTAAGATCGAGCATCAGCGACCCGCGGGGCTTTTGCGACCACTTCCTATCTCGGAGTGGAAATGGGAGGATATTTTTATGGATTTCATTACCGGTATGCCTAAGACTCGGACTGGAATGAACATGATTTGGGTCATTGTCGATCGACTAACCAAATCGGCTCATTTTCTGGATATTAAGGACACTTGGGGTCCAGAGAGACTAGCACGAGTATTTATTGCGGAGATTGTGAGGTTACATGGGACCCCTAAGAGTATTGTTTCGGATCGTGATGGCCGGTTCATATCACATTTTTGGCAGGCCGTTCATAGAGCTTTGGGGACCGAGTTGAGACTTAGTACCTCCTACCACCCTCAGACAGACGGACAGTCTGAGCAGACGATACAGACACTGAAGGATATGTTGAGAGCCTGTGCCTTAGACTGGAAAGGTGATTGGGAGTCACACTTGCCATTGATCGAGTTCACATACAACAATAGTTGGCACGCCTCGATCAAAATGGCGCCATTCGAGGCATTGTATGAGAGGAGGTGCAGATCGCCATTGTGTTGGGACGATGCGTCCGAGCTTATTGGTACCGAGCCCGATATGGTAGTTGAGACGAGGGAGAAGATTGCTCTCATTCGTGATAGGTTGGTGACGGCCCAGAGCTGGCAGAAGTCTTATGCCGATACACGTCGCCGGCCGTTAGAGTTTGAGGTGGGAGACCATGTGTTGCTTAAGGTGTCGCCGACACGGGGAGTTTACCGCTTCGGTCGGAAGGGTAAACTTAGTCCGAGATTTATTGGGCCGTTCGAGATCTTAGAGAGAGTCGGAGAGCTTGCATATCGTTAGGCTTGCCGCCGTCCCTGAGCCACGTGCATAACGTATTTCATGTTTCCCAGCTTAGGAAGTACGTACCGGACCCTAGCCATATTATTGATTTTGGAGAGGTCGAGTTGGGGCCCGACATTACCTTCGAGGAGAGGCCGATTCAGATCTTAGAGCGTCGAGTGAAGCAGCTCAGGCACAAAACCATTCCTTTGGTTAAAGTGCAGTGGTCGAGGCATGGATCCGAGGAAGCCACGTGGGAAACGGAGGAGAGTATGAGGTCGAGATACCCCGAGTTATTCACGTTGTAAGTTTCGGGACGAAACTTATTTTTAGGGGGAGATAATGTAATATCCACGTTTTTCATTTTTAGTAATTTCTATTTTTGGGTGTATATTCGTTTTGGACAACTCGCTTGGCACTGTTTTGGAATTCTGAATCTATTTTGTTCTTGGAGTTTCTCCGTTTGGACGAGTCTCGATGATGTTTTTACGTAATTTCATCTTGAGTTATATTTTGTCGCATGTGTATTCGATTCTCGTTAAACTCGTTCGATTTCGTCATTTTTCTATTTCCATGAGTTCGCATGGTTGAGTAGAGCATGTTGTGAGTTTCGGATTATTAATCCGACGTTGTATCCTGATTTTTGGATGTTTGGACCGTTTTTGTAATTTCCTATAAGTTTAGGGAATTTGTTCCTTGTTCGGTTTTGATTGTGTACCTCGGACCATTTTGGGTTACTGGTTATTGTTTCTTGTTGTGTGTATTTTCCTCGGTCGGTTGGGTCGGCATATCGTGTTTTGGTGATCGTCTTTTTTGTTTTTGGTAGCATTGTTTTCTGTCCAGAATGCTGTCTGTGAGGACCTGTGCAAAACGGCGCAAGACCCGCGGCATTTTGCGCCGTGTCTGTGCGCCGTGTTGCCCAGTGGTGCCCGCTGCCTTGCGAAACGGCGCAAGACTCGCGGCATTTTGCGCCGTGTCTGTGCGCCGTGTCGCACAGGGGTCGGCCGCTGACCATCAATACGGCGCTGAAACACGGCGCTATTTGGACCGTTTGTTGCGCCGTGTTCATCCCAAAGATATAAAGGACAGACGGGTGTTTTAACCCCATTTCTTCCTTTCTCTCCCGTTTCTCCACTTTCTCCTCGCGACTTTGGGCGATTTCAACCAGATATTGCATTCTAGCATCTTATAACTCGGATTTGGACATTCTAACACGAATCAATCATCTTCCTTCCACCATTCCATCGTTGAATTGAGGTAATTGGTCATTATACCTAATTTTAGGGTTCTTGGCTATAATTCATTTTTCCTTTCGTTTTTGCTTCGATTGATGATGAATATTAGTTGGGTAATCATGGTGTTATGTTTTCCTAGAACTTTAGCGGATAAATTCCAAGTTTTTCCCCTTCATTGATCGAATTTGAACTTTATGCCTCAATAGTGTTCGGCGGATTGTCCCTTAGGATATAACGTCGATTAATTCGTGATTTCTCAGTGGAATTGTAGTTGATTGAGTCTCTATTGTTGTTAGGGTCAGATTCGTGAAGATTGTTTGGACCGAAACCTTTCCATTCACCGTTTTTCCTTCACGTCGTGTTATCCAAGGCAAGTACATGTATTACATTCCGTTATGTATGTTACGTTTTCAAAGTGAATGATGAATTGTGGTTTTCAGGTGCGTGAGTTGTGTTCCTTCCACCCGGAGTGTCCGACGGTATGTCTGGGGGTCGATACTAAGGGGTACGGCCGCGGAAGTGGACTTGGGTGCGTGTGTGGTTGAACTTCCACCCGGAGTGTCCGACGGGATGTCTGGGGGTCGATACTAAGGGGTACGGCCGCGGAAGTGGTATCCCACCCGGAGCGTTCGACGGGATGTCTGGGGGTCGATACTAAGGGGTACGGCCACGGGATACCAGTTGTGATTTTGTGATATCGTGATGATTGGAAACTGGTTTGATTGCCAACGTAGTATTCCGGAATATTTATGGCAAATGATTTCTGATTGAGAACATTGTGTAAAAACCGTATTTGTATATAATGTTGTGTAATTGTGTACTTGCACTAGCTATTCGAATGCTAACCCCTTAAATGGGGGAAATGCGTCTTATGCATTTCAGGTACCGGGAGAGCTGAGGAGCAGGCACGGGACATGCACGCAAAGGATGGGCTGGCTTGATGATGTGGCTCGAGTCTGTATTTTTATGTTTTGTCATTGCATTTGTCGAGTACTGGAGTTAGACTGTTTACTTCTAAACTTGGTTTAAGTCCCCTGCGTGGGCAATGAATTGATATTTACATTATGTTTCATGTACTCCGTTGAATTGTTTTGGCCGAGGCCACGGCCTTATTTACTTTTGAGTGCATCTTTTGGGGGTTTCATTGTGTTTATGTGTCATGTGTTAGCCTGGTAGACCTCACGAGGGTTCTACGGCATGTAATGTCCCATTTGTGAATTGGGGTGTTACAAAACCTTGGCCGACGAGTATCGGTCGACGGTTTTTTAGCCGACGACTGGGGGATTTAGCCGACGACTTTGACCTTTAGCCGACGACTTTAAGTCGTCGGCTAAACCCCCAATTTTGGTAGTGTTTAGTCCGCACTTTGAGGTTGACCCAGCGATTAAGCAAATGGGTCTAACTACTCTAATGACAAAACTAAACGTCACAGGCACATCTCTTACTGAACCCTCAAGTAAAAGGTTCACGTGTACTATCACAACCTTTCGATTCGTCATCAACTCTCCAAGAGTGTATACCGTGTAACTGAATCAAGTTTGAGTCGTGTTCGAGTATACTTGTCCTACCAATATACCTATAACTATGCAATCAAGTCATGCACATGCCCTAGCATCAGTTATACAAGTTTTACTCAAAACTTAATGCCCATTTAAGTTTATCGACTTGCGAAGAGTTTACGTAAATAAGCCCTAAACACTTCCAGTGCACTTCTCTCTTATCCGATAACGAGAGTGGAATGTTCGCTCTTATTTACAAGGACTTCACTTCAATGTTTACCAAATCAAGAATGCATTTGAAATACAATAAATAATGAATGAATCATATTGCCTTTTTATTTATTTATTCAATAATTACAAGTACAATGCCCCTACCCTCTCATCCCCTGAGTGGCATTCGAGGGCATATTCCTAACAGTTGAGGTTTTGGAGTCTATAAATACCAATTCATGTGGTATTCAACATACAAAAACTCCAAGTATAATTCATATTCATCTGAGATTATTATATATTCATTGTTGTTGTAATAGAGCTTAATTTATAAGAATTTGAGTGTTTGATTCACTCAACTATACACGAGCGGAAAGAAAGGATTGTATATTTGATTCGATGTTATTAGGAATGTGGATCTGGCATTATTAGAATCACAATCAAAATTGAAGTGCGGTTTTTCTAGCACCGATAGAAAGCTAGAAAGGTGTTTTGTTATCGAATAGAAAAGGAAAAATAATTTATCTTAGACGACAAAAAGACAAGACTGTTACGGTTTATCTTGGACTGATAGATGACAAGATTGTAACTGTTTACCTCAGACAGATTGAAGACAAGGCGGGAAGGTTTATCTTAAACCTATACAAAAAGATAACAAATGATATATGACGTAGGTAATTTTTCGAACCTTATGTGTAATTTATTTTCTGCACTTATCTATTGCTTCCACACACGAAAAGAGGTTAATACTGTACACCGCACCATTCAACCCCCCTTCTAGTGGCGGTACCAACTCAACAACTGTTACCATCACTTCTCCAACTCCAAGCTTCCTACTTCATTCCAGATCCTGATTCATTGTACATATGTGAGAACTTTCAACAAAATCAAGTATCGAAAAAGTGGAATAAATAGTTATAGAATAATTTATTCCAAAACTAGTAGTTTTGTACCTGAAGCCGCATTGTGGTCAACTTTTGGAAAGTGCCTCCGCCAGTGGCCTAACACACCATAGTTGAGGCAAGCATCTATCTTCTTGGTCCCCTTACTCTTTGGAACCATTGGGGCCTTGGCCTTTTCTTTCTGTACCCCTCTTTTGGGATTGAACTACTTCTTGCCCTTTCTCTTATTATTCTTAGACCTCCGAAGGCCAGAAGAAACTATAAGTGCATTTTCCTTCGATTTTGTCTTCATTTTAGACTCTGTCGTACTCAGTTTGTTCATTAGACCAGCCAAGTTACAAGCAATCTCATTCCAGTTGAAATTCCTAACAAACTGAGAGGAGTCAGGAAGTGAATGAAGGATAACGTCGGTCTGTAGAGAAGCATGATTTCTAAAATCAAGAGCCTCCAATCTCTCGATTATAGATATCATTTTGAGGACATGATCCCCAACTTTCTCACCTTCATTCATCCGAGCACCAAACAACTGCATCGATATCTCATACCAAGCAGTTCACCTATGCTTCCCATAGAGCTCGGTAAGATGTGCCAGAATCACCCTTGCAGAGGGCATATTTTCATGGGGGCTTTGAAGCTCATTGTTCATTGAGGCCATCATAAAACCTCAAAACTTGACATCATATCTGACCCATTTCTCATGGGCTTCGATATCTTCCTTTTTCGAAATATGCCCTTGAATACCACTCATGGGATGAGAGAGAAGGGGCACTGTACGTGTTATTATGGAATAATTAATAAAAGGCAATATGATTCATTAATTGTTTATTGTATTTCAAATGCATTCTTGATTTGGTAAACATTGAAGTGAAGTCCATGTAAATAAGAGCGAACATTTCACTCTCGTTATCGGATAAGAGAAAATGAACTAGAAGTGTTTAAAGCTTATTTACATAAACCGTTCGCAAAGTCGATAAACTTAATTGGGCATTAAGTTTTGAGTAAGACTTGTATAACTGATGATAGGACATGTGCATGTCTTGATAGCATAGTTATAAGTATGTTGGTGGGACCAGTGTACTCAAACATGACACATACTTGATTCAGTCACACGGTATTCACTCTTGGAGAGTCGATGACGAATCGAAAGGTTGTGATAGTAAACGTGGACCTTTGACTTGAGGGTTCAGTAAGAGATGTACCTGTGTCATTTATTTTGTTATTATAGTAGTTAGATCCATTTGCTTAATCGCTGGGTCAATCTCAAAGTGCGGACTATACGGGTATGTAGCAGTCTTTACTATTCGCCAAGAAAGGATTCTATCTCCTATTAGTGAGCAGGTGAATGTCCTATACGATCAATTGGCAAATAAGATTATAAGTCTTTGGCCAAAGCATTCTGATCTAGTCGTATTGATACACTAGTAATCATTCGGTCTTGATTTGCATTAACACATGAATAGTGTTTGTAATACCCGAGAATTTCATTTTCCAGTTGCCCTGAATTATATGTCGTTTGGTTTCTATTATTTGTTTCATTACGATTATGTGGGATACGTTTTTCTTTGATGCACTGAATGATGTGTTATGTTGTAGTGTTCGCCGAGTGAGACTCGTATCGCGTACATTTCTTTTATTAAATACGTACTTGTGGTATGTTATGTTTCGTAATTTGCTCATTATTGTTTTAAATCATAACCGGTACGTTAGTATGACCGAAACGTTGTCGAACGCCTAACCGGGCTGTCGGAGCTGGCCACGGCCGAGTCACGACCGCACATTGGGGCAGGAACTCCCCTAGCCGAGTTACGGCCGTAAGGTGTCAGTTACGACCATAAGTGATCGGCAGGCGTTGGGCAGAATTTTCACAAATGCCGGTTACGGCCGTAAGGCACTGCCGGTTATAGCCTAAGGCTGCCGAGTTACAGCCATAATGCTTTGACGGTTACGGCCGTAACACACTTTCATTTTTCTGACCGGAGGCTTGGGGACCCGGTTATGGCCGTAAGGACCTGCCGAGTACGGCTGTAGCCGAGTTACGACCGTAAGGCGCTGTCGATTATGGCCGTAACGTACGCGCCTATATAGGGCCTGGGCGACGGGTCCTTGGCCATTTCCTTCATTTCTCATCTTCTTATCGCGGCTGCTGGATGGGGGAGATGGGAACATTGATTCTTGGTCAATTCCACTCAATTCCAAGGTGTTTTGGAAGGCCCTTATCGATCATAACAACATCTAATCCTTGTTCTTCATCGGATCGAGGTAATTTCTTGAAATCTCTTAGGGTTGACTTTCGGGATTTCTTCTTAATCTTCGTTGTTCGTCTGATTCCGATGAATCGATTGATGTTATTGAGCATTATTAATCGTGTTCTTTGGGTTGTATATCCGTATTTCGAGTTTATTCAACTCGATTGGGGATTCGAGTGTTCTTGGGAATTATCGAACCTTGAATGTTCGATTAAATGTCCCAATGAGTTTCCTTCGACAGTTTGTTGGGATCTCCGTTGTTTTCGGCCTTGATTCTCATTGTGATCGTATCTTCATTGTGTTTGCCGGAGGATTATAGGTGTACGAGGATTCCAGTCGAGCTTCCCCATTGTTTCGCATGCTTTGGACTTGAGGCGAGTATCTCGTCTATAATCTTTATACTTTGAGAATGCGACGTGTTGTGAATTTAACGTGGATTTATTAGTGATTGAACGTTTAACCATAACTCACTTCTAAATGAATATGTGATTCTATGAAAGTAAATACGAGCGTAAACTTGAATTTCTTGGAGAATGATAACCACCATTTCATGTTGTATTGTGTTCGAGATGGATATTTAGAAGTGAGTAGTTATCCGAGGAATTGTGGAATGTTTGTATTGTGCACTTGTTAGAATGTTTACTAAATGATGGTGTGACGTGAATGTTATACCTTGTGAAAGTGTCTGTTGCATTAACTTATGATATTACGTGTTTGTGATTGTGGCTAATGTTATACCCTTGTTGTTGTGAATTTGGTGATTTGAGATATTACCGGTTAGGGACCCGTGAGGCCTCCGGTGGCACGTTAGTTGTGAGTACGGCCAGATGATATGATTTTACCATAAGGTTATCGAATCAGGTAGGTCTGGAGAGGGCTCTGAGAATCGTCACTTGCGAGTATGATGTCACGATAATTTGCGGGCATGTTTGAATGATGTTACCGGGTAGGGACCCAGGAGGCCTCCGGTGGCGCGTTACTTGCGAGTACGGCCAGATGATATGATTTGACCATAAGGTTATCTAATCGGGTAGGTCTTGAGGGGGCTCCGAGAATCGTTACTTGCGAGTACTATGTCAAGATAAATTATGGGTGGATTCGAGTTTGTTCCTAATCCGGGTGGGTCCCATCGAGGCCACAGAGGTGATATGAGTATTGATTGGATATTTCTGAATTGTGAATGCTTGAATCGTGGATTCCGGTTATATTGTGAATATGGTTCTGCCCTTGAGGCTTGTTTGAGAATTGAACATTTATATGATTCTGAAAGAAACCCTTCAGAAGAAGAAATTACAAATCTTTTCATAATTTTACTCTGAGACCCCCGACGTCCTCAATTATTATTTCAAATGTGTTTTGAAGTTATATTTATGATCTTCCCTAATGGGAACCGTTTTCGAAAAGACTTTAGACTCAGGCATCGTGTTACTACCTTGTTGAAAGGTTATTTTCGTAACGGTTGTATTCTTGATGTATAACTTTATAGCTTGGTTAATTGCTAGAGATTCCATCGCTAACCCCTCGTTGGAGATTTTGTTAATTATTCCAGGTGTTCTGACTTGAGAGTGAGCAACCACAGGATCGGCTCGGAGGATGATGTAAAGCAGCGATACTAGTCACAGTTGTAGTCAGTTGTCCGTCAGTGATCTGTCGGTCTTAGTTTTCCTTGTCATCCTTGAGGGGATGGACATTTTATGTAATATGTGATCGAGTTGTATTTTGGTTTATCAGATGTACGGATATGCTGTGTTTTGAGAGACCTAATCGGTCTACGGTATTATGTTTTGGTCGAGTTGACCGCATGTGGGTTTTGTTTTGTAGTCTCCTGCCTGGTAGATCCTTGTGGAAAGGGGTCCACGGCGTGTAATATCCCTGAGTGGATTGGGGGTGTTACACAAATGGCATCAGAGATTAGGTTTGCGAAAACCCAGGCAGTTGGGTCTAGTTGGGTCTTGTCGAGTCGTGTCTGGTCGTGTCACCCGGGTGAGCAATTGTGAATAAGTGTGATCGTGCTGATCCGTTGTGATCAATTGTGGTTTGTTGTGATTAGTATCGTGGTGCAGCCATCATCTCCGTACGACCTGTGGACGTAAGTTTCCTCCTTTATGTGAGGTATCTGTATTTCATGATTTCCCCTGTGCGAATTAATTGTGGTGCATGATTTTATTTGCACGGTGTTGTTTAATGGAGTTGTTTCTGATACTTGTGACGCACTATATGTGTATACAACTGGACGTATTGATGTTTTGACTTTGAACCGCCATGTGGGGTGGTATGATGTGAAGTTTAGAACCTTGATGGGTTTCAAAAAAGGCACCGACGGTTGAGTTGGTGAGAAACTCAGATGAATGGTTTTGTTGTATGTTTAAACTTAATGCGCACGAGATGTATTTGGTTGAATTTGTGATTCTGTTTACCGTTTGGGCATGTGGTTTTAAGTTCGATTATTTTTGTTTGGACTGTCGTAATTATGCCGCTGCGGGTAGATTTGAGAACGTGTTTCTGAGGGACCTTAAGGGTTGGAGCATTTTTGTGAAAGTCAATTTTGAAAATATTTTGATGGTGCGATTAAACAATAGCCTGTATGGATTTTGAAATCGGTTGGGTTTTGACAAGTTGATCCTGCATTTCCAAACTACACCATCAGACGGTATTTAGAAAAATGTATTTTTATGTATTTCGGGCACTGCAAATATTACCGTCATCTTCGGTTGTGATCAAAAGAATTTCGTAAAATTTCTGTTTTGCCAACGACTTTGGGTTTCGAAATTTAAAACGTTATGTGTTTGTTATGTTGTTATGCCTGTCGGAAAATTTTTAAAGTACTTTCTCGAGATATATTATTAGGATTCGATCCTTGACCTTCGGAGCCATTTTGAGACTGTTGAGTTGATTCTTTCCATCTTATAGTTAGTTGTTACGACTGTAAGCTTCTGACTATCGCGGCAGTACCTTTGTTGTTAAAATTCTATATGTGCTCATTATCTGTCGTTTAATCCCTATCGACCTAGTCATATGGTCTGTCTATGATGATTGTGAACTCTAAATGCGGTATCAGTATTGCACTTAGTTGCTTATCCTGTGTGGATATTATTGACGTATTATAATCTGTCACCGTTATTGTTGGCGAGTTATGTGTGTACGCCCAGATGTTATGATTTCATAGTTCGGTTTAATTGCATTATTCTTTGACGTTATCCGGATGTGGTAATTGATTGGTAGTAAGGATGATATATATTGACAAGGTCATTTTGATGATATTGTTTATCGAATAGATTGATGTTTCAAAATGTTTTACAAATGATTTTCAAAACGAAACATATATGATAATAGGTTCATAGTTTTGATCAAATGACCGAGGTATTAAAAACATTTTTTTTCAAAAATTCACTTCAGCAATTTTTTTTTTCAAATTCAGGAATTTTAAAATGCTATCATTTGGAAAAATACCTCGGAAAATTTTGTTTTTAAAATATTACCCATATTCAACCACGATGATGTGTATGTGGTTTTGACCGTGATTTTTGTAAAGGTCGTACGTTGTGTTGACATAGCTTAGTGAATTCCTTATAAATTTGAATTCTATCGTTGCGGTGATAGTTCGTGTATTTGTGTTGTGACTCAGAATGAGTATTTTATAGTGTTACTGTTGTTTGCCCTATATTGATTATGTGGTGTTTGTTTTGTCATTCTGAATGGTTGTCCGTTCAATGCCGAGAGGTCGTGGCAATCAGTCGCGTGATCAGGATCATGCTGCCAGTAATGGCATTAGTATTGGTGTTGCTACTATACTCCAGCAGGTGGCAGACCAGATGACACATTTGGCTCAGGCGGTTCAGCGTAACAATGCCGCGAATGAAGATGTCGGGTCGACTCAGTGGCTTAGAAAAGTGGTTCGTATGCATACTCCTCGCTTTGCGGGTGCGAGTGACACTTTAGGTTGGGACGGTTGGCTTTCCCAAATGGAGAAATTTTCAAGGCAGTTGGTTGTACAGAGGAATGGAGGATTCCTATTGCTCAGTTCTTTCTCGATAGCGACGCTGCTAATTGGTGGGAGGCCGTTGAGCCTCAGGTTGTTACTTGGGAAGAGTTCAAGAAGTTGATGGAAGCGGAGTTCTGCCCGAAGCTGATCCGAGAGCAGAGGATCCGAGATTTTTACCTAGCCGAGCCGCAGGATATACACGTGTCGCAGGATATTATTGATTATAGTCGACATCTCGCTTACGTGAAGAGGCATGTGAGGACCGAGGAAGCAAAATCCGTCACTTCAACATGCGGATGAGACCATATATTCAACAGTACATGTCGGGTTTCACTTGTGCTACTTTGAGAGAGTATCAGAATCGAGCCATGGCGTACGAGATGGCATCTTCAACTACTGGGCCTTCGCATGAGCCGAAGAGACAGAGGACGTCAGGAGATGTTTCGGATGGTGTGAGATTCGGAACTTCTTCTCATCGAGTTTCGCGTAGTCGTACGACGAAACCTTCCCTTTCTTCGTTTGGTAGAACTAAGAGTTCCAAGTCATCTTCTTTGACTCCTAGTTAGACTGAGAGGTGTTTCAATTGCAACGTTGTGGGTCGTGTGTAAGCTAATTTGTTGGCCACTAAGTATACAGGATATAGCATGGAAAGTGTTTGAAACAACACGCTGTACGGTTTTTAAATCTGAGTGCGTAGCGGAAGTCTTTAATACAGTAAGTTGCTGAGGATACATCAACTAGGTGTGCAGTGTATACTTAAATGATCACAATTAATAAAACAATAAAGGCAGAAGGTAAATAACACAATATTTAAAGTGGTTCGAGGTAAACCCCTCTACATCCACTGGTCCTCCACACAAGAGTAAGAGTTTATTATAATTACTGCATACACAACTACGTAATTATAACCAAACCTAACCAATATATCGTTCACACAGATTGATACAATGATATTAGCCTTCAACTGTTCACACAGATTGGTTTGAGCTAACACGTGACTGGCTTCTTCACACACAGTTCTAAAGCTTCGTCTTCTTCAATGCAAGTCCGTCACACACAGTTCAGGAATAGCAAGGATTCTCAGTCCACAAAGGGCTGATGGATTTTGTTCAAGGGTAGAACAATATTTGAACAACAACTTTGACTTTCTGAGCTTATAGCTGATGATGTGTTGTTCACGGTTTGAGCACTATATATCTCTTCTTTCAGAATAGCAGAATGCTTTGGGAGATATGTTTTGCTCTGAATATTTGTGTAAGCACTTGTTGGTTGTTGTTGCAAGAGTATATGATCTTCAAACTCTGGAGATATATATAGCTTTTGAAATATATCCGTTGAAATAGATTCGTTGAGCAAGATTCTGTGACAACTTGATAGTTGACTTGAATAGACTGAGATCCAGATATTGCGGGATTTGAAGATCTTCTGATGACTTACAATATTTAAATACTTTATCCTTTAGTATTTAAATACTTCTTTATCAAACGTGACTTGACTTCTAGCGAATACTGAAGATTCCTTCTTGTCCTGTTTGAGGGCTATATGGAAGGATTGCTGTATTGATGTTTTGAGACAGCTTCCATACTTAGCTTTGCGGGACTCTTTGCTGTATGATAGATTCACTGTATTTTGGGACTACAAGAAGTCTTCGATACAAGTTAATACCTTTGATCAGGTTTTCGATACAGCTATTAGCGGTACGCAGGATTTGGCATATTGTCAAAACATTCTATCAACACGATCGATATAGGGATTGTTTATCCCAACAGTTTTGATATCGGGTAATTGTTATCCGAACAATTTCCCCCTTTTTGATAATTTATCAAGTCCTTCCGAGTCTTCCTTTTAAAACCTTATGATGTTATCCAAACATCCTTGATGATGCCAAAACTTTGACACTTAGCGGTTTGAAGTAGGGCAGACTTGTTGGTCTTCTTTCGAATGTTTTGGCCTTCAGCATTTGGCTTCACACTAAGAACTGCTCGCAGGCAAGTTCAACTTTTATCAAAAGAAAGTTACAGTTGAAAACTTATGATTGGCGCGCAGGCACAATCTTACATTGTATTCTAGATACATACAACTTAAACTATGAACTGTTCGCAGACAAGTTCTTACAGTTTGTGTATTGAGATAAGTTTTATAATTTGAATACAGCAAGAACAAATTAAGTGTTTGTAAACATACAAGTGTTGGGATTCTTAAAATAAAACGAAATACGCAGCGGAAAATAAAAATGAATCCCAAACAGGATCGATCAAGTAACGTATATACGAAAATATAAATACGAAGATAAAAATCATACCCTTGAAGCCTTTGAAATAAATCTTCGTAAAAATGGATGATCACGAACCCTAGCTCGAGCAAGAAAAATCCTTCGTCCCAAACACCGAAAATACGATGCCTCTACTTCACACGCGTTAGAAGTTGCCCGAAAAAATTCGATGTAACTTCGTTCTTCAAGAACACGGGTAGGAAGTTATCGTAGGAATTTATATCTCTAATTTTTCTTAACTTTTATATCACCTCTAAGATGAAAATTGAAGAAGTTTTTTTTTTTCTCTTTCTCTCACACAAGAGCCTCTCGGCAGGCAGCTCTCAATCACTTGAATATGATGTGAAGTCATCTTTTTAAACATGTGAGTTGGTTATATTATATCATCTATAATAACAACTCATAATGTAATAATAATTATGAGAGAAAAGAATCTCCATACATTATTACAAAGACAAGACAATCACTAAAACATGCAAAAGTGATGAGCCATGTGAGGGGGGGCGGCCCATGGAGGAATTTTCCTAGAAACGAGCCGAATCACTCGGCTCGTGTACCGGACGTTCGTCAAACGAATCCGTTAAATACACTCCATTTAATCATCAATGTATTTATATAAATTAATTAATTATATCAAATACGAATATATTTCTCTAAGAAATATAATTTATGAATTAAATTAATTACCCGGTAACTTAATTTTAATTCATAAGACCGCTATTTGATTTATCCAATAAATCATAATTAGATATCCAATATCTAATATTAATAGAGAGATAATAAATTCACATTTATCCGTCAACGCTCCTAATGCGCGACTCCATAGGTCCATCTCAACCGGCATTGGGAGGAACCAGTGAGTGCGGGCAGCACTTAGCCAGCCTAGCGGGCCGCACTGTAAACCCCGACTGAGAACGAATGAAGGGATCATTCCAGAACCATTATGTCGTGAATACTCTATACGTATAGACCCTTCATCAGATGTCCCGGTCAAGTGTTCGGGTCACGGTAAAGTCAAACCCTACTATTGACTAAACTCTATACATGTGTTAATGCAAATCAAGACCAACTGATCAATAATCTATCTACTATATCAGAATGCTTTGGCCAAAGACTTATGATCTTATTTGCCATTAATCGTATAGGACATTCGCCTGCTCACTAACAGGAGATAGAATTCTTTCTTGGCGTACAGTAGAGACTGCTACTTACCTGTATAGTCCGCACTTCGAGATCGACTCAGCAATTAAGCAAATGAATCTAACTACTCTAATGACAAACTAAACGTCACAGGCACATCTTCTACTGAACCCTCAAGTCAAAGGTCCACGTATACTATCACAACCTTTCGATTCGTCATCGACTCTCCGAGAGTGAATACCGTGTGACTGAATCGAGTATGAGTTGTGTTCGAGTATACTGGTCCCACCAATATACTTATAACTATGCTATCAAGACATGCACATGTCCTAGCATCACTTATACATGTCTTATTAAAACTTAATGCCCATTTAAGTTTATTGACTTGCAAACGGTTTACGTAAATAAACTTTAGACACTTCCAGTGCATTTTCTCTTATCCCATAACGAGAATGGAATGTTCGATTTATTTACATGGACTTCACTTCAATATTTACCAAGTCAATAATGCAATTGAAATACAATAAACAGTGATTAAATCGTATTGCCTTTTTAATAATTATTCCATAATTACAAGTACAATGCCCCTACTCTCTCATCTACTGAGTGGCATTTGAGGGCATATTCCTAACAACAAGAACACAGTAGATTACGAGTTGTAATCTTTCAAGACAGGCAAATTTTTTATTGATATTGAAATGAAGAGTACAAAATTTTGCTGTTCTGAAAATAAGATTACAAAATTATAATACAAGGAAATTTAATTCCTATAGTCTGAATTCCTCCATGGCCTTTTAGGGTCATTCTTGGTACCCTTCCACCAGTTTTGATGTGATTCCCTATCTCGATTCAGATATAAGGCTCGACCTTCATATGATTTATCTAAGACTAGGATCCAATCCTCTGGGTGGGTAACCAAGTCACCATTCTTGTGCTTTGACTTCATCTGCAGCTGTAGCGGGAGCGTTCCATCTTCCAGCTTTTTCTTGAACTCCTCTGCGGCTTCTGTACTGCTCGCATCTATTGAAAATCGAGAATCCCCGATAAGTACAACAAAGTATCTTATCGTTCATTTCTCCTCCGCTTCTTGATCTCTGCAGCAGAAGAGTCCGGTCCACGGGAGGTTCATAGCTTGTGGCTTTCGGACTAGGCTTTTCCAAGGATACTTAGGATCCTGGAATTCTGGTCGGTCTCCCTGTATCCTAACGTTTGGCGTTGAGATACGGGCTATATCTGCAGTGATGGAGTCTTCAAAAGGAGCTAACATTTCTTTCTCTTGCTCCAATCTCGTTCTCCTAGCAGCTTCCCTCGATTCTTCCCCCTTTTTGGCGTCATCAAGGTATGACACCTTTTCATCAAGGCGTTCCAGGATTTGCAGAGCAGCATCCTGTTTTGTCTCGAGACTTATCATTTTCTCTACCAGGGAGGTGAGCATCTGCGACATATCTTTAATGTTTTTGTCGAGGGCTCGAAGTTAGGAACCAGTTTCGATTATAGCAGATGCTGTCTTGGCCTCAGACACGCGAAGTTTAGATTGCTCGTCTCTTAGGATCTTCTCCTGTTTTTCTTGCAGTTGGCTCAGGGACTGCTTGAAGACGTGTGGCAAGACAGTGAAGGCTTCTAACACTCGGGAGACTTCGTGATTCAGTCCTATCATCTCTTAAACGGCACATGTGTGTAGCCAATCAAGAGCTTTTTCCACAAAGTAGAGGGCATTGACAGCAACCTGGATGAAAACAGTTTGGAGGCCAAGAGCATGTAATCGGTCTTTTCTTGCGGCCGTTCTGGGAGAGTCTGGCTGGGCAAATTCCTCAACTCCGTTCAAACGTCTGAAATTCACATTGGGACGTGAATTGAGTTGGACATCCTCAGGTATTATATCGTCGTCGGATTCCAAGGTGGTTGATGGTGCGGGAGTATCAGATTCGGGCTCGGCGACAGGGGGTACTGCATCCTCCTGTGCTAAAGTGGTTTCTGAAGACATAGATACATGAGGGACCAATTCCTCCTGCTGTCTCTCGGCATCCGCCTACTCCGGCAGAGGGACTGATTCCTCGTGCGGATGGCGTTGGATTCTCCTTCTACTTGGGCAGCGACAGGCTCGGGTGCCTGTTGCGAAATAGATTGTTCCTCCGTGACATGAGGGGCTGAATCCTCATTGTCGGGAACAGTGTCTAGTTGATGGGGAGGTGATTGGTGATGACTCAATGATCCTGCGCCCATCGGAAATTTAGATTCTTTGCGAATCTGTCTTAGACCAGCCTGAAGGGCATCGTCATCATCATATGAGTCGGGATCTGATCTTGTATTTTTGGTAGATTCCACGGACTTAGCTTTACCTTTCTTTCGTGATTCGGCTTTTTCAAACAAATGGCTCTCAATAATCTCTTTAACGAATAGGTTGTCCCATTGGATCAGGACAGCAATTTCTTGAGTGTCCATCACTTCCAAAACAAATCTTTCTTCGTTACTCCATTCGCTCCAGTTGTACAGAGTTTCGTACGGAGCAAGTCTGTAACTTTTCCATTGGAGAAACCGCTCGTAAGCCTGTTCGATTTGCACAGAAAGTAGGGTTTTGTTGATGATTATGTCCGGGGAGGAGCTGTGTATACCGCCTGGTTTCGCTATAGGCATGGGTTCCTCCACATGTTTGGAATCCTGTATCAGAGAGGGATTCCTTACAGGGGTTGGTACCCTAATGGAAGATGGATCCTGAACGGGTGTGGGATCCCGTATAGGAGAAGTAGCTTTTCGCTCCAAAGTGGCAGCCGACTCGCCAGAGTCTTGTATGTTGGCAGATATCCTAGCATCCTTCGTAGCCGCCAAGGGCTCGGGATCTACTGTATCGACAGTAGTGGGCATCTCTTCCACAGGGGTTGGGCCCTGGGGGACTTGATCAGTGGGTTGAGCCACGGAAGGAGCAGCCTTGGAGGTTTCTGTAGCCTTAACTTTTGTAAACCTCCTTAGCTTCCTTTTCGGCTTCTCAATAACAATTGGAGTTTTGCTGTGATATCGTTTTCTCTTTCTCGAGGATTCAACACTTTGGGACTTTAAAGAAACATCCCTTGGCTCGGCAGATAGAGGCATTCTACGGACAAAAGGTCTGTTGGCAACAAGGTTTCTTTGGTTGAAGACAGTAGGCCTGACGCCTCCTAAGTATATCCGTGAACTAATTTTCTTTGCCTCTGTGGATTGCGGAACTCCACATTTCGTCAAAATGTAGTTAAAAAACAATCCAAATGATTTCTTCTGAGAGGCAGGCTTAGACACTTCTTCCTGCAAACGCTTGAGGATGATTTGACACCAATTTACCTTTTCATAGGTCATTATAGCAACCATAATTATGAACCTGAGATTGGTGCACATCTCAAAAGCACCTATTCTATTTTCAATAACACGACAACAGAAATTGTGTAAGTAGACAAAAGGTAAACAAAAATTTTTCTTATGGCAAGTGGTATGAACCGTTTCCACCGTCGCTGAACCGGTGAATAAGCTATAATAATTGGTCAAGAGGTCTTGGGACCCGAAGGTCTCAAGTTCTTCCATGGCCAGGCCATCAGCAGGTAGCCTGTAGATGTTCTGGAGTAGCTCTTGGTCGACACGGATCTCTACTCCACGAACGACGGCTGTGATGTCAGCAACATGTCCTCCTTGAGCCAGTGAAAGGAATCGAACGACAGCATTGAGGTAGAACTCCTCAACCAAATGAACATCAAATCTTTCAGCAGAGTGGCTGCCAAGGCGATAGAGGCCTTGTTGACGAATCCTAGTGAGGACATATTCCATTGATTCAACGTCGTCTCCTTCGGCATGAATGCGTTCAAGCACAACAGATCTGGAGAAGATCCGTCCGTCGATGATGGTTGATGATTTCTTGAGAGAGGTGTAAGATGTTTGGGTAGACTCCATTGATGATTTCTCAAGGAACCATGAAAAAGATTCAAGAAGAATGCAGTAAACACAGAGAATTTGTAGGCTGTATGCTCAAGAACTCTTAAAATATGCAGAAAGCATAAAGAGTCTCAAATGGCATTTGCAGTCCTTTTATAGTAGGCGGAGAAGAAGGGTTTTATGAGAATGACTGATCAGATTTAAGGGATGTGAACCGGTGTTTAAAATGAACGGTCACGATGGACTGAGTGTAACTGGTACACATATCCATTGAATTTTAAAATAGGAGCGGGTCCCACTTCTCAAATTTCAAATTACCCTTAATGCCTGAAACGGCGGTGTAAAATATAGTAAACAATTTGAAACATCGCGGCGTACGATATGCTGTTGTCCAGATGTCGTGTAAAGCATTTAATGCAAAAGACTTTTGACATGAAATAGGGCACGTGGACAAAAATTGTTTTAAAATAAAATATTATTATATAATGAACCGCTTTCCCATAGTATGTGCTGTATCCGCGACAATACAGTGTTCCCCCTTAAAAGGTACATATGGGCTTCAATTCCATACAACAACTTTTGGATTAATGCTGTATTCATGGGTCATACTGTATTCCCCCTTAATTATTGCACACGTCAGCTGTAGGATGATTCATATCGTTTTGTTCCCACAATGCTGTATTCAAGGCTCTGAGTGTATAGATAATTAATGGCGGATACTCTATTCTTGGGTCTTACAGCATTCCCCCTCAATTGTTGAGTAAAAACAGTAAATACTTACAGGGAGTCAAGCTGTAGCAATCCCAATTCTTGTCGAATCATGTTGAATCTAGCTGTGTCGAGAGGCTTGGTGAATATGTCAGCCAACTGCATATCTGTATGAACTTTTCTAGCCGAACATTCTTGTTCTCGACATTATTCCTAATGAAATGATGCTTCATGTTGATATGCTTAGTGCGCGAGTGCAATACAGGGTTGTGCGTTATTGCAATTGCACTCGTGCTATCACACATAATGGGCGTTTCCATGGCTTCAATCCCATAATCTGACAACTGTTGCTGCATCCAAAGGATCTGCATACAGCAACTACCAACAGCATAGTACTCTGATTCAGCCGTGGAAAGCGAGTTTGCCAATTGCTTCTTGCTGAACCAAGATACAAGTCTAGGTCCAAGGAAGTGACAAGTTCCACTTGTACTCTTCCTATCTAGCTTGCAGCCTCCGAGATCCGAGTCGCTGTAGCCAACTAAATCGAATCCGCCTTCTTTAGGATACCATAGTCCTACGTCGACTATTCCTTTGATGTACTTCAGGATTCATTTAGCTGTGTTGAAGTGTGATTCTTTATGTGCTACTTGATATCTCGCACACACTCCTACAGCAAACTGGATATCGGGCCTGCTAGCCATTAGGTACAAGAGAGAGTTAATAAGCTTCCTGTAGAGTGATTGGTCAACCGACTTTCCAGCTTCATCAGCACTAATTTGCACGGAAGTGCTCATGGGGGTTGACGATGATTTGGAAGTATTCATTCCAAACTTGTTGAGAAGCTCCTTGCTGTATTTTTCCTGGTTGATGAATATCCCTGTAGGCAACTGCTTTACCTGCAAAACTAGGAAATAACTAAGTTCTCCCATCATACTTATTTCAAATTTACTCATATGCTGTTTTGTTGTGGTGCTTGTTGACGATACAGCAGTTTTGAGTGTAGCACGCTGTATTGGTTGCTTCGCCCTAGAAACGCTGTGGCAACTTGCTTGCGGCAATCATTGTCCTTATTGTTTCCTTCAGCGTCCTGTTCTTTCGCTCGACAACACCATTTTGTTGAGGTGTACGAGCAGCTGAGTATTCGTGCTGTATCCCATTTTCTGAACAGTATTGCTCTATAAAGCGGTTAGTGAATTCTGTACCTCTATCGGAACGAATAGACACGATACTCGACCCTTTTCATTTTGAAGCTCTCTCAGGTGCTCGAGCAGCTTTGATGTTGTTTCCTTCTTCTTGCTTAAGAATATTGTCCAAGCATACCTGGAATAATCATCAACAATAACGATACAGTATTTCTTACCTCCCAAACTTACGGGGTCTACAGGACCATAGAGATCCATATGTAGCATTTCCAGAATTCTGTAGGAATATATGGGTAGCTCACTGTACTGTCCAATAGCAAATATCGAAATAAGGAAATTTTAATTAGCGCACGCAAGTGATAAGCGATTAGCGTACGCTATCGAGGACAAAATTTAGCGCGCGTTAAAAGAATGAAGCTAGCGCGCGCCATCGAATGGAACGTTTCAAAGATATTGATTTCTTGAGTAGAAGACTAATTTCAAAAATTGTCTAGATGTCCCATACCAAGTTGCAAACGAATATTATTAAATGTTTCATCGGGAAGAGGTTTCGTAAATATATCAGCAAGTTGGTCCTTCGTCCCGACAAAAATTAAAAAGATATCTTTCTTTTGCACATGATCGTGTAAGAAATGATGTCTAATATCTATATGCTTAGTTCTACTATGCAACATGGGATTTTTACTCAGATTAATAGCACTAGTATTATCACATAGTATAGGGGTATTTTCAAAATAAATGCCTTAGTCGCGGAGTTGATTTTTAATCCATAGTACCTGAGCACAGGCACTCCCTGCAGCAACGTATTCGGCCTCAGCTGTAGACAACGCTACACTGGTTTGCTTTTTACTTCCCCAAGATAGTAAGCATGAACCGATGAAATGACATGTACCACTAGTACTCTTTTAATCAATTTTGCATCCACCGAAATCGGCGTCACTATATGCAATCAAATTAAAGTCCAAGCAAGAGGGATACCATAGACCTAGTCCGATGGTCCATTTCAAGTAACGAAAAATGCGTTTACAAGCAATTAAATATGATTCCTTAGGATTAGCTTGGAATCGAGCACATAAACATGTGGCAAATATTATGTCTGGCCTAGAAGCAGTCAAATATAGCAAAGATCCGATCATACCTCGATATAAATTTTGATCTACGGATTTGCCATTTTCATCTTTTTCAAGCTTTAATGATGAGGACATTGGCGTTGAAATCACTTTGCTACTCTCCATTTTGAATTTCTTTAGGAGATCGATTGAGTACTTTGTTTGATGAATAAAGATTCCATCTTCGCATTACTTGATTGATAAATTATACACTTAGAGTGCTATAATCAAAAAGCTTCATCACTTGATTCTAGCCGTAACCTTAGAGGTTAATCGGGTGTTGTCATTACGGTCGTTTCTCCGGCGCGTGGCAAGTAGAGACGCGGTGCTTTCGGCGTTGGATCGTTTAAGAGCTTGGAGCGGATTGGATTCGTAGAGATCAATTAAAGCTTGGGGAATAGCTCAAGAGAAGGTTACCATTTAATCAACAGACTTCAAGGGTGAGTTTCTTATAACTCTTGTGAATTCGTTTTTTGATATTCGTATATACGTAGCTCGATCGATCCTCGTAGGGATTCGGATCGAATTAATTTTCATTTTACCGCTTCCGCTGGGCCTTCATTTTAGGCATCGAATCCCAACAGTGGTATCGGAGCGTAGGTCTTGCGATCTTATATACGATATTATCATTTGGAATGCTTGATTAGATGGTGAATGATTTGGAATCATTTTAGTCAAAATCATGGGATATGTTTTTACGTTCGTTGTAGTTATATTTTTCGTAAGTTTATATCTAAATATAAATCTTAATTTCTTGGAAATATAATTTATATTGAAGATATGAATGTTGGAGAATATAGATATTGGATATCCGGTCGAAAAACTAGCCCCGAATTGCCGTTGGACAGTCTGGGGGTGGTCCGGAAGTAGGGGGCCGCGCCTGTGGTCGCTGCACTCGGCCCGGTGCATCAGATCGGGGGCCGCGGCCCAGCTCTAGGGCCGCGCCTGGCTGCCGGGCAGCCCCGCATGCCGCCCGGTGGCGTTTTACCGTGGTTCGGCCTATTTCGGACCCGTTTCGGGCTTGTTTGCTCCGTGTATTCCTAAAAATGATTTCCCTCATTTTAAATTGGATTTAATATGATTAAAATGATTTATGGTATTTCATTTTATAAGGGAAAATTGATTTATTGGAATACTTGTGATCGACCGAATTATTTTGAACATTTTCATATTACCGATTGTGTGAATCGATTTGATCGATTCGTATTGTTGATTGGATCAATGTATCTCTACGCTTTCCATTTATTTAGTATTTATTGGATAAATGCTTTTGAATGGTGATGTGGTTCGTGGACTTAGTTTTTGAATCATTTGTTTTATTCGATTAGGTTGTAAAGGCCGTTTTGAGCCTATTTATTTTACTAGAAAAATTTGTATCTAGGATGCAATTTTCAATGTAAAATTTATATGTAATGACGAAGACCGGAGGAAGATCCATTTCGAGAAGACGAAGATTCAAGACGAAGGCTTGTAATTAGATTACGTAGTTTTTGTTTTCTAGGAACGGTCCATGAACCACATGTTGGTAGCAACTAGGTTGTGAATGGTTGTTTCATATTGTATGAATGCCACAAACGCGCTTAAACGATTAATGTGCAGTGTAACGTTAATCGCGGAAATTCTCCCACGATAAATTATTAAGTTTATAAGGTTTCAAGGTTTTCCTTCCCTCCATCGAGTTTTTGGGAAATTGAAATCCAAACCGGATGTGCTATGCTTCCGAGTTATCGGGGTAGTCGTTCGGGGAGGACGGATAAATTACCGGGAGCACATTGGATGCCTTCGGTTGGAGCAAATTTTATCCCTAGAAACCTGATAGGTTGCCAGATAAGATTCAATTGTGAAACTGATTTGCGTCGATGGTATAAACTTAACTTGTTCACGAACCATAGAAACCGTATAGGTTGAGGGGAGTGAACAAGGGGAAAAAGAAGAACGAATCATCCATTAGATGGGTTGGTGTTGGACACCACTTTTTGAAAATTAATAGACTAGAAACCTGTTCGGTTGCTCTCTATTAAGATTTATAAAGAACTCGATCACCACTATGAAGTAGAGCGACGATACTTCTGGATTTCACATGGGAGTGTGTTATTCCGATAAAAATAGTGGGAGCTGGGTAACAAGAATAGAAAAGACCTTAATTCTATACTCAGAACATAATTGAATGAGTCACTAATTAATCTATCTTACTTAATGCAGACTCAAATCTCAATATGACAATGAATCCACTCGCAATTATGCTAAAAAAGAACACCTTAATGGGACCTAACTTTGTGGATTGGCTCCGCAATCTGATGATTGTCCTCAGTATAGAGGCACTGGGATACGTCTTGGAGACGGACATTCCGGCGCCTCCTGTGCGGACCCGATCCAATCAGGAAGAGATTGAAAACCATGAAAAGTGGGTTAAGGATGACGTGAAAGTCCGTGCTTATATGATGGCTTCCATGTCTAATGAGCTTCAGAGAGCTCATGAGAAAATTACTTCTGCTAGGCAGATTCTATCTCACTTAACCGAGCTTTATGGTGAGCATAGCAGAACTGCTAGATATGAGATATCCAAGCAACTGTTCGGTGCAAGGATGAAGGAAGGAGAGAAGGTTGGGGAACACATCCTCAAAATGATATCCATGATCGAGAGATTGGAAGCTCTTGATTTTAAAATGGATACTTCTCTCCAAACCGACCTTATCCTACAGTCTCTCCCTGATTCCTTCTCACAGTTTGTTATGAACTTCAACTGCAATTAGATTGCATGCAATTTTGCTGGGCTAATGAACAAACTTGTGACCGCTCAGTCTCAGATGAAGACTCCGCGGATGAAGGAGTCTGCTCTTGTGATTTCTTCTGGACCTCGGAGGTCTAAGAACAAGAAGAAAAAGACCAAGAAGCAAACTGGACCACAAGTTAAGGACCTTAAGGTTAAGGGCTAGGCCCCGATGGTTCCGAAGAACAAGAAGAAGAAGGATGCTTGTCTCAAGTGCGGTGAGCTAGGCCACTGGGCTAGAGACTGTCCGATTCTTCATGGCACTTCAGGTACAAAACTTTTAGTTTTGGAAACAAATTGTTCTGCTATTGTATTTTCTACTTCCTGGATGATGGATTCTGGTGCTAGTTCTCATATTTGTACTGTGAATCAGGATCTATTACAAAGTAGTAAGCTTGGAGCTGGAGAAGTTATTATCACAGTCGGAAGCGGGCATAGTGTCGAGGCGACCGACATAGGATCACTTCTTTTGGGTTTAGAATCCGGCTTTGTTTTGACTTTAGAAGATGTACTTGGTTTGCCCAAGGGGCACAAAAACATTGTATCCATTCCGGTCATGGACCAAAAAGGCTTTTCATTTTTCATTGGTGATGGTTCCTGCAAAATTTATTTTAGAAATAAACTAGTGGGTACTGCTACATTGTTGAATGGATTGTATCATCTAAATCTCAGCAACAAAGTAGTTGTGAATACTATGACTAAAAAACGTGGTAGGGATAAAACCAATCAAGTTTTGAAATGGCATCTTAGACTTGGTCATGTTGGTCAGACCAAGGTTTACAAGATGGAAAAAGATGGACTTATGGGTCCATTGGGATCAGATCCCTTTCCTACTTGTGAATCTTGCCTTAAAGGCAAAATGACTATGTCCCCCTTCACAGGGACATTTGAAAGAGCCGCTGATAAACTGGGATTAATCCATACCGACGTATGTGGTGCTTTGGAAGTAGCACATGACGGATATCAATATTTCATTATGTTTATAGATGACCATACTAGGTATGGTTATGTATACTTAATGAAACATAAATCCGAGGCCTTTGAGAAATTCCAGGAATTCAAGGCCCTAGTCGAGAAACAAACTGGTAATCATATCAAAGCACTTCGGTCGGACCGAGGTGGCGAGTATATGAGTATGGAGTTTGACGAGTTCCTTAAGGAACATGGAATAGTTTCACAACTAACACCTCCAGGTACTCCTCAGTTAAATGGTGTGTCAGAAAGAAGGAACCGGACCTTGTTAAACATGGTTCGTCCATGCTGGGCTATACTGACTTACCAATTTACCTATGGGGGTATGCACTACTGACTGCCGCTTATATCTTAAACAGATTTCCTTCCAAATCCGTTCCTAAAACTCCACATGAGATGTGGGAGGGAAGGAAACCAAGTCTTAATCATATTAGGATTTGGGGATGTCCCGCCTATGTCAAGAAGACTAAGGTGGAAAAGTTGGAAGCTAGGTCTGCGAAGGGACATTTCATTGGATTCCTGTCTCGGACGATGGGATATCTATTCTACATGCCCGAAGATCGAAAGATCATTGTTGCTTTACAAGCACACTTCCTGGAAGATGAGTTCATTCAGGAAGGCAGAGCAGGTAGAAGTATTTTTTAGAAGAATACAATGAAACTCCTCAGGAGACACCTGTGCAAGAAACTAGAACCGAACTTTCTGAAACACAAGTACAACCACCTCGTAGGTCTAGTAGGGTGTCTCATTTACCTGAGAGGTATGGGCTTGTGCACTTGGAGGAGCTGGGTCTCCATGAGGTTCCATGTGATAGCCAAGAGACCGACCCAACGACCTATGACCAAGCGATGGTGGATGTAGACTCCGTGAAATGCCGTGAAGCTATAGAAGCTGAGATAGACTCGATGCATGTCAATCAGGTCTGGACTCTAGTAGACCGCCCCAAGGGCATAGTGCCTATTGGGAACAAGTGGATCTTTGAGAGAAAGACTGATGGTGATGGCAAGGTTGACGCCTATAAGGCCAGGCTTGTGGCAAAGGGTTATACCCAGAAGGAAGGGATCGATTACCACGATACCTTCTCGCCCGTAGTCATGATCAAGTCTATTCGCATGATGCTTGCTATAGCTGCCTACCACGATTATGAGATATGGCAAATAGACGTAAAGACGGCTTTCCTTAATGGATTCCTCGAGGAGGAAATCTATATGGAGCAGCCTAAAGGCTTTGTGTCCGAAGTCGATATTCAGAAAGTGTGCAAGCTTCAGTGTTCCATTTATGGACTGAAGCAAGCATCGCGTAGTTGGAACCTTCGTTTTGACGAGGCAGTCAAAGAGTTTGACTTCGTGTAAAATGAAGAGGAACCTTGTGTATACAAGAGGTTTAGTGGGAGCAAGATCGCATTCTTAGTACTATATGTAGATGACATTCTACTAATAGGAAATGATGTGGGAATGCTCAGTTCTGTGAAAGCTTGGATTTCGAGTAATTTCTCCATGAAAGACTTGGGAGAAGCTACCTATATTCTTGGAATTCGACTCTACCGGGATAGAGCGAAGAGAACAATAGACCTTTCCCAAGCCCTCTATACAGATAAAATCTTAAAGCGATTTAAGATGGATGATTCTAAAAGAGGGTTCCTACCGATGCAACATGGAATAAAACTCTCCTTGAAGATGTGTCCTCAAAGTGAGGAACAACGAAAGGAAATGAGTAATATACCATATGCTTCGGCCGTGGGTAGCATTATGTATGCTATGTTGTGTACAAGACCTGACATCGCGCATGCTGTAAGCGTGGTGAGTAGGTTTCAGGCAAACCCAGGTCTAGAGATATGGTTCTGATGTATGGCGGTGGAGAATTGGATGTGGTGGGATTCACTGATTCGGACTTCCAAGGACTGAAGGACGACTCGATGTCTACTTCTGGCTACATATTTACTCTTAATGGAGGAGCAGTATCTTGGCGTAGCGCCAAGCAAAGCGCGACTGCTGATTCCACCTGTCAGGCTGAGTATCAAGCAGCCTCGGAGGCTTCCAAGGAAGGGTTCTGGATTAAGAAGTTTCTGGGAGAACTTCAAGTGATACCATGTGCTGAGCTGCCTATTCCGTTGTACCGCGACAACGACAGAGCTGTAGCGCAGGCCAAGGAGCCGAGGTTTCACAACAGCGCCAAACATATTGAGAGGAAGTATCATCTCGTAAGAGAATTTGTTTGCAAGGGATACATTGTGCTGCACAGAGTAGACTCGGCCGACAACGTCGTCGATCCACTGACCAAGCTACTTTCTCAGACTAGCTTGGAGCGTCATCTAGAAAACATGGGTATTAGATACCATAGTGTGTGGCATTGAGTGCAAGTGGGAGATTGTTGGGAGTATGCCCTCGAATGCCACTCAGAGGATGTTGAGTGAGGGCATTGTACTTGTTATTATGTAAATAATCAATATAAGGCAATGGATATTTCTTTATTTACTGGTAGTTGCTGGTATTCCTAACTCATAAATATACATGTAGAAACTAGTCCGTGTATTTGAGAGCAAAACGTTCCACTCCTTATTGTGAAGACTTGTGTGACGTGTTTATAGCTCAAATACTTAATCGTTCGCAAGTCGATGAAACTTGACTGGGCGTTAAGTTTATGTGAGGACTTGTGTGACGTGTTCTTTGACAAGGAGAGTGCCTATCGAACACTAATGGTTAGTGGGAGCACACGTCATAGTATGCTAATTATATTAGTATACTCGAACCGACTCACCCTCGATTCTTCACACGGATTTCACTCCAAGACAGTCAATGACGGAATCGAAAGGTTGTGATAGGTATTCGTGAACCTTCGACTTGAGGATTTACTAGGGATGTGCTTATGATGTCAAGATTTTCATTAGAATAGTTCGACCCTGTAAACCGGAAGGCGGGGGTCAACCTCAACGTGCATCTTAACGGGCAAGTAGTAGGTCCTACTGAATACCAAGATAGAATTATTTCTCCCGCTAGTGAGCGGGTTATATGTCCTATGCGGTTATTGGCAGATGAGATCATAAGTCTTTGGCCAAAGCATTGGAGCTAGTTGTATGAGATACACGACAGCTCGATGATCTCGATTTGCATTAACGCATGCATAGCGTCAAGTACAGATAGGGTTTGACTGACCGTGACCCTATAACTTGATCGGGACATTTGAAAGAAGGGTTTATACGCCATCGGTATTCACGACAGAATGGTTCTTGAATGATCCCATCATTCGTTCTCAGTTGGGGTACAGTGTAGGCCGCCAGGCTGGCTAGGTGGTGCTACTACTCTTTGGTTTCTCCCATTGCTGACTGAGACGAACCTACCGAGTCGCGCAATAGGATTGACGACGGAATGAATCAAGCTAATTCTCTCATTATGAATATTAGATATTGGATATCTAAATTTGGGACATTGGATGTTTAAATCGACTTATCAGATAAATTGATTTACGCCTTAATGAATTAAATATATCACTGGGTGATTAATTTAATTCATGAATATAATTATTTCTTGGAGAAATTAATTATGTTATTTTGTATTTGATATGTTTAATTAATTGGATTAATTAATCGATACAAATACATCGGAACGGAATCGTAGTTTATCTCTCTGGACTCATGGGAGTCCGAAACGAACCAAACTCATCTGTTTCTGCATGGTATCCGCCCCCCTTAGTTCCACCCACTTTCCTCTTGTCTTGTTGTTTTCATTTTATATGAAAAAGATGACTTTGTGGGGTTTGATCTCATGTGACATGAGTTGTTCACATGAGGGTGGAATAAGAATAAAAGGAGGAAGACTTCTTATCTCTCCCACATGATTTCCAACGTGAGACAAGCCTTTCAAGAGAGAGAGAAAAACTTCTTCATCTTGTTCTTCTTCTTTATGTGTTCTTGAGAGTTTTCTTAGAGAAAAATATTAAGAGATAAAATTGAGAGATAAATTATACACTTAGAGTGCTAGAATCAAAAAGCTTCATCACTTGATTCTAGCCGTAACCTTAGAGGTTAATCGGGTTTTGTCATTCCGGTCGTTTCTCCGGCGCGTGGCAAGTAGAGACGCGGTGCTTTCGGCTTTGGATCGTTTAAGAGCTTGGAGCGGATTGGATTCGTAGAGATCAATTAAAGCTTGGGGAATAGCTCAAGAGAAGGTTACCCTTTAATCAACGGACTTCAAGGGTGAGTTTCTTATAACTCTTGTGAATTCGTTTTTTGATATTCGTATATACGTAGATCGATCGATCCTCGTAGGGATTCGGATCGAATTAATTTTCATTTTACCGCTTCCGCTGGGCCTTCATTTTAGGTACCGAATCCCAACATGATTTCCACGAGCTGGAGGAAGCTCACCCTCACCTATATTCATCCCACATATTAAGCCGAGCCGGATGGACGAAGGAGCGAGCCAAGAGGGCATATGATGATAGTTTTATTAAATGATGTTTTTCATTTATGTCTTATACTTTGAACATATATTTTATTTGGGGAAATTATTGATTAATAATTATAGATTTTAAATTTCTTTTGCCGCAATTATAACCTCTTAATTATGACATGTCGTTGCCTTTTTAGTCAGTGTAGCAACTCGACTTTATATGCGGGAATTTTAAAATTCTCAACAATTTATTTTTCGTCAAAATTTACCTTTCTAATTATTTTCTCATAGAAAGTCGGGGCGTTACATAGTGGTATCAGAGCGGGTTTTACCTTTCTATAGATTCACGAAAATATAAAAGTATCATATGCTCTCAGCTTTGCCACTTCATCACTCCGTACAAGGTACCAAACTTCATTCTAAACTATCATTATTCATGCATCTATCATTTCATTTTATTTACATGTTGTATATGCATGTGCGAACTATTAGAATGGCCAAACCTAAGATGACACTACGTAAGAGGTTTTCTGCTACTTATGACCCGCGTCTTCTGGCACGCAAGGATTCGTGGAATGATCCGAGTTTACTAGAAAATGCACCGCATTATGTTATCAACAGGCTGAGAAAGTGGTTGCAATCCGGGAAACAAGTTTCTGCCACGCAATAGCTGAACCACCTAATGGTAAAGTTACCTGATGATTGGGGTTATTGTATTTTCCAGCTTTTGCGAGGGCACCAGGAGAGCGGGAGACCACAGATGATTTCCAGTTCGTAGCCGGGAGTTTGATAGATATGTACGCTCGAGAGGTGATACCAGCTGAAAATTGGAGTTCCGACTCTATAAAGGAAGAGGATCCTGAAGAAGACCCGGAAGAAGACCCAAAAGAGGATCCTGAAGAAGATCGCGAGGAAGACTTAAAAGAGAATCCTGATGAGAGCTCAAAGGAAGACCTCGCGGAGAACATGAAGGATGTTATCATGGCATACGTTGAGTCCGGTGATGATGTAATTTCGTGGATTGAGCCGCGACACTCTATTCCTGTTATAGAGATTATTAGCGGTGATGATGAGGAGTAGCCGTAGGCTTTATTCATTTTATATATAGCTAGTTTGTTGAGAATTCCGGTTGATGTCTCCAATTCCATTTTTTAAAAGATATTATATATCATGAATATCAGTTATTTCTATTGCCTTCTACCAATTTTTTTATGTGATGTGACTATTATATGTGTACTATCGGTATCTTCTAATTCTTTATTTCTCGCACTGCGTCGACTAATGGGTTTTTATAACTCGTTGGCAGACTCATGGCTAACCGTGGTAACCGCAACGCTCAACCTACTCAAGATAAGCTTTTGGCTCGATTAGCCACATTACTTCAAGGCGCGACCATTTTGCTCTTAACAATCCCGAGCAAATTTAAGCTCAAGTCATCAAGCGATTCAATCAATTCAAGCAGCCTGTCTTTCTTGGTCGTGAGGGACCATCAGCCATAGAAGAATGGTTGTTGAGCCTAGATAGTGTAATATCCGCAATTTTCGATTTCGGTAATTTCTTTTTTTCAGCGGAAATCCGTTTTGACGACTCGCTCATGACCGTTTCGTCATTCTAAGAAAGATTAATTCTACACTTTTTGACATCCGAGTTCGTTTCGGTGTCTTTTTGTTGAGTTCCGTGCTTTTTAACGACTTTTCCGCACTTGAGTTCGATTCTTGCGAATCTCGCTCAAATCATTGCTTCGAGTTTCCGTAAGTACGTTTAACTTTGTTAGACGTGTTGTGAACTTCGGTTTGATTATTCGATCACGTATCGTGATTTCCGGGCGTTTTGGGCCATTTTGTAATTTCTTGAAAGTTACGGGTATCCGTATCTGTAATTGTTGTCTCGACCCGTTTCTTGGTCGCGTATGATTAATTATGGTATTATGTTTTCATTTTGGGTCGTTGATATTGTCCGCGAACTTTTCGTCGTGTTCGTTCCGTACGTTTTCGGAAATCGGGTCGTCGAGCCACCGTGGTCTGCATCGCCGGACGGTTAGGATCGCCGGACGATTGCGGGCACCGGCCGGACAGGTGCGGCAGGAACCGGCGTAGCGCACGCTACGGCCGGAAGGCTGCGCGCGCTAACCGGCAGGTATAGCGCACGCTAGCTTGGTCGACCAACGCACGCTATCGGACCGGACAGTGGGGTTTCTGGGGTTCTGGACTCGGGAAGGATCGGCAGGTAGCGCACGCTACGCCGAGCGTAGCGCGCGCTAGTCGACAGGCGTAGCGCACGCCGTCGGCCGTCTAGCGTACGTTACCTGGCCGGGCAGTTCAGTCCAGAGGGTTCTGGACAGATCGGCTAGCGCACGCTAGCGTCCGCGCAGCGCGCGCTATCGCGGTCGGGCAGGCAGGATCCGGCCGGCAGATTGAGTCTTCAGTACAGGGCCTTGCGGGCCCCGGCCGAGGGTTATCGGCCGAGGCTGCCCGTTAGCGCGCGCTAGTCCGGAAGGTGTAGCGCACGCTAGGCCGTGCCTGTATAAATATGACAGAGTAGCCATATTTTCACCCGTTTTTCATTTCCATCTTTTCCTCTCCGCGGCTGGAGACTTGGAGATCCAGGAGACATGTTGTCAAGCAACTAATCCACGAAGATTGGGAGTTCATATCATCGATTAATCCCTCCATAACCTCCTTTGATCCAGCGAATCAAGGTGAGATTTCCTAGAACCCTATTTTGGGAAAATTTGGGGTTTTTGCGTTTTGTCCGATTCGTTCCGTGTTGTTGATTAATACACGATGGGTATGATTAATCTTGGTAGTATTCTTGTGTTTAACATCATTTAATCCATTGTTCTTCGTCGAATCGAAGTATATTTCTTGATTTCCTTCGAATTGACTTTTTTGGGGATTTGTCCTCGATCTCGTTTTTCATCCATTTTCGATGGATCGATTATGGTTAAATGATGTTGTTAAACATATTATATGGATTGTATATCCATATTTCAACTTGGAATTCCATTTTCGTGATTTGACGGGACGAATCGTGTTCTTGACCGTCTTGGGGGAAATCCTTGAACCTTCGTCATTTGTTCTTTGAATTCAGCGGCTTTGGGTCGTACTTTGGAATTCATTTTCGTTGTTATTGTTTTCGTTCGTAGTTCATTGTTGTGGATTGTCGTTCGGTGGAGTCGGCGAGTTCGTAGTCGGTTCGTGCCAACCTACTTCGGTCGATTCTCCGCGTTGTGGTTATTCGAGGCAAGTATCTTGCCCATACATCTCATATTTCGTAGGCATAATTATTGATAAATGATTTGATGCGAAATCCAATGTTTAATGAACGTTAAAAAGGATCGGTATGTTCTCGATAAATATTGTCTTTCAACGATAATTCGTATACTTCGTGAATGGATATGTTCTCGGAATATGTGTGTTAGTTTCGTACGTTGAGAGACGTTATGATCGCATTGAGTGAATATAATAGACCATAATTGTTTTCCGAGGATTGTGCATTGAATTGTACATTTGTTCGGTGGGTATTCGACATGATGTGATGTTAGCCGTTACTCCTTTGAAAGGAGGTTGTGATGCTTAGTGTTGCTTGTCTTGATAATCGATTATTGTTGTGTGCTTGTTGTATGTGATGTGCCTCCGAGTAGGATTGTTGAATCTCCGGGATCCATACTTGCTAGTATGGGTCGGGCGAAACCGTAGGGTTATCCAATACGGGTATGTCTTGCGGGGACTCCGAGGTTCGGGGCTTGCTAGCCCGATGCCGGGATAACTTGTGGGGTTATCATCGGGTATGTCTTGCGGGGACTCCGAGGTTCGTGGCTTGTTAGCGCGATGCCGGGATAACTTATGGTTGTGGTTTGATTGTGATATTCGTGTCGTGGAGACATGCGATTTGATATGTTTTTCCTATTGGGTTATTCACTCGGGTTTGTTCTTCGGGAGCATCTGAGGTTCGTGGCTTGTTAGCACGGGACACGAATAATCCTTAGGAACATGTGATTTGTGATTTGGGTCACGGACCCCGTGTTTTGTGAAATGGGTTGTGGACCCTGCGTATTGTTATCGGAACTTGAATTTTGGAAAATGACTTTTTGGGCTGTGTCCCTAAATGTTTTCGAAAGGTTTTAGAATTCCTAAATCCCAAATGTTTTCTAAACTCCCGAGATCATCAAATGTTTTGTAATATGTACATTGGGTTATTTCCTACCTTTCACGTTTTGAATGGTTTGATCAAGTGAATTTTCTCGGGAAGTATATTCGCGATTATTCATTTTTGTGGAGTATGATATGTATGGCTTGTTTTCGTATTTCTACTTGCACTAGCAAAACAGTGGAGTTTTGCTAACCCCCGAGTTTTCGGGGGGTTGATGTCTATTTTTGCATCTGTGTTTTTGGAGCATAGTGTTGTGTCACGATTTATTCATCCCGACAGGCGATCGACTATAAGGCCGACCAAGTCAACTCCAAATAAACCCCCGACTAGCTCGCCAAGTCGAAGATATCAAACCGCAATCGTGTACCTAGCGATCGACTCCCATGATCGCCCTTTGGTACCGGCGATCCGCTCTACAAACCGGCTAAGGGCAATCGACTGCGCCCGAGCAGAGACGATCGCCGTCAAAACCATCAAGGATTGGATCTCGTAAAAGCACCCGCGTGCATCCATAAAAGGCGCCGACAAGATCTTTTGCTAATCGACAAGATCTTTGACCAAAGCTCGTCACCTACCCCACCTACCGGCATGTGCGCCGAAAGTTGTCGATAGGGCCGCATGTGACTAACTCAGACGCGTGTAAGCTCCCCATTGACCGAGTAGTTGATTGCCAACAACTCCTGCAGGATTTGAGGGGACAGGCCCATGTGCTAAAGACGATCGCCCGATTATTATATTGCAGTAAAAGCGATCGCCGGCGTATCCAAGCCCTATAAATAGTGAACCTCCTCCTACTGGAAAAAGGTTCTCGGTTGTAACTCATCCACTACGGTTCGAATTAATTTGACTTACGTCCAAATACATTCCACCAAAAGGTTCTCGATTCCGAATTCATTCGACTTACGCTCGAGCTCATTCTCTCACATTCCGATACATTCACGGAAATCTTGAAGAACATACACATCATCAAGCTCGGCTATCTCACGGAATCCATCTCAGACTTCTCTCTCCAAATCTCTCGTCCCGTAAGACGATCGGCGAAAGCAAGTCTCCACTAGACAGATTCCAAGGGATTCACAAGCCCGAAGCCTAAACATCCGGCCTATATACTCGCCGTGAGAGGCGGTCGATCTCTCACCGCCGCGACTGCTCATCACCTTTGTTACAAGAACTCACAGCATCAAATCTGGGTTCTTAGGCAATCTACACGCTCACTAGCTAAGATAACAAGAAACTTTACACTCATTGTAATTGTATTCTTACATTAGTACTTGTATCCCGAATATCGGTATTAATAATATCTCGCGAGAGCATTCAAGCCCGGGACTAACAACCCGGCAAATCTTGTGTTATTTATCTCTCTCACGGAAGTGCTCTTGCATTTGTTTTCTATCCCATCCATTCCAAAGCAATATCTATCTCCGGATAATATTTTGGGTAGCAACAATTAGCGCTAGAGGAAGGGGATCTAACCTCATATTTTTATTTCTACCGTCCCAAGAACACTCACTGTTCTGGGCAAATACTTGAAGTGACTCTCACTGCTCTTCAAAGAAAACCTCCATAATCATGACATCCGCCGGTCCATCGAAGAAAGCTGATCTCAGAACCGCCGGACACCATTTCCCGGCTCAGTCCGAACCCCAGCCGATGACAGGGGGAAGCCGCGGCAACGCGAGACTCTCGATCCCGCATCCGAGAGATGGCCCCACCTCTCACTCGATCGGTTCCAAACCGAGGAATGATCGAGGAGGCTATGGCCATCCCGGGAGGAGCGACGGAGAGCATGCGCGCGCCCGCGATAACTCCTCGATCATCCGCCGCATGGGAAAACGGAAATTCGGCGGGCTACCGAACGAGCGATCGTCGAAAGCCCCAATTCGCGAGGAAGGCTCTCGCACGACCGGACGGATCCATATTCGATCGCTTGGGACGCGACCCATCCCGGCGACCGGGCACTCTATTTCTAACCTTGAAAAGACGGAATCCGAATCCACCAGGAGTTCGGCCTACTCACCTCACACCCAACGCATATCGCCATCCGACTCCGCCCGATCGCCACGGACTCGACTAATCGCCTCGGCTCCGCTCCGATCGCGAGCCGCTAATCGGAAAGCCACGGCGATGGCCGCCATGCAACGTCAGCTCGACGAGATGAGAGCACTCTTGGACACTGGGGCAAGCACCAGCAAGAAGATCGCCGGGCCGACCGAGCCACTCGCGGTCCACATCGAGCTTGCCCCCATACAACCAACGATCGCTCCTCCTAAAACACCTCTCGTATAAGGGGAGATCGGACCGAAACCCACCCGAGTAAATTCCGAATTTACATGGTAGGGTGTGGGGCATCCGATGCAACCAAGTGCCGGATCTTCCGTGACATTGGGCGAGCGGGCCCATAAGTGGTACGTCTCACTACCACCGCGATCGGTCACCTCTTTTAAGAAACTGGCGAATGACTTCACGTCATACTTCGCCAGCAAGGTCGCCAGACTAGAAGGCCCCCACCGCATGATAAAGATCAAGCAGGGGAAGGACGAAACTGACGCAGATTACATCGACCGGGTAGACGAAATCATCCTCACCGGCGAACCCGTCAGTGATGAGCTCGCTCTCTATTCGGTCATGGGGGGATTCCACGGTCACTCCCCCATGTTCAAACATCTCTCCAAGGATATTCCCCCAACTTACACGATCTTCCGCGCTAAAGCTGCCAACTTCCTGGCCAGGCAAAGGCTACTCACCCTCCGCTTAGACGAGGAAACGCCACCTCTTGCCCAGAAGATAGCGATCGCCAAAGCAAAGAAGGCGATCGCCAAGACACCCGGAGATTTCAAGGCTTTCGAGGACATGGAAGCCCATCTCCTCCATACGTTCAATGTAACTCGGCACATATTTTCTATGCCATCAAGGGGCACGAAGAGCTCAAAAAGCCAAAGGCGATAAGGGACCACGGACACTGACAACAATCAATATTGTGCCTACCACTGCAGTCCCGCCACAAAGACCAACAAATGCCGCGACCTCCTCAAATGTACTCCGGAGATTGTTCGAGGAGGGCAAGTCGATGCCTTATTGGTTTAGCCGAAGCCCCTACCAATCTCTATAGACGATCGCCCGAGTCGAACACAAAGCAGTGGAAAGCTCATATGAGCCGACCCTAGATCAACCTCGACGACCGTCTCTACATGCTTCAATCAAGAAAAGGAGACCTCGGAAGTCTCCCCGATCTCCCTCCTTATTTAAGAAACCGGAGGACTCGATCGCCATCTGCAGTTCACCGTCTAACATGATGGACTAAGGCACGAGATCGCCTCCCCCGCACAACGTACACCGTCGAAGGTCGGCATCTACATGACGATCCAAGGTGGAAGAGTGCAGCCATGGTCCTGGTAGTCGATGGAACCGACTGCTTAGACCATGCAAGGTCCCTTTAGGCCAAGATCGCCCGCCCTTCGTTTAAATACGAGGCCGGCGTAGTCTGAGGGCCCTCCAAAATAAATCAGTGGACACGATCGCTCGCCCTCAAAGGTTCATCATCTAACATGGTGAACCCGGACAATGCGACGTGCCACAACCCCGTCTCAACGTACACCGTCGAGGTCGGCCATCTCCATGGCTGGCCGAGGTGGAAGCAGAGCTAACAAGCCGCGGGCGTGGAGTTGATTCATCCGACGCTGCCCCGCGCAAGGACTCCTCTAGACCGAGACCGCACGCCCTTCGTTTAAATACGAGGCGAGGCGCAGCCTAACTGAGGACCCTCATAATTAAGTGAGTCACGAGACACTCAATGTCTTCGCGCATCAAGACATGATCAAGGAGTCGGTCCATCGAACTCCGCGATCGTGCACGGCTCCTCAAGATGGACGACCATCCCCGAGGATTCGACAAAGTTGAAGACCGCTCACTCAAGGAATTATTTTCATCCCCTTACTTCCACTAAGTGAATAAAAACAAGGGGCAATAAGAGTGCGGACTACCTACACGACGATCGTCGCTATTCAACCACATACGGAGATCATCATTTTTTCAGATGTAGTGCAGCGATCAAACTTGTTGTAAAAAGTTGTCTTATGAGTTTATCAATTCATTTGGAACTACCCTCGCAACGATCTCTCCTCACGCATTTGTACAAAGTCAAACAAAGACTTAAAAATAACCATTCATTCAAGTGATAAGTCAGAAAGACAAATGCTCATTTCATTACTTGAAAAATCGGAGTACATGATCGCCCGAAGGCCTAAGTACTACAAAAGAAAGCTACAAACTACAAAGAAAGTAAGCTAAAAACATCAAAAAGGAAGCGCCTCAGGCCCCTGCCTGGCCTTCGCCATCAGCATCCGGCGCGGTCCCCTCATCTTCCGGAGCGTCGGGATGCGCAAGACTGTCCGGAGACGGATACCAGCTCAAATCCACGCCGATGTCCGCAGGTCCAAGATCGGCAAGGAGAAAGCCGAATTGAGAGGATGCTCCAATGCATATGACTTGAATTTCTCGGCAAGAGGACCGACCTCCAAGCCTCCCTTCTTAGCCGCTCGGATCGAGTCGGCGAACGCCAAATAATAGGCGAACTCACGACATACTCCAAGTTTTGGAAGGGATCGGCCTTGGTCGCCTCAACCTCTCCTCTCGGCTCGGCCATCGCCTTTGCGACCCCCGGAGCTCGGCCTCCTCGCAGCCGACCTTCTCCTTCGCCTCCGCCACTGGGCTGTCACCGAGCGATCGTCACCTTCTCGCGATCGGCCTCCTCTTGAACGTTCCTCGCTCGACGGCGTCCTGCATCTGGTCCCGGAATCGGTCGACCGCCATTCGATATTTCTCAGTCTCCTTCTTCTCCAGCTCAAGCTCATGGCTCGCCCGCTTGGCCGCCTCCAAGGAGTCCTTCTCCATCGCTGCGATCTTGTCAGCAAACTCGGCGTTCTCTTTCCGAGCCGCCTCAAGATCCTCCTGAAGGCGAATAGTGGAGGGCCGCCCCTCAAACTCCTGAGCATCCTGGACGGCCATGGTCGCCGTCTGAAGAGAAAGGGCGACAACAGCATTCATCGAACTCGACGATCGTAGCCGGGCGATCGCATCCAGATCAGCTGTCCACGCCTTCGGCAAAGCAGAAGCAGCCTTGCTCACATAGGGAGGAATGTCGTAGGAATGGCGAGGAGATCGACTCGCCAGGAAATCCACGACCATCGGTGGACAAGACGGGTCTGCGCGACGGATCCTGCACCAAAACACCAAGGTTAATACAACTCATATGCAGATGCAATTGTCAACACAAAAGTGCTATCTACCTCTCAGCCTTCTCGGGATCCCGTCCGAAAAACGGTTTCCCTCGAGGAGTTTCCGCATCCGCGATCGCCGTCTCCCGCAGAAAAGCCGCAGAGGGCGGCTCGCTCTCCGGAGCAACGATGGTGATCGGAGGCGCGGCGATCGGCACTTCATCGCCCGGGGCAGGAAACGAAGTTCCTTCTGATCTCGGCCTCTTGCGATTCGCCCGAAGCCCCTCCGGAATTTCCTCCTCAACCACGACCTGCTCCACGCGAGGCTCCGGCTCCACGCGAGGCTCCGCCTCCGGGACTATAGGCAATGCGACGGGTGGAACCCGAGTCGACCTCTTCGCGTGAA
Organism: Orobanche coerulescens; assembly: GCA_033398695.1. NCBI lineage: Eukaryota > Viridiplantae > Streptophyta > Magnoliopsida > Lamiales > Orobanchaceae > Orobanche > Orobanche coerulescens. The sequence goes on along the minus strand of CM065808.1, from coordinate 129,730,048 downwards.
GACGGCCTAGGACTCCTGGGTTCGACATAGCGATCTCCGCCGGAGGCTCCAAAAAGCGAGGGAAACGAACCTCTGCAGTTAAAGACGATCGACTAACGGTCAGACACTGTCCTTAAAATAAGGCGATCGCCTTGTAAGTGAAGATCGCAGGACCACATACCTGGCACCACGAGATGTCTCGGGAAGCGGAATAATCGAGCCGACAACCAGCGACTCTCCTTGTTGATCCGAGCGGCGTCTAGGTCGTCGTCCAACAAGCTCCTAATCCGCTCCCAAACAACGAGGAAGTCGAAAGGCAGCTCCTCGATCGCCGGAATATGAAAGCCTGCAAAACAGAAATCAAATTAGATCAGTCCAAAACGCATCCAAGCGAAGGGAGAGTCTAAACCCTTACCGGGATTCCTCTCCCGAAATTCAGTAGGGATCTCCAGTTCGCCTGTGGGATTGTCGCTCGCCGAAGCTCTCCACTTGCCAGCGACCCAGAACCACTTCGTCTGATCGCCCCGTATCTTATTCGGAACTCCATGAATCACCCGGCCAGATCGGCCTTGAATATGGTAACCGCCGACCAACCCTCTATGAGCCGTCAGTTTAAACAAATGGTTCATCTCCAACGGCGACGGGAGACGGTACAGGCGGTGACCGCCGAAAAGGGTGAGGGTGCAATTGATTTGGAGCCAGGCGTTCGGCGTCAGCTGAAGTGGCGCCACATTCCAGGCGGCCAGCAGATGGGAGACCGCAAAGGACAGAGGGAAGCGCAACCCGGCCTCCATAACGGCCTCACTCACTGCGACCATACCCATCGGAGGCTGGTCGGCTCTTTCGTTCTCCGCAGGCGCGAACATGTCCACATCTGAAGGAACATGGAATCTTGTCCTCCAGACGGCCAGATCTCTCGGACGCCGAGCTCCGATTTGGCCGAGCGACCACAACGATCGCGCTGCACGATATCGCGACCGCTTGGGGAGCACATATGGATAAGCGACCGAATATCCCCCGAAATCGAATCTCGAGTAGGACCGGCTAACCTCTCCATTATTTCAGTGAAGGCCCTATATGCCCGACCAAAATCGCCGTGTTGCTCCCAAGAAGCCCCGATCGCGATCTCTCTCGATCTGCGATCGTCTCTCCTCGGCCCGACTCCCTAGCAACATCGGCCTCATTGAACAAAGCCTCAACTTCACCGGTCGATTCCGCTCGAATGGCTTCACCTGCCGTCTCGTGGAAGACGGAAGAAGTTTCTCCTGGCACCGATGTCCCGTGGCGTAACTAGTTCCCACTCCAAACGATGATGAGGTTCCGGCCATTTTCAGAGATAGAAAAGAAGAAAAGGTTTTTTCTTACCCTAAAGTGAAATCGATCGACGATCGGCGCTTAGATCTTCAGAAAATTCGGCAGCAGGACCTTCTTTCTCCAATGCATACGCGTGAGTGAGACTGCAGCCCCGCGCCCCCTTTTATAGGAGAAAGCAGGGACCCGATTGCAATAAGGGAAAACCTCAGGGGTCGGATCTCAAACGGCGCGCCAGTTGACCCCCTCGAGACCCGCGTACGCGTCTTCTCGAGGACGCGTCAGCCGAGGAGTCATTAATGACCGTTGGCGTCCTCCAATAGAAGCCTGACACGTGCGCGGAGACGTTTCAACGCCCGTTGCTTTTTCCCGCGCAGTTCAGCGGTCAACCAGGTCATCCGAAACTCAGGATATATCAGCGCAAAGACGATCGCCAGTTCAATAAAACACTTAGTCGCTCGTCAAAAATTTAGCGATCGCCAAGAAAGCCACCTCACCCCACGTTTCCAACGTATGAGCGAGTTGGGGGGCAATTGTTGTGTCACGATTTATTCATCCCGACAGGCGATCGACTATAAGGCCGAGCGACCAAGTCAACTCCAGTCAAACCCTGACTAGCTCGCCAAGTCGAAGATATCAAACCGCAATCAGGTACCTAGCGATCGACTCCCATGACGATCGCCCTTTGGCAGCTGGCGATCTGCTCTACAAACCGGCTAAGGGCAATCGACCTGCGCCCCGAGCAGAGACGATCGCCCGTCAAAACCATCAAGGACTGGATCTCAGAAAAGCACCCGCGTGCAGATCCATAAAAGGCGCTGACAAGATCTTTTGCTAACTGACAAGATCTTTGACCAAAGCCTGTCACCTACCCCACCTACCGGCATGTGCGCCGAAAGTTGTCAGTAGGGCCGCATGTGACTAACTCAGGACGCGTGTAAGCTCCCCATTGGACCGAGTAGTTGACTGCCAACAACTCCTGCAGGCTTTGAAGGGACAGGCCCATGTGCTAAAAGACGATCGCCCGATTATTATATTGCAGTAAAAGCGATCGCCCGGCGTATCCAAGCCCTATAAATAGAGAACCTCCTCCTACTGGAAAAAGGTTCTCGGTTCAGAACTCATCCACTACGGTTTGGAATTCATTTGACTTACGTCCGAAATACATTCCACCAAAAGGTTCTCAGTTCCGAATTCATTCTGACTTACGCTCAGAGCTCATTCTCTCACATTCCGATACATTCACGGAAATACTGAAGAACATACACATCATCAAGCTCCCGGCTATCTCACCGGAATCCATCTCAGGACTTCTCTCTCCAAATCTCTCGTCCAGAAGACGATCGGCAGAAGCAGCAAGTCTCCACTAGACAGATTCCAAGGGATTCACAAGCCCAGAAGCCTAAACATCCAGCTATATACTCGCCGTGAGAGGCGGTCGATCTCTCACCGCCGCGACTGTTCATCACCTTTGTTACAAGAACTCACAGAGCATCAAATCTGGTTCTTCCGGCAATCTATACGCTCACTAGCTAAGATAACAAGAAACTTTACACTCATTGTAATTGTATTCTTACATTAGTACTTGTATCCCCGAATATCGGTATTAATAATATCTCGCGAGAGCATTCAAGCCCGGGACTAACAACCCCGGCAAATCTTGTGTTATTTATCTCTCTCACTAAGTGCTCTTGCATTTGTTTTCTATCCCATCCATTCCAAAGAATATCTATCTCCTGGATAATATTTTGGGTAGCAACAATTAGCGCTAGAGGAAGGGGATCTAACCTCATATTTTTATTTCTACCGTCCCAAGAACACTCACTTTTCGGGGCAAATACTTGAAGTGACACTCACCGCACTTCAAAGAAAACCTCGAATCATGACATCCGCCGGTCCATCAAGAAAGCCGCTCTCCGAACCGCGGACACCATTTCCGGCCACCCGAACTCACCCGACGACAGGGGGAAGCCGCGGCAACGCGAGACTCTCGATCCCGCATCCGAGAGATGGCCCCAACCTCTCACTCGATCAGTTCCAAACCGAGGAACAGATCGAGGAGGCTATGGCCATCCTGGAGGAGCGACGGAGAGCATGCGCGCCGCCCGCGATAACTCCCTCGATCATCCGCCGCATGGGAAAACGGAAATTCAGCGGGCTACTGAACGAGCGATCGTCAGAAAGCCCCAATTCGCGAGGGAAGGCTCTCGCACGACCGGACGGATCCATATTCGATCGCTTGGGACGCGACCCATCCCGGCGACCGGGGCACTCTATTTCTAACCTTGAAAAGACGGAATCCGAATCCGTCACCAGGAGTTCGGCCTACTCACCTCACAGCCGAACGCATATCAGCCATCTGACTCCCGCCCCGATCGCCACGGACTCAGTACTCAATCGCCTCGGCTCCCGCTCCGATCGCCGAGCCGCTAACAGTCAGGCCACGGCGATGGCCGCCATGCAACGTCAGCTCGACGAGATGAGAGCACTCTTGGACACTGGGGCAAGCACCAGCAAGAAGATCGCCGGGCCGACCGAGCCACTCGCGGTCCACATCGAGCTTTCCCCCATACAACCAACGATCGCTCCTCCTAAAACACCTCTGTATAATGGGAGATCGGACCCGGAAACCCACCTGAGTAAATTCCGAATTTACATGACTGGGTGTGGGGCATCTGATGCAACCAAGTGCCGGATCTTCCCGCTGACATTGGGCGAGCGGGCCCATAAGTGGTACGTCTCACTACCACCGCGATCGGTCACCTCTTTTAAGAAACTGGCGAATGACTTCACGTCATACTTCGCCAGCAAGGTCGCCAGACTAGAAGGCCCCCACCGCATGATAAAGATCAAGCAGGGGAAGGACGAAACTGACGCAGATTACATCGACCGGGTAGACGAAATCATCCTCACCGGCGAACCCGTCAGTGATGAGCTCGCTCTCTATTCGGTCATGGGGGGATTCCACGGTCACTCCCCCATGTTCAAACATCTCTCCAAGGATATTCCCCCAACTTACACGATCTTCCGCGCTAAAGCTGCCAACTTCCTGGCCAGGCAAAGGCTACTCACCCTCCGCTTAGACGAGGAAACGCCACCTCTTGCCCAGAAGATAGCGATCGCCAAAGCAAAGAAGGCGATCGCCAAGACACCCGGAGATTTCAAGGCTTTCGAGGACATGGAAGCCCATCTCCTCCATACGTTCAACAGAACTCCGGCACATATTTTCTATGCCATCAAGGGGCACGAAGAGCTCAAAAAGCCAAAGGCGATAAGGGACCACGGACACCTGGACAACAATCAATATTGTGCCTACCACCAGAGTCCCGGCCACAGCACCAACAAATGCCGCGACCTCCTCAAACAGCTCTGGAGATTGTTCGAGGAGGGCAAGTTGGACAGCTTATTGGTTTAGCCGAAGCCCCTACCAATCTCTATAGACGATCGCCCGAGTCGAACACAAAACAGGCTGGAAAGCTCATATGAGCCGACCCCTAGATCAACCTCGACGACCGTCTCTACATGCTTCAATCAAGAAAAGGAGACCTCGGAAGTCTCCCCGATCTCTCTCCTTATTTAAGAAACCGGAGGACTCGATCGCCATCTGCAGTTCACCGTCTAACATGATGGACTAAGGCACGAGATCGCCTCCCCCGCACAACGTACACCGTCGAAGGTCGGCATCTACATGACGATCCAAGGTGGAAGAGTGCAGCCATGGTCCTGGTAGTCGATGGAACCGACTGCTTAGACCATGCAAGGTCCCTTTAGGCCAAGATCGCCCGCCCTTCGTTTAAATACGAGGCCGGCGTAGTCTGAGGGCCCTCCAAAATAAATCAGTGGACACGATCGCTCGCCCTCAAAGGTTCATCATCTAACATGGTGAACCCGGACAATGCGACGTGCCACAACCCCCGTCTCAACGTACACCGTCGAGGTCGGCCATCTCCATGGCTGGCCGAGGTGGAAGCAGAGCTAACAAGCCGCGGGCGTGGAGTTGATTCATCCGACGCTGCCCCGCGCAAGGACTCCTCTAGACCGAGACCGCACGCCCTTCGTTTAAATACGAGGCGAGGCGCGGCTACCGAGGACCCTCATAATTAAGTGAGTCACGAGACACTCAATGTCTTCGCGCATCAAGACATGATCAAGGAGTCGGTCCATCGAACTCCGCGATCGTGCACGGCTCCTCAAGATGGACGACCATCCCCGAGGATTCGACAAAGTTGAAGACCGCTCACTCAAGGAATTATTTTCATCCCCTTACTTCCACTAAGTGAATAAAAACAAGGGGCAATAAGAGTGCGGACTACCTACACGACGATCGTCGCTATTCAACCACATACGGAGATCGTCATTTTTTCAGATGTAGTGCAGCGATCAAACTTGTTGTAAAAAGTTGTCTTATGAGTTTATCAATTCATTTGGAACTACCCTCGCAAAGATGGACGACCATCCCCGAGGATTCTTATACTTTGAACATATATTTTATTTGGGGAAATTATTGATTAATAATTATAGATTTTAAATTTCTTTTGCCGCAATTATAACCTCTTAATTATGACATGTCGTTGCCTTTTTAGTCAGTGTAGCAACTCGACTTTATATGCGGGAATTTTAAAATTCTCAACAATTTATTTTTCGTCAAAATTTACCTTTCTAATTATTTTCTCATAGAAAGTCGGGGCGTTACATAGTGGTATCAGAGCGGGTTTTACCTTTCTATAGATTCACGAAAATATAAAAGTATCATATGCTCTCAGCTTTGCCACTTCATCACTCCGTACAAGGTACCAAACTTCATTCTAAACTATCATTATTCATGCATCTATCATTTCATTTTATTTACATGTTGTATATGCATGTGCGAACTATTAGAATGGCCAAACCTAAGATGACACTACGTAAGAGGTTTTCTGCTACTTATGACCCGCGTCTTCTGGCACGCAAGGATTCGTGGAATGATCCGAGTTTACTAGAAAATGCACCGCATTATGTTATCAACAGGCTGAGAAAGTGGTTGCAATCCGGGAAACAAGTTTCTGCCACGCAATAGCTGAACCACCTAATGGTAAAGTTACCTGATGATTGGGGTTATTGTATTTTCCAGCTTTTGCGAGGGCACCAGGAGAGCGGGAGACCACAGATGATTTCCAGTTCGTAGCCGGGAGTTTGATAGATATGTACGCTCGAGAGGTGATACCAGCTGAAAATTGGAGTTCCGACTCTATAAAGGAAGAGGATCCTGAAGAAGACCCGGAAGAAGACCCAAAAGAGGATCCTGAAGAAGATCGCGAGGAAGACTTAAAAGAGAATCCTGATGAGAGCTCAAAGGAAGACCTCGCGGAGAACATGAAGGATGTTATCATGGCATACGTTGAGTCCGGTGATGATGTAATTTCGTGGATTGAGCCGCGACACTCTATTCCTGTTATAGAGATTATTAGCGGTGATGATGAGGAGTAGCCGTAGGCTTTATTCATTTTATATATAGCTAGTTTGTTGAGAATTCCGGTTGATGTCTCCAATTCCATTTTTTTAAAAGATATTATATATCATGAATATCAGTTATTTCTATTGCCTTCTACCAATTTTTTTTTATGTGATGTGACTATTATATGTGTACTATCGGTATCTTCTAATTCTTTATTTCTCGCACTGCGTCGACTAATGGGTTTTTATAACTCGTTGGCAGACTCATGGCTAACCGTGGTAACCGCAACGCTCAACCTACTCAAGATAAGCTTTTGGCTCGATTAGCCACATTACTTCAAGGCGCGACCATTTTGCTCTTAACAATCCCGAGCAAATTTAAGCTCAAGTCATCAAGCGATTCAATCAATTCAAGCAGCCTGTCTTTCTTGGTCGTGAGGGACCATCAGCCATAGAAGAATGGTTGTTGAGCCTAGATAGTGTAATATCCGCAATTTTCGATTTCCGGTAATTTCTTTTTTTCAGCGGAAATCCGTTTTGACGACTCGCTCATGACCGTTTCGTCATTCTAAGAAAGATTAATTCTACACTTTTTGACATCCGAGTTCGTTTCGGTGTCTTTTTGTTGAGTTCCGTGCTTTTTAACGACTTTTCCGCACTTGAGTTCGATTCTTGCGAATCTCGTTCGAAACTGCTGTTTCGAGTTTCCCGTAAGTACGTTTAACTTTGTTAGACGTGTTGTGAACTTCGGTTTGATTATTCGATCACGTATCGTGATTTCCGGGCGTTTTGGGCCATTTTGTAATTTCTTGAAAGTTACGGGTATCCGTATCTGTAATTGTTGTCTCGACCCGTTTCTTGGTCGCGTATGATTAATTATGGTATTATGTTTTCATTTTGGGTCGTTGATATTGTCCGCGAACTTTTCGTCGTGTTCGTTCCGTACGTTTTCGGAAATCGGGTCGTCGAGCCCTGGTGGTCGGGTACTGGCCGGACGGTTGCGGGACTGGCCGGACGATTGCGGGCACCGGCCGGACAGTGCGCGAGAACCGGCGTAAGCGCACGCCACGTCCGGAAAGGCTGCGCCGCGGCAGTATAGCGCACGCTAGCTTGGTCGACCAACGCACGCTATCGGACCGGACAGTGGGGTTTCTGGGGTTCTGGACTCGGGAAGGATCGGCAGGTAGCGCACGCTACGCCGAGCGTAGCGCGCGCTAGTCGACAGGCGTAGCGCACGCCGTCGGCCGTCTAGCGTACGTTACCTGGCCGGGCAGTTCAGTCCAGAGGGTTTTGGACAGATCGGCTAGCGCATGCTAGCGTCCGCGCAGCCTTCTCCTATCGGGCGGCGGCAGATCCGCCGCGATTGAAGTCTTCAGTACAGGGCCTTGCGGGCCCCGGCTGAGGGTTATCGGCCGAGGCTGCCCGTTAGCGCGCGCTAGTCCGGAAGGTGTAGCGCACGCTAGGCCGTGCCTGTATAAATATGACAGAGTAGCCATATTTTCACCCGTTTTTCATTTCCATCTTTTCCTCTCCGCGGCTGGAGACTTGGAGATCCAGGAGACATGTTGTCAAGCAACTAATCCACGAAGATTGGGAGTTCATATCATCGATTAATCCCTCCATAACCTCCTTTGATCCAAATAATCAAGGTGAGATTTCCTAGAACCCTATTTTGGGAAAATTTGGGGTTTTTGCGTTTTGTCCGATTCGTTCCGTGTTGTTGATTAATACACGATGGGTATGATTAATCTTGGTAGTATTCTTGTGTTTAACATCATTTAATCCATTGTTCTTCGTCGAATCGAAGTATATTTCTTGATTTCCTTCGAATTGACTTTTTTGGGGATTTGTCCTCGATCTCGTTTTTCATCCATTTTCGATGGATCGATTATGGTTAAATGATGTTGTTAAACATATTATATGGATTGTATATCCATATTTCAACTTGGAATTCCATTTTCGTGATTTGACGGGACGAATCGTGTTCTTGACCGTCTTGGGGGAAATCCTTGAACCTTCGTCATTTGTTCTTTGAATTCAGCGGCTTTGGGTCGTACTTTGGAATTCATTTTCGTTGTTATTGTTTTCGTTCGTAGTTCATTGTTGTGGATTGTCGTTCGGTGGAGTCGGCGAGTTCGTAGTCGGTTCGTGCCAACCTACTTCGGTCGATTCTCCGCGTTGTGGTTATTCGAGGCAAGTATCTTGCCCATACATCTCATATTTCGTAGGCATAATTATTGATAAATGATTTGATGCGAAATCCAATGTTTAATGAACGTTAAAAAGGATCGGTATGTTCTCGATAAATATTGTCTTTCAACGATAATTCGTATACTTCGTGAATGGATATGTTCTCGGAATATGTGTGTTAGTTTAAGACGTTGAGAGACGTTATGATCGCATTGAGTGAATATAATAGACCATAATTGTTTTCCGAGGATTGTGCATTGAATTGTACATTTGTTCGGTGGGTATTCGACATGATGTGATGTTAGCCGTTACTCCTTTGAAAGGAGGTTGTGATGCTTAGTGTTGCTTGTCTTGATAATCGATTATTGTTGTGTGCTTGTTGTATGTGATGTGCCTCCGAGTAGGATTGTTGAATCTCAGGGATCCATACTTGCTAGTATGGGTCGGGCGAAACCGTAGGGTTATCCAATACGGGTATGTCTTGCGGGGACTCAGGGTTCGGGGCTTGCTAGCCCGATGCCGGGATAACTTGTGGGGTTATCATCGGGTATGTCTTGCGGGGACTCCGAGGTTCGTGGCTTGTTAGCGCGATGCCGGGATAACTTATGGTTGTGGTTTGATTGTGATATTCGTGTCGTGGAGACATGCGATTTGATATGTTTTTCCTATTGGGTTATTCACTCGGGTTTGTTCTTCGGGAGCATCTGAGGTTCGTGGCTTGTTAGCACGGGACACGAATAATCCTTAGGAACATGTGATTTGTGATTTGGGTCACGGACCCCGGGTTTTGTGAAATGGGTTGTGGACCCTGCGTATTGTTATCGGAACTTGAATTTTGGAAAATGACTTTTTGGGCTGTGTCCCTAAATGTTTTCGAAAGGTTTTAGAATTCCTAAATCCCAAATGTTTTCTAAACTCCCGAGATCATCAAATGTTTTGTAATATGTACATTGGGTTATTTCCTACCTTTCACGTTTTGAATGGTTTGATCAAGTGAATTTTCTCGGGAAGTATATTCGCGATTATTCTGCTTTTGTGGAGTATGATATGTATGGCTTGTTTTCGTATTTATACTTGCACTAGCAAAACAGTGGAGTTTTGCTAACCCCCGAGTATTCGGGGGGTGGATGTCTATTTTTGCATTCAGGTTTTTGGAGCATAGTGTTGTGTCACGATTTATTCATCCCGACAGGCGATCGACTATAAGGCCGAGCGACCAAGTCAACTCCAGTCAAACCCTGACTAGCTCGCCAAGTCGAAGATATCAAACCGCAATCAGGTACCTAGCGATCGACTCCCATGACGATCGCCCTTTGGCAGCTGGCGATCTGCTCTACAAACCGGCTAAGGGCAATCGACCTGCGCCCCGAGCAGAGACGATCGCCCGTCAAAACCATCAAGGACTGGATCTCAGAAAAGCACCCGCGTGCAGATCCATAAAAGGCGCTGACAAGATCTTTTGCTAACTGACAAGATCTTTGACCAAAGCCTGTCACCTACCCCACCTACCGGCATGTGCGCCGAAAGTTGTCAGTAGGGCCGCATGTGACTAACTCAGGACGCGTGTAAGCTCCCCATTGGACCGAGTAGTTGACTGCCAACAACTCCTGCAGGCTTTGAAGGGACAGGCCCATGTGCTAAAAGACGATCGCCCGATTATTATATTGCAGTAAAGGCGATCGCCCGGCGTATCCAAGCCCTATAAATAGAGAACCTCCTCCTACTGGAAAAAGGTTCTCGGTTCAGAACTCATCCACTACGGTTCGGAATTAATTTGACTTACGTCCGAAATACATTCCACCAAAAGGTTCTCAGTTCCGAATTCATTCTGACTTACGCTCAGAGCTCATTCTCTCACATTCCGATACATTCACGGAAATACTGAAGAACATACACATCATCAAGCTCCCGGCTATCTCACCGGAATCCATCTCAGGACTTCTCTCTCCAAATCTCTCGTCCAGAAGACGATCGGCAGAAGCAGCAAGTCTCCACTAGACAGATTCCAAGGGATTCACAAGCCCAGAAGCCTAAACATCCAGCTATATACTCGCCGTGAGAGGCGGTCGATCTCTCACCGCCGCGACTGTTCATCACCTTTGTTACAAGAACTCACAGAGCATCAAATCTGGTTCTTCCGGCAATCTACACGCTCACTAGCTAAGATAACAAGAAACTTTACACTCATTGTAATTGTATTCTTACATTAGTACTTGTATCCCCGAATATCGGTATTAATAATATCTCGCGAGAGCATTCAAGCCCGGGACTAACAACCCCGGCAAATCTTGTGTTATTTATCTCTCTCACGGAAGTGCTCTTGCATTTGTTTGCTATCCTATCCATTCCAGCAATATCTATCTCCGGATAATATTTTGGGTAGCAACACATAGCACAGGGTCGGCACGAAGGATGATGAAAGATGAACAATACTAATCACACGAGGATCCGTTGATGTCGTATTGGTCTAGTTGTATTTTCTTTTCCGCTGCAGTATCTTTTCCCCGTTGTACGGGAGTTTATTGTATTTTGACCCCTGTGTGGGTATGTGTTTGTAATTGAGTTGTATATTTTATTGAAAGACCAAATCGGTCTACTGAGTCATTTTAGCCTTGAAGGCATTGTCGAGATGTTAAATGTTGTTACCAGCCTGGTAGATCCTCGAGGAGAGGGTCTACGGCGTGTAATATCCCTGAGTGGATTGGGGGTGTTACAGATAGCATCTTCCATTACATGGCATGCACCGATGCTCAAAAGGTGTCATGTGCCGTGTTTCAGCTCAAAGAAGATGCTAGAACATGGTGGGTTGGAGTGTGGAGACTGAAAAACCGAGATGAGAAGGATGTGTTTACTTGGGATGAGTTCAAGGAATGATTATGGACAAGTACTACCCAAGGGTATATAAAACCAAAATGCAGAAAGAATTCCTTGCCCAAGGAGGAATGTCGGTCACCGATTACGAGCGCAAGTTCAATCACATGTGCTGTTTTGATCCTCACATGGTCGATACGGATGACATGAAGTCTCAGAAGTTCAATCACTTGGCTGGTCATGGGCATTTTACCTACCAGGAAGCGGTTGCGAGGGACGAGGATATATCTGCCAGTTTGGATGTGGAAAAGGCAAGAACAGCACCAGTCGCAGCTACTAACAAGCGCAAGTGGCACGATCAGGGGAGTGGTAGTATGAAGAATGCTAAGACTAGATTTTCAGGGGTGAAACCCCAGTCCGATAAACCTACTTGTGCTACTTGTGGCAAGGGACATAAAGGTACATGTATGCTTGGTCAGAATCGGTACTACTTCTGCCATGAGGAAGGACACATGGCCTCAGTATGTCCAAAGAAATGGAAAGGTCTAGGTAAAGGAGTGCAAGGTCAAGGCTTGTTGGAATAGTTTATTCCATACATTCATTAATAGAGTTTTGATGATTAAAGTTGCTAAACAAAGCAAAACAACAAAGAATCGAAGCAAAGCATTGAAGAAGTCGAAGGCGCAAAAAGCTGGTCTGAAGGAAGATAATGTATGCTATACAGATAGCTTAACGTATGTAATAGTGGAATATTAACATACGTAATACATGTTACTTAACGTACGTAATGGAATGTTTCTGAGTTCAAACGATATGAACATTGGAAATGATGTCATGGCATAGGTCAGCATGCAAAAGACATATTGACTATATATAACATACGTAATGGGTGTTAGATTAACGTACGTAATGATCAAAAAGAAAGCTACTGGACTGAAACTGGAAGATATTAACGTACTTAACTAAGATGAGCTAACGTACGTAACATAACTAACGTACGTAAGGAGGAGGCTTTAACGTACGTATTAGAGTCACAGAAGGTTAAAGTTAGAAGAGAAATGGGTATGAATACCACTTCAAATGGTATTCATCCTACAATAATGCAAATCAAACGATTCAGTGATCATATATTGTTATACACATTCTTGTTGTTGTAATTGTGCTTATATTGATAGTTTGAGTGTTTATAAATTCAACATATACACGAGAGGTAAAAGAAAAGATACGATTGGGATTCAGTGTTATTAGGATCAAGGATCCGGCATTGTTAGAATCGCAATCGATATCTAAGTGAGGTTTATCTAGTACCGATAGAAAGCTAGAGTGATTGATTCCTTGTTCAATAGAAAAGGAAAATGGTTTAACTTGGACCGATACAAAGACAAGTACACACGGTAATATCTCGACTGATAGAAGACGAGCTTGTAACGGTTATCCCTCGACCGATAGAAGAGAGGTGCAGAGGTTGATCTTCATCCTATTGTAAAAGATACCGAGAGAGGACGTATGCACGTTTAGCCAAACCTCTATAAATCCTTGTGTCGATTTATTTTCTGCACTTTATTTAAAATCGCTTCCGCAATGCGAAAGAGTTTCACAACTCTATCTCCAAATGGCGATACCGACCAATATTGTACCTGTAACACCCCGATATATTCGGAATAATTATAGCGCCGTAAATCCTTTATATAAGAATTTACAAGGCTAATTTAAGAAATACGGAAAATAATACCAAAGTACCATTAAGGTTATAATTCAAACCAGTTCAACAATTCAAATGAGTCCATTATTACAAGCATTCCAAACACCAACAAATAACGCGTACTCGAGTACTGAAAATAACTGGAAAAACAAGACAACATCAATTTACATAACTGAGCCACTTCATCGTCATGTCGGTACTGTGGTTTCTTCCCCGCTCCTCGGCTACCTAAACATCAAAACAAATGTCCACCCCTGAAGGGGTTAGCAAAACGATGCTAGTACAAGTATCATAATACATAAATCGGATCTGCAACAACAATGCATCATAAGTTACATAAAACGGACTTCCGCCACCAGAATCCAACGATGTGAATCCACGTGATTCCATCAACATAACAAAGGGTAATCCAACGATCCAACACCCTCAGTATAGATCCCCATGATGATCCCGTCAGACCAACGTATGGTGGAAAACCCGTCCAACGATCCAGCGCCCTCAGCATAGATCCCATGGTGATCCCGTCGGACCAACACATGGTGGACATCCGATCCAGCTCCATCAGCATAAATCGCTCTGACCCCTACGGATAATCACAATGTACACAAACACAAACCATGCATGTACATATGCCAAATCGGTATGTCCATCAACATGAACATTCAAGAAATCAATAATGAATACCATGATAATTCAAAGGAACTAAACTCATGTTCAACAACATGAATAAACTGTATGCATGATCAAAAATTACAATATTAACAATTTTCAAATACGATACTTGCCTCAAAGATAGCAAGAACTAAATACTCCAACGAATGTCAATACGTCCGAAGGTCGCCGCTCCTCGATCGATCACCTTGTACATGGAAATAACAAGGAATTAAACAACCTCACGAAACTAACGCACGAGCACCGAACACCCTAAGTTATAATCGAGTTATCAAAAATGAACGATCAACTCTCGGTCCTATCTCCCGTCACATACTAAGTTTGGAAAAAGGGAAGTAAATTCACGAGATCACAATGCGGCACAAAGCCGGTGTCTACAATTCCAAATATGTTTATCATACCATGAAGCTCCATACTTTAATTCCGATTATCAACTCAAATGTTTGGTTTGGTTGCTACAACGATACATAACGAGATAATCATGATTAATCTAGTTCTAGGTTAATGCACCTCTACGATTCTCGTTCTTCCGCGAGTAGTTCTTCTTATCAAGTTCTACATTCAAATGATTGCCTCAATAATCCTTTTCTAGTTCTAATCATCCAAGTAGATTAACAACGAGTTCATCTAAGTCAAGAGTTATAATTGAACACACTTCATATTCATCTTCTTGAATTCATCTTATACAGGGGGTAAGCCTTAACACTTTGTTCCTTAAAAGATTGTTAGGAAAGCATCATCAAGGTGTGTTCATCTCAGAAAATTCCATTCTTAAAGTTGGTAAAGATTATGGCTCAACTAATAACAATGAAACCTTAATTCACCCAATACAATCCTCCTAACATGGTGTTGGATTCACTATGACATAACAAGCTCAATAACGTATGTGAAAAGCTCATAATATAACTATGAACATAATCTCCATCTTGGTGTAGAGTTAACATACCTCAAAGAAGGGAAGAACAATGGAAATCTTGAAGAAACTCTTCACCGGAAGCTTGAACACCAATCGACAAGGTCTAAGCTTTCCAAAAATCGGCCCAGATGATGATATGAGGGATAAAAGGTGAGGGATAGTCTCCAGAACACGAAAATCGGCCAAGGTGAGGGTGAGAAATGAAATGGGGCTGAGGTCTATAAATAGTAATCTAACCCTTTACGTATGCTAAACACAATACATTACGTACGTAACAACTTTAGCGTACGCTATGCTCGAAGATTAGCGTACGTTAACATCTGGCCAGAGCTCACTGACCTGTTTCTGGCATTGGCTTACGTACGTTAGCATAAAGTTTTTATGTACGTAATCGCTAGGACCTTAGCGTACGTTAAAAATCCCCCTTAGCGTATGTTAAGTTCGTTAACTTGCTTAGCTGGAAAACCGTCCAGGTTCACGCGGAACCTCTCATGAATCTACACTGGCCCACACACGCCGACCCTTGTCGGATCTCGAGTTGACTAAGCTTACATACGTTAAGCTTGACAGTTAATGTACGTTATATTGCCGTCTTAACGTACACTAAGATCATCATCTAGCGTACGTTATCATGTGCAGAACCATGCATGCAAAATGTTGGAGATACGAAAATGTAAGGATATGAATACGGGAAACCAATCTTTGATTATAACATCACAAAGTCGAATCTTACCAGATCGAATACAGGATAAATACACAATAATTATCCGGGCATTACATACTACCCTTCTCTAAAGAAGTTTTGGCCCGAAACTTAAAACGAAAACAATTCTGGGTATCTCGACTTCATAACATCTTCAGTCTCCCAAGTTGCTTCTTCGACTCCATGTCGAGACCACTGAACTATAACCAAGGGGATTGGTTTATTCCTCAATTGCTTGACTCGACTCTCGAGTATCTTGATTGGCTTTTCTTCGAACGAGCCATTATTAGCCACTTCAATCTTGCCAAAATCGATGATATTACTGGGATCCGGTATATATTTTCGCAATTGGAATACGTGGAATACATTATGAACGTGACTCAGTGATGGCGGTAAGGCCAACCTGTACGCCAACTCCCCAACTCTTTCAAGGATCTCGAATGGCCCGACATATCTCGGACTCAGCTTTCCTTTCCTCCCAAAATGGAAAATTCTCCGGGTAGGAGAAACCTTCAATAGTACATGGTCCCCAATCTCAAACTCCAATGGGCGACGGCGCACATCTGCATAAGACTTCTGTCGACTCTAGGCAGTTAACAGCCTTTCGCGAATCAGGGCTACTTTCTCTTGGGTCTGAACTATCAACTCTGGTTCCGTCCCGATCAAGTCAGAAGAGTCATCCCAACACAGGGGTGACCTGCATCTTCTTCCATACAACGCTTCAAACGGTGCCATCTTAATGGAAGCATGCCAACTATTTGTAACACCCCCAAAACCGTATGGGAATATTACACGCCGTAAACCCTTTCCGCAAGGATCTACCAGGCTAAACGTCCATAAACAACCAAATACTTGCCCGGCCAGGGTCAAACAATATAATAATACAGACCGTTAAGGTCACTTACACATAAACACACAGACCGATGAGGTCACACAACTCTATCAATAGGACTGACTAACAATATTACCCACACAGGGGTCGAAATACAATACAGCGGAAGACTGAATCAACTCTAACAATACAACTAAACTCTACCAACTCTCAACTCTTGATTAGTATCGCAGCTCGTCATCCCCTTGTGCTAATCCTGTGACTGCTCCCCGAACTGCATGAACACGGGCCTTGAGAATAGACATCCACCCCGAATACTCGGGGGTTAGTAAAACTCCTTTGTTTTACTAGTGCAAGTATCAAACCATACGAAATGTAACAAGCAAATAGCAACTACGAATTTAATACGTAAATCAATTATCAAAATGTTCGAGAAGTTTTAGAATTTCGAACTCAAGTAAGAGATATTTGAAAAGGAACACATCATCTCGGGATTTTAAAGCGAAATTCTTTTGGACCTCGAGTCCCAATTTACAAAACCTTTTCGTAAACATTAGGGCCTTAGCCCGATTCTCGTTTCAAAGCATACTAAATAATATATCATTATGAGTCCGAGATCCATATTTAAAATGTTACCCGAACAATCTTGCTACGATCATTGTTCGTACACATCATGTACCGAACTCCGGAGGCCTCGACGGACCTTACCAGACCACACACCTTTGTTCGTACACGTCATGTACCGAACTCCGGAGGCCTCAACGGACCATACCCGGCCACACACACTGTTCGTACACATCATGTACCGAACTCCGGAGGCCTCAACGGACCATACCCGGCCACACACACTGTTCGTACACATCATGTACCGAACTCCGGAGGCCTCAACGGACCCTACCCGGCCACAACATCGTTCGTACACATCATGTACGAACTCCGGATGCCTCGTCGGACCACTACGGATCACACACCCTGTCCGTACACATCATGTACCGAACTCCAGAGGCCTCGTCAGACCCTACCTGGATCACACACTTTGTTCGTACACATCATGTACCGAACTCCAGAGGCCTCGTCAGACCCTACCTGGAACACACACATCGACACGACACAATTCATAATCATTAAATGTCAAGCCATTCCACATTACACTGAAATGTACAATCAAGTATGTAAACCAAAACAACACAAATATCATGATCATCACAACAACTCTTAACCAACATAACACACATTCGGTACACAATACATTGAACAACCACGTGTACAACCATCTCATATGTACATCGCAATCCTGCACAAATGGCACAACGCCTAACACGGATACCAATATATCACTATTATCACCAAGCCTTCAAATTTCGGAAAACACAACCAACTCAAATGGAACATATTTACGGAGGCAAGCAAAATCGTCATACATATCATACGTAATTACTAGTCACAAGATACAAGTCGTATAATAAGATACTTGCCTTAATAACCGCTACCAAACGCTCCGAAGAACACGGTTCGACCGGGAAGCTACGAAACGCCCGATGTTTTCGAAAAGGAAAACGACAACGAACGGAAGGGTTCAACTTGGTTTCTTCGCAAGAAACTCGACCCTAACAACATATAATCCATAAATCAACAATCATACGAGGAAGGATAATCGTAGAACGCCCGAAAACCCCTCTAAGACATTTTACCGGACACCTTCAAGGCGTCGGTCAAGAACTCGACCCAAATAACGAATCGATACGATCCAACCATGGAATAACAAGGGAAATGATATAAAACATCTAAATAATCATTAATCCATCATAATCCTAAGTTAAATCGGATTAATCGGACGAAAACAACCAAAATACCCAAATTCCCCAAAACTAGATTTCAAGAAATCTAACCTTGATTCGGTAGATCGGAGGAGGTTACCGGATGATTGATTGATGTTATAAACTCAAGAACTTCATGGATTGGATGTATGACAACATGCCTCCATGATCCATAAGTCTCCAACCGCGGAAGAGGAGGAAGGAAGTGGGAAAAACGAGAAGAAAATGAAGTCTGGCCGAGCCCAGGCTATATATAGCCGGCAGGGTTACGGCCGTAACCGGCAGGCCTTACGGCCGTAACTCGGACACCTTACGGCCGTACTCGGCAGGCCTTACGGCCGTAACCGGCATTCGTCAAAAATCTGCCCAGCACCAGCCGGACACTTACGGCCGTAACTCGCACACCTTACGGCCGTAACCGGCCTTCGTCAAAATCCGCCCAGCGCTCGTACGGCCGTACCCGATCACGCTTACGGCCGTAACTCGGACACCTTACGGCCGTACTCGGCACCTTACGGCCGTAACTCGGCCAGGCCAGGCCCTGCTCCGGCCATGACTCGGCCGTGGCCACTCCGACGGCCCGAACGACCCCGAAACCCGAACCTGAGTAAAAATCGAAGATACGGTTACGAAGTACTCGCAAAGACGAATCCAAGCACTAAGTGAACACACGATTCCGACCATCCGAAGTGTCGGAATTTGACAACGGAAATAATTACCCCAAACTTTGGGAAATTACAAAAATGGCCCAAAACGTCCGAAAATCACGATACGTGATCGAAACACCGAACCAAGGCTCGCAACATGAATAATAACATTAAATGAACTTGCGAGAAACTCGAAACTCTTGATTTGGACGAGATTCGCAAGAATCGAGCTCAAATGCGGAAAAGTCGCTAAAAAGCACGGAACTCAACAGAACGATACCGAAACGAACTCGGATGACAAAAAGTGCAAAATTAATCATTCCCGGAATGACGAAACGGTCATGAGCGTGTCGTCAAAACGGACTTCCGCCGAAAAAAAGAAAATTACCGAAATTCGAAATTGCGGATATTACATTCTACCCTCCTTAAAAGAAGTTTCGTCCCGAAACTTAAAACAAGTAGGGAGAAGCAATATCACCGCCAGGAAAACTCAACGAGATACACAAGAAATGCGTAACTTACGCCCATCGGCGAAACGTTACAAGCAACGCAAAGGAATATACGGCGTGAAAACACCCTCCAGTACGACCAACACAATGCCACCGGTAGAGACATAATAAAATCAACAAGTGACAAGTGTCATCAAACAGATAATACAATCAAGTCGATTATCCGAACAATCACAAAACACATCCAACGAAAATCAATACGATTGACCAACCCAACGGTATATCAATCAAAACATGAGCCACACGCCGAACAAATACGGAATTTCACCGCCCAAGGGTTGGAAGATCGAAAACGAGACTAATTTCCCGAACTTAAGGGAATTTCGAAGGAGTCTGAATGTTCAACAATCACGAAACGAGATCAACAAAAACTGAACACTCAAATGATCGAACCACAAAGATCGTGACAACAAAAATCGAACGCTCATGTTTGGATCACGAAGAACAATAAGGTTCAATCGACAACTCCGAGGTTCACATCTCGACTCGAGACAAAACATGATCCGGTGAAAACAACAAGATGCACACTCGCATAAGACCCACAGGAAAGGGAATAACAATTGAAAAGTCACAACGACGAACGAGTAATTCCGAAATAATACCACCCTCGTTCGATCAACAAAAGCAAGGGGCAGGACAAGCTTAGAAAACGTCAATGAACATAACGAGTCAACAGAGTCGAAAATACAGAAGTTCCAAATCCGATCCACTTCGAATAAAAGAATTAGTAGAATCAAAAGATGCTACCTCCGAACAAGGTTCACAAGAATCGAACCGAACTCGGAAAAGTTACAGCGATAACCAGATCGACCCAAAACAAGATCACAGCTCGTTCGGACGATGAAACCGAAATACAAAACAAGCTCAGACAGTACCAACGAACACGGGCGAATCGATAGACTGGAGAAAGAGAAAAATATAGAAGCCAAAAATAATACGGGTATTATATTCGACCTCTTCTAAAAGAAGGTCATCCCCGCTACTCACAATAACGAGATCAAGGAGACGACACAACAGGCAATCGACAGCACATCCTTCAAAGGCCTCTCAAAGCCGATTCTGATATCTGTGCTGAAGCGCGAACTCTGAAGGTCTCGGTAGCCAATTCGCAAAACCGAATTCGGTGACCCTCGAGTCCATACTCGAAATGTGTTACTGACGAGAAGGACAAATTGCACGTACATTCCCCCGGCACATCACAGTTGAAATGCTTCGGCTCGGCATACCGAAAATACAAATGCTAGATACAATGGGACATAAAACCGCAAAACAACATACCGAAGATGCAACTCAGCACAACGAAGAATCATAATACATACCGTATACAACGATTACCATCGTAAAGTAATACACGCACACAAACACTACAGCAACGACGGTATCGTTCGGCGACCTCAAAGGTCCGAACAATAACCAGATAATTACAAACATCATGAAACAATCACACATGTACACAAACGTACAAACCCAAGCTTTAACAGCTCACACCGGTGCGATAACACGCAAGTCACTACGAAATGACAACATTAAAGATCGTCATCACACCTCCCACAAAGGGACAACAAAAACATATGCATGGCGAACGACTCAACGTTCACACCCCCAATTCCATCATACTCGGGAGCTAACATTCTAACAACAATGTGAATATCATACACACATTCCTGGACTACAAACAGGAATGATAGGTTTTAAAAACAAAAATCACCTTTTGGAAACAGTTTGGAAACACCAGTTGATCTTGAGTATCACTTTACAAAAAGTTGAATAAACCTCATTTTCAAGACCTTGAAAATCATCTTGCGTTTGAACAAAAATGAGGACACCTTCTCTTAGTGAAAAACTTTCAGAATATTCGACCCTCGGGTCTAAGTAAAAGTGTTTATAAAACATTGAAAATATCTCAAAACATTTTGGGTCCTCGAGGTAGAAGAATTTTGAAACATATTGTGGCACCTTGGATGTACCACGAGAGAACAATTCATTTTAAAAATACGTCTCGAAATTTATTTTCTAAGATACTCAAGGTTTTTAAAGATAATTCAATGGGCTAGAATGCCCAAAAACTCTAGGTAATTACGCAAAATATTATAGCGCCGTGGGTCCCGCGCCGGAACTCACCAGGCTAAAAACCATTTACAACGTTAAAAAGCCCGATGACGGTAATATTTCAAAAACTCACAAAAGCCATTTACAAAATACTAAGTATCGTCACAAGAATTTTGCCAAAACGTTCAAGGCCATAACGTCAAAAACTCGGTTAAAGGAATCGTTTTCGAAATCAAACTCAATTGGCAAAAGGCCGAAAGCCATTTGAAAGAGCTCACGCAGCGGAAAAAAAAAATACAGTCCAACATGCACAATCCAATTGAATACGTCTCACAGCATCTAGTTTAAACATATAACAAAACCGTTCCTCGGAGTTTCTCACGAACTCAATCGTTACCTTATTCGAAACCCAACAAGGTTCTCAATTTTCACAGTATACCACCCCTCACAGTGGTTCAAAGGTAAAACAACAATAGGCCCAGTTTTATACATATATTATGTCACACGTATTAAATACAACTATATTCACAACACCGTGCAAATAAAATTATGCACCGCAATTAACTCATTTAGATACAATCATGATACACAGGTACTTCGCATAAAAGAGGAGACTTACGTCCACAGGCCGCACGGAGATGACGGTCGCCCACGATACTAATCTCATCCGACAACATATCCAACGCGTTGTGACTACGCACAACTCAACTTGTCACCTGACGACTCGAACGACAAGACAACATATTACTCGACAAATCACGACTCGACTCGACCCAACAGCCTAGGTTTCCACAACCTAAGCTCCGATACCATAAATGTAACACCCCCAAAACCGTATGGGAATATTACACGCCGTAAACCCTTTCCGCAAGGATCTACCAGCTAACGTCCATAAACAACCAAATACTTGCCGGCCAGTCAAACAATATAATAATACACCGTTAAGGTCACTTACACATAAACACACAGGCCAGATGAGGTCACACAACTCTATCAATAGGGTGACTAACAATATTACCCACACGGGGTCGAAATACAATACGGCGGAAAGCTGAATCAACTCTAACAATACAACTAAACTCTACCAACTCTCAACTCTTGATTAGTATCGCACTCGTCATCCTTGTACTAATCCTGTTGCTCCCCGAACTTTGCATGAACACAGGCCTGAGAATAGACATCCACCCCGAATACTGGGGTTAGTAAACTCCTTTGTTTTACTAGTGCAAGTATCAAACCATACGAAATGTAACAAGCAAATAGCAACTACGAATTTAATACGTAAATCAATTATCAAAATGTTCCCGAGAAGTTTTAGAATTTCGAACTCAAGTAAGAGATATTTGAAAAGGAACACATCATCTCAGGGATTTTAAAGCAGAAATTCTTTTGGACCTCGAGTCCCAATTTACAAAACCTTTTCGTAAACATTAGGGCCTTAGCCCGATTCTCGTTTCAAAGCATACTAAATAATATATCATTATGAGTCCGAGATCCATATTTAAAATGTTACCCGAACAATCACTGCTACACGATCATTGTTCGTACACATCATGTACCGAACTCCGGAGGCCTCGACGGACCTTACCAGGACCACACACACTGTTCGTACACGTCATGTACCGAACTCCGGAGGCCTCAACGGACCATACCCGGCCACACACACTGTTCGTACACATCATGTACCGAACTCCGGAGGCCTCAACGGACCATACCCGGCCACACACACTGTTCGTACACATCATGTACCGAACTCCGGAGGCCTCAACGGACCCTACCCGGCCACAACATCGTTCGTACACATCATGTACCGAACTCCAGAGGCCTCGTCAGACCCTACCTGGATCACACACCTTGTCCGTACACATCATGTACCGAACTCCAGAGGCCTCGTCAAACCCTACCTGGATCACACACTTTGTTCGTACACATCATGTACCGAACTCCAGAGGCCTCGTCAGACCCTACCTGGAACACACACATCGACACGACACAATTCATAATCATTAAATGTCAAGCCATTCCACATTACACTGAAATGTACAATCAAGTATGTAAACCAAAACAACACAAATATCATGATCATCACAACGACTCTTAACCAACATAACACACATTCGATACACAATACATTGAACAACCACGTGTACAACCATCTCATATGTTCATCGCAATCCTGCACAAATGGCACAACGCCTAACACGGATACCAATATATCACTATTATCACCAAGCCTTCAAATTTCGGAAAACACAACCAACTCAAATGGAACATATTTACGGAGGCAAGCAAAATCGTCATACATATCATACGTAATTACTAGTCACAAGATACAAGTCGTATAATAAGATACTTGCCTTAATAACCGCTACCAAACGCTCCGAAGAACACGGTTCGACCGGGAAGCTACGAAACGCCCGATGTTTTCGAAAAGGAAAACGACAACGAACGGAAGGGTTCAACTTGGTTTCTTCGCAAGAAACTCGACCCTAACAACATATAATCCATAAATCAACAATCATACGAGGAAGGATAATCGTAGAACGCCCGAAATCCCCTCTAATACATTTTACTGGACACCTTCAAGGCGTCTTTCATGATCTAGACCCATTTAACTAATCGATACGATCCAACCATTGATTAACAATGGAAATGATATAAAACATCTAAATAATCATTAATCCATCATAATCCTAAGTTAAATCGGATTAATCGGACGAAAACAACCAAAATACCCAAATTCCCAAAACTAGATTTCAAGAAATCTAACCTTGATTCGGTAGATCGGAGGAGGTTACCGGATGATTGATTGATGTTATAAACTCAAGAACTTCATGGATTGGATGTATGACAACATGCCTCCATGATCCATAAGTCTCCAACCGCGGAAGAGGAGGAAGGAAGTGGGAAAACGAGAAGAAAATGAAGTCGGCCGAGCCCAGGCTATATATAGCCGCGGGGTTACGGCCGTAACCGGCAGCCTTACGGCCGTAACTCGGACACCTTACGGCCGTACTCGGCGAGGCCTTACGGCCGTAACGGCATTAAATCAAAATCGCGGCCATGGTTACTTACGGCCGTAACTCGCACACCTTACGGCCGTAATCGGCCTTCGTCAAAATCCGCCCGGCTCAAATGCGGCGTGCCGATCACGCTTACGGCCGTAACTCGGACACCTTACGGCCGTACTCGGCACCTTACGGCCGTAACTCGGCGAGGCCTCGCTCGGCCATGACTCGCCAGTGGCCACTCAAGCCGACGACCCGACGACCCGAGTAAAAATCGAAGATACGGTTACGAAGTACTCGCAAAGACGAATCCAAGCACTAAGTGAACACACGATTCCGACCATCCGAAGTGTCGGAATTTGACAACGAAATAATTACCCCAAACTTTGGGAAATTACAAAAATGGCCCAAAGCGTCAGAAAATCACGATACGTGATCGAAACACCGAACCAAGGCTCGCAACATGAATAATAACATTAAATGAACTTGCGAGAAACTCAAACTCTTGATTTGGACGAGATTCGCAAGAATCGAGCTCAAATGCGGAAAAGTCGCTAAAAAGCACGGAACTCAACAGAACGATACCGAAACGAACTCGGATGACAAAAAGTGCAGAATTAATCATTCCCGGAATGACGAAACGGTCATGAGCGTGTCGTCAAAACGGACTTCCGCCGAAAAAAAGAAAATTACCGAAATTCGAAATTGCGGATATTACACTATTATTGTAGGTGAATTCAATCAACGGCAAATGAACCTCCCAATTGGTTGACCAATCTAAGGCACAAGCTCTAAGCATATCCTCTACTGTCTGTATAGTCCTTTCGGACTGACCGTCTGTCTGATGATGATAGGTCGTGCTAAAGTTCAGCTTGGTTCCTAAGGCCTTGTGAACTGCCTTCCAAAAATACAACACGAAGCGGCCATCTCGATCCGAAATAATGGTTTTCGGTATTCCATGCAATCGGACTATCTCCGTAATAAACACTCGTGCTAACTTCTCGGGTCCCCAAGTGTCTTTAATACCCAGGAAATGAGCCGACTTGGTTAGTCGATCAACTATAACCCAAATAATGTTCATTCCCATCATGGTCCTTGGAATATTAGTGATGAAGTCCATCGATATATCCTCCCACTTCCACTCAGGAATCGGAAGTGGCTTTAACATCCCGGCAAGCCGCTGGTGTTCAATCTTAACCTGCTGATAGGTTAAACATTTCGAAACGTATTCCGCTATGTCCTTCTTCATATTTCCCCACTAGAAGTTTTGGTTTAGGTCCTTATACATCTTACTGGTGCCCGGGTGAATAGAATAGGGCACACTGTGAGCTTCCTTCAAGATTGTCTGTCTCAAAACATCATCATCGGGGACGTAAAATCGACTCTGAAATCTCAGAACTCCATCATCTTGTATCACGAATCCTAGGGTTTTCCCTTTGTTTACTTCATCACATAATCGAAGAATCAGAGAATCATCCAACTGCTAAGATTTGATTTCTTCGACCAACGACGAAGTTAGTTCCATCACACACAGTTGCCCTTGGACTCCTTGTGACCATACTTCAATTCCTTCACGAATCAGTTCTCATTGAATGTTGGTTTGGGACGTAAGCACTTCCAGCACTCGAAGAGAAACAGGTTTGCGGCTCAGTGCATCAGCTACCATGTTCGCTTTGCCTAGATGATAGAAGATTTCCAAGTCGTAATCCTTGATCAATTCCAGCCACCTTCTCTGGCTCATCTTTAATTCCTTCTGACTGAAAATATATTTGAGGCTCTTATGATCTGTGAAGATCTGACAACGAGTGCCGTACAAATAATGTCGCCAAATCTTCAAGGCAAAGACTACAGTTACTAACTCTAAATCATGAGTCGGGTAATTTACTTCATATGGTTTCAACTGTCGAGAGGCATAGGCAATCACCCTATCCTTTTGCATCAATACGCATCTCAGACCCTGATTTGAAGCATCGTTGTATACCATGAATCCATCGGTTCCATCCAATAACGCTAGTATATGAGCTATCGTCAGTCTTCTCTTAAGTTCATCAAAACTAGCCTGGCATTTCTCATTCCACACGAATTTCTGAGTCTTCTACAACAGCTGAGTAAGTGGACGAGCAATTTTGGAAAATCCTTCTACGAAATGGCGATAATATCCAGCAAGTCCTAAGAATCTTCAGACTTCTTTCACGTTATTAGGAGATTCCCATTCCAAGATCGCTTCGACTTTCTTCGGGTCTACCTGAACTCCGTCGGCTGATATCACATGCCCAAGGAAGGTTACTTCCTTAAGCTAGAACTCGTATTTAGAAAGTTTCGCATAAAGCTGTTCATTCCTCAAAGTACTCAAAACAATACACAAATGCTCTGCATGCTCCTCTGGGTCTTTCGAATAGATCAGGATGTCATCAATGAAAACGACCATGAATTTATCCAAGTATTCTAAGAATACCCGATTCATAAATTGCATAAATAATACAGGAGCATTGTATATGCAACAACAATGCATCATAAATTACATAAAACGGACTTCCGCCACCGGAATCCAACGATGTGAATCCACGTGATTCCATCAACATAACAAAGGGTAATCCAACGATCCAACACCCTCAGTATAGATCCCCATGATGATCCCATCGGACCAACGGATGGTGGAAAACCCATCCAATGATCCAGCGCCCTCAACATAGATCCCCATCACATGGTGGACATCCGATCCAGTGCCCTCATTATAGATCGCTCTGACCCCTACGGATCATCACAATGTACACAAACACAAACCATGCATGTACATATGCCAAATCGGTATGTCCATCAACATGTTCAAGAAATCAATATCGAATACCATGATAATTCAAAGGAACAAAACTCATGTTCAACAACATGAATAAACTGTATGCATGATAAAAATTCAAATATTAACAATTTTCAAATACGATACTTGCCTCAAAGATGTCAAGAACTAAATACTCCAACGAATATCAATACGTCCGAAGGTCGACGCTCCTCGATCGATCACCTTGTACAAGGAAATAACAAGGAATTCAACAACCTAACGAAACTAACGCATGAGCACCGAACACCCTAAGTTATAATCGAGTTATCAAAAATGAACAATCGGCTATCGGTCCTATCTCCCGTCACATACTAAGTTTGGAAAAAGGGATGTAAATTCACGAGATCGCAATGGGGCACAAAGCCGGTGTCTACAATTCCAAAGATGTTTATCATACCATGAAGCTCCATACTTTAATAACGATTATCAACTCAAATGTTGTTAGATTGGTACCGCCACTAGAAGGGGGGTTGAATAGTGCGGATAAGAGTATTGAACTCTTTTTGTGGGGAAGCAAAAATATCGGAGTAAATAAAATGCGGAAAAGAAAGAACACAAGAAATTGTTCGAGAGGTTCGGCTATTAACGAAGCCTACGTCCCCTACCTAGTTTTATCGACTATGACTTTTCTTAGAACATAGAATGCACTTTCTAGTTTAGTGCCAACTCTTACAATTTCTTGATTTCCAGGCTCAGGAACAACCTCACTAAACCTCTCTTGTTTTTCCGGGTACAAGATAACCTTTTACAAAAACAAATGCGAGTAGGAACTCGACTTTACACGATATATCGCTCTTTGATACAAGAATAAAGATTGGAAATAATAGAGCAAATCTTCTCTTATCACAATATAGAATAAGTATAACTCTCAAATTATTTGCTTGGAATTTCTTGAGTATGCTTGTAAGCTCAGAATACTTGTGTGTGTTCCATCTCTTTGAAGTGACCTATTTATAGCCTTCTTGAGCTGATTTTCCCGTTGGAGCAGTTTCACTGCTTACGTACGTTAGGCACTCTGTGTTTACGTACATTATATGATTTGAGTAGCGGCCGTAACGAACAGTGAGAAATGGTCCAGAGAGATCTGATAAAATGCGTTACGTACGTTAAGCAATGTATGCTTACGTACGTTATCTTCCAGTCAGAGATCCGTTGAGTGTGACGACTTGTTGTAACAGCTAATGACTTTTGCAACAGTCAGAATATTTAAAAAACATTACCTACGTTATATTGAAAGGGTAACGTACGTTACCTGTACAGAAAATCTTACAAAAACAATGAATGTTATGTAAATTATAAAGGTTTGGTTTACGTACGTTAGCTGAAGGAAAAATATGTTTAAGTAAATTTTGGTTTAATAACACATCATCAAAATGTATAAAATGATCTAAAAAGTATTGTTCCAACAATCTCCCCCTTTTTGATGATGACAAAATTTAAGTATGGGAGTTTTTGAAAAAAAATGAGTTTTGGAAGATTGAAAAGAAAATTTAATAAACTCTAACTCCCCCTGAAACGAGCAAGGGTTATTTTAAAAAACGATACATATTTTTCTCCCCCTTTTTGTCATTAACAAAAAGTTGAGAGATCCTGCAAAAATCAGCGACACACACAATAATCAACAAAATCCAAAGCAACGTATAACCATAATAATACATCGGACAAAGATAGTCAAAACACATTCATATAACAAATAAAAACAAATAGTACTTCATGCATGAAAATGAAATGAAATGTTTGGTCTTAATAAAAAGAAACATCATCATAGGAAAGATAACACGACTAATCAAGGTCTGCATCCGGAGGTGTAGGCGGTATCCCAAAGTGAGTGCAAATGTTTTTGACCATGATTTTGATCTCACTCATCTCTTTCTCCAGTCTATCCATCCGAGAGGAAGAGCTTTCCTGACGCGGGCGAGAGGTACCAAGGTGAGACGAAGGGCGAGGTCTAGTATGCTCAATCCCTCTAGACGTGATCCTCTCCTCTGGTCTCGGAAGAGCACCACCATCCACAAGGCGATCGTCATCCTTGAGGTAAGCAAAGTATATCCACCCTCGGTTTCTCATGCGGAGATACCTCATCGTCCGAATAGTCCCCTTGGTGACTAAGCTCCCCCTCGGAATAGGAATGAAGCCCCATTAAATCAACTCCAGCATTTTCAAAGATTTCCGTCAAGATCGACCCAAAAGGCATTCTGGATTTTCTTTGGCGATCAACTTTGGCATAACTCTTTTTGTGGAAAATTTGTCCTTTTTCCACAAACCATTTAAGCACGATAAACGCAAAATTGACTTGATGATCTTTCCATACGTGATAGATGATTTCCATATCGATGTTCACCAACCGATGTTGAGCATTCACTTTTGGCATTAGACAGTGAGTAATAGCATCATGAAGCAAACAGATATTTATCCCAAAATCATTATTTTCAAAATGGCCCGAATGTACTCCAATTACAGCCTTGTCCATCAAGAAATCACGGACCTTAGACTCATGAACTCCATAACTTTCATCGTCAGAGAAATTGTCAATTACTTCATCTGGAGCGGCAAATTCTCTTTTACAACGAAATCCCTCATTAGGGAGACCAAAAAGTTCCGAAAGCTTTGCGGCATCAAAAGAGATAGGCTTACCACGGACAAGAGAATTAACTACGGCTAATCCATCGGAATCATAAATGACAAAGAAATTGGCATAGAACTCATTCACACAATCCACAAATATCGGACGGGCAAGACTAACAAACCAATTAATTCCAAGCATATCGAAGAATTCTTCGATAGCAACACCGATAGAATTTAAGGATTCGAAATCAAAATGATGACTTGGAGTTACCTCTTCGTCAATAAGAATTTCGTTGAATATTTTGCTAGCTTGAGCGTTCCAAAAAATAGGTTCTTCGGAAGGCGAGGAAGACGATTGAGAGGTTTTGCCTCTTCGTTTCTTGCCGGTTCTAGATGCCATCTGAATGAATCGGCCGAAAAAGTGGAGATATCGGACGATTTTGGAGTTTAGGTTGGATTTGTGTTGAGTTCGTCGCAGTCGTTTCTAGGGATTGAAGGTGAAGTGAGAAGGGTCTGTCGAAATGGGTTTATAAGTATCCGGGTTATAAGATGATTACGTATGTTATACTCCTTTTGTAACGTACGTAGAGAGAAATCCTGAAATCCCTGGACTAAATCCTGCATTTTGTTATGTACGTAACATGAAAGCCTGTAACGTACGTAAGGTCCTATTACATACGTAATGGACCGTCCTTAACGCCCGTAAGCATGACCAAATGAACAGTGTTTTCCTTTCGATGATGTCCCAATTTAAATGACCATTTAATGTAGCTATGATGAATATGCAACATTAAAAATGATCAACATGTCCCATTCCTAAATTTATGCGAATAAAATTGAAAGCCTCTTCGGGTAATGGTTTTGTAAAAATATCCGCCAATTGTTCATTAGTACCAACAAATTGGAGACGAACATTCCCGTTTTGGACATGGTCACGAATAAAATGGTGACGAATTTCTGTCTTTTGTCCTACTATGCAAAATGGGTTTTTTTCTTAAATTGATGGCACTCGTATTGTCAAAAAAAATAGGAGTATTTTTAAGTTCAATGCCATAATCAAGTAATTGATTTTTGATCCAAAGGACTTGTGCACATGCACTTTCCGCAGCCACATATTCTGCTTCAGCTGTGGAAGTAGCGACACTAGTCTGTTTCTTACTCCCCCATGAAATAAAGCATGAACTCATAAAATGACAAGTTCCAGTGGTGCTTTTTCTATCAATTTACATCCCCCGAAGTCGGCATCACTATATGCAAAAAGTTGAAAATCAATGCTAGAAGGATACCACAGACCTAAGCCAGCAATATATTTTAAATATCTAAAAACCCTTTTGCATGCAATGAGATGTGAGTCTTTAGGATTTGCTTATAAGCGAGCACATAAGCAAGTAGCAAACATTATATCAGGTCTAGATGCAGTTAAATAAAGTAAAGCGCTGATCATACCTCACTAAAACTCTCTTGTTTTTCCGGGTACAAGATAACCTTTTACAAAAACAAATGCGAGTAGGAACTCGACTTTACACGATATATCGCTCTTCGATACAAGAATAAAGATTGGAAATAATAGAGCAAATCTTCTCGTATCACAATATAGAATAAGTATAACTCTCAAACTATTTGCTTGGAATTGCTTGAGTATGCTTGTAAGCTCAGAATACTTTTGTGTGTTCCATCTCCTTGAAGTGAGCTATTTATAGCCTTCTTGAGCTGATTTTCCCATTGGAGCAGTTTCACTGCTTACGTACGTTAGGCACTCTATGTTACGTACGTTATCATCGCTATGTACGTTATATGCTTTGAGTAGCGGCCGTAACGAACAGTGAGAAATGGTCCAGAGAGATCTGATAAAATGTGTTACGTGCGTTACGCAAAGTATGCTTACGTACGTTATCTTCCAGTCAGAGATCCGTTGAGTGTGACGACTTGTTGTAACGGCTAATGACTTTTGCAATGGTCAGAATATTTCAAACATTACGTACGTTATATTGAAAGGGTTACATACGTTACCTGTACAGAAAATCTTACAAAAACAATGAATGTTACGTACGTTATAATGGTTTGGTTTACGTACGTTAGCTGAAGGAAAAATATGTTTAAGTAAATTTTGGTTTAATAACACATCATCAAAATGTATAAAATGATCTAAAAAATATTGTTCCAACAAATGTTTGGTTCGGTTGCTACAACGATACATAACGAGATAATCATGATCAATCTAGTTCTAGGTTAATTCACCTCTACGATTCTCGTTATTCGGTGAGTAGTTCTTCTTATCAAGTTCTACATTCAAATGATTGCCCCAATAATCCTTTTCTAGTTCTAATCGTCTAAATAGATTAACAACGAGTTCATCTAAGGCAAGAGGTATAATTGAACACCCTTCATATTCACCTTCTTGAATTCATCTTATACAGGGGGTAAGCCTTAACACTTTGTTCCTTAAAAGAGTGTTACGAAAGCATCATCAAGGTGTGTTCATCTCAGAAAATTCCATTCTTAAAGTTGGTAAAGATTATGGCTCAACTAATAGCAATAGAAACCTTAATTCACCCAATACAATCCTCCTAACATGGTGTTGGATTCACTACAACATAACAAGCTCAATAACCTCTGTGAAAAGCTCATAATATAACTAAGAACATAATCTCCATCTTGGTGTAGAGTTAACATACCTCAAAGAAGGGAAGAACAATGAAAATCTTGAAGAAACTCCTCACCGTAAGCTTGAACACCAATCCACAAGGTCTAAGCTTCCCAAAAATCGGCCCAGATGATGATATGAGGGATAAAAGGTGAGGGATAGTCTCCAGAACACGAAAATCGGCCAAGGTGAGAGTGAGAAATAAAATGGGGGTTGAGGTCTATAAATAGCGATCTAACCCTTTACGTACGCTAAACACAATACAATACGTACGTAACAACTCTAGCATATGCTATGCTCGAAGATTATCGTACGTTAATGTCTGGCCAGAGCCCACTGACCTGTTTCTGGCATTGGCTTACGTACTTTAGCATACAGATTTTACGTACGTAATCGCTAGGACCTTAGCGTACGTTAAAAATCCCCCTTAGCATACGTTAAGCCCGTTGACTTGCTTAGCTGGAAAACCGTTCAGGTTCACGCGGAGCCTCTCACGAATCTACACTGGCCCCCACACGTCAACCCTTGTCGGATCTCGAGTTGACTGAGCTTACGTATGTTAAGCTTGACAGCTAACGTATGTTATATTGCAGTCTTAGCATACGCTAAGTGCAACACCCCCAAGTTATTCGGGATATGTTACAGCGCCGTGAGCCCCGCCGTGGGACCCACAAGGCTATTCATGCGCAGAACTGTAAAAATCGACCGAGAAGGTCTAGATACAATGAAAAGAAGGACAATACAAATGGTATTCAAAACCATAACCAATGAAACCAAATACATCACCGCACAAATCAATACCTCGGCAACACAGGCCGGAACATCAAGGAAACTGAAATACAATACTCGAGTATTTAAAATCCATTCCAGTACAACAACACTGAATGGAGGAATCCAAAAGTATAACCGGAGACAAGACACAGTATCACGCTTGCCCATCATCTTCATGCCGACCCGATACCCGCCTGTCCGTTCTCCTGGAACCTGAAATACATAAAAAGTATTTCCCCCATAAAGGGGTTAGCCGTCGAATAGCTAGTGCAAGTATAACAAGTATGAAACACAATACTCCTCGACAATAAAGTAAATGTAGCCGTCAATTCATCAATTCAAGACTAGTATTCCGGAATAACTAAATCTCATAGTGTCACATCAAGACGTATGTGAATGCCGTAGAAACGGTTCGTTCATATCATCCGTCGTTACATGTATGAATGCCGTAGAAACGGTTCGTTCATATCATGCCATCAATACATATATGAATGCCGTAAAAACGGTTCGTTCATAATATGCCATCAATATATCTATGAATGCCGTAAAAACGGTTCGTTCATATCATACCATCAATATTTTTTACTTTCAAAGTCGAGAACGTACAATCATAAATATATACTTGCCTTGAATAGTCGACGACGCAACGAACGGAAAGGAAAGTCACCGACGAATGCTAGGAACCATCGAAACCGAACCTTGATTCGCTGGATCAAAGAATGATAACGGATGATTGATTGATGATATAACCTCAAGAACTTCATGGATTTGTTGTTAAACAACATGGCTTCAAGCTTCCCATGACCACCTCCGCGGAAGAGAAAGGAAAGATTGAGAAAAATGGCCAAAAACCCGTGTGCAGGGCCATAAATAAAGCCGCAGTGCCGCGGCCCAATGGAGTGTGCCGCGGCACGAGCCCAAAAATGGCTCCTAGTGGTCGCGGTGCCGCGCGGCCGGGCGTGTGCCGCGGCACTGCATGATCGGTTTGGCCGATAAATGCCACAGAGTGTGCCGCGCCTGCCAAAGATGTGCCGCGCCCACGTGCGGCTGCTCGGCCGAAGCCGCTGAGCACCGCCGGCCGTGAGTCGGCCGGAGCCGCGAGCACTACTGCCGTGACTCGGCGATGTCGGCCTGGGCCTGAGTTGCCGGCCATGACTGCCGGCCAACTCCGACGGCCGTGCACGACCGAAACCCGAACACGAATACGAATCGATGATACGGTTACGACGTACTCGCAAAGACGAATCTAAGAGCTAAGAGAACACACAATTCCGACCACCCGAAGGCTCGGAATTCAACAACGGAAGTAATTACCCAAAACTTTGGGAAATTACGAAAATGGCCCAAAACGTCCGAAAATCACGATACGCGATCGAAATGCCAAACCAAAGCACGCAACATGAATAATAACATTAAATGAACTTACGAGAAACTCGAAACAACAGTTTCGGATGAGATTCGCAAGAATCGAACTCAGGTGCGGAAAAGTCGCTAAAAAGCTCGGAACTCAACAAAACGATACCGAAACAAACTCGGATGACAAAAAGTGCAGAATTAATCATTCTCGAAATGACGAAACGGTCATGAGCGAGTCGTCAAAACGGACCTCCGCCGGAAAAATAAAAATTACCGGAAATTGAAATTGCGGATATTACATTCTACCCTCCTTAAAAGAAGTTTCGTCCCGAAACTTAAAACAAATAGGGAGAAGAAACATCCCGCCAGGAAAACTCAACGAGATACACAAGAACCGAAAACTTACGCCCAACAGCGAAACGTTACAAGCAACATAACAATACGTTACCCGAAGATAATCCAAGCCAACGCTGAAGTAAATACGAATCACAATGTCTGAAGGCTCCAATAGAAATACCAATACATCGCAATGGCTTGAAAGCCCCTCAACCGAAGCTGTATATCACGATGGCCTGAAAGCCGAACAGCCCAAAGCTGTAAATCATCACAATACAGATCTCAAGGAATCAAACCTGACTGTCGGACATACCCCTCGGCGTATGAACAACCAGTCGCAAATCGTCGGACATATCTAATACAACATGGACTATGAACGACCAAACAATAAGGCTCAAGAGGGAACATCACAGTACGCCCGATCCGGAAATGTGTCCGTGCACATGTCCACCCCGTATACGGAATCCAGAATATACGTGTGACAATGTACCTAATTAGCCTCACGAACTACGTCTCGTGTGCACGGTCCAATGCGGAAACATCCACGCATGACCATCGTGTGCCCGGCTAAAAATCTTACACATAACGAATCGGCACGCAGATATGATTCCAGATATGCCACGATACAACATGACCGCGAAACTCAAAGGATAACATATCCAATACGAATCACACGACTCACCAAGTGAACGATGACGCACGAATAATGAAAGATCGACACGACCAACAATATCCAACATAACCATCCTGGGATCAAAATCCCTAAGGACCGATTAACACGAGGAATAATCACAACACAACAATTCGGGAAATCCTCAACCCTCAACGATCACAAAATTACCGAGTTCACAAGAATAATAGTGTGCTGCCTTTAGTCGGCCAACACGGCAATAATAATTCAACGGATGGGAACTATCCTCGACAGTCCCAATTCAATACATCGATTACCTTCAGGACGGTCAATCGATAACAATTATACGATAGAATAGATGTCCCGGCGCCTTAAACCGACCACCGAAACGGAGATGATAAAAGGATATATCAAACGCCTTCAATCGGCTAACGCAACATCATAGCAGTTCGATTCGATAATAAAGATTCAACGATGCCTCGTAACGACATTAATCGTGAACAATAATAATCGATACATCGATACAGCGAATCGCTATCGCCAACATCAATATCAAAAAGAATCTCAATGCCTTAAAGCCGTTAACGAATAACAATAATATTTAGCATAATTGCGAAGGGTATTGCATCAAACAATTCGAATATCAACATAATCATAAAGAGGCCAAGTCTCGATATGATACACGCATTCGTACACCTACATGATAACATTAATCTCGTTGACCCGTACAAGTATAAAACTTGTCTCGACATCAATGCCACGAACTGTTACCAATTCAGTTGCTTTCGTCTACGGGTTCCTCAGTCCCGACCAAGCTAATCTACGAACTCTTCAACCTCAACCACAACTCAACAGTCATAATCCACGATCAAACATCATATCTTATTGTAAAACGAAGGCTTAATAATCAACAGGTTCGATGACGATCAATATCAATACAACTAGGCCACAAACTCATCAGTTCCACAATATCTCGATTAAGCACAGTCCGAACTGTCCAACTCAGACCCTCACGAATCCATGTCCACAATACGAGCCGAAATCCGATGATCATATCAGCAACCAATTCGGACCAATAATAAGGGTCTAAATGTTATCGGTTCCAAACTCAATTCTTAAATACGAATTGACAAGGTTCCCTTCTCGTAAATCCGTAGTTAAAATTTTCCGATGATCATCGTTAATTCGAACCATCCAATTAGTTCAACATTATAGATAATCATATTCTAGGGTTATCAAACAATCCAATCATTCGACTTGAATATTTGCTCCATACGTATGGGCTTCCAAATTCAGATATGAATAATAATTTCATCAAACTCGTAATAACATTCGTATTCCTATACGAATATTATTTCAAACACATAGTTTAGCTCTAGATATGAATATTCCATATTCATTTTCAAAACATCAACACTTCTTAAAAATTTTCATCACCTCGTATAATTCAAGAGTTCTTCAAGAACATGAAATATCCGAAATCACGTTCAGAACAACATATCCGAGGTATATATCTCCATGTTACCATTTTCTTCATCATGCCATTCCTACAACCTCAAGAATCGCAACAACACCATTATCATCATATGAAGAAGATCTCATTAATCATATCAGCATCCGAAATCTCTTATTACAATTCCAATAAATCTCGTATAACATTATCACATGATACCATAATTGTAACACCCCCAGATCCTCCTGGGAATAATACACGCCGTAAACCCTCCTCACAAGGGTTCACCAGCCTAAGCAAAATTTTCCATGTCATTTCAAAAATGCCAGAAAGACCGATGACGGTAATATTTTTCAAATATAAAAAGAATTATTTTCCAAATACCGTCATAAAAATACCGTCAAAACGATCAAGGCCAAAATGCCAAAAACTCAGTTTAGGGAATCGGTTTTACAAAATAAAATTCAGTTGGCAAAATACCAAAAGCCATCTCAAAATACTCACGCAGCGGATAAAAGTACAGTCCAATATATGCATTTATATTGAAATAAAACGAACATCAAAATACACGATTCCCAACATGCTCCCTCCCAAGTAGTAATCCTTTAAAAAAACGAACCACTATCTAAGGGATACAAGGATTACCTTGTATGGACGAACCACGAAGAAGAATAATTGAACTCCATTCCAAGAATCATCAAAAACTTCAAGAACAATACTTAAATCCGAGCTCTCCATCTTAATATTGTTTAAGAGAATCATCTCTCAATGTTTAGGAACTTCAAGTACTTCCCAAGGCTCTCTCTATTGACTGAAGGAAGGAGAATGGACAAAATGCCTCTCAGCACTCGTCTATCCTCTCTATAAAACATATCACTAGCGCGCGCTAGACCTGATATTTAGCGTGCGCTACAGGACTAGCCTGCGCTACCCTTCCTTGATAGCGTGCGCTATCGAGCAGTCCAGAAGCTACTACATTGCTTAGAAATTCATCTAACGTACGTAATGCCCATGCATTAACGTACGCAAATAGGCGTTGACTTGCTACAGTGAAATGCTCAGTAGCGTGCGCTATTCCTCGACCTTAGCGCGCGCTAATCGTCGTTGACCCGACAACCTGTACCTTCCCAGAAGATGCCCGGGTCCTACACGCCGAAAGCAATCAATAAAGCCAAGATTCCCTATTGACGATCTGAAATTAGAGTGCGTTACTAACATGCATTAGCGTGCGCTAATCGCCGATAATAAACAGTCTAGGCCTACGTGTCGGCCACCTTCCGGAACTAACCCAGCAAGTCGTTACGTACGTTAGGGGTCCTCCTTAGCGTACGAAACCGAACCTCTTAGCGTGTGCTGAGTATGCACCGTAGCGTACGTTAAGTATATATCTCAGCGCGCGCTAGGCATACCCTGTAGCGTGTGTTAACGTAGCTGTACTTAGCCATTTTCCGCTATTCTCGACCAACATCTCGACATACCAAACGATCATACGTCACAATGAATACATATACGCATTCAACAATATTGTCATACGTTCACATCATCCTCAAGCACAATTATCCATCAACGACATCCAACATATAAACGAAAAAAAAAAAATATATCCGAAAAATCGGGGTATTACACTCTACCCCCCTTAAAAATAAGTTTCGTCTTCGAAACTTGCAATCACTCGCACAAACAACATTTCAACGGGAATTCAAATTCACCAAGAATTATCGAATAATCCGAACAACATACTTACAAGTCTGTGAAGTCGAAGATCTCCCGTGATACTAGCATGCGACTCCTAAACAAAGTCTCTGTTGTTGCCCAAAATATTTATCCGAAGATTAAATACTGCTGCAAGACGGACAACAAACAACAATTGCGGGAGCACTTCCGAGAGAAGATAAATAATACAAGATTTGCCGGGTTTGTTAGGCCCGGGCTTGAATGCTCTCGTGAGATGTTATTAATACAAATATTCGTGGATACAAGTATTAATGTGAGAAATCTAGATACAATGAGTGTAAAAAGACTCTGTTAATCCGGCTCTTGAGCGAAGCTCGGTGTTCTTCGTCCCTGCCGATCGTCTGCTTGATGAGAGAGGCCGGGAGAAGTAAGTACCGAATTATAGCTGTTGCCAAGAGTTGGAGATAGCCAAGTGTTGTATATGTTTTGCTTATGTATTGCGTGTGAAATGCTAGAATGCCCGAGAGACTGGACGAGTGCAGGGAGCCTTGTATATATAGGGGCAGCCGGGTCTTGTCTTCTGGCGGGCGATCGCCTTCCGGCCATTATAATAATGGGGCGATCGTCTGCCGGCCAATATTATAATGGGGCGATCACCCGGGCTGTCGGGCTAAAGTCCAAGGAAGAGGTGGCGATGCACTAAAGTCCAAAGCTTCTGACCATTTGCCAGTGGGAGGTCCAATGAAGAGCGGCCACGCGTCCGAGTCACTGTCACATGCGGCCCTACGACAACTTTGGCGGGCACTGTCGGGTGGTGGGCCGGATCTTGTGGCAGTGTCAACGATCCGTGATATGCGGATCTTGTCTCGGCCCTTGCACGTGGTGTCAGTCCTGAGGCTCGGCCTTTGCCGACTGGATGACTATCGGCATGATGCGGTCGTCTCTAGCCGGTCATCAGAGGTCGCCATCGGCCAGTTGCTGAGGTTCGGCATTGGTCGGTCACCAAGGGTCAGTCAGCAAGTGCCGAGATATGATCATCCGCTAGTCGGTCGCCAGGAGTCAGTCGCCGAGTACCGAGATATGATCGTATTTGATGTCTGTCGCTCGACACCGGGACTTGTCCTGGGACCTTCGGTTGGCCAATTTATCTTGCCTGCGGGGCTAAGGCTAGGTCGCCTGGTCGCTGTTCGGCAGTTCTGCCTTGGCTTTCAGCGATGCTTCGTCGCACGGTCGTTGCCAGCGATTACCTTAGGCTGCTAGGTCGCCCGATCTCTGAGGCGATGGCCGGTCGGAGAGTGTAATTCTCGACATAACAATTGCCCCCCAGCTTGCTCCTATGTTGAAGACATGGGGCGAGGTGGTTCTTGCTGGCGATCGTGTAGGATGAGGACGGGCGATCTTGCTGAGCCGACTTTGGATTTGGACTTGGGCTATCATGGTCGATTGGATATCTATCTATCGGTCTTGTACCTGCAAAAAACAACATTGGCCGATCCCCCTCGGAAACTTGATGGTTTCGCTTGTTTGAGGAATCGTGCACAGTCGCGAAGTTCGATGGACCGACTCCATGACCGTGTCTTGGTGCGCAAAGACATTGAGTGTCTCGTGACTCACTTTATTATGAGGGTCCTCTGTTAGGTTGCGCCTCGCCTCATATTTAAACGAAGGGCGTGCGGTCTCGGTCTAGAGGAGTCCTTGCGCGGGGCAACGTCGGATGAATCAACCCCACGCCCGCGGCTTGTTTAGCTCTGCTTCCACCTCGGCCCGCCATGGAGATGACGAGCCTCGACGGTGTACGTTGAGACGGGGGTAGTGGCACGTGTCCACTGATTAATTTTGGAGAGCCCTCAGACTACGCCGGCCTCGTATTTAAACGAAGGGTGGGCGATCTCGGCCGAAAGGGACCTTGCATGGCCGAAGTAGCCGGTTCCATCGGCTACCAGGACCATGGCTTTATGATGTGCGGCGGAGGCGATCGCGAGCCTTAATCCCTCATGTTAAATGGTGGACTGTAGATGGCGAGCGAGTCCTCCGGCTCTGTTGGTGTAGCCTGATGATAGCGATCGGGCTGGAAGACCGGAGATCGTCGCTCGGGTGCCGATCGCGCTATTCCTAGGCTAAGAAGAAGCCTTTGCCTGGCCAGGAAATCTGCGGCTTTAGCTCGGAAGACCGCGTAGGTCGTGGGCTGGTCCTTCGTAAGATGCCTGAACATAGGCGAAAGACCATGGAATCCTGCTAGGACCACGTGGAGGGCGATCTCATCGCTTACGGGCTCGCCGTTGAGGATGATCTCGTCTACCCGGTCGATGTAGTCCGAGTCGGACTCTTCTTTCCCTTGCTCGATTCGCAGCATGCGATGGGGACCTTCCGGTCGAGCGACCTTGGCGGCAAAGTACCTTGTGAAGACGTTTGCCAACTCGTTAAAGGAGCCAATGGACCGAGGTGACAACGAGGTGTACCACCGGAGGGCGAGGTCGTCCAGCGTCATAGGGAACATTCGGCACCTGGTCGCGTCTGATGCCCCACACCCGGTCATGTAAATGTTGAATTTGCTCAGGTGTGTTTGGGGGTCCGATCGCCCCTCGTACAAGGGTGTTTGAGGAGGAGCGATCTTGTGCTGCACAGGGGCGAGCTCAATGTCGATCGTGAGCGGCTCGCTTGGCTCGGCGATCGTCTTCATGGCGCCTGCCCTGGATTGCAGGAGCGCCTTCATGTCGTCGAGATGACGTTGCATTGCAGCCATCGTCGTGGCTCGATCGCTCGCTGATCGGCTTTGGGAGCGGGAGCCGAGGCGATCATGTACCGATCTCCAGACTCCGCTGCTGCCGACCTCTGCTATTTGGCGAGGGGTAGCCAGACGGCTGGGCTGCCTTCTGGGAGTCGGGTAGGCCGAGCTCCTGGTGACGGACTCAAACTCCGTCGTCTCGTAGCTGGGGCCGGATTGCCCCGGTCGCCAAGACGGGTCACTGCCCAGGCAATCGAAAACAGAGGTGCCCTGGCTGGCGAGTGCCTCTTCTTGCGGACGATAGCCTCCTGGCGATCGCTCGGCCAGTAACGCCTTGAGCTTCCGCTTGGACTTCCGGCGGATGGCCGAGGGGGTGATAGCGGGAGGCGCGTTAAGAGCACTCCGTCGGTCCTGAAGGACGGCTATGGCCTCTTCGATCTGTTCATTGGTTCGGAACTGATCGAGCGAGAGGCTTGGGCCGCCGTCCAGGGACGGGATCGAGCGTATCTGACCGCGGCGGCTACCTTCCACCATCGGTTGTGGCTCGGACTGGGACGGAACGAGGCGTCTGGCCGGCTGGTCAGCGGCTTTCTTCGACGCGGAGGCGGAAGACATGATTTCAGAAAGATTTCTTTGAAGCGCAGTGAGTGTCACTTCAAGTATATGCCCCGAGAACAGTGAGTGTTCTTCAAGACGGTAGGAATAAAAATTTGAGGGTTAGAACCCCTTCTTCTAGCGCCAATTGTTGTTGCCCAAAATATTTATCCGAAGATTAAATACTGCTGGAAGACGGACAACAAACAACAATTGCGGGAGCACTTCCGAGAGAAGATAAATAATACAAGATTTGCCGGGTTTGTTAGGCCCGGGCTTGAATGCTCTCGCGAGATGTTATTAATACAAATATTCGTGGATACAAGTATTAATGTGAGAAATCTAGATACAATGAGTGTAAAC
The DNA here is from genome assembly GCA_033398695.1 of Orobanche coerulescens. Classification (NCBI taxonomy): domain Eukaryota; kingdom Viridiplantae; phylum Streptophyta; class Magnoliopsida; order Lamiales; family Orobanchaceae; genus Orobanche; species Orobanche coerulescens. The sequence continues at coordinate 129,687,518 of CM065808.1, read as the reverse complement.
AGACTCTGTTAATCCGGCTCTTGAGCGAAGCTCGGTGTTCTTCGTCCCTGCCGATCGTCTGCTTGATGAGAGAGGCCGGGAGAAGTAAGTACCAAATGATAGCTGTTGCCAAGAGTTGGAGATAGCCAAGTGTTGTATATGTTTTGCTTCTGTATTGCGTGTGAAATGCGAGAATGCCCGAGAGACTGGACGAGTGCAGGGAGCCTTGTATATATAGTGGCAGCCGGGTCTTGTCTTCTGGCGGGCGATCGCCTTCCGGCCATTATAATAATGGGGCGATCGTCTGCCGGCCAATATTATAATGGGGCGATCACCCGGGCTGTCGGGCTAAAGTCGAGAAGAGGTGGCGATGCCTAAAGTCAGCTTCTGATTTTGCCAGTGGCGGTCGATGAAGAGCCACGCGTCCGAGTCAACTGTCACATGCGGCCCTACCGACAACTTTCGGCGGGCACAGTGGTGGACGGATCTTGTGTGTGGTGGTCAACGATCCGTGATATGCGGATCTTGTCTCGGCCCTTGTACGTGGTGTCAATCCTGAGGCTCGGCCTTTGCCGACTGGATGACTATCGGCATGATGCGGTCGTCTCTAGCCGGTCATCAGAGGTCGCCATCGTCCAGTTGCTGAGGGTCGGCATTGGTCGGTCACCAAGGGTCGGACGGTAAGTGCCGAGAGATGATCATCCGCTAGTCGGTCGCCAGGAGTCGGTCGCCGAGTACCGAGAGATGATCGTATTTGATGTCGATCGCTCGGCTCCAGGACTTGTCCTGCGACCTTTGGTTGGCCAATTTATCTTGCCTGCGGGGCTAAGGCTAGGTCTCCTGGTCGCTGTTTGGCGATTACGCCTTGCTGCTCAGCGATGCTTCGTCGCTTTAGTATTCGCGATTCGCCTTAGGCGCTTTCAGCGTGCTTCGTCGCCCGATCTCCGAGGCGATCGCCGGTCGGAGACTGTAATTCTCGACACAACAGTCTCAACATAATACCGATACACACCAATATCGCAATTAGCAATTTAACAAAATCTCAAGGAAGAGTTAACGTCCGTGACCACGGCCACGATCCTTCCTACTTTTAGCCAACATTCTGAAAGGCACACACGTGCGTAAGTATTATCCAAATCGCACATTCTCGAAGTGACCAATTCCCAAGAATACCAAGCTATAAACGAAACGATTAATAAAAATACAAGAAGAGTGAGAGGGCTTACAAGTACCGGTTGCACTGTGATGATGGCAGAGTAGTGATACTGTGGGCAAATGCCGACTCAATCGACCCAAAAGACCGACAGCCTAGGTATCCATAAACCTAAGCTCTGATACCATATTCTGTAACACCCCCAAGTTATTCGGGGTATGTTACAGCGCTGTGAGCCCCGCCGTGGGACCCACAAGGCTATTCATGCGCAGAACTGTAAAACTCAACCGAGAAGGTCTAGATACAATGAAAAGAAGGACAATACAAATGGTATTCAAAACCATAACCAATGAAACCAAATACATAACCGCACAAATCAATACCTAGGCAACACAGGCCGGAAACATCAAGGAAACTGAAATACAATACTCGAGTATTTAAAATCCATTCCAGTACAACAACACTGAATGGAGGAATCCAAAAGTATAACCGGAGACAAGACACAGTATCACGCTTGCCCATCATCTTCATGCCGACCCGATACCCGCCTGTCCGTTCTCCTGGAACCTGAAATACATAAAAAGTATTTCCCCCATAAAGGGGTTAGCCGTCGAATAGCTAGTGCAAGTATAACAAGTATGAAACACAATACTCCTCGACAATAAAGTAAATGTAGCCGTCAATTCATCAATTCAAGACTAGTATTCCGGAATAACTAAATCTCATAGTGTCACATCAAGACGTATGTGAATGCCGTAGAAACGGTTCGTTCATATCATCAGTCGTTACATGTATGAATGCTGTAGAAACGGTTCGTTAATATCATGCCATCAATACATATATGAATGCCGTAAAAGCGGTTCGTTCATAATATGCCATCAATATATCTATGAATGCCGTAAAACGGTTCGTTCATATCATACCATCAATATTTCTTACTTTCAAAGTTGAGAACGTACAATCATAAATATATACTTGCCTTGAATAGTCGACGACGCAACGAACGGAAAGGAAAGTCACCGACGAATGCTAGGAACCATCGAAACCGAACCTTGATTCGCTGGATCAAAGGATGATAACAGATGATTGATTGATGATATAACCTCAAGAACTTCATGGATTTGTTGTTAAACAACATGGATTCAAGCTTCCCACGACCACCTCCGCGGAAGAGAAAGGAAAGATTGAGAAAAATGGCCAAAAACCCGTGTGCAGGGCCATAAATAAGTACCTGATGTGCGCGGCGGCCCGGGAGTGTGCGCGGCACGAGCCCAAAAATGGCTCCCGGTGGTGGCGGTGTGCCGCGGCTTTGGCCGGCGTGTGCGCGGCACCGTCTGATCAGTTTGGCGAAAAATGCCACAGAGTGTGCCGCGGCCTGCCCGGCATGTGCCGCGGCCACGGTGCGGCTGCTCGGCGAAGCTACCGAAACCGCCGGTCGTGACTCGGCGAAGCTGCGAGCACTACCGGCCGTGACTCGGCGATGTCGGCACAGGCAGAGTTGCCGGCCATGACTCGGCGGGGCAACTCCGACGGCCGTCACGACCCGAAACCCGAATATGAATCGATGATACGGTTACGACGTACTCGCAAAGACGAATCTAAGAGCTAAGAGAACACACAATTCCGACCACCCGAAGGCTCGGAATTCAACAACGGAAGTAATTACCCAAAACTTTGGGAAATTACGAAAATGGCCCAAAACATCCGAAAATCACGATACGCGATCGAAACACCAAACCAAAGCTCGCAACATGAATAATAACATTAAATGAACTTACGAGAAACTCGAAACAACAGTTTCGGACGAGATTCGCAAGAATCGAACTCAAGTGCGGAAAAGTCGCTAAAAAGCTCGGAACTCAACAAAACGATACCGAAACGAACTCGGATGACAAAAAGTGCAGAATTAATCATTCTCGAAATGACGAAACGTTCATGAGCGAGTCATCAAAACGGACCTCCGCCGGAAAAATAAAAATTACCGGAAATCGAAATTGCGGATATTACACTAAGATCATCATCTAGCATACGTTATCACGTGCAGAACCATGCATGCAAAATGTTGGAGATACGAAAACGTAAGGATACGAATACGGGAAACCAATCTTCAATTAATAACATCACAAAGTCGAATCTTACAAGATCGAATATAGGATAAATACACAACAATTTTCCGGGCATTACAGTACCAACAATTGGAAGAGAAATGGTTATAAATACCACTTCAAATGGTATACATCCTAAAATAATGCAAATCAAACGATTCAGTGATCATATATTGTTATACACATTCTTGTTGTTGTAATTGTGCTTATATTGATAGTTTGAGTGTTTATACATTCAACATATACAAGAGAGGCAAAAGAAAAGATACGATTGGATTCGGTGTTATTAGGATCACGGATCCGGCATTGTTAGAATCGCAATCGATATCTAAGTGAGGTTTATCTAGTACCGATAGAAAGCTAGAGTGGTTGATTCCTTGTTCAATAGAAAAGGAAAACGATTTAACTTGGACCGACACAAAGACAAGTACACACGGTAATATCTCGACCGATAGAAGAGAGATTGAATGGTTTACTCGGACCGATAGAAGACGAGCTTGTAACGGTTATCCCTCGACTGATAGAAGAGAGGTGCAGAGGTTGATCTTCATTCTATTGTAAAAGATACCGAGAGAGGATGTCGGCACGTTTGGCCAAACCTCTATAAATCCTTGTGTCGATTTATTTTCTGCACTTTATTTAAAATCACTTCCGCAACGCGAATGAGTTTCACAACTCTATCTCCAAACAGCGATACCGACCAATATTGTACCAACAAGGCTCAGAAGGCAAAGCTCGAGTGTATAGCATGGCCGAGGCCGAGAAAGAGATTGAACCCCAAACCATGTCAGGTATGTTGTAGAAGTAGTAAAGCTCCTAGATCTTTGTTAGTTAGCATGCCCGCGGGGGAGTAGTGCGTGTAGACTCCATAGCTTGTTGGGAATAGTGCCCTATGACATTCGATGTGCCTAGATTTGTAATTATCACATTTAAATAAAGTTATTTGATATCATATATTTCTCGTTGATTATTGTAATGTGTGCATGTTTTAATAATCGAATTATAGTTATTCACGAATAATAAGATTATTCAAATGTCCATGGTCCGATCGCATTGAGTAGAGACTCAAGTGATTAATATACTAGTATAAGTTTGATTGATAATCATCGGATGATTATGCGTATGGTACGGATCAAACTTATAGGAATTGGTTGGAGAACCAATATTGGACAGACCCGCATTGAGATCACTGCATGGAAATGTCATAAATAAATCTTAATATAACAGTATGTCAATAAATCCTTAACCTGAGATTATCATAGAGTCCAACATAATAACTGCTATGCCTTGACGTAATCCAACGTCATCTGAAACATGGTGATCATGAAGTTTGGCGATCAGGATTAGTGGGAGTCATGTAGAGGGCAATGAATAATCAAGATGGGGATTTGTCCTTCTCTTTAGTGAGAGAGATATCTGCTGGGCTCTTGGATAAGTAGGACTGAAGGAAATGCATGGCCATGCTCAATAAAGAGTCATTTGATTCAATCAGTCTACTTAAGATCGAGAAAGCATTTGAACATAATAAGTATGACAATTTCCATGACATAATTCAAATATAATATTGCGCGACAAAAGGATTTGACACGTTAAATGGTTTAATGGACTGCAAAATTATATTATTTGGGTAGTCATAATGTCTTGCTAGAGACCGTTTATGACTTATTATTTAATAAGGTATTAAATAATTACCAACATAATATAAGCCTTTTGGGTCACACATACGACAGTTAAAGACAAGCAAGAATAATTAATAGATATAATATTGGATGTTGTATTTATTAAAGAAATTAAATAATGAGTAATATATATATGATATTACATATATATATATATATTATATTATTTAATTATATCAACTCGGAAAGATAAATATAATATTAGATATTATATTTATTAGAGGATTAAATAATAAGTTATATATAATATAAGATATGATATGTATTGTATTATTTAATAATTTGAGGGGCAAATTAGAAAATACTAGAGTTTGACTCTAGGGTTTACTTAGTATAAATAATGGGTCTAGGACAAGGAGTTGTCATAAGAGAAACTACACAACCCTAATTCTGTTAGACCAAGAATTGCCCCCCTTTCTCTACTGTTCGGCCGAACTGTTTTCAGTCCGGGAATTTGTTTCGGCCATCTCCGTCTTCTTCTCTTAGTTGATTTTGATCAACAGTACAAATACTTCTAGTAAGGAATTATTTGTTGTACTGTTTATCAACATTATTAGTAAGGATCTAGCAATCCGGCTTGTACCAGTTGTTCATGTGTGGATCACCGAAAGAGTAAGAGGATTTAATCAGCTTCTGGTCCAGATCTGTTATTCGACTTAAGGTAATTTGACGAACTCTTTATAAATCAATTAAATTACTGCTTGAAAATCCTCTTCTGGGTTTTTTTATTAGCCTATTCTGATGCGTCTTGCTTGTAATACCCGAGATTTTCATTCTGATAAATTTGAATTTTTCTTCTTAGACCAGAAATTTCTCGGTTCTCGAGCGTTGGTATTATTTTCTCGACGATTGATTTTGTGTTTATGGCCTTATGTGGTGATTTGTTGTATGTTGTTTTTATTTCGGATCGATGTTGTTGTCCGCGAGCGTTTCGTCGTATTCGTTCCGTGTGTTTTTGGAAATCGAGTCGTCGGGCCATGGCCGTTGGGCACTGGCCGGACAGGTGTGACAGGAACCGGCATAGCGCACGCTACTGCCAAAAGGCTGCACGCGCTAACCGGCAGGTGTAGCGCACGTTATTCGGCAGCCAGCGCACGCTACCTGGCTGGGCAGAGAGGCTTCTGAGGCTTCTGAGGCTTTGGACTCCGGAAGGATCGGCAGGTAGCGCACGCTACTGTCGGTCACTGCGCGCTAACCGGCAGGTGTAGCGCACGCTATTCGGCAGCCAGCGCGAGCTACCTGGGCGAGCGGATTAGTCCAGGAGGCTTTGGAAGGGGTTGACTGGCACATGCTGGCGGGTCCCGGCCGGCGCGTTAGCGTACGCTACCGGTACTATGCGCGCACTAATGCACCTGTGTGTGTATATATATATATATATATATATATATATATATATATAAATATAACCGAGAAATCATGTTTCCACCCATTTTTCACTTCTCTTCTTTCCTTTCCGCGGTCAGAGCTTTGGTGAGCAAGGAGACATGTTAAACAACTAATCTATGAAGTTCGTGATTACATATCATTGATTAATCATCCCATAACCTCCTCCGATCGACCGAATCAAGGTTAGTTTTCCTAAAATCTTAATTTTGGGAAATTTGGGAATCTTGATAGATTTCGTCCATTCGAGCCATATTAACTCAGATTACTGATGGATAATCGAAGATTAAGTTGTATTATATCAATTTCATCATTTTTCCACGGCTTTATCATTACTGATTTGTCGTTTAAATGAGTTCCCAATTGACGCCTTTAAGGTGTCCGAGAAAATGCCACAGAGGGAGATTTGGTCGTTTTACCATGTTTTTCCTCGTGTGATTGATTGTTTATTTGATGATAGGATATTAGGGACGAATTCCCTACGAAGATCTGGTGTTGAACCATTCGGATCATCGTTTTCATGGGAGTTCCGGATTTTTCCGATCGACCGTATTTTTCGAAGTATTCACGAGAGATTACCAAGGCAAGTACCTTGATATACGAATTATAACTACATGAAATCATTGTTGCCGAAGTATATGAATTATTCTTATATGGATATATGTATGTATATATGTATATAGATATATACATATGTCGGTGAATGTTGAGTGATTAATACTAATGCTACTTGACGTACTTAACTTGGATTAAAGTATGAACTATATTTATAGAGATAATATAGTAGGGTATATGTATGCGGTTGAGTTACGATATAGGGATATATGTGCAGCATTGGTTGGTTGTACCTGAAGGCTTATTGTGTTGAGTTTTGATTGATAACGTGCGTGGTGTTGTTTATCTGGGCTGTTATGGACTGACGGATAATTTGTGTGAATTGGTGTACTAATTTGATAATTGTTGTAATGATTGACTGTGTGCTTGATGTTTGAAACAATATGAATATTGTTGTGAGAGACGTAGTATCCAGGAGCCTCTGAGGGCGGGGCGTGTACTTCGGCCTGGTGTACGCTGCAATGAGCGGCTCCATATGGTTGGTGAACGCCGATGTTTACCTGATGCGTGTTCAAGGGGCGGCTTTTGCGGGAGTGAACGCCGGTGCGGTGACATGTTCAAGGGGCGGCCAACATAGTGGAGTGAACGTCGGTGCACAGATGTGCAGTGGAGGCGCCTCGCAGGCTTATTGGTAACAGATATTCGAGTGACAGCTAAGACCCCATTACCAAACGATTTTCGTAATTCAAGGACCCGAGAAATTCTGAAGTTATTTTCTAAAAGTATTTCCATTTGATTTTCAAAACCCCAAAACGGCCCAAGACAATAATAACGTTTTCAAACTATCATATCAAAATATATTCCTTTTAACAAGGGGGTTTTCGAACTAGATCTTTTGACTCATTGGGCTCGTTTAAAGTTTCATTGGTACTATGTTCCATAAAGAAAAATATGACTGTGTGAATACCTTTCACTTTGTGTGAGTGAATACTCTTCTGTGCTGGTTGTGTGAATGTGTGGAGCATGTTAAGGCTTCGCAGCTATTGAGTTTTGTGTTGATATTTTTCGTATATCTTGTATATTATGTACTTGCACTAGCAAAATTCCGGTTTGCTAACCCCGAGTTTTCGGGAGGTGGGTGCCAGTTATGCGCTCAGGTTTTGCAGCTCGGGAGCAGTCACGGGATTGGCTTGGAAGGAGATGGAGGACAATGATGCTAATCACACAAGAGTCAGAGTTCTTTCTTTTGTTTCATCTTGGTCGGCATTTCTCTTTTGGTCGAGTGGTCACCCTTGCACGGTGAATTGTCTAATGACCTTGTCAGTCTGTTTTGTAATTAATTTGACCTCGGTCGGTCAATCATTTGGCAATCTTTTGGAGTTTAGCCTGGTAGATCCTTGTGAGAATGGTCTACGACATATGACATTCCCGGTCGAATTATGGGGGTGTTGCAGTTATGGTATCGGAGCTTTGGTTTGCGAAAAACCTAGGCCGTTGGGTCAAGTCCATGTCCTGTGTAAGTCGCACGCATCAGAGTTGTGATTAGTATCGTGGTTCCAACATCATCTTTAGGCAATCCGTGATGGTAAGTCTCCCGATTGTAAGTCTCCTTATATGTGTATTTGACTATATTGTGCTAATGTGTTTAATGTTGAACAAGGGGTTGGAACTTGTTTGTGACATTATTGTTTTAGGATATAACATGCGTATACGGTCCGAGTGAAAACGGTTATGTAGTATGCTTTGGAAATCGAGTATATTTATCGGTTTCTACATTTCATTAGAATGAATTTTTTAGTGTTAATCTTATCTGCTGCACGAACATTTTAAAGTGGTGTTTTGAAATTTTCTAACATTGTGAAAACCTATGATTTAATGTCGTCATGCCTAATGGCCACGTATTTCAGTGAAAAATCCTTTCGATAACATTTTTGGTAGAAGAGGAGAGATTTTCAAATTGTGGTATTTGGAACTCAACACTTTTGAAATATTTCAAATTAGTTATGATTCAATTTTCAATTTTTTTTATACATTACTCGAAAATAACTTCGATGTATAAACTTCCTCTTCCAAAATAAAGGACAGTATTTAGAAATTTTGGGCGTAACGTGACTCGCCCTCTTTTTCAAAAAAAAAAAAATTTGTTTTCATTGAGTGCATACATATAATGATCATCCTCGTCGAAGGACTGGAAATTGACTTCAGAAAACTTTGTGCTTTACGATATTACTGTTATTCGGAGGAGCATATTAAGTCATTTCCGGACGTAATAAGGATACCCAGACTCGTATATAGTACGCATGCTTCCCGAATTTTTTTAATGTAGCCTACCTTGGACATTCGAGAATGTTACCCTATTGGCGAGCAGAGTAAGTGACCGGAGAGTGTCCCGAAACCCTATGTCTCCTTCTGAAGAGCCTAACATGGGATAATGAAGATTTTGTACTATGTACTAATCATTGTTGTTTCCAACAATCCTGACTTTGATCGTTTTTCATTTCATTGCTTTACGTTTCCAACTCTTGTTGTTCTAAGTTTCGGGGTCGAAATGTCTTCTTAGTATGGGGGAATGTATTACCCGTACTCTTCTTAGTATTTTCGGTATTGTGTGACTTTCATTGTTGGTAATTCATCTGTGATCCTCTCGACAATTTTTAAACTACCATGTTCAACTTAGCCTACCATCCTCCGAACGAACTTCAGAGCTGCTTTGTTAGACTACGTGGATTATTGTGGTCTTTCCACATCTGAACTTGATCCTTGCAAACTTTGTTCGAAACTATTGTTCCCACACGTGCAATTAACATTTCCAAATGTGTTGTGAACTTGGATGCGGTTGGTCGAGCTCGAAACATGGTTTCAGGACGTCTGAGCCATTTTGTGATTTTCGTAACTCTTGGAGCTTTTATCTCCAAACTCATACTCCTAAACCTCGACTCCTCGTGTTCATATATATTTTATTGCCTCGACCCCCGTACCAGATACTTGCTAGGTCCGTTCATTATATTTCTAGGATCCTCGCATTCGCGCATTGCTCGTGATGTTTTAGGGCCGAGCAAGTAGTTATTTTTTTCTTGATTGTTCCACCGCTCTCTATTTTAAGTTTCGGGACGAAACTTATTTTAAGGGGGTAGAATATAATACCCAAGATTTTCATTCTGATTAATCTGAATTTTTCTTCTTAGACCGGAAATTTCTCGGTTGTCGAGCGTTGGTATTATTTTCTCGACGATTGATTGTGTGTTTACGGCCTTATGTGGTGATTTGTTGTATGCTATTTTCATTTCATATCGTGCCATGGCGGCTGGGCACTGGCCGGACAGGTGCGACAGGAACCGGTATGGCGGCTGGGCACTGGCCAGACAGGTGCGGCAGGAACCGTCATAGCGCACGCTAGTGCCGGAAGGCTACGCGTACTAACCGGCAGGTGTAGCGCACGTTATTCGGCAGCCAACGCACGCTACCTGGCTGGGCAGATAGGCTTCTGAGGCTCTGGACTCCGGAAGGATCGGCAGGTAGCGCACGCTACTGCCGGTCACTGCGCGCGCTAACCGGCAGGTGTAGAGCACGCTATTCGACAGCCAACGCACGCTACCTGGGCGAGTGGATTAGTCCAGAAGGCTCTGGAAGGGGTTGACAGGCACATGTTGGCGGGTCCCGGACGGCCCGTTAGCGCACGCTACCGGTACTATGGCGCGCGCTAATGCGCCTGTATATATATATATATATATATATATATATATATATATATATATACATGACCGAGCAGTCATGTTTCCACCCATTTTTCACTTCTCTTCTTTCCTTTTCACGGCTAGAGCTTTAGTGAGTAAGGATACATGTTGTTAAACAACTAATCCATGAAGTTCCAGAGTACATATCATTGATAAATCATCCCATAACCTCCTCCGATCGACCGAATCAAGGTTAGTTTTCCTAAAATCTTAATTTTGGGAAATTTGGGGATCTTGATAGATTTCGTCCGTTCGAGCCATATTAACTCAGATTGCTGATGGATAAACGAAGATTAAGTTGTATTATATCAATTTCATCATTTTCCCACAGTTTTATCATTACCGATTCGTCGTTTAAATGAGTTCCCAATTGACGCCTTCAAGTTGTTCGGGAAAATGCCGCAGAGGGAGATTCGGTCGTTTTTCGATGTTTTTCCTCGTGTGATCGATTGTTTATTTGATGATAGGATATTAGAGACGAATTCCCTATGAAGATCTGGTGCTGAACTATTCCGATCATCGTTTTCATTGAGTTCCGGATTTTTCCGATCGACCGTATTTTTCGAAGTATTCGCGAGAGATTACCAAGGCAAGTGCCATGATATACGAATTATAACTACGTGAAATCATTGTTGCCGAAGTGTATGAATTATTCTTATACATATATATATATATATATATATATTTATATGTTAAATATATGTATGTATATATATATGTATATATGTATATAGATATATACATATGTCGGTGAATGTTGAGTGATTAATACTAATGCCAGATGACGTACTTAACTTGGAATAAAGTGTGAACTATATTTATAGAGATAATATAGTAGGGTATATGTATTCAGTTGAGTTACGATATAGGGATATATGTGTGGCGTTGGTTGGTTGTGCGTGAAGGCTTATTGTGTTGAGTTTTGATTGATAACGTGCGTGGTATTGTTTATATAGGTGGTTATGGACTGACGGATAATTTGTGTGAATTGATGTACTGATTTGATAATTGTCGTAATGATTGACTGTGTGCTTGATGTTTGAAACAATGTGAATACTTGTTGTGAGAGATGTCATATCTGGGAGCCTCTGACGGCGGGGCGTGTACTCCGGCCTGGTGTACGCTGCAATGAGCGGCTCCATATGGTTGGTGAACGCTGATGTTCACCTGATGCGTGTTCAAGGGGCGGCTCTTGCGGGAGTGAACGCCGGCTCGATGACATATTCAAGGGGCAGCCAACATAGTGGAGTGAACGCCAGTCAACTGTCTTCCGCATAACTAAGTATTACAGTTGATATAAGTCACCTGCAGTCAACATAGTCAACTGCATTTTCATCAGCTGTGCTTCCGCATTACTCATCTGCGGCTATGGTTTGTTGGCTGCATATTATATCAGCTGAGTTACTCACCTGAGATACAGGAAAAGAGTTTAATAAGTCTACTCACCCCTCCCCCACCTCCTCTAGACTTAATCCTAACGACTTGTGACCTACAATACTTTCTTTGAGATCTTCATAGTTGTTTCTTCCTTTGAAACAAATTGGTCTATTGAGGAGTGAACTTCTTTGTTTTTTCTGTTAGCCTCTTTTTCACTGCTTAATTCATTCTTCAAATTGGCCGTTTGAAGATATACAGTTGTCCGTGCTATTTTCTTTGATTTCTATAATAGGAATTCTTCAGGACGCAAATCTCGAGGAATATTTTATTTCTTGACTTGCGGGAATCATTTAGTTTATTTCATTGGCTTTATTTATGTCTGGATTTGATTTTCCGTCCTTGTTGACTTCTCAACGTTTGTTGACATGGATATAGCTGATTAAAATTTGCTTGAATTTTGTCCAAGTATTTTGACGTCCATACTTAGATGATATCTTGACCTGGCTAAACTCAACTGATATTCCGACTTTACAACACTCAACTGATATTCTGACCTGATGATACTCAGGTGATATGTGATACTCAGCTGATATGCGATACTCGGCTGATATGTGATGCTCAATTGGTATGCAATACTTAGTTGATATGCGATACCTAGCTCAACGGACTTAGCCTGTTCGATTAGGCCTTAGTCTAACTTTTTAAAGACCTATAGAATATACTCATTTGGTCTTCTTTACAATGATGAATATTTAGAATATTATATTTGAATTAAACATAGAATACAGGGATGACATCATCAAATTCCTAAATGTATTCCTAACAACGGATTGTATACATAATCACAAATAAAATGCATGGAGATCCAACATACCTAGTGTAGTTCGGCTTAATTGATGTTGATGAATGATGAGTCGAACATGAATCGTTTTGATCTAAACGGCAAACAGACATAGTCTCTATGTATCACACGTGGAAAGATTGATAAAGAAGTTCTTCCTCGTTTTCTCGGCTCTCCACCGCGGCTAGATGGACAGGGAGGGAGCTGAATTTCTTCTTGCTTATTTGGTTCAGATACTAAGATTGCCAAAAAGTGGTTTGGCCTAACTATAGGAAAGAGGAGTACTTATACATCTCATCATCTAGGTTAGGTGAGTCTTCAAAAAGAGCCTAATATTTTGGCACGTAGTAGATGGATCAACTGCCCCCAAGGTGGCCTTGTCCCGACCCTTGTGCACCTAGTTCAATAAGCTCGCTTTAATGAGTATTTATATATTTATTTAATTTACTTTTAAGTATTTCATATTTAATTACATGTTTTTCTGAATCAAAAGTGATATCAGCTACTTATCCTCAACCATAGTTTTAGAATGTTGACGAGGGCCCTAATGGAGAAAAGGTGTAAACTATTATATTTGTAAGCAGCAACCAAATTTTGTCGCAGTTATTTAAAAGATGATTAGCAAAGTAACTGAAATACCAGTTTTATGGTAGTGAAGATGTATTAGTAAAATAATATTACTTTTAATATTTATAATACCCGTACATAAATTTCTCAAGTTAGGGAGTTTTACACCGGTCCACCACTGTTCGATGTAATTTCTTTCTAGGCGGTAGACGATAATAAATCACCATCTAGTAATTTGTATTATAAATGGATATTCTGACCATCACCGACCACTGCCAGTCACCATAATTAACAAAATTATACACTGGTAATCTAGATTATCGATTGGTATTTTGAATTACCATATGGTAACAATATTCCAACTAGTATTTTCACCGTCACTGGCGTCGTACAGTCACCATAGACCGACTTGTTAATAAAATTACTCAATAGAAATTTAAATTACCGACAGATATTTTAAATTACTATATGGTAACAACATATCGACGGGTATTTTGATCGACGCCAGCTACTTCAAATTACCATCGACCAACTTGTTAAAAAAATTCCAAAAATAAAATACGAAACTTATAAATTGAAGCGACTATACCAAAATAATCATTCTATAAATAGAAACACAACCAGAAATGGATTACCATACTTTGAAGATTTTCATTTCATATCTAAATACTGTTTGAAGTTCAACACCCGAGCTTCAAGAAGGCCAAGCCCAAAAGTACAAAACAACATTGAGGAAACAGCCCAAAATTTAAATTGAGTTTTAAAGAAACAAAGAACTCATCTTTACATTCAATCCTCCTAGAAATAGAGAAACTTATCTATGTTCTTTTCTTGAAAAAAAAAAAAAATCTTGAAATGGAGAAGGAGATTGCTGACAGACTTTGTTTTCAGCGATTCAAACTCCCTCAATCAGTGGAAGCGTCAGGTTTGATTTACTAAAATCGACCTTCATGAATTGGATCTATTTAGGCTCGTCAAATAATTAATTAAAATATTAAAAAGTATTATGAATTGTGGACTTTAGCACAATTAATTGTCAAAGAAGAAAAATGTTGCCCACAACTTTTGACAAACCAAGAGGGATTGATTCAAACTTTGAAGGTGGACAAATTGGAATTGTAGTGTACCATTGTTGACAATTAATGTACACATTTATTGAAATGGTAGTATAACTTTGCCTATAAATAGCTTGCTCCAAGATGTAATGTTACACCATTGAGAAAGAAAGAAATATAGTACTACTACAAAACATATTCTACATATTATCAATCTCAATATTTTATATATTGTTATTTATTTTGTGTATCTTATAAAATATAAATTATAAAGTATTTCACAACACGTTATCAGCACGAGTTATTGCTCGGAAAAGGTTAGTATTATTCGAGTTTGAATATATTTATACTAACTTGTTTTTATCCTTGTAGAGAAAATGGCCGGAATTGAAAACAAAAAATTCCAGATCCTCGATGTCACTGGAAATAACTATCTATCATGGTGTCTTGATGTTAAATTGCACCTCCAAGGTATGAGATTGGCTACTACCTTGGAATATGTGGAACTTGCTAATGCCGATATTAAAAATGAGGCAAATGCAATGATATTCATGCGCCATCATTTATCCGAGGATCTGAAGAATGAATATATACAAATTGAAAGGCCTTGAGCTCGGAAGAAGCTCAAAGATGATTTGATCACACGGTAATCGTAATATTGCCACAGGCTCAATATGAATGGCAACTACTAAGATTGCAAGATTTTAAATCATGCTTGATTATAATTCACCTTATTCAAAATTGAGTCTCGACCGCCTTGTGCGGTACATGCCTATCCGAGACCGATAAGTGGAAAACATTCACCACGATGCACTCCTCAAATATGGTGCTTCAACAACAATACAGGCAACGACAATTTCAAACATATTCTGAGCTAATTTCAGTTCTTCTCACGGCTGAGAAGACAAATGAGTTATTACTAAAAAATCATGAACTACGACCCTCCGGGTCCCGTGTCGAACTCCGAGCACATACCACTCCGGTAGAGCCACGGCTCAAGAGCCGTGAAAATAGACCCGGGCGTGGAACCCGAAAAAGTGGTGGACGTGGTGGCTACCGTCAAAATAATTACAGAAATGACCACGACGGACGTAACTATAATAATCGTGATAATTATCATTATTCCCGTCAAAATAAATATTCGGCTGCACCAAGGCGCCAATTCACGGGCATCGTGATAAAGGAAAAATGCCTATGGAAAATTCGGTGATGATCCATGTCGTAGATGTGGTATAACCGACATTGGGCTAAATATTGTCGTACTTCCCAACACCGTGTGGATTCATACTGAGCATCGCTAAAAATAAAGGCAAAGATGCCTGTGCTCATACCACCGAAACATTCGAGCCATCCAAAGTTATTGAGGCCAACACATGCGGGAACATATTTGATGATAATCCTGACCAGGACTGGAAATCACTTGAGCTAGCAGATTTCCTTGAAGATCCTGGTTCAGTGGGACATGACGATGAATGGCTGAAATAAAATATTTATGCAATTATATGTCATATATTTACTTTCTGGCTTGTAATACCCCAGTTATTTTTGTGTGTATTTCTTTATGTATAATATAAACATCAATAAAATCATCTATATTTTTATATTAAAATTCTCCCACTTTCAACGGCTATAAACGGCTAGTAATAGTGATTTTTGATTCTATAAATATGTACACATTTTATTCAACAACTCACTCATATTCTCTACCATCTTATAGAAATTCTTAAGTATCTTCATCCGACTTTCTTCGAAAATGATTAACGGATCTCTCGTCTTTATTTTCACAATGATCAGCATGCTCATAATACTGATGTTTAGCAAAGACTTCCCTCCGGAATTATTCTGGATTGGTGTTTTATTTATCATTTATATTGTTGGCCTTGTATCGGCACTAATGATACATACAAAAATGTATTATTGAAAAAAAAATATGTATGTTTACATTTCCATTCTCAATAAAAAAATATTTCATGTCTTAAATATTTATTATATGATGATTTGATTCAACAGGAATACAAATGGAAAGTATCAAACAGGTACACAATTGTCTTGTTGATAGTGCAACAACGCACTCAATATTTACAAATAAAGCATATTTCTCGAGCATGAAATTATGCAAGACACACGTTACAACTATATCTGGTCCCGTAGAGATTATTGATGGCTCCGGGAATGCAACTGTAATGTTGCCTAATGGAACAATTTTACACATTGAAAATGTGTTATTATCTGGTAGATCAAAACGAAATCTACTGAGTTTTAAGGATGTACGCCTAAATGGCTATCACTTGGAAACAGTGATTGAGAATAATAAAGAATATCTATGTATCACATCCTATAAAATGGAAACTCGACTTGTCCACGAGAAGATTGAATCAACAACTTCGGGTGTATTGTGTCCCTATTCGAGCTTTTGAAACCTACGCTACCATGGCTTGGAAGTGGGAATCTGATATATTTGGGTTATGGCATGATCGCCTTGGGCACCCAGGAACTTCTATGTTACGTAGGATTATTGAAAATACTCATGGACATCCATTAAAGGGCACAAAAATGCTAATGTCCAAAGATTATTTCTGTGAATCATGCTCACGTGGAAAACTTATTACTAAACCTTCTATGGAAAAAGTTGGTTATGAATCACCATCATTTTTACAACGCATTCATGGTGATATTTGTGGGCCAATACATCCAAAGAAGTGGACCATTCCGATATTTTATGGTCTTAATAGATGCATCATCCAGATGGTCCCACATATGTTTATTATCTACCAGAAATGTTGCTTTTGCACGACTCTTGTCCCAAATTATTAAACTCCGAGCACATTTTCCTAAATATCCTATAAAAAATATAAGAATGGATAATGCCGGAGAATTCACATCAAGGACTTTTGATGATTATTGTGAAGCACTGGGAATTAATGTTGAGCACCCAGTAGCACATGTCCACACTCAAAATGGAATGGCGGAATCCATAATTAAACGAGTCCAAATCATTGCTCGTACATTATTAATGAGATCAAAGCTCACTAGTGCAGTGTGGGGTCATGCAGTATTACATGCATCAGCACTCATCAGATTACGCCCCACTGCTTATCATATGCACTCCCCAATGCAATTAACTCTAGGCTTTGAGCCGAATATTTTGCACTTACGCACATTCGGATGTGCTGTTCATGTGCCAATTCCACCTCCTCAAAGGACAAAAATGGGTCCTCAACACCGGCTTGGCATATACGTTGGATTTGATTCCCCATCAATAATTCGGTATTTAGAACCAACAAAGGGTGATTTATTTACCGCTCGGTTTGCCGATTGTCATTTTGATGAGACGGTGTTTCCATCAATTGGCAGGGATAAGACTGTTCTTAACAAAGATGAACAAAAACCATTTAAGGATATCTCCTGGAATGTACAAAGCTTATCCCACCTAGATCCACGTACTACAGAATGTGAAAATGAGGCGAAGAGAATCATCCATTTACAAAATATTGCTAATAGACTTCCTGATGCATTTAACGATGCAAGTAAAGTGACAAAGTCTTATATTCCAACTGCGAATGCTCCAGCTAGGATCGTTGTTCCTCATGAAAATACGAAAATGGATGATGATGCCCCACGACAAAAGCGTGGTAGACCTGTTGGTTCGAAGGATAATGTTCCTCGAAAAAGAAAGGGGAGAAGTAATGGGATCACAAACCAAGATCATCCTAGTGAGCATGCTGCAGATGAATTTGTAGAGCATAATACTGCAAATAATGAAGGGATCATGGTTTCTGAAAACACCGAGAATGCCATAAATCATTACAATGAGATATGGGATCGGAAAAACATGATAATCGATAATTTATTTGCTTTCTCGGTTGCACAAGAAATTATGAATGATGATTATGATAATGAACCACATTCAATAATTGAATGCCATCAAAGGTTAGATTGGCCTAAATGGGAGGAAGCAATACAATCTGAATTAGGTTCCCTAGAAAAACGAATGGTATTTGGGCAAATTACTCGAACACCAAATAATATAAAACCAATTGGTTACAGATGGGTGTTTGTTCGAAAATGAAATGAGAAAAATGAGATTACGAGATATAAATCCCGACTCGTAGCCCAAGGATTCTCCCAACGGCCTAGGATTGACTATGATGAAACGTATTCACCAGTGATGGATATAATCACTTTCCACTTTTCTTATTAGTATGGCTGTCCATGAGTGTTTGCACATGCGACTAATGGATGTAGTCACGGCATATCTATATGGTTCATTAGATTCTGATATCTATATGAAAATTCCTGATGGATATAAAATGCCAAAATTTGCTACTCCTCGTGAGCTATACTCGATCAAACTACAGAAATCACTGTATGGATTAAAGCAATCCGGCCGCATGTGGTATCACAGATTGAATGAATACCTTTCTAAGGAAGGTTATAAAAATGATCTTAAATGCCCATGTGTTTTTATTAAAAGATCCAATACTGGATTTGCTATAATTGCAGTCTATGTAGATGACATAAATTTAATCGGAACTCCTAAAGAGTTATCCGATGCTGCTGAATATTTGAAGAAAGAATTTGAGGTTAAAGACCTTGGAATAACAAAACTCTGTCTTGGTCTTGAGCTCGAGCATAAAGATAATGGAATACTTGTCCACCAATGTGCGTATACCAAGAGATTGCTCAAACGATTTAATATGGACAAGGCTCATCCTCTGAGTACTTCTATGGTCGTACGGAATTTAGATCCTAAGAAAGATCCTTTCCGACCTAAGGAACCAAATGAGGAAATTTTGGGTCCTGAAGTGCCTTATCTCAATGCTATTGGAGCAACGATGTATTTAGCACAATGCACCAGACCCGATATTTCTTTACGGTAAATTTACTTGCAAGATACTGTTCGAACCAACTCGAAGGCATTGGAATGGTATCAAACACATTTTTCGTTATCTCAATGGTACCATTGACCTGGGTTTATCCTATTCAAAGGAGGCTACTAACTCTGGTTTAGTTGGTTATGCTGATGCGGGATACAAATCCGATCCACATAAGGCTCGCTCACAGACCGGTTATTTATTCTGCTATAATGGTACGGCTATATCATGGAGATCGACCAAACAAACATTAGTAGCTACATATTCTAATCATTCTTAGATAATTGCTCTTTATGAAGCTGGCAGAGAAAGTGTTTGGCTAAGATCAGTTATAGCTCATATACAAAATGAATGTCGATTGAAGCTTGTGACAGACACTCCCACAATCATTTATGAAGACAATGCAGCATGCATAGCACAAGTCAAGGGTGGATATATAAAAGGTGATCGGACCAAGCATATTTCACCGAAGTTTTTCTACACACATGAACTACAGAAGAATGGAGAAATAAATGTTCAACAAATTCGCTCCTGTCATAATCTCGCTGATTTATTTACAAAATCATTGCCGACATCAACATTCGAGAAGATGGTATACGATATAGGCATGAGAAGAGCTAATCTTACCAAGATTGATAAATCAGTTTGACAGCATATATTCTTTATTTCAGGGGGAGCGAATCAATATGTGCGCTGTACTCTTTTTCCCTTATGACTGGTTTTTATCCCATTGGGTTTTTCCAGCTTAAGGTTTTTAACGAGGCAGCTTATGACAAGGGTTGGATTTAAGTTGTGTACTCTTTTTTCCTTCTGACCGCTTTTATTTCCATTGGGTTTTTCGGCTTAAGGTTTTTAACGAGGCACACTTATCCAACTCACATTGCTACGTCCAAGGGGGAGTGTTATGAATTGTGGACTTTAGCACAATTAATTGTCAAAGAAGAAAAATATTGCCCACAACTTTTGACAAACCAAGAGGGATTGATTCAAACTTTGAAGGTGGACAAATTGGAATTGTAGTGTACCATTGTTGACAATTGATGTACACATTTGTTGAAATAGTAGTATAACTTTGCCTATAAATAGCTTGCTCCAAGATGTAATGTTACACCATTGAGAAAGAAAGAAATATACTACTACTACAAAACATATTCTACATATTATCAATCTCTATATTTTATATATTGTTATTTATTTTGTGTATCTTATAAAATATAAATTATAAAGTATTTCACAACAATAAGCAATTTAAACGAACAAAATTAATCTACGCATCTAACTATGATAATTCATAGTATTCTTCCTAGATCTAAGAGATCTAAGAATACGTTATCTTTGAACCAAAGTCTACGAATTCTTACTCGATCTCCTTGTATTTCTACCTTCAGATCTTCTAGATTATGATCCCGCCTATATCCGGATGTCGTGTGGCCAACAATCTATCGGACTTCCTTGAACAACAGATCTGGATCGGGCAAAACTCCTTTGCTTAATGTCACTCGATTTTTCCTTTCTTTATTTTCTAGTATTAGTAAACACTGTTAGAAAATTATTGTGTTATCTAAATTGTGGAATCAAAGACACAAGTCAAGATCCACAATTAAACATAAGAAAAAAAATCGAACTCTCAACCTTGGTGAATTGTGTTCCAGCCGAACCCTTATTGTATATTTATAGGTGTTATGGATCTTAAGGAGAATTAGGAAAGGACTCCTAATAGACCTCATCAACCCGCTCAAGTCGGGACACGATTTCTAGTAATAACAATAATTATTATATAAATAATATTACTTCCCAAGATATGAAGCTTATTGAGTCAGTCATTTTGACTCTCACCCATGGTAAATCAAAGTAATAAATATTATAAATACATAATTAAATCAGTCATTTTGACTCTCACCCATGAACCAACCTCTTTGATACCACTTGTAGGTCACAGGTACGTATTGTAAAGTCTAGAGGGGGTGAATAGACTTTTAAAATCACTTTGCTGAATTGGCTGGTTTAAGAAACTCAGTTGTTAATGTTATATATGCAGCTAGGTGATCTTAGCCGATCTTGCTGAAATCTCAGTGAGGTGCTGCTCAAAAGTCAGCTGAAAAATATTATACGAAGGACTTAGCTGACTTTTAATACAATAGTTAAGATGGATGCAGCAGTTGTAACACCCCCAATCCACTCAGGGATATTACACGCCATAGACCCTCTCCTCGAGGATCTACCAGACTGATAACTAAAATCAAACATCTAAACATCGCCTTTAAGGCTAAAATGACTCAGTAGACCGATTTGGTCTTTCAACAAAAACATACAACTCAATTCCAAACACATACCTACGCAGGGGTCAAAATACAATAAACTCCCGTACAACGGAGAAAAATACTGCAGCGGAAAAGAAATTACAACTAGACCAATACGACATCAACGGATCCTCGTGTGATTATTATCGTTCATCTTTCATCATCCTTCGTACCGACCCTGTGTTATGCTCCAAAACCTGAATGCAAAAATAGACATCCACCCCCCGAATACTCGGGGGTTAGCAAAACTCCACTGTTTTGCTAGTGCAAGTAAAAGTGCAAAAATACGAGCCATACAATTCACATTCCACGAATAACAATAACCAGGAATCCTCAAAAATCCAAAAGTAACGAAAAGTACTTACCGAGGCAAGAGTTTGGGTAAAACATTCCAAAACCGAAAGACCACAATTAAAGGGAAACAATTTATGAAACAGTTTAAAATGCCATCGAGAGTTTTAATAGAAAACAATTTAGGATTATCAAATCCTATCTTTCCAAAATCAACAGGGGTCACAGCCCAAAGGTTTTGTTTTCGCAAATAGAAAACCGACAACAATTCACAGGGCCAAAACCCAAGTCACGTGTCCTCGACGGACATAAAAATCAATACAAACTCGTGAAGTTTTTACTCATGAATCCCGGACTAACCCATTGGAATTCCCGTCGTGGCCCCGTCGAACCAACCCACGGTGAGTAAAATACATTCACTAAATATACACCAACCTGTGAAGTTTTTACTCATGAATCCCGGACTCACCCATTGGAATTCCCGTCTTGGCCCCGTCGAACCAACCCACGGTGAGTAAAATACATTCACCACTCGTGAATTCCGGACTCACCCATTGGAATTCCCGTCGTGGCCCCGTCGAACCAACCCACGATGAGCGAAGTAATCATGCACAAATAACATATCACACCAAGGATATCCAAACCATTCACCCAGAAGCATCAAACACTTAGCAAAACACCACGTCAAACCACAATGCACCGAAATGAAACAATATACGTCCACACGCAAATACCAAGTGCATCATCAACACCAAACATATTCATAGGATTCACGTAGTCACTTACAACCCACACAATTTACAAAACACACGCGTTTTGAAAGTGAGCCTTTAACAAGGCTAGTCGAAACTTTTGAAAAATCATTTCAAACAAACAAACAAACATACCAAGACGATCACCAATCATCATATCCACAAAACAAGAAATGTATGGACAAGGTACTTGCCTCGAATAATCACAGCGCGGAGAATCGACCGAAGTAGGTTGGCACGAACCGACTACGAACTCGCCGACTCCACCGAACGACAACCCGTGATAATAAACTACGAACGAAAACAATAACAACGAAAATGAATTCCATAATACGACTCAAAGCCGTTTAATTCAAAGAACGAATGACGAAAGTTCAAGGATTTCCCCCAAAATGGCCAAGAACACGATTCGTCCCGACAAAACACGAAAACGGAATTCCAAGTTGAAATATGGATGTACAATCCATAGAATGTGTTTAACAACATCATTTAACCACAATCGATCCATCAAAAACGGATGAAAGACGAGATCGAGAACAAATCCCCCAAAAAGTCAATTTGAAGGAAATCAAGAAATATACTTCGATTCGACGAAGAACAATGGATTAAATGATGTTAAACACAAGAATACTACCAAGATTAATCATACCCATCATGAATTAATCAACAACACGGAATGAATCGGACAAAAATGCAAAAACCCCCAAATTCACGAAATTAGGGTTCTAAGGAAGATTACCTTGATTCGCTGGATCAAAGGATGATAACGGATGATTTATTGATGTTATGAACTCAAGAACTTCGTGGATTTGTTGTTAAACAACATGGCTCCATGATAAGCACACCCTCATCCGCAGAAGAGAAGGAGAAGAAGGAGAAAAATGGCCAAAAACCCGTCTGCAGGGCCGTAAATAGGCTGCACAGTGTGCCGCGGCACAGGGCCAAAAATCGCGGCCAGTGATCGGCAGACCGCTCTGTGTGCCGCGGCCCAGCAGAAGTGTGCCGCGGCACACGACCAAAACTGCGCCCAGTGGCTCGGCAGTGTGCCGCGGCCCGGCCGACATGTGCCGCGGCACAAGGTACAGAAGGTTTGGCCGATAAGTGCCGCACGAGTGTGCCGCGGCCCACGGTACGGCCTGCTCGGCGAGTAATCGCGAGCACTACGGCCGTAACTCGTCCAAAGGCCAGGCCTGGATTGCCCGATCATGACTCGGCCGGGGCCAACTCCGACGGCCCGAACGACCCCGAAACCCAAACCTGAATACGAATCGAAGATACGGTTATGAAATACTCGCAAAGACAAATTCGAGCACTAAGAGAACACACGATTCCGACCATCCGAAGGCTCGAAATTCGACAACGGAAAGTAATTACCCTAAACTTTGGGAAATTACGAAAATGGCCCAAAACGCCCGAGAATCACGATACGTGATCGAATAACCAAACCGAAGTTCATTACACGTCTAACAAAGTTAAACGGACTTACGGAAAACTCGAAACAACGATTTCGAACGAGATTCGCAAGAATCGAACTCAAGTGCGGAAAAATCGCTAAAAAGTACGGAACTCAACAAAACGACACCGAAACGAACTCAGATGTCAAAAAGTGTAGAATTAATCATTCCCAGAATGACGAAACGGCCATGAGATAGTCGTCAAAACGGACTCCGGCCGAAAAAAGAAATTTACCAAAAATCGAAAATTGCGGATATTACATTCTACCCTCCTTAAAAGAAGTTTCGTCCCGAAACTTAAAACAAGTAGGGAGAAGCAATATCCCGCCAGGAAAACTCAACGAGATACGCAAGAAATGCGTAACTAATGCCCAACGGCGAAACGTTACAAACAACGCAACGGAATATACGGTGTGAAAACACGCTCCACGACGACCAACACAACGTCGCCGTTAGAGACGTAATACAACCAACAAGTGCCAAGCGTCACCAAACAGATAATACAATCAAGTCAATTATCCGAACAATCGCAAAACAAAACGAACGAAAATCAACACGATTGACCAACCCAACGGTTCATCAATCAAAACGCGAGCCAAACGCTGAACAAATACGGAATTCCACTGCCCAAGGGTTGGAAGGTCGAAAACGAGACTAATTTCCCGAACTTAAGGGAATTAGGAAGGAGCCTGAACGCTCAACAATCACGAAACGAGAACAAAAACCGAACAAACAAACGATCGAGACAACAAAAATCGAACAATCATGTCCGAAACACGAAGGATAATAAAATTCAAACAACAACTCCCAGGATGATCTGGTGAGAACTACAAGACATGCATTCCCATAAGATCCACAGGAAAGGGAATAGCGATTGAAAAGTCACAACGACAAACGAGTTATTCCGAAACAATACCACACTCGTTCGATCAACAAAAGCAAGGGACAGGACAAGCTCAGAAATGTCAACGAACATAATGAGTCGAAAAGTCGAAAACACAAGAGTTCCAAATCCGATCCACTTCAAATAAAAGAACTAATAGAACCAGATGATGTCACTCCCGAACAAGGTTCACAAGAATCGAACCGAACCCGAAAAGTCACCGCGATAACCAGATCGACCCACAACAAGATCACAGCTCGTTCGGACGATGAAACCGAAATACAGAACAAGTTCATAAAGTATCAACGAACACGAGCGAGTCGGTAGACTTGAGAAAGGGAAATTGCAGAAGCCAAAAATAATACGGGTATTATACTCGACCTCTTCTAAAAGAAGTGTCGTCCCCGCAACTCCCAATTACGGAAACAAGGCAACAACACAAAACAGTCGATGGAAACGTTTCCCATGGGCCTCTTAGAGCCGATCCTGATATCTGTACTGAAGTTCGCGCCCCAAAAGACTCGGAACCCAACTCGCAAAACTGGATCCTGTGTCTCTCAGGTCCACACTTGAAACGCGTTACCGACGAGAAAGACAATTGCACGTGCATGCACCCGGCACATCACGGTTGAAACACCTCGGCTCGGCATACCGAATATACAACTACTAGGTACAATGGGACGTAACATCACAAAGCAACAAACCAGAGATGCCAATTTGGCATAACATATCAACACATACTAAAATCACAACAACCACGGCATCGTTCGACGATTACAACGGCCCGAATGATAACCAGCACACAAACACAAAACATCATGAAACAATCACAGATGTACACAATCATATAAACACGAGCTCTAACAACTCACACAGGTGCGATAGCACGCAAATCACCACGAAACGACAACATTAAAGATCAACATCACACCTCTCACAGAGGGTTAACGTAACAAATGCGTGGCAACGATTCAACGCTAACGCCACCAATTCAATCACAATTCGGAGGGATAACACCCTAACGACAGTACCAACATCATACACACCTTCTCCGACCACAAGCAGGAAATGATGGGTTTTAAAAACGAAAACCACCTTGCGTTTGAATAAAAATGAGGACACATTTTCTTTTAGTGAAAAACTTTCATAAATATTCGACCCTTGGGTCTAAGCAACTGCATTTGAAAATATCTCAAAATATTTTTGGTCCTCAATTGGAATTTTTTTTTAAATGTATTGCGGCGTTAAAAAGCACCTTGAAAACACCGCAAGAAAATAATTCGTTTTAAAAGTACGTCTCGAATTTTAATTTTCTAAGATACTCAAGGTTTTCAAAAATAATTCAATGGGCTAGAATGCCGAAAAATTACAGGTAATTACACCGAACATTATAGCGCCGTGGGTCCCGCGCCGGAACCCACCAGACTAAAAACCATTTACAAAAATGCCAAAAAGGCCGATGACGGTAATGTTTTAAAACTCACAAAAGACATTTATAACATGCTAAATACCGTCATAAGAATTTCGCCAAAACGATCAAGGCCATAATGCCAAAAAAAAACTCGGTTAAGGGAACCGGTTTTCGAAATAAAACTCAGTCGGTAAAATACCGAAAGTCATTACAAAAGAACTCACGCAGCGGATAAAAGAAATACGG
Organism: Orobanche coerulescens; assembly: GCA_033398695.1. Lineage (NCBI taxonomy): Eukaryota > Viridiplantae > Streptophyta > Magnoliopsida > Lamiales > Orobanchaceae > Orobanche > Orobanche coerulescens. The sequence continues at coordinate 129,660,879 of CM065808.1, read as the reverse complement.
TTCAACATGCACAATGCAGCAACACTACTCCTCATATGAACTAAATATGAGAGTCAATTAACCACATATCACGCAATCAAATTCCATAAGAGGATTCCATCACTTAACGAGTAATCATACTAGTAACTCGTATCAGACGAGGCACAAACACAAAGAAGGGAGACTTACATCCACAGGTCGCACGAAGATGATGATCGCCCCACGATACTAATCACGACCAACAAACTCAGACGACGCGTCGCGACACGACTTAGTCAGACAAAATCCGACAAGACAAAACTCAATAGACACCACTGACCCGACAGCCTAGGTTTCCACAACCTAAGCTCCGATACCATTTATGTAACACCCCCAATCCACTCAGGGATATTACACACCGTAGACCCTCTCCTCGAGGATCTACCAGGCTGATAACTAAAATCAAACATATAAACATCGCCTTTAAGGCTAAAATGACTCAGTAGACCGATTTGGTCTTTCAACAAAAACATACAACTCAATTCCAAACACATACCCACGCAGGGGTCAAAATACAATAAACTCCCGTACAACGGGGAAAAATACTGCAGCGGAAAAGAAAATACAACTAGACCAATACGACATCAACGGATCCTCGTGTGATTAGTATCGTTCATCTTTCATCATCCTTCGTACCGACCCTGTGTTATGCTCCAAAACCTGAATGCAAAAATAGACATCCACCCCCCGAATACTCGGGGGTTAGCAAAACTCCATTGTTTTGCTAGTGCAAGTACAAGTGCAAAAATACGAGCCATACAATTCACATTCCACGAATAACAATAACCAGGAATCCTCAAAAATCCAAAAGTAACGAAAAGTACTTCCCGAGGCAAGAGTTTGGGTAAAACATTCCAAAACCGAAAGACCACAATTAAAGGGAAACAATTTATGAAACAGTTTAAAATGCCATCGAGAGTTTTAATAGAAAACAATTTAGGATTCTCAAATCCTATCTTTCCAAAATCAACAGGGGTCACAGCCCAAAGGTTTTGTTTTCGCAAATAGAAAACCGACAACAATTCACAGGGCCAAAACCCAAGTCACGTGTCCTCGACGGACATAAAAATCAATACAAACTCGTGAAGTTTTTACTCATGAATCCCGGACTCACCCATTGGAATTCCCGTCGTGGCCCCGTCGAACCAACCCACGGTGAGTAAAATACATTCACTAAATATACACCAACCTGTGAAGTTATTACTCATGAATCCCGGACTCACCCATTGGAATTCCCGTCGTGGCCCCGTCGAACCAACCCACGGTGAGTAAAATACATTCACCACTCGTGAATTCCGGACTCACCCATTGGAATTCCCATCGTGGCCCCGTCGAACCAACCTACGGTGAGCGAAGTAATCATGCACAAATAACATATCACACCAAGGATATCCAAACTATTCACCCAGAAGCATCAAACACTTAGCAAAACACCACGTCAAACCACAATGCACCGAAATGAAACAATATACGTCCACACGCAAATACCAAGTGCATCATCAACACCAAACATATTCATAGGATTCACATAGTTACTTACAACCCACACAATTTACAAAATACACGCGTTTTGAAAGTGAGCCTTTAACGAGGCTAGCCGAAACTTTTGAAAACTCATTTCAAACAAACAAACAAACATACCAAGACGATCACCAATCATCATATCCACAAAACAAGAAATGTATGGATAAGGTACTTGCCTCGAATAATCACAGCGTGGAGAATCGACCGAAGTAGGTTGGCACGAACCGACTACGAACTCGCCGACTCCACCGAACGACAACCCGCGACAATAAAATACGAACGAAAACAATAACAACGAAAATGAATTCCATAATACGACTCAAAGTCGTTGAATTCAAAGAACGATTGACGAAAGTTCAAGGATTTCCCCCAAAAAGGCAAAAGAAGACGATTCGTCCCGACAAAACACGAAAACGAAATTTCAAGTTGAAATATGGATGTACAATCCATAGAATGTGTTTAACAACATCATTTAACCACAATCGATCCATCAAAAACGGATGAAAGACGAGATCGAGAACAAATCCCCCAAAAAGTCAATTTGAAGGAAATCAAGAAATATACTTCGATTCGACGAAGAACAATGGATTAAATGATGTTAAACACAAGAATACTACCAAAATTAATCATACCCATCATGAATTAATCAACAACACGGAACGAATCGGACAAAAATACAAAAACCCCCAAATTCACGAAATTAGGGTTCTAAGGAAGATTACCTTGATTCGCTGGATCAAAGGATGATAACGGATGATTGATTGATGTTATGAACTCAAAAACTTAGTGGATTTGTTGTTAAACAACATGGATCCATGATAAGCACATCCTCATCCGTGGAAGAGAAGGAGAAGAAGGAGAAAAATGGCCAAAAACCCGTCTGCAGGGCCATAAATAGCCGCACAAAGGTGCCGCGGCCCACCGAAGTGTGCCGCGGCACAGGCCACAAATCGCGCCTGATGATCGGGCCTGCGTGTGCCGCGGCCACAGGTGTGCCGCGACAGACTAAAATCGCGCCAGATGGCTCGCAGCTTGCCGCGGCCGACCGACATGTGCCACAGACAAGGCATGAAGGTTTGGCCGATAAGTGCCGCACGAGTGTGCCGCGGCCCCGCGGCATGTGTCGCGCCCACGGTACGGCCGACGGCCGGCCCGAACGACCCCGAAACCCGAACCTGAATACGAATCGAAGATACGGTTACGAAATATTCGCAAAGACGAATTCGAGCACTAAGAGAACACACGATTCCGACCATCCGAAGGCTCGAAATTCGACAACGGAAAGTAATTACCCTAAACTTTGGGAAATTACGAAAATGGCCCAAAACGCCCGAGAATCACGATACGTGATCGAATAACCAAACAGAAGTTCATAACACGTCTAACAAAGTTAAACGGACTTACGAAAAACTCGAAACAGCAGTTTCGAACGAGATTCACAAGAATCGAACTCAAGTGCGGAAAAGTCGCTAAAAAGCACGGAACTAAACAAAACGACATCGAAACGAACTCGGATGTCAAAAAGTGTAGAATTAATCATTCTCAGAATGACGAAACGGCCATGAGCGAGTCGCCAAAATGGACTCCGACCGAAAAAAGAAATTTACCGAAAATCGAAAATTGTGGATATTACAGCAGTTAAGTACGATGCTTAAAGCAACAAGAAAAATAGCACTTATAGTGATTTCAAAGGTGGGGTAATCCTCTACTAGTCCACTTCTCTCCGATACTCTTGGAGATAAATTAACTATAATTGTCAGCGGTTACAATGTATTTAGATACAACAACTTTCAGCCAGTGAAGACTCATGTAAAAGATTCCAACATGGAACGACATGGAAATCAATTAATATGGAGTTTTTGGTTATACTACAACAGCGGTTAATTAATGGAAAATTGGGTTGCTTGGCTCGGTTCTTCCCTCTTTCTCATCTCGTGTTATAGCCGTGAAGTCATCTCCAGAAGTCCTCTTTTTGCTTCATCTGCCCTCTCTTTTATAATATTCCATATCTCTTAGTTTCCTTCTTTAATTATATCTCCTTTCTTCTTATCCTTCTTGAGTTTTTATTCTTTTGTAGTCTTTCCTTCCAAGTCAATTAAAATTCCTTTCTCCAGCCTAGGGGACCGATTTTCACATTATGAAACTAATTGGGACAGATTTGAGTCGTTTCTTGGGCCCCAAGTAAGAGGATTTTCGGGTCAGGACCGAGACTGGGTCACCCAGTGTGCGCGATATTTTCTTCATTAATGCCCAAATCACCTTGGCATGGTCCGTTTGATGGCACAAACTATTCTTTAAGCTTAAAAACTCCACCAAACACCTAAATTAAACAACAAATTGCCAAGTAAAGTAAATTGCATCCAAAATATAAATAGGTAGAAAACAACCCAGTGTGTCAATATAAAATTCATTAAAACCCAATAATTAACGATAATATTTGCACACTATTTACGACCTATCAGCCGTTGTAACTCCTTCCCTTTGGTTACCTGTCACCTTTTGAAATTCACTATAATTGTCAACCGTTACAATGAATCTAGATACAACAGCTTTCAACCAGTGAAAACTCATGGCCATTGTAACTCCTTCCCTTTGGTAGCCTGTCACCTTTTGATCGAAAACCCGTGGATGCCTCAACAATTCTTAAGTTATCTATCACCTTGTAATCAAGAACTCGTGGATGCCTTACAACCTTTTACTTTCAAGAACTGCATCCAATAAAGTACCCCGTACTCAAAACTTTAAGACAAGAGTGTTTGTTTTCTCCAACTTCTAAGAGCTTCTCACTATTTGATTCTTATGAGCTTTGCTCTTCACGATGCTATAGTTGTAGTTTATATTGCTTTCGATTGCTTTGATTACTTGTAAGTGTAAATCGCATCGTACTTCTGCTCAAGGGTTCTTCAGATATTTGTAGTACTTGTTAGGAATACTTATTAGATTTTGATGATGTCATCCTGTATTCATGATTTATTCAAATGTGTGCTCTAAGTACTTGGCATTGTAAAGAAGAACCAAATGAGTATATTCTATAAGCCATTGAATAGGCTAAGTATTGATTAAGTGTTGATCATATAGAAAATCGGCTAAATATAGAACTGTCAAAATATTAGATAAGATTTCAGCCGAGTTCTGAAGAAAGAAAAATATCAGGCAAGCTCTGGTCAACTCAATATATCAGAGAAGATTGACCACAGGCGAGATAATATCAGGCCATATATCAAGCAAGTTCTGGTCAACAAAATACATCAGAGAAGTTTGATCGCAGACGAGTTATTATCAAACGAGGTGTAGTCAACACAAAGTATCAGCTGAGGTTTGACCACAGATGAGTTATTTATTAGACGAGTTATCAGGCGAGTATTCAGGTCAAAAGAAATATCGGCTGAGGGTTGACTACAGACGAGTTCTTTAGCAGTCGAGGTTTTCGGTCAAATAGAATATCAGAGGAGATTGACCAAACTAATCCTACAGTCAAGTTTGAGTATCAGAAAAGAAGCTCAGTCCACGTCAGCAAGAATTGAAAAGTCAACAATAACGGCAAGACATGCGGACGTAAAAGCAAGAGACAAAGTAAGTAATTCCCGGAAGTTAAGTAATAGTTTATTCCTAGAGATTGGCGCCCAAAATACTTTCCAAATATAGTAATCCAGAAAAGCGGCACAACGGGAAGATTCTTCAAACGGATAGATTTGAAGAAAGAGACAAGCCCTGTAAAGAGATGGACGAATAAACCAATAAGTCCACTCTCCAACGGACGGATTTGTTACAAGAGATGCAACAACTATGAAGAATCTCAAGATTCGTACTATAAATATATAAAGAACAGATTGAGAAAAGTACAATGCGAACAATACATACAAGCAATCAAAGCAAACAAAACACACAAAGCATTCTATAACATCGTGAAGAGCAAGCTTAAAAGTCATTTTCAAGAGAAGCTCTTAAGTTGCAGAAGACAACACTCTTGTCTTTAAGTTTGAGTACGGGGTACTTCTTTTAACGAGGTTCTGAGAAGTTTCGAGTCTGATAAGGCATCCACGGGTTCTTTATTGGAAGGTGATAGACAACTTGCTAGTTGTTGAGGCATCCACGGGTTTTCAATCAGGAGGTGCTAGGCAGTCAAACGAAGTTGCAACGGCCACAGAAATTTACTATAACATTTATCACTGGTTGACAGTTATAGTAAATTAATCTCCAACTGGTTTGGAGAGAAGTGGATTAGTAGAGGATTACCCCACCTCTGAAACCACTATAAGTGCCTGTGTGTTTTACTGCATTACTTCATACTTATCTGCTGCATTCATATTTACTATTCCATTTAGCAGTAAACTGTCTTCCGCATAACTAAGTTTTACAGTTGACATAAGTTACCTGCAGTCGACATAGTCACATGCATTGTCATCAGCTATGCTTCCGCATTACTCATCTGCAGCTAATGTTTGTTGGCTGCATATTATATCAGCTGAGTTACTCACCTGAGATTCAGGAAAAGAGTTTAATAAGTCTATTCACCCCCCTAGACTTATTCCTGACGACTTGTGACCTACAAGTGGTATCAAAGAGGTTGGTTTAATCTCACAAAACCAGATCCATATATCTAGCATATATAAATCTCTCATTATAATGGAACACATGCAACACATGCACTCTAGATTACCTGTACTTTCTGTTGATGAATATGACCTCTGGAAAATAAGAATGCAGGCTCATCTGTCATCCATCCATGATGACATTTGGTGTATAATTGAGGATGGACCATTGATCTTCCTGAAGGACAACACATCAGAGGAAATTGCAGCTAGGAAGCCAGAGAAGATTCCAAGAAGAGAACTGAAATGTCCCCTGAAGAAAGGAAGCTAGACAATCTTGACAACCGGGCCAGAGATGTATTATACTAGACCCTTGACAAGATAACCATGGTTAAAATCAAGAACTGCAAGAATGCCAAGGAAATATGGGACACATTAGCTTTAATGTGTGAGGGAACTGAGCTTATCAAAAGAGAACAACCTGTCAATTGCCACTCAGAAGTTTGATAACTTTAAGATGAAGAATGGTGAAACAATTAACCAGGTGGATACAAGATTCACAGATATCATAAACGAAATAAACTCTCTTGGTAAAACCGATGGCAATCGAGAGATGGCTCTAAAGGTTCTAAGATCTCTCACCCGAGAATGGAGCATGAAGGTCGTTGCTATGAGGGAATCCAAAGATCTTAATAAAATAAAGATCCAAGAAATTTTCTCAGAGCTCAAAGCATTCGAATTTGAGCTGCCCTACTCATCAACTAATGAGCCAGCTGAGAAAGAAATAGCTTTTGCAGCAGAATCACCTGAAAATAGTCAAGTTGAAGTCGGTCCCCCCAGCCCTCTGAATTTTGAAGAAGAGATGGCATTTATTATGCAGAGGTTCAGCATCTTTAGAAAAAAATATTCAAAGTACAAGAAGAACTTCAAAGAGAACCCAAGGAGAAATTAAAAAGTTGGAAACTGGAAAGTAGAATACTACAACTATCACAAAACATGACATATCCAGTTTGACTGCCCTGAACTCAAGAAAGATGAAAGCAAGAAGGACATGGGCAGAAAGGATGATAAAAGGAAAGCTCTCATTGGTGAAGATCAAGAAAGAGTTGAATCAAGCAGTGGATTCTTTTCAGATGATGATGACTACAACTACTTGATCGCGAATTTGGCTGGGAGGTAACATCTAAACCTTAAGCTTCATAAGGCTTCAGTTCTGACATGTCTGAAGACATTGATCTCCATAAATCTGTAAATCAGCTTATCAAAGATTTTGAAACCTTAAAATCAGTCCACCTATCTGTTACAACTGAGAATGCACAGCTGAAGTATGAGAAAGACCAGCTGAAAAATGATTTTGACAAACTCAGCCAAGAGTCAGCAAAATTTAAAAACACCATAGCTGAGTTTGAAAACAATCTGAAAATATTTTGAAAACTCAGCTGAAAATACCACAGCTGAGGTTCATAAGCTAACTATTTTAAACAGTAAAAAGTCAGTTGCACTTGCTCATATCGAAACTGAGCTTTCTAAATTGAAACAGCTAAACAGTGCACAAGCTGAAGAGATAACATCTCTGAAAGCATCTATAACCTTGAATGGTTTTTTTTATAAATAGATGCCACTTTATTTAAAATCAGGCCTTGGATATGACCCCAACACTCCTCTAGCTCAAAAACCAATTTTATCAAGGGAGAAATTTATGTCCAGGCTGCTGAGCCTATAAACAAAGCTGTATCTCAAAATAGGCAGCGGCCTAGTCACAAGTTTAGGCAGCAACCTAGGTTCACAAGGCAGCCATCTAGACAAGAGACTGGGCAATGGCCAAGGCAGAAGCAGCAGTCAAAATATTATTCTGCTTTACCAAAGACTCCCTAATGTTAGGAATACTTATTTGATTTTGATGATGTCATCCCTGTACTAATTATTTAATCAAATGTATGTTTTAGTACTTGGCAAACTATAAAGAAGAACCATATGAGTATCTTCTTTAGGCCTTAAAATTTAGGCTAGTGTTGACCAGTTAAGTAATCGACTAAGTATAGAATTGCCACTCATCAGAGAAGATATCAGGCAAGTTTATTTTCCAGAGAAGTTTTGGTCAATGCAAACTACCAGAGAAGATTGACCAAAACGAAGCTGCAGACGAGTTCTGACGAAGGCGCTGAATCAGACAAGTGTTGGTCAACAGGAATATCAGAGAGGTTTGACCAAAACCAATCTGCAGTCAAGATATCAGACGAGTCCTGGTCAACAACAAATATCAGCTGAAGTTTGACCATCAGATCAGAGAACATTCATCAGGTCAGAGAACTTTAGATCAGAGAACTTCATCTCGGAGAAGTCCATAACAGAGAACTTCATATCAGAGAACTTCATCTCAGAGAAGTCCAGAACAGAGAACTTCAGAGCAGAGAACCTCATCTCAGAGAAGTTTACATCAGAGAAGGTTGACTGCACTTCAGGCAGGTTTGACCAAAGAGATATCAAACAAGTTCTCAGTTAAGTTATCAGCCAAGTTCAAGATAGTCCACTTCAGCAAGAGTTGAAAGTCAACAATCACGAAAAGCCACATGCAGACGTAAGGAGACAAACCCAAAAGATTCCCAGAAAGCAAGGGATTAAATATTCATCAAGATCCGCATTCCGAAGACTTTATGATTATTCTAATCAAGAATAACGGCGCTATTACAAGGAAGTCTTTCAACGGTCAGAATTGGAAAAGGAATCCGGCCTTGCAATTGATTGATAAGATAAACAAAAAAGTCCTGTAGCGACCACTTTTCTAAAATGTAATTCTTCTAATTTTAAGAAAACTAAATAAAAATTTTGCATCGGAAATACATTTTAAAAAGACAAACTTAATAATCGCAAGTAATAATCCCAAGTCACCATTAAATAAAAAATACTTCGACGTGGAATTAAAGCAAATCGAACAATTGTTCATAAAGCGTAGCTTGAGGAAAATTACAGTAAATAAATAAATAACAACTCATGAAGATTTATCATCCCACACTCAAGCGCATGCCACATAGAGTTCCCCAACCAGAAAGGGATAAATAGTGGGGTGAGCTTCCAACTCGCTCAGTGTGGAGAGTATGCAATATGTCTACGTTAATTACTAAATATATTAGCAAGTATAAACAACATGATCGATTCTGGAGTTGGCTGGCAGTTCAAGGCTTTATGCACAATTAAGTGCTTCTGACTGATTTGCACATTTAAGTGCATCTGACTGATTGCACATTTAAGTGCTTCTGACTGGTTGCATACTTAAGTGCTTCTGACTGATTTCACGTACACATACGAGACAATAAATAAAGCAATTAAAAGAAATAAAAGCGTAATAAATCTCCACACCTGGATAAAATGCAGTTCTTGAACTTGAATGTGATGAAGATGCTTGACTCGACAATTCCAGGCCCGTAAATTCTTGTTATTATCTACAATTAATAATAATGGTAATCACTATTATTATAATTTATAAATATATAATACCTGGGAATAAAATACGTGACATAGATTAAAATTGAATTATTAATATTAATTAATACAGTCAATATTTTAATGGCTCGCGCGGCTGAAATTGAAAGAGTTTTAAAGATGATTGGGGTTAATTCGTAAGAATTAACTATCTGAGGGATGGAATTGAAGGAATTATAAATACACTGGGATTAAATTGAAAGGTTGTGGAAACTGTGGGCTCAATTGAAATTTTTTTAGAAAACTTAGGGGTGGAAAATGAATTTGACCAGAGATGGATGCAAAAATCCCTTTTCATCACTGAAAATTCCAGATCTAAACTCTTTTCACTCTCTCTCAAACTCTCGGTTCTTACTCCATCCTCCAAACACATACAAAAAAAAACTAAAACCTGCAGATGAGTTCACTCAACAGGACGAATCGGAGCACACAAAGAAAAGACGATCGAACACACACACAGAACCAGGAAATGGAGGTGCAGGGCTGCGCGGTTTGGGGCTCCGGCAGTTCGTGCGGCTAGGACGATGGTGGTGGCAGCTACAACTAAGGCGGTGGGTGTGCCGGATTTAGGCTCCGAACAGATGTTCTGATTTATTAGATTCCAAAATCGAGGGTTCAGAGTCGAGCTTAATATTTGGGTTTGGATTCTCGGCCATGAATATGATTCGGAATGAAACATAGTTTTGGACATCATAATGGATTGCTCGGCCGATTTCAGGCTGAAGCTGAGGTGATTGAGATGGTGAAAGGGAACTTAATGGTTATCAGTACTCGACGGGGTTCTTTTCCGATCTGGAGAGGGTTTGATTCGACGGCCGGTTTCGAGGTCGTCGATTTCTGGTTTGAAAGGTATGATGGGTTTTGATTTGTGATTGGGATATCTAGGTTGGCTTCGGGTTTCTGGATTCGATTTGAATATTGGAAGATGAACATGAATATTGCTGTCGGTTTTCTGTAAATTGTATGGGATGGACGAGAACTGCATTATTTTTTTTTGTTTTTTTACGATTGGTGATTGATAAGATGGTGTCGTAGAAGTCATGGATGAAAAAAAATTAGAACAAAAAGAAAATATTTACCCTCGAAGTAAAAGAATTGTGATGCTGGTTTGATTCGTTTGAAGAACATAAATTTCAAACGAATGCAGAATTGCGACTGGAACGACAAAGCAGGAGGAGTGTATTTAGTATATTGGTTGTAGTATAAATATGGTATATATACTGTAGATATTAGGTTTAAGGTATAATTTATGGGTTTACGAGAATTCCAATTGGGCTAGGAAAAAGGGATTGGGCCACAAGAATAAAGATAAAGTGGTCCAAAATAATTAGGCTAAATTAAATAATAATATCAATATTACTACTAAAAATAATGAATAATAAGGATAATAATAATAATAGTAATAATAATAATAACTAAATAATATTATTATTATTTGATGAATCTTTTGGTAACAATTAATATTGTTTAAAATTTGACTCGGACCTAGAAATGACGAGTTGAAACAATGAATTTAAATGAGAAATGAAATGAACGAATCACACGACTCGACATGAATTATAATGACGTAAATGGATTTGTACGATCATGAAATAAAACTGGATTAAATGATAAAATTATTCAGGCATTAATTTAATAAAATTGAACATGTTTTCTATAATTCACAATAAATGTATATGCGAAATCGGGGCGTCACAACATACCCCCCTTTAACAAATTTTCGTCCTCGAAAATTAAGTTACGTACCTTGAAAAATGAATGTTGGATACATAGAACGGATCTCTTCTTCACGTTCCCAAGTTGCCTCATTTGGTCCATGACGACTCTATTGAACTTTCACCAATTTAACCTCTTTGTTCCGTAACTGATGTACCTTATGCTCCAAAACAGCTGTAGGTACCTCCTCATAAGTCAGGTTCTTGGCTACACGTAACTCTTTGAAATTACATATGTGACAAGGATCATGTATGTACTTTCTCAACATGGAGACGTGAAAGACATTGTGCATTCCCGATAACTCCAACGGCAATGCCAAACTATAAGAAAGATCACCAACACGACCAAAAATCTCAAAAGTTCGGATATAATGAGGCTGTAGCTTTCCCTTTTTACCGAATCATATCACTCCTTTCATCGGCACTACCTTCAAGAACACATTTTCTCCAATATCAAATTGGATATCTTTGCTTCGTTTATCAGCATAAGACTTCTGCCAATCCTGGGCAGTCTTAATTTTACTTTTGATTTCGGCTATCTTCTCTATAGTCTGCTCGATCAATTCTGGACCCAAAATCTTTCCTTCTCCAACCTCACTCTAATAAAGAGGCGATCGACATTTCCTTCCGTACAAAGCCTCATACGGAGCCATTTGTATAGTCGCTTGGTAACTATTGTTATAAGCAAACTCTACTAAAGACAAAATATTCTCCCAATTCTCATCAGTATCAAGAATACATGCCCTCAACAAATCCTCAAGTGTCTTGATAGTCCGTTCAGATTGACCATCGGTTTGTGGATGATATGCAGTACTGAAATTCAACTTAGTGTCTAATGCACTCTGAAGACTCTTCCAAAATTTTGACGTAAATCGCGGATCTCTATCCGATACAATCGACACTGGAACCCCATGCAACCTCACAATCTCCCGAATATAAATCTTCGCATATTGTTCCATACTGTAACTCATCCTCACGGGTAGAAAATGGGATGACTTCGTCAAATGATCTACTATCACCTAGATAACATCGTTCTTCTTCACGGTTCATGGCAGACCAACCACGAAATCCATTGTGATATGCTCCCATTTCCATTCTGGGATTTCCAACGGTTGAAGTAAACCTCCTGGCTGTTGGTGTTTTACCTTCACCTGCTGACATATCACACACCACTCTACAAATACACCAATGTCCCTTTTCATTCCTCTCCACCAAAAGAACTTCTTCAGGTCGTGGTACATCTTTGTACCTCCCGAGTGAGCGGAGTATGGTGCATTATGAGCTTCTTCAAGAATTTGCTTCCTAACGGATGGATCCTTAGGAACACATAACCTCCCATCATAAGTCAAAACATCGTCTGCGGCAACGACAAACTTCTCAATACTTCCATCTTGTGCTCGATCTTTCATCTTGCACAAGAACTTATCACGAGGTTGAGCCTCCTTAATCTTATCCCTCAAGTTTGGTTGCAAGACCAAAGATGATAGGATTGCTTTCAAACTCTTTGAAGACTCAACTACCTCAATCCTAAACTCGGAAAACTCTTTTATCAAACTCTCCTGATCGGTCAAGCAAGCTAACTCGCCTCTAGTCTTCCGACTCAAGGCATCAGTTACCACATTAGCCTTACCTGTATGGTAATGGATGGTACAATCATAATCCTCACCAGTTCTAACCATCGCCTTTGTCTTATGTTAAGATCCTTCTGTGTGAAAAGATATTTCAGACTTTTATGTTCGTGTATATCTCACACTTTCCCCCGTAGAGATAGTGACGCCAAATCTTCAGCGCATGAACTACAGCAGCCAACTCGAGATCATGCGTTGGATAGTTCAACTCATGTGTTTTAAGATGTCTCGATGCATAGGCTACTACTTTACCATGTTGCATCAAAACACAACCTAAACCCTGCTTTGAGGATTAACTATAAATAACAAAGTCTTCCGTCGGATCAAGAATCGTTAATACTGGTGCCGAGGTTAGTCTCCTTTTCAACTCTTGAAAACGTTCCTCGCACATCTCACTCCATTCAAACCTCACGCCCTTCCTTGTTAATTGGGTCATAGGAGTGGCGAGTTTAGAAAATCCTTCAATAAATCTTCTACAAAAGCCAGCTAGGCGCAGAAAGCTACGAACTTCGCTCGCATTCTTGGGTACTCCCCAACTACTCACTGCTACAACCTTATCGGGATATACCTTAATTCCTTTTTAGGTCACCACATGTCCAAGGAATCCAACTCTGTTTAACCAAAGCTCACATTTCTTGAATTTGGCATACAACTTCTCTTTGCGAAGTGTCTCCAATGTAATCCTAAAATGCTCTTGGTGTTGTTCCTTGTCCTTAAAATACACCAAGATGTCATCTATGAAGACGATCACGAACTTATCCAAGTAAGGTTGGAACACCCTGTTCATCAAATCCATAAAGACTGCTGGTGCATTACTAAGACCAAATGGCATCACTACAAATTCAAAATGTCCATAACGGGTCCTAAAAGCCATCTTGGGAATGTCACACTCCCTAATTCTCAATTGGTGGTACCCCGACCGCAAATCAATCTTCGAAAAGGTTTCGACTCCCCTCAACTGATCGAATAGATCCTCGATTCTCGGCAGCGGGTACTTATTCTTCATCGTGAGTCGATTCAACTCTCGGTAATCTATATACATCCGAAGTGACCCATCCTTCTTTTTTACAAACAGCACTGGTGCACCCCATGGTGACACACTAGGACGAACATATCCGAGCTCCATCAACTCTTGAATTTGGACCTTCAATTCTTGAAGTTCCCTCGGAGCCATTCTATATGGCGCTTTGGATGTTGGGGACGCCCCAGGGACCAAATCAATACTAAACTCCACTTGCCGGTCGGGTGGGACTCCCGGCAAATCTTCTTGAAGCACATCCAAAACTCCCGTACTATAGGTACGTCTGTAGGGGACACCTCATTAGTACGAGTGTCGACCAAACTCACCAAGTAACCCTAGCATTCCTCCTTCCTTAGACTTCTCAGTGCCGTCATGGCTGTGACTACTCTTGGTACTACCCTACTCTTAGTACCATAAAAGGTGATCGACTCGCCTTCGGAACACCTCAATGTCACCTTCTTCTCACGGCACCTTATATCGGCATCATGTCTATCGAGCCAGTCCCTACCAAGGATCACGTCAAAATCCATCGAGCTAATCAAATACAGGCTAGTGCCAAATTCTCTTCCTCGTTCGAGATTCCAAAACTCTCTCTCCGTCTTCTCTCAGTAATGCTGTGGGTAGTACTGTTCCATCACTATTTCCTTGAATCGATCCCAAGTTAATGCAGCACGCTCGGCAACCGGCCTAAAACGCCAATAGCTTATCCACCAGCGTCCAGCATCCTCCACCATTTGGTATTGGCCGCAAAGAATTCTTTGTGCATCAGTGCACCCAATGAGCTCAAAGGTGCGCTCGAGCGACATGAACCATTCGTCAACACAAGCTGGTCCTTCCCGACCATTGAATGAGGGTGGGGTGAAACGCCGGAACTGTTGCACAACTTATGCCTGAGTAGGAGCTGACACATTATTGTTGTGGTTATTCTGTCATCCGTTATCACCACCACCAGCACCAAGGTTGGCATTCTCACCACCGAGATTATCTCCACCTCGGTTAGTTGGGCGTCCACATCTATGAGTTTCCATTATCCTAAGGTATATCATACTCAATGATCCCTCAGTACTTACCCAACGAGAGGGAGAAATAAAATGGGGAGTTACATTGCATCTATAGGTTGAGAACCAAAGATTTCTAGCAATGATGATTTACGCATGTCACACATATACTTATGAATTTATAAGAAAACAATTTCATGCCCAAATACTTTATCAGAAAATTCTTATGTACAAAATAGACTGAAAATGCATCTGTAATACATGAATCATGGTTGATCTGGCAAACTGCATTTATCACATAATGAATAATCATAACTTAATGTACCTTGGAGTCGACGTGGAGCGGCAGAAGTGGATGATCATAATTGCTAAAAATATTTGACTACTTGCGAAAATAAAATTTCAGTTTATAAAAAGAAACTATTTTAACGAGTCTACAGAACCGTAGACCCGCTCCTATACCACTTATGTAGCGACCACTTTTCTAAAATGTAATTCTTCTAATTTTAAGAAGAATAAAAAAAATTTTGCAGCGAAAATACATTTTAAAAAGACAAACTTAATAATCGCAAGTAATAATCCCAAGTCACCATTAAATAAAAACATACTTCGACGTTAAATTAAAGCAAATCGAAAAATTGTTCATAAAGCGTAGCTTCAGGAAAATTATAGTAAATAAATAAATAACAACTCATGAAGCTTGATCATCCCAGACTCAAGCGCATGCCACATCGAGCTCCTCAACCTGAAATGGGTAAATAGTGGGGTGAGCTTCCAACTCGCTCAGTGTGGAGAGTACGCAATATGTCTATGTTAATTACTAAATATATTAGCAAGTATAAACAACATGACTGATGAATTCTGAAGCTCGTCGTCTAGCCCGAAGGCTTTATGCACAATTAAGTGCTTCTGACTGATTTACACATTTAAGTGCTTCTCACTGATTGCACATTTAAGTGCTTCTGACTGGTTGCACATTTAAGTGCTTCTGAGTGATTGCACTTTTAAGTGCTTCTGACTGATTTCACATGCACATATGAGACAATATATAAAGCAATTAAAATAAACAAAAGCGTAATAAATCCCCACACCTGGATAAAATGCAATTCTTGAACATGAATGTGATGAAGATGCTTGACTCGACAATTCTAGGTCCGTAAATTCTTGTTATTATCTACAATTAATAATAATGGTAATCACTATTATTATAATTTATAAATATATAATAACTGGGAATAAAATACGAGACATAGATTAAAATTGAATTATTAATATTAATTAATACAGTCAATATTTTAACGGCTCGCGCCAAAATAGGGCTGAAATTGAAAGAGTTTTAAAGCTGATTGAGGTTAATTCGTAAGAATTAACTATCTGAGGGATGGAATTGAAGGAATTATAAATAGACTGGGATTAAATTGAAAGTCTATGGAAACTGTGGGCTCAATTGAATTTTTTTTTAGAAAACTTAGGGGGTGGAAAATGAATTTGGCCAGAGATGGATGCAAAAATCCCTTTTTATCGCTGAAAATTCCAGATCTAAACTCTTTTCACTCTCTCTCAAACTCTCGGTTCTTACTCCATCCTCCAAACACACACACAAAAAACTAAAACCTGCAGATGAATTCACTCAACAAGATGAATCAGAGCACACAAAGAAAAGACGATCGAACTCACACACAGAACCAGGAAATGGAGGTGCAGGGCTGCGCGGTTTGGGGCTCTGGCAGTTCGTGCGGCTAGGACGATGGTGGTGGCAGCTACAACTAAGGCGACGGGTGTGCCGGATTTAGGCTCTGAACGGATGTTCTGATTTATTAGATTCCAAAATCGAGCGTTCAGAGTCGAGCTTAATATTTGGGTTTGGATTCTCGGCCATGAATATGATTCGGACTGAAACATAGGTTTGGATATCATAATGGAATGCTCGGCCGATTTCAAGCTAAAGCTGAGGTGATTGAGATGGTGAAAGGGAGCTTGATGGTTATCAGTACTCGATGGGGTTCTTTTCCGATCTGGAGAGGGTTTGATTCGACAGCCGGTTTGGAGGTCGCCGATTTCTGGTTTGAAAGGTATGATGGGTTTTGATTTGTGATTGGGATATCTAGGTTGGCTTCGGTTTTCTGGATTCGATTTGAATATTGGACGATGAACATGAATATTGCTGCCGGTTTTCTGTAAATTGTATGGGATGGACGAGAACTGCATTTTTTTTTATGATTGGTGATTGATAAGGATGGTGCCGTAGAAGTCATGGATGAAAAAAAATTAGAACAAAAAGAAAAGATTTACCTTTGAAGTAAAAGAATTGTGCTGCTGGTTTGATTCGTTTGAAGAACATAAATTTCAAACAAATGCATAATTGCGACTGGAACGACAAAGCAGGAGTGTATTCAGTATATATTGGCTGCAGTATAAATACAGTATTTATACTATAAATATTAGGTTTAGGGTATAATTTATGGGTTTAGGAGAATTCCAATTGGGTTAGAAAAAAGGGTTTGGGCCCCAAGAATAAAGATAAAGTGGTCCAAAATAATTAGGCTAAATTAAATAATAATATCAATATTACTACTAAAAATAATAAATAATAGGGATAATAATAATAATAGTAATAATAATAATAACTAAATATTATTATTATTATTTGACTTGAAAATAATCTTTTGGTAACAATTAATATTGTTTAAAATTTGACTCGGGCCTAGAAATGACGAGCTGAAACAATGAATTTAAATGAGAAATGAAACGAACGAATCACACGACTTGACATGAATTATAATGACGTAAATGGATTTGCATGATCATGAAATAAAACTGGATTAAATGATAAAATTATTCGGGCATTAATTTAATAAAATTGAACATGTTTTCTATAATTCAAAATAAATGTATATGCGAAATCGGGGCGTCACAAGTCCGCTCTCCAACGGACGGATTTATTACAGTGATGCAACAGCTATGAAGAAAGCTCAAGGATCGTACGATAAATATCTGAAGATATGAATTGAGCAAAGTACGGTGCGAACAATACTTACAAGCGATCTAAACAATCAATGCAATCAAAAGCAATCTATAGCATCGTGAAAGAGCATGCTTAAAAGATCATATTTGGAGAAGCTCTTTGTTGGAGAAGATAACACTCTTGTCTCAAAACTTGAGTACGGGGTACTTCTGTAAACGAGTTTTTCAGAAGATTCGCGACTGATAAGGCATCCACGGGTTCTTGATTGGAAGGTGATAGACAGCTCGAGAGTTGTTGAGGCATCCACTGGTTTTCAATCAGGAGGCTCTAGGCAGTCAAAGGGAGTTGCAATGGCCACGGGATTCCACTGGTGGGAAGCTGTTGTAACTGTGTGAATCATTGTAGCGTTTATCACTAGTTGAAAGTTATAGTGAATTCATCTCCAACTGGTTTGGAGAAAAGTGGACTAGTAGAGGATTACCCCACCTCTGAAACCACTATAAGTGTTTGTGTCATTTACTGCTTTACACATCATACATAACTGATGCATTCATATTTACTATTCCATTAGAAGTTATTTGCGGTGAACATTAAGTTACCTGCTATCGTCATCAGCTGTCTTCCGCATTACTTGTCTGCAGATGACTTTAAGTCCTCTGTACTTATCACAGCTGAGAAACTCACCTGACTTTTAGGAAAGAGTTTTAATAAGTCTATTCACCCCTCCCTAGACTTATTCCTGACGACTTGTGACCTACAAGTGGTATCACTACTACAAAACAGACATTTAACATCAGTTTTTTTGGACATTTAACATCGGTTTTGGAACCGATGTTAAATGTCGCGATGTTAAAATTAACATCGGTTTCTAATAACCGATGTTAAACTTCGATTTTAACATCGGTTGTTATAACAACCGATGTTAATTTTAATATCGCGATATTTAACATCCGCCTGGGACAACCGATGTTAAATTTCGCGATTTTAAAATTTTATCTGATCATGGCTAACCCAAATAGCCCAACCCAAATTTCCCCAACCTGCACACTCGCCCAACCACCCGCACCACTTCAGACAAACCCCCACCAACCTACAACAAATACCATTAAATTTCGTTGTTGGTGGGTTTCGAACTCACCACCTATTGCTTGTGGAAGTGTGATATTACCACTCCGCCAGATGAACTTCTTGTATATTTTTTGCTATGTGATATATTTATATACTATATATATTTATAAATTTATATAAATATAGATAATTTAATATAAATATATATATATATATATATATTAACAAATCGAAAATTTATTTTTTTTAAAAAATCTAGAATATTAATATTAAAAGTTGGATGTTTTTATTTAAAGCTCGAAAATAAAAAATAAAATATAAAAAAATATGGATCTGATTTATAATTAATATTTAACTGCTTTTTTTATTTTTAGATTTTTGTAAAATATAAAATAATTTTTATGAAAAGTAAAAATTACAAAAACAAAACCTAGCAGTTTTTAAAAATAAATACAATAATTCAATTTTTATTTATTTATAAAAAATAATATTCCACTTTTTTTTTTCAAAACTTTAAATAAAAACATCCGATTTTTATTTTCTATTTTCGAACTTTAAATAAAAACATCCGATTTTTATTTTTTATTTTCGAACTAATGTTTATTTTTTATTTTCGAACTTTAAATAAAAACTTCTAATTTTTACCTTTTATTTTTGAACAATAAACATAAACATCGAATTTTTAATATTAATATTCTGGATTTTTTTAAAAAAAATAAAGTTTCGATTTTTTTAAAAAAAGTTCCAGATTTTTTAAAAATTTTAACATTCGTTATACTAAAACCGATGTTAAATTACAAATTAACATCGGTTTTTCTAAAAACCGATGTTAAATTAAAAATTAACATTGTTTAACTTGGGTTTTTTTAAAACCGATGTTAATTTGTAATTTAACATCGGTTTTAGTATAACCGATGTTAATTTTTTTAAAAAATCTGAAATTTATTTTAAAAAAATTAACATCGGTTTTTCTAAAAACCGATGTTAAATTAAAAATTATCATCGGTTTTTCCAAACCGATGTGAAATGGATTAATTTAACATCGGTTTTTAGAAAAACCGATGTTAATTGTTAATTTAACATCGGTTTTTAGCAGAACCGATGTTAATTTGTTTTAAAATTTTCAATTATGACACCGCGTCTTTTTTAACATCGGTTTTTACAAAACCGATGTTAAACGAGCGATGTTGAATGTCTTTTTTGTAGTAGTGTATCAGAGATAAGTTGGTTCAATTTTACCGAACGAGATACATATATATGAGCATATATATTAATCTCCCATTTAGAATGGAACACATGCAACACATGCACTCTAAATTACCTGTATTTTCCGTTGATGAATATGACCTCTGGAAGATAAGAATGCAGGCACACTTATCATCCATCCATGATGACATGTGGTGCATCATTAAAGATGATCCTTTCATCTTTGAGAAGGACAACTCACCTAAGGAGATTGCAGCTGGGAAGCCACAGAATATCCCAAAGAAGAGGACAGAAATGTCCCCTGAAGAAAAAAGGTTGGCCAACCCAGACCCCTGACAAGGCAACCATGGTCAAGATCAAGAATTGCAAAAATGTAAAGGAAATCTGGGACACATTAGCAGTAATGTGTGAAGGAACGGAGGTGATCAAAGAAAACAAGTTGTCAATAGCTACACAAAAAATTGACAACTTCAAAATGAAGATCGGAGAAACCATTGACCAGGTGGATGGAAGATTCACAGAGATAATAAATAAAATCAATTCTCTGGGAAAAACCTATGGCAACAGAGAGATGGCCCTGAAAGTGTTAAAATCTCTCAACCCTGAATGGAGCATGAAGGCCGCATCCATGAGAGAATCAAAGGACCTCAAAAAGATAAAAATCCAGGAGCTGTTTTCTGATCTGAAAGCATATGAGTTCGAGCTGCCATGTTCATCATCCAATGAACCTGCAGAGAAATGGATAGCATTTGCAGCTGAATCTTCTACCAAGACCCTATCTGAAGTTAAACCTCCAAATCCTCTAGATTTTGAGGAAGATATGGCTTTCATCATGCAGAGGTCCAGTAATTTCATGAAGAACTATTCCAAATACAAGAAGAATTACAAGGACAATCCAAGGAGGAACCAGAAGGCAGGCAACCAGAAAGTAGAATGTTACAATTGACATAAAACCGGGCACATACAATTTGACTGCCCTGGTCTCGAGAATGATGAAGATAAGAAAAATGTGGGTAGAAAGGAGGACAAAAGGAAAGCTCTCATAATTGAAGATCAGACTGAAGAAAGAGTAGATATGTCTGAAGATATGAATCTTCATAAATCTGTAAATCAGTTACTAAAAGATTTTGAAACCCTTAAATCAGCTCACCAGATTGTGCCAGACGAGAATGCACAGCTAAAATATGAGAAAGTCCAGCTAAAAAATAATTTTGACAATCTCAGCCAAGAGTGAGCAAAACTTAAAAATGTTATAGTCGAGCTTGAAAAACAATCTGATGAAAAACTCAGCTGAAAATACTGCAGCTGAGATCCATAAGCTGACTGTTTTAAATAGTGAAAAGTCAGCTGCACTTGCTCATGTCAAAACTGAGCTATCCAAGTTGAAACAGTTGAATAGTACAGAAGCTAAAGAGATAACATCTCTAAAGGCATCTATAACCTTGAATGAGTTGTGTATGAACAAAAGGCCACTTTATTCCAGACCAGGCTTTGTATATGACTCCAACACTCTCTCTAGTTCAAAAACTACTTTTATCAAGGGAGAAACAATTGTCGAGACTGCTGAGCCTACATATAACACGACAAAATACAGTTTTTACCGACTCCATTTACCGACGCCCGTACCCGCCGTTGTTAAACTTATAATTTACCGACGCCATTACTGACGCCCGTTATTTAATTGATTTATCGATGCTATTGCCGACGACCGGTTCACAGACTTATTTTTTTTCTTTTTTTTTCACAATTAACGACGCCGTTTACCAACGCCATTTACTGACGCCTTTACCGACGCCATTTCGGCATTCGTAAATTTTTATTATTATCTTTTGTTCTTTTTTTCACAAGTAACGACGCCGTTTACCGACGCCATTTACCAATGTCATTTTGGCGTTGGTAATTTTTTTTATTTTTTTAAATTAACGACGCCGTTTACCGACATCGGTATCTACCGACGCCGAAATGGTATCCGTAAATTTTTTACACTATCCCACATCGAAAAAATAGTAGTGTATTATATGGTTTATATACCAAAATATTTCTCAACCATTTGAAATTGAATGGAGCCCGGACCTGGACCTGACCGAACCTGACCCGCCTGAGCCCGGACGTGACCCGCCTGAGTCCTAACCTGACTTTTTTAGATTTGTTTATTTTTAATTTAACAACACCAAAAATGGTGTCGGTAAATAGTGCCGTCGGTAAAAAATTACCGTCGAGAATTTTTTCAACGGCCGATTGTCGTCGGTAATGGCATCGGTAAATTTTTTACCGACGCCATTTTCTATTTTACCAACGGCGTTTGGCGTCGGTAAAAACTGTTTTTTTTGTAGTGTAAACCCGTACTTCAAAATAGGCAGCAGCCACGTCAAAGGTTTAGGCAGCAGCCAAGGTATACTAGGCAGCCACTGTAACACCCCCGATATATTCAGGAATATTACAGCGCCGTAAATCCTTTACATAAGGATTTACGAGGCTGAAGAATTGAACAGGCATTAAAAGGTACTAACAAATGGAAATAACGGAATTACGACGCAACAGTTCTGACCAAATACAAAAATAGTACAATTGTTCAACATAACTCAATAATACATCACCAAATTCAAATCCATCATAAATGACTTCGTACTCGAGTACTTATTGAAAATAACCAATAAACAATGCATAAAATGAACCCTACGAAACATCACTCTGCACCCTCGTCGTCATGCAGCTCCAGTGGTTGTTTTCCCGCTCTCCTGGATCCTGAACATAAACAAAATGTTCACCCTCGAAGGGGTTAGGACAACGATACTAGTACAAGTACCACAACATATTATTCATATCTCACGAAGAATAATAACATAAACGACAAAATACCAACGAGTCTTCTCCTACGAGAAACTCATAAATGACATACACAACTGACAATCACAACATGATATCATACATACACATGGTAATTCCGTCGATCCAGCGTTCACTGCCTAGAACCCACGATGATCCCGTCAGACCAACCCATGGTGGAAAAACCCGTCCGATGATCCAGCGCACGCTAGCATAGATCCCCCGATGATCCCGTCGGACCAACACGAGGTGGACATACAATAACGACATACATGCACGACAATATGTATAACAACAATACATAAAACAATTAAGGTACTTGCCTCGATTTGAAGACAAGAACAACACTTCCACGAAAATGAACACTCGAAGGTCGTCCTCCTCAATCAATCACGTAACGAGACCAAACCTTAACAAAAGAAATGATATAGGATTTATCTCACGTTGTACGAATGTTTAACAATTCGATTCATGGCCAAAAGTTCATAAAACGCAATCTGCCTGAACTGCTTAGCGCACGCTAAGTACTCTGTGTAGCGTGCGTTAAGTCTGCTCGATAGCGCACGCAAACAACAAAGCCTAGCGTACGCTAACTATGCATGGTCAAGATTTCACCGACTCACCAATCGACTCGTCTGGTGGTCTAGCGTTCGTTACGTACCAAACGTTGCTCTCGCTTACTCGTGGTCGATAGCGCTCGTTATTTTTCATATGATAGGGTGCTCTTTTTATGCATGGCGCTTTCCACCGAGCAAGAAACTGTTCTCATCAAGATCAAAACAATGAAATCTTCTGTGATACTTCATGTTACCTCCATGAATATCATGTACATACGATCATGAATGATCTTACGGATAACAACAACTTCGGATTCAAGGATATGCATACCATTAAAACCATATTCCATTTCGACCACAAATCTTCACACGACAATTCGAAAGACTCAACGGTTGATATCAACACCTTATATCAATCAATATTATCATGCTGAAGTTGTTAAAACGTTCCATCTATACTAGATAAATCTTTCCATGATAAATCCTTTAGATTTATCCAACAATAATGATTGTTAAAGTCAAGTCCATGATTATTATGAAGTCATCTACTAGATTCGAATTACCAATGATAGAAGCTTCTCTTTACATATTCAGTGTAATAAGATTCGAATCATGATGATTATAATCAAGGTACTTAAGGCTTATTCATCTCACTATTCCAAACATGATATACTTGGATAATTCATCTATGAAAATCCATATCTTGTTAACATGATCATCCAAATCGTTAGAATCCAACTCTAAGTCTTGAGATAGATTGAACATACCTTAATATGATGAAAATCACTGAACCGTAAGGTAGAATCCAACTCCGGTTGGTTGTATGCCACTCCAATGTGCTATTCCTCTTCAATGATTACTCCCAAGTGATAGCCAATATATAAACACCAACAATATGTGTTCTAAGTATGTAATAGGATATCTCAGCTCTCTGGCCTCTCAAGTATGCAGAAGGAACGAGTAAAATGTAAGTCAAAACGAGTTGTTGTCCTATTTATAATATTCTGCATTTTAACAAGTTAGCGCACGCTACTAAGCATTCCTTAGCGTGCGCTAATAATGGTTGACTTCAGAATTGTCAAGCGTCGCTGGAATCTTATCCGACCCATGTCACCGTGGCGCATGTGCTAGCTGTCCTGCTCAATAATTGAGTCCTTAGCGCACGTTACTCCTACCTGCATAGCGTGCGCTAATAATAGCCCGATAGCGCGCGTTAAGATACATTCTTAGCGTGCGCTATCACGAGGTTGCATGAGCAATTTTGCATGTTTCTATACTTATGTACAATGATATCAATGCACGAAATATCATACTCCAATAATCAAAACCACCAATCCGAATAATACAGGGTTTGAAAACAGATGAAATACACCGTAATAAATCCGGATATTACATACTCTCCTACTAAACAGGAGTTTCGTCCCGAAACTCAAGACGAAAATAACTCGGGATATCTAGACTTCATATCAGCTTCCGTTTCCCAGGTGGCTTCTTCCATTCCGTGACGTGATCATTGAACTTTGACCAAAACGATTGGTTTATTCCTCAGCTGCTTAACTCGACTCTCGAGTATTTTGACCGGTCTTTCTTCAAATGTCCCATCCTGCGCGACTTCGATCTCGCCGAAATCAATGATATGACTGGGATCTGGTATATACCAGAATCGGGATACGTGGAACACGTTATGAACATGGCACAATGACGGCGGCAATGCTAATGTATGCCAACTCCCCAACTCTCTCGAGGATCTCAAATGGTTCGATATATCTCGACTCCTTTCCTTTCCCGCCGAAACGAAAGATTCCCGAGTAGGAGAGACCTTCAAAAGTACATGGTCTCCAGATTGAACTCCAATGGGCAACGGCAGACGTCCGCATAGGATTTCGCGACTGGGCGGTCAATGCCCTTTCACGAATCAAGGCTATCTTCTCTCGAGTCCGCACGATCAACTCGTTCCTGCTCCGATCAAGTCCGATTTAATCGTCCCAAAGATAGGGGCGATCTCGCATCTCCTTCAAGATAATGCCTCAAACGGTGCCATCTTAATGGAAGCATGCCAACTATTGTTGTAGGTAAATTCAATCAACGGTAGATGAACTTCCCAATCGTTTGACCAATCTAAGGCATGTGCCCTTAGCATGTCTTCCACCGTTTGTATAGTTCTCTCGCATTGTCCGTCATCATGGGCGATAAGTCAGATCAAGTTCAATTCGGTCCCCAAGGCCTTATGAACTGCTCTCCAAAAGTGAGACACAAAACGGCCGTCTCGATCAGAAACAATGGTCTTCGGCGTACCATGCAATCGAACTATCTCCGAAATAAATACTCGTGCCAACCTCTCTGGTCCCCACGTATCCTTAATGCCTAGAAAATGAGCTGATTTGGTTAAACGATCAACTATCACCCAAATCATGTTCATTCCTGTCTTGGTTCTCGGCATATTAGTGATAAAGTCCATCGATATGTCCTCCCACTTCCATTCAGGAATCGGGAGCGGCTTCAACATTCCGGCAGGCCGTTGATGCCCGATCTTAACCTGCTGACAAGTCAAGCATTTCGAAACATAGTCCGTTACATCTTTCTTCCTGTTGCCCCACCAGAAATTCTGCTTCAAGTCCTTATACATTTTACTGGTGCCCGGGTGGGTAGAATAGGGCGAACTGTGAGCTTCCTTCATAATCGTCTGTTTCAGAACATCAACATCGGGAACACAGAGTCGGTTCTGAAATCTCAAAACTCCATCATCATGAATTATGAATCCAGGGGCCTTTCCTTTGATCACTTCATCACGTAATCGAATCATCAGAGGATCATCTGCCTGTTTAGATTTGATTCCTTCGGTTAATGATGAAGTTATCTCCATCACGCACAGTTGTCCTTGGACTCTTTGTAACCATACTTCAATTCCTTCACGAATCATCTCTCGTTGAAGTTTAAGTTGGGAGGTCAGCGTCTCCATCATCTGAATAGAAACAGGCTTGCGGCTAAGTGCATCGGCCACTACATTCGCTTTGCCTGGATGATATAAAATTTCCAAGTCATAGTCCTTAATCAGTTCTAACCATCTTCTTTGCCGTATGTTTAATTCTTTCTGACTGAATATGTACTTGAGACTCTTATGATCCGTAAAGATCTGACAGTGAGTCCCGTACAGATAATGCCTCCAGATCTTCAAAGCAAAAACTACTGCTGCTAGTTCCAAATCATGTGTCGGGTAATTAACTTCATAAGGTTTCAGCTGTCGTGACGCATAAGCGATCACCTTATCATTCTGCATCAATACGCACCCGAGTCCTTGGTTCGAAGCATCACTGTAAACTATAAATCCTCCAGTTCCCTGTGGAAGTGATAGAATCGGTGCCGTCGTCAATCTCTTCTTCAATTCATCAAAGCTAATCTGACACAATTCATTCCACTCAAACTTTTTGTAGGAGTCGGGTAAGTGGGCGGGAGATTTTAGAAAACCCTTCCACGAATCGACAATAGTATCCAGCAAGTCCCAAGAAGCTTCGGACCTCTTTCACGTTCTTTGGAGGCTTCCAATCCATAATTGCTTCGATCTTCTGAGGATCTACTCGGACTCCTTTAGCTGACACCACATGGCCGAGGAACATTACTTCCTTTAGCCAGAATTCACACTTAGAAAGTTTGGCGTACAATTGCTCGTTTCTCAAAAGTTCCAATACAATCCGCAAATGTTGCGCATGTTCTTCCGGGCTCTTAGAATACACCAGAATGTCATCAATGAACACGACCACAAATTTGTCCAAAAATTCAATGAACACACGGTTCATCAATTGCATAAATACAGCAGGTGCGTTAGTGAGACCAAACGGCATCACTACAAACTCATAATGTCCGTAGCGAGTTCTGAACGCTGATTTCAGAACATCAGATTCCTTAATCCTCAGCTGATGATATCCTGATCTCAGATCGATTTTAGAAAATACTGTTGCCCCTAGCAGCTGGTCAAACAGATCATCAATCCGCGGCAACGGATATTTGTTCTTAATCGTCATCTTGTTCAGCTCTCGATAGTCAATACACAGTCGGAGCGACCCATCCTTCTTTCGGACAAAAGAATCGGGCGCTCCTGTGGTGAAACGCTTGGCTGAATATAGCCCTTGTCCAGTAACTCCTCCAGATGCTTCTTCAGTTCATACATCTCGGTAGGTGCCATACGATACGGTGCCTTGGAAATTGGTGTAGCTCCGGGTTCCAGCTCAATGGTAAATTCTACATCCCTTCGTGGAGGTAGCCCAAGAAACTCGTCAGGAAATACATCTGGAAATTCGTTCACAACAGGAATGGATGAAAGTTCCACAATTTCGTCTTCTTTCTTCATTGCGTAACACGAGTACCCGGTACAACCCTGTTTCAACAATTTGACAGCTTTCACCGCCTTGATCAATTTTCCTGAGCTTCCCGGTTTCCATCCCTCAAACAGAATTTCGGAACCATCGTCAGCGATCATCGAGATATTCCTCCTTCGGTAGTTCACAATTGCTCCATATCGATTAAGCCAAACGTCTCCGAGTATCAGGTCGTCTCCTTGCATTTCTATCACGATCAGATTTGAGAGCCACTCTCTGCCTCCGAATGATACAGGGAAATTTCTAGTTTCTAAATTTCCGACAATCCTCTCTCCACTCGGTAAACCAACAACATAAGGTTCACAAGTATGAAAACCGGAAATATTCAAACGATTTACATAAGACAAAGATATGAAAGAATGTGTAGCTCCTGTATCGAATAAAACACTAACTGGCTGGGAAAGGATCTCGGACAAGACTGATGCGACAAAGACATCTTGATCGTCTATCCTCCTCATCTCGCATGCACGTGGGGAGCAGATCCGGCACTCGATGTCCCCTTTCGGTCCCATTGTCCTCTACCTCGCCCGCGGCCAAAATTCTGAGGCATCTGAACACTTTGCTGCGTCTGTGGAATACTGGCCTCCTTCTGGACTGGCCGTGGTGTACGGACTCTAAAAGACTTTGCAGCCTCTTCACAAAACACCGCCCGATGTCCCTCTCGTCCACAATCGAAAGAAGTCACGGCAGGAAGGGGGCAATTCCGGCGATAGTGCCCCGTCTGGGCGCAGTTAAAGCATTTCCTGGTAACATCAGTAATAGTTGATGTCGCTCCGAAGTTCTTTCCGCTCCTAACTGGGTGCGGAGGTTTCTTGAAAGAGTGAAAGGATGACTGGGCCTTACGGCCCCATTGCTCTTGTGCTCGTAAAAGTACCAGAGACTTTCATTTCTTGGATTAGAAAATTTCTCCATGGTCGCTTCCTTGATCTCATATGCCAACGCCTTATCCTGGTATTGACGAGTGTGGTACATTCAAATCCGGACATGTACCTCTGGATTTCTGGTTTCATCCTCATATCGAAATGGATCATCATTTACGCATCTGCTCGACCAAATGTCGAACAAATGCCACCTTTGGTTAAACGCCTTAATCGCACGGGATACCGCACATCGGAAGGCCGAGCGAGAAAACTCCCGAACTTTGGCTTCCCTCACGGACGAGGGCACATCGAGCTTCCATCATCAATCTAAACTCTGTCCAATTGGCATCATGGTCTACAGCCGGATGATGGCTTCCCACCATTCGGACGCTTCCCCTATCAGAAAATATTGAGCGATAGAGGCTCTCCAGTCGTCTGGGCAGTTAATTCCGGCAAAGATTTTCTCCAGTTCTTTCAACCAATGATCCCAGGTGGGAGTCTCAGAAATACCGTCGAATTTGGGTGGTTGCATCTTCGCCACCTCTTGCAGCCACCGGTCACCTCGATTTCCCATGTCTGGGATCCCTTGCTGTCTCTCTCCCTGCTGTAGTCCCACCGCCACTTGCATTCGGTCCACGACCTGGGCGAACTGAGTCATCTGGTTCACCACTTGTCGAAGGATCTCTGGTACAGCAGGATCTGGTTCGTTATTAATAGATTGTTGCGGCTCGCCTGAGCTATGACTGGCTTGGTTAGAAGGCGACGCTTCCCTTTCGGCATTTCTCCGTCCGCATCCACGACCGCGACCACGTCCACGTCCGCCTCTCAACATACTGTAAGCATAAATACTCAATATACAGGAAACAACATCGATATAATATTCAAGTATAAAGTGACACGACATGTAAAGAACGAGATAGAGTTTAGGAACTTACAACCACCGTTCGCATGAAGACGTAGGTAGTGCAGTGATGTCATTCACGGCCGGTTACCTCAAAAGACATAAATGACCCCTATTTTAACCCAACGGCCAAGATATCCATAATCTTAGCTCTGATACCATATTCTGTAACACCCCCGATATATTCAGGAATATTACAGCGCCGTAAATCCTTTACATAAGGATTTACATGGCTTAAGAATTGAACAGGCATTAAAAGGTACTAACAAATGGAAATAACGGAATTACGACGCAACAGTTCTGACCAAATACAAAAATAGTACAATTGTTCAACAGAACTCAATAATACATCACCAAATTCAAATCCATCATAAATGACTTCGTACTCGAGTACTTATTGAAAATAACCAATAAACAATGACAAAATGAACCCTACGAAACATCACTCTGCACCCTCGTCGTCATGCAGCTCCAGTGGTTTTTTTCCCGCTCTCCTGGATCCTGAACATAAACAAAATGTTCACCCCCGAAGGGGTTAGCACAACGATACTAGTACAAGTACCACAACATATTATTCATATCTCACGAAGAATAATAACATAAACGACAAAATACCAACGAGTCTTCTCCTACGAGAAACTCATAAATGACATACACAACTGACAATCACAACATGATATCATACATCCACATGGTAATTTCGTCGATCCAGCGTTCACTGCCTAGAACCCACGATGATCCCGTCAGACCAACCCGTGGTGGAAAAACCCGTCCGATGATCCAACAAGACGCTAGCATAGATCCCCGATGATCCCGTCGGACCAACACGAGGTGGACATACAATAACGACATACATGCACGACAATATGTATAACAACAATACATAAAACAATTAAGGTACTTGCCTCGATTTGAAGACAAGAACAACACTTCCACGAAAATGAACACTCGAAGGTCGTCCTCCTCAATCAATCACGTAACGAGACCAAACCTTAACAAAAGAAATGATATAGGATTTATCTCACGTCGTACGAATGTTTAACAATTCGATTCACGGCCAAAAGTTCATAAAATGTAATCTGCCTGAACTGCTTAGCGCACGCTAAGTACTCTGTGTAGCGTGCGTTAAGTCTGCTCGATAGCGCACGCAAACAACAAAGCCTAGCGTACGCTAACTATGCATGGTCAGTACTTCACTGACCAGCCAACTGACTCATCTGATGGTCTAGCATACGTTACGTACCAAACGTAGCGCACGATAACTCGTGCTCGATAGCGCACGTTAATATTCATATCATAGCGTGCGCTATTTATGCATGGCAGTTTACTGCTGAGCAGTAAACTGTTCTCATCAAGATCAAAACAATGAAATCTTCCGTGATGCTTCATGTTACCTCCATGAATATCATGTACATACGATCACGAATGATCTTACGGATAACAACAACTTCGGATTCAAGGATATGCATACCATTAAAACCATATTCCATTTCGACCACAAATCTTCACACGACAATTCGAAAGACTCAACGGTTGATATCAACACCTTATATCAATCAATATTATCATGCTGAAGTTGTTAAAACGTTCCATCTATACTAGATAAATCTTTCCATGATCAATCCTTTAGATTTATCCAACAATAATGATTGTTAAAGTCAAGTCCATGATTATTATAAAGTCATCTACTAGATTCGAATTACCAATGATAGAAGCTTCTCTTTACATATTCAGTATAATAAGATTCGAATCATGATGATTATAATCAAGGTACTTAAGGCTTATTCATCTCACTATTCCAAACATGATATACTTGGATAATTCATCTATGAAAATCCATATCTTGTTAACATGATCATCCAAATCGTTAGAATCCAACTCTAAGTCTTGAGATAGATTGAACATACCTTAATATGATGACAATCACTGAACCGTAAGGTAGAATCCAACTGCGGTTGGTTGTATGCCACTCCAAGGTGCTATTCCTCTTCAATGATTACTCCCAAGTGATAGCCAATATATAAACACCAACAATATGTGTTCTAAGTATGTAATAGGATATCTCAGCTCTCTGGCCTCTCAAGTATGCAGAAGGAACGAGTAAAATGTAAGTCAAAACGAGTTGTTGTCCTATTTATAATATTCTGCATTTTAACAAGTTAGCGCACGCTACTAAGCATTCCTTAGCGTGCGCTAATAATGGTTGACTTCAGAATTGTTCGGGCGCGTCCGCGGGAATCTTATCCGGACCCATGTCCCGGCTGGCGCATGTGCTAGCTGTCCCGCTCAATAATTGAGTCCTTAGCGCACGTTACTCCTACCTGCATAGCGTGCGCTAATAATAGCCCGATAGCGCGCGTTAAGATACATTCTTAGCGTGCGCTATCACGAGGTTGCATGAGCAATTTTGCATGTTTCTATACTTATGTACAATGATATCAATGCACGAAATATCATACTCCAATAATCAAAACCACCAATCCGAATAATACAGGGTTTGAAAACAGATGAAATACACCGTAATAAATCCGGATATTACAGCCACTTGGACAAGAGACTAGGCAATGGCCAAGGCAGAAGCAGCAGCCAAGACACTATGCCAACTATTACCAAATACTCCCTAAAAACAGATTTCAAAATGGGAGAGGCAAATGGAAACCTCAAGGTTATCCAAATTTCCAAAATGAAAAGGTGTGGAGACCCCAACGATTTAACAAATGGTCTCAGCCAAGATTTAGAAATGGCCCACACCATAAATTTAATGAGGCATATCCAGTACACAATTCTAACCAAGGATATATGCCTAGACAACACACACCTTTTAGGGACAATCACATAATTTTCATAATCCAAGGAGAAATCAATTCTCCAGGAAGCCTACTAACCCCTGAGGACCCATACAGATTTGGGTACCTAAATCGCTGCTTTATTGATTACAGAAAAGGTGGAATGACTACTACCACATCTCCTCAAATTCAACTATGGGAGGTGAAGAATAGTTTGTAGATTCTGGATGTTCAAGGCACATGACAGGGAATAAGAAGGTGCTCTTAAATTATATCAAAGAAAGAGGCCCAGATGTAACCTTTGGAGATAGCTCTAGAGGTCTGACAAAAGGATTTGGAGAGCTGCACAGAGGAAATATAATCATATCCAAAGTTCATTATGTCAAAGGGCTAAAATACAACCTGTTGAGCATAAGTCAATTTTGTGATGAGAAGAACCTAGTAGTCTTCACCATTTGGAAATGCATGGTGATTGATATCCTATCTAGAGAAGTGAATCTACAAGGATTCAGAATGAGAGATGTCTACATGATAGAATGTAACACAGGCACTCCAAACACATATTTTCTATCTAAGACAATTGCTGAAAATGGATAGCTATCGCACAAGAGATTATGTCATCTAAATTTCAAAGCCATCAACAAGATAAGCTCTCAAAAGCTGGTCAGAGGACTTCTAGAAGAAGTATTCAAGAAGGAAGCTCTCTGTGATGCATGTCAGAAAGGAAAGCAGACCAAAGCATCATTCAAACCAGTTCAACCTACCACTCTCACCACCAGAGTTCTAGATCTACTTCATATAGACCTCTTTGGCCCCATCAATCCAAGGACAATGAGTGGAAGGAAGCATTCTCTAGTAGTAGTAGATGACTACTCAAGATTCACATGGGTTGTTTTTCTCTATAAAAAGAGTGAAACACTAACAAATCTACCTGAGCTGCTAAGGAAGATTCAGAATGAGAAATCTCTCTCAATCATCACAATCAGATCAGATAGAGGAGGAGAATTTATCAACAAGGCAATCACTGAGTACAGTGATCAGAATGTAATTCAGCATGAAGTCTCTGCAGCCAGAACTCCACAACAGAATGGTGTTGCTGAAAGAAGAAACAGAACCTTAAAGGAAGCTGCCAGGTCCATGATTGCAGAAGCTGACCTACCAAAGAGGTTCTGGGCTGAAGCTATCAACACAGCATGCCATACTCAGAACAGGAGTATGATTGTAGGGAGACATGGCAAAACTCCCTATGAGGTTTGGAATGACAGAACACCAACTGTTGCATATTTTCATATATTTGGTTGTAACTGTTTCATCCACAACAATGATAAAACCCAACTGAATGCCTTTGATGCTAAAACTGATGATGGTCTCTTTATGGGATACTCACAAATAACCAAGGCATACAGAGTATTTAACAAAAGAACCTTAGTTGTGGAAGAAACACCTCATGTTTGAAACAACCCCTTAGGACTCTCCTCAGCTCAGCTTAAGTTGGTAAGGAAGGAAGTTTCAAATTTGTCCTTTATCAATATGTATGAGGAATGGAGAGAGTTCAAAATGTACTCCTTTTTCCAACTAAAAGCATTTACTGATAGAACTTCTTGGGAACATCCCATTGCAGTATAACAACTTGTTATGTATTTCTGTCAGCAAACTAATGTGCAGATCCTACTTGAGAAGAATTGGTTCATCCTCTATTTCAAATAGAATATGGACCAATTCATCCTGCAAGTAATGATGGATGTTATGGAGAAGAAAATTTTTGAAGGACAGGCTGAAAGGAAAAAGTAGGAAGTCAAAAATGTTGGAGTTGAAAACGTAGAAGAAGAAAAAGAGGCTGTAGAAATTGCTGGAGTTGAAAAAGAAGAAGATAAAAAGGAAAGGAGGAAGAGAAAGAAGAAAAAGATCAAGAAGTTGAAAAAGAAGAAGAAGAAGAAGTCAAGAGAAAAGAAGATGAGAAGAAAGATGATGAAGCTGAAGGTGCACCTGACAAAGCATCTAGCTCTCATCAGCCTGAAGATGACAAGTCAGGTACCCTGGATAATACCCCCTCTGATCAGAAGGTAGCTGATAGGAGCTTACCTTCAGAGAAGTCCAATGCAAGGAGATCAGTCGTCCAAGAAGACTCAGTGAGATTGCTCATGAGATAGCACCTACAGTTCACATCTCACATGAACTGACTAACCTAATCAGACGAATTGTAGAGGAGACAGTTGCCAAACTGTTAGCATTTGAAGTAAAACCTGATCTCCAGTCTCTGAATTCGAAGATGGCTGTTTTGCTAAACCGGAAGGACCCTTCCCCACCATCAACTAACTCCAGAATGCCTCTTGGCATGTCTGATTTCATGTCTCGGGTGGAGGAGCAGCTAGCAGCTATTGTTGATGCTGGCAAAAAGGGGGAAGATAAGGGGAAAGAGCAAGTCAGAGCAGCTGAGATTAGGCAGAGGGAAGATAAGGAAGATAAGGGGGAAAGGAAAGGCAGAGAAGTCATACCAGAACAAAACCTACCTCTCATTCAGGCTGGTATCTCTCACCTCAAGAGAAAGGCTGCATTATCTGATGATCAACCTGCAGCTAAAAAGAGAAGGACCAGAGGAGAGATTCCAATGGAAGGGTAAGGAGCTTTGGTTCGTTGAGGAATTTTTACCTGCTGAGGCAGCACCAATGTGGGGAGGAGCAAGAAAGAAATGCATAGAAAAATACTATCTCTGGGAGTTTCTCCAGGATAAAGATTGCTCCCCACAGCAGACGTTCATAAACTTCATGTCCTCAAACTGGCCAAAACTCTAGACAGTTATGAAGAAATATGCCAATAAGTTTGGTGCTTACCCTATGATTCCCAGTTTCAGACCTGAAGAAGCCCCCACTTTGATGAACAATGATCTAGATGAGTTGGCTCTTCAGAAGAAAATTAAGAAACTGCGTAAAGGATAATTTTACATCAGCCGAGGAGCAAGAATTTGCCTCCATAATTGTCAAAATGAAATATGGGTTAGCCCCAGTTTTCAAGAGGCCAATTGGTGCAAAACCTCTAAGATCTCTCCCTCCAACCAAGATGCAGATCAGAAGAGGAAAAGGAATAGGAAGATAGAATAAATTTCTGTAATTTTTACTTGTAATTTTACTTTGTAATTTACTTGTAATTTTGTGATACTTGTAAAAATTTCTTGTACTCTGTTTCATTCATCTGTACTGTAATACTTCAATAAAATTTTATAACGGTCATTTGAATGACAACCACTAGTTGTCTCAAAAGAGAACTGAGTTTGATTTATGTCTTGCACTATACTTTGTGCAGACTTATTTACATTTGAATGTTTAGTTTTGCCATCATAAAAATGGGGGTAATTTGTTAGGAATACTTGTTAGTTTTTCATGATGTCATCCGTGTACTAATTATTTAATCAAATGTATGTTTTAGTACTTGGCAAACTGTAAAGAAAAACCATATGAGTATCTTGTGTAGGCCTTAAAATTTAGGCTAAGTGTTGATCAGTTAAGTAATCGACTAAGTATAGAACTGCCACTCATCAGAGAAGATATCAGGAAAGTTTATTTTTCATAGAAGTTTTGGTCAACGCAAAATATCAGAGAAGATTGACCAAAACGAAGCTGCAGACGAGTTCTGAAGAAGGTGCTAAATGAGATAAGTGTTGGTCAACAAGAATATGAGAGAAGTTTGACCAAAACCAATCTGCAGTCAAGATATTAGACGAGTCCTGGTCAACAACAAATATCAGTTGAAGTTTGACCATCACATCAGAGAACATTCATCAGGTCAGAGAATTTCATATCAGATAACTTCATCTCGGAGAAGTCTATAACAGAGAACTTCAGATCAGAGAACTTCATTTCAGAGAAGTCCAGAACATAGAACTTCAGAGCAGAGAACCTCATCTCAGAGAAGTTTACATCAGAGAAGGTTGACTGCACTTCAAGCGGGTTTGACCAAAGAGATATCAGACAAGTTCTCAGTTAAGTTATCAGCCAAGTTCAAGATAGTCCACTTCAGCAAGAGTTGAAAGTCAACAATCACGAAAAGCCACATGCAGACGTAAGGAGACAAACCTAAAAGATTCCCAGAAAGCAAGGAATTAAATATTCATCAAGATCCGCATTTTGAAGACTTTATGATTATTCTAATCAAGAATAACGGCGCTATTACAAGGAAGTCTTTCAACGGTCGGAATTGAAAAGGGAATTCAGCTTTATTGATAAGATAAACAAAGAAGTCCGCTCTCCAACGGACGAATTTGTCACAGTGATGCAACGACTATGAAGAAAGCTCAAGGATCGTACTATAAATATCTGAATATATGAATTGAGCAAAGTACAGTGTGTTGCTACCCAAAATATTATCCGAAGATAGATATTGCTGGAATGGATGGATAGCAAACAAATGCGAGAACAATTCCGTGGGAAAAGTAAGTAACACAAGATTTGCCAGGGTTGTTAGTCCCGGGCTTGAATGCTCTCGCGAGATATTATTAATACAAATATTCGGGGATACAAGTATTAATGTAAGAGTTCAATTACAATGAGTGTAAAGACCCTTGTTATCTTAGCTAGTGAGCGTATAGATTGCCGGAAGAACCAGATGTGATGCT
Organism: Orobanche coerulescens; assembly: GCA_033398695.1. NCBI lineage: Eukaryota > Viridiplantae > Streptophyta > Magnoliopsida > Lamiales > Orobanchaceae > Orobanche > Orobanche coerulescens. Next base: position 129,623,812 of record CM065808.1, on the reverse strand, counting down.
TTATGAGTTCTTGTAACAACGTTGATGAGCTGTGACGACTGTGAGAAATCGACGGTGTCTCACGGTGTGTAGCTGCTGTATGGTTTAAGCTCCTGGGCTTGTGAGTCTCTTCGAATCTGCACTGTGGAGACTTCTTGCCTCTGCCGACCGTCTTCTGGTTGAGAGGTGCTGAGAGATAAATCCTGAGGTAGATTCGGGAGAGAAAGCCAAGAGCTTGGAAGTATGTATGTTTGTACGTATTTCCGTGAATGAATTCGGAACCTTCTTCCAGTTGATGGAGGTACTCTATTTATAGGACTTGGATATGCCGGGCGATCGCCTCCGCTGTATTATAATAAGCGGGCGATCGTCTTTAGCACATGGGTTAGTGCCCTTAAAGTCCGCAGGAGTTTCTGGCAGCCAGCTGTGCGGTCCAATGAGAAGCCTGCATGCGTTTGAGTCGCTGTCACGAGCGGTCCCACCTTGTACCTTTCGGCGGGTTTGTCGGTAGGTTAAGCCGTCCTTGTTAGAGACAGCTGTTGGTGGTCAATGATCCATGTTTCGCGGTGCCTTTTGTGGATCTGCACATGGGCACTGGCTTTGAGATCCAGTCTTCGTGGACTTTGACGGACGATGGTCTCTGTTCGGGGCATAGGACGATCGTCCTTAGCCGGACACCAGAGTCGATCGCTAGGTTCCAAAGGGCGATCGCCTTTGGGGTCGATCGCTAGATACCCGAAGGTGGTTTGGTATCTTCGGTTAGGCGAGTCCGCCATAGTTTGATTGGTTGTGGACTCGGTCGCTCGGCGTTGCAGTCGATCGCCTGTCAAGGTGAATAAATCTCGACACAACAATTGCCCCCAGCTCGCTCCTATGTTGGAAACGTGGGGTGAGGTCGTTCTGCTGGCGATCGCTGTTATGACGAGTGACTCTGTATTTTACTGAATTGACGATCATCTTTGAGCTGATAGATTCTGAATTTGGATGACCTGGCAGGTCGCTGAAAAGAGCGGGAAATGACAGCGGATGCGGAAAAGTCTCTGGGACACGTGTAGGATTCCTGTTGGAGGAGACCGACGGTCATTTATGACTCCTCGTCTGATGCATCTTTGAAAAGACGCGTACGTGGGTTTCAAGGGAGTATTAATTACGACGGTTGCGCTCCGACCCCTGAGATTCTCCTTAATTGCACACGAGCCCCTGCCCTCTCCTATAAAAAGGTGCAGGGTTGCAGTGTTCATTCTTACACACTGTTACCGGAGAAAGAAGGATTTTGATGAAGATTTTTCTGAAGATCTGATTGCCGATCGTTGGTCGATTCCATCCTTGGTAAGAAAACCGTCCTCTTCTCCTCATCTTGAATTCGAGAATGTCTGGAACATCTTCTTCGTCGGGAATGGGCACCTCCTCTGCCGCTGGGACTTCTAACGTCCGGGGAGGATCCTCCGCAGATATCCATTTGGAGACGGCCGCCGAAGCTATCCATGTTGATATCGACCTCGCGTAAGTCGAGGCACTATTTAATGAGGCTAACGTCGCTAGGGAGGCGGCGGTTAAACACAGACGTTCGCAGATGGAGAGGGATCTGGCGGTGAGGGCCTATTGGGAGCAGCACAGTGCTTTTGGCCAGGCCTATCTGGACTTTGCTGAAATTATGGAGAGTCGTTGGTTGTCCGCTCGCCTATTCCATTTTCCGAGACATCTCTCAGTCTCAGGTACGAATTTCTACGATCTCCATTTGTTGGGCGATCGTCCTGTTGGAGGAATAGGTCTAACTATTGTTTGATTTCTCTTTATTGCAGAAGTCCGCTTTCCTCGCTTTTTGGAGCCCCCACTAGAGATAGGTATGTAGAACCCTTGAGTTTTGGGCCGTCTTCGCCAGAAGAAGTCATCTCGAGCTCCTCCTGTGGCGTTACCTATCATTCCGGAGGTGGAGTCTCGCGTAGAGCCGATCGTGGCTGAGGAGGAAGTTCGTGAGGAAGGGCTTCAGATGAATCGTAAAAGGCAGAGGTCGGGAGAAACTCCAGTTTCTGCCCCTGCCAGTGAGGTGCCGATCGCCGCGCCTCCGATCACTGTTGTTCCTCCGGCGACTGAGCCTGCACCCTCTGCGACTTTCTTACGGGAGATGGCGATCGCCGATGCTGAGACCCCTCGTGGGAAACCATACTTCGGCCGCAATCCCGAGAGAGCCGAGAGGTAAACTTTGCTTGCTGAGTTGAACTTGTCATTTGCGTAGGAGATGTGTTAACTTTTTTGCTTTGATGCAGGATCCGTAGCACAGATCCATCCTGTCCGCCGATGGTGCGGGATTTTCTGGCAAGCCGATCTCCTCGCTAGGCCTGTGATGTCCCGCTATACGCCAATCGGGCTGCGCTTATCAAGGCCTGGACGACCGATCTAGATGCGATCGCTCGTCAGCGATCTGGGAGTACAATGCAGGCTGCTTTCGCCCTTTCTCTCCAGGCGGCGACCATGGCTGCCCAGGCTGTGCAGGAGTTTGAGGGGCGTCCTTCCACTACTCGCCTGCAGGCGGATCTCGAGGCGGCTCGGAAAGAGAACGCCGAGTTCACCGACAGGATTGTGGCAATGGAGAAGGACTCCCTGGATGCAGCTAAGCGGGCGAGTCATGAACTTAAGCTGGCGAGAAAGGATGCCGAGGAAGCCCGGGCGACGGTTGACCGATTTTGGGACCGGATGACGGATGTCGTACGCTTGCAGACGGCCGCTGAGAAGGAGGCCTACTGACTGAAGGTGACTATCGCTCGGCTGACCAGCGAGCTGGCGGAGTCAAGGGAAAAGACGAATGCAAGGGAGGCCGAGCTCCAAGGTGCGCAACAGGCGATGGCGGAGCTGAAAGGGGAGGTAGAGGCGACTAAGGGCAATCCCTTTCTTAATGTGGAGTTTGTCAGTGAGTTTGCCTATTACATGGCGTTCGCTGACTCGCTCCGAATTGCTAAGAAGGGAGGATTGGAGGTCGGCCCTCTAGCCGAAAATTTCAAGGCGTATGCGTTGGAGCACCCTCTTCATTCTGACTTTTCCGTGCCTATCTTGGATCTTGCAGACATCGGTGTAGACTTAAGCTGGTATCCGACTCCGGCGAGCCTTGTACATCCTGACGCTCCGGAGGATGGGGAGGCCTCTCCGGAAGCTGGCGGCGGGTCGCAGTCCGATCCAGTAGTTGAGGGCGAAGGCCAGGCAGGGGCCTGAGTCTCTTCGTCCTTAATTGTTTTAGCTATTTTGTCATGTAATTTTGTAGCTTTCTCTTTGTAGCATTTAGGTAGTACTCAAGCCTTCGGGCGACCGTGTATGTACCTTTGAGATTTCAAGTAATGAAATGAATGTTTGCTTTTCCGATTTATCACTTGAATGAATGCTTTTCCGAGTCTTTTGCTTGACTTTGTAGAAATATGTGAGGAGAGATTGTTGCGTGTATAGTATGTCTAAGTGAATTGATAAACTCATATAGATAATTTTTACAACACATTCGATCGATGCACAAACATCTGTTAATTGCCGATCTCCGTATGTGATTGGATAGGGACGATCATCGCATAGGTAGTTCGCACTCTTCCCCCTTGTTTTTGTTCACTTAGTGAAAGTAAGGGGATGAAAATAACTCGTTGAGTGAGCGGTCTTCAATTTTGTCGAATTCTAGAGGAAAGCCGTCCATCTCGGTCTTGAGGAACCATGCACGATCGCCGAGTTCGATGGACCGATCTCCATGACCATGTCGTGCGCGAGCGACATTGTTTGTCTCATGACTCATTTTATTGTGAGGGTCCTCCATTAGGCTGCGCCTCGCCTCGTATTTAAACGAAGGGCGTGCGGTCTTGGTCTGGAGGAGTCCTTGCGCGTGGCGTCGTCGGATTAATAGACTCCACGTACGTGGCTTGTTAGCTCTTTTCTACCTCGGATCGTCATGTTAGATGGCAATCCTCGACGGTATACATTGAGACGGGGGGAGGGACGTGTCGCATTGTCCGTGAAGGATCCACCATGTTGAGTGATGGACCTTCGAGGGAGGGCGATCGTGTCCACTGATTTGATTGGAGAGTCCTCCGACTACGTCCGCCTCGTATTTAAACGAAGGGCGGGCGATCTGAGCCCAAAGGAACCTTTCATGGCCTAAGCAGTCGGTTCCATCGACCACTAGGACCATGTCTGCACTCTTCTACCTCGGATCGTCATGTTAGATGCCGACCTTCGACGGTGTACGTTGTGCGGGGGAGGCGATCTCGTGCCTTAGTCCATCATGTTAGATGATGAACTGTAGATGGCGAGCGAGTCCTCCGGATTGATTTGGAGAGACCTTCGGCTACGCCCGCTTCGTATTTAAATGAAGGGGGAGCGATCGGACCCCAAAGGAACCTTGCATGGACGGATCGTCGGTTTCATCGATTTTTGTGACCATGGCGGCACTTTTCTACCTCGGACCATCATGTCATATGACGATCCTTGACGGTATACATTGTGCTATGGGAGGCGATCGCTGCCTAGGTCCATCATGTCGATGAAGAACTTTAGGGGGCGAGCGAGTCATCCTTTTTTTCGAAGCGTTAGTTCAGGAAGTAGCCTTTTGTTCAATGAGGTGGGAAATCGGGGAGAGACTTCCAAAGTTCCCTTCTCTTGATTGCAGCATGTAGATACGATCGTCGAGGTTGATCGAGGGGTCGTCTCGTATGAGTTTTCCGGCCTGTTCGCGTTCGACTCAGGCGATCGTGTTGGGAGAATGGTGGGGCTCCGGCTAAGCCAATAAACTGTCCAACTTGCCCTTCTCGAACAATCTCCAGAGCTGTTTGAGGAGGTCACGGCACTGGTTGTTGCTGTGGCCGGGACTCTTGTGGTAAGCACAATATTGATTTTGGTCCAGATGACCGTGGTCCCTTATCGCCTTTGGCTTGTTCAGCGGTTCGCGCCCCTTGATGGCGTGGAAAATGTGGGCCGGAGTTCGGTTGAACTTGTGGAGGAGATAGGCTTCCATATCCTCGAAGGCCTTATGGTCGCCGGATGGCTTGGAGACCGTCTCTTTTGTTTTGGCGATCGCCGTCTTTCAGGCAGGAGGAGGCATTTCCTCGCCTAGGCGGAGGGTGAGTAGCCTTTGCCTGGCTAGAAAGTCGGCGGCCTTAGCGCGGAAGATCGCGTAGGTTGGGGGTATATCCTTGGTGAGATGTCTGAACATGGGTGAATGACCGTAGAATCCCCCAGGATCGAGTAGAGAGCGAGCTCGACACTGATGGGCTTGCCGGTGAGGACGATTTTGTCTACTCGGTCGATGTAATCTGCATTGGTTTCATCTTCCCCCTGCCTGATTTTCATCACGCGATGGGGGCCTTCTGGTCTGGCGACCTTGGTGGCGAAGTATGACATGAAGTCATTCACCAGTTTCTCAAAGGAGATGATCGATCGTGGTGGTAGTGAGACGTACCACCTATGGGCCAGCTCGCCCAATGTTAATGGGAAGATTCGGCACTTGGTTGCATCTGTTGCCCCACATTCGGTCATGTAAATTCGGAATTTACTTAGGTGGGTCTTAGGGTCCGATCTCCCTTCATACAGAGGTGTTTTGGTAGGAGCGATCCTTGGTTGCACGGGGGCGAGCTCGATGTGGGCCGCGAGTGGCTCGGTCGGCCCAATGATCTTTCTGCTGGTGCTTGCCCCAGTGTCCAAGATTGCTTTCATCTCGTCGAGCTGGCGTTGCATAGCAGCCATTGCCGTGGCCTGGCTGCTCGCGGCTAGGCGCTCCGAGCGGGAGCCAAACGGGCGACTTGTGTTCGGCTGGAAGTTGGGTAGGCCGAACTCCTGGTGACGGACTCGGATTCCATCATCTCGTGGTTGGGACCAGAATGCCCCAATCGCCATGATGGGTCGCGTCCCAAGCGACTGAATACGGAACTGCCAGACCGTGCGAGAGCCTTTCCTCGCGAATCGGGGCTTTCTGACGATTGCTCGCCCTGTAGCCTTTTGAATTTCCGTTTGCCCATGCGGCGGATGGCCGAGGCAGTTATTTCTGGCGATGCGCATGCTCTCCGTCGCTCCTTTAGGATGGCCATAGCCTCCTCGATATGTTCCTCAGTTTGGAACTGGTCGAGTTAGAGGTTGGGGCCATCCCTCAGGAGCGGGATCGAGAGTCTCGCATTGCCGCGGCTTCCCCCTACCGTCGGATGGGGCTCAGATTGAGCCGGGATATGGTGTCCGGCGGTTCGAAGAGCGTCTCTCTTCGATGTGGAGGCATGCGTCATGATTCTGAAGGTTTTATTTGAAGAGCAGTGAGTGTCACTTCAAGTATATTCCCCGAGAACAATGAGTGTTCTTCGGGACGGTAGGAATAAAAATGAAGGTATAGATCCCCTTCCTCTAGCGCCAATTGTTGCTACCTAAAATATTATCCGAAGATAGATATTGCTGGAATAGATGGATAGCAAACAAATGCGAGAACACTTCCGTGGGAAAAGTAAGTAACACAAGATTTGCTGGGGTTGTTAGTCCCGGGCTTGAATGCTCTCGCGAGATATTATTAATACAAATATTCGGGGATACAAGTATTAATGTAAGAGTTCAATTACAATGAGTGTAAAGACCCTTGTTATCTTAGCTAGTGAGCGTATAGATTGCCGGAAGAACCAGATGTGATGCTCTGTGAGTTCTTATAACAACGTTGATGAGCTGTGACGACTGTGAGAAATCGACAGTGTCTCACGGTGTGTAGCTGCTATATGGTTTGAGCTCCTGGGCTTGTGAGTCTCTTCGAATCTGCACTGTGGAGACTTCTTGCCTCTGCCGACCGTCTTCTGGTTGAGAGATGCTGAGAGAGAAATCCTGAGGTAGATTCGGGAGAGGAAGCCAAGAGCTTGGAAGTATGTATATTTGTACGTATTTCCGTGAATGAATTCGGAACATTCTTCCAATTGCTGGAGGTACTCTATTTATAGGACTTGGATATGCCGGGCGATCGCCTCCGCTGTATTATAATAAGCAGGCGATCGTCTTTATCACATGGGCTGGTTCCCTTAAAGTCCGCAGGAGTTGCTGGTAGCCAGCTGTGCGGTCCAATGAGAAGCCTGCACGCGTCTGAGTCGCTGTCACGGGCGATCCCACCTTGTACGTTTCGCCGGGTTTGTCGGTAGGCGAAGCCGTCCTTGTCAGAGACAGTTGTTGGTGGTCAATGATCCATGTTTCGCGGCGCCTTTTGTGGATCTGCACATGGGCGCTGGCTTTGAGATCCAGTCTTCGTGGACTTTGATGGACAATGGTCTCTATTCGGGGCATAGGACGGTCGTCCTTATCCGGACACCAGAGTCGATCGCTAGGTGCCAAAGGGCGATCGCCTTTGGAGTCGATCGCTAGATACCCGAAGGTGGTTTGGTATCTTCGGTTAGGCGAGTCCGCCATAGTTTGATTGGTTGTGGACTCGGTCGCTCGGCCTTGCAGTCGATCGCCTGTCGAGGTGAATAAATCTCGACACAACACGATGCCAACAATACTTACAAGTGATCTAAACAATCAAGCCAATCAAAAGCAATCTATAGCATCGTGAAAGAGCAAGATTAAAAGATCATACTCGGAGAAGCTCTTTGTTGGATTAGACAACACTCTTGTCTCAAAACCGGAGTACGGGGTACTTCTGTAAATGAGTTTTTCAGAAAATTCGCGACTGATAAGGCATACACGGGTTCTTGATCGGAAGGTGATAGACAGCTCCAGAGTTGTTGAGGCATCCACGTGTTTTCAATCAGGAGGTGCTAGGCAGTCAAAGGGAGTTGCAACGGCCATGGGACTCCACTGGTTGGAAGTTGTTGTAACTGTGTGAATCATTATAACGTTTATCACGAGTTGAAAGTTATAGTGAATTTATCTCTAACTGGTTTGGAGAAAAGTGGACTAGTAGAGGATTACCCCACCTCTAAAACCACTATAAGTGCTTATGTCATTTATTGCTTTACACATCATACCTAACTGCTGCATTCATATTTACTGTTCTATTAGAAGTTATCTGCAGTGAACATTAAGTTACCTGCTATCGTCATCAGCTGTCTTCAGCATTACTTGTCTGCAGATGACTTTAAGTCATCTGTACTTATCACAGCTGAGAAACTCACCTGACTTTCAGGAAAGAGTTTTAATAAGTCTATTCACCCCCTCCCTCTAGACTTATTCCGGACGACTTGTGACCTACACCTAAAAATAGATTTCAAAATGGGGGAGGTAAATGAAAACCTCAAGGTTATTCAAACTTTCAAAATGACCAGGTGTGGAGACCCCAAAACTTTAATAAATGGTCTCAGCCAAGATTTAGGAATGGCCCACACCAGAAACATTAAGAGGCATATCCAGTATACAATCCTAACCGGGGATATAGACCTAGACAATATGCATCTTATAAAGGTAACAAATATAATTTAAAAAATATGTTGAAACAACATAATTATCATATCAGACCCCATTCAACTAGTTACCAACCATAAAGGACCCACTCAAATATGGATACCCCAATCTCTTCTTATCTAATTGTAGAAGAAATGGAAAGACTACTGTGTTGCAACCACAGATTCATAAGCAAGGGTTGAAGAATGGTTTGCAATCTCAGGGTGGTTCAGGCACATGTCTGGGATCAAAAAGAGTGTCAGTATCAACTAATCAAAGAGGCCCATATGTGTCAATTGGGGAGAGCTCATGTGGACAAACAAACATTCTGGTATGCAGCACAAAGAAAACCCTGACATCCCAAAGAGGGGGAACTTGTTAGGAATGAAGGAAAAGATGGTAGCAAAAAGTTATACCGAGTATGAAGAAATAGATTTTGATGAAGCATACGCACCGTCAGCAAGGAATCATGTGCCTGATTGAAATTCTCAAAGAATTTTATGATCAGAAAAGCTTGCTGATCAGAAACACAGACAAGAAAAGTCATCTGATCAGAACCAGACAAGAGAAATCACCTGATCAGAAGTAGTTGAGGAAAGTCACCTTATCATAATAAGTCAAGAAAAGTTATCTGATCATAAAAGCAGAAGACACATGTCACCTGATCTGCACGAATCACATATAAGACATGTCACCTGACCCAAAGAAGAGGACAAGAAAAGTCATCTACTTTGGAGCAGACGAAGAAAAGCCATCTGATCATACCAAATGAAGAAAAATCATCTGATTCGAAGACCAGACGAGGATCCAAAGCACAGACAAGAAAAAGCTAGCTGATATCAACTACATGCAACATACCTCACCTGATGCAGAAGCAGATAAGGACAGACGAATAAAAAAATGCTGATCAAAAGCACAGACAAGAAATGTCCCCTGATCAGGGCAGATAGGGAATTAAAACACAACTGCATCAGAAGTCAAACGGTCAACCAGCTAAGTTTTCTATTTCATTAAATACTTAATTTATTTCACATGGATAAAAAACACCTGATCACACTACCTCCACGTTTACTTCACGATGTCCAATCAATCACTCCAACCACCATTCTTTATTTAACTATTAAAATTCTGAAAACATCTCTTTGAATGGCTATTTAAGATGGTCGACTATCATTTCAAAAAAACATTATCGTCTTCAAGCTCTAGAAAACCTAAATTTTGAAGCAGAAAAACTCTAGAACTTCAATACACTAAAATCCGAAAAATCTTTCTGCAAAAATGGACGCCAACACTTACTTCGAAGGAGTTAACCTGAAGATGGTGAAAGAGCAAATAATCTTCAGCATCGTCGTCGATTTTGAAGGTTAACTGGAGTCCAACAACATGACGGAGAGGGCACAACTAATCTCAAAAATAAAGAAGAATGGTATCTACCATTTCCTAGATATCAACCACTCTTAGCTTTTCAAGGAAGTTGTTATCTGTTTCTTTAAAGAAGCACAAGTCACCTAGCATGGGATTGAAAGTTCAATTTTTGGCGAGCACATCACTATTACCAAGCAGACGATGTTTTTAACATGGAAAACAGAGGCATAGCAGTCGGGGCTCTGAAACGAAAACCCATTGACATATGGTCTAAGATCAAAACACCAGACCAACCAGCGAAGATCAAATTCACGGCCAAGAAAGGATATCTCAGAAAAGAATACAAGTACATTATGGATATTACAAATAAGATAGTAATGGGAATGGCCGGCAACTTCGACCAACTATCTTCATCTAAATACACTCTCTTTTGAGCATTGATCCAGATACAGAGGATTAACTAGCCTAACTATATCTACAGGCAGTTAGTCCATGAAGTCAACAAATCTAGTTGGGATAGTGATGAGAAGAAATTTAGGCCGAAGCTAACTTATGGAACACAAGTTAGTTGGATTCTCGAATTCTAGGGAAATGCTAAAGGAAGGGCAGATCACTTCCACGTTAGTAAGAGACTTGGTCATATGGACCAAGATACTAAAAAGAAACTTGGAGAAAAAAAGCTCAAATCAGTTGATATAATTGAGAAAATGATGAGTGGAACATCTTCTTACAGAGGACCTAAAAACTCAGATGAGGTCCAGTCTGACGTAGCTGCTCAAATCGCAACTGATAAAGTTACAGAGGAGATGATGTCAGCTCCAACTATAGCTGAGACTTTGGAAAAGTCATCTGCACCTGAAGTTGCACCTACAGATGACTCAGACAGTGACAACATTCCTCTTTCCATTCTCTTGAAGAGGAAGTCACCTGAAAAAATTAGTCATATTATATCCTCACCTGATCAGTCCCCCAAAAGACATAAAGTCCTGGTGGACTACTCATCTGAATAAGAGGAAGAGATGCAGTGTGTGATATCACCTGCACCTACACCTATTGAAGAACAACCAGATCATCCCTCAGATCAAATGCAGATAGTCATGTCACCTCACCAGCATTACTTGAAGATCAACCTACTCATTACTCTGAGCTGATAGCATAAGTAATTCCCATCCTAACACTTCCAAGTGTTACCAAAGAAGAAGAAGCAGAAGAAACTATTGAGGTACTATAAGATGGATACTCCCTAAACCTCATGGAGAACAACCCCCTAAGCCTTACCAAGGATCAACTGAAATTGGTAAAATGACAATTCCTCAAATTTTCTTTTGTCAATACTTATGAAGAATGGAAGGAGTTGAAAACACTTACCTTCTCTCAATTAAGAGAATTTGTTGAAAGAAGTAGCTGGAATCACCCCACAACCACTGAACAACTCATTATGTTCTTCTGTCAAGATACAGATGTGAACTTGTTGCTAAAGGAGAACTGGTTCATCTCTCATTTTAAAGAAAACATGGACTAGTTCGTCCTTCAAGTTATGAAGGGTGTATCATAAGGTGAAACCCTTGGTGAGGAAGAAAAAGTAAAAAAGAAGAAAGAAGATAGGAGAAGAAAAGAAGAAAGAAAAAGGAATTGTCATAGTAGAAGTTGAAAAAGAGAGAGAAAATGGAGTTGAGAAGGAAGAGGAAGAAAAGGTAGAGGAGAAGGAGTAATAAGAAGAAAAGAAGGAAGATGAGGAAAAGTAGGATGTGGAAGAGAAAGATGAGAAAGAAGATGAAGAGAAGTAGGAAGAAAAGGAAGAAGACAGAAAAGAGGATGATCATCTGCATAGAAGAAGCCATCCGCAGAGAAGAAGTCATCTGAAGAGAAGAAGAGCAATTCACCTGCAAATGAGGACCTCTCAATAAAATCAGGGACCCCTAATCAAGCACCATTTGATCAACAACCAGTTGACAGGCAACTCTTATCTGAGAAATCCATTGCTAAAAGACCAACTGCAGTGGAGGAATCAGGAGAGAATGTTGATCAAGCTCCTGCATAGCATCTGCCTCCAAACTTCACTGCCCTGGTCAGAGAAATTTGAAGAGACAGTTGCTAAACTTTTGGCAACTAATGTTAAACCAGAGACGAGGTCTATCAATGAAAAAAATAATGCTCTGATCAACATGAAAGAACCCTCACCACCACCCACAAACTCAAGAATGCCTCTTTGCATGACTGGCTTAATGCTAAGGGCGGAGGAACAGCTAGCAAAAGTCATTGATGCTGGCAAAAAAGGGAAATATATGAATAAGAGGGAAGAGAAAGATGAAACAATATCAAAAAGGAAACAAGACATTCCACTGATTTAGTCAGGAATCTCAAGCCTGAAGAGAAAAGAGTCAGCTGCACCACCTGAAGAACTTGCAGCCCAAAGGAAAAGAACCAGGCAAGATCCTGTTGTACCATTACAATGGGAAGGAAAAGAGCTTCAATATGTTGAGGAATTCTTACCTGTTGAAGCAGAACCTATGTGGGGAAAAGCAAGAAAACAATTCATAGAGAAGTACTACCTTTGGGAAATACTTCAAGACAAGGATAATTCTCCACAATAAATATTAATCAACTTCATGGAGCTCAATTACCCCAACCTTTGGGAGGTTCTGAAGAAGAATGCGGAAAGGGAATTCCATGCATACCCCCATGATTCTAAATTTCAGACCTGAAGAAGCACCTACTCTCATGAATGGAGAACTGGATGAGATTGCTCTTCAGGAAGAAATTAAAGAAGTATGCATTGAAAACAAATTTTCATCTCCAGAAGAACAACAGTTTGCCTCCTTGGTTGCCAAGAAAAAATATGGGTTAGCCCTAGTTACATAAAGACCCATAGGATCAAAACCTTTGAAGACACTCCCTCCAACAAGGAGCAGAGGAAGAGGCAGAGAATGAGGGATATGAATTTTCATTGTAATATTACTTGTAATTTTCAGTTTACTTGTAATTTTTTTATGATACTTGTAATTTTCATTCAAGGACTGTAATATAATATGTAACTCTGAAAGTTTATAACAGTCAACTTGAATGATAATCACTAGTTGTCTCAAAAATATGGAGTTTGATATTTGTCTTACACTTTACTTTTGTGCAGATTTATTTACATTTGAATGCTTAAGTTTTGCCATCATCAAAATAGGGGGAAATTATTCGGAATACTTATTAGATTTTGATGATGTCATCCCTGTATTCATGATTTATAAAAATGTATGCTCTAAGTACTTGGCATTGTAAAGAAGAACCAAATGAGTATCTTCTATAAGCCATTGAATAGGCTAAGTATTGATCAAGTGTTGATCATATAGAAAATCGGCTAAGTATAGAACTGTCAAAATATCAGATAAGATTTCAGCCGAGTTATGAAGAAAGTAAAATATAAGGCGAGACATAAGGCGATCTCTAGATAACTCAATATATCAGAGAAGGTTGACCACAGACGAGATAATATCAGGCCATATATCAGGTAAGTTCTGGTCAACAAAATACATCAGAGAAGTTTGACCGCATACGAGTTATTCTCAGACGAGGTCTAGTCAACACAAAGTATCAGCTGAGGTTTGACCCTAGATGAGATATTTATCAGACGAGTTATCAGGCGAGTTTTCAGGTCAAAAGAAATATCTGCTGAGGGTTGACTATGTAATACCCGGTTGTGAATTCATTTATCATTACTCAGTAACTGTCACTCATGATTTTTTTCACTCAATAATACCCATTCATCACTCATGTTCATTCAGTTGTAACCATCGTTCGGTGTACTTTGGAATCACGTATCAGTTGCTTTTCATCACTCATCACTGTTTGAGATCAATCTGAGATTATTGTCATCATCATCACATTTTGGGTTTCAGTTTAAGAGGTAGCGCACGCTACATATTCTAGTTAGCGCGCGCTAATGAGGTGCAAGTAACACACGCTATGATTCAGTATTAGCGCACGCTAGCGCGAGTGGGCAGACAGTCCAGAAGGTACTGGGCTGATTTGGGAAATTCGTAGCGCACGCTACGAGTGGTAAGTAGCGTACGCTAATTGTGCTGGTAACGCACGCTAAGTCACATTAGTAGCGCATGCTAACGCGTGCAAGGCAGAGGACAGTAGATTCTGGACTTCAGTATTTGAGTATCAGACATCAGTTAGCGCACGCTAACAATTTGAGTATCGGTAAGGTGTTAGCGCACGCTACCAAGTCGTAGCGCACGCTAACGAGGCATTTCAGACCTCACTAGACTGCCCAGTAATCCGCTAGCGCACGCTAAATATCAAGTCATAGCGTGCGCTAGGCTGGGACAGTATAAATAGGACAGTTCGGTCCAACCTTCGTCATTTCTTCTTTTCTCAACCATTTCGGACGAGCTTGGGCGATTCGGAAAGGTCTTTTCGAGCAGATATCATCTAGCATCATCTTCAAGCTCCTAAGTTGGATTAATCATCATCTAAATCAGTTTCATCACTCCAAATCAAGGTAATGATTCTTGGATCTAGAATTTTGGATTTTGGGTGTTTTGCTTTCGATCTCTTCGTGTTAAATCGATATTACGTTAGAATATGTTAGATATGGATTATCTATCATGGATACATGTATTTCTACGGATTCATTGATGTAATTTTCGGAATTTGTGAATAATTGAGGAATTGTTCAAGAACCCTTACGGGTTGACTTTGGAATTTTGGGGATTTTCGACTAGATGTTGTTGAATATCGATTCAAGTATTCCTATTGGATTATTGATAATACTCATGAGTTTTTGTGGGTTTGAATCATTCATTGGAAGGTGGTTTCGGATGTAATTGAGTTTTGGTTGTAAACGATTGGAGATTGTTTACGACGCGTTTGTTTAAATGCCCCAATGAGTTTCGGGTATTATTGTATCGACTTTTGAGTTGGTTGTTATCATGCTTGATTTTTGTATTAAGAGAATTGTTGGTATTTGTGTTGTTTAAGGTTTTTCGAGCGGCCGATAATTTCATTAAGGACGTTGATCGTGGAAGTACCTTCTCGCCTTCGGTTTGAGGCAAGTTTTATACTTGTACTAGTCAATGAGATTAAATGTCATCATATATGTGTATGAATGTGTTGGATCATTCCGAGACTTAGTCTCTTCATGAATTCATTGATATCAAGAGATCGTTTGACACGATACCTTTCGGCAATTATGCCAAATATTATTATTGTTCGTTAATGGCCGATTCAAGGCATTGTGATACTCGTCATTAACGTCATTGTCGATAGCCGGTTTGCGGTGTCGATGTATCGATTTTTGTTGATAATGATGTCAATCTAAGACATCGTTGAGATCATTGTTATTCCTGTTGGGGTGGTCATTAAAACTGTATTGGCCGATTAAAGGTATTGGCGTATTCATTTCTCATCTTCGTCGTCGGTAACCGTTTAAAGGTGCCGAGGCATCCTTCATATCATTGTTATCGATTGGCCACTCTCAGGCAAATCGAAATGTTCAATCTTTCACTGTATCATTGGTATCGATTGACCTTTCTAAGGCAATCGAGGTATTCACACATTCATTGTGTCATTGTTATCGATTGGCCGTTCTCAGGCAAATCGAAGTGTTCAATCATTCATGGTATCATTGTTATCGATTGACCGTTTTAGGCAATCGAGGTATTGAATCATCCGCTGCATCATTGTTGTCGGTTGGTCGTTCTAAGGCAATCGAGGTGTTAATTTGGGACTGTCAAGGACGGTGTCTATCCGTGTGTTACTATCATCGTGTTGGCCGACTCAAGGCAGCACACTATCCTTATTGTGATACGGCTTCGTGTCGTGGCTTCGGCCCTTATTGTGATACGGCTTCGTGCCGTGGCTTCGGCCCTTATTGTGATACGGCTTCGTGCCGTGGCTTCGGCCCTTATTGTGATACGGCTTCGTGCCGTGGCTTCGGCCCTTATTGTGATACGGCTTCGTGCCGTGGCTTTGGCCCTTATTGTGATACGGCTTCGTGCCGTGGCTTAGGCCCTCATTGTGATATGGCTTCGTGCCGTGGCTTCGGCCCTCATTGATACAGCTTCGGGCTATTTTGAATTCAGGTGTTTGTGATATTTGTTAACTTCCGCTGAACGACTTTCAGGCCTTTTGTAATGTCTTGGTATTTTCATTGGAGCCTTTGGGAATTATGATTCATATTAAATTCAGTTCTGGTTTGGTTCATGTCGTTTAATTCATTGTGGTATTCTGTGATCATGATTCGCCGTTGGGCATTTATGTTCTAACCTGTCGAACAGGTATTAATAGTATGCCGTGGGCATAGTATTTCACGAATGCTCGGTTCTTACCTCGATTTGTGAGCATCTCGTATTATTATCATCATTGTACCGTTTCATTCTGCCTTTGGATGCATAACATGTTATACATGTATTTGATGTTCATTATCTGGATGACTGACCCCGTGGGGGCGGAACATGTTTTTCATGTTTTAGGTGCTTGGGAGGAGAGAGTTGAGACACAGGGGCATGATGATGGCGACGAGGCATTCGAGCGATACTAGTCCGAGTTGTTCATTGTCGGTCAGTCAGTTGGAGTGTACTCCAGTCTTGTCAGTTATTGTCGTGTTGTATTACCCGAACAGATGTTCGTGGTTGTTGTTGTATTTCATTTTTGGCCACTTTTGTCGTTGAAATTCCTTATCGGAATATTGTGTCAGATGTCATGGTAGGGGCTATGATTTTCCCTTGTTGTGTTATTTAATGTATTTTTAGTCATGTTCGCCTGGTGGATCTCCTGGCGTGGGGTCCACGGCACTGTAATAACCCAATAGGATTTGGGGGTGTTACAGACTACATAACGAGTTCTTTAGCAGTCAAGGTTTTCGGTCAAACAGAATATCAGAGGAGATTGACCAAACTAATCTTGCAGTCAAGTTTGAGTATCAGAAAAGAAGCTCCGTCCACATCAACAAGCATTGAAAAGTCAATAATAACGGCAAGACATGCGGACGTAAAAGCAAGAAACAAAGTGAGTAATTCCTGGAAGTTAAGGAATAGTTCATTCCTAGAGATTGGTGCCCGGAAGACTTTCCAAATATAGTAATCCAGAAAAGCGGCGCAATAGGAAGATTCTTCAAAGAGACAGATTTGAAGAAAGAGACAAGCCGTGCAAAGAGATGAACGAATAAACAAAGAAGTCCACTCTCCAACAGATGGATTTGTTACAAGAGATGCAACGGCTATGAAGAAGCTCAAGATCTGAAGAACCGATTGAGCAAAGTACGATGCGAACAATACATACAAGCGATCAAAGCAAACAAAGCATAAAAAGCAATATATAGCATCCTGAAGATCAAGCTTAAAAGTCATATTCAAGAGAAGCTCTTAAGTTGGAGAAGACAACACTCTTGTTTAAGTTTGAGTATAGGGTACTTCTTTGAATGAGGTTCTCAGAAGTTTCGAGGCTGATCATGTAATACCCGAGATTTCTATGTAATTGGAACTTATGATATTGTAATAATTGTACTTTTGTCTGAGTACTATTCTCCGTATTTCATAGTCCGATGTTGTCGAGCGTTTAATTTCATGGTTGTGATTTAAAGATTGTAAATCTGCGCATGTAGCGCACGCTACCGGCTATGTTTAGCGTGCGCTAACGTAGATTCATAGCGCACGCTACAGAGGGTCATTAGCGCACGCTATGCATGGTCAATTTGATTGAGACGTGCGGTAGGTGAGATCTGGCCGGGGGACCCCTGTCGGATCGTGTCGGATGTACCTGGACGGCTTTCGGGAAAAGCCGAGTCAACGCCTTAGTGCACGCTACAGGTATATGCGTAGCGCACGCTAAGTGCTGAGTACAGTTTAGTCAGGGAGCCGTTAGCGCACGCTACGAACAGGGTCTAGCGCGCGCTAATAGCCATTTATTATAAATAGGACAGCATCCTATTCGTGATTTCAGTTCTCTCTTCTCCCCTTACCCGAATTCTTACACTTAGAACATAACTTCCTTCATCCTAAACACTTCATATCAACATCCTGATTCGTGATTGAAGATCGTATATCATTGGAGATTGGTGTTCAAGCTTTCGGTGTCGGATTGCTTCATTTTCCTCCGTGTTCTTCACTACCTTGAGGTAGGTGATTCTTCACCAATACTAGTTGTGTTCTAAAGGATGTTGATCATGTTCATCTAGTCAGTTAGATTCGTTATTAGCCGTACATCATGTGTTAGAAGGATGTTTTCGACGTTTCGACACTTATTCATCGTATGATGCATTGAACCTTTTTGTATGAGGATTTCTAAGCATGTTATGTACCTTCCAAACCAATCGACCAGTATATGTAGATTACCTAGTTCGTATGTTTTACGTAAGGAACCATATGTTTTGGGATTTGGAATAATCGGAACTTAGAATATTTCTTGAAGATCTTGGATGAGTTATGATGATGAGATAATTATCCGAATATTTGTGCCTCATGATCATGGAACTTCCACAACCTTATTAGCATGATAGACTTGAGGATTGTATCAACATAGAATTCATGAATTCACCACCTTTCAACCCAGTTTTTCCGTTAGCAGTTTTCTGCCATGCAGGGTTAGCGCACGCTAACATATATGAGTTAACGTGCGCTATCGGGGTTCAGTTAACGCACAGAACGTACGTAGCGTACGTTATGTATCAGCCGATTCGAACTGTCAGTTCGTAGCTAGCGCACGCTAGTCTTACACGATAGCGTACGCTAACAGGCCGGCTTAGCGCACGTTACGTAGAGTACGTAGCGCACGCTAAGCAGTCCAGGCAGATTGTTTATTTTGAGCTTTTCGGCCGTAGACCGAATTGATAGGCCATCGTTCGACTTGAGATGATTTGTATATCATTCCTTTTGTTAAGGTTCGAGCTTGTTACGTTGATCGAAGGAGGCGGCCTTCGAGTGTGTCGAGATCATTGAAGTGTTTCGTCCTTGCCATTTTCGAGGCAAGTATCATATGTCGAGTTCGATTTATCATGCTTGTGGTTTTATTCATATTGTTGAATATGAGATGTATTTCTGAAAATTCTCGTGATATTCGTTGTTGTTTGTTCGTATTGATGAACATATTGAAATGCATATGTGTATGCATAATTGTTTGATTATGGTATAAATGATCCGAGGGGGTCATGAGGATCTATGCTGAGGGCGCTGGATCGAATGTCCACCATGCGTTGGTCCGACGGGATCATCATGGGGATCTATGCTGAGGGCGCTGGATCGTTGGACGGGTTTTCCACCATGCGTTGGTCCGACGGGATCATCATGGGGATCTATGATGAGGGCGCTGGATCGCTGGATTACCTTGTATTGGGTTGATGGAATCGTGAGGATTCGCATCGTTGGATTCCAGTGGCGGAAGTCCGTTTTGCATGCTTTATGATGCATTGATGATTTATTGTTTGACGATACTTGTACTAGCATTGTTTTGCTAACCCCTTCGGGGGTGGACATTGTTTTGATGTTCAGGTAGCCGAGGAGCGGGAGGCAACCACGATGCAAACGGAGACGATGGAATGGCTCGATGATGTGATTGATGTTATTGTTATTGTGATTTGTCTTCTTGGTTCGTTTAGTACTCGAGTACGTCTGTTTTAATAAGGTCAATTCGATATGGTTGTGTAAGTTAACTCATTTGATCGGTTGAATCAAATCTGTATTTGAACTTCAGTTGTTCGATTATATTGTTTTTACACTTTTTTTAAAAATCAGCCTTGTAAATCCTTATCTAAAGGGTTTACGGCTGTAATTATTCGAATATCTCGGGGTGTTACGAGAATATGGTATCGGAGCTAAGATTTATGGATATCTTGGCAATCGGGTTAGTTGGGTGCATTTACGTTATTGATTATTGGTCGTTCGTAACATCACTGCTTGAGCCAAAGATCGTCGTGTGGATGTGGTTTAAGTTTCCTAATCTCGAATACTCTGCTGTTTTATTTAATTCACGTCTTGTAAACATTAATGGATGTACTTTGAGAAAGGTTGTCACGGATATTGAGTATTTATGTTTACGGTATGTTGAGAGGAGGTCGTGGACGCGGACGCGGTCGTGGACGCGGACGTGGAAATGCGAGGCAAGAAGAGTCGGTATCTACTCCGAGAGATAGCCGCTAGTCGAACGGATTCACATTCCGGGGGACAGCAGGGATCGGCAAATAATAATGCAGATCCTAACGTGCGGGAGTGCTTCCAGTGGTTGCCCGATAAACCAGCTTGCTCAAGTTGTGGATCGCATGCGACGGCGATGGGACAGCAGAATAACGTGGATAATCGGGAGATAAATGGCTTACCGAGGTGGTCAAATTGCATCCTCCGAAATTTGACGGCCCGCCGAGACGCTTTCGTGGATCATTGGTGAAGGAATTAGAGAAAATTTTGGCGGGATTAACTGTCCCAACGATAGGAAGGTTCCGGCCGCCCAAGATCTTTCGACCGGGAGGCTTTCGATCGGTGGGAGGCCATTCGACCGAGGAGCACAATGTTGACTGGACGGAATTCAAAGTGATGATGGAGGCACGATTGTCCTCGTCGATTAGAGAAGCCCGAGTTCGGGAGTTTTTCTCACCACAAAATTCGAAGCATTCAGGACGGACGTGATTAAGACTTTTAATCACCATCGACTTATGTGCGCCACTTGGTCGACCGAGGCGGAGAAGATTTTTCATTTTGACATGCGAATGAAGCCGGAAATTCAGCGGTATATGTCGGATTTGAATGTACCACCTTGCGACAAGATCGGGACAAGGCGTTGGCCTATGATATGAAGGAGGCAAGCAGAGAGAAAGCGGCGGAAGCAAAGAAAGAAGGTGTCCGGCAACTTCACGGAGGATAAGAGTAGCGGACCTCGCAAGGGTCGATCCTCTTTTCATTCATCCAGAGACCTCCGCATCCTTCTCGAGGTGGAAAGAAGTTCCGGCAAGACCGACTGCTTTGACGCAGAAAGAAGTGTTACAAGCGTGGCAAGGCGGGACATGTTCGACGTGATTGTTTTGCGCTGCTTGTGACTGCTTCGAGTGTGGACAGAAGGACATCGCGCAACATTTTGTGGGAATGCGACCCGATCTTTTGGTACTCGCACTCGGCTCAGTCCGAAGGAGATGAGTGTGAACCAGAGGCAAAGTAGATAGATTTCAGCAGTTAACGGCCGGGAAGAGAGAGGCATCCAGTCTGGGTCTGTTCCTCCGCGCCTGCACGAAATGAGGAAATCGATGATCGAACACATTTGTTGCATCAGGTACGATTCAGATCCTTTTGCAACCAGTTAGTGTCTTGTTCGACTCGGAGCTACGCATTCTTTTATATCTTTGAACCGTGTTAATCGTTTGAAAATATCGTGCTTGTATAATTGTGAACCTTATGTTGTGGGATTACCGAGGAGAGAAAATTGTGGGAACACTAGAAGCTAGGGATTTCCCAGTATCTATAGAAGGAAGAGAGTGGCCATCGAATCTCATTGTAGTTGACATCTACGGTGACGATTTAATTCTCGGAGATGATTGGCTCAACCGTTATGGAGCTGTTCTGAATTACCGAGAGAGAGTCATTTCCATCATTGCTGATGACGGATCTGAACACTTATTCCGAGGATGGAGACCAGGAAGCTCGGGAAAATTTATCAAAGCAATGAAAGCCGTGAAATTACTGAAGCAGGGATGTCACGGACTTTGGTGCTATGCCATGAGGAAAGAGGAAGGAGTAGAGCTCTCGTCTATTTCAGTTGTGAATGAGTTCCCAGATGTATTTCCTGACGAACTACCGGGGTTACCTCCGCAGAGGGGAGTGGAATTCACTATCGAATTAGAGCCTGGAGCAGCTCCTATTTCCAAAGCACCATACCGCATGGCGCCAACCGAGATGTATGAACTCAAGAAGCAACTGGAGGAATTGTTACAGAAGGGCTATATCCAACCTAGCGTTTCTCCTTGGGGAGCGCCCGTTCTCTTTGTCCGGAAGAAAGACGGATCCCTCCGACTGTGTATTGATTACAGGGAGCTCAACAAGATGACGATCAAGAATAAGTATCCTATACCTCGGATCGACGACTTGTTTGATCAACTGCAAGGGGCAAGGGTATTCTCGAAGATTGACTTGCGATCGTGGATACCACCGGTTGAGAATTAAGGAATCGGATATACCAAATGCTTTGAGATCGATGCAGGCATTATGAATTCGTAGTGATGCCGTTTGGACTTACCAATGCTCCTGCAGTATTCATGCAATTAATGAATCGGGTATTCTTGGAATACTTGAATAAATTTGTGGTCGTCTTCATTGATGACATCTTGATATATTCGAAGGACGCAGAGGAGCATGCCGAGCATTTGCGTGTGGTTTTAAGCACCTCGAGGAAGGAACAGCTGTACGCAAAATTTTCTAAATGCGAGTTCTGGCTTAAGGAAGTAACCTTCCTTGGGCATGTGATATCAGCCGACGGAGTTCAGGTGGACCCGAAGAAAGTCGAAGCAATCTTGGATTGGGAAACTCCTAAAAACGTGAAAGAAGTCCGAAGCTTCTTAGGACTTGCTGGATATTATCGCCGCTTTGTAGAAGGATTTTCCAAAATTGCTCGTCCGCTCACCCAGCTGTTACAGAAAACTCAAAAGTTCATGTGGAATGAGAAGTGCCAGGCTGGTTTTGACGAACTTAAGAGGAGACTGACGACAGCACCTATATTAGCGCTGCCAGAGGGAACTGATGGATTCATGGTATACAGCGACGCTTCAAATCAGGGTTTGGGTTGTGTGTTGATGCAGAAGGATAAAGTGATTGCTTATGCTTCTCGGCAATTGAAACCATACGAGATTAATTACCCAACTCATGATCTGGAGCTAGCAGCTGTGGTCTTTGCCTTGAAAATTTGGCGACATTATTTGTACGACACTCATTGTCAGATCTTTACAGATCATAAGAGCCCCAAGTACATCTTCAGTCAGAAAGAATTAAACATGAGGCAGAAAAGGTGGCTGGAATTGATCAAGGATTACGACTTGGAGATTCTCTATCATCCGGGGAAAGCAAACGTAGTAGCTGATGCTTTGAGCCGTAAACCTGTTTCTCTTCGAGTGTTGGAAGCACTTACGTCCCAAACCAGTATTCAACAAGAACTGATCCGCGAGGGGATTGAAGTATGGGCACCAGGAATCCAAGGGCAACTTTATGTGATGGAACTGACTTCATCACTAGTCGAGGAGATCAAGTCTAAACAATTGAACGATTCTCTGATCCTTCGATTATGTGACGAAGTAAAAGAAGGAAAAGCCCCAGGATTCGTGATACAAGACGATGGAGTTCTGAGATTTCAGAGTCGACTTTTCGTTCCCGATGATGATGATTTGAGACGGACAATTTTGAAGGAAGCTCATAACGCGCCCTATTCTATTCACCCAGGCAGTAGTAAGATGTATAAGGATCTAAAGCAAAACTTCTGGTGGGGGAATATGAAGAAGGACGTAGCAGAGTACGTTTCGAAGTGTTTGACTTGCCAGCAGGTCAAGATTGAACATCAGCGACCTGCCGGAATGTTAAAGCCGCTTCCGATCCCTGAATGGAAGTGGGAGGATATCTCGATGGACTTCATCACTAGTATGCCAAGGACTAGAACGGGAATGAACATGATTTGGGTTGTAGTTGATCGACTAACCAAGTCGGCTCGTTTCCTGGGAATTAAAGATACATGGGGACCCGAGAGATTGGCACGAATATTTATTGCGGAGATAGTCGATTACGGACGCCGAAGACCATTATTTCGGATCGAGATGGTCGTTTCGTGTCACACTGGAAAGCGATTCATAAGGCTTTGGGAACTGAGCTCAATTTTAGTACGGCTTATCATCCCCAAACGGACGGTCAGTCCGAAAGGACTATTCAAACTGTAGAAGACATGCTTAGAGCTTGTGCTTTGGATTGGTCAACTGATTGGGAAGTTCATCTGCCATTACGGGAGAAGATGCCGATCACCCCTATGTTGGGATGATTCTTCGGATTTGATCGGGACGGAACCAGAATTGATTATTCAGACTCAAGAGAAGATAGCTTTGATTCGAGAGAGACTGTTGACTGCCCAGAGTCGACAAAAGTCTTATGCAGATGTACGTCGTCGCCCTCTAGAGTTCGACGCTGGGGACCATGTACTGTTGAAGGTGTCTCCTACACGAGGGATTTTCCGTTTTGGGAGGAGAGGCAAGCTTAGTCCGAGATATATCGGACCATTTGAGATACTCGAGAGAGTTGGAGATTTAGCATACAGGCTGGCCTTACCGCCATCGCTGAGTCACGTTCACAATGTGTTTCACGTATCTCAACTGCGGAAGTATGTACTGCACTTACCACGTCATTGATTTCGACGAGATCGAGATAGCTAATGATGGCACCTTCGAAGAGAGACCAATCAAGATACTTGAGAGCCGGATCAAACAATTGAGGAATAAACCAATACACTTGGTTAAAGTACAATGGTCACGACATGGAGTCGAAGAGGCCACTTGGGAAACGGAGGACAGTATGAAGACTAGATATCCGGAGTTATTTTCATCTTAAGTTTCGGGACGAAACTTCTTTTTAGGGAGGAAGGATGTAATACCCGAGATTTCTATGTAATTGGAACTTATGATATTGTAATAATTGTACTTTTGTCTGAGTACTATTCTCCGTATTTCATAGTCCGATGTTGTTGAGTGTTTAATTTCATGGTTGTGATTTAAAGATTGTAAATCTGCGCATGTAGCGCACGCTACCGGCTATGTTTAGCGTGCGCTAACGTAGATTCATAGCGCACGCTACAGAGGGTCATTAGCGCACGCTATGCATGGTCAATTTGATTGAGACGTGCGGTAGGTGAGATCGATCGGGGACCTGTCGGATTGTCGGATACTGGACGGCTTTCGGGAAAAGCCGAGTCAACGCCTTAGCGCACGCTACAGGTATATGCGTAGCGCACGCTAAGTGCTGAGTACAGTTTAGTTAGGGAGCCGTTAGCGCACGCTACGAACAGGGTCTAGCGCGCGCTAATAGCCATTTATTATAAATAGGACAACATCCTATTCGTGATTTCAGTTCTCTCTTCTCCCCTTACCCGAATCTTCTCCCCTTACCCGAATTCTTACACTTAGAACATAACTTCCTTCATCATAAACACTTCATATCAACATCCTGATTCGTGATTGAAGATCGTATATCATTGGAGATTGGTGTTCAAGCTTTCGGTGTCGGATTGCTTCATTTTCCTCCGTGTTCTTCACTACCTTGAGGTAGGTGATTCTTCACCAATACTAGTTGTGTTCTAAAGGATGTTGATCATGTTCATCTAGTCAGTTAGATTCGTTATTAGCCGTACATCATGTGTTAGAAGGATGTTTTCGACATTTCGACACTTATTCATCGTATGATCCATTGAACCTTTTTGTATGAGGATTTCTAAGCATGTTATGTACCTTCCAAACCAATCGACCAGTATATGTAGATTATCTAGTTCGTATGTTTTACGTAAGGAACCATATGTTTTGGGATTTGGAATAATCGGAACTTAGAATATTTCTTGAAGATCTTGGATGAGTTATGATGATGAGATAATTATCCGAATATTTGTGCCTCATGATCATGGAACTTCCACAACCTTATTAGCATGATAGACTTGAGGATGATTTGTTGTATCAACATAGAATTCATGAATTCACCACCTTTCAACCCAGTTTTTCCGTTAGCAGTTTTCTGCCATGCAGGGTTAGCGCACGCTAACATATATGAGTTAACGTGCGCTATCGGGGTTCAGTTAATGCACAGAACGTACGTAGCGTACGTTATGTATCAGCCGATTCGAACTGTCAATTCGTAGCTAGCGCACACTAGTCTTACACGATAGCGTACGCTAACAGGCCGGCTTAGCGCACGTTACGTAGAGTACGTAACGCACGCTAAGCAGTCCAGGCAGATTGTTTATTTTGAGCTTTTCGGCCGTAGACCGAATTGATAGGCCATCGTTCGACTTGAGATGATTTGTATATCATTCCTTTTGTTAAGGTTCGAGCTTGTTACATTGATCGAAGGAGGCGGCCTTCGAGTGTGTCGAGATCATTGAAGTGTTTCGTCCTTGCCATTTTCGAGGCAAGTATCATATGTCGAGTTCGATTTATCATGCTTGTGGTTTTATTCATATTGTTGAATATGAGATGTATTTCTGAAAATTCTCGTGATATTCGTTGTTGTTTGTTCGTATTGATGAACATATTGAAATGCATATGTGTATGCATAATTGTTTGATTATGGTATAAATGATCCGAGGGGGTCATGAGGATCTATGCTGAGGGCGCTGGATCGAATGTCCACCATGCGTTGGTCCGACGGGATCATCATGGGGATCTATGCTGAGGGCGCTGGATCGTTGGACGGGTTTTCCACCATGCGTTGGTCCGACGGGATCATCATGGGGATCTATGATGAGGGCGCTGGATCGCTGGATTACCTTGTATTGGGTTGATGGAATCGTGAGGATTCGCATCGTTGGATTCCAGTGGCGGAAGTCCGTTTTGCATGCTTTATGATGCATTGATGATTTATTGTTTGACGATACTTGTACTAGCATTATTTTGCTAACCCCTTCGGGGGTGGACATTGTTTTGATGTTCAGGTAGCCGAGGAGCGGGGAGGCAACCACAGTACCGACAGGACGATGGAATGGCTCAGTGATGTGATTGATGTTATTGTTATTGTGATTTGTCTTCTTGGTTCGTTTAGTACTCGAGTACGTCTGTTTTAATAAGGTCAATTCGATATGGTTGTGTAAGTTAACTCATTTGATCGGTTGAATCAAATCTGTATTTGAACTTCAGTTGTTCGATTATATTGTTTTTACACTTCTTTTAAAAATCAGCCTTGTAAATCCTTATCTAAAGGGTTTACGGCGCTGTAATTATTCCGAATATCTCGGGGTGTTACAGATCAGGCATCTACGGGTTCCTGATTGGAAGGTGATATACAGCTTGCGAGTTGTTGAGGCATCCACGGGTTTTCAATCAGGAGGTGCTAGGCAGTCAAAGGGAGTTGCAACGGCCACGGATTTCCACTGGTTGGAAGCTATTGTAACAAGGAAATTTACTGTAACATTTATCACTGGTTGACAGTTATAGTGAATTTATCTCCAACTGGCTTTTGGAGAAGTGGATTAGTAGAGAATTATCCCACCTCTGAAACCACTATAAGTGCATGTGTGTTTTACTGCATTACATCATACTTATCTGCTGCATTCATATTTACTGTTCCATTTAGTAGTCAACTGTCTTCCGCATAACTAAGTATTACAGTTGACATAAGTCACCTGCAGTCGACATAGTCACCTGCATTGTCATCAGTTGTGCTTCCGCATTATTCATCTACAGCTAAGGTTTGTTGGTTGCATATTATATCAGCTGAGTTACTCACTTGAGATTCAGGAAAAGAGTTTAATAAGTCTATTCACCCCTCCCCCTAGACTTAGTCCTGACGACTTGTGACCTACATTACTTCTTTTGAGCTTTTCATAGTTGTTGCATCCTTTGAAACAAATTGGTCCATTGGAGAGTAAACTTCTTTGTTTTTTTTCTATTAGGCTCTTTTTCACGGCTAAATTCTTTCTTTAAATTGACCGTTTGAAGATATACAGTTGGCCGTGCTGTTTTCTTTGATTTATATAATAGGAATTCTTCAGGATGCCAATCTCGAGGAATATTTTATTTCTTGACTTGCGGGAATCATTTAGCTTATTTCCTTGGCTTTATTTATGTCTCCATTTGATTTGCCGTCCTTGTTGACTTCTCAACGTTTGTTGACATGGACATAGCTGATTAAAATTTGCTTGAATTTTGTCCAAGTATTTTGACGTCCATACTTAGATGATATCCTGACCTGGCTAAACTCAACTGATATTCTGACTTTACAACACTCAACTGATATTCTGACCTGATGATACTCAACTGATATGTGATACTCAACTGATATGCGATACTCGGCTGATATGTGATGCTCAACTGATATGCAATACTTAGCTGATATGCGATACCCAGCTGAACGGACTTAGCTTGTTCGATCAGTCCTTAGTCTAACTTTTTAATGACCTATAGAAGATATTCGGTTGATTCTTCTTTACAATGACGAATATTTATAATATTATATTTGAATTAAACATAGAATACATGGATGACATCATCAAAATCCTAAATGTATTCCTAACAACGGATCTTATACATAATCACAAATAAAATGCATGGAGATCCAACATACCTAGTATAGTTCAGCTGAATTGATGTTGATGAATGATGAGTCGAACATGAATCATTTTGATCTAAACGGCAAACAGACAGTCTCTATGTATCACACGTGGAAAGATTGATAAAAAAGTTCTTCCTCGTTTGCTTGACTCTCCACTGCGGCTGGATGGAGAGGGGGGGGAGCTGAATTTCTTCTTGCTTATTTGGTTCAGATACTAAGATTGCCAAAAGGTGGTTTGACCTAATTATGGGAAAGAGGGGTACTTATATATCTCATCATCTATGTTAGGTGAGTCTTCAAAAAGAGCTCAATATTTTGGCACGTAGTAGATGGGATCAGCTACCCCAAGGCGGCCTTGTCACGGCCCTTGTGCGTCTAGTTCAATAAGCTCACATTAATCCATATTTATATATTTATTTAATTTACTTTTAAGTATTTCATATTTAATTACATGTTTTTCTAAATCAAAAGTGATATCAACTATTTATCCTCAACCATAGTTTTAGAATGTTGACGAGGGCCCTAATGAAGAAAAGGTGTAAACTATTATATTTGTAAGCAGCAACTAAATTTTATCGCAGTTATTTAAAAGATGATTAGCGAAGTAACTGAAATACCAGTTTTATGGTAGTGAAGATGTATTAGTAAAATAATATTACTCTTAATATTTATAATACCCGTACATAAATTTCTCAAGTTAGGGAGTTTTACACCGGTCCACCACTGTCCGATGTAATTTTTTTCTAGGCGGTAGACGATAATAAATCACCATCTAGTAATTTATGTTATAAATGGATATTCTGACCATCACCGACCACTGCCAGTCACCATAGTTAACAAAGTTATACACTGGTAATCTAGCTTATCGATTGGTATTTTGAATTACCATATGGTAACAATATTCCAACTAGTATTTTCACCGTCACCAGCGTCGTACATTCACCATAGACTGACTTGTCAATAAAATTACTCAATAGAAATTTAAATTACCGACAGGTATTTTGAATTACTATATGGTAATAATTATCAACGGGTATTTTGATCGTCGCCAGCTACTTCAAATTACCATCGACCAACTTGGTAAAAAAATTCCAAAAATAAATACGAAACTTATAAATTGAGCGACTATACCAAAATAATTATTCTATAAATAGAAACACAACCAGAAATGGATTACCATATACTTTGAAGATTTTCATTTCATATCCAATACCGTTTAAAGTTGAACACCCGAGCTTCAAGAAGGCCAAGCCCAAAAGTACAAAACAACATTGAGGAAACAGCCCGAAATTTAATTTGAGTTTTAAAGAAACAAAGAACTTTTCTTTACATTCAATCCACCTAGAAATAGAGAAACTTATCTATTTCTTTTCTGGAAACGAAATCGAATCTTGAAATGGAGAAGGAGATTGCTGACAGACTTTGTTCTCAGCGATCCAAACTCCCTTAATCAGCCCGAAATCCTAACAATCTGATGTCCAAATCTTAGAGACACAAGTGTTGAAAATAAAAACGCAGCGGAAGCGTTGGGTTTGATTTACTAAAATCGGCCCTCATGAACCGGATCTATCTAAGCTCGTCAAATAATGAATTAACATATTAACAATCAATTTAAACGAACAAAATTAATCTACGCGTCTAACTATGATAATTCGTAGTATTCTTCCTAGATCTAAGAGATCTAAGAATACGTTACATTTGAAGCAAAATATTCGAATTCTTACTCGATCTCCGTGTATTTCTACCTTCAGATCTTCTAGAATATGATCCCGCCTATATCCGGATGTCGCGTGGGCAACCATCTATCGGACTTTCTTGAACAAATCGGGCAAAACTCCTTTGCTTAATGTCACTCGATTTTTACTTTCTTTATTTTCTAGTATTAGTAAACACTGTTAGAAAATTAATGTGTTATCTAAATTGTGGAATCAAAGACACAAGTCAAGATCCACAATTAAACATAAGAAAAAAATCGAACTCTCAACCTTGGTGAATTGTGTTCCGGCCGAACCCCTATTGTATATTTATAGGTGTTATGGATCTTAAGGAGGATTAGGGAAGGACTCCTAATAGACCTCAAATTTCCATATTAGGGCCTTTCCTAATATATTGAGTCTATTAATATCAACTCAGTCCACTAGAGAGTTAATATTGCACTTTCAACCCAAATCCCAATTTACGAAATAGAACTCCTTATTTAAATATATTATTTCCTGTGTTTAAGATATCGAATGTCCATTAATTAATTTTAAGCTACTGAGAGCTTTAAATTAATTGATATCTTATCAAAGAGTAGTACCACTCGATCCTTATTATTATATTAGAATTAAATCCACCTGCAGGGTTTAATATAATAATCATTGTCGAGCTCCTCAAGGGGACATCATCAACCCGCATAAGTCGGGACACGATTTCTATAATAATAATAATTATCATATAAATAATATTATTGCCCAAGATATGAAGCTTATTGAGTCAGTCATTTTGACTCTCACCCATGGTAAATCAAAGCAATAAATATTATAAATACATAATTAAATATTATATACATAGAATTAAGAAATAATAATTATCCAAGATTATGTTCTTCTTACAGTCAGTACAGAAGACACTATCTCACTTTGATCTAGTTTAACGTGTGCAAATACGCTAATGCACGCTAATAGTCGAGGCCAACTAATTTCAAGCATACACTACAACCTTTCATATAATTTGTCTAATAATTATATAGGTTGTGAACTATTATATTATTTTATAATGCACCGATAATGTGATCTTCCATGTGACACCAACACACCACATTATTTACTATGAAATAATTAGATATTTTATTTGCATAACCATAAAGTGAATAAATATGCAAAACATGTGATTAAATGTAATTAATATTATCATCGGTGGTTACAGGGAAATAATGTAATACAAGCATAAAATATGCTTTGCAGTATACAACCCTAACAACAAGTTCGTTTAAAAGTCAGAATAGGTGACTTTTTTGGTTCACCTTTCATTTCATCTCAGAAAACCCAGATCTCAAAACTCCAGTACTACAAAACTAGCCTTTAACAGTGCCCTTTTAACAGCGGTTGTTCGAAAAACGCTGTCAAAATGACGCGGTGGCATACTTGTAAATAGTGTGCAATAAATTAACAGCGATTATTAAAATAACTGATGTTAACATAGCAACTTAACAGCGGTTTTATAATAACCGATGTTAAATTTATCCCGAAAAATTAAAAAATAAATGAACTTGCAATTTAACATCGGTTGTTAAGGAAAACCGATGTTAAAATTTTTCTCAAAAAAAAGTAAAATTAAATTTAACATTTAAAATAGTATTTAACTGCTGTTAAAAGTGACGATTAACAGCGGTTTACACAATAACCGCTGTTATATTTTTTTCAAAAAAAAAAAAACTATAATTAACAGCGGTTTTACTTGATAACCGCTGTTAAAGTATTTAAAAAAACACAGTTAATAGCGGTTGTTTTGAAACAACCGATGTTGTTTGCACATACATTTAACAGCGGTTGTTGCTTAACAACCGTTGTTGTTTGATCATTAAGAAAACGAATAATAGTTCAGGGTTCATTATTTTTCTTCCTCCGCCTCTCTCTACCCTGTACTGACCCAAAATACACTCCGATTTTCCAATCGCCCTTCCCGTCGCCATTTTCCGCCCTTCCTGTCGCCGTTGTCGTTGCCGTGCATCTCGATTTTTTGCCGTCGCCACACATATTCCTTCTACTCCGTAAATAGTCTCAAGCAGCTCCCCACACATGCATATATAAGGACTTAGATGCCCATTTCTATGTAGCCACAAGGCCCGTTCAACATACCTGAGGAGAGACGTAGAAGCAGGTTGGGGAGAGGCGACCATCTCGCCGGACGATTGGCCTTCGCCGTTTTTCGGTGGACGTGGCCTGAGTGACCATCTCCGAGCTACCCCCACCGTTGGCCACTTCTATTTCCGCGGCTGTCTTCTCGAATTTTCTGGCCGCGGCGGGGTTAAAACGCGCGGAGGTAAGCGTTTACTGGCTTTATTTCATTTTTTTTTTACATTTTTCTGTACCCTACGTTAGTTTGCATTGCATATTGGTTTCATTTTGTTTGTGCTAATTTCGAAGATAATTATTCACTAACATGAATAATTTGTTCGGGTACTTGTACTTCAGGTAGAGAATCCTTGCTTTTGGGTGAGTTTTGCTTTGCATTTCTATTTAGGCCAGACATCTTCTGTTTTTGAGATAGTTGAAGTGAGATACTTCTCGTAGGAATCTACTCCCTCTGCTCGTAGTACCTAGGGAAGAGTAGTTTGATGATATTATGTCCAAATTTTTCTTTAAAAATAAAAGATAGTCACTTGAGTTCAATAAGTATCGATAATGGCCAATCAATAGTTTAACACAGAGAAAATTAGTAAGATGTTAAATTCTAAGAAAATTTTATGAGTTAAAGGTATGTTCTGACCTAAAGGTATATCTACTATATGGTCGAGAATGATAGCGTGATTACTCCTGTGTGTCTTTCAATTTTTGTCTGTTACCTTTTAAAGCATGAATTATGTTAGGATATATGTGGTTAACTTTTTAAGGATTTTCTCCCTTTGGGGTAGATGTTAACTTTCATCTTAAGGATCTTCTCCCAATAGTTAATGCAGGAAAAGGTGACAGTCTTTATAAAATAGTGAGATGACATAGTATATTAATAGCAATAACAGTTGTATGTTTTTGGTAGAAGATTTAAATAACACTAAATGTGGTTGGTTCTAACTAAAGGAATTGCAAATTGAATTTCACTATGTGTACAACAGAAAAGAAGAAAAATGGATCGAAGTTGGATGAATGCAGGTCGTAACAGTGATGAGTATGATAATGGAATCGAACAATTTCTTGAGTTCGCCCGACAAAATCCGCCGGAACCCGATGAAAGATATTTTTTCCCTTGTGTCAAGTGTATGAACGGGAGACGACATGAAGCTGACCTAATTTGTGAACATCTTATTTGTGAGGGAATAAATACGAACTATACGATTTGGATATGGCATGGCGAACTAGTAGACATTCCAACTGAAGACACACACGTAGATATAGATGGTGATCAATTTGAAGACATGATTCGTGATGTTGGAGAAGAATCATTCCAACGAGCACATGTTTATGATGCATTAAAAAGTGATTCAGAGACTACATTATATCCGGGTTGTAAAAAATTTACACGCTTGTCTGCCATGTTGAAGTTGGTTAATGTGAAAGCAAAAAAAGGGTGGAGTGATAAAAGTTTCACCGAATTACTCGATTTGATACAGGAGATACTTCCAGAAGGTAATAAATTTCCTAACCGTACTTATGAGGAGAAGAATGTTTTGTTTTCGATGGGTTTAGCGTATAAGAAAATACATGCCTGCCCTAATGATTGCATATTGTACCGAAAAGAGTTTGAATTATTGCATAAGTGTCCTAGGTGTGGGGCATCACGCTACAAAGTGAAGCATGATGATTCTAGTGATGGAGAGAGCACACAACGAGGGCCTCCAGCCAAGGTGTTGTGGTATCTTCCAATTATTCCAAGGTTCAAGCGACTATTTGCTAATAAGGATGACGCAAAGAATCTAATATGGCACGCAAAAGGGAGAAAATGCGACGGACTAATTCGTCATCCCGCTGATTCTGTACAGTGGAAGAAAATAGATCATTTATTTCCGGATTTTGGGGGTGAGGCAAGAAACCTTAGGCTTGGACTTGCCACAGATGGGATGAATCCGTTTGGTAATTTAAGCACTAAACATAGCTC
This sequence comes from Orobanche coerulescens, assembly GCA_033398695.1. Taxonomy (NCBI): domain Eukaryota; kingdom Viridiplantae; phylum Streptophyta; class Magnoliopsida; order Lamiales; family Orobanchaceae; genus Orobanche; species Orobanche coerulescens. The sequence goes on along the minus strand of CM065808.1, from coordinate 129,590,060 downwards.
ATGGCCCGTCCTACTTGTGATCTATAATTTACCTCATTAGTTATGTATGAAGTGGAGATATGTTATGTTGTCAATGATGATTTCAGGCCCAAAGCATCCAGGAAATGACATAGATGTTTATCTAAATCCGTTGATTAATGATTTGAAAATGATGTGGGATGAAGGGGTTGACGTGTTTGATGGGTACCACCAACAAAGTTTCAAGCTACGTGCAATGTTATTTTGTACCATTAATGACTTTCTGGCATAGGGAAACTTGAGCGGGTATATTGTGAAGGGGCATCATGCACGTCCTATATGTGAAGAAAACACAAGCTACGTTTAGTTGAACACAAAAAAAACAGTTTACACTCAACATCGGAGGTTTCTCAAGCACCATCACCCATATCGTAGATTGAGAAAAGCTTTTAATGGATACCACGAAGAGGGATTTGCACCGATACCATTAACAGGTGAGCAAGTTTACTACCGTGTTAAGAATATCAATACTGTGTTTGAGAAAGCTACAAAAAAGTCCGTTGCGACAAACATATGGAAGAAGAGGTCCATATTCTTTGATCTTCCATACTGGAGCAAACTAGATGCTATACATTGCATAGATGTTATGCATGTCGAAAAAAATGTGTGCGATAGTGTGATCGACACACTTCTCAAAATTAAAGACAAAACAAAAGATGGTGTCCAGGCTCATCTAGACCTAGAGGATATGGGTATTCGTCCTCAGTTGCATCCGCAATCAGTTGGTAAACGAACTTATCTCCCCCCAGCATGTTATACTTTATCGAAAAGGGAGAAAATCAGCTTTTGCAAATGTTTACAAGGCGTTAAAGTCCCACAAAGTTACTCTTCAAATATTAAGAGTCTTGTGTCCTTTCAAACTCTTAAATTGGTTGGCTTAAAGTCCCATGACTGTCATGTCTTGATGCAACAACTTCTAGCAGTGGCTATACGTGATGTTTTGCCTAAAAAAGTGAGACATGTCATAACTCGCTTATGCTTTTTTTTCAATGCTATATGTAGCAAAGTGATAGATCCTCTAGTTTTGGATGAGTGGAAAAATGAGGCTGTTGTTATCTTATGCCAATTGGAGATGTATTTTCCTCCTTTTTTCGATATCATGGTTCACTTACTTGTCCATGTAGTTAGAGAGATTGAAGAGTGTGGCCCTGTTTATTTGAGATGGATGTACCCCATTGAGCGATACATGAAGATTTTCAAAGGGTATACCAAAAACCCATTTCGTCCGGAAGCATCTATTGTGGAGAGGTACATTGCAGAAGAAGTTATCGAGTTTTGCACAGATTACATGTCACAAGTGGAATTTGTAGGGCTTCCTAAGTCTCGACATGAGGATAGAATTAGAGGAAAGGGTACACGAGGTGTTAAAGTTGTAACCAAGAGTCGAGATGAGGTGCTTCAAGCACATTTGTACATTTTGAATAACACTGATGATGTTCTTCCCTACTTGTCATCTCACAAGAATCATTTGAAGATAAAGAATCCCCGAATGAGTGAAAAATGATTGTTGATCGAACATAATAAGACTTTCCTGAGATGGTTTAAGGAATAAATTTCTAGCAGTACATCTGAAACATTACAATGGCTAGCTTACGGACTCAAATCTGATGTCGTAACTTGGAGTGGATACGATATTAATAAGTACTCATTCTATATAAAGTCACAAGATGACAAGAGTATGGTTCAAAATAGTGGAGTTACTCTTCAAGCCGATTCTATGCACTTTTCAATCTCAAAAGACAAAAACCCAGTTTTGGCATCGACGAGTTACTATGGAGTTATAGAAGAGATCTGGGAACTTGATTATGTTAAGTTTAGAGTGCCTGTGTTTAAGTGCAAGTGGGCTGATAATAATACAGGTGTGGAAACCGATGAGTTAGGATTTACTTTGGTAGATCTTCACAAGGTAGCATACAAAGACGAGCCTTTTATCATGGCACACCAAGCAAAACAGGTGTTCTATGTCAACGATCCATGTAATGAAAGATTGTTCGTGGTTATTCTAGGTAAAAGTGTGGATATGAATGAAACTGAAGAATCAACGTTTGACAATTGTGAATTTATTCCTTTGTCAACACGGTTATCCACTATCGTTGAAGAAAATGAAGCTGACGACATACATGACATTCGAAATGACCATGATGAAGGTTTATGGGAGAACTATGTTATCTCAAAAGATAAATAAAAATCAGGTACATGAATCACTACATCTAAGTTTTGCATAGATACATATGTCATTTTTGTTCTCATTCTAAGTCTAACCGAATTAATTTATTCTCCTCTTATAAAGTGAGTAGGTGTTCACTTAGAAATCGGTAGATTTTGTACTTACTAATCAAAATGTAGGCAATTAGATGTTAAGTTATAATAAGAGTCAATTTAGACAACTAGGTAATACATTGTGTTTGACAAGTATTAGTTTTTTGACAAAGAATTTTTCAAACAAAAAATATTACTGTTGTGTTTGACAAGTATTAGTTTTTCAAACAAAAAATATTATTAGTGTATGTTGTGTTTGACAAATATTATTTTTTTTAGTTTATGTTGTGTTTGACAATATTTTCATTTGTTTATACAGGCACATGACTTCTCCTCGGCATCCTTCTCGTTCTCCTTCTCATTCTCCTCATACTCCTCGCCATTCTCCTCCTCATTCCGATGCTTCTCCTCATACGCTGACTACCACATCGAGAAATCCTACAAGATGTAGAAGTATGGCCAAACGGCGTGTAGATGGGAAAAAAGCTACCTCTTGATATCGATCCAGTCAGGGGAAAACTTAAGTACGAGCACAAAATCAAGTTGAGTACGTATTTGGGTAAACTTGCGAAAGATCATGTTTCTATATTGTACGATCGATGGAATCACGTACCAGACAAGCCCGATAAGGAAATGCTGTGGCATGATGTATTGGTACGTGCATTACTTTTGTGATTAATTATGTGTTTCACTTTGTGCTTAAATTAAATTAAATTATTCTATAAAAACTGAAATTAAATAAAATAATTTAAAAAACTGAATTAAATATAAATATGGATTAAAAGTGAAATTTATTAAAAAAACATTAATTTAATTAAATTATTCTACAGAAACTGAAATTAAATTAAATTTTGGAATCAACAAAAATCGGATTCTCGAATAATAATATATAATTGATTGATAATATGATGTGATGAATGAAATTATTTTCTGATCCCTTTTGTTAGTGCTGCTCTCTGATTTTAGGATAAGTTATTTCTTACATTTGGCAACACAAAATGAATTATTGTATTGACTTATTTTTTTTTTAAATTTAAATTACCAACTTAAATATATATCACCAACTTACTTTTATGTATATATAATTAAAAAACTGAATTAAATATAAATAATCTGGAATAAAATTGAAATTTATAAAAAACCTTAATTTAAGTAATTTATTTTCTAAAAACTGAAATTAATTAAAATAATTTAAAAAACTGAATTAAATATAAATAATCTAGAATAAAATTAAAATTTATGAAAAAACATTAATTTAATCAAATTATTCTATAAAAACTTAAATTATTACAAATAATTTAAAATTGTATTATTGATAACGTTTCAATTTGAATTGTCAATGTAGGCCAACTTTGATGTCAGTCAAATTAGTAATATTGGTCAATTTCGCACGAAGACATTGCAATCTATTGGCAGGATGTGGAGGCAATTTAAGACTGATTTGACCGGCGAGTATATATATGGTCCGTCGAAAGGGTTGTCTCCTTGCGAGAAATATGGTATATCGGAGGACGATTAGAAAGAATCCAAAAAGACTCGTGAGGACCCTACTTGGGAGGTAAATCTGAATTCAAAAGATATTTTCTGTAGCTCAATTACTTGCAGATATTTCCTTACATATTATTTCGATTCCTTGCAAATAATTTTCTATAGATCGATTCCACCTCTCGTTTCATTTATTTACATATTATTTCGATTCCTTGCAAATATTTTTTTCCAGGAAAAGATAATCAAGAAACAAGATATAGCGAAGATGAACAATGCTCCCCATACTATGGCTCGAGGCGGATATGATTTTGTGGAGGTACAGGAGATGGAGAGAAAGATGAAGGAGCGTAAAGAAGAAGCGTCAAAGTCTGGAGAAGATGTTATTATTGATCCTCCATCTCCTCCTTCACGTCATCAGAGGTGGAAACTTGGTCGCCAAAAAAGATCTGGAGGAGTGTCATCAGATGCAGCACGAGAGATTATTACTAAGATCGTAAGTTTAAAAAATCATTTAATATTTGACAATGTACTTAAAATTAAATAAACTTAGTTTTCTTATCTTTTCAAAAGTTGATTCTGGAAATTTTTGTTTTGCAATTAAATTCTATAACTTAAATTTTTGTTGTTGAAAGAAATAAAAGTCGTAATATTTAATTTGAAATATTTAAAGGTTGTGAATAAAATTTTAAAAGTTCACTTTTATGTTTCACTTATGAAACAAAGTTTTTTTATCCTTACAACAAAAATATTAACTGTTCATTTATGTGCTTCACATTTGTGTTACACTTACGAAAAAACGTTCTTTTGTAGGATGAGTTGGAGGCACAGTGTACACAGGGCAACTTCACTCCCGAGGGACGACATGATATATTTGCCGAGGCCATTAGGAGACCGGAGCACCCTGGCCGTGTTTGTGGGATTGGATTTGGTGTAGGCATTCTAGATTATTTTGGACAATCTTCACGTCGATCTGCATCATCAAGTGTGTTGGAGGAACTAACGAAGGATCACATATGATGTGACACAAAATTTGATGACGACATTTGGCCAAACATTGGAGTCTTTGGGTGCCCATTCACAGCAGCCCCACACCGATCTACGTACACCTGATGATCATCATGTTACCCGTGTCAGTACAAAGGGGAGTTATGCCGATGATGTTTCCGGCCCTTCACGAGGGAAGATTCCGCCTGGGGACACTGATCGATTTGGATTTTATGTGGACGAGCGTCCTCCTCGTCTAGTCGCTATTGGTCAAGTTCATCATGGTGATTCTACCCTACACTATGCACCTTTACCAGCTCATTTGGTCAAGGTAGTAGTCGAGGAGGCCGTAGATGGCGGTGCCGAAGTTCCTATACCTACTGAAGAGGTAATCTTAGTGAGGGAAGCTCTAGGTACCTTTATTACATGGCCAAAGGATCTTGTCATTGCCGACTTTATCAAGGTATATTTCTTTCATGTTTTAATATTAAATCTAAATAAAATATACTCTGTTTATAGTTGGTTTTTACACTGCTTGTCCTCAAGAAACTAGCTGAAAATTTAGAATATTTAGAATTTAGAAAATTAAGAATAAAATTTGTAGTAGTTTTTAATATTAAAATCTAAATAAAAGATACTTCGTTTACAACTGGTTTTACAGTTGGTTTTTACAGTTTTCATGTTTCTTCTATATGATTTAGGATATTGAGCGACCCGAGCCACCTAAGAAACATGCTCATCAAGATGACCGGTCGAGTGACAGTGACACGTTGAGAGAGTTATTTAGTGTTGCAGCGACTCTCTTTAGTGAGCCGTTACAGGTGCCATGGGATACAACTTCCTTTGGTTGTGGTGGTGATGACGTTCCCTTGTACATAAGTTACAATGCTCTTTTGGAAATCATTCAAGACAAGCAGTGGCTTAGCTTATCGATTTTACAGTTTTGGACTTTGTAAGTAATTCTTTACATGCATATTTATGTATTTTTATCAAAAATTCATAGTTTGGAACGTAAATAAGGTAGTAATATTTTGTTTAACAATATAGGTACTTATCGAAATTGAATGTGGGCACGATGGACGAGGATTTGTATGTATATTTTGATCCTCAATCATACAAACTATGGGAAATAAGGGAGAGGAGGCCTCCAGATACATCGCTTCGCGTATGTCGGATGCCAGAAAACAGATATACCTTGGAGCTTACCATCATGAGTAAGATCTAACATATTCGTCTCACTACTCGCTTTTTTTCTCTAAAAGTCTTAGTATTTCTTTCTTGTCTTTGTAGATTATTATATATTAATAATTATGTAAGTAGATGTATTTAGATTGATTATGGAAAAATTAAATATTCCGTTTGTTAATGCAGTGAGCATTGGCAACTTTTGGTCGTTATTCCGGCAAAAGCCGAAGTTGTGTGGTTTTTCTCACTACACCGTAAGCCTGACAATCGCATTAAGGCCGTAGTCCAGAAGTAAGTTTTAACTTGTAGCATTTACTTGAAAAATATATATTATATATATGTGTGTGTTATTTAAATAAAAATTAGTGGAAAAAACAAATAATCCTTGGTCCGAGTGAAAGTGTAGAATTTGGACATATATAAGTACTGTTGTAGAGTATAGAACGATAATTAAAATTATTCACTGAAAAAATGATTTTTTTTTATTAAATTAAATTAGGATGGATTTTAGAATGAATGAAGTATGTATTGCGATTCTGTGAAAATTACACAATCTATTGGTATCTATTTTCTACTTGTTTAATTATTACATACTACTAATAGAAACTTGGTCATTTAATTTGATAATTAATTTGGCAGTATTAATGTGGGCTGATGTGCTGACAACATACTCAATGTTTTCATTTCATAATACATTATTACTTCTTTTAAACAGTGTCGTGACCGCGTATAAGGTGATGGGGGGTATACATACAAGTAGATCCAAACAGACGATTACTTGGATATATCCCAAAGTAAGTAATACATTCAATATTATATATATATTAGCTATATATTAGCTATATATGTATATATTATTATATATTATATATTATATAATTGAGCAACATATTCTTTTTAGTGTAATAAATAAAATGGAGGTTGGGAGTGTGGGTATTATGTCATGCACTGGATGTCGACTATTGTCCGAGCTCGTATTATCGATGGATGGATGGAGGTGATAAACTTTTATTTCAGTTTATTAAATTATTTAAATTAATTTCAGTTTTTTAAATTATTTCAGTTTAAAAGTGATTCGTTTAAGTTGATGAGCTTGTTAATTTATATATATGTTTATATGTACAGATGTTTGATGATGTTGCGACACTTACTATAGATAGTATTCGTGCAATTCGAACCGAATGGGCAAAACAATTTTTGGAGGTTAGGGACCGTTTATGTGCATAGACCTTTGACATTTAATTTTGTAAGAATACCATTGTTTTGTTTAGTTAGTTCTTGAATTGTAATCGTTGTGTTCTTCTCCTTCATTTTCTCCTTTTACTTGTGCTTGATTTTGCTTGTTGTTGTTTGTTGCCGCTGCACTTGAATTGTGTTGTATTTTTTTTGAATTGGATAGAATGTTATTGTATTAGATGGTTGGATAAAAGTTGTTTAGTTGTATTGGTGAATGGATGAAATAAAGTTGTGTTGTTGAGGTTTTATTTGATGTTTTGTGGTTGGATGCTGTTTTTTTTGTTTAGGATCCTGTTTTATGTGTATGTGTAGCAGGTTGGAAATAAAAAAAACAAACCTGATGTTTAAAAAACATAGAATTAACAGCGGCTCTTAGGACAAACTGCTGTTAATTTTGCAGTTCAAATTTAACATCGGTTTCTGTGGTGAACCGCTGTTAACTGGACATTTAACAGCGGTTCCCGTAAAAACCGCTGTTAAATTAACAGCAGTTTCTTCACAGAACCGATGTTAACAGTACAGTTAACAGTGGTTTTTTTTACAACCGATGTTAAATTAACAGCGGTTTTTAACTGGAACCGCTGTTAAATGTCCAGTTAACAGCGGTTCACTACAGCAACCGATGTTAAATTAACAGCGGTTTTCTGCCGAACCGCTGTTAAATTAACAGCACCACCTTTAACAGCGGTTCCAGAACCGCTGTTAATGTGGCTCCAGAACCGCTGTTAAAGGACCAGTTTTGCAGTAGTGCTCTTTCCCCTTCTCCGCTCATTTCAGGCCAAAAATCGCCATGGTTGTTGTTATCCTAAGCTTGAAAATGAGTTTGTGGTTGTGACTTGCATCTTCGTGTATATGTATATATAGATTAAGGATCATATGCGAATGACAATTAAGATGCGCAATGAGGATAAATTTATACCTTTGATTTAGTCTAATCTGTGGCTAATATTTATCCTTCCAATCAACCACTTGAAGTTCCTTTTCTTACGAATTGAGGATAAATTAGTAATTTTGTTAATAAAAGTAACTTCCTCTCCTAAAATTATGGGATCTGTTAAAGGAATAATACTCATTGTGTGCCTAAGTCTGTTAGTTTATGGGCTTTCCTAGTTAGGGTTTGGCTAAGGCCTGTTTGTATGTATTTCACCCTATTTAAAGGGATCCCATTAATGGAATAATACAACAACTTTTGCCCTACTTTCTGTCTCAAGTTATTTTCCCTTCAACACGTTATCAGCACGTAGTTCCCAACTGAGCAAATCCCGATTTTCTGAAAAAATCCCAAAAAAAAAAACGAAAATCGTTTTTCGGCAGAAACCCTAGCCGTCGGTCTTCTTCCCCAACCAACGCCGCCATCTACCCCAGGAACCCTAGCGGCCTGCATCCCCCCGGAACGCCACCCCCGACCGACGAACGGTCATCACCTCCCTCACGCCCGACGTGACTACCCTTTTCGCGACCGGTCACATTCCCCACCAGACCAGTTCGCCGCCATCCCGCGACCTACCTCCAAAGTCGACCGCCCAGGCCCGTGTTCCGTCGCTAGCCCGTGTCCAGTAGACCGCCCGCGACCTGCTTCCGTCGCACCAGACCCGCCGTCTCTCGCTCCAGTCCTGTCTCCATCCGCCGACTTTCAAACAGATCCAACCGCGACCTGTTCCATTCTCAGTCAGCCCAACCCTTCTCCGGCCTCCGTCGCTGCCCGTTCTGACAAGCAGTCCGTTCGTCTCCCTAGTGACGTTTCGTCCCAAATCCAAGCCCAGAAATCGGACCGCTCGTCCAGCCTTCGGACCGCCTGTCTCCCGCAACCCACTCGTTCGTCCAGCGTCTGGCCAGTTTGCCCGACCCGGTTGCTGACCCGGCCGCGACCCGCCAGCAGTCTCGTTTTTGATCTCTCCAGTCCGTTTTTATGCCCCTATCCACACGAAATAAAGTACATAAATACGAACCCTACTATCTCAATGTGCGAACTTACAAGGTTTTAATTACTATTGATTGCATATTATACTCCAAATTTATTTATGACTATTAAATCAATTAAAAGCAGGATGCATTAATAATTAAATTAAAAGAAATTGCTTATAACAACTTGAATTAAAATAAATTCACATTGCGTTAATAATTATTGCGGCATAAGACACCTATTTGACTGCATTTATACGTGTATAGATATATTCATAGGGCTATGTGATTATATCTATAATTATATATATACTTTGCATGCATTGTTAGTTATGGTATGTGTATTAGGTTCATCATTGGTAGAACCTAGAAGACTTATTTCTATTGTCCATATCAACTCGAACCGTGATAAAGTACTTTCATCGGTAACCCCAATATCATCAAAAGTAATTTTGACCATATCTTGGTTCTGAAAAATAATAACCCTCCACATTATTGCAAATTTTATCATGGAAAGTACTCATGATATATTGTGAAAACTCATTTTCCTTTTTTTTCTTGTCTCAAGATGGCTGATCCAACTCGTCCTGAATTTGACATCTTGGACTCAGAAGGACTTGAGTACCATAGACGGGTTTCTGACGTAGAGACCACTTTTGTCGCTAAGGACTATAGTGCTACTATCTTTGAAAAAGCAGGCGAATTACCGTCTGACAAAACCAAAGCTAGTGCATTAATGTTCCTTAGGCGACATATCGACCCGATCCTAAGGTGGGAATATCTGCAGTTGAAATCCCCAAAAGAACTGTGGGATACCCTTCAGGGCCGTTTTGGGAACATCCACAATACTTTGCTCCAAGAGTTGACCGTGCAGTGGATGAAATCCGCTTGCTCGATTATAAATAGATCAACGATTTCAACAAAGATATGCTCCGTCTAAAGGCATGCCTTAATTTCTGTGTAAAGGACCTCACAGAAGATGATATGATTCAGAAAACACTTTCCACTTTCCCTACTTCTGCCCTTATACTAGCGAACCAGTATAGGCTGGAGTATGACAACAAACGCATCACTACCTTCAACAAGATTATCAACCTACTGCAAGTGGCTGAGAGGCATAATGAAGTGTTAGTGAGCAATAATGCCAGGCCGGCTGGGACAAAGAAAGTTACCGAGGCAAACTATGGCAAAGTGAAAGGTGGAAAGAACCCCAATGAACAGGGGACTAGTCATGGCAACCCGAAACCACAACGTGGAAGAGGGCACAGTGGTCGAGGATATGGTCGAGGATGTGGGGGTTCTTCCAATGTAATGAGAAGACTTGGTGCTCCCGGCTCTTCTAGCCAAGGAAACAAAGCACCTACCCCCCATGTCGCTCCCAAGGTCAGAGTTGGCGATGAACCGTGCTATCGATGTGGAGATGCTGGACATTGGTACAAGAACTGCCATGCAAGTAAGCAAGTCACAGCATATTAAAAGAAATATAGAGAGTCCAAAGAACGGGAGGCTCACTATATGGAGGAAGATGCTCTCGACGAGTCCCCCGACGTCAATTTCACAGTCACCGATAATCATAATGAGCCATACATGTCAGAGTCATTAGAGGCACCCCTTTATGACTGAATGTTATCATTATGTTTACTTTCTTGTTTACATTTGGCATTGTTACCTCAGAACGATTTTATCGATGTTTTATTTTCAGTAATGGTGTGATGAAACTTTGTTTTTCTAGAACAAGATATTATTATTGCTTACGTTATATCCTTAGCTTTATTTCGAAGAAATGAATATTGCTTGCTTGTTTATGGTTCAAATTCTTTTTTCCTCTTTCTCGTAGGAATGAATCGAGGAGAACTTGAATGTTTGGTTGACAGTTGGACCACCCACACCATTCTTAGGAATAGACTTCTATTCACTGAATTAGTTGCATGTTAATCCTCGGTAACCACGATGACTGGGTCCTCCCAACTCATCCAAGGGCGAGGCAATGATCAATTTTTATTACCTGACTGCACTCTTCTCCGAGTTACCGATGCTCTATACGCACCTAGGGCCCCTCGGACCTTACTAAGATTTAAAGATATACGTAGCAATGGTTTCCACGTCGAAACCCACTGTGAGAATGGAATCGAGTTCCCTTATATTACATTTAATGAATGTGGACGTAAACGCATATTAGAAAAACTTAAGAGTCAAAATAATGGACTGTACACCACAACCATTAGGGTATTCGAATCCTATGCTGTCACCATAAATGAAATTTGGGACGAGGACTCATATAGGCTTTGGCATGATAGACTAGGTCATCCTGGTCGAGATATGATGATCTGTATCCTAAAGAACTCGCACGGACATCCTTTCTTTCGAGTGAAGAAAGGGCAATAACTCAACATGAAGAATAGTATTGATGTTAATCATGCTATGTCGTCTAAAGAAATAGAGACATATTCCCCTTCTAAGCAATTGACTATGTCAAAAGCACATCGCTCATTCTGCAAAGCTTGCTCTTTAGCTAAAGTAGGCGCGAGACCTTCCTACACTAAAGCGAACATCCCATTTTTACAACGTATACAAGGAGATATTTGTGGACCCATCCACCCATAATGCGGACCATTTAAGTACTTTATGGTATTGGTAGATGCTTCGACACGCTGGTCACATGTCGCACTCCTTTCCACTCGAAATGCTGCATTTTCAAAACTCCTAGCTAAGATCATTCGTCTAAGGACTCACCATCCTGATCACCCTATCAAGTCTATTCGACTCGATAATGCAGGAGAATTTACATCTAAAGTATTTGATGAATACTGCATGTCAATCGGAATTGATGTAGAGCATCCCGTTCCCCATGTGCATACACAAAATGGTCTCGTAGAGGCAACCATTAAAAGAATCCAAATGGTAGCACGAGCATTGGTTTTTTGCACCAATCTGCCCATCTCTTCTTGGGGATATGGAGTCCTACATGCAGTCGTACTTATTCGTTTCAGACCCACCGTTGGCCAACCATTTTCTGCGTACCAGTTGGTAACTGGATATGAACCGGATATTTCACACCTATGCATATTTGGTTGTGCAACATATGTGCCGATTGCGCCCCCACAACGAAATAAAATGGGTCCTCAGAGACGTTTAGGTATCTACGTTGGATATGAATCCCCAACAATTATCCGCTACTTAGAACCCTTGACAGGTGATCTCTTTACCGCGCGCTTTGCGGATTGTCACTTCAATGAGTCAGAATTCCCGTCGTTAGGGGGAGAGGAGAAAAAGAAATTTCTCAAGGAATGATAGGAATTGTCCTGGTACGTCCCGCATCTGTCTCATTATGATCCCCGTACCTCACTATGTGATCGTGAAGTACAATGAATCCTCGATCTTCAGAACGTAGCAGATTCGATGCCTGATGCTTTACTGATATCGCCAAAGTAACAAGATCACACATTCCAGCTGCAAATGTGCCTGCAAGGTTAGAAGTCCCCAATAAGGGGCACATCGCCAACGTACCGAGTGATGCAATTGCACCCAATGGAAGCGCGATCGAGGCCGTGTCTCCCAAAAGTAAAAGGGGGAGGCCACCTGGTTCGACAGACACCCGCCCAAGGAAGAAAAGGACAGGTGAGGCACAAATCAACCCATTAGTCATCAATACTGGGAATCCTTCCCACGAGATCATCTCTGACTATAGATATGTCCACGAATCATTAATGGAGGACGCCCCGGAGATCGATTCAACATTAGAAAACAAAGAGATCTCGATCAACTATGAAAGTGCATCTGATTTGATGGAACAATCGACCACTCATATTCATGATGTGTTTGCATACACAGTTGCTCAAGAAATCATAGAGCATGATGATGTCGAACCACGCTCTGTTGAAGAATGTCAACGAAGAGCCGATTGGCCTAAATGGAAAGAAGCTATCCAGGCAGAGGTTGACACTCTGACAAAACGCAAGGTACTTGGCCCAGTAGTGCTAACTCCGTCAAGTGTAAAGCCTATTGGACACAAATGGGTTCTTGTCAAAAAGCGTAATGAGAATCATGAAGTCCTGAGGTACAAGGCTCGCCTCGTTGCACAAGGTTTCTCACAACGCCCTGGTATAGATTATGAGGAAACATACTCCCCCGTAATGGACGTTATTACGTGTAACACCCCCGAGATATTCAGGGTATATTACAGTGCCGTGGACCCCTACATGGGACCCACCAGGCCAGACACAATTTACCACAGTAAATATACACATTATCCAATTGAACACCAAATCACACGCCCGGTACAACCGGCGGAATAATCCACAATGGCAACATAAATAACTTGACGAATATAAATTTTAATCCGAAGAGAAAAGCCTAAGTACTCGCGAGTACAATCTATAAGTTTCAAAAGTGGACAACAACCATATCGAATGGAATAACGGAAATAAAAGAACTCAAACACATATGTCAACGACCCTGGCCAACATCCTCATACTGTCCCAGCGCTCGCTCGTCCGGATGATCATAACCTGAAATCCATAAACAAGAATTTCCCACAACGGGTCCCCAGAGGGGTTAGCAATTACGCTAGTACAAGTAATCAAGGCAAACCAATCGCTTACACATTTCATAGTACATGCACCAATATCATTTCAAAACCAAAAATCAGACATGTCCTTTCCGGAAACAAACAGTCAAATAATCAATTTGCCTAGGACCAGGACGCCACCATGAATCCCACCTGAGGCCTCTAAGGACCCTCCCGAGCTGGTCACTTTATAAAACAAGTCATGCATAGGCATCACCTAGGACCAGGACGCCACCATGAATCCCACCCGAGGCCTCTCAGGACCCTCCCGAGCTAGCTAGCAAAACAAACTCGTGAATCCAGAGTGAAGTCATAGATTCCCCCGAAGCCCCGTCGGACCCTCCCAAGGTGAGTATAGCAAACACAATATACATTACCATTTCATGTTAAGCATAAAGGTTTCCAAAAATACTTGCCTTGAATTATTGATGACGTAACGAACGGAAGGAAAAACACTGACGAACGCTAGGAACCAACGGAACCAAACCTAACTTCGAAGAACACAATCATAACCAACTCTAGACGAATACAGAAATGGAATACACCCGAAAACCCGCCTAGGATTCATTTATATTCATATAAAAATAACAACGAGGGCAGACCACAACCAAACCCTCCCGATTTCGCAAAACCGTGAAAATATACCATAAGTCCGTAGGAAAACTAATAATATCAACAAGATTAACCATATTCATCATGGATTAACCATCAAAACGGAACGAATCAAACGAAAATCCCAAAACCCCCAATTTATCCAAAAGTAGGGTTCTAAGAGATTTACCTTGGATTAGGATGAAAGATTCGTGTTGATGTTGATAATATACACCAAGAACTCAAGGAAGTTGATGGTTGAGATGATTGGGGGAAGAAATCGCCAAGAAATCGCCCGGAATCGCCTTAGCCGCGGAGAGAAGGAAGAAATGAAAATAATACGTTCATCTCGGTAAACTCCCTGGTTTATATAGCCAGGGAGTGTTAGCGCGCGCTAATCCTCAAAGTTAGCGTGCGCTAACGAAACAAACTCGATCCAAGAGCAGTTACGGCGTTAGCATGCGCTACTCCAAACGTAGCGTGCGCTAATAACCTCTCGGTAGCGCGCGCTATCGACCCATAGCGTGCGCTACCTGGACATCAGTCGAGTCCAGAAGCAACTGTCAGAGCACACCTGATCCGGTTAGCGCGCGCTATCGACCAAACGTAGCGTGCGCTAAAGTGTATCGGTAGTGCGCGCTATCGACCAATAGCGTGCGCTACCCGGGCATCAGTCAAGTCCAGTGGCAAACTGTCCAGTACTGGACAGTCACACTAGCGCACGCTACCGGGCATCTCAGCGTGCGCTAGACCCCGACATTAGCATGCGCTAGACTACGTAGCGTACGCTAATCCGCCAGTCCAGAGGGCTGGAATCAACACTGTCACTCCCAGGGCTGGCTCTTTAGCACGCGCTACGAAGCAATCGTAGCGTGCGCTACTATGGGACCCCTAGCGCGCGCTATGCAGAAAAAATAGCGTGCGCTAGGTACGAAACATAAGCGGTTCAAAACACCGGAATATAAACGAAACATCAAACGGAACATCTCCAAAAGCATCATAACATAGAATGGATTCACGGCAACCCCAAAACGGTGGTTCCGCACATTAATAACGAGAATCAGATCAACAAGTGGCTGAAAAGATATACTAAAAGATACACGAGGGTCACTACGACCGAGAAATACACCGAAAAAATAAAAATACAAGGGAAAGAAAAATGCGGATATTACATTCTACCTCTCTAAAAATAAGTTTCGTCCCGAAACATAAGAAACAAACAACTCAGGGTACCTAGCACGCATGTTATCCTCGGCCTCCCAAGTTTCCTCCTCAACACCATGTCTCGACCACTGCACTTTGACTAAAGGGATGGTCTTATGCCTCAGTCGCTTCTCGCGATGCTCCAAAATCTTCAAGGGACGTTCTTCAAAATATCCTCGGCGACATCAATCTCCCCATAGTCGATGACGTGACTAGGATCTGGGACATATTTCCTCAACTGGGAAACATGAAAAAAGCTATGAACATGACTCAGGGCCGGGGGTAACGCTAAATGGTATGCCAACCCACCGACTCGCTCGAGAATCTCGAAGGGTCCAATAAATATCGGACTCAACTTTCCCTTTTTCCCGAAACGGAAAACTCCTCTCGTCGGCGACACCTTTAGTAGAACGTGGTCTCCCATCTCGAATTCTAAAGGTCGACAACGGACATCGGCATATGAATTCTGTCGACTCTGGGCAGTCAACATCCGTTCCCAAATTAATTCTATCTTCCGCCTCATCTCTAAAATGACATCCGGCTCGGTCCCAACCAAATCGGACGTCTCATTCCAACAAATCGGTGATCGACATCGTCGACCATAAAGTGCCTCATACGGTGCCATCCGAATCGTCGCGTGCCAACTATTGTTGTATGTGAATTCGATCAATAGCAAATGCTCCTCCCAGTCACTGCTCCAATCGAGAGCACAAGCGCGCAACATATCCTCGAACGTCTGAATAGTGCGTTCCGACTGTCCATCTGACTGGGGATGAAAAGAGGTACTCAAACGCAAACGAGTACCCAACGCCTTATGCACCGCTTGCCAAAAGTGCGATACAAAATGGCCATCATGATCCGAAACAATAGACTTTGGAGTACCGTGAAGTCTCACAATCTGCGCGATAAACACACGAGCTAACTTCTCTGGGCCCAAGTGTCCTTGATACCCAGAAAATGTGCCGACTTGGTCAGACGATCAACAATCACCCATACCATATTCATGCCCGACCTCGATCTCGGCAAACTCGTGACGAAATCCATCGATATATCTTCCCATTTCCATTCCGGAACGGGAAGTGACTGCAATAACCCAGCCGGTCGCTGATGCTCGATTTTGACCTGCTGACAAGTCAAACATCTCGCTACAAACTGCGCGACCTCTTCCTTCATATCATTCCACCAGAAATTCCTCCTCAGGTCCTTGTACATCTTACTCGAACCAGGATGAACGGAGTAAGGTGTAGCATGGGCTTCACGCAAAATACTCTGTTTCAGCTCTGGGTCATTCGGTACACAAAGCCGATTCTGGAATCTCAAAACACCATCCTCATGAATCACAAACTCAGGAGACTTTCCCTTAAGAACGTTCTCTCGGATTTGAGTAATCATCAGATCCCCTAACTGTTTCAGCTTAATTTCATCGATCAAAGACGACGAAATCTCTAGAGCACAAAGTTGCCCGATAGCTCCAGGCGACAAAACCTCAACATCTAACTCGATCAAAGCCCGCCGAAGCTCAGACTGAGACGTAAGGATCTCAAGCGCTCGCAACGCAACCGGTTTCCTACTCAAGGCGTCGGCCACGACGTTCGCCTTGCCCGGATGATAAAGGATTTCGAGGTCATAATCCTTAATCAACTCTAACCACCTCCTCTGCCTCATATTTAACTCCCGCTGAGTAAATATGTATTTCTGACTTTTATGATCGGTAAAAATCTGACATGCAGAGCCGAAAAGATAGTGACGCCAGATCTTGAGCGCAAAAACAACTGCTGCTAACTCCAAATCGTGAGTAGGGTAGTTAAGCTCATACGGCCTCAACTGTCTCGACGCATACGCAATGGTCTTGCCGTGATGCATCAATACGCACCCAAGACCCTGACCCGAAGCATCACTGTAAACAGCAAAACCCTCATTGCCACACGGCAATGCGAAAACCGGGGCTGAAGTCAAACGCCTCTTCAGCTCCTCAAAACTCAACTGTCTCTCGTCATTCCAGACGAACTTCTCGGACTTCTGGAGCAACTATGTAAGTGGCCGAGCTAGTTTCGAGAAACCCTCGACGAACCTACGATAGTATCCAGCCAAACCCAAGTAACCATGGACCTCCTTCACATTCGTGGGCGGTGCCCAATCCAACACTGCCTCAATCTTCTGCGGATCCACTCGAACTCCCTCGGCCGAAATCACGTGACCCAAAAACATCACTTCCTTCAGCCAGAACTCACATTTCGAGAACTTCGCATAGAGTCTCTCGGTCCTCAAAATATCTAACACTATCCGCAAATGACGGGCATGCTCTTCCTCATTCCTCGAATAAATAAGAATATCGTCAATGAAGATGGTGACACACTTATCTAAATACTCGATAAAGACTTTGTTCATCAACTGCATGAACACCGCCGGCGCATTAGTTAACCCGAAAGGCATAACTACGAACTCATAATGTCCGTATCTCGTCCGTAAAGCTGTTTTCGGCACGTCGGACTCCCTCACCCGGAGCTGATAGTAACCCGATTTCAAATCAATCTTCGAGAATACCGCAACTCCCTGCAACTGATCGAACAAGTCATCAATCCTCGGCAGGGGATACTTGTTCTTGATGGTTACCTTGTTTAGTTCGCGGTAGTCGATACACAAACGCAGTGAACCATCCTTCTTCCGCACAAACAGGACCGGTGCGCCCCAAGGCGAGGCGCTCAATCGAATATACCCCGACTCAAGAAGATCACTCAATTACTTCTTCAACTCTGACATCTCTGAAGGTGCCATGCGATACGGCGCCTTCGAAATCGGAGCCGCGCCCGGCTCTAACTCTATAGCAAACTCAACCTCACGGTCCGGTGGCAATCCTGGTAACTCATCAGGAAATACATCAGGAAACTCTCTAACGACTGGAATCGACGAAAGCTCGACCCCACCATCCTCCGCCTTCAAGGCGTAGCACCAATAACTAGCACACCCTTTTCGCAGGAGTCTCATCGCCTTCAAGGCGTTAATAACAAACTTCTTGTTTCTCTTTCGCCCCGCAAAAGAGTGTTCAGTGCCGTCCTCGGCTAGCATGGTAATGATCCTTGTGCGGTAGTTCATGATTGCACCATGCCGCTCGAGCCAATCATCCCCGAGAATCAAATCCTCACCCTCGATACCCACGACAATAAGATTAGAGAGCCAAGCTCTCTCACAAATAAACACAGAACAGCCCCGGACCTCTCGATCACCGACAATTCTATCACCGCTGGGAAGTTTAACGATAAAAGGCTCGCAAGGTGATAAGCAGTCGAGACTCAAACGGCGTACACACTCTAGAGAAATGAATGAATGCATATCACCCGAATCAAAAAGCACACTGATAGGATGTGAATGGATATGAACGGTACCTGTCGCCACAGTGGCCGCTGGATCGTCGGCCCTTCTCATCTCATAGATACGTGGAGGGGTGGAGCCAACACTGGAAGCTCCCCCTCTAGCGGGCTGACCCCGACCTCTCCCTCGACCGGCACCCGGCGGAGGCTGCAGAGCAAAAGAGCCCTGATTCACACTCGGCTCCATAGGTGCTGGAAAAGAAGTCTGAGCACCAAGAAGCCGTCTTGCCCTCTCACAAAAGGAAGCCTTGTGGCCCGACTGACCACATGTATGACAAATCAGAGGCGGACGAGGACACTCTCGGTTTCGATGGCCCGGCTCACCACAGTTAAAGCATTTGGCATCCCGAACGAAGGCACTGGCAGTACCTCGATAAGCCCCAGAGAAACGAGCCGAATTACCACCAGGAATATTCGCAGACTCAGACTTATGCTGACCTCCACCCTTGTGACTCGAAAAATTTCCGGCGGATTTCTGCTTCTTGCTCTCCCGGACGGCTGCACTGGCCGTCACCGACATATCATAGGCAAGAGCTCGACTCTGATAATCCTTCAGGGTAGTGCAGACAAGTCCAAACATGTAGTCCCGAATCGACAGTTTCATCCGTCTGGAGAAGTGAAAAATTTTGTCGCTCTCCTCGACAACTTGGGTCTTCACATAACCCAATTCCTTGTTAAAATCTGCAATAGCTTGGGATACGGGAATATCCCGAGATTGAGCATCATAGAAGGCATGGACTCGAGCCTGTCTAACCGGCCACGGGCAATATTCAGTTTCCATCAATTCTTGAAATTCGGCCCACGAAGCAACATGATCCTTGGGCCCAACGGCCTCCCACCAATCTGTGGCGTCCCCAGTGAGAAAGTACTGGGCGATAGGAACTTTACGGTCCTCGGGACAATTGGTGGCAACAAAGACTTTGGATATCTCCTTGATCCACCCTTCCCAGCCAATCGGGTCAGAGGCTCCCGTGAACTGAGGAGGATGCATCTTGATAACATCCTGGAGCCAACGGTCAGCTCCGTCCCGAGCAGCATGGGCCGGATTCTGGACCGCCTGGGCAATTGCCGCCATCTGGTTTACCATACGTTGCATAACAGCCGTAACACCAAGGTCAGCACCACCTTGAGAAGAAGCATGGCTATGCTGGTCACCGGTACTGCCGGCTCCCGAAGAATGCGACGTGGCCGCCCCACCGGCTGCCCCACGTCCTCGGCCGCGTCCACGACCACAACCACGGTTTCCTCCAGCATCCATACTGGTGTTAAGAGATATCAGAAGTATATTGATGATGAGTAAGGGAGGAAAAAGCAACTACGATTAAAGAAGCGGAAATACAATGCAAGGAAACAAAGGACCGAATAAGAAAACTTACGATCACTGGAAGTACCGAGATGCTGGCAGCGGTGTGACAATATGCAAAACAAAACACAAATAGACCCAAATAACCGACAAGCCTAGGTAACCATAAACCTAGATGCTCCGATACCATTTTCTATAACACCCCCGAGATATTCAGGGTATATTACAGTGTCGTGGACCCCTACATGGGACCCACCAGGCTAGACACAATTTACCACAATAAATATACACATTATCCAATTGAACACCAAATCACACGCCCGGTACAACTGACGGAATAATCCACAATGGCAACATAAATAACTTGACGAATATAAATTTTAATCCGAAGAGAAAAGCTTAAGTACTCGCGAGTACAATCTATAAGTTTCAAAAGTGGACAACAACCATATCGAATGGAATAACGGAAATAAAAGGACTCAAACGCATATGTCAACGACCCTGGCCAACATCCTCGCATCGTCCCCGCCGCTCGTCCGGATGATCATAACCTGAAATCCATAAACAAGAATTTCCCCACAACGGGTCCCCAGAGGGGTTAGCAATTACGCTAGTACAAGTAATCAAGGCAAACCAATTGCTTACACATTTCATAGTACATGCACCAATATCATTTCAAAACCAAAAATCAGACTTGTCCTTTCCGGAAACAAACAGTCAAATAATCAATTTGCCTAGGACCAGGACGCCACCATGAATCCCACCCGAGGCCTCTAAGGACCCTCCCGAGCTGGCCACTTTATAAAACAAGTCACGCACAGGCATCGCCTAGGACCAGGACGCCACCATGAATCCCACCCGAGGCCTCTCAGGACCCTCCTGAGCTGGCTAGCGAAACAAACTTGTGAATCCAGAGTGAAGTCATAGATTCTCCCGAGGCCCCGTCGGATCCTCCCAGGGTGAGTATAGCACACACAATATACATTACCATTTCATGTTAAGCATAAAGGTTTCCAAAAATACTTGCCTTGAATTATTGACGACGTAACGAACGGAAGGAAAAACCCCGACGAACGCTAGGAACCAACGGAACCAAACCTAACGATTCGAAGAACACAATCACAACCAACTCTAGACGAATGCAGAAATGGAATACACCCGAAAACCCGCCTACGATTCATGTATATTCATATAAAAATAACAACGAGGGCGGACCACAACCAAACCCTCCCGATTTCGCAAAACTGTGAAAATATACCATGAATCCGTAGGAAAACTAATAATATCAACAAGATTAACCATATTCATCATGGATTAACCATCAAAACGGAACGAATAAGACGAAAATCCCAAAACCCCCAATTTATCCAAAAGTAGGGTTCTAAGAGATTTGCCTTGGATTAGGATGAAAGATTTGTGTTGATGTTGATAATATACACCAAGAACTCAAGGAAGTTGATGGTTGAGATGATCGGGGGAAGAAATCGCCAAGAAATCGCCCGGAATCGCCTTAGCCGCGGAGAGAAGGAAGAAATGAAAATAATACGTTCATCTCGGTCAACTCCCTGGTTTATATAGCCAGGGAGTGTTAGCGCGCGCTAATCCTCAAAGTTAGCGTGCGCTAACGAAACAAACTCCAGTCCAGTAGTCAGATTTCTGGCTGTTAGCGTGCGCTACTCCAAACGTAGCGTGCGCTAATAACCTCTCGGTAGCGCGCGCTATCGACCCATAGCGTGCGCTACCTGGACATCAGCCGAGTCCAGAAGCAACTGTCAGAGCACACCTGATCCGGTTAGCGCGCGCTATCGACCAAACGTAGCGTGCGCTAAAGTGTATCGGTAGCGCGCGCTATCGACCAATAGCGTGCGCTACCTGGGCATCAGTCAAGTCCAGTGGCAAACTGTCCAGTACTGGACAGTCACACTAGCGCACGCTACCGGGCATCTCAGCGTGCGCTAGACCCCGACATTAGCGTGCGCTAGACTACGTAGCGTACGCTAATTCACCAGTCCAGAGGGCTGGAATCAACAGTGTCACTCCCAGGGCTGGCTCTTTAGCGCGCGCTACGAAGCAATTGTAGCCTGTGCTACTATGGGACCCCTAGCGCGCGCTATGCAGAAAAAATAGCGTGCGCTAGGTACGAAACATAAGCGGTTCAAAACACCGGAATATAAACGAAACATCAAACGGAACATCTCCAAAAGCATCATAACATAGAATGGATTCACGGCAACCCCAAAACGGTGGTTCCGCACATTAATAACGAGAATCAGATCAACAGGTGGCTGAAAAGATACACTAAAATATACACGAGGGTCACTACAACTGAGAAATACACCGAAAAAATAAAAATACAAGGGAAAGAAAAATGCGGATATTACATTACATTTCGCTATCTAATCAGCCTAGTTATTTCCGAAGGATTGGAAATGTAGCTAATGGACGTGGTCACTGCGTATCTCTATGGGGATCTAGATACGGAGATTTACATGAAAGTTCCCGAATGCATTTCATTGCCCGAATCAAGTAACTCCAGACCACGGAGTGCGTATTCAGTTCGTTTGAAACGCTCACTTTACGGTTTGAAACAATCTGGAAGGATGTGGTATAACCGTATGAGTGAATACTTGATTGGAAATGGATACAATAACGATGAACTGTGTCCTTGCGTCTTTATAAATAAAACAAGTTCCGAATTTGCGATCATCGCAGTGTATGTCAACGATATGAATATAATCGGCACTCTTGATGAAATAAGAGAAACCACCGGATACTTGAAAACTGAGTTTGAAATGAAAGATCTTGGGAAGACTCGTTTCTGTCTTGGTATTCAGATAGAACATAGAGTATGTGGAATTCTCATCCACTGGTCTGCTTATGTCCAAAAGATGCTTAGATGCTTTAACATGGACAAAGCACACCCGGTTAGCACTCCCATGATCGGTCGTAGCTTGGATGCGAAGAAAGATCCATTTCGTCCAAAGGAAGATGACAAAGAGCTTTTGGGAGCTGAAATTCCCTACTTAAGTGCAATAGGCGCTCTATTGTACTTAGCTCAATGTACGCGACCGGACATCGCCTTCTCAGTAAACTTTCTGGCTCGATTTAGTTCAGCACCGACGCAACGTCATTAGAATGGTATCAAGAATATATTTCGATACCTAAAAGGAACCATTGATTTGGGACTATTCTTTCCCTACAAGCAGGCAATGGAAGCTACTTCCGTAAAGGAAAATGCTAAAGTAAATGCTAATGCCATAAAACTTACCCCAACGAACGTATTGGTAGGATTTGCTGACGCAGGGTATCTCTCCGACCCACACAAAGGTCGTTCCCAAACTGGCTATGTATTTGCTATTGGGAACACCGCTATATCTTGGAGATCCATAAAGCAAACCCTTGTAGCTACCTCATCTAATCACGCCGAAATTATCATTTTGCATGAGGCGGTACGTGAGTGTATTTGGTTAAGAGCTATCATTAGACATATCCGAGGTAATAGTGGACTAAGTAATGTCACTGGATCACCCACATGCATATATGAAGATAATGCAGCTTGCATCGAACAGATGAAGCTTGGGTATATCAAGGGGGATAACACAAAACACATATCTCCAAAATTCTTCTATAATCAGCAACAACAGGCTCTCCTCAATATTCAAGTAAAGCAAGTCAGATCTGAGGAGAATGTGGCCGATTTGTTCACCAAATCTCTGCCCAAGGCCGTGTTTGAAAAACATGTGAGAAGTATACATAAACCAATCAATTATGCATACATATATGCATTTCAATATATTCATCAATACGAACGATTAACAACGAATACCACGAGAATTTACAGAAATAAATCTCATATTCGACAACATGAACAAAACCATATGCATGATCAAAGTTCCAATATAAATCAAACTCAACATATGATACTTGCCTCGAAAATGGCAAGAATGAAATACTCCAACAAATGACACGCGTCCGTATGCCACCGCCCCTCGATCGTCCCCTATGCAAGGCTCGGACCTAATAAATAATAAAGAATTCCTCTCAAGTAGAACGAATGTCTAACAATCCGGTTTACGACCGCAAGCTCTAAAATTGAATTCTGCCTGGACTACTTAGCATGTGCTACGTACTCTACGTAACGTGCGCTAAGCCTGCCCATTAACGTACGCAAATAATCAAGTCTAGCGTATGCTAGCTGTGTACTGACAGTCCTCTCTAGTCAGCCGACTGTCCTGCCTGATGACATAACGTACGTTACGTACCAAACGTAGCACACGTTATTTATTCCTGATAGCGCACGTTAATATGCCTATCTTAGCGTGCGCTAACTATGCATGGCAGTTTACTACTGGGCAGAAACTTGAGCTAAAGGTGATGAAACTCATGAAATCTTAAGTGTTAATACATGCCATCTCCGTGCATATCATGCTCATACGTTTTGTGAAAGATCTTTACGTATTAAATGACTATGAGATACAATGATACGTATAATCATCACAACACCATAATTCATCTTTGATCTTCAAGAAATATCCTCAGTCCAATCCATTTCATGTCCCAAAACATACGGTTCCTTTATGTAAAGACATAAGAACTTGGTAATCTCCATATACTGGTCATAATCGGTTTTGAAGATACATGAATATGCTAGTAGTTCAAACACTAAAAGGTTCAATGGTTTGTACGATGAAGAAGTACCGAAACCTTGCAAATATCCTACTAACACATGATGTTCGACTACTAACGAATTTAACTGACTAGATAGTCCCAAATCATAATCAAAACGTCCTTCATAATAGTACTTAATATTGGTGAAGGATCACCTACCTCAAAGTAGTGAAGAATAAGGAGGAACTCGAAGTAATCCAACGCCGAAGGCTTGAACACCAATCTCCAATGATCTACAATCTTCAACTCGGGCTAAGATGATGATATGAAGGGTTAAGGATGAAGAGAGTGACTCTCTAATTCCAAGGATTCGGATGTGGGAGGTGAAAAGACTGAAAATACGAAAAAGGATGTTGTCCTATTTATAGAAAGTGGTTATTAGCGCGCGCTAGTCCATATTCATAGCGTGCGCTAACGGCTTACTGACTACACTGTACTCAGCATTAGCGTGCGCTATCCTCATATCAGTAGCGTGCGCTATCGTGTTGACTTGGCTTTTTCCGGAAAGCCGTCCAGGTTCATCCCGACATAATCCGACCGAGATCCATAGCCGATCTCACCTACCACCCTGTCTCAATCATGCTGACTACGTGTAGCGCGCGCTAAGGTTCATACATAGCATGCGCTACGGATCCCAATTAGCGTACGCTACATATAGTCGATAGTGTGCGCTACATGTGCAGAATCACAATTTAGATCACATTCATGAAATTATGCGCTCAACAACACCGGATCATGAAATATGGAGAATAATACTCAGATCAAAATGCAACAATTACAATATCACAAGGTTCAATTACATATCAGAAATCTCGGGTATTACAGCGATCGTGTCCACTGATTAGTTTTGGAGGGCCCTCAGACTACGCCGGCCTCGTATTTAAACAAAGGGCGGGCGATCTTGGCCCAAAGGGACCTTGCATGGCCGAAGCAGCCGGTTCCATCGACTACCAAGACCATGGCTTTATGATGTGCAGTGGAGGCGATCTCGTGCCTTAGTCCATCATGTTAGATGGTGAACTGTCGATGGCGAACGAGTCCTCCGGGTTTGGTGATGTAGCTTGATGATGGCGATCGGGCTAGTAGACTGGTGATCGTCGTCCGGCAGCCGATCGCGTTATAAGTTGATATCGGCGATCGGGCTGGCGGGCTGGAGATCGTCACTCGGGCGCCGATCGCGCTGCTCATAGGCTAAGAAGAAACCTTTGCCTGGCCAGAAAGTCTGCGGCCTTAGCTCGGAAGGTCGCGTAGGTCGAGGGTTGGTCTTTCGTAAGATGCCTTGAACATAGGCGAAAGACCATGGAATCCTCCTAGGACCGTGTAGAGGGCGATCTCATCGCTTATGGGTTCGCCGTTGAGGATGACCTCGTCTACACGGTCGATGTAGTCCGAGTCGGACTCTTCTTCCCCTTGCTTGATCCGCAACATGCGATGGGGACCTTCTGGCCGAGCGGCCCTGGTGGCGAAGTGCGCTGTGAAGTCGGTCGCCAGTTGGTTAAAGGAGCCGATGGACTGAGGCGGCAATGAGGTGTACCACCTGTGGGCAAGGTCGTCCAGCGTCATAGGGAACATTCGGCACCTGGTCGCGTCAGATGCCCCACACCCGGTCATGTAGATGTTGAACTTGTTCAGGTGTGTTTCGGGGTCTGATCTCCCCTCGTACATAGGTGTTTGCGGGGGAGCGATCTTGTGCTGCACGGGGGCGAGCTCGATGTGGACCGCGAGCGGCTCGCTTGGCCCGACGATCTTGTTCTTGGCGCCTGCCCCAGATTCCATGAGCGCCTTCATGTCGTCAAGCTGGCGCAGCATTGCGGCCATCGTTGTAGCATGGTCGCTCGCGGATCGGCTTTTGGAGCGGGAGCCGAGGCGATCGTGTACCGATCTCCTCACTCCGCTGGCGAGGGGGAGCCAGACGGCTGGGCTGTCTTCTGGGAGTCGGATAGGCCGAGCTCCTGGTGACGGACTGAGATCCGTCGTCTCGTGGCTGGGGCCGAACTGCCCCAGTCGCCAAGATGGGTCGCTGCCGAGGCGATCGAAAACAGAGGTGCCCCGGCTGGCGAGTACCTCCTCTTGCGAATGGGAGCCTCCTGGCGATCGCCTGGTCAGCAATGCCTTGAACTTACGTTTGGTCATCCGGCAGATGGCCGATGGGGTGAAAGCGGGAGGCGCATCGAGAGCACTCCGTCGCTCCTGTAGGACGGCCATGGCCTCCTCGATCTGTTCCGCGGTTCGGAACTGATCGAGTGAGAGACATGGGCCGTCCCCCAGAGGCGGGATCGAGCGTCTCGGACCGCGGCGGCTACCCTCCGCCATCGGCTGTGGCTCGGACTGAGATGGAACGAGGCGTCTGGCGGGCTGGCCAGCGGCTTTCTTCGACGCGGAGGCGGAAGACATGATTCTGAAAGCTTTCTCTGAAGAACAGTGAGTGTTCTTCGAGACGGTAGGAATAAAATTGAGGGTCAGATGCCCTCCTTCTAGCGCCAATTGTTGTTGCCCGAAATATTTATCCGAAGATGAAATACTGCTAGAATGGACGGACAACAAACAAGGTTGCGGGAGCACTTCCGAGGGGGTGTAAATAACACTAGATTTGCCGGGTTTGTTAGGCCCAGGCTTGAATGCTCTCGCGAGATGTTATTAATACAAATATTCATGGATACAAGTATTAATGTGAGAATCTAAGTACAATAAGTGTAAAAAGATCCTGTTAATCCAGCTCTTGAGCGAAGCCTTGGTGTTCTTGCTCTCGGCCGATCGTCTTCTGTGTGAGAGAGGCTAAGAGAGAAGAAGGAACCGAAAGATAGTTGTTGCCAAGAGTATGAGAAGGCCAAGTTATGTTGTGCTTGTTGGGAAGCAGCGAGAATCAGAGTTTCGGGAGCTAAAAATCCGATGGGAATCCCCGAGCTGTCCAAGTGCAGGGAGCCTTCTATTTATAGGGGCTGAGATGCCTTGTTTCCTGGCGGGCGATCGTCTTTCGGCAAATATACTAATGGGGCGATCGTCCTTAAGGCATATGGGCTGTCTGCCTAAAGTCCAAGGCAGCTGCTGGCAGCCAGCTGTGCGGTCCAATGAGGAGCCAGCACGCGTCCGGAGTTGCTGTCACAAGCAGTCCTACTGACACCTTTCGGCGGGCCTGTCGGCTGGTGGAAAGATGTTGACAAGCTGTGGTCAACGATCCGTGATATGCGGATCTTGTCTTGGCACTGCACGTGGGCTCTGTCCTGAGCTTCGGCCATTGCCGACTTGGTGACCGTCGGCTTCGAGCGGCATGAGGCGGTCGGCATTGGTCGGTCACCAAGGGTCGATCGGAAAGTCACCAGGGGTCGGAATCGGTCGGTCAACAAGGGTCGATGGTCAAATACCGAGAGACGATCGTCTGCTAGTCGGTCCCCAGGAGTCGATCGCCAAATACCGAGAGGCGATCGTCTTAGATGTCGATCGCTCAGCACCGGGACTTGTCCTGGGACCTTCAATCGACCGATCTATCTCAGCTGCTCGGCTATGGCTAGGTCGCCTGGTCGCTGGTCGGCAGTTCTGCCTCGACTGCTCGGCAATGGCTAGGTCGCTCGATCCCTGAGGCGATCGCCGGTCGGAGAGTATAATTCTCGACACAATAGGCCCATAACCCACAGGTCCCAGGATCGAAACCTAGCTCCGATACCATTCTGTAACGCCCTCGCTTTCTTAATTAAAAAGAACGTTACACAGCTCATTTTTTTCCTTAAAAATTTTATATAAATTCGGAGTATTTGCGGAAGTATTTTAGTCAATAAATCTTTAATAAAACTCGTTTATTCAACCATCAGTACAGTTTTACAAAAACATGGGAAATCAAATGTAACGCCCCAATACTTATTTAAATGCTAACGATCATGGATTTTGATTTTTTAATATTTACAGGTTGTCCGATACTTTGACCGATACGTTCCTAGCATAAAATGAAGGACTTAAAAGGAAAAGATTTCAATATAAATTATAAGGATCATTTTTAGAATATATGAAAGTGATTTCGAAAAGTTCCGACGATTTTGATACGATAAAATATTCATCGCAGAACACTTATACTGCAAAAATAATATTAAATTATTTTATTATTATTATCAAAAATCCGTTCCGAGCATATCAAAGATTTAACGCCGATGAGTCTGGAACAGATCAGAAAATCGAATTTGGACATCACGAAGGGGTCGAACCGGCCGAGCCAAGTTGACGAACATCTGCTGGTCACCGCCGGACACGCCTACCGACAGCTGCCGGTCACGGCCGACTGAAGTTTCTCGACCACTATCCGGATAAGCTTGTCCAGCTGTCCGGATAAGGTCGGTCAAGACCGACAGAAGCTTCTCGGCCACTATCCGGATAAGGATGTCCAGCTGTCCGGATAAGGTCGGTCACGACCGACAGAAGCTTCTCGGCCAACTGTCCGGATAAGGTCGGTCACGACCGACAGAAGCTTCTCGGCCAGCTGTCTGGATAAGGCTTCCAGCTGTCCGGGTAAGGTTGATTTTTAACCGACTTTGAGCCCTTATTTATACATGTTCCCGGACGTGTTTTTGTACATATCATATATCATTTTGAAGCTGTGGACCTCTACTTTAAAATGCTTGTAGCATATTTCCCTTCCAAAACTTTAATGCCCTCAAAAAGCCCGATCAAATAGATAGCTCAAATCTGACAGTTTTTCAAAGGTGTTTGATAAAGGTCCTCAAAGAGATTTCAGATTTTACATCAAGAATTTATGACCGGAAATATGAAAAAGTATTTTCAAGTGTGTTGTGTTGAGAATTATACTCCTTGACCGGCAATCGCCTCGGAGATAGGGCGACCTAGCCATTGCCGAGCAGCCAAGGCAGAACTGCCGACCGAAGGTCCCAGGACAAGTCCCGGTGCCGAGCGATCGACATCAAAGACGATCGTCTCTCGGTACTTGGCGATCGACTCCTGGCGACCGACTAGCGGACGATCATCTCTCGGCGCCTGGCGACCGACCCTTGGTAACCGACCGATGCCGACCATCAATGACCGACCGACGACGACTGCCTCATGCCGCTCGAAGCCGATAGTCATCCAGTCGGCAAAGGCCGAGCCTCAAGACAGACCCCACGTGCAGTGCCGAGAAAAGATCCGCATATCACGGATCGTTGACCACAGCCTGTCAGCATCTTCCCACCAGCCGACAGGCCCGCCGAAAGGTGTCAGTAGGACCGTATGTGACAGTGACTCCGGACGCGTGCTGGCTCCTCATTGGACCGCACAGCTGGCTGCCAGCAGCTGTCTTGGACTTTAGGCAGACTGCCCATGTGACTTAAGGACGATCTCCCCATTATTATATTGGCCGGCAGACGATCGACCCATTATTATATTGGCCGGAAGGCGATCGCCTGCCAGAAATCAAGGCTCCTCTGCCCCTATAAATAGAAGGCAGCCTGCACTTGTCCAAAGACCGAATTTTTACTCCTTGAAAGGCTTCAGAACTTCAACACCCACGGGATTTAATACACACTTGGCTTTCTCCTACTCTTGGCAACAGCTATCTTTTGGTTCTTTCTTCTCTCGGCCTCTCTCATACATAAGACGATCGGCAGGGATGAAGAACACCAAGCTTCGCTCAAGAGCTGGATTAACAGAGTCTTTTTACACTCATTGTACTTAGATTCTCACATTAATACTTGTATCCACGAATATTTGTATTAAAAACATCTCGCGAGAGCATTTAAGCCCGAGCCTAACAAACCCGGCAAATATTGTGTTTATTCATATTCTCTCGGAAGTGCTACCGCAACTTTGTTTGTTGTCCGTTCATTCCAGCAGTATTTAATCTTCAGATAAATATTTTGGGCAACAATAATTGGCGCCAGAGGAAGGGCATCTAACCCTCAATTTTTATTCCTACCGTCTCGAAGAACACTCACTGTTCTCCGGGGCATATACCTGAATAAACACTCACTGTTCTTCAGAGAAAGCCTTCAGAATCATGTCTTCCGCCTCCACATCGAAGAAAGCCGCTGGCCAGCCCGCCAGGCGCCTCTTTCCGTCTCAGTCCGAGCCGCATCCGATGGCGGAGGGTAGCCGCCGCGGTGGCCCAAGCCTCTCGCTCGATTAGATCCGAACCACGGAACAGATCGACGAGGTCATGGCCGTCCTACAGGAGCGACGAAGTGCTCTCGACGTGCCTCCCGCTATCACCCCCTCGGCCGTCCGCCGGAAGACCAAGCGGAAGTTCAAGGCGTTACTGGCCGAGCGATCGCCAAGAGGCTCTCATCCGCAAGGAGAGGCGCTCGCCAGCCGGGGCACGTCTGTTTTCGATCTCCTGGGCAGCGACCCGTCTTGGCGACCGGGGCAGTCCGGCCCCAGCTACGAGACGACGGAGTTTGAGTCCGTCACCAGGAGCTCGGCCTACCCGACTCCCAGAAGGCAGCCCAGCCGCCTGGCTCCCCCTCGCCAAATAGCCGAGGTCGGCAGCAGCGGAGTCAGGAGATCAGTACACGATCGCCTCGGCTCCCGCTCCCAAAGCCGATCTGCGGGCGACCGAGCCACGGTGATGGCCGCGATGCAATGTCAGCTCGACGACATGAAGGCGCTCCTGGAATCCGGGGCAGGCGCCAAGAAGACGATCTCTGAGCCGAGAGAGCCGCTCGCGGTCCACATCCAGCTCGCCCCCGTGCAGCACAAGATCGCTCCCCCGCAAACACCTTTGTACGAGGGGAGATCGGACCCCGAAATGCACCTGAGCAAGTTCAACATCTACATGACCGGGTGTGGGGAATCTGATGCGACCAGGTGCCGAATGTTCCCTATGACGCTGGACGACCTCGCCTACAGGTGGTACACCTCATTGCCACCTCGGTCCATTGGCTCCTTTAACCAGCTGGCGAACGTCTTCACAGCGTACTTCGCCACCAGGGTCGCTCGGCCAGAAGGTCCCCATCGCATGATACGAATCAAGCAAGGCGAAGAAGAGTCCGACTCGGACTACATTGACCGGGTAGACGAGATCATCCTCAACGGCGAGCCCATAAGCGATGAGATCACCCTCTACGTGGTCCTAGGAGGATTCCATGGCCTTTCGCCTATGTTCAGGCATCTTACGAAGGACCAACCCACGACCTACGCGATCTTCCGAGATAATGCCGCAGACTTCCTGGCCAGGCAAAAGTTTCTCCTTAGCCTTTGAGCAGCACGATCGGCGCCCGAATGACAATCGGCAGTTAACGCGATCGGTACCCGATCGCCGGTATCAACCTATGAATAACGCGATCGGCAGCTGAACGACGATCACCAGTCTTCCAGCCCGATCGCCATCATCAAGCAACATCACCAAAAAACCGGAGGACTCGTTCGCCATCTACAGTTCAGCATCTAACATGACGGACTAAGGCATGAGATCGCCTCCACCGCACATCATAAAGCCATGGTCCTGGTAGTCGATGGAACTGGCTGCTTCGGCCATGCAAGGTCCCTTTGGGCCAAGATCGCCCGCCCTTCGTTTAAATACGAGGCCGGCGTAGTCTGAGGGCCCTCCAAAATTAATCAGTGGACACGATCGCCCGCCCTCAAAGGATCATCATCTAACATGGTGAACCCAGACAATGCGACGTGCCACTACCCCCGTCTCAACGTACACCGTCGAGGTTCGCCATCTTCATGGTGGGCCGAGGTGGAAGCAGAGCTAACAAGCCACGGACATGGAGTTGAATCATCCGATGCTGCCCCGCGCAAGGACTCCTCTAGACCGAGACCGCACGCCCTTCGTTTAAATACAAGGCGAGGCGCAGCCTAACAGAGGACCCTCATAATAAAATGAGTCACGAGACACTCAATGTCTTCGCGCACAATACACGGTCATGGAGTCGGTCCATCGAACTCCGCGACTGTGCACGATTCCTCAAACGACGAAACCATCAAGTTTCTGAGGGGGATCGGCCAATGTTGTTTTTTGCAGGTACAAGACCGAAAGATAGCTAGCCAATCGACCAGATAGCCCAAGTCTGAATCCAAAGTCAGCTCACCGGGTTGCCCGTCCTCATCTTACACGATCGCCAGCAAGAACCACCTCGCCCCATGTCTTCAACATCGGAGCAAGCTGGGGGGTAATTGTTGTGTCGTGAATTATACTCTCCGACCGGCGATCGCCTCGGAGATCGGGCAACCTAGCCATTTCCGAGCAGCCAAGGCAGAACTACCGACCGAAGGTCCTAGGACAAGTCCCGGTGCCGAGCGATCGACATCAAAGACGATCGTCGCTCGGTACTTGGCGATCGACTCCTGGCGACCGACTAGCGGACGAACGCCGACGGTCCCAGGACAAGTCCCGGTGCCGAGCGATCGACATCAAAGACGATCGTCTCTCGGATCTTGTCTCTCGGCGCCTGGCGACCGACCCTTGGTAACCGACCGATGCCGACCCTCAGTGACCGACCGACGACGACCGCCTCATGCCGCTCGAAGCCGATAGTCATCCAGTCGGCAAAGGCCGAGCCTCAGGACAGACCCCACGTGCAGTGCCGAGACAAGATCCGCATATCACGGATCGTTGACCACATCCTGTCAGCATCTTCCCACCAGCCGACAGGCCCGCCGAAAGGTGTCAGTAGGACCGCATGTGATAGTGACTCCGGACGCGTGCTGGCTCCTCATTGGACCGCACAGCTGGCTGCCAGCAGCTGCCTTGGACTTTAGGCAGACTGCCCATGTGACTTAAGGACGATCGCCCCATTATTATATTGGCCGGCAGACGGTCGCCCCATTATTATATTGGCCGGAAGGCGATCGCCCGCCAGAAATCAAGGCTCCTCTGTCCCTATAAATAGAAGGCAACCTGCACTTGTCCAAGGACCGAATTTTTACTCCCTGAAAGGTTCAGAACTTCAACACCCACGGGATTTCATACACACTTGGCTTTCTCATACTCTTGGCAACAGCTATCTTTTGGTTCTTTCTTCTCTCGGCCTCTCTCAAACAGAAGACGATCGGCAGGGACGAAGAACACCAAGCTTCGCTCAAGAGCTGGATTAACAGAGTCTTTTTACACTCATTGTACTTAGATTCTCACATTAATACTTGTATCCACGAATATTTGTATTAATAACATCTCGCGAGAGCATTCAAGCCTGGGCCTAACAAACCCGGCAAATCTTGTGTTTATTCATATTCTCTCGGAAGTGCTCCCGCAACTTTGTTTGTTGTCCGTTCATTCCAGCAGTATTTAATCTTCGGATAAATATTTTGGGCAACAACAAAGTGCTAGGAGAAGCGTATACGGGATCCAAGAAGGACAACCGAGCCAAATTCAAGGGAAGATATTTCAAGATTTCAACAAACGAGGTGAGGTTATATTGTTTTAATATGTTACGGTCATCGTTGTGTCGTGTAACATGACGACCCACGAGGGGTCGAAAGAATGAAAAAAATCCGAGACGAGTCTGACAGAGATAAGAATGTTTTATGTGCATTACACAACATGATTTTGACGATTTATAAGGGTTTAATCTCACTGAGTATGCTCACGTACTCACACCTCGTCATTTATGTTTTTCAGGCTAAGGAATCGACGAACTGGACAAGCAAAAGATGAATACATACTCCCAACACGATGAAGTTCTAAATAATAAAAGATGTTGTCGCCGTAATTATTATTATTTTTACGAAATACTTGATGTTCTTCAACGGATATAATTTCAACGGACTATGTCCGAATATTTGATTTCCCATGTTTTTGTAAAACTGTATAGATGGTTGAATAAACGAGTTTTATTGAAGATTTACTGACTAAAATACTTCCGCAAATACTCCGAATTTATATAAAATTTTTAAGGAAAAAAATGAGCTGTGTAACGTTCTTTTTAATTAAGAAAGCCAGGGCGTTACAGAATGGTATCGGAGTGGCGCAGCGGAAGCGTGGTGGGCCCATAACCCACAGGTCCCAGGATCGAAACCTGGCTCTGATACCATTCTATAACGCCCTAGCTTTCTTAATTAAAAAGAACGTGTTGTTGCCCAAAATATTTATCCGAAGATTAAATACTGCTGGAATGAACGGACAACAAACAAAGTTGCGGGTGCACTTCCGAGAGAATATGAATAACACAAGATTTGCCGGGTTTGTTAGGCCCGAGCTTGAATGCTCTTGCGAGATGTTATTAATACAAATATTCGTGGATACAAGTATTAATGTGAGAATCTAAATACAATGAGTGTAAAAAGACTCTGTTAATCCAGCTCTTGAGCGAAGCTCGGTGTTCTTCGTCTCTGCCGATCGTCTTCTGTATGAGAGAGGCTGAGAGAAGAAAGAACCAAAAGATAGCTGTTGCCAAGAGTAGGAGAAAGCCAAGTGTGTGTATTGCTTGTTTGGAAGCCGTGAGAATCAGAAGAATTTCGGTGAGTGCTGAAGAATTTCCGTCCTTTGGACAAGTGCAGGCTGCCCTCTATTTATAGGGGCTGAGGAGCCTTGCATTCTGGCGGGCGATCGCCTTCCGGCCAATATAATAATGGGGCGATCGTCTGCCGGCCAATATAATAATGGGGCGATCGTCCTTAAGTCACATGGGTTGTCGGCCTAAAGTCCAAGGTACCACTGCTTGGCGGTCCAATGAGGAGCCAAAGACGCTGCCCTGGGGTCACTGTCACATGCGGTCCTACTGACACCTTTCGGCGGGCCTGTCGGCTGGTGGAAGATGCTGACAGGCTGTGGTCAACGATCCGTGATATGCGGATCTTGTCTCGGCACTGCACGTGGGGTCTGTCCTGAGGCTCGACCTTTGCCGACTGGATGACCATCGGCTTTGAGCGGCATGAGGCGGTCGGCATCAGTCGGTCACCAAGGGTCGGTCGGCAAGTGCCGAGAGATGATCGTCCGCTAGTCGGCCGCCAGGAGTCGATCGCCAAGTACCGAGAGACGATTGTCTTAGATGTCAATCGCTCGGCACCGGGACTTGTCCTGGGACCTTCGGTCGGCAGATCTATCTTGGCTGCCGGGCTAAGGCTAGGCTACCTGGTCGCTGGTCGGCAGTTCTGCCTCGGCTGCTCGGCAGTGTCTAGGTCGCCCGATCTCTGAGGCGATCGCCGGTCGGAGGGTGTATTTCTCGACACAACAATTGCCCCCCAGCTTGCTCCGATGTTGAAGACATGGGGCGAGGTGGTTCTTGCTGGCGATCGTGTAAGATGAGGACGGGCAACCCGGTTGAGCTGACTTTGGATTCGGACTTTGGGCTATGTGGTCGATTGGCTAGCTATCTTTCGGTCTTGTACCTGCAAAAAACAACATTGGCCGATCCCCCTCAGAAACTTGATGGTTTCGTTGTTTGAGGAATCGTGCACAGTCGCGGAGTTCGATGGACCGACTCCATGACCGTGTCTTGTGCGCGAACGACATTGACTGTCTCGTGACTCATTTTATTGTGAAGGTCCTCTGTTAGGCTGTGCCTCGCCTCGTATTTAAACGAAGGGCGTGCGGTCTTGGTCTAGAGGAGTCCTTGCGCGGGGCGTCGTCGGATTAATCAACTCCACTTCCACGGCTTGTTAGCTCTGCTTCCACCTCAGCCCGCCATGAAGATGGCGAACCTCGACGGTGTACGTTGAGACGGGGGTAGTGACGCGTCGCATTGTCCGGGTTCATCACGTTAGATGATGAACCTTGGGGGCGGGCGATCGTGTCCACTGATTAGTTTTGGAGGGCCCTCAGACTACGCCGGCCTCGTATTTAAACGAAGGGCTGGCGATCTTGGCCCAATGGGACCTTGCATGGCCGAAGCAGCCGGTTCCATCGACTACCAGGACCATGGCTTTATGATGTGCAGTGGAGGCGATCTCATGCCTTAGTCCGTCATGTTAGATGCTGAACTGTAGATGGCGAACGAGTCCTCCGGTTTTTTGGTGATGTTGCTTGATGATGGCGATCGGGCTGGAAGACTGGTGATCGTCGTTCCACTGCCAATCGCGTTATTCATAGGTTGATACCGGCGATCGGGTGCCGATCACGTTAACTGACGATCGTCATTCGGGCGCCGATCGCGCTGCTCAAAGGCTAAGGAGAAACTTTTGCCTGGCCAGGAAGTCTGCGGCCTTAGCTCGGAAGATCGCGTAGGTCGTGGGTTGGTCCTTCGTAAGATGCCTTAACATAGGCGAAAGGCCATGGAATCCTCCTAGGACCACGAAGAGGGCGATCTCATCGCTTACGGGCTCGCCGTATGATCTCGTCTACTCGGTCGATGTAGTCCGAGTCAGACTCTTCTTCGCCTTGCTTGATTCGCATCATGCGATGGGGACCTTCTGGACGAGCGACCCCGGTGGCGAAGTACGCTGTGAAGACGTTCGCCAGCTGGTTAAAGGAGCCAATGGACCGAGGTGGCAATGAGGTGTACCACCTGTAGGCGAGGTCATCCAGCATCATAGGGAACATTCGGCACCTGGTCGCGTCAGATGCCCCACACCCGGTCATGTAGATGTTGAAATTGCTCAGGTGTGTTTGGGGGTCTGATCTCCCTTCGTACAAAGGTGTTTGCGGAGGAGCGATCTTGTGCTGCACGGGGGTGAGCTCGATGTGGACCGCGAGCGGCTCGCCCGGATCGGCGATCGTCTTCTTGGCGCCTGCCCCGGATTCCAGGAGCGCCTTCATGTCATCGAGCTGACATTGCATCGCGGCCATCGCCGTGGCTCGGTCGCCCGCGGATCGGCTTTGGGAGCGGGAGCCGAGGCAATCGTGTACCGATCTCCTGACTCCGCTGGTGCCGACCTCGGCTATTTGGCGAGAGGGAGCCAGACGGCTGGGCTGCCTTCTGGGAGTCGCGTAGGCCGAGCTTCTGGTGACAGACTCAAACTCCGTCCTCTCGTGGCTGGGGCCGGACTGCCCCGGTCGCCAGGTCGGGTCGCTGCCTAGGCGATCGAAAATAGAGGAGCCCCGGCTGGCGAGCGCCTCTCCTTGCGGATGAGATCCTCCTGGCGATCGCTCGGACAGTAACGCCTTGAACTTCCGCTTGGTCTTCCAGCGGATGGCCGAGGGGGTGATAGCGGGAGGCACGTCGAGAGCACTCCGTCGCTCCCGTAGGACGGCCATGGCCTCCTCAATCTGTTCCGAGGTTCGGAACTGATCGAGCGAGAGACTTGGGCCGACCCCCAGGTGCGGGATCGGGCTTCTCGGACCGCGGCGGCTACCCTCCGCCATCGGCTGTGGCTCGGACTGAGACGGAACGAGGCGTCTGGCGGGCTGACCGGCGGCTTTCTTCGACGCGGAGGCGAAAGACATGATTCTGAAAGCTTTCTCTGAAGAACAGTTAGTGTTTCTTCAGGTATATGCCCCGAAGAACAGTGAGTGTTCTTCGAGATGGTAGGAATAAAATTTGAGGGTTAGAGGCCCTTCCTCTAGCGCCAATTGTTGTTGCCCAAAGTATTTATCTGAAGATTAAATACTGCTGGAATGAACGGACAACAAACAAAGTTGCGGGAGCACTTCCGAGAGAATATGAATAACACAAGATTTGCTGGGTTTGTTAGGCCCGGGCTTGAATGCTCTCGCGAGATGTTATTAATACAAATATTCGTGGATACAAGTATTAATGTGAGAATCTAAATACAATGAGTGTAAAAAGACTCTGTTAATCCAGCTCTTGAGCGAAGCTCGGTGTTCTTCGTCCCTACCGATCGTCTTCTGTATGAGAGAGGCCGAGAGAAGAAAGAACCAAAAGATAGCTGTTGCCAAGAGTAGGAGAAAGCCAAGTGTGTGTATTGCTTGTTTGGAAGCCATGAGAATCAGAAGAATTTCGGTGAGTGCTGAAGAATTTCCGTCCTTTGGACAAGTGCAGGCTGCCCT
Source organism: Orobanche coerulescens (assembly GCA_033398695.1). Taxonomy (NCBI): domain Eukaryota; kingdom Viridiplantae; phylum Streptophyta; class Magnoliopsida; order Lamiales; family Orobanchaceae; genus Orobanche; species Orobanche coerulescens. The sequence continues at coordinate 129,551,484 of CM065808.1, read as the reverse complement.
CTATTTATAGGGGCTGAGGAGCCTTGCATTCTGGCGGGCGATCGCCTTCCGGCCAATATAATAATGGGGCGATCGTCTGCCGGCCAATATAATAATGGGGCAATCGTCCTTAAGTCACACGGGTTGTCGGCCTAAAGTCCAAGGCAGCTGCTGGCAGCCAGCTGTGCGGTCTGTTGCTACCCAAAATATTATCCGGAGATAGATATTGCTGGAATGGATGGATAGCAAACAAATGCGAGAACACTTCCGTGGGAAAAGTAAATAACACAAGAATTGCCGGGGTTGTTAGTCCCAGGCTTGAATGCTCTCGCGAGATATTATTAATACCAATATTCGGGGATACAAGTACTAATGTAAGAATACAATTACAATGAGTGTAAAGATTCTTGTTATCTTAGCTAGTGAGCGTGTAGATTGCCGGAAGAACCAGATACGATGCTCTGTGGGTTCTTGTAACAACAGGGATGAACTGTGGCGGCGGTGAGAGATCAATAGTCTCTCACGGCATATCTTAGCAGTATGCTCGAACTCCTGGGCTTATGAATCTCTTGGAATCTGCCTTGTGGAGACTTCTTGCCTCTGCCGATGGTCTTCTAGATGAGAGATTCTGAGAGAGAAATCCTGAGATAGATTCCGGTGAGAAAGGTGGGAGCTTGATGGTATGTATGTTCTTCTGTATTTCTGTGAATGAATTCGGAATATCAGTGAACGAATTGGGAACCTTTTTCCAGTAGGAGGAGGTTCTCTATTTATAGGACTTGGATTTGCCGGGCGATCGCCTTTTCTGTATTATAATAAGCGGGCGATCGTCTTTTAGCACATGGGCTTGTTCCCTTAAAGTCCGCGACTGCTGCTGGAAGCCAGCTGTACGGTCCAATGGGGAGCCTGCACGCGTCCTGAGTCGCTGTCACGGGCGGTCCCACTTTGTAACTTTCGGCGGACCTGTCAGTAGGTGAGGTAGGTGACAGGCTGGGGTCAAAGGTCTTATCTGTCAGCGCCTTTTGTGGATCTACACGTGCTGTTCTGAGATCCAGTCTTCGATGACTTTACCGGGCGATCGTCTCTGTCCGGGGCGTAGGTCGACTGTCCTTAGCCGTGCACTAGAGTCGATCGCCAGATGCCAGAGGGCGATCGCCTTGGGAGTCAATCGCTAGGTACCTGATGGTGGTCTGGTATCTTCGATTAGGCGAGCTAGCCATAGTTTGGCAGGTGTTGACTCAGTCGCTCGGCCTTGTAGTCGATCGCCTGTCGAGTCGAATAAATCTCGACCCAACAATTGCCCCCCAGCTCGCTCCTATCTTGAAAACGTGGGGTGAGGTGGTTCTGCTGGCGATCGCTGAATTTCGACGAGCGACTCTGCGTTTCCCTGAACTGGCGATCGTCATTGAGCTGATTGAAACTGAATTTGGACGACCTGGTTGGCCGCTAAACTACGCGGGAAATGGCAATGGGCGTGGAAAAGTCTCCGCGCACGTGTCGGGCTTCTGTTGGAGGATATCAACGGTCATTAATGACTCCTCGTATGATGCGTCCTTGAAAAGACGCGTACGCGGGTCTCGAGGGAGTCAATAAATGCGACGGCTGCACTTCCGACCCCTGAGGTTCTTCTTAATTGCACAATAGTCCTTTTCTCCTCCTATAAAAGGACGTGAGGACACAACGTCAAAACTCTTATGCGCTTTATCACTGGAGAAAGAAGGACTTTGCTGAAGAACGCTTCTGAGAGATTCGACTACCAATCGTCGATCAATTTCATCTTTGGGTAATAAAAACTCCTTTTCTCCTTTCTTTCTTTGAGAATGGCTGGAACATCATCATCACATGGAGTGGGCACCAGCTCCGCCGCTGGGACGTCGACTGTCCGGGGAGGACCTTCTTCCGACTTCCATATGGAGACGGCCGCTGAGGCCATTCGGTCCGGAATTGACCCTGCTGAAATCGAGGCTTTATTTAATGAAGCCGACGTCGCTAAGGAGGCGGCCGCTGAAGACAGACGATCGCAGATGGAGAGAGATATGGCGATCAGGGCCCACTGGGAGCAGCATAGCGCTTTCGGCCGGGCCTATCTGGCTTTTGCTGAGATTATGGAGAAATTGGCCAGTCCGTCTCCAAGATTCGATTTCCGGGATTACTCGATCGCCTACCCTTATCCGCTTGCCAAACGGTCGCAGTACCGGGCTGCGCAGCGATCTTTGTGGTCGCTTGGCCAAATCCGGAGTTCGGCGACCAGGAAAGATCTGGCCATCAGGGGGACGAGGTTCCACGTTCCTTCAGATGTGGAAATATTTGTGCCGACGGAGAATGAGCGAGCCGATCAACCTCCGATGGGTATGGTCGCCATGAATGAGGCGATTATGGAGGTCGGGCTACGCTTCCCTCTATCTTTTGCTGTCTCCCACCTGCTGGCCGCTTGGAACGTGGCGCCACTTCAGCTGACGCCGAATGCTTGGCTCCAGATAATCTGCACTCTCACTCTGTTTGGCGGTCACCGCCTGTACCGCCTTCCTTCGCCGTTAGAGATGAACCACTTGTTCAAGCTGACGGCTCAGAAATGGTCGGTCGGAGGTGACCATATTCAGGGCCGATCTGGTCGGGTAATCCTCGGAGTCCCGAATAAGGCGCGAGGTGATCCGACGAAGTGGTTCTGGGTCACCGGCACGTGGAGGGCTTCTGCGAGCGACAATCCTTCCGGCGAGCTGGAGATCCCTACTGAGTTTCGGGAGAGGAATCCCGGTAAGGGTTTAGACTCTCCCTTTGTTCGGATGTGTTCTGAACTGATCTAATTTGATCTCGGTTTTGCAGGTTTTCATATTCCGGTGATCGAAGAGCTGCCCTTTGATTTTCTGGTTGTCTGGGAGCGGATACGGAGCTTGTCGGACGACGACCTTGACGCTAGCCGGATTAATAAGGAAAGCCGTTGGTTGTCGGCTCGGCTATTCCATTTCCCGAGACATCTCTCGGTACCAGGTATGAGTTTTTGCGACCTTCACTTTCTAGGCGATCGCCTTACTTGAGGAAAATATCTAACTGTTGATCGATCGTCTTGCCTGTAGAGGTTCGCTTTCCTCGCTTTTTGGAGCCCCCACCGGAGATCACCATGTCGAATCCTGGAGTTCTGGGCCGTCTCCGCCACAAGAAGTCGTCTCGAGCCCCACCTGTTGCGCTGCCAATTGTTCCGGAGGCGGAGCCTCGCGTGGAGCCGATCGTGGCTGAGGAGGGAGTTCCGGAGGAGGGGCTTCGAACGAATCGCAAAAGGCCGAGGCCGGAAGAAACTCCGGTTTCTGCCCCCTACAATAAGGTGCCGATCGCCGCGCTTCCGATCACCGTTCTTTCTCCGGAGAATGAGCCGCCCTCTGCGGATTTTCTGCGAGAGATGGCGATCGCTGATGCTGAGACTCCTCGAGGGAAACCGTACTTCGGTCGCAACCCCGAGAGGGCTGAGAGGTAGATTGCATTTTTGGGTTGAAACTTGCATTTGCGTAGGAGTTGTGTTAACTTTGTTGTTTTGATGTAGGATCCGTCGCACAGATCCATGTTGCCCTCCGATGGTGTTGGATTTCTTAGCGAGCCGATATCCTCGCCAGTCCTGTGACATCCCGCAATACGTCAGCAAGGCCGCTTCTGCTCTACCGAAGGCCTGGATGACCGATCTAGATGCGATCGGGAAGTACGATGCAGGCTGTTCTCGCCCTTTCTCTCCAGACGGCGACCATGGCTGTCCAGGCTGCACAGGAGTTTGAGGGGCGACCTTCCAATATTCGCCTGCAGGCGGATCTCGAGGCGGCTCGGAAACAGAACGCTGAGTTCGCCGACAAGATCGCAGCAATGGAGAAGGACTCTTTGGAGGCAGCCAAGCGGGCGAGCCAAGAGCTTGAGCTGGCGAGGAAGGAAGCCGAGATGTATCGTTTGGCGGTTGACCGATTCTGGGATAGGATGACGAATGCCGTCCGGGCGCAGAAGGTTGCTGAGGAGGAGGCCGATCGTCAGAAGGTGACGATCACTCGGTTGACTAGCGAGCTGGTGGAGTCGAGGGAGAAGATAGCTGCGAGGGAGGTCGAGCTCCAAGGGTCGCAACAGGCGATGGCGGAGCTGAAAGGGGAGGTAGAGGCGACCAAGGCCAATCCCTTCCTTAACTTGGAGTTTGTCAGCGAGTTTGCCTATTATATGGCGTTCGCTGACTCGATCCGGGCTGCCAAGAAGGGAGGGCTGGAGGTCGGTCCTCTTGCCGATAATTTCAAGGCGTATGTGCTGGAGCATCCTCTCCATCCTGCCTTCTCCTTGCCGGTTTTGGATCTCCCGGAGCTTGGCATGGATCTGAGCTGGTATCAGACTCTGGCGAACCTCGTTCATCCTGACGATCCGGAGGACGGGGAGGCCGCTCCGGAAACTGGGGAAGGGTCGCAGGTCGAGCCGGCGGCTGAAGGTGAAGGCCAGACGGGGGCCTGAGGCTCTTCGCTCTTGCTTGCTTGTTTTAGCTTTTTGTCTCGTAGTTTTGTAGTTTTCTCTTTGTAGCACTTTGACCTTCGGGCGACCATGTATTTTGATCCTTCAAGCAATGAAATGAATGTTTTATTTTCTGACTTATCACTTGAATGATTGCTATTTTTAAGTCTTTGTTTGACTTTGTACAAATGTGTGAGGAGAGATCATTGCGAGGGTAGTTCCAAATGAATTGATAAACTCATAAAGATAACTTTTACAACAAATTCGATCACTGCACAACATCTGAAAAATGACGACCTCCATATGTGGTTGAATAGGGACGATCGTCGTATAGGTAGTCCGCACTCTTCCCCCCTGTTTTTATTCACTTAGTGAAAGTAAGGGGATGAAAATAATTCGTTGAGTGAGCGGTCTTCAACTTTGTCGAATCCTCGAGGATGGTCGTCCGTCTTGAGGAACCGTGCACGATCGCGGAGTTCGATGGACCAACTCCCTGATCATGTCTTGTGCGCGAAAGACATTATCTGTCTTGTGACTCATTTTATTGTGAGGGTCCTCTGTTAGGCTGCGCCTCGCCTCGTATTTAAACGAAGGACGTGCGGTCTTGGTCTAGAGGAGTCCTTGCGCGGGGCAGCGTCGGATGATTTAACTCCACGCCCGCGGCTTGTTAGCTCTGCTTCCACCTCGGGTCGCCATGACGATGGCGAGCCTCGACGGTGTACGTTGAGATGGGGGTAGTGACGCGTCGCATTATCCGGGTTCACCATGTTAAATGATGAACCTTTGAGGGCGGGCGATTGTGTCCACTGATTAGTTTTGGAGGGCCCTCAGACTACGCCGGCCTCGTATTTAAACGAAGGGCGGGCGATCTTGGCCCAAAGGGACCTTGAAGGCCTAAGCAGTCAGTTCCATCGACCACCAGGACCATGGCTGCACTCTTCTACCTTGGATCGTCATGTAGATGCCGACCTTCGACGGTGTACGTTGTGCGGGGGAGGCGATCTCGTGCCTTAGTCCATCATGTTAGATGGTGAACTGTAGATGGCGAGCGAGTCCTCCAGTTTCTTAAATAAGGAGGGAGATCGGGGAGACTTCCGAGGTTCCCTTCTCTTGATTGAAGCATGTAGAGACGGTCGCCGAGGTTGATCTAGGGGTCGGCTCGTATGAGCTTCCCAACCTATTTGTGTTCGACTCGGACGATCGTGTATGGAGATTGGTAGGGGCTTCGGCTAAGCCAATAAGCTGTCCAACTTGACCTCCTCGAACAATCTCCAGAGCTGTTTGAGGAGGTCGCGGCATTGGTTGGTGCTATGGCCGGGACTCTTATGGTAGGCACAATATTGATTGTTGTCCAGGTGACCGTGGTCCCTTATTGCCTTTGGGTTGTTTAGCGGTTCGTGCCCCTTGATGGCATAGAAAATGTGGGCCGGAGTTCGGTTGAACGTATGGAGGAGATGGGCTTCCATGTCCTCGAAGGCCCTGAGATCTCCGGGTGGCTTGGCGATCGCCTTCTTTGTTTTGGCGATCGCCTTCTCTGTTTTGGCGATCGCCATCTTTCGGGCAGGAGGTGGCGCTTCTTCGCCTTGGTGGAAGGTGAGTAGCCTTTGCCTGGCCAGAAAGTTGGCAGCCTTAGCGCGGAAGATCGCGTAGGTTGCGGGAATATCCTTGGTGAGATGTCTAAACTGTTAGTAGTATGCCCTCGAATGCCACTCAGAGGATGTTGAGTGAGGGCATTGCACTTGTAATTATGTAAATAAATTATATAAGGCAATGAATGTTTCATTATTTACTGGTAGTTACTGGCATTCCTAACTCGTAAATATACATGTAGAAACTAGTCCGTGTATTTGAGAGCAAAACGTTCCACTCCTTATTGGATAAAGGGGTCGGCACTGGAAAGGTTTATAGCTCAAATACTTAATCGTTCGCAAGTCGATGAAACTTGACTGGGCGTTAAGTTTATGTGAAGACTTGTATGACGTGTTCTTTGACAAGGGGAGTGCCTGTCGAACACTAAAGGTTAGTGGGAGCACACGTTATAGGTATGCTAATTAGATTAGTATACTCGAACCGACTCACCCTCGATTCGTCACACGGATTTCACTCCGGGACAGTCAATGATGGAATCGAAAGGTTGTGATAGGTATTTGTGAACCTTCGACTTGAGGATTTAGTAGGGATGTGCTTGTGACGTCAAGATTTTCATTAGAGTAGTTCGACCCTATAAACCGGAAGGCGGGGGTCAACCTCGACGTGCATCTTGATGGGCAAGTAGCAGGTCCTACTTAATACCAAGATAGAATTCTTTCTCCTCTTAGTGAACGGGTTATATTTCCTATGCGGTTATTGGCAGATGAGATCATAAGTCTTTGGCCAAAGCATTGGAGCTAGCTGTATTAGATACACGAGAGCTCGATGATCTCGGTTTGCATTAACGCATGCATAGCGTCAAGTACATATGGGGTTTGACTGACCGTGACCCTATAACTTGATCGGGACATTAGAAAGAAGGGTTTATACGTTTACTGGTATTCACGACAGAATGGTTCTTGAATGATCCCAATCATTCGTTCTCAGTCGGGGTACAGTGTAGGCCACCAGGCTGGCTAGGTGGTGCTACTACTCTTTGGTTCCTCCCATTGCTGACTGAGACGGACCTATCGAGTCGCGCATTAGGATTGACGACGGAATGAATCGAGCTTAATCTCTCATTATGAATATTAGATATTGGATATCTAATTTGGGACATTGGATGTCTAAATTGATTTATTGAATAAATTAATTTACGGCCTAATGAATTAAATATATTACTGGGTGATTAATTTAATTCATGAATATAATTATTTCTTGGAGAAATTAATTATGTTATAATGTATTTCATATGATTAATTAATTGGATTAATTAATTGATATAAATACATCGGAACGGAATCGGAGTTTATCTGTTTGGACTCTCGGGAGTCCGAAATGGACCGAACTTGTCCAAATCCTTCTAGAGGCTGCCCCGCCTCATACTTTTCCCTCATTGTCTTGGTCTCATCCTTGGTAGGTTGATGACTAAGGACTTTTGAGATATCATATCTCATTTTTATTTAGAAAGGTGATTTGAGGTGGTTGAAGGAAGAGAATATTAAAGACATTGAAAACTCTCACTTCTTGATTGTAGATTCCAGCCGTGAGCTTTGCACAAGTGAGAGAGAAAAATCATTTTGAAGTCTTCATCATATTCTTCACTTTTGTTCTTGAGTTTCTTGGAGAAAATTCAAGATACATTGAGAGAGATATATTATACACTTAGAGTGTAATAATAATAGCTTCATCACTTGATTCTAGCCGTAACCTTAGAGGTTAATCGAGTGTTGTTATTTCGGTCATTTTTCCGGCGCGTGGCAAGTAGAGACGCGGTGTTTTCGACATTGGATCGTTCAAGGGCTTGGAGGGGATTGAACTCGTAGAGATCAAACTAAAGCTTGGGGAATAGCTCAAGAGAAGGTTACCATTTAATCAACGGACTTCGAGGGTTAGTTTCTTACGACTCTTGCTTTTCATTAATATATTCGTATATACGTAGCTCGATCGATCATCGTAGGGATTCCGATCGAATTAATTTTCGTTTTACCGCTTCCACTGGGCCTTCGGTTTAGGCAACGAATCCCAACAGTGGTATCGGAGCGTAGGTCTTGCAATCGTATATACGATATATTGCATTTAGAATGCTTAATTAAATGATTAGTGATTTGGAATCACAACTGTTTAATTCGTTGTTTTAATTGTTCGTCGAAAATTTAATTTTTCCATGTTTTTATGTTACTATATAAATCGGTTTTATTTATTAAAACTGAATTATATGGGTAATATTAAATTAGAAAAATATAATTTTTGAAATCGGGACGAAAAAGAGTCGAAAAATCGCCTGCCCGGGGGACTGCCCGGGCTGCCCGGGGCTGCCCAAGGGTGCTGGACCGCTGCCGGGCAGCTTGTTTCCTGCACTGGGCAGATCAGCCCCTCGGCTAAGGACCGGCTGTGATGCCGGACCACGGGCTAGCCCCGGGCGATTTTATTTCGATTCCGTTTTGTGTTTATGTTTCGTTATAATAATTTCCGGAAATTAAATTGGATTTAATTTGACTAAATAAAATACTTGGTGTTTTATTTTGAGGAAATTTATTATTGTGAAATATTTATCATCCGGTTTATATGAACGAATTAAAACTACCATGTTTGTGAATTAATTGGATTAATTCTTGTAGATGGTTAATTTTTATATTGGTTGGATCAATATATTTAATATGTAGTCCATTTATTTAGTATTTATTGGATGAATGCTTTTGAATGGGGATGTGGTTCATGGACTTAGTTTTGAATCGTTCGGTTTTATTCGATGACCGGAGGAAGATCCATTTCGAGAAGACGACGATTCAAGACGAAGACTTGTAATTAGATTACGGAGTTTTTGTTTTCTAGGAACGGTCCATGAACCACATGTTGGTAGCAACTAGGTTGTGAATGGTTGTTTCGTATTGTATGAATGCCACAAACGTGCTTAAATGATTAATGTGCAATGTGTAACGTTAATCGCGATAATTCTCCCACAACAAATTATTAAGTTTATAAGGTTTCAAGGTTTTCCTTCCCTCCATCGAGCTTTCGGGAAATTGAAATCCAAACCGGATGTGCTATGCTTCCGAGTTATCGGGGTAGTCGTTCGGGGAGGACGGATAAATTACCGGGAGCGCATTGGATGCCTTCGGTTGGAGCAAATTTTATCCCTAGAAACCTGATAGGTTGCCGGATAAGATTCAATTGTGAAACTGATTTGCGTCGATGGTATAAACTTAACTTGTTCACGAACCATAGAAACCGTATAGGTTGAGGGGAGTGAACAAGGGGAAAAATAAGATCGAATCATCCATTAGATGGGTTGGTGTTGGACACTACTTTATGAAAATTAATAGACTAGAAACCTGTCCGGTTGCCCTCTATTAAGATTTATAAAGAACTCGATCACCACTATGAAGTAGAGCGACAATACTTCCGGATTTCACATGGGAGTGTGTTATTCCGATAAAAATAGTGGGAGCTGGGTAACAAGAATAGAAAAGACCTTAATTCTATACTCAGAACATAATTGAATGAGTCACTAATTAATCTGCTATACTTAATGCAGACAAATCTCAATATGACAATGAAACCACTCGCAATTCTACTCGAAAAGAACACCTTAATGGGACCTAACTTTGTGGATTGGCTCCGCAATCTGATGATTGTACTCAGTATAGAGGCTCTGGGATACGTCTAGGAGACAGACATTCCGGCGCCTCCTGTGCGGACCCGAGCCAATCAGGAAGAGATTGAAAACCACGAAAAGTGGGTTAAAGATGACGTGAAAGTCCGTGCTTATATGATGGCTTCCATGTCTAATGAGCTTCAGAGAGCTCATGAGAAAATGACTTCTGCTAGGCAGATTCTATCTCACTTAACCGAGCTTTATGGTGAGCACAGTAGAACTTCTAGATATGAGATATCCAAGCAATTGTTCGGTGCAAGGATGAAGGAAGGTGAGAAGATTGGGGAACACGTCCTCAAAATGATATCCATGATCGAGAGATTGGAGGCTCTTGATTTTAAAATGGATACTTCTCTCCAAACCGACCTTATCCTACAGTCTCTCCCTGATTCCTTCTCACAATTTGTTATGAACTTCAACTGCAATGAGATTGCATGTAACTTAGCTGGGCTAATGAACAAACTTGTGACCGCTCAGTCTCAGATGAAGACTCCGCGGATGAAGGAGTCTGCCCTTGTGATTTCTTCTAGACTTCGGAAGTCTAAGAATAAGAAGAAAAAGACCAAGAAGCAGACTGGGCCACATGTTAAGGACTTCAAGGGCAAGGGGAAGGCCCCAACGGTTTCAAAGAGCAAGAAGAAAGACGCCTGTATCAAGTGCGGTGAGCTGGGCCACTGGGCTAGAGAGTGTCCGATTCTTCATGGCACTTCAGGTAGAGAACTTTTAGTTTTGGAAACAAATTGTTCTGCTACTGTATTTTCTACTTCCTGGATACTGGATTCTGGTGCTAGTTCTCATATTTGTATCGTGAATCAGGATCTGGAACAAAGTAGGAAGCTTGGAGCTGGAGAAGTTATGATCACAGTCGGTAGCAGGCATAGTGTCGAGGCGACCGACATAGGATCACTTCTTTTGGGTTTAGAATCTGGCTTTGTTTTGACTTTAGAAGATGTACTTGTTTTGCCCAAGGGGCACAAAAACATTGTATCTATTCCGGTCATGGACCGAAAAGGCTTTTCATTTTTCATTGGTGATGGTTCCTGCAAAATTTATTTTAGAAATAAACTAGTGGGTACTGCTACATTGTTGAATGGATTGTATCATCTAAATCTCAGCAACAAAGTAGTTGTGAATACTACGACTAGAAAACGTGGTAGGGATGAAACCAATCAAGTTTTGAAATGGCATCTTAGACTTGGTCATATTGGTCAGACCAAGATTTACAAGATGGAAAAAGATGGACTTATGGGTCCATTGGGATCGGATCCCTTTCCTACTTGTGAATCTTGTCTTAAAGGCAAAATGACTAAGTCCCCCTTCATATGGACTTTTGAAAGAGCCGCTGATAAACTGGGATTAATCCATACCGACGTATGTGGTGCTTTAGAAGCAGCACGTGACGGATATCAATATTTCATTACGTTTACAGATGATCATACTAGGTATGGTTATGTATACTTAATGAAACATAAATCCGAGGCCTTTGAGAAATTCCAGGAATTCAAGGCCCTAGTCGAGAAACAAACTGGTAATCATATCAAAGCACTTCGGTCGGACCGAGGTGGTGAGTATATGAGTACGGAGTTTGACGAGTTCCTTAAGAAACATGGAATAGTTTCACAACTAACACCTCCAGGTACTCCTCAGTTAAATGGTGTGTCAGAAAGAAGGAACCGGACCTTGTTAAACATGGTCTGTTCCATGCTGGGCTATACTGACTTACCAATTTACCTGTGGGGATATGCAATCCTGACTGCCGCTTATATCTTAAACAGATGTCCTTCCAAATCCGTTCCGAAAACTCCACATGAGATGTGGGAGGGCAGGAAACCAAGTCTTAATCACATTAGGATTTGGGGATGTCCCGCTTATGTCAAGAAGACTAAGGTGGAGAAGTTGGAAGCTAGGTCCGCGAAGGGACGTTTCATTGGATTCCCATCTGGGACGATGGGATATCTATTCTACATGCCCGAAGATCGAAAGATCATTGTTGCTTTGCAAGCACACTTCTTGGAAGATGAGTTCATTCAGGAAGGCGGAGCAGGTAGAAGTATTTCTTTAGAAGAATACAATGAAACTCCTCGGGAGACACCTATGCAAGAAACTGGAACCGAACTTTCTGAAACACAAGTACAACCACCTCGTAGGTCTAGTAGGGTGTCACATTTACCTGAGAGGTATGGGCTTGTGCACTTGGAGGAGCTGGGTCTCCATGAGGTTCCAAGTGATAGCCAAGAGACCGACCCGACGACCTATGACCAAGCGATGGTGGATGTAGACTCCGCGAAATGGCGTGAAGCTATGGAAGCTGAGATAGACTCGATGCATGTCAATCAGGTCTGGACTCTAGTAGACCGCCCCAAGGGCATAGTGCCTATTGGGAACAAGTGGATCTACAAGAGAAAGACTGATGGTGATGGCAAGGTTGACGCCTATAAGGCCAGACTTGTGGCAAAGGGTTATACCCAAAGGAAGGGATCGACACACGATACCTTCTCGCCCGTAGCCATGATCAAGTCTATTCGCATGATGCTTGCTATAGCTGCCTACCACGATTATGAGATATGGCAAATGGACGTAAAGACGGCTTTCCTTAATGGATTCCTCGAGGAGGAAATCTATATGGAGCAGCCTAAAGGCTTTGTGTCCGAAGTCGATATTCAGAAAGAGTGCAAGCTTCAGCGTTCCATTTATGGACTGAAGCAAGCATCGCGTAGTTGGAACCTTCGTTTTGACGAAGCGGTCAAAGAGTTTGACTTCGTGCAAAATGAAGAGGAACCTTGTGTATACAAGAGGGTTAGTGGGAGCAATATCGCATTCTTAGTACTATATGTGGATGATATTCTACTAATAGGAAATGATGTGGGAATGCTCAGTTCTGTAAAAGCTTGGCTTTCGAGTAATTTCTCCATGAAAAACTTGGGAGAAGCTACCTATATTCTTGGTATTCGACTCTATCGGGATAGAGCGAAGAGAACAATAGGTCTTTCCCAAGCCCTCTATATAGATAAAATCTTAAAGCGATTTAAGATTGATGATTTTAAAAGAGGGTTCCTACCGATGCGACATGGAATAAAACTCACCTTGAAGATGTGTCCTCAAAATGAGGAACAACGAAAGGAAATGAGTAATATACCATATGCTTCGGCCGTGGGTAGCCTTATATATGCTATGTTGTGTACAAGACCTGACATCGCGCATGCTGTAAGCGTGGTGAGTAGGTTTCGTGCAAACCTGTGTAGGGAACATTGGATCGCCAGAAAGAACGTTCTCAAGTACTTAAGAAGGACTAGAGATATGGTTCTGATGTATGGCGGTGGAGAATTGGATGTGGTGGGATTCACTGATTCGGACTTCCAAGGACTGAAGGACGACTCGATGTCCACTTCTGGCTACATATTTACTCTTAATGGAGGAGCAGTATTTTGGCATAGTGCCAAGCAAAGCGCGTCTGCTGATTCCACCTGTCAGGCTGAGTATCAAGCAGCCTCGGAGGCTTCCAAGGAAGGGTTCTGGATTAAGAAGTTTCTGGGAGAACTTCAAGTGATACCATCTCGATTTGGTACTGTTCAGACATCGCGACAACGACGGAGCTGTAGCGCAGGCCAAGGACCCGAGGTTTCACAACAGCACCAAACATATTGAGAGGAAGTATCATCTCGTAAAAGAATTTGTTCGCAAGGGATACATTGTGCTGCACAAAGTAGACTCGGCCGACAACGTCGCCGATCCACTGACCATGCCACTTTCTCAGAATAGCTTGGAGCGTCATCTGGAGAACATGGGTATTAGATACCATAGTGTGTGGCATTGACTGCAAGTGGGAGATTGTTAGGAGTATACCCTCGAATGCCACTCAGAGGATGTTGAGTGAGGGCATTGCACTTGTAATTATGTAAATAAATTATATAAGGCAATGAATGTTTCATTATTTACTGGTAGTTACTGGCATTCCTAACTCGTAAATATACATGTAGAAACTAGTCCGTGTATTTGAGAGCAAAATGTTCCACTCCTTATTGGATAAAGGGGTCGGCACTGGAAAAGTTTATAGCTCAAATACTTAATCGTTCGAAAGTCGATGAAACTTGACTGGGCGTTAAGTTTATGTGAAGACTTGTATGACGTGTTCTTTGACAAGGGGAGTGCCTGTCGAACACTAAAGGTTAGTGGGAGCACACGTTATAGGTATGCTAATTAGATTAGTATACTCGAACCGACTCACCCTCGATTCGTCACACGGATTGCACTCCGGGACAGTCAATGATGGAATCGAAAGGTTGTGATAGGTATTCGTGAACCTTCGACTTGAGGATTTAGTAGGGATGTGCTTGTGACGTCAAGATTTTCATTAGAGTAGTTCGACCCTATAAACCGAAAGGCGGGGGTCAACCTCGACGTGCATCTTGATGGGCAAGTAGCAGGTCCTACTGAATACCAAGATAGAATTCTTTCTCCTGTTAGTGAACGGGTTATATGTCCTATGCGGTTATTGGCAGATGAGATCATAAGTCTTTGGCCAAAGCATTGGAGCTAGCTGTATTAGATACACGAGAGCTCGATGATCTCGGTTTGCATTAACGCATGCATAGCGTCAAGTACATATGGGGTTTGACTGACCGTGATCCTATAACTTGATCGGGACATTAGAAAGAAGGGTTTATACGTTTACTGGTATTCACGATAGAATGGTTCTTGAATGATCCCAATCATTCGTTCTCAGTCGGGGTACAGTGTAGGCCACCAGGCTGGCTAGGTGGTGCTACTACTCTTTGGTTCCTCCCATTGCTGACTGAGACGGACCTACCGAGTCGCGCATTAGGATTGACGACGGAATGAATCGAGCTTAATCTCTCATTATGAATATTAGATATTGATTATCTAATTTGGGACACTGGATGTCTAAATTGATTTATTGAATAAATTAATTTACGGCCTAATGAATTAAATATATTACTGGGTGATTAATTTAATTCATGAATATAATTATTTCTTGGAGAAATTAATTATGTTATAATGTATTTCATATGATTAATTAATTGGATTAATTAATTGATATAAATACATCGGAACGGAATCGGAGTTTATCTGTTTGGACTCTCGGGAGTCCAAAACGGACCGAACTTGTCCAAATCCTTCTAGAGGCTGCCCCACCTCATACTTTTCCCTCATTGTCTTGGTCTCATCCTTGGTAGGTTGATGACTAAGGACTTTTGAGATATCATATCTCATTTTTATTTAGAAAGGTGATTTGAGGTGGTTGAAGGAAGAGAATATTAAAGACTTTGAAAACTCTCACTTCTTCATTGTAGATTCCAGCCGTGAGCTTTGCACAAGTGAGAGAGAAAAATCATTTTCAAGTCTTCATCATATTCTTCACTTTTGTTCTTGAGTTTCTTAGAGAAATTTCAAGATACATTGAGAGAGATATATTATACACTTAGAGTGTAATAATAATAGCTTCATCACTTGATTCTAGCTGTAACCTTAGAGGTTAATCGAGTGTTGTTGTTCCGGTCATTTTTCCGGCGCGTGGCAAGTAGAGACGCGGTGTTTTCGACGTTGGATCGTTCAAGGGCTTGGAGCGGATTGAACTCGTAGAGATCAAACTAAAGCTTGGGGAATAGCTCAAGAGAAGGTTACCATTTAATCAACGGACTTCGAGGGTTAGTTTCTTACGACTCTTGCTTTTCGTTTATATATTCGTATATACATAGCTCGGTCGATCATCGTAGGGATTCGGATCGAATTAATTTTCGTTTTACCGCTTCCGCTGGGCCTTCGTTTTAGGCACCGAATCCCAACATAAACATGGGTGAATGACCGTAGAATCCCCCCAGGACCAAATAGAGAGCGAGCTCGTCACTGACGGGTTCGCCAGTGAGGATGATTTCGTCTACTCGGTTGATATAATCTGCGTCGGTTTCGTCTTTCCCCTGCCTGATTTTCATCACGCGGTGGGGGCCTTCTGGTCTGGCGACCTTGGTGGCGAAGTATGACGTGAAGTCATTCGCCAGTTTTTCAAAGGAGATGATCGATCGTGGTGGTAGTGAGGCGTACCACCTATGGGCCAGCTCGCCCAATGTTAACGGGAAGATTCGGCACTTGGTTGCATCTGATGCCCCACACCTAGTCACGTAGATCCGGAATTGACTTAGGTGGGTTTCGGGGTCCGACCTCCCTTCGTATAGAGGCATTTTGGGAGGAGCGATCGTTGGTTGCATGGGGGCGAGCTCGATGTGGATCGCGAGTGGCTCGGTCGGCCCGGCGATCTTTCTGCTGGCGCTTGCCCCAGTGTCCAAGAGTGCTTTCATCTCGTCGAGCTAGCATTGCATAGCGGCCATCGCCGTAGCCTGGATGCTCGCGGCTCGGCGCTCGGAGCGGGAGCCGAGGCGATCGAGTACTGATCCCCTGGCGATCGGGGCGGGAGTCAGACGGTTGACCTGCGTTCGGCTGTGAGTTGGGTAGGCTAAACTCCTGGTGACGGATTCGGATTCCGTGCTTTCGTGGTTGGGACCAGAATGCCCCAGTCGCCAGGATGGGTCGCGCCCCAAGCGATTGAATACGGATCCGTCCGGTCGTGCGAGAGCCCTTTCTCGCGAATTGGGGCTTTCTGACGATCGCTCGCCCAGTAGCCCGTTGAATTTCCGTTTTCCCATGCGGCGGACGATCGAGGGAGTTATTGCAGTCGACGCGCATGCTCTCCGTCGCTCCTCTAGGATGGTCATAGCCTCCTCGATCTGTTCCTCGGTTTGGAACTGGTCGAGTGAAAGGTTGGGGCCATATCTCAGGTGCGGGATCGAGAGTCTCGCGTTGCCGCGGCTTCCCCCGGTCGTCGGCTGGGGTTCGGATTGAGACGGGATATGGTGTCCGGCGGTTCGGAGAGTGGCTCTCTTCGATGTACCGGCAGATGTCATGATTCTGAAGGTTTCCTTTGGAGCGCAGTGAGTGTCACTTCAAGTATATGCCCCGAGAACAGTGAGTGTTCTTCGGGACGGTAGGAATGATAAATGAAGGTATAGATGCCCTCCTTCTAGCGCCAATTGCTTCTACCCAAAATATTATCCGGATATAGATATTGCTGGAATGGATGGATAGTAAACAAATGCGAGAACACTTCCGTGGGAAAAGTAAATAAAACAAGAATTGCCGGGGTTGTTAGTCCCAGGCTTGAATGCTCTCGCGAGATATTATTAATACCAATATTCGGGGATACAAGTACTAATGTAAGAATACAATTACAATGAGTGTAAAGATTCTTGTTATCTTAGCTAGTGAGCGTGTAGATTGCCGGAAGAACCAGATATGATGCTCTGTGGGTTCTTATAACAACAGGGATGAACTATGGCGGCGGTGAGAGATCGGCAGTCTCTCACGGCGTATCTTAGCAGTATGCTCGAACTCCTGGGCTTATGAATCTCTTGGAATCTGCCTTGTGGAGACTTCTTGCCTCTGCCGATCATCTTCTGGATGAGAGATTCTGAGAGAGAAATCCTGAGATAGATTCCGTCGAGAAAGCTGGGAGCTTGATGGTATGTATGTTCTTCTATATTTCTGTGAATGAATTCGGAATATCAGTGAACGAATTGAGAACCTTTTTCCAGTAGGAGGAGGTTCTCTATTTATAGGACTTGGATCTGCCGGGCGATCGCCTTTTCTGTATTATAATAAGCGGGCGATCGCCTTTTAGCACATGGGCTTGTTCCCTTAAAGTCCGCGGCTGCTGCTGGTAGCCAGCTGTACGGTCCAATGGGGAGCCTGCACGCGTCCTGAGTCGCTGTCACGGGCGGTGCCACTTTGTAACTTTCGGCGGACCTGTCAGTAGGTGAGGTAGGTGACAGGATGGGGTCAAAGGTCTTATCTGTCTGCGCCTTTTGTGGATCTACACGTGCTGTTCTGAGATCCAGTCTTCGATGACTTTACCGGGCGATCGTCTCTGTTCAGGGCGTAGGTCGACCGTCCTTAGCCGTGCACTAGAGTCGATCGCCAGATGCCAGAGGGCGATCGCCTTGGGAGTCGATCGCTAGGTACCTGATGGTGGTCTGGTATCTTCGATTAGGCGAGCTAGCCATAGTTTGGCAGGTGTTGACTCGGTCGCTCGGCCTTGTAGCCAATCGCCTGTCGAGTCGAATAAATCTCGACATAACACGGTCCAATGAGGAGCCAGCACACGTCCGGGGTCACTGTCACATGCGGTCCTATTGACACCTTTCGGCGGGCCTGTCGGCTGGTGGGAAGATGCTGACAGGCTGTGGTCAACGATCCGTGATATGCGGATCTTGTCTCGGCACTGCACGTGGGGTCTGTCCTGAGGCTCGGCCTTTGCCGACTGGATGACCATCGGCTTTGAGCGGCATGAGGCGGTCGGCATCGGTCGGTCACCAAGGGTCGGTCGGCAAGTGCCGAGAGATGATCGTCCGCTAGTCGGCCGCCAGGAGTCGATCGCCAAGTACCGAGAGACAATTGTAATAGATGTCGATCGCTCGGCACCGGGACTTGTCCTGGGACCTTCGGTCGGCAGATCTATCTTGGCTGCCGGGCTAAGGCTAGGCCGCCTGGTCGCTGGTCGGCAGTTCTGCCTCGGCTGCTCGGCAGTGGCTAGGTCGCCCGATCTCTGAGGCGATCGCCGGTCGGAGGGTGTATTTCTCGACACAACAGAACGTTACACAGCTCATTTTTTTCCTTAAAAATTTTATATAAATTCGGAGTATTTGCGGAAGTATTTTAGTCAATAAATCTTCAATAAAACTCGTTTATTCAACCATCAGTACAGTTTTACAAAAACATGGGAAATAAAATGTAACGCCCCAATACTTATTTAAATGCTAACTATCATGGATTTTGATTTTTTGATATTTACAGGTTGTCCGATACTTTGACCGATACGTTCCTAGCATAAAATGAAGGACTTAAAAGGAAAAGATTTCAAAATAAATTATAAGGATCATTTTTAGAATTTATGAAAGTGATTTCGAAAAGTTCCGACGATTTTGATACGATAAAATATTCATCGCAGAACACTTACACTGCAAAAATAATATTAAATTATTTTATTATTATTATCAAAAATCCCTTCCGAGCATATCAAAGATTTAACTCCGATGAGTCCTGAACAGGTTGGAAAATCGAATTTAGACATCAGGAAGGGGTCGAACCGGCCGAGCCAAGTTTTCGGACATCTGCTGGTCACCGCCGGACACGCCTACCGACATCTGCCGGTCACGGCCGACAGAAGTTTCTCGACCACTATCCGGATAAGCTTGTCCAGCTGTCCGGATAAGGTTGGTCACGACCGACAGAAGCTTCTCGGCCACTATTCGGATAAGGATGTCCAGCTGTCCGGATAAGGTCGGTCACGACCGACAGAAGCTTCTAGGCCAACTGTCCGGATAAGGTCGGTCACGACCGACAGAAGCTTCACGGCCAGCTGTCTGGATAAGGCTTCCAGCTGTCCGGGTAAGGTTGATTTTTAACCGACTTTAAGCCCTTATTTATACATGTTCCCGGACGTGTTTTTGTACATATCATATATCATTTTGAAGCTGTGGACCTCTACTTTAAAATACCTGTAGCATATTTCCCTTCCAAAAATTTAATTCCCTCAAAAAGCCCGATCAAATAGATAGCTCAAATCTGACAGTTTTTCAAAGGTGTTTGATAAAAGTCCTCAAAGAGATTTCAGATTTTACATCAAGAATTTATGACCGGAAATATGAAAAAGTATTTTCAAGTGCTAGGAGAAGCGTATCCGCGATCCAAGAAGGACAACCGAGTGTTGTGTCGAGAATTATACTCTCCGACCGGCGATCGCCTCAGAGATCGGGCGACCTAGTCACTGCAGAGCAGCCGAGGCAGAGCTGCCGACCAGCGACCAGGCGGCCTAGCCTTAGCCCGGCAGCCAAGATAGATCGGCCGACCGAAGGTCCCAGGACAAGTCCCGGTGCCGAGCGATCGACATCTAAGACGATCGTCTCTCGGTGCTTGGCGATCGACTCCTGGTGGCCGACTAGCAGACGATCATCTCCCGGCACTTTCCGACCGACCCTTGGTGACCGACCGATGCCGACCCTTCGCAACTGGCCGATGCTGACCTCTGGTGACCAGCTAGAGATGACCGCCTCATGCCGCTCGAAGCCGATAGTCACCCAGTCGGCAAAGGCCGAGCCTCAGGACTGAACCCACGTGCAGAGCCGAGACAAGATCCGCATATCACGGATCGTTGACCACAGCCTATCAGCATCTTCCCACCAACCGACAGGCCCGCCGAAAGGTGTCAGTAGGACCGCATGTGACATTGACTCCGGACGCGTGCTGGCTCCTCATTGGACCGCACAGCTGGCTGCCAGCAGCTGCCTTGGACTTTAGGCCGACAGTCTGTGTTACTTAAGAACGATCGCCGCATTATTATATTGGCCGGAAGGCGATCGCGCGCCAGAAGACAAGGCTCCTCTGCCCCTATAAATAGAAGGTAGCCTGCATTTGTCCATGGACCGAAATTCTGGAGAACACACCAAAATTCTTCAGCACTCACGGAACTTCTTCTGATTCTCACGGCATCCCAACAAGCAATAATCACAACTTGGCTTTCTCCTACTCTTGGCCACAGCTATCTTTTGGTTCTTTCTTCTCTCGGCCTCTCTCATACAGAAGATGATCGGCACGGACGAAGAACACCAAGCTTCGCTCAAAAGCTGGATTAACAGAGTCTTTTTACACTCATTGTACTTAGATTCTCACATTAATACTTGTATCCACGAATATTTGTATTAATAACATCTCGCGAGAGCATTCAAGCCCGGGCCTAACAAACCCGGTAAATCTTGTGATTATTCATATTCTCTCGGAAGTGCTCCCGCAACTTTGTTTGTTGTCCGTTCATTCCAGCAGTATTTAATCTTCGGATAAATATTTTGGGCAACAACAATTGGCGCTAGAGGAAGGGCATCTAACCCTCAAATTTTATTCCTACCGTCTCGAAGAACACTCACTGTTCTCCGGGGCATATACCTGAACAAACACTCACTGTTCTTCAGAGAAAGCCTTCAGAATCATGTCTTCTGCCTCCGCGTCGAAGAAAGCCGCTGGCCAGTCCGCCAGGCGCCTCTTTCCATCTCAGTATGAGCCACAGCCGATGGCGGATGGTAGCCGCCGTAGTTCGAGACGCTCGATCCCGCTCCTGGGCGGCGGCCCAAGCCTCTCGCTCGATCAGCTCCGAACCGCGGAACATATCGACGAGGCCATGGCCGTCCTACAGGAGAGACGGAGTGCTCTCGACGCGCCTCCCGCTATCACCCCCTCGGCCATCTGCCGGAAGACCAAGCGGAAGTTCAAGGCGTTACTGGCCGAGCGATCACCAGGAGGCTCTCATCCGCGAGGAGAGGCGCTCGCCAGCCGGGGCACCTCTGCTGATCGCACAGGCGCGACCGTCTTGGCGATCGGGCGCCCGGCCCGGCCACGAGACGACGGAGTTTGAGTCCGTCACCAGGAGCTCGGCCTACCCGACTCCCAGAAGGCAGCCCAGCCGTCTGGCTCCCCCTCGCCATATAGCCGAGGTCGGCAGCAGCGGAGTCAGGAGATCGGTACACGATCGCCTCGGCTCCCGCTCCCAAAGCCGATCCGTGAGTGACCGAGCCACGACGATGGGCGCAATGCAACGCCAGCTCAACGACATGAAGGCGCTCCTGGAATCCGGGGTAGGCGTCACGAAGACGATCGCCGAGCCGAGCGAGCCGCTCGAGGTCCACATCGAGCTCGCCCCCATGCAGCACAAGATCGCTCCTCCGCAAACACCTTTGTACGAGGGGAGATCGGGCCCCGAAGTGCACCTAAGAAAGTTCAACATCCACATGACCTGGTGTGGGGCATCTGACGCGACCAGGTGCCGAATGTTCCCTATGACGCTGGATGACCTCGCCTACAGGTGGTACACCTCATTGCCACCTCGGTCCATTGGCTCCTTTAACCAGCTGGCGAACGTCTTCACAGCGTACTTCGCCACCAGGGTCGCCCGGCCAGAAGGTCCCCATCGCATGATGCGAATCAAGCATGGCGAAGAAGAGTCCGACTCGGACTACATCGACCGGGTAGACGAGATCATCCTCAACGGCGAGCCCGTAAGCAATGAGATCGCCCTCTACGCGGTCCTAGGAGGATTTCATGGTCTTTCGCCTATGTTCAGGCATCTCACGAAGGACCAACCCGTGACCTACGCGATCTTCCGAGCTAAAGCCGCAGACTTTCTGGCCAGGCAAAGGTTTCTCCTTAACCTATGAGCAGCGCGATCGGCGCCCGAACGACGATCTCCCGACCGATCGCTGGGATCAACCTATGAATAACGCGATCGGCAGCCGAGCGACGATCACCGTCCTCCAGCCCGATCGCCGTCATCAAGCAACATCACCTAAAACCGGAGGACTCGGTCGCCATCAACAGTTCACCATTTAACATGATGGACTAAGGCACGCGATCGCCTCCACCGCACATCATAAAGCCATGGTCCTGGTAGTCGATGGAACCGGCTGCTTCGACCATGCAAGGTCCCTTTGGGCCAAGATCATCCGCCCTTCGTTTAAATACGAGGCCGGCGTAGTCTGAGGGCCCTCCAAAATTAATTAGTGGACACGATCGCCCGCCCTCAAAGGATCATCATCTAACATGGTGAACCCGGACAATGCGACATGCCACTACCCCCGTCTCAACGTACACCGTCGAGGTTCGCCATCTACATGGCGGGCCGAGGTGGAAGCAGAGCTAACAAGCCTCGGAAGTGGAGTTGATTAATCCGACGCTGCCCCGCGCAAGGACTCCTCTAGACTGAGACCGCACGCCCTTCGTTTAAATACGAGGCGAGTCACAGCCTAACAGAGGACCCTCACAATAAAATAAGTCGCGAGACACTCAATGTCTTCGCGCGCAAGACACGGTCATGGAGTCGGTCCATCGAACTCCACGACTATGCACGATTCCTCAGACAACGAAAACATCAAGTTTCTGAGGGGGATCGGCCAATGTTGTTTTTTGCAGGTACAAGACCGAAAGATAGCTCGCCAATCGACCAGATAGCCCAAGTCCGAATCCAAAGTCAGATCAGCGGATCGCCCGTCCTCATCTTATACGATTGCCAGCAAGAACCACCTCGCCCCATGTCTTCAACATCGGAGCAAGCTGGGGGGCAATTGTTGTGTCGAGAATTATACTCGCGACCGGCGATCGCCTCAGAGATCGGGCGACCTAGTCACTGCCGAGCAGCCGAGGCAGAGCTGCCGACCAGCGACCAGGCGGACTAGCCTTAGCCCGGCAGCCAAGATAAATCGGCCAACCGAAGGTCCCAGGACAAGTCCCGGTGCCGAGCGATCGACATCTAAGACGATCGTCTCTCGGTGCTTGGCGATCGACTCCTGGTGGCCGACTAGCAGACGATCATCTCCCGGCACTTGCCGACCGACCCTTGGTGACCGACCGATGCCGACCCTTCGCAACTGGCCGATGCTGACCTCTGGTGACCAGCTAGAGACGACCGCCTCATGCCGCGCGAAGCCGATAGTCACCCAGTCGGCAAAGGCCGAGCCTCAGGACTGAACCCACGTGCAGAGCCGAGACAAGATCCGCATATCACGGATCGTTGACCACAGCCTGTCAGCATCTTCCCACCAGCCGAAAGGCCCGCCGAAATGTGTCAGTAGGACCGCATGTGACAGTGACTCCGGACGCGTGCTGGCTCCTCATTGGACCGCACAACTGGCTGCCAGCAGCTGCCTTGGACTTTAGGCCGACAATCCGTGTGACTTAAGGACGATCGCCCCATTATTATATTGGCCGGAAGGCGATCGCGCGCCAGAAGACAAGGCTCCTCTGCCCCTATAAATAGAAGGCAGCCTGCACTTGTCCATGGACCGAAATTCTGGAGAACACACCGAAATTCTTCAGCACTCACGGAACTTCTTCTGATTCTCACGACATCCCAACAAGTAATAATCACAACTTGGCTTTCTCCTACTCTTGGCAACAGCTATATTTTGGTTCTTTCTTCTCTCGGCCTCTCTCATACAGAAGACGATCGGCAGGGACGAAGAACACCAAGCTTCGCTCAAGAGCTGGATTAACAGAGTCTTTTTACACTCATTGTACTTAGATTCTCACATTAATACTTGTATCCACGAATATTTGTATTAATAACATCTCACGAGAGCATTCAAGCCCGGGCCTAACAAACCCGACAAATCTTGTGTTTATTCATATTCTTTTGGAAGTGCTCCCGCAACTTTGTTTGTTGTCCGTTGTTAGGCGTATTCTTATACGCTTATTTAGCATTATTTAGTATTATTTTGGCGAGTAAAATTGCATAAATGAGCTTTTAATGTCTTATTCTCGCATGTTTGACAGAAGATTGGAGTCTGGAAGCTAAAACGAGGCGAAATGGGCGAAAACGGCGAATTTTGGCCATGAGCTGCGGCACAAGGCAAGTGGGCCGCGGCACAGGAAGGCAACCAGCAGCACGAGTAGATCAGACTGTGCCGCGGCATACCTGTGAGCCGCGCCCGATGAATTAAAAGGCGCCTGTGCATCCAGTGAAACCGTGTGCAGCGGCACAGAATTAGTGAGCTGCGGCACACTAGGCGGTTTTGGTGTGCTCCGCGCGGATTTGGGCCGTTTTGAAGCCAGTTCTCGACCTACTCACACGGACGCGATTGGGAGACTGTTGAGAGCTATAAATAAGGGTTTAAGACCCTAATTAAGTATCTGGGAATCTTGGAGGCTTGGAAAAAGGAAGAACAGAGGAGATTATCGCAGACGAGAGAAGCAGAAGAGATCAAGGGCAGAGGGCGGAAGCCAGAAGAACGGAGGAATCCGAGCTCTTCATCTGCGTTTGATTTTCATGCTTTTATTTATTAATTCTGTATTTTCATTATTTAGCATGTCAGGCTACAACCCTAATCTAGGATTTTGATGAAACCTACATTTTGACGGATTTGCTTGAGATTATCTATTTAATTCCCTTTTTGTTGAGTTTTCCCAATCGTGTTTAATGCTTTCAATTATCTGGCCAATAGTTGTATTGTTTTAATCATTTAATTCGAATCGGGAGAGGAGAGTTGGTGAGGAACTATTGGTGAGGACCGTTTTATCTTGTGAGATAGGAATATACTCATAGGAACTACGTGGCCTTTTGGAGATTTTATGCTTTTTGCCTATTGACGAATTAATTCACCTAGGTATAGAGTGCGTTATTCGCCTTTAGAAAAATCTATTGACCTCGGGAGAGGCGGTAGAGTATATTAGCAATCTTCGCCTTCAATAAATTGGGAAAATCATTAACTTCAGATAATCGAGAGTAAATTCGGATAAACCAAGGTGGATTCAGAATCCTAGACTTATTCATCATTTGATTCTTTTTCTTCAAGCGATCATTTTTACTGTTTAGTCTTTTATTAATTTTCTTTAGTAATTAATTGCTACCCAAAGTTCGATTGTTCGAATAAAACTGGAATACACAAAAATCGGTAGTTAGTGATTCAGTCCTCGTGGGAACGATACTCACTCATCACTTTATTACTTGTATACGATAACGTGCACTAGCGTTCAAGAAAAATCGCAACAAGTTTTTGGCGCCGTTGCCGGGGACTGAAATTTTTGCTAATATCGATTTCAGTATTTCTAGTCTTAGTTTGAACGTCGTTATTTACTTATTTTCGTGTATTTAATTTTATTTATTTATTTGTTTTTCCTTTCAGGATCTTTCGCGTAGTGCGTGAGAAAATTCGGTAGAAGGCCTACTACCTTTGGATACCAAACTCGAGCGCACTCTTAGGAGAGAGAAGAAGGAGAAACGAGAGCTACCGACAACAGTCACCATGGCTGAAAATATCGAAATTCAAGGAGGAGATAACCATGCGCAGCAAGTTCAACCGGCACTGGCTCTTCGAGATTATGCTATGCCGCAGATCAACGCAAACTTTTCGGGGATTCAATGTCCCACTATCCAGGCGAACAATTTCGAAATCAAGCCTGCTATTATTCAGATGGTGCAGGCAAGCCAATTATGTGGATTGCCGAATGATGACCCCAACGCACACATTGCTTCTTTTCTCGAGATTTGTGACACGTTCAAGAACAATGGTGTCACCGACGATGCTATACGATTACGGCTTTTCCCTTTTTCTTTGAGGGATAAAGCCAAATTTTGGCTGAATTCCTTACCGCCGGGGTCGATCACAACATGGGCAGAGTTAGCGCAAGCCTTCCTTGCTAAATTCTTCCCACCTTCTAAGACGGCGAGACTGAGAAACGAGATCACCACCTTTGGTCAGTATGATATGGAATCGCTCCACGAGGCGTGGGAGCGATACAAAGATTTGTTACGGAGATGCCCACATCACGGCTTTCCAGACTGGCTTCAAATTCAGACGTTCTACAATGGATTGAGTGCCTCTACACGCACTCTCGTGGATGCAGCCGCCGGTGGATCTTTGATGGGAAAGACGATGGCTGAAGCACACTCATTATTGGAAGCTATGGCCGCTAATGCTTATCAATGGCCATCCGAACGAATAACGCCGAAGCGAGTTATGGAAATTTCGAGTAATGACCCGATATCTACATTGTCAGCCCAAGTCGCAGCATTAACGCAGCAGCTTCAAGCATTTTCGCATGCTCCTTCCCCCGTTACCATTGAGTCTTGCAATTGGTGTAACGGATCTCACCCTAGCGCGGAGTGCCAAGTCGGAAACCCGTTCGAGCAGCCCCAAATTGAACAAGCCCAGTTTGTAGGAAACGGAAACCGGCAAAATAATCCGTACTCCAACACGTATAATCCGGGATGGCGTAATCATACAAACTTCTCATGGATAAACGGACAGAACTCGAACCAGCCTCCGTTAACTCAAAACCAACAGCAGCCTCCTCCCGCTCCAAAAGTTTCTCTCGAGGAAGCAATTGCGAAATTGGCAGCGAATACGAGTCAATTCATGACCCGTACAGAAGAGACATTGCAAAATCATTCCGCTTCCATTCGCAACTTGGAAGTCCAGCTGGGCCAGATTGCTAATGTGTTGACAGCCCGCCCGGAGGGAGCATTGCCAAGTACGACCGAGACAAATCCTAGAGAAAGTCTAAATGCGATCAGTTTGAGAAGCGGGAAGGAGGTGTGTGACCAGCCCGAGAGAAGTGAAAATAGGAGTGAAATTGAGGAGAAGAAAAACTTAGCGACGGAAGAATCACAAGATAGGATACCCTTGATAACGTTTCCAGATAACCCGAAGGCATATGTGCCACCCATCCCGTTTCCGCAGAGATTACAGCAGAAAAAGGCGGACAAGCAATTCTCTAAGTTCCTCGACGTGTTCAAGAAGCTTCATATTAACATTCCATTTGCCGACGTGTTGGAACAAATGCCAAGCTACGTTAAATTCATGAAAGAGATCTTGTCAAAGAAAAGAAAACTCGAGGAGTTTGAGACAGTCGCCTTGACGGAGGAATGCAGCGTGATTCTTCAGAAGAAGCTTCCACAAAAGATCCGGGAAGTTTCAACATACCGTGTACCATGGGGAATCTCTCTTTTAATAAGGCGTTGTGCGATCTCGGTGCTAGTATTAACCTCATGCCTCTGTCTATTTTCAAAAAGCTGGGAGTTGGAGAAGCAAAGCCGGCGACGGTCTCCTTGCAATTAGCGGATCGATCTATTAAGTATCCGAGAGGAGTGATTGATGACGTGCTAGTAAAAGTGGATAAATTTATCTTTCCAGCGGATTTTATTGTTCTCGACATGGAGGAAGATCAAGATATCCCGATTATCTTGGGACGACCATTTTATAGACGTGGAAAAAGGGGAATTAACTCTGAGGGTTCAACATGAGCATGTCACGTTCCAAGTGTTCAAATCTTTTCCATGTCTAGGACGTGTTGATAAAAGCTCACAAATTGAAAGTGTAGACGCCGTTGCCAAAGAAAGACGCCGGAAGAATCGTCGGTCGAAAGACTCATTTTCAGATGGTCCGACTTCTGAGAAAGATGTAGAAAGAGTCGCATATCTCAAGCATGTGGACATGCCATCATCGCCATCCGACCAGCCACACTCGGACAAGTCTGCTGCTGTCATAAAGTCATTTTTGAAAGAGGGAAATAAGCCGGAAATCAAACGGACATCTAGTCATGAGAAAAACGGGTGTTTCGGGAAGTTGTTCTCGTCAAAACCTTTCCGCAACCAACATTGGGTGTCCGAACCGAAAATCGAATCGTTAATGACCGATGGTCAAAATTTTAAAAACCATATTAACGGTTCGATGAACGGGGCGGAGATCAAATGGAGTTTGCGAAAAGCGAACTGATTTTTAAATAGGTCCGGCTGAAGACTATAAACTTAGCACTTCTCGGGAGGCAACCCGAGTTCTTAGTTGTAGATTTTTGCGTTTCTGTAATTTTCTTGCATTCTTGAATTTTTATTTTTCATCATTTTGTGCTTTGATTTGCTTTTACCTCTCGCTCTTGACGTGTTCTTCTCAAAATTCTGTGCAGAAAAAGTCCCAGGGGAGAAATTTATGCCTGAGCCGCGGCACAAGGCTCGTGAGCCGAGGCACACACAAATCAAAAGGGAGAGCTAAACTTTCTGTACTCTGAGCCGCGGCACACTTGAGCACTGAGCCGCGGCACACAAAATCTGAGCCGCGGCCCACAACAAAACAAACGAGCAGGTAAAAGGGACTGTACTCGGTGTCGCGGCTCACTTTAGCTGTGCCGCGGCACACCATGCCGGATTTGAAGGGCCCAGGTACCTTATAACTCTCATTCGGCCGACTACCGAGGTAAGTTTTTCCTTCCCATTCCACTCCCTTGCGCGCGATCGGCCAAGAAACTCTCTTCTTCTTCTCGTTCTCTTCTTGCAATTTTCTTGCACTTTTCACAATCCAAGCAAGGTATGTCCAAATCTCTAATCTCAAATTGTTCTATGAATTTAAATGTGAAGTTGTGTTATGCATTTGATGGATTGAATATGTTTATTTCCTTCAAAAGTTCTATGATGGTTAAGTGGAGGACATGATGTTTTGATCGATTTTTCATGATTATTTTGGATTATGAATGAATTGAATATGTCGTTTTTGATGGTGAATGATTCGTGTTGTTGTTCTTGGGGATTTAATCGAGCTATTGTCATATTTGTTCTTCAATTGAACTCTTGCCCTTTAAGTGTTCGATGAAATGTCTAAATGAAAAATTTTCTTTGTTAAGGCAATATTTTTAATCTGTGTGCAACGTATTCGTTCTAGAATTACAGCAAGCCCAACCCTTACGTCTAGTTTAAACGTTAAAGTTCAAATTTTAATTTTTATCTCACGACTGTGCTAGCCTGTTAAATTCTGATTTACGGCCGGATATCCTTAGCCGAGTGATGATTATTCTCGTTATTGTTCGAGTAAATAAACTCTGGTGTTTAATTTTTTCAGGACTCGCTATGGCTAGGACTAAGAAGCTGAGCAAGAGGCCAGGACGCAGTCGTCCCCCACTCGAGGGGAAACTTCTCGTAGTCGCACCGAGTCGGAGGCGCACCAGTTTTCTGACCTGGAGATCCACAAAATCTTCAACGAGAAGATTCGGCCGCGACCTTTGATCCCAAAGAGGGGATTTACTCCACCCCCCCAAGACGGGGAACTGCTTGCTATGATAGACGAGATGGGGTGGGCCCGATTCGCTGCACCCCCGAGCCAGCGGTGATCTCGATAGTGCAGGAGTTCTATGCCAGTGCGTTATTGAAGCACATTCGAGCAGGCCAGATGTTGCAAAGATCGGACACTCGACTGTGTCGATGTCCGAGGTATTACGGTTGATTATTCCACAGCTGCTATTCGGAGGTTGTTTGGGCTGCCGGTGGTAGATGAGACGGCTTATGACCGAGTTATGGCTAGCCTCACGAAGGAGGCTCTGCTCGAGACTATTACGCAGCCCGACTCCGACTGGGAGCGGCGCGCATCGGGTTCTTACACTTTCCACTTCAAGAGCTCGCGCCTCAGTCGGCTCGGGCGTGCCTGGCTATATTTTATTTGCGCTCGTATAGACCCCATGTAACACCCCCAATCCGCTTAGGGATATTACACGCTGTAGACCCTCTCCTCGAGGATCTACCAGGCTGATAACTAAAATCAAACATCTAAACATCGCTTTTAAGGCTAAAATGACTCAGTAGACCGATTTGGTCTTTCAATAATGTAATATCCGACGGGAATTCTTACTTACTGTTGTATTATTTGGTTAATTCGATACTGTTGTAGTCTTGTTGCTTTTGTGAAATGAATATTGATGTTAGAATATATCATAATAGACTTAATAAAAACTATCACTCGCACTATGATTGAATTCTCAACGTTGTATAGATAAGTGCATTTTTGAGCTGCTAAACCTGAGTCTAACGTACGCTAATCCTTAGGCATAACGTACGTTATTTTAAGTCCTTTACGTACGTAAAGAAGTGCTTGTTATGTACGTAACCAGTGAAATCATATCCGATCTCAACTTTCGGCGTGTGGGGCCGGACAGGATTCAAATATTTGATCTTTTGGAGGCAACCTAGTTGACCTACATTACGTACGTAATGCTTCAAGAGGTAACGTACTTAACGATGTTCGTATTTCAGTCCAGTGGCCTCTGGATTTAGCTTACGTACGTAACACTTTTTGTGTAGCGTACGTAAAGCTGTTAACGTACGTTATCCTCTTGCGCTAACGTACGTAACGAACTGTGCTGTTATAAAAAGACAACTTGTGTCTTTCATTTTGCACGTCCAACCTCTAATTTTTTCACCCATATAATCATCCCCTGCATCCCTAGATCAAAATTACCTTCTTCCAACTTGTGTTTGAGCTTTACATTTGGGTTTTGGAGCTTGTTGATTGGGAGTTGGAGTCATTCTTGAAGCTTAGATTGTGTTCCTGTGGTTTTGGTGTTTTGTTCTTCAATTCTGAAGGTATGTTATACAATTTAACCCTATAATCTCATAGTTATAATGATAGTGATTAAGTATACTCCACCTAGTGATGAATTAATCAAGCTAAACATGTTTATAGTTAAACTTCCAACAAACTTAATGATGGATATGTTGATTAAGGTTTTTGTAATGATGTGTTCTTAGTGTTTTAAATGGTGATGATCATGTTTAGATAAACCAAACTCTTATTCCTGGACTAATAACACCATTGGAATACTAATAGTCTTTGTTTCATTATAATGTAAATAACTTGTTGGAATAATTACCATAAAATGTTTTAAGAAACCATTGTTGATCATTAGAAGAATGGAATCACCTTCTTGAACTTAAGCTAAGTGAATCCAGAGGAGTAATGTTTGAACCTCCAAGTTAATTAGAAGTTTATAAGGTAGGTGTTGAACTTGAAGTAGTCTTCATGATCATATTATGGTATTGTAACTACTTAACTCAACATAAGTAATTGATTGAAGTGCAGATTTTACTTTTAATCAATTGAGATATTCTTGATATGTTTAAAGAATAGGAGATTATTGTTTAACACATCTTAATCCAGCAAACATTTGGTAAACATCTTGTAATCAATTGTAAGAATAGAATGGTATTGAATAAGGTTCTTGGAGTAACCCCTCAACATCTTAAAAAGTTGAACTACTCAAATGAGAATTAGGATGTTGTCTCGTTGAAGTTTGGTATAGATGATCATATGAACGTATTATTGAGTGAAATATACTTCATTCAAGGTTGATTGTCCGAGTAACCGATTTTGAATCGAGGGCCGGCTGTTCGTTCGACAAAGAAGGACTTTACTCGCCTCTGTATTGAGGCAAGTTATCTTGCTTGGTTATAATGATGTGTGGATTCTTATGATGACTTTGCATTTCGTGTATATGAAACACTTATAAACTTGTGTCTTGTGATTTGAGGTTGTTCTTAATGATGTCCCGTTTTCATCATGGGATTGTATTCCCAAGTTCGCCACTTTCGGACCCTTGATATTGTTGATCTTGTTGTCATTTCGGTGAGTCCTCGATCCTTAATCGGATTTTGTGAATTATTGAATTCGTTGTCATGTTGCATCGTGACATATCCGGAGTCACATCTACGTTCCGATTGGATATTGTGTAGGATTTTTAGCCGGGCACATATATAGTCATGCGTGAATATTTTCCGTGAAGGGCTGTGCACACGAGACGTAGTTTGTTGAGGCTAATTAGGTACATTGTCCCACGTATATTCTGGATTCCGTATACGGGGTGGACATGTGCACTGACACATATTCGGATCGGGCGTACTGTGATGTCCCTCTTGAGCCGTACTATCTTAGTCGTTCATAGTCCATTTATTTACTTGGATGTGTTCGACGTTTTGTGACTGAGCGTTCATACGCCCGAGGCATATGTTCGGTAGTCAGGGCGTTATTCTTGAAATCTTATATACGTGAATTGTATAATATCTTGAGAATCATTTATCATGTATATCTGACCCTGTGTTGGGCGAAATACTTGTGCTGTATTTTAGGTCGAGGAAAAGGCAAGGCACGGGAAGATCAAGGTGATGACGAAGGGTTCGAAGGATACTAGTTCGGGGGCCCCAAGTCTTTCGTGTCCGGTCATGTTCGTACCGTGTAATGTTATCTTTCCGCTTTATTTTAAGTATGAACAAATGTATTGTTATTTAAGGTATATTTCATCTCCATATGGATTATACTTATGTTTTTGGATCCTGTGTGTAATAAGGCCGTAGGCCATACTGCTGTAAACTCCAAATCGGAGTAAGTACTATGTTTTGTGGTTTGGTATCACATGTATTGTGTATTTAATCTGTACTTTGGGTATCGCCTGGTGGATCCCAGTGTGGGGTCCACGGCACTGTAATGGCCGCCTTATCGGGGTGTTACAGAAGATGGTATCGGAGAGTGCTAGAGGTCGTTTTCTTTCTTTTGAGTCTTTGTGTATTGAACTAGTATCAAGAGACCTTCGTGTCACGTGTAACCCGTGCGAGCGCCTGATCCTGCGAGCCAAATGCGGTACGTACTTTATGAACCATGAATAAATTACTGACATGATATTGATATCTGAATAGATCTCCTTGTTGATCTTGGCATTTTAAGGGATTGTGGCAGGAATTATCTGATTGATGATACAACTAAAATTCTGGATTGATTATATAATTGAAATCATTCGACTCAAACGTCGATATGATATTCTATGTGACTCTCGTAGTGACGATAACTCATTACGAACTGTTTTCTTGAATATGTAATTTCTTACTGCCATTAATTTAGCATGAATTCTGATTGGTATCATGAACTGTACTTATGATTATCTTTACAAATTGATTCTTTCAGTATGGAAAGAAATTTTAGAGGCCATGGCAGAGGGGGACGAGGCCGCAGAAGGGGCCGAATCCCGATACCACGAGCCAACAGACGTGCGAATGCAGAGCATAGTTCCGCAGGCAGTGATTCGCCTTCTAGGGACCAATCGCACCACAATGGACGCGAGGATGCTCGTGTCGATCCTTACAATGTAATGCAGGGCATGATGGCTCAGATGACCCAAATGGGTCAGTTAATGGAAACTATGCAGAGAGTCACCGACCAAGATCGTGGGCCACCTCCTGTACATGGCGGGCTGGTGAATCGGATCATCAGCGACATCTCGCGCCAACGACCCCCAATTTTTGAAGGTTCCTCTGAGCCGGCTGATATCGTGCATTGGATCGAACACTTCGAGAAATTGTTCGATATGGTAGACTGTCCAGTAGAGAATCGTGTCTCCGTAGCAGCTTATTACTTGGGCAAGGGCGCCCACACTTGGTGGCTTTCGGTGAGGCCAGCTGATGGAGTATGTACTTGGGAAGAATTTAAAAATCTCATGCTAGATCGTTACTATCCAGGTCCTCTCCGCGAGGCCAAATTATCAGAATTGCTCAATCCGGAACCGTCCGAAGATGATAATGTACTATCTATCGCCGAGAAATTCCAGGCACTTCTCCCTTTTGCAGCGACGATTGTCCACACAGAAGCTGATAAGATCAAATACTTTCTCAAAAGGCTTAAACCCCGAATGAGAATGCAGCTGTTGAACCATCATTGTGTGACCCTAACAGAGTTCATCGAGAAAGCTCTGGTGAACGAATTGACCGTGAAAGAAATTTCGAAGAAGCAACTGCAGTCTAACAACAAGAAATCCAGGAACTAGAATCAGTCAGACAGCAACCGGGGAACATTCAAGAGACCCCAACCAGTGCCAAATCCTTCTGAACGGCAACCTACGGCATCGCAGCCAACCGGATCGCAACCTCGAGCGGTCAGCCTATCTGTTGTGTGCTATAATTGTGGAGACTAGGGGCACATCAATTCGAAATGTCCTAGGCCAGCCATGTCATGCCATACTTGTGGGAAGAATGGACATCGTGCTCGTTATTGTAGGAGTGGAACAAGATGCTTTCCCGCAAAGACCTCATGCTCCAAAGACAGCTTTCGCTCAGACCGTGTACCTCCATCCGCTTCTTATCAGACTACCGGGGCAAACAAGGGGATGGGACGTGGAAATCAAGCTGGTACTTCTGGTGCCGGGGCTGCAAAACCTAGAGTTTACGAGATGAAGAGGGTCAAGATCCCGGCCGCATGATTGCAGGTACTCTCGAGATCCAATCTCAGCCTGTCTGTGTTCTTTTTGATACTGGTACTTCACACTCCTTTTTATCTACTTCTTGTTTGAGTCGTTTGCAATTAGAGCATGTTATCAATTGTGAACCTTATATAATTGGTCTACCCGATGGTAGAAGAATTGTTGGGGATCGTGAAGTGCAGGACTGCTCGATTCGTATGAACGACCGTGAGTGGTTGTCAAATTTAATTGTGGTCGATTTACCTAAAGATGATGTGATCTTGGGTATCGATTGGATGGACCGTCATGATGCCATAATTAATGTCCGCAAGCGAACAGTGACCGTCACATCGGACGATGGTGTTGAGTGTACCTTTCAGGGTGACAATCCCAGCCGTTCCGGGAGAATCATCAGCGCTATGAAAACGGTAAAACTGCTTAATCAAGGATGTATTGGCTATTGGTGTTACATGATCAAGACAATGGATCGACCAGTTGAATTGATCGATATTCCCGTTGTCCGAGACTACCCAGACGTATTTCCAGATGAGTTGCCAGGCTTACCTCCGCATCATGATGTAGAGTTCAATATTGAGTTACAGCCTGGTACGTCCCCGCTTTCAAAAGCACCGTATCGTATGGCTCCGACTGAGATGCAAGAACTGAAGAGCCAAATTGAGGATTTGACCCAGAAGGGCTACATTAGACCTAGCGCGTCCCCTTGGGGAGCACCAGTGCTATTTGTACGGAAGAAGGACGGATCCCTACGTCTGTGTATTGATTATCGTGAGCTGAACAGGGTAACCATTAAGAACAAATACCCATTGCCACGTATTGATGATTTATTGGATCAGCTTCAAGGGGCTGCTGTGTTTTCTAAGATCGACCTGAGGTCTGGTTACCATCAGTTGAGGATTCGTGAGTCTGATATTTCGAAGACCGCTTTTCGTACTCGCTATGGGCATTGTGAGTTCGTAGTGATGGCTTTTGGACTGACGAATGCACCGGCAGTATTCATGGAGCTGATGAATCGAGTCTTTATTAATTATCTGGATCGCTTTGTAGTAATTTTTATTGACGACATTATGATCTATTCTCGCGACCATGAAGAGCACGAGCGTCATCTCCATCTAGTTCTCGAGGCGTTAAGGCGAGAGCAGCTTTATGGAAAATTTTCTAAATGTGAGTTTTGGATGAATGAAGTTATCTTTCTCGGTCATGTGATATCAGCTGATGGGGTGCGAGTAGACCCACAGAAGACAGAAGCTATCCGAGACTGGTTACCACCAAAGAGCGTTAAGGAAGTATGCAGTTTCTTGGGACTAGCAGGTTATTACCGACGGTTTGTGGAGGGTTTTTCCAAAATTGCCCAACCAATGACTAATTTGTTGAGGAAGGATAAGAAGTATTTATGGTCAGAGGCATGTCGTGAGCTTTGATGAACTTAAGAGTCGGTTGATTTCGGCACCTATTTTAGTCCTACCGAAAGGAACTAAGGGTTTGTAGTGTATAGTGACGCATCTAAACAGGCCTTGGGTGTGTACTAATGCAAACGGAAGGTGATCTCCTATGCATCGAGACATTTACGACCTTACGAGGTCAACTACCCCAACCATGATTTAGAACTCGCACTCGTGGTGTTTGCTTTAAAAATCAAGGCCATTATCTGTATGGAGTAACCTGTCAGATTTTTACTGATCACAAGAGCCTCAAATACATTTTTACTCAGAAGGAGTTAAACATGAGGCGGAGAAGGTGGCTAGAACTCATCAAAGACTATGATATCGAGATCCTTTATCATCCGGGCAAAGCAAATGTAGTTGCTGACGCTTTGAGTCAGAAACAAGACAGGAGCAGATGCTTGCCCGCCTAACAACTCAGAGGGAATTGCAGTTAGAATTGGTGAGGCCGGAAATTGAAGTCTGGTTACAGCGTATTCAAGGACAACTCTGTACACTTGAGATTTCATCGTCCCTTGAGGATATAATTAGATCGAAGCAAGTTACGGACCCATTCTTATCTCGAGTTCGCGATGAAATAACTCAAGGGAAAGCTCCTGGCTTTGTGATACACGAGGATGGATTGATACGCT